>CM018083.1:20685869-22111082 GCA_008658365.1 Alca torda | reverse complement strand
ATGCTCCCGGCCAGCACCAGCGCTCCTGCCTCCTTCCCTGCCTCTTTGCTCTGCCCTCGCCCGTGCGGGAAATTCTCTCCCTCAAAAGTTCACCTCTTTCGCGCCTGCCATGCCTACCTCGAGGGCCTTGCTTTGCCCTTCTCCCCACACCTCCTGCCCGTAACCCTGCAGGGGGACTTGCTCTTTCACCACCCGACTCTGTGCCTCTGCAGGACACCCAGCAAACCCCGGAACTGCATGACGGACACTCTTCAATGCTCCGAGGCATCCCCAGAAGGCTCTGGGCAGGCTGAGCTGGGAGAGCCCCTTGCTGAGGGCCAGGGACGAGGGGCCACTGCTGAAGCCTCCGTTCTGGGGCTTGTGTTTGCTGGTTCCCCGTCCCATCCCAGCCCAGAGCAGGCAGCACCCAGGCAGAGGAGACAAAAGCAAGAGCAGGACGGGGAGGGCTGGTGTGTGGGCACCCATGTGAGCGTGGCGAGTGTGGCCCCAGCCTCTCTGCCGCAGGGCCCGACTGCTCAGGGGAAAGTATTCCACTGCAGAGCAAGAGGTGCGTGGCTCAGCTCCAGGCGCCCTCTCCATTGCCCCTTCCCTTCTTCCTTCATACTGACAATCTCTCATCTTCTTTTTCCCTTGCCAGGCTTCCCCAGCCCCCAGTGGCATGGCTGCGGGGAGTGGAGCTGAGTCCCGTGGCTGCAGCGGGGTGAATTGCCAGGAGCCCAAAATGCAGCTGCGCCCCGTAGTTGGCAGGATTCGAACCTGCGCGGGGAAACCCCAATGGATTTCTAGTCCATCGCCTTCACCACTCGGCCACAACTACCTGCCCCAGCCCTCTCTGCCCTGCTCCTCACACGCCCTCTCCAAGGACACCCGCCTCCCTGCCGCTTTCAGCCACAGCCTTCACTCCAAGCCATGCACTGGCCATGGCGGGCACCTGGGCACAGCCTTCCACAGGCCTTCAGGGACGCAACACCAGCACTTACGCCTCCACCTCCCAACGCCGTCTCCTCAGACAGAGGTCTGAGAGAAACTCAGGACAAAGGCCAGTTGCTCGTCCTTGCAGAGGTGTGGGCCAGCTGAGGGGGCAGGGGAACAAAGCACCACCAGTCTCCAGCTATGCTGCACAAAGTCGTTATGAGAAGGAGCAAATGCGTGGCACAGAACAGAGACCACAAAACACGTCTGCAGGGCTCAGGGGGCAAAGAAAATGGCCCGCTTTCCCAAGGACAAGCTCCACTCAAAGCACTTGCCTTTGCCCATTCTGCTCGGCCTGTGGCAATCCCAGCCCGCAGAGCAGTCCCCAACTCCAGCACCTCTCCCCGTCAGCAGCAGATTCGCAAAGCAGAAGAGAACGAGCCCTTTCTTCAAGGAGCTCAGAGCAAAGCGGAGGCGGGGAGGCACGGCGAGGCCTGCCGTGCAGCAGGAGCAGCGGGCACAGGCCCCTCCTGCCCGGGGGATGAGGACACCCATCCCAGCTGCAAGCCATGGCCACGCTCCTGCTGCAGAGTTCCCGTCGTCCTTCCCGCTCCGAGAGGGATGATGCGCCGGCTTCAGCAGTTCAGACTGCAGCGGGGAACAGGCAGGCACAGCCCTGACCCCCCCAGACCAAGGGAGCCCCCAGAAGAGATGGGAACGCCCCCGGTGCTGAGGGAGCTCCCCACAGCAGCCGACAGAGAGGATCCCACGGCTGTGCTCTGGGGGAAAGAGGTGAGGATGGGGCCCGGCAGGGTCACCACCACCGGGGAGGCCTGGATGGCCACCGTTGAGGTCAGCGCAGTGGGCCACACAGGGCTCACTGCAGCTGCTGGCAAGTGGGGTTGGGCCAGAGGCTCCGCAGGGGCGAGGGAGACAGGGTCTGAAGCAAGACATCTCTCGGCGAGGGAGGCACAGCTGAAACACAGAGCAGAGAGCCAACACGGTCCTCAGTATCAGTCTGTCTTTCTGCTCCTCAGCTCTCTCCATGGACACTCTTTGTGTTAAAAAACACACGCTGTGCCCATCTCCCACTGCCCTCATCGTGCCGCCGAGCTGCAGGGCACAGGAAGGCTGACCGGTGTTTGGATAGGACCCAGCACGGTGGGATTAAATCAACTGGGACAGACTGATCGTACCCCAGCTGCCAGAACAAACTTTGCTGCACTGAAGGCGGCACTGGATGCACGTGGCCATTTGGTTGGAGACCATCTGCTCAGGGTGCAAATTCTGGTGGCAGACCTCCCTGCAGCTGAGCCCCATCGATGCCCTTCTGCTTGAAAGAACCCCCTCTTCCCCCGCCCTCCCCAGACACCTCCCACAGAAGGGAAAGAGCTGACAGCCCTCATACAGTTCTGTTGCAGGGCCAATCTTTGGCAGCCCAAGCATCAGCTCCAGTAGCCACCACGGCAGCAGCTCAGCCTACAGGGAGAGATGGAGCAGACTCAGGCTTACCTCGTTCCTGGAGGACAGGCGGGCAAGAGAGGAGGATGTGGAGCCAGAAGCAGCGCAGGCTTTTATGCCGTGTCCCAGAGCCCTGGGGGGGCCACAACATTCCTGGCTCCTGAGGCATCTGAACACCTAGCAGTTACCGCTGGCTGAAGCCTCCCTGGTGATTAAGCCCTTGCCTCTTTCACCTGAAATATTTTACTCCCTTTTCATTCCATGGAACTTCAGAATGATTCATCTGTGTCCCAGCTTCATGAGACCAATTAACTTGGAGGTCTCAGGCTATCTGTGTAGAGATTTTTAATTAGGTTTGCGTCATACGGATTTCCCTCGTCACTTTGCCCTCTTCATAGAAGCATAGAATCTTCTAGGTTGGAAGGGAACTTTAAGATCATTGAGTCCAACCGTCCACCATGAAGGGCACCTCAAGTCAGCTCTCAAGGGCTTTCAGTGGAGGCACTCAAGCTAACCCTGAGAGATGCTGCTCCCTGCAAGTCATCATAGACACACAGGAGACTGTGGGTAAGTTCAGGCAGAAAGGTCAAGACCATGAAATCCCATATAGGAGAACAGATGCACCTCTCCAGGGATATGGAAAAGCTCAAGGGCAAGGAAAGACCATTGCAGGCTGGAGAGAAGCCCGCTGTGGACAGGAGTGATGGCCACAAGGACCTTGCTTATGCTCATCAGGCTCTACCATGGCCTGCTTTTGTGATCAAAGAGATGCCCGTGTAAGAGACCCCCCCCCAAATTGACCTGTTTGCTCATCAGGGTCATCCCAGAAGCCAGAGGCCTTGATGGCCTGCTTTTGAGGAGAGGCACAGGGCAGGGAGCCAAAAGCTCATGGCTCTTTTTCCTGGGTTAGGGATGGGGTGGCCCATTCCGTGCATTTCAAGTTTCAAAGGGACATGGCATCAGTCTCCCAGAGCGCCTGGGAGTCATCGTGATGTGGAAGAGTTGGGGAAAACCCTGAACTCCAGGCAAACACGAGTCATCGTGCTGTGGACTTCAGTGGACACAGTGCCCTAGTCTCAGGCGTTCCAGGGATACCAGCCCTCATAGCCCCAAAGTGCCAATTCAGATTAGGTCTCTGCAGTGCCAAAGAAGGGCAATGATCCTTCCCCTCAGCTTTCATCACTGACCTTGTATTGGAAAAGAGCTTTTGAGATCACCCACTCCAACCACGTACCCACCAAACGGATACGCTTTCACCTGAGCAGGGGGCTTGAGGCCTGGCCCCCACCCTACCAGCCAAGAGCTCTCACAGCTGAGCCTCCTGTGACCACAAGTGGGCCACCAGGAGATGATAGTGAGGGTGTCGGCGTTGGTGAGAAGGTCCCAGGGTTATGGGATGAGGTCTGGAGAGAGGTGTGAGAAGGTCTTCTCCTGCCCTGGCCTCGAGGTGAGAGCCTGAGAGGTATCTCAACTCAGTGGAGTTACTGGCCACAGCCCACTGCGATCCAGAAGAGCTCAAAGGATCTTTACTAGAATCGCTACTTAGAGGATCCAAGATAGTTGACTTTCGTCAGATGCTTTTCCACTCAGGCCCAAGTGAGATGATAGTAACGCAACCCCAGAGCTTGCTAGATCTTGGGGTCCTGGTATCCCCGCCCGTGACCACAATCAATATGGTGTCAGGAGTGATCGATTATAGTTATTATCTTCAAGGGGTAGGAGGCATGGGGACTAGGCACACTATCGTGTTCTTGGTCTGTGGCTCTCTACCTTTCTTTCTTTCATGTTAGACCACTGTGTTACGTTCTGGTCCATTGTGTTGCTCTGCGGCCCAGGTTGGGAGGGAGATCACATGAAGTACCAAGTGGCCTGAAGGGCTGGGCAGGGGCAGGGAACTGCAACACCACAGAAGCATGGTTTGTAGAGAAGAGAGAGGCAGTCCCTTCATGGACAAAAGTCAGCTGGACAAGGTACTGAGGATCCTCCACTGTCTTTGCAGTTAGCCCTGCACTGAGCTGGAGGATAGTCTACACACCTGCAAGCTGCCTTCCAACTGATGTTTCCTAAAACTGCATTGTTCTTTGCAGCTGTTGCTGTTTTAAATAAACCCCTTTGATTCAAATAAACCCCATGCAAACCATAAATAGAGCCTGAGACCTAATGTTCTCTTTGTATGTGTTTTTGTGAAGCAAGCTGAAGTTTCCTAGCTAACACCTTACACACACACACACACACACACACAAACACACCCCTCCACAAAAAGAGGAGAGCACAGTCGCACCAAAATGGGCTAGGAATAGCGTAATGAAAAATAGAATCACCTTCTTGTTCTTTATTTGTCTGGAAAGGGTTTGCAGGGTGAGTTGCTCTTTCCCCTTCCTAGGGAACGAGGTGAGGATGGCCTTGGAGCCTGCAGTTCCCCAAGTCCTCCTTTGTGCCCTTCTGGAAGACGGGAGTGCAATTGACTTCTTCCAGGCCTCAGGAACCTCTCCCAGCTGCTGTCACCTTTCAAAGACAATCCAGAGTTTCCTCTTCCAGAAGTCCTCCTTGTCTGAGCTGGCAGCACGAAGACGGCATAGGTATCTGCAGGTGAGCTCCCTGCTACCTGAGTACCTGACTGGCCAGAAGCCAGAACATGGCTTGGATATTGACTGTGAGGTCACGTCTGACTCTGCAGGCCATCTGCTAGGCGCTTGTGTTGCTGATAAGCAGCAGCATGCACATTTTGGGCTATGTGCTTGTGAGTTGCCTTCTAGCTCATTGCCTGCTAGGCCAGCAGCAGGCCTGTGGTTTGCATTTTGATGTTAGGTAACTTCTGTCTCTGCAGCTGATGGGCCGGGGTAGACTCATGGCAGCACTAGTACTTGTGAGGTCACTTGTGCCTGAATAGCCGGTAGGACAGAAGGAGGCACATGGCTTGGATGCTGATTGCAAGGTCAGTGGTACCTGAGTAACAGATGGGCCAGCGAGAGGACAATTCCAGGCAAGGGAAGAACTGCAGTCCCCCAACAGCTACAGAAGGTTGTGTAAGGATGGAGCCAGACTCTCCAGAGAGGTGCACTTTGAAAGGGCAAGGTCAACACGAACAAGTTGCAACAAGGGAAATACCAGATGTCTTTGTGGAGAAAGAAGTGGGAGGGCCACAGTGCAGCCCTGGAAGAGCTGCCCAGGAGACGGGGGCCTCTACGATAGTACCAGTATTCAGTGGTCAGTGGGACAAGGCCCAGATCTTCCTGAGTTATATGGGAATGTGGGTCTGCTTGGAGCAGGAGGTCAGCCCATAGGACCTCCAGAGGTCCCTTCTAACCTTCATTGCTCTGGGGTGCACTGAGTCTTGCGGGCCCTTGATCAGCCACTAAAAGGCAATGCCTTGGGTGGGAGCTGCAACATGAGATTGCATAGAAGGACCAGTTGTTTAACGAATGGTGCTAAAATGTGTGGAAATGCCCTTGAAGAAAGCAGCGCTTTGGGAGGAAGGAGGCTATGAGCTCTGGTATCCCTGGCACGCCTGAGGCTGGGGCATCGTGTCCAGTGAAGTTGACAGAAGGGTGACTCATGTTTGCCTGGAGCTCTGGGATTTTCCCAACTCTTCCACATCACGATGACTCCCAGGTGCTCTGGGAGACTGATCCGAATTCCCTTTGTACTTTGAAATGCATGGAATGGCCCACCCAATTCCTGCCCCAGGAAAAAGAGCCACGAGCTTTTGGCTCCCTATTCTGTGCCTCTCCTCAAAAGCAGGCCATCCAGGCTTTTGGCGTCTGGGATGCCCCTGCTGAGCAAAACAAGCCAATTTGGGTGTGGGTCTCTTTCAGGAAAGGACGCGGGCAACCCTTTGATCACCCTCCTAGGCATTGATGTGCTTGTTTCCAAGAGGATCTCCACTTCCCAAGCTGAGCCCAGACCCCTGGTTGGAAGAAGCCTGAGGGCCTGGTCAAGTCATTAAAGGACAGGGCAATGGAGGTCCCATGGAGAAGTCACTTGACAGAGACCTGCCTGACCCTCTGCTCTGCTCTTTGTCGTTACGAATCTGCCCTTGTTCCCTGGGCTCATGGGCAGAAAAAAAGATGATGAGGAGGCAGGAGCACCTCCCTCAGGAGGACAGGCGTAGAGAGTTGGGGTTGCTGAGCCTAGAGAAGAGAAGGGTCCTCAGAGACCTTCCGGAAAGATGGGCATGGACTATTTATCAGGGAGTGTAGTGATTGGATGAGGGGTAATGCTTTTAAAACAAAAGAGGGTAGATGTAGATTCGATATTAGGAAGAAATTCTTTCCTATGCGGGTGGTGAGACACTGGAACAAGTGGCCCAGAGAACCTGTGGATGCCCCCTACCTGGAAGTGTTCAAGGACAGGTTGGATGGCACTTGGAGAAATCTGATCTCCTGGAAGCTATCCCTACCCATGGCAAAGGGGTAGGAACTAGATGATCATTAAGGTCCCTTCCAACCATTCAATGATTCATTCTTTGATTCTAGGTGCTATGAAGCGGGAGCGAAACATTTCAGGTGAAAGAGGCAAGGGCTTAATCACCAGGGAGGCTTCAGCCAGCGGTAACTGCTAGGTGTTCAGATGCTTCAGGAGCCAGGAATGTTTGTGACCCCCCAGGGCTCTGGGACACGGCATAAAAGCCTGCGCTGCTTCTGGCTCCACATCCTCCTCTCTTGCCCGCCTGTCCTCCAGGAACGAGGTAAGCCTGAGTCTGCTCCATCTCTCCCTGTGGGCTGAGCTGCTGCCGTGGTGGCTACTGGAGCTGATGCTTGGGCTGCCAAAGATTGGCCCTGCAACAGAACTGTATGAGGGCTGTCAGCTCTTTCCCTTCTGTGGGAGGTGTCTGGGGAGAGCGGGGGAGACGGGGTTCTTTCAAGCAGAAGGGCATCGATGGGGCTCAGCTGCAGGGAGGTCTGCCCACCAGAATTTGCACCCTGAGCAGATGGTCTCCAACCAAATGGCCACGTGCATCCAGTGCCGCCTTCAGTGCAGCAAAGTTTGTTCTGGTGCTGGGGTACGATCAGTCTGTCCCAGTTGATTTAATCCCACCGTGCTGGGTCCTATCCAAACACCGGTCAGCCTTCCTGTGCCCTGCAGCTCGGCGGCACGATGAGGGCAGTGGGAGATGGGGCACAGCGTGTGTTTTTAACACAAAGAGTGTCCATGGAGAGAGCTGAGGAGCAGAAAGACAGACTGATACTGAGGACCGTGTTGGCTCTCTGCTCTGTGTTTCAGCTGTGCCTCCCTCGCCGAGAGATGTCTTGCTTCAGACCCTGTCTCCCTCGCCCCTGCGGAGCCTCTGGCCCAACCCCACTTGCCAGCAGCTGCAGTGAGCCCTGTGTGGCCCGCTGCGCTGACTCAACGGTGGCCATCCAGGCCTCCCCGGTGGTGGTGACCCTGCCGGGCCCCATCCTCACCTCTTTCCCCCAGAGCACAGCCGTGGGATCCTCTCTGTCGGCTGCTGTGGGGAGCTCCCTCAGCACCGGGGGCGTTCCCATCTCTTCTGGGGGCTCCCTTGGTCTGGGGGGGTCAGGGCTGTGCCTGCCTGTTCCCCGCTGCAGTCTGAACTGCTGAAGCCGGCGCATCATCCATCTCGGAGCGCGAAGGACGACGGGAACTCTGCAGCAGGAGCGTGGCCACGGCTTGCAGCTGGGCTGGGTGTCCTCATCCCCCCGGGCAGGAGGGGCCTGTGCCCGCTGCTCCTGGCTGCACGGCAGGCCTCGCCGTGCCTCCCCTGCCTCCGCTTTGCTCTGAGCTCCTTGAGAAAGGGCTCGTTCTCTTCTGCTTTGCTGAATCTGCTGCTGACGGGGAGAGGGTGCTGGAGTTGGGGACTGCTCTTGCTGGGCTGGGATTGCCACCAGGCCGAGCAGAATGGGCAAAGGCAAGCGCTTTGAGTGGAGCTTGTCCTTGGGAAGCGGGCCATTTTCTTTGCCCCCCTGAGCCCTGCAGACGTGTTTCGTGGTCTCTGTTCTGTGCCACTGCATTTGCTCCTTCTCATTAAAGACTTTGTGCAGCATAGCTGGAGACTGGTGGTGCTTTGTTCCCCTGCCCCCTCAGTTCAGCCACGCACTTTGCAGATAAGAGCTCTGACCTTTGTCCTGAGCTTACCACCAGTTGTGGATAGCGGTCCCTGAAGGTATACCAAATATAAGCAGCAAAAATAAGGAAGCAGGCGAGGGAAATATTGAAAACGTCAGAGAAATGGAGCATGAGTCTCTAAACTATTCATCATGGCCCTGTGATATCTCTGAGGATCAGTCCCGAGATCCACCACTGAAAGCATTCAGGTGCTGATCTGCATTCTTTTGCCAGTGTACCCAGAGCATCTCCCATGTCTATTCCGGATGCAGCGACTTTTCCCTGGCTGCCGTGGCAGGGGACAGAGGTGGGCTTATGAACTGGGCTGAGATGACTGCACTTCCTGAGGTGACAGGAGAAAATGGACACGTGTGCTCTGCTGAGCTGTTGAGGGCACCTTCAGAAACATGCAGAGACGTGTTGCCTTTCTGAGCATGAGTCTCAGAAGAGTCCTGGCCTTTGGAAGTCAGGTTCATACCTCCATTCCCTTTGCTGATGCACTTTGCTACTCACAGGTGGTTTGGGGGCAAAAAGCACCAAAGCTGCTCAGCAGTAAAGCAAAGCCTCCCTCCCCCATGCAAGCATAAGGCGAAGCACAAAGGAACGTCCCGTGTTGCTGTTTAGTGTCTCAGACGAGGCATTTCTCTCCTCAGCACTGCACCACCAAAGCCTCTCATCAGCCATTGCTGCTCGAGTTGGATGAACTGCGGGGCTGGTGCGCGTCTTCCCCTCGCCGAATGCTGTTGCTTCTGCTTTCTCTCTTCGTCCAACCTGCTCCCAGCAGCAAGCGCAAACCCTTCTGCAAAGTCGTTCCGCTGCAAGGAGACCTGGACATCTACGTGTCCAACCCAAACCGCTCCATGGCTCTGTGAAGATGGCAGGGAGCAGAGGACCAGAGCAGAGGCGGTTGTGTCTCACCCAGGTGACAGTGACAGCACTTGCTGCTTGACAGAGCAGTCCCGGGTTGCGCAGCGGCGTTCACCCGGCCTGGGGCTGCTCTTGTGAGACCCGACAGCAGGGCGGGGGCGGCGCCCCCCCTCAGGGAGCGGGCAGCGACGCTGGGGTTGGGGGACAGGGAGGTGCCGAGCGAGGCTGCGTGGCCGCGGGGAGCGGCGGGGTCAGCGCTCCTCCCAGGCGGGGCCGAGCGGGCGGTTCGGAGCAGCGGGGCGAAGCCCGGCTAAAAAAAAAGGCCTGTTTGCGTTGGCCGGGAATCGAACCCGGGTCAACTGCTTGGAAGGCAGCTATGCTCACCACTATACCACCAACGCATCTGGCTGTGCTCCTGCTGCTGCCTCCGGCTCCTCCGCCCCACAGCCTCCACTCCCTCCTGCTCCTCCACTGACCAACCTCACCTGCCTTCCGCTCCTACACAGCACACACCCACCTGCCTCCTCGTCCCACGCTTCTCACCCTGCGCCCACTCCTCCTTACGCACCCCCGCGCACCGGCACCACCTCAGCCTGCTCCTGTGCTTCTCTCTGTCTCACATCCTGGCCAGGGAAACTCCAGATGCTGCCAGTGCTGACGCTCCCCACCTGCGTACTTCATACGTCTGCCACCTGTGCCTGTGCTCTGCAAGGGAACGTGCGCTGTGTGTACGTACCTGCAGTGGTTTAAGCGCAGACAAGCACCCACCCAGCTGCGCACTCCTTTCCCCACCCTCCGGGCGACGCAGAGCATGGAAAACAGGATGAGAAACCTCATGGGTCAAGACAAACAGAAGGACCTGCCTCAGCAAAAACTGTTGTGGGCAAATCGGGCTTCGCTGAGGAAAAGAATAATTTGCCAACAGTGGAGGCAGATGGAACCGTCTGTGTCCAGCACAGGGCAGCCCCTTGCCTCTTCTCACAGAGGCCACCCTGCAGCACCCCTCCTCCCCTCCACTGCCAACACCCAGCCCACAGAGAGCCAATGCAGTGCCCATTGGGAATCCCTGCGCAGCCCTGCTCCCGGCTGGACCTGCCAGTGGGCATGGCAGCAAAGTGGCATGGGTGGAGAAACAGCCCAGACGGCCAAGTTGACCCCACTGGTCTTTGCCAGACCAGCCCCAGCCTTGTCCTCCTGCCCAGAGAGGTAGAGCAGTGGAGGTTCAAAGTTGGTGGGAGAGGCAGCAAGCGTGAGGAGCGGGGGGAAAAAGGAAATTGCAATAGCAGAGGATGATTTCGATCCATTGACCTCTGGGTTATGGGCCCAGCACACTCCCACTGCGCCATTCTGCTGCCCATGTTGCCTTCTTTGGGACCTCCCACAGCCCTGAGGATGTTCCTGGCCAGCACCAGTGCTGGTGCTCAGGTCCTTCCTGCTCTCCTGCCTGGGCTCTGCAAGGGCTTTTCTGAAACAGGTCGAATTCTCCACAGCACCTTTCTCCAAGACCTTTGGCCCCTCCTCACTTTGGCCACTTGGTGCACCCCAGACTTCGCAACGGGGGTAACTTCTGAAGTGAGACCCTGTTATTTCATCTGGTGCCCCTCTGGACCTGCTGCTGGGGTTGATGTGGTCTGTCCTCCTCCCGCTTCTGAGATGGTTGGGTTCCCCTCAGAGAACAGTTTGTCCGACTCTCTGGGACAGTTTGCCCTCCCCCCCCATCACTGGCTTAATGCTCTTGGTACCATACACGTGCATATCTGTCATATCTGCTGTTATACTGTTGATAAATTCACTTTAACTATGAATAAGTTTGTAGTAACCCATAGCACTATATATATATGTTGCTGCTATTAATACAACATATTGTTATGTTGCAATAATATTAATTATTGCAATTATTATATAGCAATATAATGCAACTATATTATTGCTGCTATTATTGTCACTGTTATTGATTGTTGATATTATTTATTGCTATTGATAATAATTTGTAATAGCTTGAGATACGTATATTTGCTTTATTAATCCTAGGTATACTTGCTGATGGTGATTTTTGTGGCGTTTGTGGTAATCTGTAATGAAGTAGAGAAATTTTGAGGATGAAGCCTCCATGTCTTTCTGTATGATGGGATCCTACAAACACACGGCCACAACCTGTGCACAGGCTCAGGCCCGGTAACCCGTTAGGTCGTGATGGCACCGACAGCTTGGGTCAGCTAAACTGCACCCAGAACTGCATTCACAGAATCACAGAATCACAGAATGGTTGGGGTTGGAAGGGCACTTAAAGATCATTTAGTTCCAACCCCCCTGCCATGGGCAGGGACACCTCCCACCAGACCAGGCTGCTCAGCCACAGTCTGTCCTTGAACACTAACATTCACCACGGTAGAAGATCTTTATTCTACATGCTGTGAATTCAGGCACCGAAGTCGCTTTCTGTAGGGTCTGGTTTCCTCCTGTCTTTGTTCCGCATCCCGCTCTCCTTTATCAGATAGAAGAAAAGAAGTGACAGCAATTATTGGAGCTTGAGTCACGGCAGCCACCCTGCTTCTGCCCCATGCACAAAACCTGTACAGGGCTTATAAGAAAGATTATCATTGTTGGTTGGATGCCGTCATTCTGCCTCCCTCAAAATGGCACAACAAGCACACATGAGGCCTACAGAAAAGCTGGGGAGGGACTCTGGATCAGGGAGGGGAGCTATAGGATGAGGGGCAAAGGTTTTACACTGAAAGAGGAAAGATTTAGATGAGATATTGTGAAGAAATTGTTTGCTGTGAGGGTGGTGAGCCCCTGGCCCAGGTTGCCCAGAGAAGCTGTGGATGCCCCATCCCTGGAGGGGTTCAAGGCCAGGTTGGACGGGGCTTGGAGCAACCTGGTCTGGTGGGAGGTGTCCCTGCCCAGGGCAGGGGGGTTCAAACTAAATGACCTTTAAGGTCTCTTCCAACCCCAACCATTCTGTGATTCTGTGAATGCAGTTCTGAGCAACCTGGGCTGGTGGGAGGTGTCCCTGCCCAGGGCAGGGAGGTGGGAACTAAATGACCTTTAAGGTCCCTTCCAACCCGAACCATTCCATGATTCTATGAAGCCCTTATTATCTATCTGCAACTCAGATAATATGATCACATTTTTAGAGATTTTGTTTTCCAGCTCAGTGCTGAAACTGTGGGGCCACAGAACTCTTAGAGTTATCTAAAAACATGTGAGCAGTGTTACGAGAGAAAAAAAAAAGTCAGTCCTGCAGTCATCTCTCCAGAGACAGGATCCTTCAGGGAATGGTCTGAAGGCTTGCTGGCAAGGTCTCCAAGGCCTCTGTGTAGCGTTATGCTCCTGTACACAACAAGCAGCCACCTTTGGCTCTGAACCGTCAGAGATTCCCTGAAGTCTGTGGAACTATGGCTACTTAAAGAAACTCCTGATTTCTCCTGCGTATATGACTCCAAGGGTAAAAAGAAAACACAAAAATCTGGAGAAGCCCCATAAGGTGGGACCCATGTGTAGCTGATTCTTTTATATTCATGTGTCGAGGCTGAAATTTTGGTCTCTTTTAGCCTTGTCTGTGAACATCGTCAAGCCTCCCTCTTGTAAGTTCTTGCACCCAATATCCAGGATTTAATTTGGGAGAGATGCATTGCACATGTTCATACCAGACATAGATGATGGGCCTGGTTGGATTGGTGATTATCTTTACAGAAAGATGCTAAATCCTCTTTCATGTTTTTTTTTTTAAATACAGATTTTTTTTATACATAAATTACATTTTGATAAATAAGCTTATACTGCATTTGTATTTGGGCAAAACAGTGAACTGCAAAGAGCAATAATGTTAATGTTAATGTTAATGTTCATGTTCATGTTAATGTTCATGTTAATGAAGTGGTGATTTGAAACAGGTTTCATAAGTCAGCGGTAATTATTTTTATTGAGATTTTACTGTCCAATACATTCCTTCTGAAATTTTGGACTTCACAGGGTCCTGACACTGCACTAATCACTCCTAACTTGCTGCATATAAATTAATCACAGCAAAATGGCTGCAGCTGCTATGACACGAATTGTTCTTGAACCCTTTTTAGTGGTAATTCATCTGATCTGAAAAGTGCAGTCGTCTAAATTTTAGCTGTTCATCCAGGAATTGTGCTCTACAATGAATGAGGAGAACATTCACCCCTTATGTGTATTAAATGGATCCAAAATTAGGTGTAAAAGTTGCACCTCTGATATGCTTTTTAGATCCAAGTCTATAATCTGGTGAGAGATTTTAGTTGAAATTGTTTCAATCATGTTCAGGGTTGCTTTTTTTTTAATAGGCAAAAAACATTTTCCAGGAAAATTGTTTTCACCTTGATCATAATGACAATTCTCATTTTTAAAAATTAGAATGACAGGGCAAAAAAAAACACTAGTGTTTTAAAAATCACCATCTACATGTATCTATTTTATTATAGTATGAATATATCATCAAGTTAATAAAAGTAGTGACATAAATAAGGTATTATATTTGTTCTCACCTGTATTTTGCCTTTATAAATTTGATGTGAAAACAACTCTCTTCCCCCCGCCCCCCCCCCCCCCCCCCCAAGAATTACAAGGACACTGTTAAAATTGGCCTAACAGAAATATCGCATGCACTGCTTTAGGATCATAGGATAATTCAGGTTGGAAGAAAACTCAGGAGGTCTCTAGTACAATGTCCTGCTCGAAGTGGAGCCAGCTATGAGGTCAGACCAGGTGGCTCAGAGCTTTACCCCACCAGGTCTTGAAAAGCTCCCAGGGCCTTTCAAGCAGAGCTGCTCCTCAGCCCGTCAGTCCCAGGCTCCTATTGCTGCAAGGTCTTCTTCCTTCCCATAGGTGGGACTTTGTATTTGTCTGTCTTGAATTTCATGAGTTTGAATTTCTCATTTTCCTAGGAAATGGTCCATCGATATAGTTTTAAAATTATCTTACAATGATGTACCAATTCTTGTAAATTTTCCCGTTTGGAAAAAATAGTACATTCCATATTCAAATTGTTTCAACAGACAAAAATAGAGATAGATGATAGATGACCAGCTCTACTTCCCAATACCTTCAGGATCACGGTTCTGAAACACCTGAATCCAAAAGACTGGATGTTTGCTTTATCTAGCTCCCATTAATGCCTTTGAAAATTTGACCAAAGATCTAGTAAACAACTAGAATGAAGATAAACATAGGAATTGGAGGTGGGATTCATCAGAATATACTATAAATGGCTTCTACTTGCCTATTCCTGTGCTAGTGACCTACATTTCCCCTGTTATTACTGGACCTGCACTTTTGATGCAGTGTATTTCATCCTAAGGGAGGTGCCAGTAGGTCAGATGAGCTGCCCGTTTCTTTCCATTGACTGAAAGGGGAACATACAAGCCAAGCATCTAAAGCTTATCCAGATAAATCCTGCCTAGGGATTAGATTTTTTGTTTAACTGTACCATATTCCGTTTTCTTTTTTCCTGTGTTTAATCTCCAAGGCTCAGCCCTGCACTTCTGTGCATGGAGGAGAATTCCACTCCGGTCCACATGTTCCTCTTGCTAGGATTCCCAGCCCTAGCAGACTTGCGTGTATTGTTCTCCATAGTATTTCTGCTGACCTACATTTTAACTGTTTTGGAGAATGTGGTCATCATTGCCCTGATCAAGACAAACTGTGAACTCTACAAACCCATGTATTTTTTCCTTGGCCACCCCTCCTTCATTGAGGTTTGGTACACCTCAGTGACTATCCCTAAACTCTTGGCAAATTTCATGGCTGAAGACAGGAGCATTTCCTTTGTGGGATGCATGACCCAACTGTTTTTCTTCAGCTCTTTCATGTGCACTGAGTGTGTCCTCCTCTCTGCAATGGCATATGATTGCTATGTGGCCGTCTGTCAACCATTGCACTATCCGGTCATGATGACACACTAAATATGCGTATACCTGGTAGTTGTCTCCTGGTTCAGCGGGTTCAGTATGTCTTTGATCACGATTTCCTTCATCGCTCACTTGAAGTTTTGTGGTCCCTGTGTCACCAACCACTTCTTTTGTGATATCAGCCCTGTGCTGAACCTTGCCTGCACTGATATGTCACTGGCAGAGATGGTGGACTTTGTGTTGGCCTTATTCATACTGCTTGTTCCCCTCTTCATCACTGTTGTCTCCTACCTACTAATTATCATGACAATCCTGCACATTCCCAGTACCCAGAGTAAGAAGAAAGCCTTCTCCACATGTTCTTCCTACCTAACGGTAGTCTCCATTTTCTTCTCAGCCGCTCTCTTCATGTACACCCGTCCCAAGAAGATTGACCCTTTTGAGTTGAATAAGCTTGTCAGCTGTGTATACTATTGTCACGCCCATCCTAAACCCCTTCATTTACTGTCTGAGGAACCAGGAAGTGAAAAGAGCACTTAAAAAAGCTCTGTGTGAAAAAATTGGTATCTCTAAGGTCTCCAGATCCACCCCTTCTCTCCAAATGCAAGGATAAGCTATGATAAACTGGAACTGATAAGCACACCATAAGGATATCTGGCCAATGACGGTTCAAAATGGACACAGACAGTGATCAGAGGAACAAGGTGGACAATGCTGACAACCTGATCCACCTGAATCAGTCACCTCTAAGACCATCAGAGATGAATGACTGAGCTGTTATCACTGGTACAGAAACCTACTAAGGTGATTCAACAAATTAAACTCTCCCAAGCGCTGTGCAAACTAAAGGGGACTACTGCATAAAGTAGTATAGAATTTACTGTAGGAAATCTGGGGGTGGAGGGAAAATTTGGGATTAAACAAAAGATTTGGAGATGTTAGAGGTTTTTAGGGAAAAGTCCAAAAGAAGATAAAGAAAGGTATCAAGCACCGGAAAACGAAGAGAAGACGAGATAAAAGGGACTGGTCATGCGTAAGCAGGTTGTTGGTCAATGCAATGTGGTTGGTCTGGCCAGCCACAGCACCCTACTACCACAATCTGTCCCACCTTTTTATTAAATTATTTTCCTTTCTGCATCCTGCCTCAAGACTTTCCCTTTTATGTGTGCATGTGCATATATGTGAATAATTTGGTAATGAGCATAAAGCTATTGATTAGGACAAGAGGCATGAAAGCCAGAGTCTGGAGTGACAGAAGTTTAGGGGCCAAAAATTGGAGATAATGGTGTCAGGGAGCACGATACCGGAGAGACCATATGTCCAAAGTCCAACTCTGGATGTCAGACATTGCAAAGACCAAGGTCCTGGGAAACCAAAACTGGGGAGACAAAAGGTCTGGTAGATAGAGAAACCCATGAAGGGGATTTTCTATCAGTAGAGATCCCCATTCATGCTGTCTGTGTTACGTGGAGACCTGTAAAGGTAGTGTCCTTCTGTCTGTATTGATCCATTTGTGGCTCTGTGAGTGTGTGTGTAGTAATGTACCTCTTGGGAATTCATGCTCAGGCTCGCTGCTAGCAGTGGTGGATTTGGCACTGTTAGGTTAATGGTCGGACTCGGTGATCTTAAAGGTCTTCTCCAACCTAAACTATTCTCTGATTCTAGTAGGACTTGAAAATGAGGGTAAGGAGCAGTCATTCAACTTCCGTGACCAGGACAGCAGAAATTCCCTAGCTCGACATTGGATTCAGCTGCTCTTAATGCATGCTTGACCACAGCTCTCAGAATCTCTTGAAATTCATCAAATTCGAAATTATCTATGTGAAATATAGCAGCTAAATTAATATCCATTTATTCTAATGCAACTATTTTCTCATTAGTTCTTCTCATTGACTAATGTTTGGGCATGTGGAATTTTTTTAAGGGCTTCGATGGTGATTTTTGGCAATTCCAGGTTCCTCCATTCCAGATTATGTCTGTTTGGAAACTCTTCTTCTAGTCTCAGCACCATAGCAGTAATCACAGGCTCAGTTTGGTCACAAAGACTCAGATTAATTGCTTACAAGACATAGTGAAAACTCACTTTTTCCAAACATGTTTTTAGCACACACAGATACCCATGACACAACATTGGCACAAAAAAAGTAGAAAGTTCCACCCGATGGAAAGTATTCCATGAATGCACTGTATGGTCCCAAACATCACTTTTGTACAGTGGCCAGACCACCTTACACTGTGTCTTGGTACCACTCTTCAATTTCATACCTACCAAGGGGCGTTGTTTTCTCACATGCTTAATAAAAATTTCCCTCATTTCTTTCTTGCAGAACTCTCAAACCCCTCTTTTTCATTTCTTCCTGTTACCTCCAGGGTCACACAACAGAGATATTGGGCAAAATATTAATAAAAAGTAAAAATCACCACACCTTGCTAAGGTGCCACAAACCCCCTTTTTGAATTGAAAAATTTAAACAAGAACACCCACATTTTTGAGGTTGTGCTAGATGGCTACACGCTGGATCTCAAAGAGATCTAACATAAACACTACACCATGTGGTCACGGGCAGTTTATTCCACAAGGTGCAAGATGTCATTTATTGGGCAAAAGACAATCTGCACCAGCTGAGTTGGTAGCAGAGATTTCTTTTCAGTTTGGTCCACAAAGAAAACACACGTATAACCTCTCCCAGCACCAGTGCAGAGCTGAACACCAGGCTGTGTCATGCAGGGAGACAAACACTTCCTTCACAACTTTCTAGCTAAAAAAACCCACATCTATTCATGAACTGCAGGGTCCAGTGCTGAAGTCGGCTTCATTCCTGTTCATTCTGATTCACTCTGTGTTGCAATAAAGCTGGTATTGAAACTGAAGTCTTATGTCTTCCTACATACCTTGTTATAAAGCATTATGCCACAACATATCATTACTTCCAAGTGTATTAAAAAAGCTTGTCAGGTCTTCTGTCTGTCTCAGGGGCAGTTGTTCTAAATGGCCAAGAGTGCTGGAAGGAACATGTGGGTGTTCAGGGAGGGTGCACATGGGGACATCTAAGCCTGGACCGCTTCAGCCTCTGTTGCCAACCTCCAGGAGTCTGTTCACATCTTATATTGACACCTTGCATGTTCCACAGGATTCATACATATGAAGCAGAACTAAATAAGTTCCTGTGAATTCCTGGAGCAACAGGTGGAGGACACGCAAGTTTCTTATATGGTGCCTATAGATGTCTTTTCTTAGGCAACCAAATCACAGTTGTGCTCATACAGCGAGCACAGTTTTAAATATGTCACTGCCAGATGCTTTTGCATGGATCTGAATTGTCAAGCTGGAAAAGATGAAATCTGTGGATGCCGAAGAACCTGCTGATGTGGCACCCGGAGGGAGCCCTGGAGATCTTATCGCTCTCGTCAGCAGAAAACCATGGGATAAGTAACCAAGTCCTAACACAGGACCTGGGCCATGATAAGCGAAGAAGAAGAGACAATGCTGACAGCCAGGTTGCCGAAGATAAAATAGTTTGGCTTTGTTATACCATATATGGTATGCATTGTGTGAGCAGATAAGAAGGATGTAGGAGGGGAAAACTACGAGCTCGGTAAGAAAGGGTACTTAAAGAGATGGTTGGGGGAATTAAAGTGACTTTGCTTGTGCATCAAATGGAGTCCGTGCCTAATTGCCACAGAAATCTTTCTAAAATCTGTGGATTGCAAATGCATGGCATGTTCCTCTGGACCCGCTCCAACAGGTCCATGTGCTTCCCATGTTGAGAGCCCCAGAGCTGGACACAGTACTCCAGGTGGGGTCTCACAAGAGCAGAGGGGCAGAATCCCCTCCCTCAACCTGCTGGCCATGCTTCTTTTGATGCAGCTCAGGATATGGTTTGGCTTTCTCATCTGCAAGTGCACATTGCCAGTTGAGCTTCTCATCCACCAACACACACAAGTCTTTCTCCTTAGGGCTGCTCTCAAGCCATTCTCTGCCCAGCCTCTATTTGTGCTTGGGATTACCATGACCCTGCACTGGTCTTTGTGAATTTCATGATGTTTGCATGGGCTCACCTCTCAAGACTCTCCAGGGCCCTCTGGATGGCAGTCCTTCTCTCCAGCATGCTGGCTGCTCCACACAGCTTGGTGTTGTCAGTAAACTTGCTGAGGGTGCACTCAATCCCACCGTCCATGTCTCCAACAAAGATGCTGAACAGCACCGGTCCCAATACCGACCCCTGAGGTGTCCTCGTGGGCATCGAGCCATTGACCGCAACTCTTTGAGTGCCACCATCCAGCCAGTTCCTTATCCACTGAGTGGTCCATCCGTCAAATCTATGCCTCTCCAACTTAAAGTATACCAAGTACAGCTAAGTATACAAATCTAGGCAAGATAATCCACACTGCTAAATACAGTAGGGGTGAAGCTCACATCCATTTTAAGTCTACATTTAGATCTAAGTTCATCAGCAAGGTTCCCATTGTACTTAATGGAAAGAAACAGATCCCTCCAGACAGCTGACTCAAGTCCAATGCTGACAATAACATTCTCAGCCTATGCCCACCCAAAATGTAACACATGCCCGCTCTCTTCAGCTATACAGAAAGTCTGAATGACAGGAGAGTAATTCAGTGGCCTGAACATAGCCATCAAGTAATCATTTAATACCTTAGATTATCCAGGACATCTGCATGGGTCTGTCAGGTATGTCTCAATTCCTGCAAGAGACACACATGCTTCTGTATCCGAAGCCAGAGATCAGATGGGGTAACCTAAGACATCTAAAAAATGATGGAAGAGGCATCAAGTCCTTTAATACATCCCCTGATTTACATCAGCAATTAATTATATCTCCATTGATTTATGTTAGTAATTAATTACTAAAAGTGTTAAACTACAGGCGATAATCAGAAGTTTTTCAGTCTCTTGCAATACAGCGTCCTTTTGACCTCTTCCCTTATAAATATGAGAGGGGGAGTAACCCCGTTCTGAGCCTTGTCCTTCATTTAGTCACTTTCCTCAGGGAAAACGCTTTCTCCCTAACATTTTTCTCAGGGCAGATCTCACCTCCTGGTTCCTAAGAGTGTAGATCAAGGGGTTCAGAGCTGGGGTGACAGCGCTGTACATGAGAGACACTTGCACATCCCTTTTAGGGAAGCTTCCTGAGGAGGGCGGTGTATAATTGCAGAGCACCGGTATGTAAAACAGGGCCACTATGGTGAGGTGGGAGGCACAGGTGGAGAAGGGCTTCCATCCTCCTTCCTGGGACCGGACTTTATAGAAGAGGAAGGAGATGATGTAGAGGTAAGAGAGGACTATGAGAGTGAAGGAGCCTAGAGCAATAGATGTGGTGACAACGTTGAGGAGGGTCATGTTGAGGCTGGTAGTACTGCAAGCCAAACCCAACAGTGGCTTGATGTCACAGAAGAAGTGACAAATGTGGTTGTGGCCACAGAAACTCAGTTGGGAGATCATGACTGAGTGCATCATGGCATGTACAAAACCCGTGGACCAGCTGGCCACCGCCAGCAGCAGACAAGTCCGTGGGCTCATGACAAGGGCGTAGCGCAAAGGATTGCAAATGGCCACGTAGCGGTCATAGGCCATGGTGGCCAGGAGCACAGCCTCAGTACTGCCCAGGAAGTGGAAGAAGTAGAGCTGGGCCAAGCACCCGCCAAAAGAGATGGGCTGATGGCCAAAGAGAAAGCCAGTCGGCATCTTGGGAACAGTGACCGTAGAGTAGAAAATATCCAGGCAGGACAGGTTGCCAAGGAAGAAGTACATGGGTGTGTGGAGTCGGGGCTCAAATACCACCATGGTCACAATGGCACCATTCCCCAGAAGACTGGTCAAGTAGAGCAGCAGAAAGCAGATGAAGAAGAAGTGCTGCAGCCCCTGGACATCGGTGAGGCCCAAAAGGATGAACTCACTGACCTCTGTCTGGTTCAGCATTGCTGCAACAATAAGAAGCAAAGGCAAAGCGTCAAGGTTCCACGGTTGTGAGGAGTAACAGCATTACAAAACTCATTTCTTTATGTGCTATTTTAGTGCAGACAAAAGTACAAACGAGCAAAACAGAACACGTGTAATCAAACGTAAAAGCTACATGCAAACTCAAGAACTTAACACGGACAAAAAAACCTAGAAAGCGGCCAGCATCTCACCTCCTACAAAACTGTGAGGGAGCACAACTGAATTTGCAGGAGCCCAGCTAGCATTTTTTTATCCACAGCTACCAGAAGGTGCTCCAAACGGGCTCATCCCACTGGAAGTCAATTGAACTGCCCCACCGAGGCAGTATGGTCAGTTCCGTCAGTATCAACAGGTTTCCAGAATGCAAACGAGTACGCACATACTTTCAATTTGTTCTCTTTCAGGTAAGTTTGTTTATGGCTATGGGTAAGTCCCAACCACATGCAACAAAGAACAAAGTCCTGAGGTTATTTTATGGGGGCAAGTAGGCACAGGCATGTCTTACAGACAGTATAGACTGCAAATTCTACAAGGCGAGTAATTTTCTCTGTGCATTCAATGCATGAATACAAATTGATGAATACAACTAATGAATAAATAATTACTTCCAAACCATTTCTAGTCAAGAGGTTAAAAACACGTATAGATACATTTCATGGTCTTTCTTGCCCATTCCATTGCACTACATACTTTCATTGAAAAGTCGTTATGACACATCTCAAGCCCAGCCACTCTCTTCCTCCGACTTCTTTAGCTTATTCTTTCAGCATGAAAGCAGTAAACAAACAGAAAACTTCTAAACTGATTTCAGACACAAAGAACATGAGCATGCAGCCCAAAGGTAATTTACACACATACGTGTCCACTCTAAAATGAGACTGTGTTTCTCCGACAGTACTGTTAGTCTGATCTTTGAACAAGCTCTGTTGGACACATTAGATCTGAGAATATGATAGACTTGTCAAAATTTTAGTCAGTCACCTGCATTTGAAGAGGTATAGATGCGATTTTCTGTGAAATAACGAAATGCTTCGGTTTCCTACACATTATTTGCCACCTTTAGGCACCAAAGCCCTCCTCATTGAAAACCGCCCGCGGAAAGACATCGCTGCGTTACGGTGTGTGACACAGCCTCCTCCGACTCTGCCTGTTTGTCCCAGTCACCCACAGGTGATCGATTCCCTTTCCCCTATTCCTGCTGAAATTTTTTTTTCTTCTCTTTCCAGCACTTCCCTTCTGTTTCACAGAAGCTGACTGCTGTTTTCTCCAATTAGCTGATTAACACATCCAGTCAAAGGAAAATAGTTCCCCCCATCTTCTTTTTTTTAATTTTTTTCAGGACCCTTACTTAAATACAAATGCGAAGAAAAGACGTTGCATGCAGAAGCTTGCCTGGTTTTCCAACTACATAAATTACAATGTAATAAAAAAGAGAGAATTCTGCACAAACCTCACCTCACTACCAATCCGCATTTTTCCCATTGCAGTAGGGCCCCCGACAGCAAGCCAGAAAGCAAAGCTGAGCGTGAAACCAATCTATTTTGTGGAGGTTAAAGACTGAGGATTTCTGTTCTCCTTCCCTCTTCAATATCTGCTTGGCATTCTTTTAGCTGAGACATTAACATTGCAGCTGCGATGACAATGACAACCGCAAGTCCTCAGCGGCTTGTAGTTATTCGGGTAGGATGCAAGGAGGAAGCTTTGCTGATTGTACCAGAAATCTCTGATGACCGGGTTAGAGGGGGAAAAAGTCTTTGTATCGTGTCCAGCACGTGCAGAAGACCAACAGCCTCAGGCAGGAAGTAAATTTCCTATGGCTTTGATCAGTCTCCTGGGATGAGGTTTATGATTCAATGCTGAGTTGCAGAGCAGCGAACAAAGTGTTCCCTCAACACACTGCAGAGATGAGCCACCTGCAAAACAGAAGGCAAAAAATGAAGCAGCCCACAGAAACTAGCTAAAAACAAACAAAAACCAGAATACTCCCACCTAAAACCAAACCAAAACCACACACACACACAAAAATCAAACACAAACGTCTCCACCACAGTGCACAGCGTTTAGGGCTGGGATTTCTACTGGCAATAGAGGCGTGAGCTGTGCAACCTCATCTGAACCGGAGCAGTGTTTGGGCAACGTTCCCCAAATCTCTTTCAAATATTTTCAATGCCAAGCACTAATCCAGGCTGGGCATAGAATGAATTGAGAGCAACCCTGAGGAGAAGGACTTGGAGGTGTTGGCTGATGAGCAGCTCAACATGAGCCAGCAATGTGCATTCACAGCCCTGAAAGCCAACCGCATCCTGGGCTGCATCAAAAGAAGCGTGGCCAGCAGGGCGAGGAAGCGGATTCTGCCCCTCTGCTCTTGTGAGACCCCACCTGGACAACTGCATCCAGCTCTGGGGCCCTCAACATGAGAAGGACATGGACCTGTTGGAGTGGGTCCAGAGAGACCACGAAGATGATCTGAGGGCTGGAGCCCCTCTGCTGTGAGGACAGGCTGAGAGAGCTGGGAGTGTTCAGCCTGGAGACGGGAAGGCTCACAGGATACCTTATAGCAACCTTCCACTATCTGAAGGGCGCCCAAAAGAAAGCTGGAGAGGAACTTTTTACAAGGGCATGTAGTGATAGAATGAGGGGTAAATATTTTAAACTGAAAGGGGGTAGATTTTTATTAGATATCAGGAAGAAATTGTTTGCTGTGAGGGTGGTGAGCCCCTGGCCCAGGTTGCCCAGAGAAGCTGTGGCTGCCCCATCCCTGGAGGGGTTCAAGGCCAGGTCGGACGGGGCTTGGAGCAACGTGGTCTGGTGGGAGGTGTCCCTGCCCAGGGCAGGGCGTGGGACTAGATGATCTTTAAGGTCCCTTCCAACTCTAACCATTCTGTGATTCTATGATACTCTCTGCTTCATTTTGTGTCGCACAGCTATTTTATTACCTATGAGCTCTTAAGGAATCTGAAGAAATCACTTAAATAGCTCAAGTCTAAAGAGGAGGCATGTTGCAGTGATGTGTTGTACAGGCTACTCTGGTAGTGTGTTTCAAGCTATTATTGACCCAAACAATGAGGGGAGGAAAGTTGTAGATAGAAGAGTATCCCTGGGTACCTGAAAGATGTGTCAGAGCACCTTCCTCTTAATTGGAATAAGAAGTACTAAAATGTGACACTAAAAGGTAAAAGAACGACAAACAAAAAATCAAAAAGCAGAAAATAACCCTCATTATTGCCCATAATGACACCTCACAGAAAACACAAATCAAAGAACTGTTGAACAATGCTGACAGTCAGGCAGAATCTTTTTATCTGAAAGGCTTGGGCACGTAGAAACTCAGGGAATCCCCAAACCAGGTTTAACTCCAAAAACCAGGCCCTATAAATGTGGACAAGTAGCTCTTGCAGCAAGTGTGAGCCACTTGGGCCAACTGACCTGTGGAATGGCAGCAGCTGAGGAAACAGCAGTAAGACGCTCAGTCTTACTTACGGTCAGTGCCTAACAGTTGGCCTCTGCTGCTCCTTCCTCCTCACGCTTTTCTTCTGCTCCAGCGTGGGCCCTCTCTGGGGGCTGCGGCCCTTCAGGATAAACCTGCTCTAGCGTGGGCTTTCCATGAGCTGCAGTTCCCCACCGCTAAAACCTTGCCACGAACACCCAGGAACTGTAAAATTGTCCTTTTGTATTTGTCATAGAGCACCTTTGTTACTTCTGGTCTAAGAGACAGCGATGTAAATTAGGTAGTAATCACACCAATTGGAAGAGAAAATGCTGCTCGAACATAAGCAGAATTGGGCTTGAAGTTCCATCGAAACAAGCAGAGAGAAAATAAAAGCACAAGTCACATTTTGCTTTAATGAACACTCCATCTGGCAAGCCAGAAAAAGTATCAGACAGAAAGTATCAGGTTCAATGAGTTAAGAAACAATCCCCTCCTGTAACTTTTTTCAGCCTACATGAGATAAGAATTAATTAAAACAAAGCTACTGCAGCTTGCTGTCAATGTTTCAGTTTATTCTTTCTGTTTTAAAGTGAGATAGTTACTAGCTAGTTTAGGAAAGAGATCTTTGTTCTGAGAGGAAATAAAGCAGACCATGTCTACACTTGAATCTCATCTGTCCCATCAGTAGGGAGGACACTTCCAGGAGACACAGCTCCTCCCCTCCAACTATAAGGTACTAACTTGTTTCTCGACTCATTATTGAGTTTTGGTGTTAGTTTTTAACTTTTTTGGGGTTTGGGGGAGAAGTTCCAGTCTATCACTTTTGCTTTGACAGGGAGGAAACCGAAGTTCTTTTTTCCCAAGACAGGGACTTTATGTACTTATGGCCATAGAGGTATAATGGTGGGGGAGGATAAGAATTTTATAATCCACTTTTGTAGTATTCCTACACGGTGTCAGCTTTACTTGTTTGCAAGGACAGAGTTGCAACAACTATAATTTATCCTAATATACAGAGTAAAAATGGCCAGGTACTTTATGGATTTAACAGCAGATCTTTTTGAAAAGCATTTAACTTCATTCATAAATTCCATTTAATTTTTTTTTACTAGGGAAACACTTATGTTCTGTGCAGCTCCAAGGAATGCATCACCTGGACAGAGAAAATATGTCCGTCTGCTTCCTACGTAACCACTTGTCAATGCATCTCCTCAGGCTTTGCTTGACTTCCTGATTCCTCAAGGGTTGAGCACGGGGGTGACAACCGAGTAAAACAGGGAAACAATTTTCTTCATGTTGGATGAGAGGCTGGACTTGGGTTGCAGATGAATGATGCCAGCTGTGCTGTAGAAAAGAGTCACTACCACCAGGTGAGCTGCACAGGTGGAAAAAGCCTGCTTCCAGCCCACAGCCGAGGGTATCTGAAGAATAGCATGGATAATGCGAAAGTAAGAGATGGCTATCAGAGAAAAGGGAATCATCACTATTATGACAATAGCAATAAAAATCAGTAGTTCAAATAAGGCTGTGTCTGCACACAGCAGCTTCAACACAGGAGGAACATCACAAAAGAAATGATCAACCACATTTCTCCCGCAGAAGGGCAGGGTAAATAACCACATGGTGAATCCCAGAGCCACGGGGACACCAGACAGCCAAGACCCAACAACCATCCTGAAGCAGCGATCCCTATTCATCATGGTGGCATAATGCAATGGGTGGCATATTGCCGCTTGCCGGTCATAAGCCATGACACCTAAGAGGAAACACTCACAGGTGACAAAAAGAATAACACAGTTGAGCTGCAAGGCACAAGCTGTGAAGGAAATCCTTTTTCTCTCCACCAGCAGAATTGTGAGCATCTTGGGGACAATGCTCAGGCTGTAGCAGATCTCTGTCAAGGCAAGATTCTTTAGGAAGTAGTACATGGGTGTGTGTAGGAGAGGGTCAATGGTTGTCATCACAACAATTAGAGAGTTCCCTATCAAGATGGCCAGGAACATGATGGAAATCAGCATGAAAAATAGGAACTGCATCTCACATTGGAAGGCAAACCCCACAAGTAAGAAGTGAGTAGTGACAGTTTGGTTTCCCAGCTTCATTTCCTCAACAGGTCCCATCCTAAAAGAGTTAAAAAAAAACACACTACAAAAGGATTAGTAGCTTGGGACAGACTTGTGGTCTCAGAAATAGCTACAACTCCAAGTAAAATGTGGTTTAGAACATGAGGTGAAACTTGGATTGGATATGACAGTGACCCCAATCTCAGCTGGGGAGCCTCTACAAGATCATTTGAACAGTCACAGGCCGGGATTCATCTTCCCTAAATTAGGTGAACAGCAGATAGACGTACACATTTCAAATAACAATTTGTGTTTATTTTATATGGAAAGAAATGGATACCTCCAAAGGGCAGGTCACCTTAGTGTAAAAGCGGCATCTGTGATCAAACAGAAGAATTTCACTTTGGATGGGCTGGATGTCTCTCAGTTCGCCTCAGCATCTGAATGTCTATAGACATCTAAATGTCAGACAGTCATCTTAGAATCACTTTATACTGAGTGACAAGAAATAAAGCACAAGACAGAAACACAGTTTCTTACCTTCTGAGATGGGTGTCCAAGGGTGACAGGATTCATGGTATCATTAATAGTGAAGTGAGTATACAATGATCAAATTTTTTGGATACCTGGAATTAGCTAAAATTCATTTACTTCTTGGTGCTCTAAGCCAGGTGATATGGAGACCGTGTGGCTCTCCACCTCCCAGTTTGACTCAAGCAGAAGTCATCTGCCTACATTATTTTCGTTGTTGAGCCTGGAAAAGTATGATGCAAAGCTATAAAAGTTTAATTTAATAAAAGTGTTCATGCACTTACATTTGTTTCATCAAATCATATAAAATCCATATTCTGAGTTTTCCTTTTAGATAAGCTCTGCGGCGTAAAAAGATGCTCAGCACACAGACAGCTGCCCACTTAAAAGTGGTCGCCAGCATCTACACCTTCCTGACATTTTCTGGGAATTTATCAGCTCATCAGATCTGCTAATGGAATTATTTGTCTGGGAAACTTCCTGGACTCTTTCAGCCAAAATATACTTGGTTGATTTTTGAAAGGCACATAAAGAGCATAGTATACTTTACATATAGAATGATACTTTTTTTTGTTTTTTTCCTGTATTTACACCATTGGGATTGAGAGAATGTGGCCCACAGGATCTGGAGTTTAGCTTTACTGTAAGAGAACTAAGGATTAACATATTCTCTTCAGGATTCACATGCATGAGTTGAGAAAATATATGTATGTATGTATGTATGTGTAACAAAAAATCCAAACTAATAATGAGAAATAAATTGCCTAGACTACCATGGAGATATCGGTATGTCCAGTGGGGTTTTGGCTTCCATCCACAGATGGAGGAAGACTCTTGATACCTACAAAGCAGTCAAACTGTATCACTAATAAACACAGAACAGCTTAAGATTTTGAAGTCTTGGGGTTTTCAGGGCTTCTGGAAATATCTTTTTCTTTTCCTTAGCAATGATGAAAGAGAAAATGAGGAGATGAGAAGGATAGGAAGACACAGGTAGACAGATAGACCCTGTGATTCATTTTTCAACATATTTATCAGCAAAATAGGCAGCTACAGTTGCCAAAGTTTTCTGTAGACAGTAGAAATAAGCAAGTGTACTCTCAGTATAATTAACATTTCTCCACCTTAGACGTAAGAATTGCTGATGCCATGGGTTCCTGTTTCTCTCGGGTGAGTCAGTAAGTAACTCAGATGTACAAATCTGCATTGCTGGGGTCTAAAGGTAGGTGGGATGGATTCCTCTTGTATATCATAATAGCAGCTCCAGGCTCCAATTAGAAAAATAAACCATGGAAACACACTTATGTTTTTGTTTTGCCTTAGGAACCAACTAAGAATAAGAAATAGAAATTACAATATTACCTTATGTCATTAAAATGAGTAGAATTTTCTCTCTCTCTTCGGTAGAGGCAATAATTCCAAAGGCAGAGAGGAAGAGAAATTATGAACAGAGAGAAAAAAAGAGAAAAAACAAAACCACTTTGCTTTCCTCTGTAAGAGGCAACATCTCCTCTCTGATTCCAAAGGCTCTTACAGCTAATGCATGGAGGTATTTGAATTTTCATGTGCTCCCAGTAGGATCAGGTCTCCAGGCAGCAACTTTTTGATATGATTAAATCATATGTTAAATGAACTTTTTTATCCATGATCTATATAAATAATGCAGTATGTTTTAGGACACACTAGCAGTCTAATTATAGTACAAGCAAAGTTTCCTCCCATGTCTTCAGAGCTGTACGAGTACTTGATATAATTGTCCACAGTAATAACAGGATATTCTCTTACTGTTTTTCTTATCTAGTTTACTACCATTAGGGAAAAAAAATGTAATTTGACATATGTCGGTTTCCCAGTAACTGAAAAGACTTTCAAGAAATCATTAAAAATGCTTGAGTAACAATGGTGTTAAGAACATAGAGAATTGCAATATGATATTGAGCCAGCACTGTGCCCTTGTGGCCAAGGCAGCCAATAGCCTCCTGGGGGCATTCAAAAGACCGTGGCCAGCAGGTGGAGGGAGGTCATCCTCCCCCTCTGCTCTGCCCTGGGGAGGACACAGCTGGAGCACTGGGTCCAGTTCTGGGCTCCCCAGTTCCAGAAGGACAGGGAACTGCTGGAGAGAGTCCGGTGGAGGGTACAATGGTGATCAGGGGCTGGAGCATCTCTGTGCTGAGGAAAGGCTGAGAGCCCTGGGGCTGTTCAGCCTGGAGAAGAGCAGGCTGAGAGGGGATCTCATCAATGCTCAGCAAGACCTAAAGGGCAGGGGGCAACAGGATGGGGCCAGACTCTTCTCAGTGGCGCCCGGGGATGGGACAAGGGGCAGCGGGCACAAACTGGAAGACGGGAAATTCCATCTCAACATGAGGAAAAACTTCTTTACTTTGGGGGTGCCAGAGCACTGGAACAAGCTACCCAGAGAAGTGGTGGAGTCTCCGTCTCTGGAGACATTCCAAACCCACCTGGATGCATTCCTGTGGAACCTGCTCTGGGTGACCCTGCTCTGGCAGGGGTTGGACTGGATGATCTCTGAAGGTCCCTTCCAACCCCACCATTCTGTGATTCCATGTGATTCTGTGATACCAATGTATTACAGAGCCCTAAAAATGGTAAGCAATAGTAAAATAACAGCTTACCTTACAGGCCTCCCCTCTCCCACCCCCCCACTCCCAACCCCTGCTTTTGTCCACTTCATTCTGGAAATGAAAGATTCTTATCTTTTGGTAGATATCTGCTGGTCATCTGAAGCAGTCCCTGTGACAGTGTGGTAACTCAATGTAAGACACAGGTGAAAAATTAGGTAATGTGAATTCCAGACACAAGTATTTAACACTTAACAAACTCCAGTAAAGTTTAGGTTTGTATCCTGAAAAATCTAGAGAGACAAGTCAAACAAGTGCAACAAGAAGAAAGTTACTGTATCATAGTTGGGAAACATCATAGAAGAGCCATTAATATTCTCCTGTTGCAAAAGGTATCAGTCCTCAGCCGCAGCTCCCTGGCTGTACGCCGTGTACAGCAGGATCTCATCTCGCTTCTAGTCTGCCATGAGTTGCATGGCTTTTTCATCTGTGTGAACTCTCTCATTCTCTCGCTCATGTGAAAGCAAATGTCTTTAGCTACATGTGGTGGGCTTTCTTTGGCCAGCAGCCAGGTGCCCACCCAGCCGCTCTCTCACTCCCCCTCCTCAACAGGACAGGACAGAGAGGGGAAATCACAGAATCACAGAATGGTGGGGTTGGAAGGGACCTCTGGAGATCATCCAGTCCAACCACCTGCTGGAGCAGGGTCACCCAGAGCAGGCTGCACAGGAACGCATTCAGTCGGGTTTGGAATGTCTCCAGAGACGGAGACTCCACCACCTCTCTGGGCAGCCTGTGCCAGGGCTCTGCCACCCAAAATATGATGAAAAATCTTATGGGTCAAGATAAAGACAGGGAGATCACTTATCAGTTACCATCATGGGCAAAACAAATTGGAATTGAGGAAAATAAATTTAATTTATTGCCAATTAAAATAAATTGGATGGTGAGAAACAAAGATAAAACTAAAACACTTTGACCCCACCTTTCTCTTTTTCCTGGGCTCAGCTTCATTCCTTCATTCCCAAATCTCCTACCTCCTGCCCCTCAGAGGGGTGGGGGGTTGCAGTCAGTTCATATCAGTTTGTCTCTACTCCCCATTCCTCCTCACACGTGGGTCCTCCAGGGCGCTGCAGTCCTTCAGGATAAACCTGCTCCAGTGTGGCCTCTCCCCATGCTGTGGTTCCTTCAGGGACTGAGGTCAGGCAGAAGTGTCCCTGACAGCTTGGGGTCTGCAGCCGTGTGGCTGGACGTACATCTGTTTCGCTTGTCCTGCTCTTGGTTGTGATGCTGCCAGGTCATCAACAAATTTCTGGCAAGGCTGGCTTCCACCCTAATAAATACACAAGCTATGTTGCTTTAACAGTAAGCATAACCCCAAATGAATTTTGCCCTGCTCTAGGTCTGCATTTCTTAAAGTAAAACTGGTTGTTGTAGGGTTTGCCCGTTTGTCAAAAAAAAAAACCAAAAAACCAAAAGAGTACCCTCCAGTTTCCTTTGATATTGAGATGATTTTGGTTTCTGTTGCAATGGCTGTGAACAGTTGCTCCATCATCCTCCCCTGAGCCTCAGGGGCTCCTAGCCTCTGCTTGCCTTTTCAGAGCGTTCCTCCAGCTCATGGTACATGTGCCTGCACACGCGTGTGTGGGTGGGGGGTTTTGGTTGGCCACACAGGTATATTCCCTAAAACATCTGGCTGGCAGCTTGCATGAGGAAAGTGCATGAGATAATTAAGAATTATTACTTTTAAAATATTCTTGCTCTGTCTGAGCATGCAGAGACGCAGTCACAGCTGACGATGAAAGTCAAAGCTGAAATGGAGTTCAGTCTGGCCAGGGATGTCAAAGACGGCAAGAAGGGCTTCTCTAAGTACAAAGGTGACAAAAGGCAGACCAGGGAGAATGCGGACCCATCGCTGAATGAGCTGGGGGACCTGGTAACACAGGGCGTGGAAAAGGCTGGGGTACTGAATGCAGCCTTTACCTTGGTCTTTACTAGTAAGACCAGCCTTCAGGAATCCCAGGCCCTAGAGATCAGGGGGAGAGTCTGGAGCAAGGATCAGAAGATCAGTTCAGGGAATACCAGGCATATGTAAGAGGGTAGGTGTATTAGATATTACGAAGAAATTCTTTACTCTGAGGGTGGTGAGACACTGGAACAGGTTGCCCAGACAAGTTGTGGATGCCCAGTCCTGGGAGGTGTTCAAGGCCAAGTTGGATGGGGCTTTGAGCAATCTAGTCTTAGTGTGTGCCTGGCCATGGCAGGGGTGTTGGAACTAGATGATCTTTAAGGTCCCTTCCTACTCTAACCGTTCTGATTCTATGATAAGTCCATGAACTTATGGATCATGGAACACGGGATCATCCTATGACTGCTGAGGGACCTGGCTGATGTCGTTGTGAGGCCATTCTCAATAAACTTTGAATAATCATGGTGACTGGGAGAGATGCTTGAGGACTGGAGGAAAGCAAATGTCACTCCTGACTTTGAAAAGGGCAAGAAAGAGGATCCAGAGAACTACAGGCTGGTCAAGCCCAGCTCGGTCCCTGGGAAGGTGATGGAGCAACTAATCCTGTAAACCGTTTCCAGGCACATGAAGAACATCAATGTCATCATCAGGAGTAGTCAGCATAGCTTTGTCAAGGGGAAATCACGCTTCATCAACCTAATAACCTTCTCTGATGAAAGGACTGGTTTGGTAGATGGAAGAGCAGTGAGATATGCCCTTTTTTGCCCCTGCTGCAAGGAAGGTGAATGGTATCTTGGGCTGCATTAGGACAAGTGTTGCCAGCAGGTAAAGGGATATGATCCTTCCCCTCTACTCAGCACTGGTGAGGATGCATCTGGACGGCTGTGTCCAGTTCTGGACTCCTCAGTACAAGAGAGACATGGACACTGGAGAGAGCCCAACAACCAGACACCGAGATGGTGAGGGGACTGGAACACCTCACACACAAGGAAAGGCTAGGAGAGCTAGGACTGTTCAGCCTGGAGAAGGGAAGGCTCGGGGGGATCTTATCAATGTGTATCAACACCTGAAGGGGGATGTCCATATTTGGAGTGGAGCAGAGCCAACTTTCTGTTCAGTGAGGGATGCTCTTGCTTTTACTTGTTGCTGTGTCAACCAGGGCCAGCTGAGGTGGGCGTTTACCCTGTGGAGGGGTCACACCTGTGGGGAGGCAGGGACAGGTCAGGTGACCCAAACTGACCAATGGGGTGTTCCATCCCAGCTGCCATGCTCAGGATAAAAGCTGAGGGAGCAAAGGGATTTAGTTGGCTTTGTTTTCTTCAGTGGCTCTCCTTCTTCAGTGATTTGTGTCCAAGGAGGACCCTGTCAGTTCACCTACCTTCAATCCCCATCAATGTGTTCTGGAATCCATTTGCCACTGAGTCCAGTCTGGAACTTTCCCAGTACCTGCTAGGGACATCTCCCTGGGAGCTTGATGTGACTTTGTATATACTGTATGTATTTCATTGTTTCCTTCTTATTTTATTATTAATATTTCATTAGTTTGGTTTTTTTTTTTTTTTTTTCTGAACTCATACATCTCTTTATCTCTCTTCTTCCTCTCCTTGGAGCAAAAGGATGGAGCAAGACATCTGTCGTCTTGTCATTGGCCAACTCAGCCTGAACCATGACAGGGGAGCAATGGTGCCCAGAGCCAGGACCAGAGGCAATGGGCACAAACTGAAGCACAGGAGGTTCCCTCTGAGCACCAGGAAATACTTCTTTACTGTGAGGATGACTGAGCGCTGGCACAGGTTGCCCAGGGAGGTTATGGAGCGTCCCTCCTCAGAGACATTCAAAAGCAGCCTTGACACGGTCCTGGGTGAGTGACCCTGCTTGAGCAGGGGAGGGTCGGACGTGATGACCTCCAGAGGTCCCTTTCAACCTCAACCATTCTGTGATGTTGTTCACCTTGATTTCAGAATGGCTTCTGATGTTGTCTTCCGTAGGATCCTCGTAGAGAAGCTTATGAATTATGTGCTGGATTAGCAGACAATGTGATGGACTAAAAACTGGTTGGTCAGGCCCAGAGGGTTGCGATCCACGGCACAAAATCTAGTTGGAGGCCAGTAACTGGTAGTGTACCTTAGAAGTCAGTACTGAGTCCAGTCCTGTCAACACTTCATGAATTATCTGTATGATGGGACCTCAGTAAATTTCCTACAAACACAAAACTGGGAGCAGTGGCTGATATACCAGAGAGTCATACTGATGTCCAGAGGAACCTCAACAGACTAGAGAAATGGGCGAACTGGAACCTTAAGTCATGTTTTATGCTGTTTGAAAACCGGGAGGTTTTTTGTCATTTTCAACAAAATCTCTTTCACAGTCTTAATTTTCAGAGTATAAATAAGGGGGTTTGACATGGGTGTTAAGATGCTGTATTGGGTTGACATTGGCCTATCAAAGCCTATAGAAGTTGATGAAAGTCTGAGTGCAGCACAAGCCCAGCAACAGTGGAAGTTCACAGCAGAAATGACGTTGTATTGGGTTCACAGATGCTTAAACTGAAAAGAGGAATACTGTTTACAAGAGCATATAAAAATCCCATCACCCACACCCCAGATACTGGTTGGATACAGCTTTGTGTAATGAAAAGGGTTGCATATCGTCAGAAGCACATTGGTGATATGGCCATATGTATATCGGTCATAATTCATTGCTGAGAGCATAAAAACTTCTGCACAAGCTAGCAGGAAAAAAAAAGTATAAAATTTTACAATGCCATCGAGAGAAATGCTTTTCTCCTTTTCCAGGAAGCTCTTCAGCATCTTTGGGACAGTCACTGTGGAGTAACAGACATCAGCAAAAGCTAGATGACCCAGAAATACATGAAGGACTGAAGCTGAGGATCCACTTTTATTACCAGCACAGTAAGTGCATTCCCAGTCAGTGTCATTAGGTAGTAAATAAATAAAGCCACCAGAAATGGTGAAATCTGGAAGCTGGGGTGGTTGGAAAGTCCCAACAGAAGAAACTGAGTCACCACACTTTTGCATTGACATTTTGTCAGCATCCAGGAAACTGCAAAACAAACAAACAAAAATTGTAAATTTCTGAAATCAAAAGATAACATTGGAGGAAGGCAGGGAAGTGTGCCGCAGTCATATTCCAGGTGAGGAATTTCCTGTAGGGTGAGGAGTGTAGAGGTACTGCTGTGCAAGTCACTGGTTAGAAGTCACTGGGACAACTGTGTGTTGTGTCTGGTCACGCGTGCTTGAGAAAGGTAATTCAGTGTAGGTCCTCCAGAGGAGGAGTGCTGGTTAAATAGTGACCTCAGCCAGTCTAGCAAAACTCTGCTCTCGGTCTCTTGCCTACTAGTCTGATGGGAAGGTCATTTTATAATCTCCCTGTCACAGATGGAGTGACTAACTTCACTTGTAAGAGAGTAGTAGTGAAATATTTATTAACATAAAACAGTAATTTAATAAAGTTAGTAGTGAATGTGACACTACTATGTGGAATACGAGGTTGGATGGCAGGGCACACCCGGTTATTTACTGCCCAGAGGCCGGGGTCAGACAGAGCTGTCAGGGAGACCCTCCCGCTGGGTCCCGAGGCTCGGAAAGGACCCCCAGCTTTCTGAACTCCTTCTCCGAGAGGAGTCTGGGTGCAGCTGGATCCAGTCCTAGTCCCAGACTTGGCCAACGGTTTATGTCTAAAGGATTGTATCTGTGCAATCAGTCCTTTATATCACTTAGCTAAGATTGCAAAGTTTAGCATGCTATTAGTCACTTATCAAGAAGCTGTCACGGCAAGGCATCTCTCAGCCTCAAGGAGTAACCTTGAGCGGGCATCCCAACTCAAGGGGAGATGCTGGTGTGCAGCCACTGCCGTGCAGGAGAGCTCAAAGGGCTTTTGGGCTGCCCGCTGTTTATAGAGTAAGAGAATTGACCTATAGTCATATTTGCAAGGGAACAAGATATCGCGGTCCCCACTCCAGACAGTGTTTTGTCTGTGTTGCCAGCCATCCCCAGAAATCCAGGTGCAACTCATCACACCTCCCACTGGTGGCCATGGCTTGGGCGGGGGGTGGGGGGGTCGGGGGAGAGCACACTGCCACACTCCCCTAACTTGACAAATGTTAGCATTGTCTCCCCAGCTCCATATATACTTGATAGTTGTTTACGCAATTTTTACTTGTCGTTCCTATATAATGCAAAAGGGGCAAATGGAATCACTTGCAGATTGAAAAAAAACACATGCATGACACAGGAGAACCTCAGAGGCATCACCTCCCACATGTTGCTCCTTCTCTGTGAATGACAACAGTGCAACCATTTATGCTGCTGAAGGTCCATGAATAATATCTTAACTCAGCCCAAGCAGTTTTTTCCTCCCCTTCTTTGTTGCAGTTGTGCACCCGGCTGCCCTTGCTGACACCAATGTACTTGCTCTCAATTTAGATCTTTTATTTATTTATTGATAGGACGAGGGGGAACGGTTTTAAACTGAAAGAGGGGAGATTTAGATGAGAGGTGAGGAAGAAATTCTTTGCTGTGAGGGCGGTGAGCCCCTGGCCCAGGTTGCCCAGAGAAGCTGTGGCTGCCCCATCCCTGGAGGTGTTCAAGACCAGGTTGGACGGGGCTTGGAGCAACGTGGTTTGGTGGGAGGTGTCCCTGCCCAGGGCAGGGGGTGGGACTGGGTGGGCTTTAAGGTCCCTTCTAACCCAAACCATTCTACCAACAAAAATAAAACACCAGAAATCCTGAGAGATCAGAATGGATGGAACATGTTCTTGGTTTCATACAACCTAATATTTGAAAGAGATTTGGGAAACGTTGCCCAAACACTGCTCCGGTTCAGATGAGGTTGCACAGCTCACGCCTCTATTGCCAGTAGAAATCCCAGCCCTAAACGCTGTGCACTGTGGTGGAGACGTTTGTGTTTGATTTTTGTGTGTGTGTGTGTGTGGTTTTGGTTTGGTTTTAGGTGGGAGTATTCTGGTTTTTGTTTGTTTTTAGCTAGTTTCTGTGGGCTGCTTCATTTTTTGCCTTCTGTTTTGCAGGTGGCTCATCTCTGCAGTGTGTTGAGGGAACACTTTGTTCGCCGCTCTGCAACCCAGCATTGAATCATAAACCTCATCCCAGGAGACTGATCAAAGCCATAGGAAATTTACTTCCCGCCTGAGGCTGTTGGTGTTCTGCACGTGCTGGACACGATACAAAGACTTTTTCCCCCTCTAACCCGGTCATCAGAGATTTCTGGTACAATCAGCAAAGCTTCCTCCTTGCATCCTACCCGAATAACTACAAGCCGCTGAGGACTTGCGGTTGTCATTGTCATCGCAGCTGCAGTGTTAATGTCTCAGCTAAAAGAATGCCAAGCAGATATTGAAGAGGGAAGGAGAACAGAAATCCTCAGTCTTTAACCTCCACAAAATAGATTGGTTTCACGCTCAGCTTTGCTTTCTGGCTTGCTGTCGGGGGCCCTACTGCAATGGGAAAAATGCGGATTGGTAGTGAGGTGAGGTTTGTGCAGAATTCTCTCTTTTTTATTACATTGTAATTTATGTAGTTGGAAAACCAGGCAAGCTTCTGCATGCAACGTCTTTTCTTCGCATTTGTATTTAAGTAAGGGTCCTGAAAAAAATTAAAAAAAAGAAGATGGGGGGAACTATTTTCCTTTGACTGGATGTGTTAATCAGCTAATTGGAGAAAACAGCAGTCAGCTTCTGTGAAACAGAAGGGAAGTGCTGGAAAGAGAAGAAAAAAAAAATTTCAGCAGGAATAGGGGAAAGGGAATCGATCACCTGTGGGTGACTGGGACAAACAGGCAGAGTCGGAGGAGGCTGTGTCACACACCGTAACGCAGCGATGTCTTTCCGCGGGCGGTTTTCAATGAGGAGGGCTTTGGTGCCTAAAGGTGGCAAATAGGTGTAGGAAACCGAAGCATTTCGTTATTTCACAGAAAATCGCATCTATACCTCTTCAAATGCAGGTGACTGACTAAAATTTTGACAAGTCTATCATATTCTCAGATCTAATGTGTCCAACAGAGCTTGTTCAAAGATCAGACTAACAGTACTGTCGGAGAAACACAGTCTCATTTTAGAGTGGACACGTATGTGTGTAAATTACCTTTGGGCTGCATGCTCATGTTCTTTGTGTCTGAAATCAGTTTAGAAGTTTTCTGTTTGTTTACTGCTTTCATGCTGAAAGAATAAGCTAAAGAAGTCGGAGGAAGAGAGTGGCTGGGCTTGAGATGTGTCATAACGACTTCTCAATGAAAGTATGTAGTGCAATGGAATGGGCAAGAAAGACCATGAAATGTATCTATACGTGTTTTTAACCTCTTGACTAGAAATGGTTTGGAAGTAATTATTTATTCATTAGTTGTATTCATCAATTTGTATTCATGCATTGAATGCACAGAGAAAATTACTCGCCTTGTAGAATTTGCAGTCTATACTGCCCGTAAGACATACCTGTGCCTACTTGCCCCCATAAAATAACCTCAGGACTTTGTTGCATGTGGTTGGGACTTACCCATAGCCATAAACAAACTTACCTGAAAGAGAACAAATTGAAAGTATGTGCGTACTCGTTTGCATTCTGGAAACCTGTTGATACTGACGGAACTGACCATACTGCCTCGGTGGGGCAGTTCAATTGACTTCCAGTGGGATGAGCCCGTTTGGAGCACCTTCTGGTAGCTGTGGATAAAAAAATGCTAGCTGGGCTCCTGCAAATTCAGTTGTGCTCCCTCACAGTTTTGTAGGAGGTGAGATGCTGGCCGCTTTCTAGGTTTTTTTGTCCGTGTTAAGTTCTTGAGTTTGCATGTAGCTTTTACGTTTGATTACACGTGTTCTGTTTTGCTCGTTTGTACTTTTGTCTGCACTAAAATAGCACATAAAGAAATGAGTTTTGTAATGCTGTTACTCCTCACAACCGTGGAACCTTGACGCTTTGCCTTTGCTTCTTATTGTTGCAGCAATGCTGAACCAGACAGAGGTCAGTGAGTTCATCCTTTTGGGCCTCACCGATGTCCAGGGGCTGCAGCACTTCTTCTTCATCTGCTTTCTGCTGCTCTACTTGACCAGTCTTCTGGGGAATGGTGCCATTGTGACCATGGTGGTATTTGAGCCCCGACTCCACACACCCATGTACTTCTTCCTTGGCAACCTGTCCTGCCTGGATATTTTCTACTCTACGGTCACTGTTCCCAAGATGCTGACTGGCTTTCTCTTTGGCCATCAGCCCATCTCTTTTGGCGGGTGCTTGGCCCAGCTCCACTTCTTCCACTTCCTGGGCAGTACTGAGGCTGTGCTCCTGGCCACCATGGCCTATGACCGCTATGTGGCCATTTGCAATCCTTTGCGCTACGCCCTTGTCATGAGCCCACGGACTTGTCTGCTGCTGGCGGTGGCCAGCTGGTCCACGGGTTTTATACATGCCATGATGCACTCAGTCATGATCTCCCAACTGAGTTTCTGTGGCCACAACCACATTTGTCACTTCTTCTGTGACATCAAGCCACTGTTGGGTTTGGCTTGCAGTACTACCAGCCTCAACATGACCCTCCTCAACGTTGTCACCACATCTATTGCTCTAGGCTCCTTCACTCTCATAGTCCTCTCTTACCTCTACATCATCTCCTTCCTCTTCTATAAAGTCCGGTCCCAGGAAGGAGGATGGAAGCCCTTCTCCACCTGTGCCTCCCACCTCACCATAGTGGCCCTGTTTTACATACCGGTGCTCTGCAATTATACACCGCCCTCCTCAGGAAGCTTCCCTAAAAGGGATGTGCAAGTGTCTCTCATGTACAGCGCTGTCACCCCAGCTCTGAACCCCTTGATCTACACTCTTAGGAACCAGGAGGTGAGATCTGCCCTGAGAAAAATGTTAGGGAGAAAGCGTTTTCCCTGAGGAAAGTGACTAAATGAAGGACAAGGCTCAGAACGGGGTTACTCCCCCTCTCATATTTATAAGGGAAGAGGTCAAAAGGACGCTGTATTGCAAGAGACTGAAAAACTTCTGATTATCGCCTGTAGTTTAACACTTTTAGTAATTAATTACTAACATAAATCAATGGAGATATAATTAATTGCTGATGTAAATCAGGGGATGTATTAAAGGACTTGATGCCTCTTCCATCATTTTTTAGATGTCTTAGGTTACCCCATCTGATCTCTGGCTTCGGATACAGAAGCATGTGTGTCTCTTGCAGGAATTGAGACATACCTGACAGACCCATGCAGATGTCCCAACATCCCCAGGTCCTTCTCCTCAGGGCTGCTCTCAATTCATTCTCTGCCCAGCTTCTCTTTGTGTTCAGCATTGTCCTGGCCCAGGTGCAGGACCTTGCACTTGACCTTGTTGAACTTCATGAGGCTTGCAGGGCCCACCTCTCAAGGTCCCTCTGGATGGCATCCCTTCCCTTCACTTTGTCAACCATGCTACACAGCTCGGTGTCTTTGGCAAACTTGCTGAGAGTGAATTCGATGCCACTGTCCGTGTCACCAACAAAGATGCTGAACAGCACTGGTCCCAGTATCAACCCCTGAGGAATGCCACTCATCACTAGTCACCAATTCGACATTGAGCCATTGGCTGCCACCCTTTGATTGCGATCATCCAGCCAGTTCCTTATCCACTGAGTAGTCCATCCACCAAATCTGTGTCTCTCCAGTTTAGAGACAAGGGACAGTGTCAAATGCTTTGCATAAGTCCAGGTAGATGATGGCAGTTAGTTTAATTCTTGGACAAGTACCATTGTTAGTCCCCTCCTTTCATCTTCTCTCATCTTATGGTGCTCGCATCTATGTACCAGCTTGTGGGTCTTCTGATGATATGCCTGTCTAGCAATTCAGCCATGGTTGGTTGTGTTGGTGTGAGGAATACACTGACCCCTAGCTGTACTTTAGTTCAGACCAACTAAGGAGCAATGGGCATCATGCCCTGTGGTGAACCTGCAAGCTGGAGTGCTCCTGGCTCACATGCAAGGGAGTGGAGGTACCTTGGAAAAATATTTTGAAAGGGGGGTTTGAAGCCTGAAAAATGCAAGACAACCAAAGTACAGAACAAGATAGTAAAGCTAAAATGAAGACATCTGTAAAGATTACCATCAGGATGGGCTGAGTGTGAGCTCTCCCTTAATTGCAGCTGGATTGCCTGCCAGGTGACTCTCCCCTTGAGCAGGGACGCCTCTCAAGGTTGGAGATCCCTTACCTGAGACTAAGAGATCCTCCCTTGAGCGAGGCAGGGAGATCCCTTTCTCGCAACAGATCCTTGGCAAGTGATTGATCGCATGCTGAATTAATACGGATGAAACATTGCTAATCCATATAGCTACTTCATTATTATAAACTTTTTATAGGTAATTCCATTAGACATAAACCATTCTCCAAGTCTGAGACTAAGGCTGGGCCTAGCCATACCTAGGCTCCATAAGGAGTTTAGAAAGCAAGCGGGTGCACTCTGAACCTCGTGGCTCAACAAGGGGGTTTTCCTTACCCTTTGCATCTCCAGTCTCTGTGTGAATCATTCTAACTCGATTCTAACTCAATTTTCCTTTCTATGTTTCTTCCATGCAGTAATTAATAACATTGCCATCAACCTTATTGAACCTTGGTAAACCACTGTTAAACTTTGTTAAACTCCGTTAAACTCCATCAAATTATTATTTTACCTGAATAAAACATATTGCTGTTTTTCTCTCTTGAGTGAGGAGCGTTCCACTCATCCGCAATAGTTGGTGTATCTTATAGTCAAGTGAGTGAGTTTGAAAATGCATCTTCAGAATGTTCTAAAATATTATTGTTTTTTTGAATAATTATATACATGTCATGATTTTTTGGTACCTAAGTGTACTTTTCACCCTAACTGAATGTGCAGGTAATTTGACAAGAACAGCACCAGTGGGAACTGGAACTGTCACTGGGTCTGCAATGCAGCGCTGTTTCTGAAGGTGGTGAGAGGGTCGATTTTATCGCTGACAGCTTCACCCTTCCCGACTCCTGAGAGAAACAGTCAAAGACAGGCTGTCCACAAGCTGCTTGACCACAAAGATAACAAAGTTCGGTCCCCTTTAACAGCACCAACCCCTATTGGAAAATGATGTTTATTAAGTTCATTTGTAGCATATTAATTTAACATCATTAGGCTTGAATAAGAAACAAGAATTCCCTGTTGCATCATACGCTCATTAAAAACTTGAAGTCTAGCAAAACTCTTCCTCAAAGACTATTTCTCCTATTAGCCACCTGATGACCGTACAGAGAATTAGCAGCAAGGAAAAGCTTGTTATAGTTTGCTGAGTCAATCAAGCCCTTGGGTAAAAGCTGCAGAGTGTGAAGCATGGTCACAGGAGTAAAGTTTCCTGAAGTTTTAATGGGGCCTGCTGAGGCTATTAGAGATGGGGCTGCTGCGGGAAGTCTAAGTGGCCCTCCTGGGGCGCTGATCAGAGCAGAAGGTCAGAGCATGGTTATAGGAAAATAAAGGAGGGATATAGGAAAATAAAGGGGCAATTCCCTGAAATACTGTCCCCTCCAATCCCCCCCACCTCTGCAATACTCATCCAGCTCACCCATTGCCCCTCACTGAACTGCCATCGCTCTTCCACAAGTGTCCCCAGTGGGATGTTCAATGGCAATGACTCTGTCAAAGGGTCATTGTAAAGGTTTTATGTGTCTGAGATCAGGGTAGGAGTTCTTCTCTACCGAAGAGAGTTGTTTTAACAGTAAAATGCACACACAATCATGATCTGGATGTTCCACTGTTGCTGTCTAAAAGTAGAGAGAAATGTCTGTTCACAGCGTCTTTGGGTCTGGTTTCACAAACCTTAGGGACACACACATCAAAGCACAACCTCTGAGACAGAACGAAGGGAAACCCGGTCTGTTTCACCACAAAATGAAGACATGGCTTGAAATGCATAAACAGAAAGGAGGAAGGTGTATTTCAAGTTAGACTAAATAATTAGCTCATCTTCTACAGGTGCTAAAGATGTCTTAACCCAGACAACTGGGAACAGGCAGACAGTTCAGAGAAAAGGCGTGTCCTGGTTTGAGGTAAAACAGCACCAACTTTCTGTTCAGTAATTTTACTCCTTAGCTAGGCCTTCTCTAACTGTCTGAATTTAACAGCATGTTGTGCCAAAAAGGCTTCCTTCTCAGAGTGAGACCAACGTTTACAGCAATGTAACACAAACATAAACCAATGTTTACAGTTTGTGCCAAGGAATGGTACCAGAGAGGCTCTTGCTTATACTTAAGTTAAGTAGGAGTATCAATTTAGTTGTATGAGAGTTAAATTCTACAATAAACGTTTTGGTTAAAGAATCTCTGATTTTTCTGCCTATTTATACTTTGATTCCTGTTGTCAGGGGAAAGCATTTCAGAAAAGAGGGAAAGAAATATGTCATGTTTGTAGGATATTAGGTTTTCTCTTGTCCAAAACCCCAAATCCTATCTTTCCTGGTTAAAACTTCATTAGAAAAATAGTAAAACTCTGGCACCTATAATTATTCCCAAAACACATATGCATGAAGGGGGAGATAAGCAGAAGGAATGGGACTCTACAGCAATCTACAGCATATATTAAGGTATGTGAAATAAATTTTAGCAAACACAGTGAGGATGCTGTTAGAGAAGATGATTTCAGATAGCTACTTAAGGATAAGATGAATCACACCCAAGAAGTGACAATGTCTTTGTATTATATATTATGTTTTGTTATATTTTATATACTGTATATTGTATATTTTATATTATATAGTATATATTACATAGGGAGTCTTCATATCTAGGCATATCTAAGCTATAGAATGCTACGGTTAGCTGCAATGTGAATAAGAAACTATCTGCCCCAGCTTGCTTGGGAATTAAATTTCTCTGTTGGAGCCCATAAACGCAATAAAAGTAAACTTACAGAGTATCTGACCAAACTTCCCATGCTCGCACACCTACGTGCAATCTCTTTCTGCATATAGAATGCCCCTTTCCTAGCACAAACCTGGCAAACCAAGAACTCTCAATATTTAGTTAATTTAAATTAATATTTCTTATATTAATTTTACCATACCTAAGGAGAGCACAGATCAGCTTTCTAAGCTTATGACTTATACCTAGGATCTTTCTACAGCCCTTGGAAAGAAATAAGCACCTCCAGAGAGTGACTAGCCCATCCTGACTGGGTCATATAGCTGGGAACAAGATAAATCAGCATAGAAGAAGTATTTGTGGCTTTCCACTGACCTCTGAGGAACCCCACGTCCCCAGCATCAGCACATGCTTTTCTTTCTCTGGTGTCTAAACTCGGCAGAAAAGGTGGCCACCCCTGCCACCTATAGTGCTCATCTTCCTCCTGATCCTTAAACAACTGGTGATGGGACACTGGCACTACCAATGGGGTTAGAATGAGGAGCTCCCTATCTCTGTCCACAACGGAGCCAAAACACCCACCACAGATGGCACTGCAAACTTTTAGCTGTGAAATTTAGGTGAGGTTTGACCCACGTTGTACTATCATAGTGAGCAAAGATTAAGCATGTAAGTGATGCCTGAAAGTCTTGTTCATACCATCAGTCTCCAGGTGAGATGAACATTCCCTGCTTGGAAAAGCCCTTTTCTTTCCATGAGCTTCAAAGGTAGCCCTAGCTACTGTCATGAAAGCAGTCACTGACCTTTAATTTTCAGATTCCTCTCTATAAAGTCACTATAGGGGTACGGATGTCTTTATCGTCTTTGTCCCAAGGGAAGCATTGCAAGCATCCACACCGCTCAAGGTGGCTCCTAAGGAAGCGACACCCGAGCTCTGGGCTTGTAGTGTAGCCTGGCTCTCACCTACACCGCCTCAAGCTCCCTCTGACATGGGCAGCCCGAGGACAGGCATCCCATGACACAGGTGAAGCACCGGGCCATCCATGACATCTTCACAAGGTAGGCAGAAATGACCTGTGGCCTAGGAGAGACCTACAAGCTCTCAGAGCAGAAGCAGGCACAGCCCAGGGAGGCATCCCCACAGCACCTACAGGACAGCGTGTCTCTACATGTGGGCAGCTGAATCCTGCCACACCACGTGGCGCTTGGCCAGGGTCCTCTTCTCTGCCCCATGTAGCCATGCCCAAGTGGACACGTGGGGCCGCTCTGTGCCCCATGTGTCTATAGCCATAAGACACATTTTTTCTTCTTAGGGCTTTTGATTTCTGAGCGACTAAAATAATACAAAAGCATGGCAAAGTTGTTTTGAGTTTAATCAAGATTACTTTGGGGTGTGCTTACATTTTGGTTTTACAAGGCTTTTTTGAGGAAGTCCGAAAGAAACATATTGTTTTTCCCCGAACAACCACCTAGCTCCACTTGTGACTAGGCACATTGCTACATCCGTGACCATATACTTGCTTTGGAAATCACCTCCAATGCTTTTTATTTTTATAGTCTGGTCAAAAAAAAAAAAAACAAGGCTCACAAGGCATAGATCTTGATATGTCATTTATATAAACCCATAAATGCCTGGACTTCTTTCCTCAGGGCTCCTCTGACTTCTTTGTTTCTTAAGGTACAGATAAGTGGATTCACCATGGGCATCACTACAGTGTAGAAGACAGAGAACAACTTGTTAAAAGCTGTGAGGTTGTAAGTTTTTGGTAACATATAGACAAGGATGAGAGCTGTATAGAAAATAGCGACCATAATGAGGTGAGAGAGAGGAGCACGTGGAAAATGCCTTTTGCCTCCCTGTTTCTGAAGGGATTCTCAGGATGCTGCTGATGATTAAAATATAGGATGCTACAGTGAAAAGAAAGGGCAGCATAGTACACATAGCAGACACCAAAGATGCTACAGCTTCTATCAGAAATGTGTCACTGCAGGAGCGTTTTATCACAGGGGTGAAATAACAGAAGAAATGGTCAATCTTCCTGTGGTCACAGTACGCCATTTGTGACATCAGCAGTGTGATAACAAAGCTGATCGTGAAACCACTCGCCCAGGCCCCTGCAGGTAGTGCCATGCAACGCTCACGATTCATTAGGGTGACGTAACGTAAAGGCTTGCATACTGCTAAGTATCGATCGTAAGACATCACTGCCAGGAGATAGCACTCTACCCCAACTAGAAAAGCAAATACGAAAAACTGCATCATGCAGCTGCTGTAGGAAATACTTCTGTCACCTGTCAGGAAGCCAGTCAGCAGTTTGGGCAGGATGGTGGAGCTGTAGCACGTCTCCAGGCAGGATAAGTTACTGAGGAAGAAGTACATTGGGGTGTGGAGGTGCTGATTAGCCACCACCAACATGAGGATGAGAATGTTCCCCATCATTGTCATCGTGTAGATCACCAGGAAGAGCAGGAAGAGGGGAACCTGAAGGTCAGGGAAATCGCCAAATCCCAGCAGGATGAATTCTGTAATGTAGGTTTGGTTTTGCTTTTCTGTAGCTGACATCATGCTGAATCTAGGGGAAAGAAAATAGTAAGATGGAATATAAAAATTTAAAAACTATTTTCCATGCATGACCGTAAAGATACACTATTCCAATTAATTCTTGGATCCAATCTCTATGTCCTGATAACTTATTTAAAATTCCAAGTCTTAAAGCATTTCAGTAATATTTTCTATGAAAACCCAAATTGTCTTACCTCAGTTTCAACCACTATTGGTACACCTCAGAGATAAGAGGGTTTTCTTCTTTTTGAAGAAGCATGGATGATTACATACCGTTTTTTTGGCTCCATGTCCTGAATTGTTTTTCTTCCTTTTAGAGGCTTCTTAATTTTTGTGCTCTGGTTATACGTTTGTATACTTAGGCTCCTTTGCAGATCACCCAGTTACACCAACGTGGGGAAAGGTGTTCAAAACTACCTGCACCTGAAATACAGCATTAGCTTGTGGTCACATCAGGTTGGTTTCTGCAACCAGACAATCTTCACACAAGGTTTCTTACATTCTGCATCTTGGTTGATCCAGTTGATTTACCAGGTAGGGAAATTTTAGGTGTGGGGAGAACTGTCTGTGCAGTTTGTTCGGTTCGTTCAGTGTCTCATCACTTAAAAAATATTGGGACATTCAGATACAGCTGTGACTGGCGTAATGAAATCATGTCAGTAACTGATGAACCTTACAGTTCAGCACACAGCCAATTGTTTCCACTGATAGAAAAACAGAGAAAGTCAGAAATTAATCTTCTCATCAGTTCCTCTTTCACTTTCTTTCCAGGTCTGTGCACTCTCCTTTGTCAGGCTTACCTCTATGGTAGCCAGTTACGGACTGGGGTCTCTCAGACACCTGCCCGCATCACGTTGTGGGATGCAGTGTGGAGTCTGTGGGCTGAAAAGAGAATTTTCATCACCTTTATATGAAAGGCAGGATCTTGATCTTCCCAAGTGTTTGCTTTGTCTTTAAAATCTCCATACATACTGAAGCCAAGATGAACTCAGAATTCCCATGTGATTCATTATATGCTCTTGAGTATGAACACAAAATCTCCTTTGATAGTTTTACTAATGGCAATTTTGAATAATTTATCGATTGGGTAGAACCTTCCCAATAACATTCTTGATTCAAGTGTATAGTATGTTAACACTGCACTGAGATTTACTAATAAATTTTGCTTTCTCTGTCCCCCACACATATTATTTCCAATTATATTCCATTTTCCAAAGGCACATCGATACCTAATGAACATACTGTGAGCTGGGTATCTGTTGTACCGAATAAGAGGGGACTGTGTCAGAACCCACCTGAATGGTGTCTTTACGACATGCCTTTGATGCAGGCACTCATGTATGGCGTGAGGGCACACAGTAGCATTTCAGAGAACAACCTCTGCTGGACCAAACCACGAGTAGTGCTCTCTGTAGTTGGATTTCTGATCTGAAGCAGATTATGAAGTGAACTTTGAGTGTCAACTTTGCCCGAGTTCCTTCACAGAATCGAGGACCTGAAGCAAAGCTCCAGAAAGAAGAGGAGAAACATGGAAAGAGGTGTGCTGTGAGGATAATGAGAGGGACCAGCACGCCGGGATGAAGGACAGAGTAGGCCAAGTCAACAGTGTGAACAGACTGACTGTTAGCATGGATGCCAAGTCAATGGTACAAATAGACTGTTAGAACGGGTGCCCCAGCAGATACCAAACCCTGAAGTGCTTTCTTCTCAGGGAAGGTTCAGCATGGTCTGGGCGAGAACCCAGAGCTCTCGAGCTCTTTTTCCACTTGGCTTCAGTGGCAAACACATGGCAAATACCAGGCACAGGATAAAAATGGGGCAGAAATTCAAAAAAGCTGAGGTGTCATATTTTTTTCCTATAATTTGGTCTACAATTTTTGCCTGACAATGACCTGAAATTATTCCAATAATTAAGTTGTTCACATGCAGCATGCATCTTTTAAGCAATGGTCGTGTTTTCTGCACCTAGCCTTGGTGATCTGGGAGTGAGAAAAGACATTGCCCAGCATGAGCATCCAGTGTCATGTCAGATGTACTAGGGTCAGTGCACTTGTCTGACTGACCTGCCGTTATTGGTGTTGCCTTCCTAAATTAAAGGGAGAAAAACACCTATTTGTTGTTCCTGCTGAGGGTCAATGGACACTTCTTTCCCACTGTGAATAACAGTTAACGTCCCAAATGCTGAACACACTGGTTTTATCCATGATAAACAACTTTGCAAATAATTAACTGAGTCCTCATGAGTAATTGGCACCCAAACTCAACCATCTAATTTTAGAAGTCTCCATTTCTGATGTCTCCTGTGCGAGGAGCTTAATTAAACTGCCTAAACATAGGCACCTAGGACCATTTCAGATGCCCAGAAATATCAGAACTCCAGCTATCACTCCAGGAGGATCTCCTGTAGGTCCTATGCCATACCATTGCTGTGAGCATGAATATGTGAAATGGTATTTGGCTCCTTTATTTGGCACCTGAATCCCATTGTAGGTTGATCTGCTGAATAGCTCTCCAGGCCATATTGACCAAATGTCCATAGACTATAAATGGGAGCTTAGACATCACAATCATGTGTACAGGCCTACCAGGCAGAAAGGGCAATGTTGTGTGTTTGATTCTGGGGCTGAGTGCAGGGTTCAGCTACTTGAACATAGATCTTATTCTGTCTGGGATTTCTGCAGACTGACGGCAGGCGTGACACAATACTTGCTGTAGAGCTGAATCCTTCTTAAGCAAAATGCAGGCAAGAAAAAAAACCCAAATAAACCTAAAACGGCACTGGACACACAGGTTTAAGTAAATTAATCCAATTTTCAATGTGCATAATATAGCTTGAGTTTCATGGAAGAGAAAAAGCTCCACGTGAAGCGAAGTTAACTGGAGTTTATTCAGTGTTAAATTTGGCCAGATGAAGCGTTAACCTTCAGGTTCAGGTGAGCAGAAATCTCTTTTTGTGGTTACAATGTTGTTCTTTGAGTTTATCTTTGCAAAGTTTTCCACCCATGTCCAACAGGTAAAGCGAGAAGCTCTTATACATCTCTCTGAAATTCCTTTTCTGTACAGCCTAAAAACATTCATTTTTACTACGTGTCTCCGGGGCCTACTTACTGCTAATGCCCAGTATGGCTGGCTGACTTGTATTTCAAGTAATCTCATGGCCCAAAAGCAAATTGAAATTTTAATAAATCCGTCAGGAAGATGCTATCTGTATTGACAAGTTGCTCCTTGGCCTAAATGCTGGTGGGACACCTGGTTAAAACAATACCCACAAGCAATTCAGAGGTGGGGTTATGCGCTCACAATATGAATGCTTCTGAAGAATCATAATTCATAAAATCTTCATTTTATTCCATCTTCCTTAATTCACAAGAGCACCAGACGTAAGCCTTCCATGTACCCAAATTTAGTTAATCGCCTGAGAGATGCAAAATCTCCTCCTGGTGGCCTACCTTTTTTTTCTCCAGCAGCAGATAATGCATTTTACACTGAACACAACGTGCACAGACCACCACTGTGGATGGAGACGGTCCCTGGCTGAGTCCCTCTCAGCACTCATGAGCCTTGCATTACTTTCCACCTCATGGCAGAACTCATTGAGACAGATGGAAGAGAACCTGTGATGAATCACGTCACAGCCTATGCACTAGGGTACCATCCGGTAGTAAGGGAGCTGACAGTGGTAACTCTTTGAGCTCCATGGCAGCTAGGAGTCAAGTACTTTGCTTACTGATCGATTGCTGTAATCATTCTCAGGCTTGAAAAAGGAAGACAGAAATCTCTTTAGATACTTAGAAGCTGGAGTCGTCTCACCCAAATTCTGAGGTAAAACAGAATCAATCTTCTGTTCAGTATTTTTACTTTTTAGCTAAGCCTCTTCTAACTCTCTGAAACTCTCTGAAATTAACAACATATTGTGCAGAAACTGCTCACTCTCAGAGTGATAAGACCAGATTTCTTATAGTAAATACCAAGGAAGGGGATGCAGGGAGGCTCCTGCTTATCCTTACTGCTATAACAACCAAGGCCAGCAAACTCCGTTATTTGCCCCGTTGGAGGGTCGGAAGCAGACACACGTAGAGGGGTCACATCTGTGAGGAGGAGCAGACAGGACAGGTGACCCCAAACTGACCAAGAGGGTGTTCCATCCCGTCTGCATCATGCTCAGTAGGAAAACTGAGGGATCACAGAGTCAGGCCTCTTTCTTTGATGGCTGGTGTCCAAGGAGGACTCTGTCTGTTCATCTGCCTTTGACCCCAATCCGTGTGTTCCTGACTCCAGATCCGGAATCCAGTTCCCATCCACTGCTGAATCCAGTCTGGGATTTTCCCAGTGCCTGCTGCTGATGTCATTGTCACCCCAGAAGCTCAATATCGGTTTTGTATATATATTTCATTATTTTCATTTTATTAATATTTTCATTAAAGTAGTTTAGTTTCCTCTAAACTCATAAGTCTCTGTCTCTTTCTCCCTCCTCTCCTTGAAGACAGACATGGGGGAGAGCATCCGTCATTCATCTCAGTGGCCAGTCTGGCCCAAGCCACGACGCTATTTTGCCTAGATATCTGGGTATCTAGAATCAATGAGATACTCAGTGTAGAGTTCTCAGTGGAGAGAGACAGACACTTTTGAGAGCTTCCATAGCCTCGTCAGGGGACAATTTTGGTATTGGAAGACTCACATTGCCCATTGTCTCTTCACTTTCCAGATGGAGTTTGTAAATAACTGCCTCAGGCTAGGTACAAATGAATAGTGTGTGAACTAATTATAGGAAGGCACTCTCACACCAAAAACAGAGATTTGTCTTCTGGTGTGTCTTGTCCTCTAAACTAAAGCCTCTAGATGACGCTCACAAGCAGAGACCATGGCAGTGATGTAGCTGAGACTATAGGGTTGAACACAAGCATTTTATCTCTGTCGCGGAACTGACAGAGCGGCTACTTGGTGGGAAACTAAGGGCATCCCATGTGAAAGTCAACAGGTAGATGTTTTATTTTTGAGACAGATTTATTCCATCTCACATTAGCAATCAAAATGGGTGTTGTTCCACGTTTGCAGTTCAGCTAGGACCAGCTCTGCACCTGCACAGGCCAGTCACCGTAACAGCTATTTCAGATTGTGTTGACTACACTCCCATCTAGCGGTGTCTGCATAGCACAACATCATAGAGTCATAGGATGGTTAGAGTTGGAAGGGACCTTAAAGATCATCTAGTTCCAGCCCCCTGGCCCCATCCAACCTGCCCTTGAACACTTCAACACGTCCTTGAACACGCCCCCTTCTACTTCTTTTGGTCTTCATTTTTTTCACGTGGTCTTTGAATTTCCCCATGTTCTTAAGATATTCTTTTTTCTTTTTGAGGCTCACCAAGCTGATGCAAAGTTGTGCTTTGCCAAGAGATATTTATTCATCAAGCTGTTTTCTGTCTGGCCTTGGAGACCAAGCAGTCTGAACATTCACTAACAAATTACCTGGCCTTTTTAAATGGAAGCAAGGAAGCTGAGAATAAATACCAGGACCTGGAACAATCACCTCACTTACTTGTGATACCACAGCCAGGAACGCAGCCACCCTGCAGAAAAAGAAGTTCGAGCAGCATCTCCAGAGGATGACTGAAATAGCTGGCGCTCGGGCAGCTGCCTGGCGTTGAGCCCAGGCCCGATCAGTTTTAGACTTCAACACGTCTGTAGAACACAGTGCGGACTCGATAGCAATGGTGATCCTCTTAGTAATCTTTCACTCAGTTGTCATCCTATCCATCAATATAATTCCATCCGGGCCCAAAAGTAATAAAAACGTAGGCTAAGAAAACACTGATTCCAATCAGAGCATACAGGAAAAGAGCAGTTAGTTAAGTGTGTATGGGGTTGATGACAGCAACCTCTCCAAGGTTTTCGTTTGCTTAATTATCCCTTGGGATGTTTCACCAGCCTCAGCTCTGAAAGGGTTTTTGAGGAGTGGGGTGAAGGCAAGAACACGGACAGACACTACCTGACAGAATGGAAAAGAAGAGTTGCTATATTCAGTTGGAAAAAAAAAAAAAAAGGAAAAGGTGGAAATAATGGGGGGGGGGAGGTGTCTTTGCCAAACAAAGAGCTCTATTTTTTTTTTTTACGAGAAAAAATCAAGCTCTTAAAGAAATTAAAGACGGATGCAAAACCTTGAGAAGTGCAAGATTTTTTTTGACTTGGATTTCGATGTTCCAATGTTCCCGTGGTTTCAGGTAAGAAACAGTGTTGGTCTGGAAGGTCTGTTGATTGACAGAGAAACAGGACACACTTCCAATGTTTTCAGTTGTCAGATGTTGGCAAATTGACTAAACATCGGGGGTTGGAATGAATAAAAGTTTAAAGGAAAATTTAAAATCAGATCCGTGGAAAGAAATGTGTAAGTCTTACAAAGCTATGCTATCACAAGTCCTGATGTAAGTTATTGGATGGCCGTCCTTATACAGCCTTCGCTACAGTCACCTCCCTGTACTGCCTAAATGTCATGAGCAACATCAAAAAGTACGTGCAGCCTGCATGGCAGAAGCTGACCTCTGAGCTAATACCTAAACTCCTGCTATCGTCAACAGAAATAGGTAATTTCCTTAGATGATTAACTCATACAAAGTAGATATATAAAACATATTGCATGGATTACACTCCAAAACATTTACTTGTCTCTGTAGGCTCTGAGAGGAGCCCGAGGTGAGTGCCTTGTATGTCAATTTAGGTGGCATTAGTCCTGCTGAAGATGGTTCAAATACGTGCTGCTAAATTGGAGTGTGAGATCTGGGAAAAGAATGGGCTGAAAAAAGCTCCACCAAAGCCGTGATTGCAATAGAGGACGTGTTTAGGCAACCCCAGGGCTGAAGGTTGTCCCTCCCAGCCTCTGAAGGGTCATGGGTGGAGTTTGTGGTGCGTGGGCTTGAAAAATGCACCCTATTAATGCGTTGCCAATACCTCTCTCAACTGCATGCACATCTGGATAAAAACAGAGCTGACAAGAGTCTATACAGAAGAAAAAAAGAAGTAGATTTTCTGTTCAGTGCCTTTGCCAGTATAGCCTTAACCACAGTATTGTATCTAGTTTTGGCCACTGGATATTTATTTTTTCTTAGCATTTTTGTACTAAACAAACCCGGAAAAGATCAGACAAAGCCTTGGGAGTTTTGGAAAATGGTATTTGTAAGGAAGTCTAGCGAATGAGGTGATTCAGTACACATGAGAGGAAAATAAAAAGGAGCACTAGGACAAGCAGTGGTATTTATCTAAACGGCGTTTTTCTGATTAAGGGTCTGGCAACTAAACTCCCTCTGAGTTCTCAGCGACAAGAAATAGGTACTTTCACAAGATGATTCGTCCTGTCTGTTTTAGGGTGAATTAAACTACTTACATCTGGAGTCCTTTATTCTACCCATTGGCAGGATGGAAGGGTGAGACAACCGCAAGGTGCTTTTGGGTGTGTTTGGGGTTTTTTTGGCAGGGTGAACATATGCTGAGGATGGCATAGATGTTCTTCATACTTATTTTCATTGGTGGAAGATGGATCAGACCAATGAGACCAAAGACTTACTTTTTTTCACAACAGAAAGGATTATGGCAAAACTTGTGATAGCATCTAATGAAAGAATTTGATTTTTTACTTTGCTTGCACAGACTGGAAACATTAGTTAGAAAGTACTCTTGTGCCAGAGAACAGGCATGGGAATTACTTGTTTTAGGTGCTCTTCTCAGGACGTGGAGTAATAAGCAATGTGACTAGTGAATCTTTATAATGAATCTTTATAGAAATCAGGTGACAGGTCTAATAATGCAAAGACTCTTTCCCTCTTTGCTTCTCTATTCTGTGAAGAAACTTTCATTATTTGAGTCTTAACTGTCAAGGTGCTAAAATTCCCTGTTTTATCACTAGAACAAAGGTGATGACAAAGCAAGAGTGGAAAAACAAAACGGTTGTTACAGAGTTCGTCCTCCTGGGCTTTGGGAATGGCCCTGAACTGGATTCTCTTCTCTTCCTGATGTTTCTGTCCATCTACATCATGACCATAACTGGAAACGCCCTCATCGTTATGCTGACAGCGGCTAACCAGCGCCTTCGCACACCCATGTACTTCTTTCTGGGCAATTTGGCCTGCTTGGAAATCTGCTACAGCTCAAACATTTTGCCGAGGATGTTGCTTAGCTACCTGGGTGGAGACAGAAGCATTTCGGTCAATGGGTGTTTTACACAATATTGTTTCTTCGGTTGCTTGGCAGCTGCTGAGTGCTGTCTCCTGGCAGTGATGTCCTACGACAGGTTCCTGGCGGTGTGCGAGCCCCTGCACTATCCATCCCGCATGAACCGCACGCTCTGTCTCCAGCTGGCTGCCGCATCTTGGATAAGTGGCTTTCTCTCTAATTCCATACTAACATTCCTGATCTCAGATTTAAATTTCTGCAGGCCTAATGAAATTGAGCATTTTTTCTGCGACTCATTCCCAGTGATAAAACTCTCCTGCAGTGACACGCGCGTCACAGGACTCGTCACTTCTGTTGTGGCGGGTGTGTGCTCGCTGCTGCCATTTCTGCTGACCTTCTTGTCCTACCTCTACATCATTATCACCGTCATGAGAATTCCTTCCGCCCCTGGGAGGAAAAAGGCCTTTTCCACTTGCTCCTCACATCTTATTGTGGTGATTCTTTTTTACTGGTCAATACTAACTGTCTACGTACTTCCTCATCGTGACAGCCAAATATCTCCGAACAAAATCTTCTCTGTTTTTTATACCATTCTCACTCCCTTGGCCAATCCTCTCATCTACAGCCTGAGAAACAAAGAAGTAAAGGAAGCTCTGCGAAAAGAGACAAGTAGGTTTCTGGCTTTCAGGGGGTTGCTTTCTGTTAAAAAATGGGGGGCAAAAATCCCCAATGAGCTGTAGCTTCAGACACAACTACATGGCATGTGAATATAGTTAATTTGAATAAAGCTTGGGAATACATAGCTGTGCATCTTAAAAATAAAAAAGCAGAGAAACAAAACAGGTAAACAACCCTTGCTAGCAGTTGAGGGGTGGTAAGGAAAAAGAACATGAATATGTAGTGAATACTGTAAAGTAAGCGAAATAAATCCATGAATGTCATTGTATAGGTATCACTACACATCACGTCTTCTCGTCTGCCTGCTTGCTTTCTGCTTCCTCACTACAGCCAAAATTCAGTTCAGAATAAATTGTAAGCCAATTTATAGTGGATTGACCATTTCTTTATTAATGTTATGGTCTGGATTACTCTTAGTTTTCACATCTACAGTGTAGATTTCTACACCCAAGCCAGTTACCTGAACTCCCTTGACTGCAAATAAAGAGAGTGAGAAACATTTGCTTGAATGTGGTTAATCTGATCTATTTTTGATGTCTGGTTTTGGTTAACATAAACTGTGCTCTAGAAGGCCTCAGTTCAATGTACTAAAGAACTGCCAGCTCATACAGAACACAGAACGTAGACATCCAGTCTAAAATTGATTAAACACTATCCATATTTGGACTGACAATTAAAACCTTAGAGCAAAAGCAAAACTCTCACAACAACATTGCAACAACTTCCAAAGAGGAATGGCCGCTCTGTTGACATCTGGTGGAGAGGAAGGGAGGAAAAGAGAAAGGACCATCTTTACCAACCTGAAATTAAGCTCATTTTGCATGTGTAGCTTTGTTCTCCTTGGTAACAATTAAGAAATAGGAAGAGCTGTTTAGAAATCTTCTGTAGGCTATGGAATTGTGATTGCTATGTTTGTTCTTATATTTACGTGGTTAAAAAAATAAAAGAAATAGTGGTTAGCAAAGCTTCACGTTTCACTAAAGTGTCCAGCGGTGCAACGAGCAGTGGAGAAGAGACAGCATAGGAACAGGGTGGCCAATGCAGCAAGGAAATACAGCTTTTGAGAGCAGTTAGCAGAACAAGAAACGGCTAATGGGAAACATCCCCGGAGTCTGGAGGAGGGAACAACCGGAGAGGGGATTAGCAAAAATAGGAAGGAATGGGTGCCACCTGCCACACAAAGCTGTGTCAGATGGGAGGAGCTTTCTCATGCCTTGGCTAAGTTTAGGCAATTAACTAGAGCTTCAAACTCAAGAATACACGTCTGTCCCATGGCATATATCTACAATAGGCCAAATTAGCCAGGCCCAGAAATGTCTATATTGCTTTACTTACTGTAATGGGTATCCACTAACACTTATATATCTGCAGTACAAACTCTGCACATGTTTAGTCACCTAGTCTCCTAACATTGACTAAACAGAAAAGGCATTTCTAGACCGTGAGTTATCTGCGCATTTTGGACTTTTGAGGCTATGATGAGCTACATCTTAGACGTGTCTGTTCCTCTCCCTTGATTATAGGGTAAGTGACCCTTTGACAAGCTCAGATGTAGAAATTTAAGCCTCAAACCACTTGAAAAACATAGACTTTCAGTGCCATTTGAGACACTTAGCTGGTCTAATGTTCCAGAAGGACAGGTGTCCTACGGATCTCTATCATATTTGTCAGTCTTGAGCAGGTATCTTGGATGCTCTAGAGCATTTTAGAAGTCACTAGATCTGTCAACACCAATTCAACCACTGGATTGCAGATGTCTGAAGTTAGGTATGGTGAACCTCTCTTTGACTTGTTACCAGGTTTCCTTATCTCACACAAAATACTTTGTTCAATGTGGGTCTAGGAAACTTTTCAAAAATTAGTTTTGGAAACCTCAAGCTCAGTTTCTAATTTTCCAAAGAGCTGTAGTTCGAGTAGGATCCATTTCACCTGAATTTATCCATTCAACTATAGACTTTTTAGCTAAATGACATACCGCTGCTACCAGCCTGATAATAAAAAGAGACAGCTTTATTCAGAAGGTGAGATATAGATATATATATACAGATATCTATATAGATATAGATATCCATATCTCTCTCTCTCTATATATATATATATATATGAGGGGGATATATATAAATATACACACCTCAGATAGATGTGTAAAACAAATGGTCTCATTTGGGTTGGGGTTCCTTTCTCTCCATCAAGACAGACTTGATTAATAATTCAAACAAGGTATATAGCAAAGGGTGTTTTCCTCCTCTCGTTACCTTCAAATGGAGAATCACACTTTGCTGTTCAAACTTTATTTTAAATTTAAATTTTAACATCATTATTGTTAACTTTATTGCTTCTACTCATGTAAGACAAAAAAAAAAAGTTAACTTTCATTAATTTAAATTGTCCACAGTCTGCTACAATACCAAGGGAGATGTTTTGTCTTCTGAGTATAGTTGGTAATGAATCCAGAGAGGGGTTGCTATCTCAGGAAGCAATGTAAGGTAGCACGTGGTTCAGAACAGCTGAACCTCACCCTTTCTTGGGGATCCTCCAGGAAACTATTCAGAGCCCTGAAGTGTTGCCCAAAGGGCAGAAAAAGGTATCCCAGTGTCTGAAATCATGAACAAAGGCATGAACACACTCTGGATTGCTTCTCATGAAAACTGAGGTATACTAGTATTTTGTATACTATTTGGTAATGAAAATTGGCAAGAAAAATGCTTGTTAGTATAGACAGCTGAAGAAAAAAAAAGTACTTTAACTTTTTTAAAGGGTAGAAGAGGATGTCTGAGCTATACGTTAAGACTTTCATGGAGCTATAAGAGAATTAAGTGCTCCTAGCAACTCACTTATTTTAGATTATTTCTGAAGAATTAACAAAAATAACATGAGAGTTGTTGCTTCTATTCATAGCTTGTAAGTGGAGGGTAGATGGGTAGCTGTCTCGGCTGCTGCTGTTTGCCATATGGCTGTTTGTAGAAACAACACAGAAGCTTTTCTTGATCATTCAGGAAAATATTTCACTTGTAAAAATATGGATTAAAACAAACAAACAAACAGACTTGCTCCTCCCTGCTCTGAAATGGGTCTTTTTTTAAAGAAACAAAGCAGCTGCACAGTTTATGAAAGGGAGGTGCTACCCACAACAGAGGACAATCAGGTTACAGAATACTTCAGTAAACTGAACCGCCCAAACGCGTGAAAGCAGCGGAAGGTGCTGAGGGAAGCAGCTGATGCCATTGAAAGACTGGCATTGGTCATCTTTGTCAAACAGGCATAGGTTCCCAGTGAGAGAAAAAAAAAAAGCAAATGTGCCCGTCTTCAGGAAGACTAAGAAGAAAGATCTGAGGAACATCAGCCTCAGCTCAACCTCAAGGAAGAATATGGAGCAAATCCTCCTGGAAGCCACTTCCAGACATATGAAGGGCAGTAAAGGATGTTTAACAGCACAGATTCACCAAAACCACGTCATGCATGACCAAGCTGACACCTTTCCACAATGAGAAGACTGGCTCAGAGCGGGTCAAAGCAGGGTGGTGGATGTCATTTAATGACTTCAACAGTTCTTGACATAGTAGACTTGTAGCCAAACTAGGAAGATCTAAACTGGATCAAAAAACATTGTAATGGTCTGGACCATCAAAGCTTTAATGGGTAGTGGTCAGCAGTCTAAGTCTAGCTGATAGCTGCCTGGAAGAGGCATTCTTCAAGGGCTGATACTGGTACTAAAGCTGTTTCACACATTTATCTGTGACTGGGACAATGTGATGGAGAACATCCTCAGGAGTTTCCAGATGACTGAAATCTGGGGCCAGGGGAAGAGGGCCATACACAGAAACTCCATGAAGTTCAAGACAAATGCCAAGTCCTGGCCATGGCGCAAAATATGCATGGGTATAGACTGGGAATGACCATCTGAGGGGCAGCTCTGCAGCAAAGGGTGTGGGGTTCCTGGGGATGGCAAACTGGAGGTGAGCCAGCAGTGCGTCCCTGCACTGGAGAGGAGTAACTGCCTAGCCAGCTGTGTCAGCAAGAGTTAAGCAGCTGGCCAAAGGAATGCACCCATTCCCCTCTGCTTGGCACTTGCGAGGCCACCTGTGGGGCAAGGTGTCCCATTGGGGCATCCCTCTACACAAGAAACAGATCGATAAATAGAAGAGAGTTCAGACGACGACCGCTAAGATGATCAGAGGGAACACAGGTCAAGATTGTTTCAACATTAGGAAAAGGGAACATTTTATAACAATGCAGACTTATAACTTCACTTGACAGTGAAGGACCACAGGAAGGTCAGCCAGTGCCCACAACCAAAGTGCAGGTCGGAGGATGCCTGAACTGCAAACTGCCGTGGAGGACCTTTCCCAGCTCATGCTGGTTCCCATCACGCATGTGGCTGCTCCCTTCTGCGCTATCCCGGGTAGTGACACCGATAAAGAAACTGCATTCAGTGAGGAATACGATCAAGGTTTCTGACCTACCTTTGTAGCTGGGATAAAGACCATGCGAACTGAGAAGGTAATTCAAACGTTCACCTCGGGTACGGTTATCCACGTCACAAATAGCAAAATACAGACAGGGAGAGTGCAGGTGGTCTACAAGAGGAAAGTTTCTCACAATACTGAATTCATAAGCAATTGTCCAGTGGCACTGGAATAAAGAACAAAGGTAGTCTAAAAAAATTACAAAATTAGCAGGTCATTATATTTTATATTATTTTATATTTTATATTTTAGCAGTGATGATACCAAATAGTAAAATATATGTTCTGCCCCATCCTTCAAGCGTCAAAGGTTTGGCTATACCACCAACAATTTTATTCTCCTTTATTTATTTGAAATATGTATATACAGATATACCTGCATGTGTGTGAAAACAGGGGAAAATATTTCTTTTTCTAGAAATAGAGCAGAGAATGTAATTAGACTTCAGTTCTGTCAGAAATGAAATGGTATTTTGCACACAGAAAATAAAATAGGTGGATTGTTGAGGAAAACATATTTCAGAAAATACCAGTTGAACTGAAACAGGAAATCGACACGGCAACATTTTAGCTTGATTAAAAATAAAAGCAGACAAACTAAAAGGAAAATCCTAGCTCTTCTGCACTGAAGCTCATTGGGTTTTGTTATTACCTTTTTTTTTTTTATCATGTGTTGCTTTTTTTAGAGTGCCTCTCAAAATGTTACTTGCCCGACTATATTTGATTGTCCCATTTTCCAAATGATGGAAGCCGTTTCAGAGCAGCCCACTGTTTTTTCTTCATCCCCATAAAGACTTTTCTTCCCACGTCTTCGCTGTTGGCTTATGCAGACCGTGCTGTTTCTCTTCCGCATGGATGCTGCTGGAGCACCGGGGCTCAGAAATCAGACTTACTTCACCTTGCAGGGGTTCTCCCACCTCGCCGCTCTCCAGGTCTTCCTCTTTCAGGGAATTCTTCTGATGTTCCTAGTCACGATGGCAGGGAACTTCCTCATCATCATAGTTGCAACCACTGACCCTGCCTTGCACACCCCCATGTACTATTTTCTCAAAAACCTGGCTTTCATTGAAATTTGCTTTACGCTAAACATCATCCCCAAGATGCTTGTGGATTTGTTGTTGGAGAGAAAGGTCATCTCCTCGTCTGCCTGTGCCCTGCAACTTTATTTTGTCATATTCTTCATCACTTCCGAGTGTTTCCTTTTGGGCGCCATGGCGTATGATCGATACGTGGCTGTATGCCGTCCCTTGCACTATGCCATGATGATGAACAGGAGAGTCTGTCTTCATATGGCGATAGCATGCTGGATGGCCGGCATTCCAGTCTCCGTGACACTCACCGCTTGGCTCTTTAGCTACCCCTTTTGCGGCTCAAAGGAGATTGAACATTTCTTCTGCGACATCACTCCTGTTCTGGACCTGGTCTGTTCAGACACATACTTATTTGAGCTTCTTCTGTTCATTGCTACTGTTATAATTATTTTGATCCCATTTATCTTGACAGCAGCTTCTTACATCCAGATAATCCGCACCATCCTCCAAATGCCATCTGCCGAAGGAAGACGCAAAGCTTTTTTCACCTGCGTTGCTCACCTGGTGGTGGTGACACTCTTTTACTGCACAACTGGTGTGGTGCATTTAAAGCCAAAGTCCAGTCTCTTGGCAAACAGCAGGAAACTGGTGGCTCTTTCTTACACAGTAGTGACTCCTATGCTGAACCCAATCATCTACAGCTTACGAAACAAAGAAGTAAAGCATGCCCTGAGGAGGACATTTGGGAGGAGACAATTCTTCAGCAAGGTGCCTCTGCCCAGATAGTCCCACTGGTTTTCTGAAAACTGTTCACACTTGAAAGGTTGAAAAACAAAGAATTGATGCATTCCTCAAAGTCTGTAAAGGGTTTGGGACATTTCAACCTTTGTTGGAAAATACTGAGAAATGCACGTAACCTGTATCATGAATAAATGAATATACTTAATGCAAGTGTCCAAAATATTACAGAGACTACAGAAATAAGCTATAAAATCTGTACATTAACTACAAAATGTTTAAGCCTTTTTCCCTTCTACGCAACGGTTAGCTTTCAAGCACATCTAAAATAAATCCTTGTTGTAAGAACACGTGACTCCAGCACACATAAACTTAACTTGTACAAAAATTCCAGCAAAGTCAGAAAAAAAAAAAAAAATAGCTATGCATGTTTTCAGGAAAAATACACCAACAGATCACTGGCACATCGATATAGCTCATCCCTTGGTAATCTGTTCCTCCTACCAGAAAATAAAGGAGAGAGTTCAGTTGACGGGATATAGGAATGGGATTCGGTTCCAGATTATGACACCCCACCGTAGGTCTCTGTACGTAAGTCAGCACCAACATGCCCACCAAAGCCAGTGACCATCTGGTCAATGCAACCAGCAGCATTTAAGGAGCAAACAAGTGAGAGGAGCTTGATTTGGCTGCTTCAACACAGATACCTACCACAGCTGGAAACGTCCTACATCATCTTACATTGGTTCCAGCACAAGAAGGTTTGGGTTTCCTGTAAGCCTGTATTATAGCTGCCAACCCCAACGTAGCTGATGACCCTGGGGACCACAGGCAGCCAAGGATATCCCAAACCACACCTATGCTGCAGTGAATCAAGGGACATGCACTGTGGTATTTCCAAAAGGCCTCCAGCTGCCATACCAGAAGAGTGTCAGGAAACCGAATCCAGGGTCCACAGCCCTGTATCCATCATTTTTCTGGAGAGGTGAGTGTGACTCCTCTCCAGCTGTGTGGGCGTAGGTAGGGATCCCGCCACGTGATGTCACAGAATCACAGAATGATTGATGTTATGTGGTGGCGCAACCTCACCCCCCCGTCCTGGGCCGCGCTGCGATGTCGGGAGCAGCCAGCATCGCGTTCTTGCCTTGGGCACAAGTGCAGGGGGCTGGGACCATCTGGCACCTTCTGACCTTGGCTTCAGGTGCTGTGACTTTGTTGTTCCAGTCACAAGTAGAGTGAGTTCGGCACTTCCTAACCGCGCCTGAAACTCCTGTTTCCTGGGAAACTTACCTGAAACTCCTGCTGCCTGCATCGTAGCCCACTCTGGAAGGCACCAGAATTATCTGGCAATAGGGATGAAAGTCAGTTATCTCAGAACCTGTGGATAGTGACCCTTAGTGAGACCCTTTGGGCTCTCCTGGACCGCAGCGGGCTGTGACCAGCATCTCCCCTGAGGTGGGACACCCCTCGGGCATAAGGAAGGGCCAGGGCAAAGTCAAACTCCTCAAGTCTCAGTTCTTGCCGGTTGAGGAATGCCAATGCATTGGAGTGTTTACTCGAAACTCGAGGGAAATTTTAACTACAGGCTGGCCTCTCTCACCCTCAAACCCACCCGTGGGTTTGAGCCTTCACGAGTGTGCGTGTCTATATTTTATTGGATCCAAATATTTCTGCTTGGGCTATTTTTTCCAAAAATATTTAAATCTCCCAGCTGCCAGCAGTTTTACAAACCAGGCCCCCAGATTGGTGAGAAGCTTGTGCAAATATGCACCCGCTTTCCTTCTTTTACGTTCCCCACAGGATACTCGCCTGTTTTCCCAAAGTCTTATGCATAGGCAGATGTATCCAACAGGTGAATGGCAGCTCCTACCAGGATGGACGAAAACCAGAAGATCCCAGATGAGTTTTTTTCCTCTGTTCAGCTTTCAGCAGCACAGCAGGGGGTTCGGCTCCAGTCCCTCAGAGAAGTTCAAAGCTCTTTCAGCAGATGGGACCACAGCGCATTCATCCACAGTCACCCGGTGTGGAGGGAGAGCGGGGCTGCTCGCCCAACTCCATGGGACACCCCTGTTCAGCATCCCCCATGGCAGGGGTGCAGGCAGAGCTCCCCATGGAGCGTTCCCCATGGCTAGGGTGCAGGCAGAGCTCCCCAGGGATGGTCCCCCATGGCTGGGGGGGGGGGGGGGGGGAGGCGCGGCAGGATGAAGATCTGTGCATTAAAGGTACATTAAATCAGTAGAGTGGCGCAGCGGAGGCGTGCTGGTCCCCCAACCCCGAGATCGATGGATCAGAACCGACCTCTGCTAATCACATTATTTATTAGTTGTCCCGCACCTTCCCTGCCGCGGCGTTTGGACGCGGCGCGGGAAACCAAACACAAAAGGGCCGGTTAGCTCAGTCGGTTAGAGCGTGGTGCTAATAACGCCAAGGTCGCGGGTTCGATCCCCGTACGGGCCAGGTGTGCTTTTATCTTCCCCCCCACCACCACCTTTTTTTTTTTTTTTTTGCCTCGGGCAGCGATCGACGCAGGGACCTCGCAACCCCGGGCTGTGCGAGGAGGCCGGCCCCCCCGCAAAAAGAAACCCGGAAGGGAAAGAGAGAGCAAAATTGGTACTTAGCAGAGGATGGTTTCGATCCATCGACCTCTGGGTTATGGGCCCAGCACGCTTCCGCTGCGCCACTCTGCTAGGCGGTAAACGATTTGTGCATTGCCGTACTAGAGGTTTCTCTAGGTGCCCTCCTTGCCCGCCTTCTGAGGTGTCCTTCGGGGGGTCCTGGCACTCCCCGGCCCTGGGCTATGGGCCCACTGGGAGATCCTCGCCCCGAAGTCCCTCCCCACCCTTTCCCTGCCCCTTCTGTCGCAGGTTGTCATTCGTATTGGAGGACAAACCCCTCTGCACGCTGCAGCCAACAGCACCCACTGAAACACTGAGGAATTGTCAAAAAATAGCTTTGCACAGGAAGTCAGCGACAGGTCGGTGTGCAGCACATGCACCTGGTTAAGCATGGAATCACAGAATCATGGAATGGTTTGGGTTGGAAGGGATCTTAAAGCCCACCCAGTCCCACCCCTGCCCTGGGCAGGGACACCTCCCACCAGACCACGTTGCTCCAAGTCCCGTCCAACCTGGCCTTGAACCCCTCCACGGATGGGGCAGCCACAGCTTCTCTGGGCAACCTGCGCCAGGGGCTCACCACCCGCACAGCAAAGAATGTCTTCCTCACCTCTCATCTAAATCTCCCCTCTTTCAGTTTAAAACCGTTCCCCCTCGTCCTATCACCACCTGCCCTTGTAAAAAGTCCATCCCCATCTTTCCTGTAAGGCCGCTATAAGGACTCCCCAGAACTTTCTCTTCTCCAGGCTGAGAGTTGGGGAACAAGCTTGGGGGTCAGACATGAGGATGTGGCTGTAAGAGGGAGGTGTCAGGGATGCAGCTGGAACTCAGGCATGGGATGCAGCTCTGGGTCATCAGCATGGACTGCTGCTGAGCTTGTAGGTGATCCTTGAATATCAAGTTCCTTTCTTGGACCTCTCTTCCCTCCAGGGCCTTATCCCACAGCACTGTTCCAAGCAGGCCCCTAAAGAGGCCAAAGTCTCCTCTCCTGAAGTCCAGCATTGTGATCTTGATTTTCACCCAGCTACATCCCCTCAGGTCCCTGAACTCCACCATCTCATGGTCACTGCAGCCAAGGCTGCCTTTGACCTTCACGTTCCTAACAAGGCTTACCTCAATGGCGAGTGTGAAGTCCAGCAGAGCACCTCTCCTCATTGGGTCCCCTATCACTTGGGCCAGGAAGTTGTCATAGATAATCTCCAGGAACGTCCTGGGTTGCTGGGTTGTCCTACCAGCACATATCAGGGTGGCTGAAGTTCCCCATGAGGACCAGGGTCTGTGAACATGAGGCTGCTTCCAGCTGTCTGTAGGCAGCCCCATCCACTTGTTCCTCCTGGTCAGGTGGCCTATAGCAGACACCCACTACGTCACCCACACTGGTCTGCTCTTTAATCCCCACCCTTAGGTGGCTGCTCACCCATTCCCAGGCAGAGCTCCAGGCATCCAGCTGCTGCCTCACATCAACTCCCCCTCCTTGTCTTCCTGGCCTGTCCTTCCTAAGGAGCCTGTGGACACACATCACAACACTTCGGTCATGTGAGGTGGCCCACCCCATGTCCATGATCCCAACAAGACTGGACACAGATCCCCAGTTCCTCGTGTTTATTCCCCGTGCTGCGTGCACTAGCATACACGCTTGTCAGAGAGGCGACCCAGCATGCCGAGTGCCCAGAATGGGTTTGGAGAATGTCTCCATGGTGCGGCCTTGTAGGCATTTCCTTGCCTGCGTGCAAGTGCTGAAGGTGACGCCGCTTAAGCCCCATTTTGCTGATTTTGTGTTCCCTTTCCTTCACATCAATCCGGATCCTTTGCTTGCCAGCCCTGTCCACCACTGCCTTACCCCTGACTGTCACCCCCCTGGCTCTGCAGTCATGTCTGGTACTCCCCAGGTGGCCCTTGGGAGTATCACTGGTGCCCATATGGAAGAACAGCAGGGGGTGACAGTCAGAGGGCCAAGGGAGCTGTAGCGGTCCCTCCACAACACCCCAGATCTGGGATCCCCAACAAGAAAAAGAACTTTTTCTAGACAAGAAAAGTCGTACCCTGCAGCAGGGTGTCACCCACCACCATCACTGGCCACTTCCTCCTGGTGGCCTTGCATGGTTTGGTGAGTTAGCCCAGACGGTTCATTTGAAAGCACACCCACCTCCTCCTCAGCATTGCAGACAGTGAACCTGTTCTGCTGTTGCAAGCCTTCACGTGGAGCAGGAGCCTTCCTCGGTGCCAGGAGCCAGCAGCTTCCAGCCCTTGCCTTCCTTGTAGTTTCCTTTTATGATCTGCTACAGGCTCCACATGTCGCCCCACTGCAGCTGAGGTCCAGGGATCTTCAAGTGCGTGGTCTGAGAAGGTCCTGTATATCTCTTTCTGATGCTGCTTAGCCTGCAGACTTCCTCCTGTAACTCCTCCAGTTGGTAACACAGGTCTCCAACACCCCCCCAGCAGGAAAGACCATCTCTGCCAGCCTCAGGGAGGGCCCTCAGGCATTCCCAGCAGCCTGGGGCCACAGGGCTTCACCCCCTTTCCAAAACTCTGGGTTAAACTTCAGCCAAGTCTGGTTGAAGCCTCTGCCCTGGCTGGGGCAGCTGCTCCAACACCTGCTGGAGAACATGCCATCTGGTGCGTCCGCATCGACACTGAGAACACTTAGGCTGGTCTGAACCAAGATGAGGTCCCCTTCTTTGCACCGGTTAGCTGCACTCTCAACCTAGCTGCAGCTCAGCCAATTTTCCATTCATCCTGCAGTCCACCCCTCTGGGCCCGTCTCCTGGAGAGATCACACTGAAAGGCTTCCTGAAGCCAAGGAGAATGACTTCCACTGTTCTTACATCATCCACCAAGCCATTACAGCACCACAGAAAGCGGCCAGGTTGGGCAAAAGAACTCCTTAGATCAAGGTGCTCCAAAAGCTCAAATCTACCGCCAGCTCCAGGGGTGCCTCACCTGCTGCAGATGTTCTGCAGGACCAGGATGTAAGAGCAACATTCAGCTAGGTAGTTGGGAAAGGAGACTGGGACACTCTGCCCAGGAAAGCTGGACACCAGGAAAGGAGGAGCACCGATCTGCAGGCGGGGGATTGTGCAGCGGAGCTCAGGAGGATGCGATGGGGGCTTGGAGAGGGGTGGGCAGGTACAACATAGGAAGCAGCCTAAGTTGCAGAGGGATAAATAGGAGAAATCCAGGTATGAAACTCATTGAAGAGAAAGGCACCGCACTGAGGTTTCAATCACACCTCAAGTCTGCTCACCCCTGCCCTAGGGAAAAAGAGCACCAATAATGATTCTTCTAAGAGAAAAAGCTCTTTTTTCACCAGCAAATTCAACTTATAGCTTCCTAATTGCTGTGGTAGAGTTTGGGCTTGGGGGTCTTATTGGGAGGAGGGGAGGAGTAAGCGGGCTGTCTTAGAAGATCAGAACAGGAGACACCTAGACCTTGCAAATGAAAAAAAAAATAAATAAAAAAAAAGGAAAAATAAAAAAGCAGCTTAAAAAAGCAGCTTGCAAGCTCTCTGCTTTGAATGCCTTTCCCATGGCACAGCTTCAAGGTGCACTACTGCAAGCCGCAATCTACGCTACTCCCAGTTCTAACCCCCACCCTTGAGAAATCCTGGTCTCCACAGATGGGTGCGTTGGGTTCACGCAGCAAGGCTGGGGGCAGGGGGGGCCTCGGCTGGGCAGTCAGCAAAGCTAGTGGCACCTCCATAAAAACATACTGAAGAAAGGACAAAGCACTGCCCAGAGCGAGGAAAAGAAATGCACAGGAAGCAATCCCACTGATGGCGAGGGCAGAGCAGGAGCGGCAGGAGGAACTCCAGGAGTGGGAACCGCTTCCCTGCAGCCCGTGGAGGACACCCTGATGGAGCAGGGCATCCCCAGAGCCCGTGGAGAGGACCAGGCTGTAGCAGATACACGCAGGGCCCCTGCCACAGCAAGTGGGTGATGGCCACGTGCTGTGAACACACCATCTTCCACACACCAGCTAAGGCACAGTCGGGGCGGGGGGGGGGAGGGGGGGGAAGTAAGCTAATCTGCAATATTGCTCCAGAAGAATCTATAAGGTGAGGTTATCTGAGCATCATTAGTATTCTGCACAAAAAACGTGTGCAAGAGTATTGTACTCTCCAGTATTTTTTCCTCTCGGTCAGGAAGAGATTTTAGCACCTGTTGAACCAGGTTCACGGGAGTCCTTGAGTCTAGGAGTCATCTATCCCCCCACAAAGAAGGGAGGCACTTTATCCTAATTAGGGAAACAGATTTCAGCCTTGGTAGCTCAGGAGCTGTTACTATCACAGGCACATCCACCGCCTGGATAAGCTCTGGAGTGAGGAACAGCATCACTTAAGCTCTAACGAATCCACTTACCTGTTTTAGCTCCTTGCATGTATCTTATGCTAAATGGTGAAGCTGTTCCCTCCCTTATCAGCCACCATCTCCTCATTTAACCTGGCTCATTAGGCAAAGGGCTCTGTAACACTTTATAAATGAATAATCGCATCACCATCATGGGAAGGATTAGATGTGTGATTACGCTCTGTGATAGGTCGAATTGGTTTTCAGATTAAGGTGCTGAAACCCAGGTAAGGGTGCACGCGAGGGGAACGGGCAATCACCAGCTGAAGCACAAGGACAAACCACGACCCCCCACCAGACGGTCGGTTTCCAGGGCAGCCACCACCACTGCAGGGCACGGGGACACTAACACATGGCCCACCTCAGCACCACTCACCTCATAAATCCATCCAGCCAGGCCTTCTGCTGTTACAACTAGCCTAAACAGATCAAAATGAATTTTAGGGATGGAAGCCGCAAGCAGCACTGGCTTGTAAGGCGAGTCATACCCTCTCTGGAGCAACTTGAGCAGTATTCCAGGCTTTTCTAGGCTTCACACCTCTTTCCTTGTCCCAGGAGCCTTCAGGTAAGCCCCGTGGCCTGCATTGGCAAAGGCAGTTTTGGAAATAAGAAACGACAGCTCCGTTCCATGTATTACAAATCATGTTTTTCAGGTTAATACAAACAACACACACATTTTTAACAAGCACGGTTTATATACATTGTCAAGCACCAAAATACATTGGTTCCAAGGCCTCATTTAGGTATTGTTGCCGCCTCCTCCACTGTTCTTCCCAGAAGCTCCTGCTTTCTGCATTCGGCTCGCACTCGGCTGCCGCGGCATCCTCTGGGCAGATCCTTCCCGGCTGCTCCTCTCCGCAAGGACCTGGGTCCCACTGACAGCAGAACTGCTTTTATTTCTCCCTGGATAAACAAACACATACATTAATTTTCAAGTCCCGAGCCTACGTGTTGCCACACGGCATCTAAGCTGCAAGCGTTCCTTAAGAAGTCATGCAAAAAGCAAAATTGTATTAGGTGTCACAAACGTATCCAGCATCCAACACAGAAAGCGGATTTGTGAATTCGGCTCAACGGGTATCAGGACCACAGAACTGAAACCAGTTGCAGTAGAAGCGTTGTTAGTTTTCATCAGGTTGAACCTACAAAGCAACCAGCCACTTTGTTCTTCAAATGCTGGCTTTCATTTGGCAGAGGAAGGCCAGCACTGCAAACAGCACTTCAGGGAGAACACAAAGAGCACCCAACACCTCAAGGCTGGGATAAGTGAATCCACATGCCAGTGCCCACCAGTTTCCGAAGCCTGCAGTCACACTATCAGACCAGAAACCCTTCTCTTCATGTCACTTCTGGGGCTTGATGAGCAAGTTTGGTGAGCAGCTCTGTGGAAGAAGACCTGGGAGTCCTGGTGGACAACAGGAGGAGCATGAGGCAGCAATATGCCCTTGTGGCCAAGAAGGCCAATGGTCTCCTGGGGTGCATCAAGAAGAGCGTGGCCAGCAGGTCAAGTGAGGTCATCCTCCCCCTCTACTCTGCCCTGGGGAGACCACAGCTGGAGCACTGGGTCCAGTTCCGGGCTCCCCGGTTCAAGAAGGACAGGGAACTGCTGGAGAGGGGACAGCAAAGGGCTACCAAGATGCTGAGGGGAGTGGAGCACCTCTCTTATGAAGAAAGGCTGAGGGATTTGGGTCTCTTCAGTCTGGAAAAAAGACGACTGAGGGGGGATCTTATCAACGCTTATAAATACTTAAAGGGCGGGTGTCAGGAGGATGGGGCCAGGCTCTTCTCAGTGGTGCCCAGTGACAGGACAAGAGGTAATGGGCACAAACTTGAGCATTGGAAGTTCCACCTAAACATGAGGAGGAACTTCTTTCCTGTGAGGGTGGCAGAGCCCTGGCACAGGCTGCCCAGAGAGGTGGTGGAGTCTCTGTCTCTGGAGACATTCCAAACCCACCTGGACACGTTCCTGTGCAGCCTGCTCTGGGTGACCCTGCTCTGGCAGGGGGGTTGGACTGGATGATCTCCAGAGGTCCCTTCCAACCCCACCATTCCGTGATTCTGTGATTTCCTGTCATTTTCTGGGGTTTCCAGGAGCTCAGACTCCTACACAGGACCTACTCACAGATTTTTCCTGCTACCTTCAGAAGATAAGAGCTATGCTTCCGTGGGCACAAGGGACCATCTCTGAAAGGCAAAGGGGCAGCAGAGAGGAGCAATGAGTGCAAGGGCAGATGCGGAGGGGGCCGGGGGCCAGCAGCCCAGCCCGCTGGGCTCAGCTGTAGGAGAGGGCGACAGAGTGAGGGGGGCTGCCAACACACCACAGCAGGGGACAAGCGAGGAAGACCGACTCTCCCTGGCAGCCCAGAGAACTGCTTCAGATGAGAAGTAGGACTCGCATCGGGAAAAAGAATAAAAGAAACATGAGGCAAAAGGGTCACAGATTTTACTAAAGATCATAGAATATGCTGGGTTGGAAGGGACCTCTACAGGCCATCTAAGTCCAACCCCCCTGCAGTAAGCAGGGACATCTTCAACTAGATCAGGCTACTCAGAGCCTCATCAAGCCTGGCCTTGAATGTCTCCAGGGGTGGGGCCTCCACCAAAGATAACGAGCTCCAGGAAGCATCATAAGGAGTTTGTAATAATAGTGAGGAGGAACCAAAACACAGAAATACAGTGAGCTGTAGTTACACACATGCAGTTAAAATGAAGAGTGACATTTTAGCCATTGTTATCGGAGCAACTTCCTGAATACCAACAGCTCCTCCAGACACTGGAGTCTCCATGGGCATGGTTTGGAAATCACCATCTTGGATCATTTGTGCTACAGACAGTGCACAGCCTGGAGGTGTATGTTTGTTTGACTTACCAAACCATCCCGTCTCCTCGGAGAGGCTGCCTGAGAACAGGACTCACATCAATGCCACAAGTTAACACCAGAAAGGCAACCTGAGAACTTCAAAATAAAGAGTACATGGCCCCTTCACGTCTGCAAAATCTGACAGACTGCGGTGGCAAAAGAAATACGTTCACTTATCCCAGCCACATCAGGTGCTCTTAAAAGAAGTCCATCATTGCAAACCACACCAGTGATGTGCCAGCAGCTCCCAGCCCAAGCCAGCCTGCCCTGCCATCGTTCGTTGTAGCTCAGGCACTGAAGCGGTTCCATTAATGCAAGTACTGTCCAGGAAAACAAGCAAACTGCACAAGGGCAATACACGATCTCACGACATTCGAGGGAAAAACCGGCAGGAACAAAAAGCATTATAGTTCACCATGATGCTTTTAGCAATCCAGGACATGTCAACAGGTGAATACCCTCCCCTGGGTGACATGCATCTGCCCAGTAAGAGTGCAGGTCCTCAACCTGCGTACCACAACTCCAACCATGTCCACACACAAAGCAACTGCACCATTAAGCGCTACCGGGAGTCAGGCTGTTGGTCTGCCGACCTAGCTGAAGCCACCTGGGGAGAAAGAACCACTTGGATGAAGAGAAGCTGCGTTCAGACAAAGCACATGCCCTCCATCCTCTTAGCCTCAAAATCACAGTAAAACAAGGCAGTCACTTCATAAAAAACAACTATATTTTTGGAAGCACCCTATCTCGACCCATGAACCAGTCAAGAATAGCTCATGAAGGACAGGCGTGGTTTGTGCACTTCTGACGATTAAAATGCTGTCAGAGACAACAGGTTCAATTAACTCAGAGCACAAAAGAAGTCCAACGACCACAAACTCTCTGCAGTTCAAGTACCAGAGACCAACAAAAGGATTCCACTGACATTTTCCTCAGTAACACAAGATGTCCTTATCGTGGATGTGTCCGGCTGCCACAGAACAACTGCAGCCCAAATAGCTACGGATGCGTTAACGCTGATCATCCCTGACACGACCCAAGGCCAAAAGGCTACAGCCACCTCCAGGAGAAGACCACCTCCAGCTACTGAGGCAGGAGTCTGCAGGGTGGCACAGGGCGAGAAGAGAAGAAAGGGAGGAAGCAGCACCTACTTGTGTCAAGCAGGAGGCCAGTGAAGACCGATCAGGTTTAGGAAAGGAACCCCAACCCCAAACATGGTTTCAGAAGGGGAAATCTGAAGCTTTTCTCTTTCAGTCTCCTCTCTACTCAACCTACTGCTTTTCCCAGGGGATCCTTTCCTGCCTCTGAGCAGTAACAGGGACTACAGATTTAGATTTTCCTCCTGCTGGTAAAAAAAAAAATAAAAATAACAAATACATTGCTATTGGTACATTTACTTGTAAAACAGTCAGGGATATCAGGGCTGCAACAATCTCAAAACATCCCCTGTAGTGCATGTTGTCAGTGACTGTGGGCTACAGCAACCGCGAGAGTACTTTTAAATTCTCCAAAATCCTGCTCCTGCCTCACAGCAGGGCTTACGCAGGGCGCAGTAAACCACCCTGCCTTTCCAGACAAGCAAAGGCTCAGTTTTAGGTGTGAATAAAAAAAAAAAAAAAAAAAAAAAAAACAAAACAAAACAACAAACTGAGAAGAGCAGAAGTCCCTCCCCCTTGCAATCACTGTGTGTTACCCAGAGGACTAAGGAGACACCTTTCGCCCCTTCACCAGACCTGCGCACAGTGACGGGACTCACCTCAGATCTCACCACCTACCGGCCACGGAAAAGCCTCAGACACAGCCAGAGCTCACTCCCCAAAGCCATCCCAGTGCGTGACTACGGCTCATTACACCCAATCCTTTGCAGACTGCCAGGTTTGTGCTGCAGAGTCGTGCTCGCATCCCTACATAGATGTAGATGTGGTGGTAACTTGTCAGTGCCAGGTTAACGGTTGGACTTGATGATCTTAGAGGTCTTTTCCAACCTAAACGACTCTATGATAAATACCACGAGCAGTGCTCTTCTGCAACGCAAACTGGCAGGCTGTCAAAGCCGCTGCCATATCCTTAACAGCTAAAACACGCTCTCCAGAGCCAAACCATCACCCCTGCTAACACAGCCACCCTGAGAAGCGAGAGTAACGCGGGCAGGTAAGATTGGCAAAATATGTCTCAACAAATCCAGCTGAATTGGTCTGGAACAAAGGAAGAAGAAAAAAATATGAAGATGGTTTTCAAATGCACTTTCCAAAACAGTTAACCAAGACCTCAAGTATGCATTGAGCAGAGGGTCGTTATTTAAGCACATTTTCTCTTGCAATCACTCACCTGAAGAGAAGGATTTGGAGAAAGAAGAGAACACAAAGTAAGCGGAGACCTGCACAGGCCCACAAATCACCAGCACAGAACTTACACTGTCCTCTTCTCCAGCAAGAGTGGTGCTTCACAGCAGGTCAGGTATTCAACCGCGTTACAGACACCACTACGAAAGCAAGCTTACATCAACGAAGTCTCAGATCCTATTCAAGGTGCTGACAAGCCTCCTGAGGTCCTCAAACATCTCAGAAATAGTTTAAAAAATATATATATAAAACTTCTTGCCCCGTGTAATTACCATGGCCATCGTTTCACAAAACAAGAATAAAGGCCTCTAATTCAAAAGGCCTGAACTCTAGTGCTTATGGCAGAGAGTTACCAGGAGCCAGAGCTGCAGGACAAAGGCCTGGAAGGCAAACGAACTGCTCTTTAGTCAGTTTTGGAAATGCACTTACCAGGGTGATATTGATGGAGTACTGGAAACAAACTGGCTATGAGTGAAGCAACTAAGTAAGAAAACCCGGATCAGGACTGTATTAGCCCCTTGATTAGTCACGTAAGTCACCTACAGATCACTCCGTGGATTTTTTTTTTTTTTCCAGGGAAGACATACAGACCATGAAGTGTCAGAGTACAACACTTACTGGCGTGTGGCATGATTTAAGAATGCGTTGCTATCAGTTAGATCCCATGGATATATTTAATCTACAATTAAAGCACAATAGCCAACAGGAAAATACACTGGATGTTGTATAAAACCCAGATTAAATATATTTAATAGAAATCCTTAGCATCTCTGGGGGGATTCCCTCTGCCATATCTGAGCTCCACATAAGATAATCCTTACGAGCTACCTCATCTCCTTAATACCGAAGTCTGCAGTACAAATCCCACGTCAAGATGCAGCCTGAGATAACACAAGGCTGCAGAAGCGGAGGGCAAGTACAGGAAGAATGCAGAGCCATCACCCAAGAGTGATGGTGGCATCACTATGGGCCCTCGCAGCAACAGCCGCCACCCCAAAGGGCTGACCGTGGGCAAAGCCAGGCAACATAGAGAAAGGGCGAGAAATAAGCAGCGAGAAAAACAGATGATCGGGGAAGGCTACAAAACACAAGGATGGCAAGAGGAACACATGGGGAGGACAAGGTTGGCAACAAGGTGCAGAGCAGACAGAGGGATATTTCGGAAATAATCGAACAGCAACACTTGGAAGAGACCCTGATCGCATCTAAGTATCTGCACAGGAAGAAAGTAGCCACAAACGCAGGGGCGGAAAAGGACTTATGATTCTCAGAAGTGTATTTTTCCACGCAGATGAGGAAAACCCACCCTGTGAACCCTCCACCGAGCCCACGGCTGGTGGTGGCTCAGAGGCATTTCCAAGAGGCACCCACGTGCGATGCAGAGTTTCCCAGGGCAGGAAAGTGTCCTGACCCCCACTACGCACAACAGGAGGCTGCCATGGCACCTCGCAGACCTAAAATCTGTAGTTGGGGCGAGAGGCCCACAGCAGAGACAGGATTTTGAAAAGCAAGCTCACTTTAGCAGCACACTTACTACAAGAAATCAGCTGGGGCAAAGCTTTGAGAAGTAACTTGGTGGAAGACACATGGGCTGGGGAAGCGAGGAACGTGGAAAAACCAGCTGGAGTGCCCAGAGCAAGAGAGGCATCAGAGAATATTCATCAGCCTGGGGAAAAAGACCAAGGCATTGACGCACGCACAACGACAGAGAGGGAGAAAACTGCAAGGAAACCACCAGGGGCTTGAGGGCTGGCTGATGGGAGCAGAAAGCATGGAAATAATATGTAAGAAAGTGGCATATTTAGCTACACAGAGGTAACCCATATGCATGCCCAGCCTAGGTCAAAACCAACACCACTGTCCTAATGGGATGCACACCCCCTCCTTGCACGCACAGAAAGAAATTGCCCAGATATCCTTTCGCTTTAAAATCAGCTCTTTCCCACCCAAATCATCAACTGCTGAGGAACTGTTTGACATGCAGCTTGCCTGGAGTTGTATCCAGCTAAACATGCCGGATGGACGCTCCCATACTCAAATGCAGTGATTTTTAGCCAGCTACGATGAATTCAGCTACCAGCAAACATAGCTCCATGCAGAACACCATGGCTAGATCCTACGGGAAAATGCAAAATGAAGTCACTCATGTTAGACTCCCTCCTGCTTCAGCTGTAAAAAAGCTGGAATAACCAGCAGGGGGCACTCCCCACCCCAATGGTGTTGTTCAGAAGTGCTGTAACGGCCTTTTTTTTTTTTTAAGCTGCTTTAAAAAACCTCCCTGCATCACGATGGGCCGAGAAGCCTGAACCCATATCTCACCCTCACTGATAAGACTCGAGCTGAGCGCTCTTAACCGATCTTTAGTGAAACCTGGATTACTTGAGCCACGCGCCTGTCTGCTGACAAAGGAGGAAGCACGGGAGGAAGAGGAGATAGGCAGAGCTGAAGGGCACTGTGCGAAGCAGCTTGGCAAGCTTATATTTCTTTTTATCAGTGCAAGGAGTTCCGGCGTTATCAGCAGACACAAGTCCCAGCTACGCAGAGGAGGCATCTCCCGTCTCCACACGCCTGGTCCTGTGTGATAGCTGCACCATCCTCCTCTTAAATGGAAGCAGCCTCTTCCAATAAGAGATGGTGGGGCTGACGGCAAAAGGTTCCCTTTCCCTGCTGCAGCTCCCGAAGGGAATGGAGGCAAGGCAAGCCAAACGCTCCCACGGAACACATCCAGCCTCCGTCACCCTGTCCATACTCACCCAGCTCCGGAACGACAGACTTGGACTGTGCCCAGAACTAGACAGCTCAGCAAACGGGGAGCGATTCCTCCCCCTCCCCTTCAGTTTGAGCTAGCTGGTTGTTTCCCCCAATTTAAGGGGAGAAAAATCACTCTGCTGAAGATATGCTGATTTTAATGGGATCTTTTACTTCAGCAACACACTTTCCCACAGGGGCTTATAGTAAAACAAGCTCCTGTCTTGAGCTAGATAGCTCAAATCCTCATTCAGCCTAAAGTGGTCCAGTAAAACACAGACAAAGCTGGCACTGATGGCCCAGTTCTGCTTTAGATCGTGACCAATTTCCACGAAATGAGAGATCTCTCTGGACACCTGTCCGTTTTCACAAGCTTTAGCCAGCAGTCCTACACATCTTCCTCCAGGCACATCGCTCCAAGAGCGGAGTCAGACATAAGCCAGCCAAAACTCGCACAGAGCTGCAATTAAAGCTGCAAAAGCTCGCTCGCTTGCACTTGATGCCCAGCTTAGGTCAGGCTGGGCACTGAGCTAACATCGCCCCTCCTCTGCCTAAACCACAGCAAGCGCAGGCATCCGCCTTCCATCCCAGAGGCTACAGAAACAGATCCTACAAGGAAAGCTGGACAAAGCGTGTCCTCTTCTCAGCGTCAGTGTGGTATTACCGGTACTTAGTATACTCACAGACACGAGGACGCAGGACTAAGGTTGCGATAAGCCACCGCTTAAGTTCTGCCCGAAGAATTTTCTGAGAGAGTTAAATTTTCCAACGTTGATTTTACTCCCGGAGGAGCTGGCTGCTGTCTAACATCAGCGGGTGCTGGGTGACAGTAAAGTCACTTGGGCTGACGGAAAGTAAGAAGAGAAGTTTTCATTCAAAGTGAGATACAGCTCTAATGCAACACAAGCTTCCAGAAAACAAAAAAAAAAACCAACCTGACACAGCTGGGAAGACCAAACCTTCTGGCAAGGCATGAAAGTGCTGCCCACCAGGGTTTGGCCAGGACTGAGGGAGAGGAGGCCAAAGTGCCACTTTATCACCATTACCAGCACCAGCTTTGCAAGCAAAAAAAAGCTTAGAAAGCAAATCCACCTTCAGCATTTAATGTCCTACCACACATCTGCAGCGAAACTGTGGCTTGACAGGCACGACCCTCCTTTCTCAGTAAGCTGCGTGTGATCCGGTGACCTCAGAGCACCAACTACCCCTGAAGACGTATTTTAGCCTTGGGAAATAAAGCAGCAAAGTGAAATAAAGGAGCAGCAGGAGACACTGAAGGCCAAACTAACACTGTGAGCGTTTACCACGAGGTAGCACCATCTTTCCCTGAACTTCACTACGCCTCAGTTCCAAGGGCTCGGCACAGGATTGCATTTCAGGGTATCAACATGTCCATTTGAAAGGGAAACTATGGAGAGGGAAGTCTGGCCAAAGACACTAGGACTGCAACCTGACTCAGGCACCGTCTTGTACCAGGAGATGCCCTGCTAGAGATACAGAATGAGCGTCCTGGACCAATGCAGCACAACCGAATGCAGCTCCCACAGCAGATACCAGTTCCTGGAAACCCCCAGTCCCTCTAAGGCGTTAGCAGCACCTCAGGCTGGGAGGAGGCAACCATTAAGGGCATATCAGCTCCACCTTAGGGTTTCCAGCTTCTCCTCTTGAGGAATTTAATGCTGATTGAGGGACAAGTTGCCATCTAACCATTTCAAATCTGAGCTGGCCTACTGCCAGCCAAAACTAGCCCGTGGCAGCGGCCCGGTGCTACAAAAAAATCTCATTTTTACAGGAAGTGCCACAGAAACAGCATACATAAGAGAACAAAAACTAATCCAGACTAACAGACAGACAGGAACAAAAACCTTACCAAAGTTCCTTCATAGTCTGAGTGGCCGATCATACCTGAAGCACCAACAAAGGAGAACAAGAGAGAGCAAAATTTAACAGCACCTTTTGTTCAAAATCACAGCTCTTTTGGGATGTTTCCTCTCAACATGGTACCAGAACAGCCCACTGCTGCTTACTTAAAATTCCAAGTGCCATACCTCTCCCGTTTTGCCCAGGAAAGAGTAGTCAGCTGTGTGTCTTCATTTTCCCCTGTGTGCGTACTTAGAGTCACTTATCAATCACATGCGAGGCTGTTCTCGTCACCACAACCAGCTTCTCTGCAGGTAATTCTTGCCATCCAGCCTGGCCTTGAACCCCTCCAGGGATGGGGCAGCCACAGCTTCTCTGGGCAACCTGCGCCACGGGCTCACCACCCGCACAGCAAACAATTTCTTCCTCACATCTCATCTAAATCTCCCCTCTTTCAGTTTAAAACCATTCCCCCTCATCCTATCTCTACCTGCTCTTGTAAAAAGCCCCTCTCCTCTTCATCCTGAAAGAGAGAGGGGAAGGGAGAGCAGGACATGACAATCCAACTCGACCCCTGCCATGCCTAGGCTCCCGACGGGTGAAGAAGGGCACCCATGGTACCGGCACGGTGGTGCCGAGGCGTGGGGCCAGCCGAGCTTTCAGCGTGTGATTTTGTTCCTGTCAACCCCAGACAAGGATCACAAAACCTCGGTGCTTTGGCCATTGCCCCTTTCTGCTGTATTTTTGAGCCCAAGAGAAAGAGAGCCCTTTCACAGCGGATTGAAGCTTAGTGACAGCGGACTTATTTTAGTTACCTCTTTTTAAACCTTGCAGCAGTAATCCACAGAGGTTGCGAGCTACCAGCCAAAAGTCACTTCAGGAAGTTCGGGGAGTGAGCAAAAGTTTTATTAGAACCAGTTTGGAAAAAAGTAAAATACAATTATATATATATATATATATGCACACACACACGGCAGATCTCCGGGGCTATAACTGCTGCTGTCCACCGATATTAAAGCAATAACGATGATGACCGCATCCCAAGGCGGTGGCTATTCCAGCCGGCAAGCCCCGTTTCGTGTCCCCAGCTGAACACGATGGCAACTGCTGGCCGAGCGGCAGAAGCCGTCGCGGCGCAGGGGCCGCATCGCAGCCCCCCGCGTTTTCCGGGGATTCCCAAGGTACCACAAACTTCACTTTTCTTGGCGTTAGCTCCGAGTGAAGCCGCACCGTGTAAATCGCGGTACCGAGGGCTGGGGTTCGCCGGAGGCCGAGCCACAACCGAGCCCGGTGGCTGCAGCGCCCCCCCCTCCCCCCGGCCCGCTCCCCCCATCCCCGCGCTGCAGAAAAGAATAAAAATGAAGGAAGCGTGGGGCGGGCGGGGGGCGCAGGCCGCGGGCCTCCCCCCGGGCTGCCGCCGAGCCTCACACCGAGCGGGCCCCCCGGGGCCCGGCCGAGCTCCCCCTGGGGCCGGCCCGCCCGGCCCGCGGCCCCCTCCCCGCGGCGGGGCGAGCGGGACGAGCGGCGGGGGGCGGGGGGAGGCCGCGGGGCGGCGGGCAGGCCCGGGGCGGCGGCGGGCGGGCCCCGAGCCGCGGCGGCCGCAGGGCAGAGGCGGGGGGCAGCGGCGCGGAGGCCCGGCCGTCCTCGGGGGGCTCTGCGCGGGGAGACACGGGGATTAGGGCCCGCCGCCGCCCCCCCGCCCGCCGCCCGCCCCGGCCCCGGCGCGCCGCCTACCTCGGGTGTCGGCGGGGAGCGGCGTCGGCCCGGCGGGGGGGCCGCCCTCGGGTCCCGGCGGCAGCCGCTGCCCGGCGCACATCGACTTCAGCACCTGGAAGACGGCGAGCGGCGCCACGTTCATGCGCAGCAGGTCCAGCAGCACCCTACGGGGACACCCGTCAGCGGCGGCACCGGGGGCTCCAGGGGGCCCGGCGGCACCGAGAGTCGCCCCCGCCGCTCACCGGAACACCTCCGGGTCCAGCCCGCTACCCGCCGCCTGCGCCAGCTCGAACAGCTCCGCCTCCTCCGCGCTCAGCAACTGCTTCCGCCGCAGCCGCGCCTCCGCCATCGCTGCCGCCGCCGCCATTCCCGCCGCCGCCTCCGACATGGCGGCGACACACCCCCGCCCGCGCGCGGCCTGGCCCCGCCCCTCATAGCCCGGCCCCGCCCCCTCGTGGCGATGCCCCGCCCCTTCATTGCCTAGCGACGCCCCCTCACGATCCGGTCCCGCTCCGCCGCAGAACGGCCCCGCCCACTCACAGCCAGGCCCCGCCCACTCACGACTCGGCCTCGCCCCGTAATGGCCCCGCCCCGCCGCAGCCCAGGCCCGCCCCTCATGGCCACGCCCCCTCGTTGGCAGACCCCGCCCCCTCGTGGCCCGGCCCCGCCTCCCGGTCCCCCCCGCCGCAGGGCCCGCCCCGCTCCCGCCCCGCCGGTGCCGCGCTGGGCTGGGGCAGCCCCTGCTCCGCCCGCCCGGGCCCGGCAGGTGGCAGCCGCGCTCCGGCCGCAGCCGAGGCCCGCCCGGCGGGGTCCCCCGGGCTCTCCCGCCCGCCCCCGCAGGCTCCTCGGCTGCCCCCAGGCCCGCCTGGCGACCCCCGCGGTGGTTCCCGGGCGCCTTCCCCAGGCCGGCCTGCGTGCCCGCGGGTGGTGGGAGGTGCCCCTCGGTGCCCGCCCCGCGCCTCCCCCGCTCTGCAGCCAACCCCCCTCTCAGGGCTTTCCTGGTCCCTGCTGGACACCTGCCCCGGGTCTCCGAACCGCAGGGGCTGGCGCTGCCCGCCCCCCCGGCCACCCTCTGCAGCTCCCCCACCAGCTGCTGCATTTTTGGCTGAGCAAAACTGCGGCGTTTCTTTATTCCTATGGGAACAACCACGTGCGATACATGGCACGGAGACCACACAGAACCACAGAATGGTTTGGGTTGAAGGGACCTTAAAGCCCACCCAGTGCCACCCCTCCCCTGGGCAGGGACACCTCCCACCAAACCACGTTGCTCCAAGCCCCGTCCAACCTGGCCTTAAACCCCTCCAGGGATGGGGCAGCCACAGCTTCCCTGGGCAACCTGGGCCAGGGGCTCACCACCCTCACAGCAAACAATTTCTTCCTCACATCTCATCTAAATCTCCCCTCTTTCAGTTAGAAACCATTCCTCCTCGTCCCATGGCTCCCCTCCCTGATCCAGAGTCCCTCTCCAGCTTCCCTGGAGCCCCTTTAGGGACTGGAAGGGGCTCGAAGGTCTCTTCTCTTCTCCAGGCTGAACAAGCCCAACTCTCTCAGCCTGTCCTCACAGCAGAGGTGGATCGCACATAGGTGGATCACACCAAGGATCGCAGGCTGTCCCCACCTGTGTGTGGGCAGGGGAACAGGTACCCAACGCAGGCAGCAAACAAGGACCCCCTCCAATCCCCGTGGTGGATTTTTTCTTGCATTTTTCCCACTGGAAGACAGAAATAGCAGGTTGTCCTCCTCATTGCCGTGGCTATCCGAGTGGCCTCCTTGTGTGACCACCCTGTGTCCCCCAAGTGATTTGGATCCTGTATCGTGGGGCCAACTCGGGATGCTGGTTTTAATGTCCTGTGACAGAATCACAGAATCACAGAATCACAGAATGGTCGGGGTTGGAAGGGACCTCTGGAGATCATTCAGTGCCACAACCCCCTGCCAGAGCAGGGTCACCCAGAGCAGGCTGCACAGGAACGTGTCCAGGCGGGTTTGGAATGTCTCCAGAGACAGAGACTCCACCACCTCTCTGGGCAGCCTGTGCCAGGGCTCTGCCACCCTCAGAGGAGAGAAGTTTTTCCTCACGTTGAGATGGAATTTCCCGTGTTCCAGTTTGTGCCCGTTGCCCCTTGTCCTGTCCCTGGGCACCACTCAGAAGAGCCTGCCCCCATCCTCCTGACACCCGCCCTTTAAGTATTTATAAGCGTTGATAAGATCCCCCCTCAGTCGTCTTTTTTCCAGACTGAAGAGACCCAAATCCCTCAGCCTTTCTTCATAAGAGAGGTGCTCCACTCCCCTCAGCATCTTGGTAGCCCTTTGCTGTCCCCTCTCCAGCAGTTCCCTGTCCTTCTGGAACTGGGGAGCCCAGAACTGGACCCAGTGCTCCAGCTGTGGCCTCCCCAGGGCAGAGCAGAGGGGGAGGATGACCTCCCTCCACCTGCTGGCCACGTTCTTCTTGATTTCCCCCAGGACACCATTGGTCTTGGCCACAAGGGCACATTTCAGGGCAGTGTCAGGGAAGGGGGCTAACGAGAGGCGGTGGCAGTGCTTTGGGCTGCAGGCAGTGCAGCGAATCCAGGTGCAGAGAAGCCACAGGTACAGCTGCCCCGTGGAGCTGCACACAGACACCCACCGCAGTCACCTCCCCGGCTGCCCGCCCTGGCCAGGCTGCAGCATCTCCAATGCGCTTCAGCTCCCGAGCCAGCAGAGAGCATCTGGCATCGCGTGGGGAAGAAAATTGGAAATGTGGGTCTCGAGTTGCACCGTGGCGTGGAGGCGTCAAGCTGAGATTGAAGTTTCTCTATCTAAATGGAAATGAGCAGCGCCTCCGCCATCAGGGAGGGCAGGCAGAGACCACAGACGCCCCCGCCGCGCTGCTGAACGGACTGCAGAGCCGGGGGGGCCATGATGCCATCTCGTCCCTGCATCGCTCCATGGGAGAATGACAATCCCACCCGAACAACCTGCGAGCATGGCAAAATCATCACCCGCTGCAGGGTCACCCGGCCCCGCGTCCCGGCGGGCGTTCGGCCTGGCCAGCAGACAGACATTTACTGCAGCTGCCACGACGGGAATGAGATGTAGGATGATAAAAGAAGGCTCTGGCTGCTAATGGCCCCGAGCGGGACCAGCCCAGCAGGGACAATTATCGCTGCGCTGATAACGGGAGCAGCTGCTGCCAGCAGGAATTACCATTCCGAGTGTCTGCGGGGCCGGCAGAGCCGGAGACACAAAGCCTGGTGTTGCCCCCAGTGATGGACCTTTCAGAGGGACCCTCAGCTGAGCGGGGCAGCGCAGGGTCTCTGGTGCAGAGGGGACCGGGCGACGTCCCCGCGCTTGCTCTCCTGCCTGCACTGGTGTGCACTGGGCTGCTGCCTTTGGGACCAGCTGGAAGTCCAATGCAAGGGCGAGAGCCCTCGCCACGTGGGTGACGCACTCTCCAGCCTTTCCTGGTCCCACCTGGACCACTCACCCCAGCCTGTGGCATCTGGAGCGCAGCTACAAGTCACGGCAGAAGGGGGCAAGACTGCTTTTTAGCTCAGCCCCTCTCTGGAAAAGAGGGAAAACCAGGAGTCTCAGCCTGTACCTCCTCCTTCCCATCCCCAGCCAGCTCCAGCTGGTCACCAGCATCACAAACAGGGCTGGAGAGCTTCCCAGGGCGAGGGATGGGAGATGCTGCCTCTCCCCTGCCAGCTACACAGACTGCCCTAGGCCATGGCTGCGGGTCACGCCTGGATGGGCACATTCTGCAACATTGTCGAGTGACAACACTCTCCTCTGGAACACATGGTCCCTTCTGCCCTCTGACACATTTCTGGGATCTCCGATATCCCAGTTTTCCCTCTCCCAAGCCAACCGGACAGCAGAGGAAGTCACTGTGATCCCATAAATATCCCCCAAGAAAACCTCAGTTACTGGAGCTGCAGCCTGGGCAGCACCTGGGACTCTGGCTTAGACGGCATCCGGCAGACGCTGGGTCTCGCTGCCCACCACAGACACCCTCCATTGCCTCTGGCAGGACTTGGACACCAAGTCACCCCCCAGCCCACGGTTCCCAGAGCAGGACATGCACCAGGACAGCGCAGGATGGCGGTGCCGGGCCGCATCTCAGCCCTTGCAAGAGGCGGTCACGAGCGGGGCAGAGGAGGCTCGGACAGCCTGCGTGTGCGGAAGGAAAAGGGAACTCAGTGCAGCACAGAGCCCGCAGTCTTCACCATAAATTCCCAACCAGGGGGCTCCTCAGACGTCGGGAGGCGATGCTGGTGCCGTGCACACCTGCAGATGGCACAGCTGCAGTGCCTGCCCAGGCGCCACAAAGGCACATGAGTGGGGAAACAGCTGAGGCACGGGCAATAAATTAGGATGTCGTGAGCACAGGGAGGCCACGCCATGCCGCCTGGAGTGCCCACCCACGGCGCAGGCAGTGAATCCGAGAGCGCCACATGCCCAGGGGGTGAATCAGGCAGAGTGTTCCCCTCGGAGAGGGCAGTGGGGTGCGTGGGCAGTGACTCCAGGTGACCTAGAGAGGGGCAAAGAGATGCAAGAGCCTTCCCTGCAAATCAGGACACACATGGCCAGAGCGAGTGCGCCGAGCGCAGGCACTAAGCCCAGACGTGCTGTGAATTTGCAGAGAGGTACGCCGTAACGCCTGCGGTAAATCAGGCCGTGTGGTGCCTGCGTGGGGAGGCTGCGGCGCCACGAGCGGGCGGTAGATCATGGCGTGGTGCACAGGCGCAGCAGGGCGGCCCCCACGTGAGGGAGGACACGCGTGTGCAGAGCCCCCATCGGCCCCACAGAGCAGGACTTGCCACGCACTGCCATTTAATGGGGGAAAAGTTCAGCACGCATCCGTTTATCCTGGAAATGAAGAGAAAGACTTGTAGCTGCGCAGGTCATGGGGCTGAGGGTGATGTGAAGGACGGAGAATGCCTGAGGCAGGACCACCGGGTGAGGACATGCTTTGAATGTGCAAGATGAGGGTCAACCAGGAGGCATGGCATGAGATCGGGGAGGAAAGGAGCAAGGTCACCTCCCTGTGAGGGAAGAAGCAGATTGAGGGTAACCTGGATAAGGCTCAAATACTAAACAAACACAGCAGATGCACCTCCTGCATCCAGAAAAAGGGATGGAAACATATCTAGACTTCCATACCCTTCTCAGGCTTGTTTTTTTTTTTGGAAGGAAACCCAGATTCAAGAGAGGAAGGCAAATGGGGGCAGAATTTATCACAGATACATTGCCTCAGTGTAACTTAACGATTTTTCTTTGATAATTAGCATAGACAAGGTGACGCAGCACATTTAGGCTGGTTAGATTTAAGGAAGAAGTGTCATTTGCCACTCAACAGGAACCAGTTTCCGATGCTGGAAGTCATGGGTACGGACATGGCAGTGGAGGCACCAGCTAATCAAGTAAATGATGGGTTGTATTAAAAGGGGCATTTCTGAGCAAAAGGATGCTTCTGGCACTATTCCTCCACCCCAGTCTTGGGCTGACCCCATGAACATTTGAGTGCACCCTCAGCCAGTTTGCCGACGACACCAAGCTGTGTGGCATGGTCAACACGCTGGAGGGATGGGATGCCATCCAGAGGAACCTGGACAGGCGGGAGACTGGGCCCATGCAAACTTCATGAAGTTCAACCAGGCCAAGTGCATGGTCCTGCACCTGGGTCATGGCAATCCCAGGCACAAATCCAGGCTGGGCAGAGAATGGCTTGGGAGCAGCCCTGAGGAGAAGGACTTGGGGGTGTTGGTGGATGAGAAGCTCAACACGATCCAGCAATGTGTGCTGGCAGCCCCGAAACCCCCCGCAGCCCGGGCTGCATCCCCAGCAGCGTGGGAAGCAGGTCGAGGGAAGGCATTCTGCCCCTCTGCGCTGCTCGAGGGAGACCCCATCTGCAGTGCTGCCTCCAGCTCTGGGGCCTCAGCACAGGAGAGACATGGAGCTGTTGAAACAGGTCCAGCGGAGGGCCACAAAGATGCTGGGAGGGCTGGAGCCCCTCTGCTGTGAGGACAGGCTGAGAGAGTTGGGGCGGTTCAGCCTGGAGAGGAGAAGGCTCCGGGGAGATCTTCGAGCCCCTTCCAGTCCCTAAAGGGGCTCCAGGAAAGCTGGGGAGGGACTCTGGATCAGGGAGGGGAGCCATGGGACGAGGAGGAACGGTTTCTAACTGAAAGAGGGGAGATTTAGGTGAGATGTGAGGAAGAAATTGTTTGCTGTGAGGGTGGTGAGCCCCTGGCCCAGGTTGCCCAGAGAAGCTGTGGCTGCCCCATCCCTGGAGGGGTTTAAGGCCAGGTTGGACAGGGCTTGGAGCAACCTGGTGTAGTTGGAGATGTCCCTGGATGGACTTTAAGGTCCCTTCTAACCCAAACCATTCTGTGATTCTATAACATTATCAGCAAGCAGTGCAGGGCGGGCAGTGTGGAGTCACCATGGCTGGGATGTGTTTTTGGGAATGCCACAGCTGCATCACCAGCAAGGCTCCGGGAAGGTCTCACCCGCAAGATCTGCCCGAGCATGCTGTTTTGGAGACATGCCTCCAAAATTGTGCAAGGAAAAGCAGAGAACTGCACACACGTATAGACTGGAAATTAGGTGGCGGCATCCAAGCACGGATGTTTTGGGACAATTGCCGAACAGGGTACCAAGGAGCAAGGAACTGGTTTGAGACGATGCTGGGGAAGCGTGCTAAAGGGACTGAGCAAGGGTGGTCTCTGAGTTAGGAGCAGAAACTTGCCTCTGGTGTCAAATATGTTGGTCTTTACAGGAAGATGTGAAAGGAGGCATTCAGCTGGGCCACATGTGTGCCACATGCGTGTGTGCGCTGCGGATGTGCTCCACCGCACGTTGTGCTGGTCGCCTGCAGGGATCAGGAACAAATTTCTCTCTTTTGCTATAAACTTTGGCAGCCGAGCTGTTGGGTTATTTGATCCTCCTGCAGGCTGCTGTGGCTGGGGACAGGACACAGGGCACTGTGTTTTCAGAGATATTCAAGCAATTTTAGGCACCACTGCTAGGGTTTGGGTTTTAAACTAATCACTAGGCTTGGCCTTAAGGGGACTTCTCCAGGACAGAGGGGCAGGGAGAGGACATGGATGATGGAGCACACCCGGCACACTACTGGTCCCACCCACAAGGACCAGTGTCCCACAAGTTCCTGGTGATGCTCTTCAGCCCACGAGGTCTTCAGGAACCCTGATGGCTTGTGGTGGGGTGGGTGATGGTAGCCTTGAGGCTAACCCTAAGGGTTCATTCCCAGCAGGTGGGAGGCATTAGGGACTGCAACGGAGTTTTGGAAAACACAGCCCAGCTTCCAATGAGGGCATGGTCAAAGTCTGCCCTGAATCAGCCTTTCGCCTCTCTTGGCTGCCTTCCACCTGCAAGACTCCCCAGATTTTGGCCAGTGTAGCCCTGTGCCAGAGCCAGCACAGGGCTCGGGGCCGCAGCAGCTCAGCCCCGACCGCCGAGCGAGAGCCTCTTCCCAGCAGCACTAATCCAATTACCAAACAAACTCCCTCCCTTCATTACCGGGGCCTGCAGCATGCTAAAGCAGCTTGGCGATTATGGAGGGCTTAGCAAGGGACCAGAGATCAGGCAATGAATGACAGAGCTGTTTCACTTGCACGGAGGAGGGACAGAGAACAGGGGCAGCCAGGAGAATGCGGGGGATTGCCAGGACAAGTGGATTGGAAATTGCTACAGGCAAAGGTCGCTGGTCAGCCTTCATGCTCCCAACGGGGTTAACCTCAAAGCCACATCAGGTTGCTTAGGGCCTTCTCCGTCCTGGGGATTAGCGTCCTCATGAATGGGGATCCCTGTCACCTCACTAGCCCCGTCACATGGCTGTCCCCCCTTGCTTACGTCCAAACAACACTCCCTTCAGTCACGGGATAGCAAAAGGCAGCGCTAAAATACCCTCACCATAGATGCAATCCAAATTTCCTGGGGAGCTCCTGCTCAGCTTCCACCACAAACAGAGGATGCAATGCACCAGCCAGACCCAGAGCCATGTACTTTCTGTGGGAACCCCAAAATGAGACCTCCCCAGGTAGAAACAGGTCCCAGGACCTGCTTGGATCTGCCCTGTTTGAGATCATGTCCATCTCCTGATCCGATGTCAAGCTGTGGGCTGGCTCTGCGTCCTGCACCCTGCTCCCACATCTTTCTTGTTGGACCTCCTCCACCACCGGAGGGCCCACATGGAGCTGGAGGCTCTGTTGGGCTGGAGTTGCCTACAGGCTGCGGTGAATTTGCAGCCCTCTTCATCCCTGGTGTCCAGTCCCTCCTGGTAACGCTATGAAGAGGGGAAAAAAACCTAGTAGGCTTAGGGCACTTCTGCTTCTCTCCAAAATGAAGCCCTCTTGACTTCGGTCAACGCTAACAGAGCAGGAGGGTGGAGTAGAGACCTCCTGAGGTCCCTTCCAACCCAAGTTACCATACGAGTGTAACCAGCAGGTCAAAGGAAGTGGTTATTTCCCTTTATTTGGCATTGGTGAGGCCACATCTGGATACTGTGCCCAGTTTTGGACCCCAAGTACAAGGAAAAAGTCCTGCAGAGGGTCCCTAGGATGGTCAGGGCTGGAGAACGTGATGTGCAAGGAGATGCTTGAGGAGCTGGGCTGCTTTAGCTTGGAGATGAGAGGGCTGAGAAGGGATGTAAATGCCACAGGGAGGACTGACAGCTGCGTAGCTGAAGCACTCGGGACACCAAGCCCAGGTCCAGACTGGTCCGTGACTGTTCCCGGGGTGCTGGTGCCATGCACACAGGTCTCACACCCCTCAGCAGGGATGTCGGAGCCAGGGATCAGGCAGGATCTCACCCTAAGGCTGCGAGCTCACTGGTGGAGCCAGCGCTGGCTGCCAGGCAGTTTGCTCCCCACCACAGTTTCTCAAAAAAAACAACGCAAAAAAACCCGCCAAAACATGATATGTGAGGCGGCTTCTCCTGTGCCTTTGTCCCCTGGCTGCACGGACCTGAGAAGAACATCTGCAGCCACAGAGAAGGCAGCGTATCCCCAGGGATGAGCTCCGGTGCTTGGAGCCGTCAGGGCACAGCAGAGCTGCTAAAGGGCCCTTGAAACCTTTTAAATGCAGCAAGGGCAACCCAAGAGCACCCCGGCAGATTTCTGCATCGCCAGGCCCTGCTGTGGCACCACTGGGAGAAAATCCCTCCAGCCAGAGTCGCCTCCGTCCCCACCACCGGACAAGATGCCTGCCTGGGATGGGGAGAGGCAGCCGGGGAGCCGCCAGCAGCCAAGCAGGGCTGTAAGGAGACACCGGGCGCCCGAGGAGCTCCAACTGCTGCCTTTTAAGGAGAGGCAGAGGCTGAGGCGTCCTGGAACAAACCCGCGCAGTTTCTGCAGGCTCCTCACCGCGGCGTGCACTCGGGGACCACACTGGCCGTGCCCGATGGTCCCCACAGCAGCTCAGAGCCATGACAGGCAGCCAAGAGAGCAATCCCCCAGCTAGGGATGAAGCCTGGAAAACCCCAGAGGGTAGAGCAGGGCTCCTGCCATGGCTGCAGCCCTCACCCACGCAAGGTCCCCCCCGTGCCATCCATCACCTCCGTTCCCCCCCAGAAAACCTGCAGGACCAGCTCCTTCCTGAGAGAGGGTGGCAGGGAGGAAGATGCTTTTTCACAAAGCCTTCATCCACCACCGCCAACGCGTCCCACCAGTGCCCCAACTCATCCAAAAAGGTTTTGCTGGTCCAGCAGTGAATTTGGGGCTGCCGTCCCACCTCTGCTGAACAGAGCGGGGCCACCGGGAGCGGAGGGAAACATGCCGCAGGGCAGGAACAGCAAGACTGAGCTTCGGCTGAAGCAGGGCAGAGGAAACGCACGTGCCGTGGGTGCAGGAGCAAGCAACACCAGAAACAAGGTTAAATGGCAAGGTATGCGTTAAATCATTAAATGCTACAGAGCACCAGACGTAGCTTCAGCCAAACACAGAGCAGGAGCAAGCTGGCCCAAAGACAAGGTGTCAGGAAGACAAAGAACAGGACTGGACCACTAAATACCCGGAGGAAGAGATCTGTGAAATTCAGGGATTTTGCCTAAGACTTGTGAGGGGTGGAGGAAAACAGGGAGGCAGAAGATCCCAAAGAGCAACCCCTTCTACAGGGGATAACAGCCAAGTCCAAAACCAGCTCATCGCTGCCTGCGAGGGATCCCAAAGACATGGCGAGGATGTGACCACTGGCACCCCTTGCCCCCTGTGTCTCGGACGAGTGAGCTGGCTGGACCACTCCAGGCACACGGGTCCCGCAAGAGCGAAGGAAAAATCAACATGCTTAGAGCTTTTGTGTAATAAAATCCCCTTCCCCACCATTTTGCCACACGGAACCCCCCAGTGGAGGCGGTGGGATGCAGGAGTGCAGTGCCCACGGAGCAGGAGGCCACCATGCACCGCTTTATTAGGCAGCGGTGCTGCGCGCGCGGCCAAGACCCGTCACTATTTACATTTGGCAAAGGATGGTAGCGGGCACCGGCAGCGAGCACCGAGCACCCCTGCGGGAGGGCGGGGGGGCCACCACTGGCCTGGGCCCCCGTGCCTCACTAGCCCCAGGCAGGCCCCCGCTCGACCCCGCCAGCCCTTTCGCCTGTGGGCACAGCCGTTTGGTCTCCGTGGGCAGAGGTGGGCACCCTCTGGGAGGCACCTCAGGCCTGTTGGCGGATGGTTTCTCCCTGCTTTTCCCACACGTCGCCTCCCCCCAGGCCCCTCCCAGGCCCCAGCTCCAGTCCTTGTGTCCCGAGCTCTGCCCAGAGGCAGGCGAGGGCAGCGGGCAGCTGGCCAGCCCCGCTCAGCTCCTCGGGCAGGGAGTCCCCCCGGCGCCGTCCCCCCGGGAGCGCCCCCCGAGGGAGCGGGACAAGGGGTCCAGCTGCAGCGATCCCCAGCAGTGCCGGCCATGCCCAGCCAGCCGCTCGTCGGCTGCCGGTCCGGAGCCCGTCCTTGTCACGGTGGTGCTCGGCCCCGCGGAGGGGCCGGTTTGGGGTGTGCCCGGCCTCGAGCCCGGCTTGTGGTGGACGAGGGCTATAGGGTGCGGATAGCCACCGGGTAAAGCAAGGACATGTGCTCAGCCCCCTTGATGGGCAGCTTGCGGCTGGCGTAGTGGTGAATGATCTCCGGCACACTGTCGAAGGGTGGGCTGTGCTGACCCAGCACGTACTTGTTCTCTTGCGTCCGGGACAGTTTCATGTGCATGAAGCCCTGGCTGCTCCTGCAAGGAGAGACGGAGGCAGCGTTAGGGGGTGCAGCCGGCCTCCCCTCAGCTCCTGCCCCCAGCCCCAGACTCGCCGCCCGCCTCCACACCTGGGGGGATGCTGCTGGCTCCTGTCCCCAGCCGCGGCCCTGCCCACACCATCCTGCTCCTGGTGTGGCTGGCCACGCTGCACTGTGTCCCCCCAGGAAACATGGCCACGCAGTGGGGTCGTGTGGGGGGTCCATCTGGGGATGAGGACGTTGCCCAGGGCTGGGGGGGCGAGGGCACAGCCTGGGCAGGAGCAGCGGGGGCTCTCGCACATGCCCCTTTTGCAAGCACGAGGAGGACTTCAGCTCACACATCCCCAGCCTCTCCCTGGCAGAGCAGGATTTTCTCCCTCGGCTCACAGGCCTGCTCCCCCCGCCCTCCACGCGCCAGCACTGCGGGCTCCATAAAAGCCGCTCAGCGTAGCGAGGCCATTTCCCGGCACAGCACGGGCACTGAGCCACGCGAGGCTGCGCAGGCAGATCCTGCCACAAGCGCTGATTCCAAGTGACGGGCTAATGGCCCTGTTGCTATTAATTTGCGTCTCCGAGGAGAGCCACAGCCTGTCTGCAGCGTCTGGAATGCACATTACAGCAAAATATTGATGACTTAAAAGCAGACAGGACTTCATCAGCAATGCCGAGCCGCTTCCAGCGCCATGCAGGCCAGTCCCATCCCCCCGGCTGGAGACAGTGCCCATAATGGACAGCCCAGCAGCATTAGCAGGATGGGTCTGCAATCCATTTAGCGTCCAGAGGCAAGGAGTCGGCTGCCCCGGGGGAGAGCACAGCCAGGGGCCGAGGAAAAGCGATAGCTGGCCACATGGTGGTTGCCAGGGCACAGGGGAGAGCCGCGGGGGCTGCGCCCTGCACGGCAGCTCACGAAGGTGCATGGGTTTGTCTTGCACACACACGCGCACACACACACACAGTCCCACCGCTAACACGCACAGTGCCCAGGGGCGCTGCCCTTGGCCCTGCACCCTCTCTGCAGCCGGAGCCAGCCCTTGCCCAGTGCTGGCAGGGGAGGGATGCTCAGGACGCCGCTGCAGCATCAGTGCCGGTCCAGAGCTGCCACGTGTGTCCAGGGAGAGGTGATGCTGGTTGTGGTTTTTTGCCCAAATCACTTCACGGGTCTTTGTCACAAGCTCAGGGACATGGTGGAGAGATCAGACCCCCACAGAGATGGCTGAGGGAGCACGCAAACCTGACAGCCTCACATCCAGCAGCAGGGATGGGACTGGGACAAGGACAAGGGGCGGGTGCTGCTCCCGCTGAGCACCTCACAGGGGTGAGGAAGGACCCAAACCTTTGCAGCATGGCCTCAGCCACTCTCATGGAAGTGTGAGCTGGGATGGACTCATTCACAGAGTGTTTGAGCCAACAACATCCCTGGAAACATTCCAGGTCAGGTTGGATGGGGCTCTGAGCAACCTGATCTAGTTGAAATTCATAGAATCATAGAATGGGTTGGGTTAGAAGGGATCTTCCTTAAAGATCATCTAGTTCAAACCCCCCTGCCCTGGGCAGGGACACCTCCCACTACACCAGGTTGCTCAAAGCCCCATCCACAAGTTGGGGTGGATGTCCCAAGTTGGGGCATCCACAACTTCCCTGGGCAACCTCTTCCAATGCCTCACCACCCTCCCAGGAAAGAATTTCTTCCTAATATCTAACCTAAGATGTCCCTACCCATGGCAGGGGGGTTGGACTAGATGGCCGTTAAAGCTCCCTCCTAACTCAAACTATTCTGTGATTCTACGACACTACAACTCTGCCCACGACAAGCAACAAGGGGCTGCCGAGCCTGGACCAGGCTGTCCCGGCAGGGTTAAATCCTTCTGGCTACCTGACACGCTATTGATACAGCCACTCCTGCTGCTCTCTCTTATGCATATTTTCCTTTAAAGCAGCACAATAGGGCTTTAGGTCAGCATCGGAGCTCTCTTTCAGACCATCTCCTCCGCTGCACCTCCTTCTTCAAGGGGGAAAAAAAAAAAAAAAAAAAAAGAGAGTTCAAAAAAAAAAAACAGAGATGCAGACAGCCAGCTTACAGCTATATAAAAGGCATCCCAGGGGATTTTCCTTGAAAAGGCTCTACAGAGAAAGGCAACGGAGTTAAAATCACATTCCCGAGGCTGTGGGCTCTCTGCAAGAGAGGCACGGAGGACAGGCAATGCCCGAGCAGCTCCAGGATGGGCTGCAGCCTCCGCTGGGGAGGTGGCACGCTGCTGCAAGGCCACATCCCAGCCCCACGTGCTGAGAAGAGGACTGGGCCATTTTTGCCACGAGGCTAAGGACAGGTGGCAAGTAAGGAAAAAAAATACAAAGAAATGGGTGAGTGGCTTGTAGTGAGGTGATGGGAAGGGACACCCGTGGTGGCGAGGGAAGAAGCCCCATCCACAGCCCCACTGCCACCTCCCCGGCTTTCCAACACATGTGCTGGCTAATGGCACCCACGAGCTGACTGCTGAGAGGAGACCTCTCGCAGCCTCAAATGCAGCTCATCGACCAGCAGCAGCTGCTGCTTGAAAAAATATTGAGAAAATTAAAACATCAGTAAAAATTCTGACAAAAAAAAGGCAATGAAGGGGGTTTTCCAGAAAGGCTTGCTGTCTGAGCTAAAAGCTACAAGGGCAGCAGGAAGAAAGAATACTTCCAGCTAAAGATCTATCCTGGCTTGGTGGTCAAGGCAGCAAAAAAGTGTAAAAAAAACAGAAAGAGAGAGAAACGGAGCAATCTAATTCACAATTGTGTCCCTGGGAAATAAACGGGAGAGGCTGAAACCACCCGGGAGCAACGCAGGTACAGAGGGCACTGGTGAAACTTAGAGTATATGGAGAAAAGTGCAGGGACACCTGGTATGTTGGTGGATGCAGATGACCGACGTGCTCAATAAATACTTTTTTCACAACTGCCAGGATCAGAGCCAACATACTTGCCCAGCAGGAGGGCAAGAAGGTATTTGCTAATTCATCATCACCTTCAGGACAGTAACAGCTTTGATTTTGTGGGTTCAGGCTGTCCCAAGAGTCTTGAAAGAGCTGGATGAGGAGCTATGGGCAGCTTCTGCCCGGCAGGACACACATGGTGATGCTTTGTGCAGTTTTGTCACTAAGGGAATCTGGAAAACTTGGGGACGGTGCAAAGATCCCCCCCAAAAAACCCAAGCAGAAACCAAGCTGTGCTGTGGGGATGAGGTTTTACTGCTGGGAAACCAAAGCGGCCCTCTCTACAGCACAGCTGAGCAAAGGCTTCTACCGTCACATGGGCTGGGGAGGCTGGGATGGGTACCCGCGTTTCCATCGACAACCGCATCATGAAACTAAGCTACAGCAAAAAAAAAAAAAAAAAGGGTAACAAGACAAGAAGCCGGAGCTGGAAGCTGTAACCAGACACATTTGAGTGAGCAGCGAGGCACATCATTTTATCCGTCTGAGGGATGACTAGCACTGCCAAGGGAGGAGTGGCATGCGTCCACATCTCTGAGCCTCCGCATCTCTGAGCCTCCCCAAGTGATGCTTTTGCCAGACACCAAACCAGAAGCCTGTGCCACACCACAGGGAAGCACGAACCTCACATTCCAGCCATTTCTAACCACCCCATGGTCTTCTCAGAGTCACCCCACGGGCACGGGCACACAGCCACGTGGGGTGCCAACTCGCGAGGGGTCACCTGCGGCACTGCTGCGGGCACAGCCACCCCCCAGCCCCCGCCGGGCTCACTCACTTCAAAGAGAGGGAGAAGTCGTTCTTGCTGGTCTCGCTGTTGCGCACCAAGTAGCTGGCCTCCTTGCACAGCCTCAGCAGCGTCTCGGCATCCGTCCGGCTGATGGCCCCGTGGTACCAGCTGGAGGCGGGAGAGGAACTGGCTGTGCCAGGTGGAGAGAGGACACCTCCGGGGGGACACCCTGCCCCGGGGCAGCAGCAATGACAGCACCCCCCGCACCTCCCCGGGGACAGCAGCTACCTTCAGGGACAGGAACGCGGGTGGCACCGCCGGGGCGGGGGGACAAGGGGCAGGGCTTCTGCTGGGCTGTGCAGCGGGTGCAGAGGGCATGCGGGGACACCGCCACTGCGAGATGGGTGGTGGGGACAAGCAGGCAGAAACAGGGGGCCAGAGAAAAAGGGAAGGAGCAGGTCTGCCCCGGGGCTCCTCGTGGTGTGGGCAGAGGGACGCGGGGCAGCGGGACTCACCACTGGCTCTCCAGGGGCAGGGCAGGGTCAATCCTCTCCCCGAGGAAGGGGCCAGGCTCGGCCATCAGCGTCTTCGTGCTCTTGAGGCTGCTGGAGCCGTGCCTGAGGGCAGCCCTGGCCTTCTCCTCCCTGCAGGGTGAGGTGCGGCCGTACCCCAGCCCCTCCGACGGACCTGCGGGACAGACATGCGTCGCAGCCAGCGGCAGGGGGAAGGCTGGGCCCCCAGCTTTACCCCCCTGCACGGGGAGCCCACAGGAAGAGCCACAGCCACATCACACCATGCTGGGTCCCCTGGCGCTGCCCCGTCCCCCTGTCCTAAGCATCCCGGGGTGCTGCTCACTGCGGTGCCCCGGGACAGACAAGGTTGGGTCCCCACCACGCCAAGGCTGGGGTCCTCGCTGCTCCCGAGCCCCTGGAAATATTCTCCAGGGAGGTTTCAAAAAGCTCAGAGAGGTTTTGCTAACACAACCAGAGGTTCAGGGGTCGCGGCACAGAGTTAAGTGAGAAGCAGTAAGGAGAGGCACTCCAGTCTTGGAAAAAAAAATAAAAATTAAATTCATAAATTTAGAAAAATAGATGGAGCTAAAGGGAGCAGTCAGTTTGGAAACCATGGACACATTTCTGCTGGCACAAGTAAACCTCCCAGGGTGAAAAAAATAATTCCCCGAGGTGGGAAGGGGCCATTCCGACTGCGAGGAGCCCCCGAGGCAGCGCCTGCCCTGCACCGGCCCAGCCGCGGTCCCCACACACCATCGGATCACAGCACCCGCTGCGTGCTGCCTGGCAAGCAGCAGGGGATCAACCGAGCCGTGCCCCGGGGACCCGGCCTCCCGCCGACTGTTATTTCCATGCGGGATGATTTCAGCATTAACAATATTGTTTCTCCCTCCTCCAGAGAGTTCGTTATTGCTGCCCTGCAACACGAGCCCCCCTCGCGCAAATTACTTATCGATCGGGCAGAGCTGCCGGGAGGCAAGGCTGCTGGGGGCTGATGCGGCGGAGGCACGGTTGCCCTGGAGGTGGCTGAGACCAGGGTCGCAGGAGGGGTGGGATGTCCCGAGCCAGGCAGCCTCCCCCCACCACACTCCCCTGCTGCTGGAGCCAAAAGCAGGGCGACGCTGAGGCAAGAAGTATCCAGAGAGGGACATTTTTCTCCCTAGCAGGGCATCCTCTATGGCAGCTGTTTGAGGGACACCTTGTCTGGCCGCGCTGCGTGGGTGAGGGGGTCTCCAGCCCCCCCAGCCCCCAGGAGAGAGGAAGGCAGCCAGAAGGAAGCCCAGCCAAAACCCTCTGCAGCTTAGCGTGGCTTAACCCCCCACCCCCCCCACGAAGGAGCGCGGGGAGGAGATGCCCGACACTAAGGCTCGACAAGCCCTGCCTCTGCAGCTTTGCACCGGCCAGGCTTGCCCTCGTACGTAACATCCAGGCTTCAATTTCAACTCATAGCCTTAAAAAAAAATTAGGGCAATCATTAAAAAGCCAGACAATCATAACACCGAGGTGTTTGCTGGCGGCACAAAGTCATGCTGTTAGAGGCTCAGAAGAAACGCATTGCACCTGTCGGAGAGAGGCAGAGGCATGTGCATGATTAAACAGGATATTAAAAACAAGCCCCTAGGAGTAAGGAGACATCCTTCAAGGAGTTCCAGTCACCCCCACACAGGGGAAGTGGAAAATAAAACAAAACTCTGGCAAGATAAACTTAATACAACAAAGCAAGTCAGGGGAAAAAAAGAGACTCTGTGTTGCTAAAACCAGGAAAAATGACAAACTGATGTGTTCATCAGGAGCAGGATGCGTGTCAGAGCGACTGCGGGGATAATAAATGATGGGGGAAGAGAAAAGGCTGCACAGCAAAGAAATTAATTTTTCTTGACACCTGCATTCCTCATAGGAAAAGGACCAGGAAGTTTCCCCCTGCCAAGACCTTTCTTTCTGGGGACGGATCTCACCCGCGGCATCCCGGCGGGTTTGGGGCAGACCCCGAGGCTCCAGGCTGCCCCTTCAAGGGGCAGCAAAACCAGCTGCATGCTCAGACCCACCTGGGAGGCAGCCAGAGCCACCCCGCTGTTCTTTCTTTAGGAGGCTCTGCAGGGAGCTGGGTAACTGCAGATAAGGAAATCGGGCATCTGCAGCTGGCATGTCGCGGTGTCCACCAAGAGCAGCGTCAGCAACGCGCAGCGCCATGATGCCGGTTGGCAGAGAAAAAGTCACATCTCACGGATCCGTCCCTGTCCTCCCCAAGAGTGGCAGCCCAACCCCAAAAGCCTGGGTAGCTTTCAACGAACCCCCCTACCTCATGCTCTTGGCAAAACCCTAATCCACCGCAGCATGAAGAGCAAGGTCCTTCAAATGTTAATAATGGGTTAAAAGAGAAGCAGCAATATTTGGCTTTCATAAGCGAGACTGCCAGCAGAGCCCAAGGGGGATTTACATGGGGGCTCTGCCACTCGGCACGCGCAAAAAGAGCTTCACAACAAGGCAAACCTGAGATGACAAAGCGTGCCTGGGAGATTTCGCTGTTCAGTATAGCAAATACGAGAGCGAAGAACCCAGGGGGACCTCCTGAGCAGCAAGGTAATAAAACAGCAGAGGAAACGGAGCAGCGCTAAATGACAAAGCGAGGCGCAGGTGGAAAAAAAACAACCCCAACTTCAGCAGCAGGGTCTGAATTAGCTGCTACCACACCTGAGAGGGACCTGGGTATTAAAAGTCGCAAGAAAACATCAGCTGAACGCTCAGAGCAGTTGTCAAGAAGACTGTAAAAGCAGCCATCAAACCTGGGGAATTTGGAGGTAAAGAGGAGAGAACAAAAGAGAAGGTAATAACTCTGCCACTGAACAATGCCCTGGTGCAGCCTGGCTGCTGCATGCACAGAGGCAGCGTGGAGCTGCAGAAGATGCAAAGAGGCAAGGACAAACGCCTGGCGTCCGGCACAGGACATGTGCGCAAGCCAGGAGGAGTTGGGGGAAGGCAGAGGAGGAGGGTGGGCGTCTGGCAGCGCCCACAGGGTCCAGGCAAGCTCCGAGGCGTCGCAGCATCTGGGTGCCGGTGGGGCAGCAAGGCGGGGTCGTGGTGAGCACCGGCCGCAGCCCCCCCAGACACCCCGCTGTCACGCGAGACCCACCGTTGGCGTCTTCATAGCTGGGCTGGCCGTGCTGCAGAGGGACAGAGGCACCGGCCTCACTGTCCGGGGGGCTTTCACGGCTGTCGAGCTGTCCCACCGGCGGTGGCCATGGCAGGTCTTTAATGACCTTGATTTCAACTGGATGGGGTGGCAGGGGAGGGCAGGGTGGGAAAGAGAGAGAGAGAGAGAGAGAGAGAGAGAGAGAGAAAGAAAGAAAGGGCTTAGAAAAAACTGTCAGCAACACCAAGCCCACAGAGAAGGAGAGCAGTTGTAGGGGGAAAGACCAGAGGACTACATTCCCGGGAGCCCTGCGCCAGCTTGGCCATCTCATCCCCTCCCCAGGATCGAGCAGGGACAGGCCTGATGTGGGGCATGTTCCTGATGGAGAGACCCTGCTCCTCCATCAGCTTTCCCAGCTGACCCTCTCGGGGGCGGGGGGGGGCACGGGCGGCCTGCGATCACCCCTATCCCACATGCACGTCCGTCCAGGGGACCTTGCCTGAGCAACCCCATCTGTCCTGCCCATGGATCCGTCTTGCCCCAGGCACTTCCACATTCCCCTACCAGGTGCCAGCAGGCTGCTGCCTTGTGCCAGTACCTGCTGCCCATCAGCGGGGGTCTCGTGGGCCCCCCAAAGGCAGAAAGGGCCAGCAAAGAGATGCCGGTGTCGCAGGAGAGGAGAAACGCCCTGCAAGCCACAGCAGGACCTGCTCTGGCTCTGGGAGAAAGCAGGCAGCAGGTCCTCAGGTGGCCCACAGCACGGCAACCTGACCCCCTGGGGGCTCGGAGCAAGCCCAGGGTGCCCACCTGCATCCGTGCACAAGCTGGACCCGCAACGGCGCCGCTTCTTCCCAGGGACACCAAGCAAGGTGGCTCATCCGCTGGGATCTGGAGCACAGACACCTCAGCACAAACCCTGCCTGGCAGCACACCATGCCTCGTGACAGAGCCCGACAAGCCGAACCCTCGGCATGGTGTGGCCACCAGCACCAGCCCCGTGCCCGGCTGAGTCCCAGCGGCATGAGTGCGACCCTAGGCACCAGCAGACGTCACGGCGTCGAGCCCAGCACACGCATCTCCAGCTCGCGGAGCTCAAACCCACAAGGTGAAGCGCTCCAAAGCCCAAACCCTCACACCCCTCTCTGCTGGCATCACGGTGCAGCGCTGACAGCCACCGGCTCCAGCGCGGACACACACTGCTCTGATTAAAATGCATCCTAGATAAGAGCGTGGCAATTAGCCAGTGCCGACAGAGGAGCCAGCACTAATGCACAGCATGGATTTCCTCATTAACAAACACAAACACAATCGATCCCGCAGCACAGATAAATAGGTCAGGGGGCTGGACCATCGCCTGGCCGAAGGCTCCTGGGCGAGCGCCCGGCTCTTGCCCTGCCCCGAGGAAGGAGGGATCTGCTTGAGCCCAGGGTTGAGCACCCCAACTGCAGTTCAGGGGTGGAGAGGGTCAACGTGCACTGGAGGCCGCAATGAGTTAGAGGGGGATAGAGGGACACTGGACAGGCTGCCAGGGCGGCTCTGTCCACTGCTCCGCCCAGCCTGGCTCCCTGCTGAAGAGGAACAGTCCCTGCAAGTGCATGAGCGCTCCCTAAGCCAGGGAAACGCAGAGGCCAACACTACTGACCCCAACAGATGAAGGAATCCCAAAGAGCCACCTCCCCCTCTTTGCCAAACACAACACAGCATCGGTTGCTTTACACCTGCTATTCATCCTTTATGGCTGCTGCCATCACTCACCTGCAAAGGCTTTGGAGATCCGCTCCTTCTTCCACTCCCAGGGCTGGTCATATTCCTCCGGCGGCCGCTCATCGTCCTCAGGCAGCCGGGACTCCCTGGGCCTGGGGCACGCCAGGCGGTCGCCATCCACATCCAGCCCTCCCAGCACGGGCTCGTAGGGGGTGTCGTAGAGGTGCAGCGGCCGGGCAGGAGCCTCCCGTAAGCCCTTCTGGCGGATCTCTAGTGGGAGAAGAGGGAAAAGACTGTGAGATTTTTGCCCAACACAGCCCAGCCACGGTCCCCAAAGCCCTGCTCGATGAAAAGGCTCAATTTCACTCGAGGGTGACACGGGGTAGGGAGAAGCAGGGATGGAGGAGACCCCTCAAAGCTCCAGCAAGCACCTGCCAGAAGCGGGGGAGCTGCTGGGCAGCCAGGCCCTGGGCAGCTCCCAGCACCAGGAGGCCTCCTCTTCCCATGGTTCAACACCCCTGGCCTTGGGTATCCCTGCAAAACAGGGTCCATGGAGACAGAGCATCCCAGAGCCTGACTCACAAGGAGCAGCAAGACTGAGTTTCTTCCCTGGACACAGAGCATCCCAGAGCCTGACTCCCAAGGAGCAGCAAGACTGAGTTTCTTACCTGGACACCCAGCACGGCTGGTTTAACAAAATGCCCTTCCCTCCAGCAAAACAAAAGTCTCTCCCACAAACCCAAGCAGCCTCTTCACCACTTGCTGATATTTCCAAGAAATGCAATGGCCTCCTCCAAAAAACCGTGTGAGCTTTCCAGAAACCACTCACTCCAGGAAAACCCTGGGACTGCGAAGCAGAGCCAGAGCCTGGAACGCGCAAGCCGGCGTGATGACCCTGCATGCACCGCGGCAGTGAGAGTGATGCCTTCGGGAGTGCGCGCTCTCACGTTGCCTGCCTCCCAGCCATCAGCAAGTCCACCAGGGACCCCACTGCTGCAGCAGACAACGGCATGCTCTGGCCCGGCCCTAACCGAATTAAATAGCTCCCACATCCCTATTAGTTTTATGCCAGATGCATGGAATGTCAGGTCTCTCCCAGCTCAGCCTGGCAGGCAGGCACTGTGGTCCCAGGGGACAGATGGCACGGCACTGCAGGCAGAAATATCAAGGTGCCTTTACTGCTTGGGTGGCCTTGGTGAGTGCTGCGGCTACGGACAGCGCATCGCAGACGGCGAAAGCCGTGAAAATTTGCCTGCAAAGTGGCTGTGCACCACCACAGCGACTGCCCGGATTTGCCTCATCTGGAGGACCCGGTGCTATCACGGGATGCAAGGAACAGAGCACAGCAGCCACCAGATTCACACAGCAGGGACCCGAGGCACAAAGAGCGGCCTTTGCACGGAGCCTTCCACCTTACCAGCCATCATCTTCTGGGCTTCGTACGGCTCCATGTATCCATCGTTCTCCGTCACCTTCTCCAGCCCTGCCTGGCTACCAGCCACCTGCGCCGCATCGAAGGGATCTGCGTAGTCCTCCAGGACAGCCAGCTGGAAGAGGGGAAGGGTAGGAGAAGGGTTAGTGTACTCCCTGCCTTTCTGGGGGGGCATCAGGAATCAGTTGAAGCCCCTTGAAGCCTCACCAGAAGCTCTGCTAGCAGCAGCCGGGACCCCGGACCCATACCATGGCAGCCCCACAGAGCAGGTGCTGGCAGCCGGCGGCTTCCCAGGCACCGGCGCTCGGCCGTGGAAACGCTCCAGTCTTTGTCCTGAAAGCTGGGACGGAGCCAAGCAGAGCAGAAGGTGGCCCAGCCTCCTCCCTTACCACAGGCTCGGCGCTGCCAGTGCCCACACAGACACCCCGGCAAGGCTCTCACCACGGTGTGGGGGTGACTGTAGAGCTGCCCCCTCCATGGCATGGAACCACAGAACGGTGGGCTTGGGAGGGAGCTCTGGAGATCATCCAGTCCAACCCCCCTGCCAGAGCAGGGTCACCCAGAGCAGGCTGCACAGAATCGCGTCCAGCGGGGTTTGGAATGTCTCCAGAGATGGAGACTCCACCACCTCTCTGGGCAGCCTGTGCCAGGGCTCTGCCACCCTCACAGGAAAGAAGTTCCTTCTCATGTTTAGGTGGAACTTCCAATGCTCAAGTTTGTGCCCATTACTTCTTGTCCTGTCACTGGGCACCACTGAGAAGAGCCTGCCGCCATCCTCCTGACACCCACCCTTTAAGTATTTATAAGCGTTGATAAGATCCCCCCTCAGTCGTCTTTTTTCCAGACTGAAGAGACCCAAATCCCTCAGCCTTTCTTCATAAGAGAGGTGCTCCACTCCCCTCAGCATCTTGGTAGCCCTTTGCTGTCCCCTCTCCAGCAGTTCCCTGTCCTTCTTGAACCGGGGAGCCCGGAACTGGACTCAGTGCTCCAGCTGTGGCCTCCCCAGGGCAGAGTAGAGGGGGAGGATGACCTCCCTTGACCTGCTGGCCACACTCTTCTTGATGCACCCCAGGAGACCATTGGCCTTCTTGGCCACAAGGGCACATTGCTGCCTCATGCTCATCCTGTTGTCCACCAGGACTCCCAGGTCTCTTTCCGCAGAGCTGCTCTACAGCAGGTCAGCCCCAATCTGTCCTGGTGCGGGGGGTTATTCCTCCCCAGGTGCAGCACCCTACACTTGCCCTTGTTGAATTCCATAAGGTTTCTCGCCGCCCAACTCTCCAGCCTGATGCTCTCCCTGGAGGCAGCCACATTTCCGAGGTGGAGAAGGGGTGCAGATCCCAGTACAGGGGTGTCAGCTGGCACTGGCAGGACTGGGAACTCACTGGTTATTTTCCAGGGCTCCTGCAGGCTTGTTTGAAGGCATTTCTTAACAAAAGGGCTAAGAACAGACTATGGCTTACTCTCTGCTCCTCCCAGGCCCCTGTAGCATCCCCAGCCACATCCCAGGTAACACAAGACAGGGCTCCTCCATGCCATTGGGAGTCACGGGGAAGCAGGAGCCTCCCAAGTGCTGAGTCTCAGGGATGGCTCAAAAAGCCCAAGGTTTGCCCTTACTAGCAAAAAGGAGGCGATCCTGCAGTAGGATAGGGAGCATGTCCCAGATCCTGGTCCCCTCCGGCGCTGGAGTCACACACCTGCTCCGGCACCTCAGCGGCTTCCCAGAGCACTCCATTGCATGGTGCCGCAGCCCCTGCCAAGCCTGGAGCTGTACATCTCACCTCCGGCCCAAAATCTGCTCCCAAAATGGGGCCAGGCGACATTTCCAGCAGGGTTCTGGTGCACCCAAGCACCTTTGCCAGGGTCTGTTCGCCCACCGGGCTGGAAGCCCCAGGCTGGACCATCTGGAGAGATGGGTTTTGCCAGCACAATGCCGGCTGCGCAGAGCTCCTACAGCAAGGACCAAAGGGCTAGGCATGGTGCAGCAGCTGACTGAACCTGCCCGGTGCCAGCTCTGTCCTCCTTGCCACGCTGTCCCTGCTCCTGGCCAGCCGTGGGGACCAGGGCCGCTCACGCATTCCTCCCCGGCTCCCCTAATCAGCTCAAAACAAAACACTTCTCCCTCCTTCCTGTGCAAAACAGCCCGACAATAGCCTTGAGCAGCAAAACCTAGCAGGAAAAGGGAACAGGAACTGGAGCTGTAAACACCTCCGTGTGGCCCCGAGCCTTCGCACCCCTCCGAGCTGTGTGAGGAACGCAGCCCCCCGTGCCCCAGCTCTCCACCTTCTCCAAAAACACCCCGGCTCCAGGCTCCCTGATGCAGTGGGGAGCCAGGGCAGGTCTCCAATCACAGCGCCCCCACGTAGCAGGGTGCAAGCAAGCGGCAGAGCATCACCCCCAGGGCAAACCCGACTAGCTGTGGGGCTCTCAGCCACACCAGCCAAGGGCAAGGGAGGTTCAAACGCAGGAGCAAGCCGATGCTCTCCCCCCTCGGCAAGGCAGCAGCGGGACAGATGGCTGCTCAGGGTACCAGCCTCCAACAGACGAGAGGGAGAGAGCAGAACCTCCCGCTGGCTCCGCAGGCAGGGCCCGGTGCCAGCGAGCCAGGACGGGGCTGCAGGAACAGCCAGTTTTGCAGCAGGAAGACGGGAAATCTGCTCTCGCATCCATCATCCGAGGGGGACACAGCATCGCTCAGCCCCTGCCGGGCACCGAGTTGCAACACTGAGCCCAGGGGGCTGCAGCCTTTCGCTCGCCACCACCGGGGGCGAAACCCCCCAGGGAAATCTAAGTCACCGGTGTCCCTGGCAGCTGCTCAGTCCCTGGGACCTGACCCAACGCCTGCAGGGCAGGGAGATGAGCACCAGTGATGGGAAATCCACTGTGGGGAGTCAATCACAGCATCATAGAATGATTCAGGTTGCAAGGGACCTTAAAGATCATCTCGCTCCGACCCCCTGCCCTGGGCAGGGACACCTCCCACCAAACCACGTTGCTCCAAGCCCCGTCCAACCTGGCCTTGAACACCTCCAGGGATGGGGCAGCCACAGCTTCTCTGGGCAACCTGCGCCACGGGCTCACCACCCGCACAGCAAACAATTTCTTCCTCACATCTCATCTAAATCTCCCCTCTTTCAGTTAGAAACCATTCCCCCTCATCCCATGGCTCCCCTCCCTGATCCAGAGTCCCTTCCCAGCTTTCCTGGAGCCCCTTCAGGGACTGGAAGGGGCTCCAAGGTCTCCCTGGAGCCTTCTCTTCTCCAGGCTGAACACCCCCAGCTCTCTCAGCCTGTCCCCTCTGGATTCCAAACAGCCTTTTCCTCCCCAGGGGAGCTCAGCCTGCAGCAGTGGGTGCTTCCCACTCACTCCTGATGGATTGGTGCCCACTGCCCCCAGGAGCCAGAGGGGAGACCCTGCGGGCTGCACCCATGCCTCAGAAAGCCGCGAAGAGGCTTTTGCTCGGTGGCAAGGACACCTGCAGAGCAGAGCCCCGTGCTGGCAACAGCTTATCCGCACCCGAGCTAGTGCCAAGGGAGGCAGGAGCAGGTGGGCAGGTGTCCCGGCGGGCTCGACGGGCAAGCAGGCAGCGCCATGCCCGATGCTCTCACGGCCCCAGGCATGCTGTGGGGCTGTGAAACACACTCTGCCAACCCCCCAGAAAGGGCTTGCCTGCTGGTTTCTCCCGAGCCCAACCTGCCCTCGTTCCAGCCTGCCACGATCCCCTTTTCCTAGATGCATTTCGCCAGACAGACGTAGACCCGGCTTGCTGTTGGTGCCTGTCCTCGACCCTCCCTCTCGCACTCCATAAGCATAGAGCAGCTTCAGACAGGACAGGGACAAGCACAGCAGCTCGGTGGCGGAGAGGCTCCTCTGCATGCTGCGGTCGTGCTTCCCAACCAGAGGAAAGCCCCCTCTTCCATATTTCCTCAGTGCTTGGGTCCAGCTTCCCAGGGAGTGACACACAAGTTCCAGTAAGCTCACGGAGCGGCCCCCACTCCAGTGCCTCCAGGTCTAGAAAGCAGAGGATGGTGGAGAATCCAAACACGACTCGGCTGAGACTCCTAAAACTGGGTATTTTGCTTGCGGGGGAGGGGGGGGGGCACACAGCAGCAATTAGAGGGGCTCTATGCAGGCAATATGTGGTTCGCTGGGCTGAGCTCGGATCCAGAGCAAACGGCTCAGATGAGGGGCTTGAATCCCCGAGCTCCCCAGGTTTGGGTGGGTTTTGCCACACGGGCTTTACTCCCCCACGTCTCAAGGATGCCTCTTCATAGGAGCGAAGTCTCCCTGCCACTAGGTGCTGAGAACATAAAGCCATTCATTTTTTTTAATGGTCAAATATTACCAGTGGAGAGCCACAGAAAAGCTGGGAAGGCGACTCCTGTCTCCAGGAGCACTGCAACCTCGGGATGAACAACCAAGCAAGCAAGGACGGTACCCGAGCCCTCAGTCCCAGGGCTGGCAGCTCCAGCGTGCCAGCAGTGGGGCAGGGCTCTTAGAGGGCAAGCGGTGCGGACCATGCAACGACCAACTGCACCCTGACGCCCTTGGCACGTGGAGCTGAATTAAGGTTGCCTGGGCAACTGCATCTCTGACATTTCCTCATCCAAGCGCCGGACCTTACGAGTGGCACAAGGCTCCCTGTGGCAGCCCACGGGGCACGCAGCCGCTCCCCCGGCACAGGAGGGGGCCGCCACTGTGGGCAGGGCAGCTCCTGCGGGTGCCCCAGACACCCCCCACCCCAGTTCGGTCAAAAGCCAGGCATTTCCATGCTTCGCTCGCCTCCCATGTCCCGGAGGGAGCTGCTCACCACCCGGCCGATCTCAGCGCCCTGCGCCGCTCAGATGCTGAGGCATCGCCTGCCCATACACAGCACGGGCTTTGCGAGATTTGAAATAATTGGGGTGCAAAGCGCACACCTGACATGTGAAGGCACCATCCCAGGATAGCTCGCGGTGCACAGCAGTCCTTCAGAGAGCAGTCGGGCACCACCTGGACACACGTCCTCTTTGGGCACATGAGCGTTTGTCACGCATTTACCTGCCATGGCAATGCACACCCAGATCCCTGCTGCAGTGCCGAGGCTGCTCGCGCTCTATTATTTATGCCAACCGTAAGAAAAAAAGAAAAACAAAAGAAAATTACAGTGAAGGGCCAGATCAGCACCGGGTCCCCCCAGTAAAACAGCTTTTATGCTGTCCCCCAGGGAAGGCCACAGATGGCAGCTCTCCAACAGAGTTCACAGTTCAGACACTGAGATCCAAGGGCAGAGCTGGGGCTCTTCACCCCGTCTTGCCTACAAACATCCTACCTGCCACCGCCTTTTGCTGCAACAAAACGCTCTACTCTATAGAGAGGTCCCCAGAAGACACCTGGGAAGATCCTTCAAACAAGTTTCTTGCCCTGGAGATACAGCACATTTGCGGTCCCCCCAGCAGATTGCTGAGTTTCACGCTGGAACCGCTCTGAGTTATAACCAAACTCAGTCCCTCCTCTCCGTCAGGTGCAAAATCTCCCCAGTTTTACACATCTCGCAGCTTTTGGTGGATGCCGACGCCAAAACCAAAAGCAACTGGAGCGCTGGCCGTCCACGAAGGGTCCGTTCGGCAGCCCTGGGGGGTGGCTGGGCCAGGAGAGGGAGCCTGGTGCTGTGTGGGTGGCAGGGGAGGAGGGAGCACGGGCCGGACACGCAGCAGGGCGCAGGGTGACTCACGGCAGGGAGGATCTGGCAGGAAAGACACACGCCCAGGAGCTTCCTGGCCAGCCGTTCCCACAGCCCGCAGCGCTGACCCTGCGCTCCCAGCAAAGCCGCCAGCGACCTGTCCCGGCGGGTATGAGGCAAAGATGTCCCCAGGCACATCTCCAACGCCGTCCCCAAGCATGCCACGCCCTGGGTGCATCTGTCTCCACGCAGGGATGATGCCCACCGCATCGCTCCCCACCACACGCTGGTGGCATGGCATGGCATCTCCAGAGTACCCACCTCGCTCACGTGAGCCGAAGAGGGCTAGTCTGTTGTCCACTGCCCAGAGCAAGCAATAGGGAGCAGGACCTATGCTGGTCCCTGCCATGTCCAGCAAGCATTCGTAACGGAGCAGGAGCTGCCACAGAGCTCACCCTAAGCACATGCCAAGATGTTGTGGATCCCACGCAAGACACAAAGACGCAACAACTCACTTGACAACAGCAAAGAATCGCGCAGCACCCCTGTGTGGCCCAGGCAAGAGGGATGCTGTTGCCCAGATGTTCCCGCCCTGTCTTTGATTCTCCAGAAGGGGCATGACAGCCACAGCAGGCACAGGGCTCCCAGGGCAGGCAGTGGGTCCCCCAGCCTCAACACAGCACCCGTACTGCAAAGCACACAGCCTCAGCCAAACCACATGACCAGAACTGATGGCTGCTCCTTCCACTTCTGCCCACCCTCGTCATCCCCACTCGGAAGGGCTACATGTTTTATTAGAGTACTTTTCCTCTGTCAACTATTAGCAAAAAGCCTCTCTGCTCCAGCAGCCTTGCCTGTACCTAAAACTGTACTTCTCCCTTCATCTTCAGCATCACCACAGCTTAAGGCCCCACACCCGTGGGCTTTCTGGAGCCTCAGCCCCCGCAGCAGGTAGGGAACAGTGCCCACCGCCTCTTCCCCAAGTACGGGGGCACTGAACCCCCTGCCACAAGCATCATCTCAGCTCGAAGAGCTCAGCAGAGGCTCCAGCTTGGCCCTGGCTTGCCATCCCTGCTCCAGGACACCTTGACATTGTCTCCGAGAGCGGGAGTCACAAGCAGAAGGAAATCCCTGGCAGGCACCTCCATCCTCCTGGACGACCTCAGAGAGAGCCACCGTGACCTTGCAGCACCCGGGGAACCCTCCTACCACTCAGCCCAACGTCAGGGCCAGCAGATGGGAGCTGCAAAGGGCACTCAAGCCCAACAGAGATGCTCCACACAGTGGACGCTCCCCAGCTCCTCCAGGGAAACTGTTTTAATGGACAGTTGCATGCATCATCAAATACTCACACCTTATCTCTGGCTTCACCCAGCCTCCAGAGCTCTGCCCGTGTCCATCACGTACCGGAGCCCTGAGGAATTAGAGACCTCCTCCCCACAGAGGCACGCAGGAGATAATCTAATCACCCTCTATCTTGGATAAGATGAAGGGTCTTCTTCAGACTAGTGCTCTTAGCAGGGTTTCCCCAAAGGTATCCCACCTTTTGCCTTTGCTCTAAACATCCCGGCCTCTCCCCAGCCCTCGGATGCCCGCACAGCCCCAGCTGTACCTGTTGGCTTTCCGCAGTTCCTGCTCAGCCCTTTGCACATCACAAGCCCAAGTTCTTCCTGCAATCACCACCCGCTCCTGGTCCCTCCAATCCCACACTGCGCGTTCCGGAGGAGAAACCATCCAGCCTGCCTCAGCAAACTGCATCACCGCAATGGCACCTCCGGTCCCCGCTGCCAGTGCCCTCCTCCTCCTCTTCCTCCTCCTCTGCTGCCCGCAGTGGCCAGTTTACACGACCCTGGCTCAAAAGGGGGTTTCTGCCAGACCCCTCTGGAAACCTCCCGGCAGCGATTAGTCAGTACGAGCAACTTTCCAGGACCCACCAGCGACAAGTTTTTCATTCTGCTTAAAATCCTCCCGAGCGGGTTTTGCCCGGCACTCGTTTCCTCGTGCCGCCTGGCAACGCCAGGACCAGGGATGGGATCATCGTATCCACCGTTCCCTCCGTCAGCCAGATCTGCAGCCCCGTCGAGTTTGCTCAACAAGCCCCGGCTTGCAGGCGGCAGCGCTGGCGGGCACTAATTACCCCTCCTGCCTTTATTTGCGCAGTCCCCGCATCAGCCTCTCTGCCAAGAGGCCCGGCACCGACGACCGCAGCCCCGGCGGGTTTATTCCTCTACCGGGTCCCTGTGCCACCTGGAGCATGTCTCCCCACAGGGAGCTTCTCCCCGGCTCCTGCTCCTGATGTTTCTCGCCTCCTTGGTGGCACTGGCAGTGCTGGGCTCTGCTCTCAGCCCCCGAGAAGGCGGCTGGGAGGCGGCAGACAAAGAGGCGCTGAGGCTCCCTGACAAAGCAGCTCAGCGGCTCGGGGGGGCCCATGGGCCACCGCTGGCACCAGTAGGCCCTGGCAAGCGGGCAGATGGGGCTCTGTGCCGCTCAGCGCGGGGTGGAAGGAGGCCCAGGGCCTCTCAGCCTTGGAGGCCACCGGAGCCGGTCCTGTGCCGCACAGGGCCTGGTGAAGGCTGGAAGGTCTTCACCTCCGTGGAGCACCAAGCACTTGGCTGCAAAGAAATGGCAAGCGGGGAGTGGGGGAAGGTGGCCGGCAGGCCCCGCGCTCTTGCACCTGGGCGAGCAACGCTTCCTGCTGGGGACTGTACCTGGCTGCTGGCAGAGGAGCCGGGGCCGCCCTCGCAGCTGCTGCCGGGGGACGCCAAGCGGGACCCCGCACCGAGCCGGCCCCTGGCTCCTGCAGCGAGCCCTAGACCCCCGGCCTCCACCTGCCCCGCGAGTCCCGGCCCGGCTCCCGAGGGCCCGGCGGGGCCACCCAGCGCGCCCCCCCCGGCGGCGGGGCTCCCCGGGGACACTCACCTCCTGCGGCGGCTCGTCGGGCGGCTCGGGGCCGGCCGGGGGTGAGCTGGGGGCAGCGGGTGTCAGCGGCGGCGGCGGCGGGGGGGGGCTGGCGGGCACCTTCTCCACCGCCTCCACCTTGATGAGCCGGTGTTTGGGCGAGACGTAGCGGGGCCCGTCGGGGGCGGCGGGCGGCGGCGCCCCGCTGTAGGGGTCCTCGAAGTCGCGCTCCTTCTGTAGCCGGTAGGCCGCCACGATGTCCGGCTGGGCGGCGGCCAGCGGCTCGGCGGCGCCCCCGGGCGGCGGGGGCGGCTGCGGCGGCGGCCCGGCGCGGTAGTCGGGTTTGGGCGGCGCGGGGGGAGCGGGCTTGGCGCTGCGGAAGCCCAGGTGCTCGCGGAGCCAACGGGCCATGCTGCCCACGCACTGCGGGGCCCCGCCGGCCCCGGCCCCGGCCCCGGCCCCGGTCCCCGCCCCGCCGCCGCCGCGCTCCGAGCCGGCCGCCGCTCCGCTCAGCAGCATCGGCGCCGGCGGACTGAGCGCGGCGGCGGAGCCCGGGCCGGGGGGCAGCGGAGGAGGCGGCCAGTGCCACCTGCCGGAGCCGCCGCGCCGCCTGCTCCGAGCGGGGCTTCCCCCCCCCCCCGCTTCCCCGGACTCTCTCGGCCCGGCACGGCCTCTCCGCCGCCCGGCACGGCCCGCCTCCCCCGGGGCCCGCCCCGCCGCCCGGCCCCCGCCTTCCGCCGCGCCCGGCCTGCGGGCCGTCCCCCCCGGCGCTCCGCTCCCTCCCAGCGGCCCCGCGTTCCGCCCCGGCCCCGGGCGGGAACGGCCCCCCCGGGCTGCTCGCCGCCCCCCGGCCCTCTCGCTGCGGAGCCCGCGGGGACCCCGGCCGCCCCCCGGAGCATCGCCCGGCCCCGAGAGCGGAGGAGAGGTGCCGGCGGTGGTACCGGGGGGGCCGCTAACGAGATAGGAGCCATAAAGTGTCCCTCGGTGCCTAGGGAGGTGACCGCGGAACCAGCCCCGTGCGGGGCCCGCGGAGCCCGCGGAGCCGATGGCTCCAGGGTGTCACGGAAACACGGGTCCGGCAGCAGGGACACCCGCCAGGCGGAGCGGGAATGGGGCCGGGGCCGGGAAGGTGCTGGGGGAGAGGCTGAGCCCGGGCCGGTGCGCAGGGCGGCGGGCACAGGCCCGGGGCGCGGGCAGGGGGACACCCCCGGGGCAGCCCAGGCAGGGCTGGGTTTGCCGGTGAGGGCTCAGAGCAGGCAAGCGGCATTGGGAGCGGGGCAGCCGAGGGCGTCACAGCGGCAAACAGCACACCTGCATGTGTTCCGGTCGTTACCCCTGCACACCCCCCGTCACCAGCTCACCCACCGCCCAGGACCGGCTGTTCCCCCCACAGCCACTGTGCACAGCCCAGTCTCCAGACCCACAAACCCCTGAATCCCCCATTCCTAAGCACACACTGTTCACCCAAACCCGCTCCTGGCCCTGCTCACAGGCTGAATCCCCCAAAGGCCATGGTCAGCCGTGCCTGAATGGGAAGGGGACCAGGGGCAGGATGCTCCAAACGCGGGACCAGCGTGGGGTGAAGCCGTGCAGAGGCATGCAGCGAGGGGGGAGAGATGCCACGATGTGGCCCTGCCTGTCCCAATGCCGTGAGCCAGGCTCCCACCCCACTATGGCAACAGCCGTTTGGATGTGGCCGTCAGGGTGCCTGTGGCAGGGAGGAGAGGATGCCTGGAGAGACAAGCTTCTCCCGGGGACCCCCTTCCTTCCCACCCCTGCACAGGAGGAGAGCTGGGATGGGGCTGCCGAGGAGCTGAGCCTCCTGTGCTAGCGTGGCACGGCACACACTGAACACGTGCCCAGTGAGCCCACCGAGCCCCAGATTTGCTGATTTATTGGGTACGAACACACAGCACGCTCCTGCCCAAGAAACACAGCCAGATCCCCCCAGGTCCATGAAGGGAGCTTCCTCCCTGGGGAGAAGACAGCCACGGCACCCAGCACCCACATCTGGAAATTTCCAAGCATAGGGAACGCAAGACAGAAAAGGCTTCAGGAGGAGAAAAAGTGTCTGTCAGGAGCAGAGTGAATACAAGGCAATGTTTGAGGTCTAGCAGCAGACCTCAATCTCGGCAGATGGGGATGATGAGATTGTTATTAAAATTGCAGAAAAGACAGAGGTTCTCAATAAATCTGTGTCCGCCCAGCATTTGGAAGGAAGCAGGATGCAGGGCTGATGGCAGATGAGATTGTGAGTACTTCCACCCTCTGTCAGAAACCAAGGAGGGTGTTCGGCAGCAGCTATTGGAGATGGCTCTTGTTAAACCCTCAGGCCTGGAAAACACAAGCTCAGCGTCCCCCGAGAGGCGACCGAAGAGGGATCTAGCTTGTGGTGGTGGGTTTTTTCACAAATACTACCACACCAGAGGAATTGCAGAGGTCCTTCCCTCCCACCCCGCCCTGTCACCTCCCTCCCATCGCTCCTGCTGTGGAGAGGCAGCCACACTGGGGCCATTCTGGGGGTGGAAGAGGGCCTGTGGTCTGACCCCAGCTGGGACCCCTGCACCCCCTCCCCATTTGCTGGGCCTCTTTCTCTTCCAAATTCCTTTCTGGCCTTTTGGAAGGTGGGCACCTGATCCATGCCCCATGGGGCATCCCCTTCTCCCCTGAGGCTTCAGCAGAGCCTGGAGGGACATCAAGAAGAAATCCCTGGACCCCCCTGAGCCCTCAGATCTGAGCCTCCCCTGGGACAAAGCATCCAACATGGGGCAGCAGGGTTAGGAGAACATAGCTGGGGTGGCAGCCCCCCTCGGGAGACCCCTTTGTGCTTGGGGAGCTTTGAAGGCGAGCCCAGAAGGAGACCAAATAAGCTCCTTACCCCCCCTGCATGGCTCAGTACAGCCACGGGCTGCTCATATTTTTTTCTGCAGTCATGACGAGACACTAGCGACATCCCTCCACTCACAGCAGTGTGAAGGAGCGGCGACAGATTTCTGCATTCACACTGCCAAAGCCAAGCTCCATCTGTGTCTCACGCAGCAGCTGGTGTTGCTCCGATCCCCAACTGTTTACATCCCTCCTATCTGATGTACGTTGGCACCCAGTTTGATGCCTGCACCGCAGAGACTGGCCCCGATGCCACAACTGTGGCCGTGATGCCACTCCGCCCGCGTGTCGCTGCCGCCTGGCGGATCGCTGTGACAGATGGCTGTCACCCAGCGTGGCCAGCGTAGGGAATGGCGGGGGGACGCAGGGTGGGACTGGCAGACGGCAGAGGATCAGGGAGCACACGCGGTGCCACTCGTGTGCCAGACTCCACGTTTCAGCTGCAATCTCTGGCAGCCGCAGTGGGGAGACCCCCGGGAGGATGCGTGGTCCCGGGGCTGCCTGCTGCCCGTGGAGCCCCCCGGGAAGGAGGGATGGACGGCGGTGGAGCCCCTGCACACACAGTCCTCAGCAGGGAGAACAACCCATGGCGGCACAAAAGAGATTTGTGGCTCACTCTTATGGACCACAGGAACAGGGGAGACAGGAGGCCATCCACAGTGGCCCGCAAGGAGCCAGGGCTGGACCTCTGCACCGGGAGCTCTGCTCCCACCCTCTCCTCCATCTCTGCAGGGCCTGGGAGCCCTTCTCTGTGGTCTCTGGGCTGGGGCTCACAGCACGGCCCTTCCTCTCTCCCAAGGCAGCAGTAGCTGCTCGCCTGGGTAAACACTTCCCAGGCAGGTCAGAGCACGCACGAGGAAGAAAAAGCCAGGCAACGTCTTCCGGGCTGCTGCCAACCCTGCGGAGAGCTGTGCCTGTCCTCAGCCCTCATCCCTCCTCCTTGGGGCGAGGAGCTGCTTCTCCTGCCCTGAGCGCTCCTCCTGCTCACCCACAGCGGGGGACAGGAGCCCCCTTTGGCAGCCAGGACAAGAGCGGGACATGGGACCTTCCCTGGGTCTAGGAGGGCTCAGACCACGTCGCAAACCTTCCCCTGCAGTTTATCCCCGGGTGCTGTGGACACAGCCCAGCGTCCCCCAGGCAGCAGCTTTTGGTGACTCAGAGGAGGCCTCTGCTCCTGCACGCTCCAGAGGAGGTGGTGGAAGGTGATTCACCCACAGGTGATGTGGGGGCTGAATTTAGCATTTGACACTTGCCAATGTGTCACTTGAGTCAGGCGCTGGGTCGGCTGCTGCCCCTGAGGCCAGAGTCTCCCCTGTCTGGCAGGGAAGCCTGCAGCCCCTTCAGTCTCCATGTCCTTCTTCCGCAGCTTCAAATAAAAGCCATCCCTAGAAGCTTAGAAATGTCTGTGGCGACTCCAGCCCCTTCCCTCCTCAGGAGCACCCTTCTTAAGCCCTGTTGTGCAGCGCAAACAGGGACCGGAGGGTGTCACCTCCGCTGGGTGACACCCCAACCCCCCCGAGGCCTGTGTACAGCAGGGGACGTGAGGACTGGAAGGTGGCAACTGTGACACCAAAAATGCTTCCCAGGAGGCAGCCAGGGAGCCCCAGACTGATAAATGACACATCTGTTCTCTGCAAATGAACAAAAATTGGCATAAGGAGTAGGAAACTGGCATCGTTAGGGAGCAGATGGATAAATATGACATATTGGGAAAGAGTCAACACAGCTCTCTCAAAGTGAATTTCTTTTTTCCAAAGCTAGCGGCTTTCTTGGAAACAGCCAGCAGGCACCTGAGGGTGACCCAGCCCAGAGAGGTCACCTGCATTTCCACCAGCAGATCCTGTGGTGAGCCAAGGTCAGTAGAGAAGTGACAAAATCTGCTAATAGCATTGGATTATTCTGGGTGCTGCGGGTGAACGCTAAGAATTGCAGGAGGACTTCCAGAGGCTGAGCCACTTGGCAGTGAAACGAGACAAAAGCCAGTGTCAGGGAAGTGACACAGATGGGGAAACTGAACCCGGCATCATGTCTGAGGTGATGGGCTCTGAGACCTGCAGCTCTGACACTCCCTGAAAACATCCCCTCAGCACTCAGCAGAGGTCAAAACTGCAAAACCGCTCCACTAAAACTGATGGGAAGGGCTAGGAAAAGGCGGAGGTGACATCAGAGGTGCTGCTGCTCCCTGGTCAGTCCCGGCCTGTGTGGGGTCCTGGTCCCCCCATCCCGAGGATACAGCAAAGCTGGCAAATGTGCAGAGAAGGGCGAGAGGATGATCAAAGGTTTCTGCACGTGGGCTGGGTGAGGGACCAGGGCTCTGCCATGGAAAAGAGACATCTGGGGTCACGGGGCAGGCATCTCTGGGGCTGGGGGAGGGTGGGGACAGACTGGGAGATGAGGGATGAACGCGAGGAGGTGACGCGGGGGCTGGGGGAGGGTGGGGACAGACTGGGAGATGAGGGATGAACGCGAGGAAGTGACACAGCGCGTGGCAGCCCTCCCGGCCACGGGCCACTGCAGATGTGCATGATTTAGGAACAAGACCAGACAAATCCACAGAAAGAAATCCAGCAAGCACCGCTAAATACAAAGACTGGCATGAGGAGCCTTGCAAATACTTAGAGGCAGGGGATGTTGTGGCTACACATTGGCACCAGGAGATCATCAAAGATGGGGCACGGGTGAGATGGGCCGCTCTCTCCACAGCAGCTGCCCATGTGCAGGGGGAGGGACACCGCTCCCAGACACATCGTGCAGGTAGCACGCTTTCACTTGGCAAGCCATTCCCAGGCTGGAAGCATCCCTATTCCAGCAGCCCAAGCTCATCCCCCTCTGGTTGCTCCTTGGAACCTGCAAGCTTCATTCCTCCCTTCCAGATATAGAATCATAGAACGGTTTGGGTTGGAAGGGACCTTAAAGCCCACCCAGTGCCACCCCCTGCGCTGGGCAGGGACACCTCCCACCAGACCATGTTGCTCCAAGCCCCGTCCAACCTGGCCTTGAAGACCTCCAGGGATGGGGCAGCCACAGCTTCTCTGGGCAACCTGCGCCAGGGGCTCACCACCCTCACAGCAAACAATTTCTTCCTCACATCTCATCTAAATCTCCCCTCTTTCAGTTAGAAACCATTCCCCCTCATCCCATGGCTCCCCTCCCTGATCCAGAGTCCTTCCCCAGCTTCCCTGGCGCCCCTTTAGGGGCTGGAAGGGGCTCCAAGGTCTCCCCGGAGCCTTCTCTTCTCCAGGCTGAACCACCCCAACGCTCTCAGCCTGTCCTCACAGCAGAGGGGCTCCAGCCCTCCCAGCATCTTTGGCTCCCATCAGGCTGGAAGGAAATGTCACAGACCAGCCATGCCTACCCACCCCAGCTCACTGCTGGGTGCCCTGGGGAGGCGGGGAGGAGGCTGGCATGTGAGGGATGCTCTGCACAAGATGCTCTGCAGCCCCTCACCCCAGCCTACCCCCACGGGTGCACAGGGGTGGCAAGCTGTAAGTTGGGGGAAAGCAAGGACGGACACGGAAAGCATGGGCCCACACCAAGTCCCATGTGTGATGTGACACGTTGCTCCTCCCAAGCATCACAAACGAGGACATTTCTGCACCAACACTGGTGCACGTGATGCAGATCCAAGCTCCATGAGCGCATTGAGGCCACTTGGGTGCTCTCCAGACATGTGGGATATGCCCAAAGCACGTGCGTTCACCAAACAGAGCAAATCTGTGCAGACGCTGTTTGCAGCTCCCCAACCTTCCTGTCAAATGAAATCACCATGCTGTTGGTAATATAACTGAAACCATGCTAATTGACCAAAAGGAGAGGCGACAACTCACTGACAGACATCTGCCAGCTCAGAGCCAGACACGCCGGTTGCTGCCTCAGCCGCGCTGAGCCTCTTCTGCCTCTGCTCCCCGCGCTGACAGCCCTGAGCACCTCCACGACCCTGAGCATCACAACCGCGCTCTGGCATGATCCGTTATTTCATTAACACTTGACGAGGTGTGGAGAGAGCCGTGGGGAACTTCATTTCCACAGATCCAGGCGCAGCACCCTGGGAAGGGGCCAGCGAGAGCGCTGGGTGACAGAGACAAGGAAAAAAAACGACTTCAGGACTGACACCCAGAGCGTGAGAAATGCCTCTTTCACCGGCAAATGCCAGGTATGGGTTTGCGGGAAATTTCCAAACAGCCACTATGTAAACTCTTTGGCGTTTTTTGGTTGTTTTTTTTTTTCCTGTAAAATCATTCCGCGTGGGCTCAAGCCCTGGAGAGCTGAAGGCCCCCCAGTGGCCGTGGGGACAGGGGAGCCAAGCCGTAGCCGGTCACTGCAGCTGCCTCCAGTATTCCCCCAGAAAAACCAGGCTTGCGGCAGGGAAACCTCATGATAGACGCCGGCTTGGTGGCAACAGCTATATTATATCATGCAAATCTCACGGCCACCCAGTTTCACGCTCTGCTCAGCCAGGCTGATGCTTGCAGGGCTCCAGCCGTAGCACAAATTCAGCCCCTTCACTGCGGGGGTGTTATTTGCCCCTACCAGGGGACTTGACCCTGCAAGGGCACTGCAGTGTCCAGGTGGGATAAGATGCCTGAATTCCTCCCCGGAACGAACAAAGGAAGTGGGACCAGCTGGGAGAGTGTGAATCTGAACCTGATAGCAAGTGGTAAAGTGGAATTGATTGGAGCCGCCTGCTCTCATCGATCTGAGGCAGAGCAAACTAAGGAGCTGGGGCATTTGCAGCTCAATCAGAGGGACATGCCGGCTGGAGGCCTGTGCTTGGGGCTGGCAGGGGACCTGTGTGCCCCAGGAAAGTGCTAATGGTGGGTTTGATTAATCCAGCTGCAACGGCCACGCTCGCACAGCTGAGTCCTTCACCAGACAGACTCTCACTGGCTTTATATTGCCGAGGGGGTGTGAACAACCCCTGGCATCTCCCTTATATCTCTTAATAGGCCTGTCATCAACCATCAGGAAGATGGGCACGGCGGACAACAGCAAGACAGGAGCCACTCCCCCCACGCAGCAGGGAGCAATTGCTTTTCCCACCGACTGTCCCCGTGTCTTGAAAGGGCTGAGGGGCAGAAGACAAAGGTGAATTCGGAGAGGTGGGGGCCTGGCAGCGAGGTGGGCTATTTTCTGCAGGCTCAGCATCACAGAGTGGGGTTAAGAAGTGGCCATGCGCAGGCTATAAATCCCTGCTGCAGGAAAGGCTCTGGCTCCCGGTGCAGACAAAGGCAGGGCGAGAGCTGGGGCTGGCAGCCCGAGCGTGGCAGGGCATACACCAACACATGGCAGCATTTCTGCAGGGCTGCGGGGTGGCTGGCTCTCCCCTGGGACGCTTTTATCACACCCCATCTTCAGCTGGGTGCTGGACCCACAGGGAAAGGGCTCAAGAGGCTGCTCCAGCCTTTGTGCTCCCTGGAGGCCAGGCAGGACGGCTTTGGCGAATCCCTGCTCCATATGTTTTGGGGACCATTTTCCTTGACCTCTGAATGTTGGAGCCAGGCATGGGGATCCAAAAAACACAACCAAGAGAAAAATCAGTCTGTTGTAGCCTGTTTGCCCGCCCCAGATAGCCCTGGCAGACCAGAAAATATCCTTTGTAGCTTGGGCTTTAGAAGAACCAGGAGCATCTCATGCGCTGTTGGGGTTCATAAAGCCTCTCAAGAGCATTGCAGCTGAACATTCATGTCAAGAAAGGTTTAAGCCCTTCTCCTTCAGTCCTTCCTGCACGTGTCTCATGAGCTAGAAGAGGATGGGGAGGTGGATGGTAGGGACAGAGCTGTGTCAGGTGGCTTGCGATTGTCTCCCAGCTTAGGCGTGCTGTCCTTTGACCCCACATCCCACCTAAACCTTCACCTCCAAAATTACCCCAGCCCCAGGACACTTCCCTGGCCTGCTCTTGCTCCACCATCCTGCACTGGCCTGGTGGTGCCTGTGGGCATGGGAATATGGCACACTGGGCTAGGTGGTATAGCACAGTGGAATCGCTCTGATTTCCTCGGGAAGGAAGGTGGGCTTTTCAGCAGCAGAGCAAACGGCAAACTGAATTTATGGCCTCTGAATACCCAGAGATGACAGTGCTGGCCTGCATCAGCGTACAGTGTTCTACCACCAGAAAAGCACAGAGTGCCTCCTTGCAGCGCTGGCATCCGTCCTGCCTCCCCGGGCACCTCCTGGGGCTGCTTTGGGAATCTGAGACCAAACGAGGAGGCGGTGGGGATTGCTTTGCCTCCCATCGGCCTCCCTGGGACCGGGGGAGGAGGCCAGGGGCTGCACAGTGAGGGAACAGCTGGAGAGACTGCTCGAGGGGCAGAGCAGCCGAGACAGCTGCGTGGTGATGAATTGCTCTTGTCCCTGTGCCAGCCAGAAGATTTATGTTTGTGCCACAGAGTGGCAAAGTCTAGGCCCAGCAGCACGCTCTGCCTGGCTGCACTGGTGTTTCGACATTGCAGGCACCTTTAAAATCCCATTGAACGCAACCCATAGGCATCAGAGGGCTTGGAGAAATGCCACCGAGGGACAGAGCAGGGTGGGAAGAGCAGAGGAGCCTGGCTGGAGCAGCCGTCCTGCCCAGGAGCTGAGCAGAGCCTGAAGGGATCAGGTCATCCAGCAGGCGGACAATCCCCCAGTGTCCCCACAAGCTCATCCCTTTTCCTCCACACTGCGTGAACACGTCCTGGCAGGTCTGAACCACTCGGGCCAGAGCAGCAGCATCCTGCGGACAAAACCAGGCAGCGAAGGGCTGTTGGGACCCTGACAACCTGGCACAGTTTCATTAGGAGCAGTCGTATCCAAATCCTGTTATGGAAGGCAGCCCATGGGTAGGAACCTGTACCAGGACAGGGCCACCACTGCCAGTAATGGGTGGCAGCAGCTTCATGCCTCCTCTTCTGCACCCACCAGGCGCTTATCTCCGTGTCCACTCGCCACCTCCCTGCTCACTTCCATGTTTGGCCGACTCCTCTTTATCGCTGCAGCGTTTATCTCAGTCATGCCTGTTCCAGCAGTTGAGATCATTGTTGTTCTGCCTGCTTCCCTCTTCCAGAAACGTCTGCCGAGCACCCAAAGCATAAGCCCTGCTGCCTCCTCCCTGCCCCTTGAGGAGCTTGGCCTGAGTACTCCCTGTGAGCAGCACCCGGCACACACCACGGAGTCACAGAATAGCGGGGTTGGAAGGGACCTCTGGAGATCCTCCAGTGTGACCGCCCCCGCTAAAGCAGGGTCACCCAGAGCAGGTCACACAGGAATGCATCCAGGCAGGTTTGGAATGTCTCCAGAGATGGAGACTCCACCACCTCTCTGGGCAGCCTGTGCCAGGGCTCTGCCACCCTCAAAGTAAAGAAGTTTTTCCTCATGTTGATATGGAATTTCCCATCTTCCAGTTTGTGCCCATTGCCCCTTGTCCTGTCCCCGGGCACCACTGAGAAGAATCTGGCCCCATCCTCTTGCCCCCCTGGGGCTGTTCAGCCTGGAGAAGAGATCCCCTCTCAGCCTGCTCTTCTCCAGGCTGAACAGCCCCAGGGCTCTCAGCCTTTCCTCAGCACAGAGATGCTCCAGCCCCTGATCACCATCGTAGCCTCCGCTGTCCCCTCTCCAGCAGTTCCCTGTCCTTCTGGAACTGGGGAGCCCAGAACTGGACCCAGTGCTCCAGCTGTGGCCTCCCCAGGGCAGAGCAGAGGGGGAGGATGACCTCCCTCCACCTGCTGGCCACACTCTTTCTAATGCTCCCCAGGAGATGATTGGGCTTCTTGGCCACAAGGGCACACTGCTGAGGCCAAGGACACCCATGCAACCATGAGCCCTGCACCACGCCAGGTGAAGAATCGCGATCAATACCATGGTGGACACCAACCTCAGGGGTCCCACTCTGCCTGCCCATGCAGGTACCCGAGGAGGAATCCCCTGGTCACTGCCTGCATTGCTGTAGGTTCTCTGTCCCCACCAGGCATAGGCAGCATGTCCTGCCAGAGGTGCTCCACATCTCCACACTGTCCCTTGGGTGCTTCTTCCCCACCACAGCTGCACTGACCCAAGGCAGCAATTGTCCAGGACCATGCGTGAAAGCAGGCCAGCATGGAGCTGGGCTTGTCCCTTCACCAGCGACACCATCCGCTCAGCATGGAGAAATGCAGAAGCACCCAGGCACAAGGCAGCACAAGGACCTCTCCCCTCCACAAGCTCGTGCCTTGAGGTTCAGAGGTTGCGATGAGCCCACCTGTACAGCTCAGCTACCCCCCGTCCTGCAGATGACTGGGCGCTCTCTCCACGGTGCAGCCAAGGGGCTGATGACAGCGTTAAACTCCCTGGACATGGGAGGAGACACATGTACCTCCTACCAGTGACACTGCACCCACTTTGGGTCCAGCATGAGGACACAGACGGTGAGAGAGTTGGCCACAGATGAGCAAGAGTAGTGTTCCTGCAGCCCTATGTGTGGGACAGGCTGGAATCTTTGCGGGGTGGACAAGGGAGGGAGAAGGGCAGCAGTGGGGCAAGAGGGCAGCACCAAAACCACGCAGACACCCAGGCCATTCTGAGATATCACCAAAGAGCCCCTCCTCCACCATCTCCTGGTCAGGGGGTTTGATGTTGTGGACCTCCCATTGCAAATGTTCCCACCGTTGCTGAGGGACCAGCATGCACGTACCAGTGCACAGGGCGAGTCAGGAGCAAAGAGACTGAGGGAGGAAAGAAAGAGGTGGGCATAGACAAAGGGAGGACACAAAAGGCTGTTCTGTCTTCCTCCACCACGCTGAACTCTTTTGGGCTGGATACGACCAAGACGAGGAGCTCAGGGTGTAATTACTTCACAGAGCAATCACGGTGCACAGGGCCTTCCTCTGGTTTGTCCCAGGCCTCAGGAAGACTCTTTTAGATTTGGGATTCACCATTGGCAGCAGATATACAAGAAGGGACGTGGTGCAGGGATGTACCCCTGCCCAGTATGGTGGCAAGAGACCGCTGCCTCTTCCAGCACCCCCTCACAGGCAAGTAGAGTGTGTTGAGGTGCGTATATATGATGCTGAGTGCTCGTTGCTTGGGCAGGAGTAGAGGTTCCTGTGCCTGGCTCTTCCCCCTGACGCAGTGCAGCCGGATGACTCATCCGGGCCAGCCGAGCGCCTTGAAGTCAGTACCACGATTGCTCTAAAAATATTTTGCACAAAGAAATCCTTTTGATCCCAGGTGTTATGAATTCTTTGCATACCTGTGAAAATAAAAGAGCCTTTGGTACTTGGAGTGCTGCAAAAATCAGCAGCAGCGGTGACGGCAAGCAGTCATTAACTATTAATGTGTGTTTCACCAGGGAGAGACAGAAGCCGCAGCGCAGGCTGGGATCTGGCACGGTTTTGGGCCACAAAGACAACGTCATCCTTAGTCCCCCATCCTCCCCTCTGTCCTTAATGCTGGGGTAAAGACAAGCTTGACTCCCCGAGAAACACCAACGGGAGGGGGGCGGAAGGGGGGGAGGGGGGAGAGGGGGGGGGAGAGGTGGGGTTAGGGCTGGGGGCCGGGGCGAAGAGAAGGGCCGCGCTCAGGATGAGGGCTGGATGTCGGGACAGGGTCGGGACCGCGGCCTGGGGCTGGGACAGGGCCGCAGAGGGAGGGCTGGGGCTGGCAGCGGGGGCGGAGGGCTCAAACCCGGCTCGCCGGAGTGTCGAGACGGGGAAGGGGGTGACGAGCGGGGCCCGGCGTCAGGCCGGGCTGAGGGCCGCGGAGAGGACCGGGGTCCCGGCACGGGCTGGGGCCCCGCTGGGGATCAGGCGTCGGGCTCAGGGTTGCCGGGCGGGGGTCCGGGTCTCGGCCCCAGTGAGGGTCAGGGCCGGGTTCGGGGGTCACGGTGCCGGTCCCGGTGCAGGTCGGGGCCAGGCCCCGCAAGGCCCCTCAGCGCCGGCCCCGCCCAGGCGCGGAGCGAGCGGCGGGGGCGGGGGGAGGCTGCCACTCAGGGCGCGTCGCCATGGAGACAGGCGCGGGGCGGAGCACCAGCCGCTGTCTGTATCTTGCCCTGCGTGCAGCTCCGCCCGGCGAGGCCCAAGAGGCGCCTGGGCGCGCGCCGAATCCGGAGCCCCGGTAGCGCGCCGTGATCGTATAGTGGTTAGTACTCTGCGTTGTGGCCGCAGCAACCTCGGTTCGAATCCGAGTCACGGCATCGCCCGGCGGTACCACGGCACACGGGCTCTACTTTTCCCCGCCGGGGAGGGTGGGGTCGGGTCCTCTGTCAGTTGCGTTTAGTTTGTTATTTCAGGCTATTACTTTGTTTGAATTTAATTTAATTTTTATTTTATTTTATTTCATTATTTTATTTTATTGTTTTATTGTTTTGTCTTATTGTTTTATTTTGTTTTGTAGTTTAGTTTATTATTTTATTTAAATTTATTACTTTATTTTAGTTTGTTTATTTTATTTCATTTTATTGCTTTAGTTTGTTCATTTTATGTTTGGTTTATTACTTTATTTTATTTTATTTTATTTTCTAGTTTAGTTCGTTATTTTATTTCATTTTATTACTTCATTTTAGTTTATGTTTATTTTAATTTATTATTTTATTTTTTAGTTTAGTTTATTACTTTATTTTAATTTCTTTTTTAGTTTAGTTTATTTCACTGTTTTATTTCACTTTGCTACTTCATTTTAGTTTGTTTATTTTATGTTTAGTTTATTACTTTATTTTTCATTTTCGTTTAATTTAGGGTTTATCTTATTTTATTTGTTCTTATTTTATTTGATCTTATTTTGATCTTATTTTGGCTGTATTTTATTTTAGTTTATTTCCGTTTATTTCCTTCCCGGTGGCGCCGTTACGCTCCGCTCCCCGCGCCGGGGGAAGGGGGGGGTTCCGGCCCGGTCCCGCAGCACCGCGCCCCGCCGGGGGCCGCAGCAAAAAAACCCTGTGTGAAATATCGGCGTGACGTGACAAAAATAAAAAATTAAAATGATGAGCCCGTGTGCCGTGGTACCGCCGGGCGATGCCGTGACTCGGATTCGAACCGAGGTTGCTGCGGCCACAACGCAGAGTACTAACCACTATACGATCACGGCGCGCTACCGGGGCTCTGGGTCGCCCCGCCGCCCGAGCGCCCCTTGGCCCTGACGCCGTGGGGTGGGGTGGGTGCGGTGCCACGTCCCACCGAGCGCCCGGACCCCGCGGGTCCCACCGACCCCGGCACCAGCAGCCCCGGGGGGTCGCAGCGGAGCGGCCTCCGCACCCACGGGGGTTGGTGCTCGGGGCTGAGACAGGCACTGCCGGCGCCCTCCCGCTGCGGCGGCCCCGTCTCACAGAGACACAGGGCGGCTGGGGAGAGAGACATTAAAGCCCACCCAGTCCCACCCCTGCCCTGGGCAGCAACCACGTTGCTCCAAGCCCCGTCCAACCTGGCCTTGAACACCTCCAGGGATGGGGCAGCCACAGCTTCTCTGGGCAACCTGCGCCAGGGGCTCATCGCCCTCACAGCAAAAAATTTCTTCCTCACCTCTTGTCTAGATCTCCCCTCTTTCAGTTTAAGACCCTTCCCCCTCATCCCATGGCTCCCCTCCCTGATCCAGAGTCCCTCCCCAGCTTTCCTGGAGCCCCTTCAGGGACTGGAAGGGGCTCCAAGGTCTCCCCGGAGCCTTCTCCTCTCCAGGCTGAACACCCCCAACTCTCTCAGCCTGTGCCCACAGCAGAGGGGCTCCAGCCCTCCCAGCATCTCCGGGGCCTCCTCTGGACTCACAAATTTAGGCAGCTTTAGCAACAGGACTGGATAAAATCCCCAGGGAGAAGGTGCTGCTCGTGTGCGCTGGGGAACTGGCACAGGGCGCATTTCCATACAGGCACCGTGTGGCACATGGACACCCCAAGCACCCCGTGGCATCATTAATCAGCCATCTCTGAACCTGTTCCCGCTAACGGGCCACAGAGGCCCGTGAGACTGTGACTCCCATCGTCCCGCCTGAAGAAGCGGTCCCTCACGCCCGCTGGTGGGCAGCGCCTTTGCTGGGGGCAGCCCCGTCTGCCCCGCGCTGCTCGGGGACCGGGTGACACCACACCTTGCACCGTCGCAGCGCCGGAGGCCGCGGGTGCCCGGCTCCTTTCCCGGGATGTGGGTAAAGATTGGATTTCTGCTTTTCATATCTTCCCTCCAGGCTCGCTTCGCTGGGGTGTGAAAGTGTTTCTGGGAAACCTATTTTGGGCGGCGGGGTGCCCCGTGGGCAGCTGGGCATGAGCCGCGGGAGGAGCCGGCTCGGCCGCAGGGCCCAGCCCAGCTCTTTGGACCGAGCTGTTAATCGGTAACTGGGCCCGGGAGCTGCGCAGACGGCGGGGCTGGCGGGTGAGCGCGGGGGGACGTGGGGCACGGGGAGGGCACGACGCCATGGGGGGCATGAAGGCGTGGGGGGCAAGGACATGGGGGTGTGAGGGTGTGGGGCGCGAGGAGATGGGGGTCGCAATGGAGTGGGGCATGGGGGCGTGAGGGCGTGGGACATGAGGGTGTGAGGGGCATGAGGGCATTGGGGGTGAGGGTGTGGGGTGGGGGTACATGGGGCAGTGTGAGGTGTAGGGGGTGTGAGGGCATGGGGCACGAGGACATGGGGGGCGCAAGGACATGGAGGTGTGGGATACGGGGACATGGGGGGCATGAAGGACATCGAGGCGCGAGGGCATGGGGTGCAGGAACACGGCGGGGCACAAGGACATGGGGGGCACAAGAGCGTGGGGTGCGAGGAGATGGGGGTCACAGTGGAGTGGGGCATGGGGGTGTGAGGGCGTGGGGCATGAGGGTGTGAGGGGCATGAGGGCACTGGGGCCGAGGGTGTGGAGCACGACGACGTGGGGGGGCACAGGGACATGGAGAAGTGAGGGCGTGGGGCATGAGGACATGGGGGGTGCAAGGACATGGAGGTGTGGGGTTCAGGGACATGGGGGGCATGAGGACATCGGGGGTGTGAGGGTGTGGGGCACAGGGGCGTAAGAGCGTTGGGCATGAGGACGTCGGGGCACGAGGACATGGGGGGCGCGAGGGCGTGGGGCACAGGGGTGCCGTGGTTGGGCAGAGGGGCATGTGGCCACGTTGCACCACAAGGCCGTGGGGCCCACGGGGGACAGGAGGACGCGGGGCGGGGGACATGGCGTGAGGACACGGGGCGCCATGGGGTGGGGGGGCCCATGGGGGGACCCATCTGCTGCCCCACTGATTGGCAGCCAATGGGGCATCACCAAAACAAATGGCAGATGAGCCATGCGTTGGGGGGTGGCACTGGGGGGCTGTGGAGATGGCATCAGCCCAGGGGTCCACTGGGAGGGACAGGGAGAGCTGGGAGCCCTGGGGGGTCCTGGAGCCCTGGGGCATCCTGGAGGGGTCACTGAGCTCAGAGGGGTCCTGCGGGGTGTCCCTGAAACGGTAGTGGGCCTGGGGAGGGGCGTCCTCCAGATCCTGCCAGCGTCCTGGAGGGGATCCCTGAGCCCCAGGAGGCACCGGGGGTGCTGGAGGCCCCGGAGGAGGTCCGGGGCTCTGGGTTCCCACTGTGGCCTGGGGTTCTGCCCTGCTGCCGAGGAGCCACGAGCCCGGGGACACACTGGGTACCAGCACACCTCAGTGGTCCCCCTTGGTGGCTCCACTGGCCCATGGAGCCCACTGACACTTTCAGCCGCCCTGAGGTCCCACGCTGAGGGGGATGTTCTCCAAAACTCCTCACCCCCGCTCATTTCATTTGGGGCTGGGTCGCTGCCCTCGGCGGCCCCTAGTTCTCAGGCTGCAGGAAGCAGGCGATGACCCTCCTGTCCCCACCTTGTCCATGCAGAGCTCTGCAACCCTCCTCCAAACAAGGACAACGCCTTCCTCCCTCTGTCCTCACACAGGGGTGCTCCTACAGCCGATCGCTGCCTTCTCTGCTCTTCCCTCATCCTTCTCCAGGTAGAGGAACTGGGAGAGTGTCCAAATGGGATGCTCCAAGGATTCCTGCCTGAGCATAACACTGGTTCTTCTGGCTCTGCTGGACCAGTTCTCCCAGTATGATCATCCTTCAGGACCAGTTCCCATGTGAACTACCGCTTATTCCTACCCACCGCTCCTGCACTGTACTAGTTATCATCCTGAAAGCACCTTCTTCCTTATCTTACTCGGTTGCACCACGAGCTCTCCATGAGGGATGGGGGCAGATTTATTTTTTGCAAAACCCCACTTGCAAAGGGGCCTGTGGAGGCTGGTGGCCACTGCCACCAACCTGGAGGAGGAGTACCAGCTCTCCCTGCTGCATCTAATCCTCTCCTGTAATTCCTTGGAAGCACGGAAGAGCACAGACCTTCACAGAGTTACAGGAGAACAAGGCAGTCAGCACACCAGCCCCACGGCTTTACGACCCCCTGGGATGGTCCCTTGACGTGCTGGTGCAAGAACTGCTCCGAATCCCTACTGCAAAGGGCGTCCTCCTCTCAGAGACCCAAAATTGAAAAATCAGGGTTGGACTTTCATCCTTCCCAAAGCTGATCCCCTCCTCCTCTCCCCAGCCAACGTTGGTCCCTCGCAGTGCAGTTTCTCTGATGCTTTGAAGCTACGTCACTTCTGGAGATGGAAGAAAAACAGATAACCCTGGACAACCTTGAGAAGGGTGCAGATAACCCAGCTTTCAGCTCCCTGGTGAGTCCTCCCTTCCCCCCGGCTGGGGTGCAAAAGCTGCTCAGTGTGCTCCCACTAACAGTGTTTTCCAGGGGGAGGAGAGTCTCTATGAGGAACCTGATGGTCCACGTGCTGAGAGCAAGGAGGAGAGGAGAGGAGAAGGGAAAGGGAGACTGTCCTCCTACTGCAGGTAGGACAACCCCTGGAGATGTGCGTATGTGGGGTATTTCCAGCGATCACAGTGAGTCCTCAATCCTTGGGCCAGCGTTTCTCCTGGAGCCAAACCAGGCTTGCACGTACCTGGTCTGGGAGCAGAGTAGGTTCACACTGACCACAGAGGGGACAAGGTGCCTGATGGCTCCGCACGGCTTTGCAGGGTGGCAGTGGCAGCTCTCTGTCCCCATAGCAGCCACCCAGAGCAAGCCTCCGCTTGGGTGCCTGGGGTGCTGGGCTGGGTAGTGGGGTCTCCCCTGCCATAACGGGTCAGCTCGCTCCTCCGGGGTGTGGGCAGCAGAGTGATAGAGGCCACAGCACATGGACACCACCGCGCCACTGCCACAAGTGCCCTCTGGGAGGCACGGTCACGACCTAGCTCCGTTGGGTTGGGTTAATCTTCAGGATCCATCTTCTGCACTTCTCATGTCTCTGGCATGTGACTCTTCCCAGGAAGGCCCTGCAGCCGGCATCCAAGGCAAAGCGCTTCTGCAAGGCTCATGCCAAGGTGTTGAAAATGGTCGTCCAGGGGCTTCTTGGAGTAGGTGAGGACTTCCCAGCACCAAGACCCCATCTCCACATCCCTTTGGTGGGCTGTGCCCCCAGACTCCAAGCACTGGGCATGGCCACCCACCAGGAGGTTGTACACCTGGTACACTGCCCCTGTACACCAGCCCCACTGCCTTCCTCCTCCTCACCGCACCACAACTGTCCATGGGTCCTACCTGCACCTCACTGTCCTCCCCTTTCCCCACCTACCCAAAGGGTTTGCTGTGCCTCTTCTGCTCACCCTGCCTGCCCCCAGACAGCTGAGTTGCTGTCACCAGTGTGCCCGGCTGCTGGGATGGTGCTCCCCAAGTCCTCCCCACACACAGATGAGAGCCTCGAGGGTTTTTCCAATGAGGAAATTAACCTCATTATTGGCCCTGGTTAGTGTTATGAATCCATGATCCTCTGGCCCTGACGTTTCTGATCCCCAATGTGCCTTCTCCAGCCTACCTGTGCTACTTCATTGCGGCCTGTTATCTCAACATTCAGCGAGCCCTTGCCTTGGTCATCATGACTGCTGTGGTTGTCTTCTTCACCTGCTGGAGCCTCTTGAAGAAGCACTGTGGGGCAAAGATATTGCTGCTCCTCAGCCCCGTTTGGAAATGCTTCCAGAAGTCCTGGCCGTGGCTGAAATGGTGAGTGAGGAAGAGGCAGGCCCACATCCCTCCCGGTGCCTGGTCCCCTCTCCCATGGTTGCCCCACCAGAGCTGGGCTGGTGCAACCGACAGTCGCTGGCGTTGGGCACATGCCCTGGTGCCGTGCAGGCACCTCCTGAATGATAGGGCATGGCCCAACCTGGGAGCCACTTAAAAGTCGTGGCAGAAACGTCTTGCTGCTCTACCTCGGTGGCGTGACGGCTACTCACACCCCTCCTTGGTGTGCGACCCCCAGGTTTCATCAGATGCATGGCCCTTGTGGTGGCATCTTCGGCACAATTAGATCCTGCCCTTCCTGAGCTGCTCTCCCCATGGGGACATCCTCTCTGTGACAGTCCGGGATTTCCTTTGCAGGCTGGTGTGGGTGGCCCTCCTGGGAGGCCTGATCACGTGGCTGGCTTTGGACACCTCCAGAAATCCGGAGCAGCTCATCTCATTAGCTGGTTTCTGCTTTTTGGTGCTGTTCCTGTTTGCCTGCTCCAAGCACCATGGCGCAGTAGGTGTTTCAGGTGTGGCTTGGCCATGGGTCCCCTCACAGGAAGTAGCCACCCAGCACCGGGTAACAAGTGCTCCCTTCCCACTGGCATCTCCAGATGGCCCACCACCAGAGCTCCCTGAAAGAAGCAGAAGCCCAGCGGGGCTCCAGGGCAGAGCTGGGCACATCCTGGGGAGCTGAGCTGGTTGGGTGGATGGAGGCCCAAAGCTACCTTCTTCCCCCTGCTCAACTCAGTGCTCCCCCATAGTGCCTCCATCCTCTTTTCCACCATGTCCCTCATAGCGGGCCAGACCCAGACACCCAGCACCAGACCCATGCCTGAGCATCAGGTGCCTGCAGGTAGAAGGTGGGCCTGAGGTTCAGGTGCCCTGGGTGGCTTGGGCAGAAATGGTTGAAGCCCCCGTGGCTTCCAATCCAACCTGCTTCAACGTTTTGGGCAATCTCTCCATCCCCTTCCTCCAAAGGGACAGGAAGTTTTGCCCTAGAGGGTCTGTACTACCACTCAAACCATCAGGAGGTCTCTATGCTTGTCTCCTCCTGGGTAAACCTGGCAGGTTTTGTTCCATCAGCCAGTTCCTGCATCCCACCGACTCGTCTTCTACTTATCACCATGTTTGTGGGTTCCTATGACACTTTATTAGCACCCCCAGGACTGTCACCCAGGGCACAGTGTGACGGTGTTTGCCATGTGCAGCTGTCAAAGGGGCAGGAAGGCAGAGAGGGAAGTCTGGAGCCTTCGCTAACCTCTCAGTCCCCGCTCTGCTCTTGGTCCCCAGGTGTCCTGGAGAGCCGTTTTCTGGGGTCTTGGCTTGGAGTTCTTGTTTGGACTCTTCGTTCTCCGAACATCCCCTGGTGTCCAAGCTTTCCAGTGGCTGGGTGATCAGATCCAGGTACTGAGTCTGTCCCATGCTTGCACTCTCCGTGTAGCTCCCCTGGGATCAGCAGGAAGAGCAGAGGGTGGCATGGAGCAGAGAAGCTGCAGGGACTGCACACTCGCTCACAAACATTTTTGGGGGGAGCTGGAGAAAAGCCGGCTCTTTCCCTGTTTTCTGCAGCAGCCCGGGCCCTTTGGTGCGGTCCCCCTTGGAGGCTGGAGCGGTGCCCCGTGGCTCGGAGACAGCAAACAAGTGTCCCCAGCTTAGGTTTCACAAGGTCCTTCTCTGGTGGGGTAGTGAAGGGAGCTGCGGGTACAACCCCCTGCTAGGTGGAAGTGAGATGTCAGGGAAAGAGCTAATGTCCTACCACATAACTTCTCCACTTGCAGTACTTCCTGAGCTACACCACAGCTGGCTCCAGCTTTGTCTTCGGGAACACGCTCATTGAAGAAGTCTTTGCCTTTCAGGTCAGCCTGGGACATGGGTTATGGGAGGGAGAGGCAGAGCCTGGTCTTCTTCTGGCCTGGCTGCCTTGCTGGGTCCCGGAGAGCTGAATGCAGCCAGTGTTGCTGGAGCTCAACCAGCTCAAGGATGGGTCTCCCTCAGCTTTGCACCTGCCTGTAGACCTCCTCAGTGCCATGGGGGATGTGCACTGGCCCCTGGCCCTCCTGCCACGCTGGCCCAGCGTTGTGGCACCCCAATAGCTTGGGCTGGCTATGCGACACCATGCCGTGCCCAGCTCGTGAGACAGAGGGGCTTGGTCCCCAGGTGTGCTCAGACGTGCTGCTCTGCTCTCCTCTAACCCTGCGCCCCACTGCCTTGCCTGCAGACTCTGCCCATTGTTGTTTTCTTCAGTTGTGTGATGTCCATCCTCTACTACCTCGGCGTCATGCAGTGGCTCATTGTCAAGGTAGGGCCGCGCACCTGGCTCTGGGACGGTGGTGGAAAGGAGAAGAGCCCGGTGGCTTCTCTGACTACTATGATCAGCTGCGGGATGTCCCAGGAAAACTGGGATGGTACTAATTTGGGGTGATTTGTCCTGCTAAAAGAATACGCACAAACCCCCTCTTCCGCGCATGTCCTCCTGAGAAAGCCCAGTCCTGGGGCTGATGTTCCTCCCTGGTCTGTGGGCACTTCCCGAGGCCACCTCTGTTGCAGCAGGCTGGAGGGCCGCACGGTGCCCTGCTTCCCGGAGTGGGTGACAGGGTGCCAGGAGCCTTTGTGAACACGGTGGCCCTGTCTCTCCCCAGATCTCCTGGCTGCTTCAGATCTCAATGGGCACCACTCCCACCGAGACCCTCAGTGTGGCAGGGAACATTTTTGTGGGACAGGTAAGGACCTGGGCAAAAGATCCATCTTCTCAGCCCTTGCAGCTGAGCCTGCCCAGAGGAAGGGTCTTCTCCTCCCTTCCCAGAAGACCCGTGTCCATGCGTGGCCCCCCGCCAAGGACAACGGGGTTTTCTCTCTCACAGACGGAAGCCCCGCTGCTCATCCGCCCCTACCTGGCAGACATGACCCGTTCAGAAATCCACGCTGTGATGACCGGTGGCTTTTCCACCATTGCAGGCAGCGTGATGGGTGCCTACATATCCTTTGGGGTGAGTCACATATGCCACATGCTCCCGGCTGCGGGGTCCTGACACGCAAGACCTGCCCTGGACTTGCAGGGGGGAGGAGACCCCCAGCAGGTGCCCCACGGTCCCCTTCCATAAGCAGGACGAGGGCAGGGTACCTCCATGTCCAGCCTCACCTTGGCTGGTCTGGCCAAAATCCCGGGGCCCTTCCAGGCAGAGGGCACTGCGGTGGGGCCCTCACTGCCTGTCCTTGCACAGTGAGCAGGGCAAATCTCACCCAATCATGGGATAATTTAGCCTGGAAGGACCCTCTGGGAGTCTCTGATCCACCCTCCCGCCCAAACGAGGTGATGGCAAAGCCCAAGGGGATGCCCAGGGCCTTGTCCAGGTTGTGGTGAACATCCCTGTCACAGGGACCAAATTTTTCCCTTATATCCAACTGGAATTTCCCCACTGAAACTGTGTTGTTGCTTCTCACCTTTTCACTGGGGACCTCTGAGCAGCATCTTCCCTCCGAACCCCTTTCGAGTAGTTGGGAATGGCAACCACAGCCCCCTGCGCCCTCTCTCCTGCCAGCTGAGCAAGCCCAGCTCCTGTAGCATCGCCCTGGCAGTCCCGTGCCCCGGCCCCCGGGATGCCCTCTCCAGTCCATCAGTGCCTCAGCCCCGGGCACGGTGTCCAAACCTGGCCTCATCAGCGCTCCGTAATGGGGAATAAACCTTCCCCTGGACCTGCTGGCTGAGCTCCTGCTCTTTAAACATTAATTAGTCTCCTTAAATGGGGAGCTGAGGGTGAAAGGTCAGCGAAATGAGACGTTGCCACCGGGTGGGCAGGGCAGGGGTGAGACTGGGAGCCTGGCTCTTTGTCAGCAGGTAGAAGTTCGCAATGTTGCACAACCTATTGCTCTGATACTGATAAACAGGGACAAGGGAGGGACGAGAATCATCACGATTAGGTCAAACAGCAGGAGAGATTAACATCTCCGAGGCCACGATCCCTGCGGCTCCAGCGATGCCTCCATCCAGGCGAGCTGCCCTATGTGCCGTGGCTGGCTAAGATGGGAAAAACAGGGACATTTCCCCGCCCCGAGCCAACAGAGAGCCCTGAGTGGCTCCGAGCGTCGCTGGCTGACGCCGGCCACGTGCTGGGGCGCCCTGGGGTGGCACGCCACGGGCGCAGCCTTGCATGGAGGTGCCTCAGCCCACGGCGTGCGCCTTGCAGATAGACGCGTCATTGCTGATCGCAGCCTCCGTGATGGCCGCACCCTGTGCCCTCGCCATGTCCAAACTCGTCTACCCTGAAGTGGAAGAGTCCAAGTTCAAGGGCAAAGCAAGCATCCACCTCTCCAGCGGGTGAGTGCGAGGAGAGCGGGATGGTGGAGCGGGGCTGCACACGTCCTGCCAGTGCAGGGAAGCCACGGGGGCAATCCAGGGCCACAAGCGGACATCTCTGAGGCTGGGGGAGCCTGTGGTGTGCACACAGCTGTGGGGCGAGAGCCGACCCTGCACAGGGGCTGCGTGGCCACGTGAGCCCATCAGGGTCTTTCTCCACGCAGGGAAGAGCAGAACATCCTGGAAGCTGCGAGCAATGGGGCTGCCGCCTCCGTGGGGCTTGTGGCCAACATCGCGGCCAATCTCATTGCCTTCTTGGCGGTGCTGGAGTTCATCAATGCTGCTTTGCGCTGGTTAGGGGAGATGGTGGACATCGAGGGGCTCTCCTTCCAGGTAAGCCCACGGGCAGCCCTGAGGCTCCCCCCTCCGTGCCCACCTTTGCCCTCTGCCTCAGGAGGCTGCGGAGACCCTTGCTGGGTGTTGGGCAAGTGCTGGCAGCGGGTGTCTGAGCTGGGGGCGACACAGGTGGTCAGCCCTGAGTTGTTCCCTTCTGGGACACTTTTCCCAGGTGATTTGCTCTTACGTCCTCATGCCCGTGGCCTTTCTCATGGGGGCAGACTGGGCAGACTCGCCGCTGGTGGCCGAGCTCTTGGGGATCAAGATCTTCCTGAATGAGTTCGTGGCGTACCAGCAGCTGGCCACCTACAAGAAGAACCGCCTGTCGGGTCTGGAGGAGTGGGACGGGAGCCAGAAGCAGTGGATATCTGTGAGGGACACCCGCCACCCTGCTGGGCACAGCGTGGGGATGGAGCCAGCCAAAATGGGGCATGGGACCTGGCCAGGCAGATGGGGGGAGGGCAGGCAGGGGGATGGTGGTGCTGGGGGCTGGGAGGGCACCTATGGACAGCTAGACTTGGATGTCCACGCACTGCTGGGCTCATTCTGAAGGAATCAGCGAAGCCCTGTCCCATTTATCCTGCTTCTTGGTAGGGCAGATCACGGTGCTACAGGGCCCTCTGTCCCCCCCAGCCCAGCCTCTCCCAGGGGCAGGCTGCCCACCATCTGCATCCTTGCTCCCAAAAACAGCCGAAGGAGAAGGGATGGGGATGTGGGACTCGGCTCCATGGTGTCCCGCTGGGCTTGGAGCTGCGACACAGTGCTCAGCTCTGGGTGCTCTGGGGCTGACGACCAGCTCTGGTGGCTGGGCCAAAGTGACCAGCCCCTGTCACTGTCTCCTCCAGGAGCGAGCCGAGAGCATCACCACCTTTGCGCTCTGTGGATTCGCCAACCTCAGCTCCATCGGCATCATGCTGGGAGGCCTGGGTGAGTGTGACCCGCGTCCTGGGTGCCTGGGCACCACGCAGGGAGATCCTGCTCCCAGGGAGCACGGGCTCAGCTGGGGCAGGAGGAACGTGCTGCCCTCAAGCCTCTGTGTTTGGTCTCTGCCAGCACACAGATAAGAAACAGGACTTGCACGCATTGATATGGATGATTTTGTGCTGCACCCGTGGGCAAGAGCACGTGCATGTGCCACAAGCCCAGGTGCCACCCAGCCATGGGGCAAAGAGCAGAGACTCCAGGGACGAGAGTGTCGAGGGCTCTGACACCCAGGCTTGGGGTGGTCAGGGCACTCGGTGGCAGAGCCAGCCACGGACGTGGGACATGTCCCCACCTGTCCTCAACCTGGCGCAGAGCCGGAGCAAGGCTCTGATTGGCCTAGGTCTCTGCTTTGCCCCACAGCCTCCATGGTGCCCCAGCGCAAGGGCGACCTGGCCTCCGTCGTGCTGCGAGCCCTGCTCACCGGCATCTGCGTCTCCATGCTCAACGCCTGCCTGGCAGGTAGGTCCCTGCCACTGCCAGCGGGGTCAGGAGGAGCCGAGGAGGGACAGGCAAAGGGATGAAGACCCCTGTAAATGCAGGTGGCAGGGACGGGGATGGCTGGGCTCCCCGTGGCTCTGCCAGGGTTTCCAACCCCCCTGCTGTCCCCCTGTGGCTTTGCCAGGTGCTGCCCAAGCCCGATAGCTCTGCTGGGGCCTCTCATCCACCGCTGGGCTGGGACTGGGACATGTGGGGCACTGCGAGGAGCTCCCCGGGGCCACTGCTATGTCCGTCTGGGGGGTGAGGTGGTGGGATGGCGCGTGGGACCTGGAAGCACAGTCCCAGGTACCGGACTTGCAAGCAAGCACAGTCAGGGCATGGGCTTTGCGAGCAGGGCTGGGGCACAGGATTTGCAAGCACAGTCAGGGTATGGGATTCGTATGCATGGGCTCTCAAGAGCCCTGACCAGGAGACTTTGTGCCCCAGGTCTCCTTCATGTGCCAACGGAGCTGGGCGACTGCGTAAACTTCCTCAGCACCGCCAACTTCAGCTCTACCAGCTACACCATGTACATGTGCTGCAAGCAGCTCTTTGCCAGGTGGGTGGGAAGGAGCCGTATGGCCCTGCCCGGGGACCGGGGTCGTGGGGTGGCAGCTTGTCCCGACCCTGCTTCTCTCCTTCCAGCACGGTGCTCGAGAATGGGACGCTCTCCTTCACGGGACCCTGGGCCGGCGTCGGGGACAGCGTGCTGTGCCTGATGCAGTGCTGTGGGCACTACAACCACACATCCTGCGCAGGGACAACCTAGAAACCCGCAGGCAGCTGCCCGCGGCGGGGGCGAGGGCACCAGCGTCTGCCAGGACTGACCCCACAGGTAGAAAAAACCCTGCCAGAGACCCACACATCTGGTCTTCTCCACTGCCGTGATGATGGACAGCCCTGCGCACCTTGCAACCAGCACCCTTAGGTGCTGTCCCCATGGATACAACAAACTGTTCCCAAATAAACCCTGGAAATCCCCGTGTGCCTGCCCTCAGCACCCCTGGCCCCGATGGCAGCTGTCCCGCAGGGCACGGGGTGCTTTGTCAGGCTGTAGCCAGCATTGGCTGCAAACCTCACCAGCTTTAGGGTCCAGCCCCGGCCACCCTCTTCTCCCCAGGATGGGGTGCAGAGGGGGCAGAGCCATTACTTGAAGACATTTCCTTCCCCCAAACACAAAGCCGCCCCGTCCTGCCACGCGCTTGGGTGCATCCTTTCCGCAGGGACCACAGCACCGGGGACCAGGCCAGTCCTTCTCGCTTTATTGCGCTTGAGACCACCCCTTCACCAACAGAGCCACGTTATGTACATCGTTATTTTACAATGACCTAACAACAAAGCACTAGGACCCCAGGGCACACCGCACTCCCAGCCCCGCTCCCTGCCCTCTTCTGCCAGGCTGCACCGAGCCACCATTTTGGACCTCTGAAGCCCTGGGGAAGGTGACACGCTGTGGCGAGATGAAGTGGCAGCAGCTGGGGGGGGTCTCCACAAGCCTCGCTCCCCACCGCCACACTCTGCTGGCCACCTGAGAGAGCCAACGGGCACAAGGGAGGCTTGATGCAAGACGGGGCGCTGTACTCTCCATCGTGAGCATCGCTGCCTGTCCATCACCGCCATCTCCCGCCACAGGGCCCAGAGGGGGTGCTGCCCGCTGCCACGGGTGTAGGGCAGGTGCTGAAGGGGGGATGACGCTAAGCATGACCAGGTCGTGCTGTGGGGCTGGGCAGGGCATATGGGGTCTGCGTGCGGCAGGTGGGCAAGGAGGGGTGAGTCCTGCAGGCTGGACACCCGCATGGGCCAAAGTGGCGCGGGGCACGGAGGGGAGGCCTCCCTACCTCACCCCGTGTGAGGTAGAGCATCCTGACCGTGGCACTGGCCGGCACCCACAGCAGCACCAGTGCCTGCAGTGTCCACCGGGCAAAGGGCAGGGGAAGGCAAAATCCCACTCCTGTGCAGCCACCGGTACCGATGCCAGCACGCTGCCAGGGGACTGGCCTGCACCGTAGAGCCACATGCGGCAGCAGCAGGAGCCCTGCAGCCCACCACTAAACCCCTCTGCAGCAAAAGCTTTTAAATCACAGTGTGCCAGGGCAAAGGGGAGTGCCTGGGCGCTGTTAGGGTTCACATCCTTGACACAGAGCACTGGCAGGGCTTGGCACGGTGGCTTTATGGAGGACAGGAGGAGGGACACGAGGTGCTGGGAGGCAGGAGGGCAGCCCGGACTCCCAGTTTGCTTGAGGGAGCCAGGCAGGGGGCATGGTGCCGGCAAAGCCGGAGGGAACAGCTCTGACAGCCACTGCCTTAAGGAAGGCAAAAGGAGAGACTGGAGAGAGGAAAGTGAGCCCGAGGGTGGGGGGACATGTGGCCCCCAGGCTCTGCCACTGGCAGCAGCTCTTGTGAAGAGGTAGGGGCAAGGGTTCCAGTTCACAGCCCCTCCTGAGCCCGGCCAAGCCGCCGCTCACACTAGCACACACCACACAATGCGAGCGCCATGGGCCAGAGCAGGAGCCACAGGGAGGAGAGCAGGGGCAGTGGCTGCTGCCAAGGTCTCCCCACCCCGCTCACAGGCTGCCTCGGGGCTGCTCAGGCTGGGGTCAGAGCCGGGGGTCCCAGCCACAGCCGCTCCGGCTACTGTGGGCGGCCAGACCTGCCGCTCTCTCCTGAGCCAGGTTTGGAGGCTGCCAGGGCCTCCCCTGTTTCCGCAGCTCTCCGGGAGCTCTTGGGGCTCACGGCAGCCTTGCGGGTCCCCTGGGGACTCACCAGCCCCTTCTTCTGCAGCTGGGGGCTGGACTGGGCAGACTTCCTACCCATGGAGGGGCTCTTGGAGCCTTTGGGCTTGGCTGGCTCCAGCGTCTTCAGGCCCAGGATGCTGCAGTAACGGTTACACTGGTGAGTGGCCGCAAATTGCTCCAGCAGGGAGGGGAAGCAGCTTTCCTTCAGGCCCTGGAACCTGCCAACACAGCCATCCTCAGCCCCTGCTTTGCACCAGGAAACATCTCCTGGGAACAGGGAGGCGAGGACAAAGCCTGGCCATGCTCAGCCCTAGGGCCCTCTGCCACACGAGCGGTGGAGATGGGGACAGCTGAGGCCACCCCACACCAGCAGCTCGGGGTCACTCACCCTTTCAGGTTGGTGGCGATCCGCACGTTGGTCATCTTCCAGCCCACTCCTGCAATGAGAGCGAGGACAACCAGTCTCTGCCCAGAGAAGGATGGGCACCAGCACGAAGGGCAGGTCATGGCCCTGGAAGCTGGGCTCCATGGCATGTGGGGAAAGAGGGAGGAGGGCCAGGCTGGGGCTTTTCCTCCCCCTTTCACAGGCCAGAGGGTGGTGAGGGGGCACGGGAATCAGATGGGAGATCCCTTTACCTTCCATGTCCGTCACAAGGATGTTTCCATTCGTCCACTGGTAGACCCAATGCTGGAAGGTGCAGCATTTGAGCACGATCTCTGAGGTGCCTCGTGCCACCAAGCTGCCATCTCTCTCGGTGACACAGTACTGCTCGCAGGGCCTGCCCAGGTCCTCCTCCATGGTGGCATAGGGGATGTTGTTGGATGGTCGGTAAATCAGGTACACAGGAATTATCCTGCGTGGGAGTGCAGAGACGGGGTCAGCACCAGCCAGCAAGTTCTGCCACCACAGCACATGGGGATGTGCACCGTGGTCTGCAACCCTGGCTTTTGCCTTCTCTCCCACCTTCCCCCGCCAGTATCCCTCCCGCATGAGGGGGGATATTATCCACGCTGCCCCTCAGGGTGTCCCCAGCACCCACAGGGGACCCTCCCACCATCCCCCAGGACACTCTGCCAGGCTGTCAAGCCAGTGGAGCCTTACTTACTCAGGCACTGCTCCAAAATCAGGGACAGCTCGTGCCTCAGCAGCAAAGATCTTGCAGTACTCGCGGCTGGAATTCTGGATTTTACATTCCTGGAGATGCAAGCAGTAGAGTCAGGGCCCTGTCCCGCCTCGCACCAGTGCCTCCCCAGAACCCCCTGCCTGGTGAGGTATTCCTTGGGACTGCTGCCAGTTGTTCCCCTGAGCAAAGGACAAGTGACAGAAAAGCTCCGAGCAGCTCGGTGTTGCCCAGAGAGAAGAGCTGTAGCCAAGAATAACAAGGACATCAGCAGCCTGCTGGGACAGCTCGACCCCTCCAGAGCATTCAGGAAAGTGGATGGAAATAAAGAAAGTGGGCACAGAGCTGGGGACTGCGGCTCAGACAGATGGAGGAGGAGTGGGGAGACAGGCAGAGGGTGCCCACCTGGATGGTGATATCGTAGTTCCTCTCGATGAGGCTGTTCTCATTCTTGGTCCCAAAGACAATGAAATTGTGGACTTTGATGATGCAGGTGCAGCCAGACTCAAAGATGGGCTCCAGGCCGTAGATGGCTCTGGCACAGCAGGCTTTGCGCAGGAAACCTGCGCCCACTTCCATGTCCTCGCTCACCACACGGCCGAAGAGCTTATCCCCCCAGTAGCCCGCATCAGCCAAGCCCTTGGCGAACACCATGGGCGTCATCTCGATCTCCTCTCCAACTGGTGGGGGGAAGAGCTGGTGAGGGGGGACAAGGGGGGCACCTCCTGCCCCCACCACAGAGCTGCCTGCCCCCAGCACAGCAAGGGGCAGCAGTTGCAGCTCCTCAGCACATGGCCCTTACCTTCAATCTCTTCCCGCAAGACAAATCCTGACAGCACTAGAGGAGACACAAAGCAAAAAGGCGTCAAAGACCTGCCAGGATCCCCCCCTGCCCCACAGGCAGGTGGGACACCGAGGGATACCAAGGAGGACAGCACACTGAGACACGGCAAGGAAGGTGGTGTGAATCACTCATAAGTTAGCAGGTGGAGGCAGAGGCACCTCACAGAGGTGGTGTTTGGGGGGTGCAGGGTTCTGCCTCTGCACCCTGCCATGAAGCCCTCTTCGTGGCTTGCCACACTGCCCCACGGCACAGCCGGGCAGCCAGGCTGCTGAGGGCTCCTCACCTTCGGGGCTGAGCAGGAAGTCGGTGGAGTCAGTGCCGTACTCGTTGCTGATCACGCACCGGTAGACCCCACAGTCCTTCTGGGATGCCTGCACGACAGCCAAGGCTGCCTGGCCCTCGTCACCAGCGCTGGAAGAAAGTGGAGCATGGCCTCAGCCCCGTGTGACACGTGGGGGTAGAGGGGAGCCCCGTCACGTGCACTGGGGGGGGCACCACACTGCCCTTGGAGGGCTGGAAGAGGGCTACGGAGGAAGCCAGCCCCAGAGCATCCCAGCTGCTCCTCAGCACCTCATGGCACCAGGAGTCCTGCCCTGCAGTTTGTACTCACAGAGATGCTCATCTTCCAGGCAAGCCCAGCAAAATCTGGCCAAGACTGGGCTACAGACTGATAAAGTTACTTGCCTCCAGTGTGGCTGGGTCAGGGCTGTACTTGGGCTAACAGACCTGCATCTAGATGGGATGGCTGGAAGGCAAACAGCCACAGGGGTGTCCAGCTTCGTTTTCAGCTGTTCAGGGTGAGGGCAGACAGCACCCCCCATCCTGCAGCCTCCCCTCTCTGAGGGCCTGGCAAAGCACGAGCTCTGTACCAGCAGGCTTCCAGCCTTCTCCAGCCTGCAACACCAAGCTTTGGGCTGGCAGTCCCTCTAGCCAAGGTGATGACACACTGGGCAGACAGGTCTCCACAAGAACCGAAGGCCCGTTTCTGCCCCCCATGGCCAGCGTGAACCAGCAAGGGGATGACGGGCCACAGAGGGAAGAGGTGGGACCCTCATCCTAAGACCCGCTGGCTGAGCTGGCCCTGCACTGGTCAGCTAGAAGGCAACGGCCACTCCTGGTCCACCTGCCCCAGCTCCAATATCTGCCGTAGGAGATCATTTTGGCCCCAGAAGCACCTCGTTCTGCCTGCTCATTATAAAAGGAGCTCAAGGGACACTTAAAGGCATCAGGCAAATCCAACCCAATATGGGTGATGTTCCCACACAAGCTCCCTTGGGCTTGAGAACAAGTTGCTCTCCATAATGCACCCAAAGGAGCACCCAGGATACATCATGCCACCCGGCTGTCCAAACATGCTCTCCCAGTGCAAGGGCAGTGCCAAGGGATACAGCCAGAGTTGCTTTTTCCCTGGTGGTGCTTGTCAGCAGTGGTTGCATGGAAACACCTGCTTGGGTGCAGTGTCCAGAGCCTCCCAGCACAGCTGCCACCCCATGTGTATCACTTGGGGTCCCAGTTTTGCAGCCCATACCCAGCTCTCAAACCCGGAGATGGGCACAGCACCTTCACGGCCCTCCCCGAGGTTCGGGGTCAGGCTCTGCCCTCCCCAGGGCTCTGCTACTCAAAGCACCAGCCTGTAAGTCAGGTTCCAGATGGAGCATCATCAGGACAAATTTGGCAGCAATTCCCCATTTGGGCAATCCCTCCCTCCCCAGGCACAGAGAAGGTAAAATTCACAACGTACCATGCCATGCAATGAGCTTCCCATGCAGCCTAACACAGAAGGGGCATCTTCACCCCAGCAAACGCAAGGAGCCGGATTTAACACACGAACCCAGGTCTATGCACAAGGACTACAACGAAGCAGAGCCGGCAGGTTACCTCCTTTGGACTTCTGCTACAGGGATCTCGTCCTTGTACCACATCAGCTTAGAATCACTCAAAACATTGAAGAACTGGCACCAAAGTTTCAGGTTTCCTGACGCATCAGAAAATTGTTCTGCCCTGATCTTACGAATCACCTGTGGAGCTAAGGACAGGGTGCAAAGAGATGGATGGTGAGACACACAGTGCTGGCTGCAGCTCCGGGGACAGGCCAGCACCCCAGCGCTGCTGCTTAGGTCTCTGGTGTTGGGTGTCGTACGTGTGTCAGCACAGCCCGGTATAACATCGCCTTCCCAGGGAAGGTCTCAGAGCTCCACTTGGATAAATACGGTGGGATACAAGTGGTACAAATTCATTCAACAGTGCAGCACCGCAACACCTAGTGGGGCTCAGCCAGCGGCAATGCAGAGAAACACCACGCGATGTTGGAGGAAACTTTGATCTACTGAAGCAGGGGTTTCTCAAGGTTGCCTTTACTTTTGCAAGAGGGCTGATTTCCACGAGGGTATCACCTGGCTCCCACAAGCACTTCAACAGCAGGATTATGCCTTTTCTAATATGATGCCATGAGGGATCAAATTAGCATTGACCATGGAGGCAGAAAAGGAGCATGCACCCCACTGACCCCCACTGGACCCCAACCAGCATGAGGCATGGTGAGGACCAGGACACGCAGACCAAGAACAAGAGGATTATGATTCCTTTGCCACGGGGAAGTCCCGGCTGCGGAGACAGCCAGTCTCAGCACTGCTGTCTCTTGTGTTCCTCTGCCCTCCCTGCACTAGCGAAGAAGTCTTGGGGCAGACTTTTGGCTTTCATACAGCCAAAGGGCAATGCTGAAAACCCTGCAAACACACAGAACCCACGTGGCCCCAGCTGACTATCACCAGCCCAGTTGGCCAGGCTCCCTTTGTAGGCAACAAGGAAACATGCTTCACCGGGATCACCTCTTCCCTTACCTTTAAATGGGTTATTTGCTTTCTTGGATTCTGCTGGCTGTGCTTCTGGCTTAGCATCTTCAGGTGCCTCGTGGTCACCACTGCTATCACTTGTGGGCTCCTCATAGAGCTTAGGCACCTCCAACGTGGCCATCTTCCTCATGAGAGTTGGTGAGCGCTGCTCCATGGGAGGGGATGGAGCCAGGGCAGGTGTCTGCAGCTGGGCTGTGCTCTTCCTGGATTGCCGTGGCGAAACAGTAGGACTTCTCACATGCCCTAGGTTCTCTGGAATTGCCACCTCTTCCTCCCCTACCTGCTTGGTTTTTGGCAGGTATATTTTGCGTCGGGCCCCAGAAGCAAGCTCCTCTGGTGTAGCACAAGGTAGCACTGCCAGAGGGTCACCAGGGCTTTCTTTCTCAGGGCTTGCTGGAGGTAAATTGGAAACATTACTAGGAGGCTGCCCCACTCCTGTGGCTGGCATGCTGCCCACCACGATGGCAGGCACAGAGAGCTGGGGTGGCCCCTCCACCTCGGGAGCGACCCGGGTACGTCTCTTTGGTGGCACAGGCCTGCAAGCCAGCATCTCCTTGCTGGTAACAAACTCCTCATTGATCATGCCTGTGATCCGCCTGGATGTCCTAGGGGTCAGAGGCAAGTTTTCTGCTGTCTGGAAGAGCTGATTGTTTTGTACCTTTTCCAAAACTCTCCTGGAGGTGCGTGGGCTCAAGCCTGCAATGCCTATCTCTGGGACCACCGCCTCCTCTGCCTCGGGCTGCTCCTTGTCCCTGGGGTCTGTGTCTTCTTTCGTGACATCCTTACTGCTATCCGACATTTGTAAAAGCAGCAGCAGATAGTTCTTCAAGGAAGAAACAAGGTTTTTGTGCTGCACCTTCTCCTCCAAAGACATCTCCTGAGGTCTGTCGGGACTAGGCAGGACCAGTGGTACTTGTGGTTGAACCTCAGCGACTCCTTCAAAAGTGCCTGAAGGTGCTGCCAGTTGCTGGCGTAGAGCTGTGTCTGTTTGCTCTCCTCCTTCCTTCCCCTGAGGTCCCATGGCCACCGGTTTGGCACTCTCCCCTGCTAACGTGCTGGCTGGAAACTTCTGTTGCGGGGCAGATCCATCTGCCTGTTTGATTTTGGTTTCTCTGCTCGCAGGAGGCAGCAGCTGGGCTCCAGACGGGACCACCCCTGCCATAGCCTCCATCCCTGGGGTGCCGTGAGCTGCAAGTGGTGCATCCTGAGCCGCCGCCGTCCCCGCTGCAGGAGGAGGAAGCGGCTCTTCCTTGGCAACTGGAACTGAGACAGGAGCTGCCATTTCAGTCTCCTGATGCCCCAAAGATGTCCCTCCCACCTCCTTGTGCGCAGTCCCGGGAGATGGCTCCTTTGCACTGCTCTGTCCTGCCTCTGCACCCGGATGGCTCCCAGACAACTCCGCTCCTGCCCCTTTGCTCTTCCCATCCCCTACGGCTGTCTGACATGTGATTTGCTCAAGAGGAGTGTTTTCTCCAGGCTCTGGAGGACTCGATTTTATTAGCAATGGCTCTGCCTCACCTTGGCTCTTGTCCTCTTGATTTGACAGTCCTTGCTGGGTCTCCCTGCATTCCAGAGCATGGGAATGTCCTTCTGCCTGCTTCCTAGAGGGAGGGTGTTCTTTGGTGGGCTCCACATGGTCTGAAGAAGGTGCTGGTGGCTTTGGCAGCTCCTGAGGCCTCAGCCGAGGGTTCATCCTTTTCCCAGGCTCCCTGATCTCCTGGCAGGCAGGTGTCTCTTTCCTGAGCTCCTCTACCTTGTTGGCTTGCTGACTGGTCTCTACGGTTGAACTGGACACTGGGTGTTTTAGGCCACTAGCAGGCTGTCCCACCGTTGCTGCAACCTAGTCAAGAACAGAAAATAGAAAAATAGCATAATTTTACTGCCTGGGTCTGCTCAGTGGTGCTTGTGGTCCACCTATACCATATGGTATTGCCCAACTTCTGCTTGAATCATAAGTATTAACCTGGCATCGCTGATACTCATTCATCCAGGGCCTCCTGGCTTTGCCATTGTCCTGCAGTAGTAGGTCCCAAAGCCCCTGTCACGCTGCACAAAACATTTTTTTCTTTTAATCGGCTCCAACCCTTCTGCCTTTCAATGCCTTGTTTGTGCACAAAGAGGCAGGGGATCTGTCTCCCTAGAACATCCAACGGCTTTGAATTCAATCCCCTCTGACAATGCACCTTCCCAAGGAGCAACACTTCCCCATTTTCACCAGCCACGGCCGAGACCTTGTATAATTTTCTTGCTCTTTTTTAAGACTCAGTGCTCCCCCTATACCATATCTGCAATCTCCACTCTGGGATGGGGCGATCGGCATGTCACACACTATCTGGATGAGGCTGCCCAAGTGATTTATAGCGAAACCGTACACCGTGACGTTATCTGCGCTATTCAACCATCCTGTTTCTTTGACATTCGGGAAGCTCAAATGTTTCCGACTGCAGCTGCACACCCGCAGACGTTTCAGCAAACTGCCCGCTGTGACGGCTGAGCTTTATCCCGAGGAGGTCTGGTGAAATCCTCCAGCCAAGGGGCACTACCTATTTTTGTAGGATAAGGCTCGGAGGAGGCAACGACACTGCTGATACACGCTGTGCCCGGCTGATGCTCAGTTAGCCACATCAGGGCAAGCGCATGGGAACAGGGCACCCCCGCAACGGGTTCCTCTGCCATCCCACAGTATCTGCTGCTAAGGATTGTCTCCTGAGGTCCCCGATGTGAGCTTTAAGCCTCCAAAATGAGATGCACGGGAAAGGAGGTTGTAGCACTTGGCCCTTCTATTTTATGCCACCTTAGCCACGTTTGAATGCTTGGAAAAAGCAGGAAAGATAACGCTGGTCTCTCAGCAAGCCCTTCCCCAAGCAATTGTTATGACAATGGGGATATCAGAGGACTGGGGTGGGAGGAGCAGCATTAGGGGGGCCATTCCTGCACATGAAAGTCAAGCCTGCTTCCTTGGTAGACCCCAAAGGATGCCAAAGGCCGGGCAGTTTCTGTCTCCAGAGACAGAGATAGGGTCCCAGTTGACAGGGTTGCAAAGGCACTCCCAATGCCCCACGTCCCTGCTGCTGTTCCCTAGAGCCACCCGCACAGCCTGAGCGCCACACCACAGAGCATCCCCACACTCAGCCATGAAAGGGTCTGTTTTCAGAGACAGACGGGCTTCATGCAGTGAAACCCCCTGGGTTTTACCACGGTATTTGGTCCTCCATGGCACGGAAAGGGATGGGGATGCACACAGCCCAGTCCAACAGCCCAGCAGCCCCAGTCCCTCTGCTTGGGGGCTGAGCAGTGCAGCACCAGGGGGCTGGGGGGGGCAGACCAGGGCTGGGGGTTCACGGAGGGATGCACAGAGGTGGCTCTACCCAACGGCGCTGGTCAGTGGGGACATCTCTTTGGCTAAAGAGGGACTGGCACTTGGGGGAAGTTTGCTTGTCGTTGGTGCACAAACTAAAGCTTGTTCAGCAAAGCTTTCTGGGAGCTTTTCAGAAAAGTATCTGTCCTTAAGTAATTGTAAAGCACTCAAACTAGGGGCATATAAAAGAAATATAATAAAATCGTCAGTTTCAAAGTTAGGCAAGAGTGATCATCATGCAAATCCCACTTCTGCTCTTCTCTTGTGCATGAGGATGTTGAGAGCCTGGCCACGGTCTGGCATTTTGCAAAGCCCTTCTGCTACAGATAAATCCCGCTGGAAAGAGAAGCCCCGAGCATGAGGCTCAGCTAGGTCCCCGGGCCAGGAAAACACTCATGCTACGACCCTGTCTTGTTTAAGGGAAAGAATAAAAAAGAAAAAGACAAGCAAACCGTGTCTCAGGGAGTGAAAATACCCTCAAACACGCTCGGAGTCAGCTTTAAAGGGCTTTAAGATAGCTTATTTGGTCACACAAAAGCCTGAGCACTTTCCCCAGCGTCACCCACTAGCTGAAGCATTCAAATTCAAATCAAAAGCATTCCCTTTTGTCTACTCAAAGGCACACCAGCTGACAAGCTACAGGTTTCCCTCTGTGAGGGGGTTTTTGAAGAGGAAAATACCTTGATCCATGTCAGAGGCTCAGGGATGACAGCTCAAGCCTGACAGCTACACACCAACACTCTCCACCCTCCTTAAGAGCAAGGGGCGTAAAAATGAGCAGAGAGGGAAAAAACTAATTGCTTTGCCACGGGCCTGCATGCACAGCAATAATTTCTGTAGCAATATGTGATGCTGATGGGTCAGGTTAAAGATGGGTTCAGGGCGCTGCACTGCAGCAAGTCCAGGACCCAGATACTGGCTTCTCTGCATAACACAGCAGGTTTCTTACTGGTAAATGGTGCTCCTACCTAAGGGAAATCTAGAAGAGGCAGAAACGAGTTGTTTTTTTTTTTTTCCCACTGGAGCACCCAGCAGTCCCACTTTCTACGTTGTGGATATTTCCACATCCTTAAATATTTGTGTTACCTGCCGAGGAAGATGCGCTGCCCCCGGAGTGCCTCCTCTGAACAGCCTTGGTCTGTACTGAAAGCACCTACCATGGTTCAAACGCCAAATCCTGATAGCACCTGCAAATCGGACTCAGAGAACCTTTTACCACAGGAGGGGTCATTAAAGATAAAAGGGTAACAAAAAAAAAAAGACTGGTACCTTCCAGTCTAACATTTTCATGGAAAATGTTTCAGGTTAAGTGACAAAAATAGAAGTTGACTAAAAGATGCAGTGAGGGTCAGGAGCAGGTGCTGTGCCCTGGCCCTGCATCACCACCACAATGAGTCTTGTAACAGAGTTTTTCCGACAGGGGAGAGCCAAAAAATAGCCCAGATCTACTGTATATATGTTGCACTGTAAACAAAATTCAAGGCCCTGCCCGGCGCAGCTCACACGGTGTACCTGGCACGCTGCGCTCATCTGCATGGGGGGCTCATTAAGCACCGGCTGAAGCTCCGGCTCAATTGCTAAACTGAACAGATGTCATCAGTCTTGCTGCCTGTCTACGCACAAGGCATCCACCCCCAACTATAAATAGCCATTCAGCGCTCCCTGTGCTTAACTGATTTGGAAACATTTCGCATGAGGTCAGCCTGCCGATTAAGCAGGAGAGCTCACAGCATGCCCCAGGCCACCCGGAGACCAGCTGCTTGGCCACAGGGCCCTGACGTACATCTCTCCTCACCACCTCGTCTGACATTTATTTGGAGATGGGGTGGAAGCTCTGCTGTCCAGGCGCACAAAGCCCAGCAAGCCTTTTTTCGTGGGTGCTTTAGCCAGTGGAGACCTAGGAAGCCTCGGCAGCAGCTCCTGTGGGGAACACGCAGCCTCCCAGGGCTGGTGCCACAACACAACCCTGCAGCACTAATATGTTCTTGCTGCAACCCCTGCGTTGGCTGCTTTCTGTCCTAGTTACCTCTGGACTGACGGCTTTGTTTCCTTCTGACTTCTGTGCTTGATGCTGGCCTCTCTGTCCCTCGGATGGCACAGGTCCTGCCTCCAACACTTCTGAGGACGGAGCATCCTCTGTCTGTCTGCTGACGGCCACAGGCTGCCGGGCAGCCTCGCTCACAGCCTCTTCCTTGGCTCCCACCTCCTCCTGCCCTGCTGCCGGCTTCACTTGATTATCAAAATACATCTCTTTCAAAGAGAAGTGCACATCACCATTGATTTTAGTGTCCTGATTCACAGCTTTCCCAGGCTCTTTGATTTTTGGATGGTTTTCCACCTCTTGATCATTTGGCACCCTCAAACGTGCGTTCCTGCGTAACGGGACAGGAGGGGCAAACCTTGGATTTGGAGAGGGGTTGGCCCTGTCTAGCCCACTTTCTTCTCGCTTTGAAACTTCCTGCTTTGCTGCTGGAGGAGCTTCTACCTTCTTTTTCTTTTTAGCTGCAGAGTCTTTGGTCATCGGCTTAGCTGCTAGGTCCTCCACCGTCTCGTAGATATACGTGAGAAAGCCATTCCCGTTCTCCTCCACACTTTCCAAAGAGGCATCTCCGTTGGCGGTCACCTCTGCTTTCAAAGGTGCTATCAGTTTGTTTGGAAAGCCCGTCACCACATTGACAGGCGGTTCCTTCGGCTCAGCGACATCCTCATGTAAACTGGACTGGGAATCGGCAACGTGCACTTTTGCTGCATCCTCCTTCTCCCACTGAGAGGCTCCAGTCCGGAGATTCAGATCCCTGGCCAGCCTCCGCTTTCTCTGAAGCCGATCGGGGCTCATTCCCTGCAACTTCTCCACATCCACGTTTTCTTTCCCTCGTTTCTTGCCCTGTTCTATCTCTCGTAGCTTTTCTTCAGCTTTTCTCTTAATTTTGTCAAACCACTTCTGATGGATTTTGAACTCCGTCATGGTTCCCACTTCCAGCACACCAGAGCAGGATACAATGCCTTTGTTATTTCTAGCTGAGGCCTGGTAAATGCCTGCATCTTCCTCTCGGCACCTGGAAACCAAAAGCTCTGTGTGAGACCTGCCCGTCCTCCCCAGGCACTACCTCTGGGCACACAGGCATGAACGTTCTCCCACTTCTTGCTCCAGAGGGGCCAGAAGATGAAGACGTGGCCCTTGAGGCGCACATGGTAGATCTGGAGGCCTGGGGCTGGCCTCCCTCCCCGAGCTCTGCCTGTTCTCAGCACTAGCAGATAAGCAAGTTGGAAGTTAAATCAGTGCCCAGCTCCTCTCCGAGCTGTCACTCTGATAATAGAAGGCTGTGATGGAGGAGGAACAGCTAGCACCAGGCTTCCCAACTGTTCTCAGCCACGCTCCTCTGCAGGATCTTCTCCTCTCAGCTCTTCACAGCCTACGTGACATTCCTGCTCTTCCTCCACCCTTGACTCCATCAGTGGACTGCCAAAGCAGCACTTTCCTTCCCTGACATCATGGTAAGAGCTAGGAAAGGCCTTCCTGGGCAGGGCCCTTCCCCTCTTTGCCCTTGCTCATGACACTCCTATGAACTGTTTCTGTCCTTGTCCTGCCTGGTCCTCCAGACCACCATCCTGGAGGCAGCCAGTGCTTTCCCTTCACTCACCTTCATCCAGCCCTAATGCTACCAGCACCAGAAGGCTCCAGAGAAAGGAATTTCTCCTGACCTTCCCCTTGCTTCTGGCACAGCAGCTATCCCTGGATGCAGTAATGGATGTTGTACTGATGTGATCTGGGAGTCAGAGCAAAGAGCTGAAGGGGAAGGGACAGCTGGGAACATGGCGATGGGGAGCACAAGGGGCCAGCACGGGTGCTGAGAGGAGGTCACTGCTGACAGCCAGCTCCTTCAAGTACTGAAAACGTGCTCAGGGCTCCCATCACCAAATCCAGCTTCTTTACTCACTTGTACAGCTGCAGGGTGTGGCGATTTCCATGGCGGAATATCTCATACTTGGGTAAGCCACAGTAGCGGTCCATCTCCTCATCATCCTTATACCACGTCACCTCCGGCTGCGGGTATCCTGGGGAGGAGACGGATGGTACATCAGGGTGTGAAACATCGCAAATAGCAGCACAGCAAGCCTGCTCCCACGGGGACAAGGTATCAACTGCAAACCGAAACGCACCGGCAGAATAGGATACATGTTATTCTGGGCTCGCCGCATTCTTTAAATCACACAGCAGCAGAAGTATTGTGAGTGGAAACCTGATGGGCTTATCCAAGCCTTTTATCACCCCTTGGAATAAGGCTATTTTTGAGAAAAAAAATCCCAGCATTTAATTCCTGAACAGAGGGGAGGTGATCACACGATCATCTCCTGTAACACTGGTGGGGAGGAGAAGGTGAGCACACTGTCACTTTTATATGAAGAGGCATGTTTTGATGAGACTGAGGCTAAGGTTAGAAAACAGGCATTCGCCCCTCCATGGAGCTCTCAGCATTTCACTAAGTGTCACAGCCTGTAAGCTGATCCAAAAGTTTCCATTGAACAGAAACAACCTCGATTGCATCACAGCCAGCTTGGTGTCCTACAAATGTCACTTGACAACAGATGTCACCTGCCTTTTCGGTAGAATGACATCATGATGTGTGTGACTGGCTGGCTAGGAGGCTGGGCACGCAGCCGTGTTCCCCGCCACCGACAGCGGTGGTGGATCAGCAGGAGTGCCCCACATGGACCAGAGCTAGCCACAGCCCTCATCTCCCACTGACAGCAGCTCCAGCTCAGAACAAGAGCAGTTTTCAGGGGAAAACTGCTCAAGCCAGCGGCCAACATGGGTTCCTGTACTTCACACGGGGCTCCCGGCACAGCCAAGCTGACCCTAAGGGCATGGGATAAAAGTTTCAATGATCACATCATGCCTGCACTTAAGTCGATGTGCTCAACAGTTGTTCGATGCCCCAGGGTAGGTATCCAAAGCTTATCTGCCAATGCCCCTGCTGGCTTTCAGAGCTGCCGAAGTGAAGGAATGCTGCTTGCCTCCACCAGCCCCAAGGGTGTCCTCAGCAGCCTCCGGCACCCCAAGGGTCAGCACTCATGGACGGCCTGGCAAGGGCCAGCAGAGGCTCTCCAGGAACATCCAAAGCGTCCAGTCCCAATGGCTCAGGATAGAGAGAGGGCAGGGACAGGGCACTACCTACCTACCCCAGGTACTTCTCAGCTGCTGACTCACAGGCTTCAGGGCTGACCAGGACCCTTTTAATCTCTGGGGCGAGGAGCCTCCTGCTTGCAGCAGCCAGAAGCAATGCCCAAGCCCAGCTTATGCCTGCTCCCATGAAGGTCCCGTAACAGGAGTGAAAGACCAGGAACAAAGACTCATCATTGGGAATTTGCCCTGGTTTTGGGTGATTCATAATACCTTTGATCAGAAAAGCAGCACATGCCAAATCTCCTCCTCACGTATCGCTTGGTTCCCCCCACCTGCATCTGCTCCTCCAATGCGCCCCTGTCCCTGTCCTCTTGCTTGTCAGGGCTCTCCAGTGTCCTCTGGCCCCTCAAGGGACTTGGCCTGCTGCCCCAGAGAGGGTTGAGGAAATAATCTCAGAAGAGTTTTACTTTGCTGTTCTCCTTCACGAACGACAGCCATCCCCATAGCCCAAACACCCCCGCAGCCAAGATCTTATTCTCTTCTCTTTCCTCACTGAGGTCTCCAACTCTGCGTTGCCTCTGCATCTACCCTCTCCATACTCCCTGCCTGTACTCTCTCAGGTCTCAGATGTCTCTCACATCCTTTCCTGTCTCATTCCCCTCCCACTGCTGCCATCTGCAGCTTTGGCTTTCTGTTGGTTATTGCCTCATTCCTCCTCTTCTGCAGGAAGCCAAGTCATTACTTTCTCCTGAAGCCCTTTGTGTGAGGCTCTCCATCCTCCTCTTTGGTCCCCATCTCACCATGCTCTGCTCCTTGCTGCTGCTCTGGCCCTCCAAACCAGTTTCTAGCACAAATGCAAAGCCCTCAGATACCTGCGGCTGAAGCGAATGAGCCCTAAGCTGCTAACTCGGGGAGGCCCCAAGAGTATCCCAGTGATGGGATCACCAGGGATCGATGCTGCTGCTTATATTTTCCATAAATATTAGCTACTGACCATACTTGGCAGCAGAACCCTGGGCTGAATGAGCCAGTGGTGGTTTCCTTCTGCTCCAGGAATGAGGAACAAAACAATTTTCATACACAGCTCAGTTTGCCCAGAGCAATCCTGCCCCTCCCAAGGGCTGTTCCTTCAGGCAAGACCTTCAGGGCTGTAATGCAGCAAAGCTGGCAGATAGATTTTCATAATAGCCTGCAAACAGCAATCACAGCACTTCATTCTGGGAACTGCAAGCATATCATTTCCAAGAAGCCCTGTGATGTCCCCCCGTGGCCTCTGCAGCTGATTCCCATTCCCAGCTGACATCTGCCGGAAAGAGCTGCAACTTCCATAGCTGCACAGTGCCTCAACAAAAGGTTTTTCCTCCTGTAAACTCCCTTAGACCTGTAGAAGTGTGTCCTTGAGGCGACCTGCTCCCTACCAGGGACCACCGCCGTATGGCCCAGTGCAGGCAAGGAGGGAGCAGCCCCTGCTGCAGCCAAAGGGAGCAAGTGCTGGCTGGAAACCTGCACCAGAGGCACGCTGAAAGGCTTCCCGCCCGCCCTCCCGAAACAGTGGCCCCAGCTGCCTGTCCAAACACCATCCCTCCCTCCGCAGGGGCTGTAACCAGGGCCAAACAGGGGACGGAGAGATGCCTGTACAGGGAACAAGGCTCCCTGGCATGCCCTGTGCCCTGCTGGGGAGGGGAGCTGCTGCTGACACTGCAGACATCCATCCTCAGGCTGCCCAGCGAATACCTTCCCCTGCTCTGGGGGGCAGGCACCACTCCGGGAACATCCCCTGCAGCCACAACATCCACAGCTTGCCCAGCTGCTGTGATGGGCCAGTTCCAAGGGTGCCACTGGGATGGGGTGGCTGAGCCCAGGGCTCCATGGGTGGGCATTGCCAGCCACAGGGTGCCGGATGGCCACCCTTGGCATAAGCGCATTGCAAGACAGAGCAGCCATTCATAAATCAGGCACTCGCCCTTCCGAAACCTGTCGCTCCCGCAGAAACCCCGTCCAGCTGGTGCCGAGAGGGATTTGCCGGCGTCCACCAGCGCGTGCCCCGCAGTCGCAGACAGAGCTGTGCCAGGTGTTCCTAGGGAGGAGGGCAGGTGTCCACTGCATATCTTCGAGCCCAGCAAGAGGTTTTCAGGAAGTGTGTCTTCCTGCAGCATTGCTCCAGTGTGATGGCCAGCCACTGCAGGACCCAGAACACTTTTCTGAGGAAGGATTTTTTTTTTTCCAGGGAGATTGCCAGGTTTAGATCAAACATTCTTCCTCCCAAAGCTGTTAACATCCAAGAAGTCTTCCAAGCTTTAGTGACCTCATCCATAACAGTTCTTGCAATAGCTATCCCAAAATCAGCCAGAGACACTCTAAAGAAACTTTTTGTGATTTTTTTTGGACAGGGGGTGGGATTTAGTCTTCTGAAAACTGGGAAGGCGGAAAGAGTATATAATGGTCTTCTGTTTCTACTACTACTTTCTACTTCTACTATTACTACTTCTAGCTCTACACAAGTTATGTGGAATGGGGGCCTCAGGCAGTTTTGGGAGGAAAAGTGATGGAAAGATCTCATCCTTTCTGGCTTTATGAATCTAAACCTCCCCGTTGCCTGAAGAGAAGGAGGCTTACAGTGATGCTCACAGGAGGGACAGATACTCACTGAGAGCTCCTCAGGCACCAGCCTGCCAGCGCTGCTTATTCTCCATCCCTCTCTTGCCCTGGCTGCCCCAAACCCAGGCATCCTCATCTCCCACCAGCCTGCTCTCTGCTCTTGTACTCACTACCCCATCCCCAAACCCACCCATCCACTCCTCTTGCAGCCCCTGCATTTCTCCAGACATCTTTCATCCATGCACTTTACTTTAGTCCTTCAAATGCTTCCCTAAGAGGGCTACCATGGGTTCAACAAGTTGAACTCCTTTATGCTTATTAAAGTCCTCATCCACTAAGCACCCAACTGTCTAATCACTTGACCCCAACTCTCTTCCCCAAGCCATGGGCAGAGCACTTTTACCTCCATAGCCCTAAGATAAAACCAGACTGCTTTTGTTCCCATCGCTTCCTCCAGGGACATGCTACTGAACACAGTGCAGATGCCCATGTTGATAAAGCAACTGTGTAGCATGGGAGAGGTACCAGGCTGGACACTTCTTCAGCACAAGCACTGACCCATGAAGGGAGTGACGGGACTGAGCTCCTGATCTGGTGATTTGGGTAGCCAGGTCAAAAGGGTTGAACCTGCCCAAGGAGGGCTGAAATGGCGCTGAAGGGGCAGCCGCCCAACAGTGGGGAATACCTGGTACTGACATACTATGGCCTTGTCTAGATCCAGTCATCAACTCTCCCACTTGGCCTCATTCACAGAATGGTGGGGTTGGAAGGGACCTCTAGAGACCATCTCATCCAACCCGCTGCCAGAGCAGGGTCACCCAGAGCAGGGTGCACAGGAACACATCCAGACAGGTTTGGAATGTCTCCAGAGACGGAGACTCCACCACCTCTCTGGGCAGCCTGTGCCAGGGCTCTACCACCCTCAGAGGAAAGATGTTTTTCCTCATGTTGAGATGGAGTTTCCTGTGTTCCAGTTTGTGCCCGTTGCCCCTTGTCCTGTCCCTGGGCACCACTGAGAAGAGTCTGGCCCCATCTTCCTGACACCCGCCCTTTAGCTCTTGCTGAGCATTGATGAGATCCCCTCTCAGCCTGCTCTTCTCCAGCTGAAGAGCCCCAGGGCTCTCAGCCTTTCCTCAGCACAGACATGCTCCAGGCCCTCAGCATCTCCGCAGCCTCCGCTGCACTCTCTCCAGCAGTTCCCTGTCCTTCTGGAACTGGGGAGCCCAGAACTCGACCCCGTGCTCCAGATGCGGCCGCCCCCCAGGACACCATTGGCCTTCTTGGCCACAAGGGCACATTGCTGGCTCATGGGCATCCTGTTGTCCACCAGGACTTCCAGGCCCTTCTCCGCAGAGCTGCTCCCCAGCAGCCCCCAACCTCTACTGGTGCATTCCCTAACAAGCAGTCACAGACCCAGGTCTCTTCATCCAAGCCCCCACATTTCATCAGCCAATATCTCTTCTTCCCAGCCAACGCTATACAGAAGTGACTGAAAAGTTATGAAAGCCTTGTAGTAGCACCTCCGATAAGGGCCACTCTCTGAAGAGAAGAGCCCAATAACCACTCACTGAGAATGATCTGTGATAACCCTTGAGATCCTGAAGTCCAGACAGACCCACCAAGGAAATCACTTGGTGCAGAGAAGCAGAGTGTGCTCTGCTCTGCAAGAAACTGCAGTGAAAATGGGAATGTTCTCATCCCCTTTTTCACATCTCTTAGAGAACAAAGGATGAACTAGTTTTGTCTAAACAAGAAAACATGTCACAACCAATGCAGGATTTGACCCTATACAATCAAATCAGACATAGTAGGGACATCGGTAGCAGGCAGAACTAGGCAACAGGAAGAAAAGAGGGTTTGAGCAGCCACCCAAGAGCATCAGGAAGTCTGCCTCTGCCTCACTTGTTTTTTCCTTGCCTGCACCACGAAGCACACTTTGGAGACTGGCTCTTCAAACGCTTGCATCTTGCTTCCTTCCTAGGACATACCTAGGAAGTCAACAGTATTCACAGATGTGGGACCACCCTATAACTCTCATTATTGGTCAAGAAGCAGAAAAAAAATATTAAGGTGTTATTGTAGGTCATGTATCTGTATTTGGGGCTTGGGAGTCATAACAGGAGCAGCTGACTGTCTGCCATTTGCCTCCTGCAAGTCTACGAACCAAAGTGTCCCTGGACTCCAGCCACAGCAGTGGGACTGAGCTGGTTCCACTCTGGTCACTGGCCAGGGATGCAATCACCACTTCCTTTCTCCCCTGAATGTCTCCCCGTTAGGTGTAAACATCATGGCAGGGGGACATATCTGAACTACTGACCAGACTTTGCAGTCAGAGTTCACTTTCCACCTCGTGCCCCTCTCTCCCGAAGAGATCCTGACCCCCTAAAGCAGTCCACAGGGCAACATGCAAGAGATGACCATATGGCATAGGTGGCCCAGGCTGCTTTTAAGGATGTTTCCATGCAAATTCCTAATTTTGTAGGTTTATTAACTTATGTGCATAAAGACATCCCCCAGTCTAGTTTATCAGGAATGAAAATACTGCGATAGGCTGCATGCTGAAGATTTGACACTTTCCTGCACTTGAGTAGAAAATAAGACTGGTATCAGGTCAAGTTTTCAACTCATAACACAGCAGGTTGTGCTACGCAGCACTAGCAGGTCATCCAAAACTGGAAGGCAGCATCCTGCCTACCAAGAGCAAAGGTGGACTGCAGGAAGGGCTACAAACTGGACAGAGACTGGATCTGTCTCTACATGTTGATAACTCAATTTTGGTAAAGCAGAGGAGGTTATTCCTTGGCAGCATGTCTCCTGCACAATGTCTCCTGGCTTGTAGAATGGTGAGCTCTATGCTACCGCACAATATGTCAAGCTTTTGCCTTTAGAAAATTTGAATTGGGAAAGGTCTCCTAATGAATCACTGAGGGGAATGGCTTGGAGGTGTCTCCCTAGCAGCCCACGTACTGCTTCTTGGGCAGAAGTGGGCTGCTAGGAAGTTAAGCATCAATAAAATCAATATAGCAGTTGCACCCCTGCAAGTTCCGAAAGTTAGACCTGTAAAACAAATCAATCCATATGAGAAGAGCCAGGTTCAATGCTGGCAGCTCTCAGAAGGGCTCGGTCTGTGTTTCCTGGTGCACAGGATGTTCCTAATGGCAAACCAGATTTCCTAAATCTTAGGAAAGCCTTGGTCCTTGTGGCTAAGAGGCTCACTGCAGATACCCTCCTCCTTCCAAAACTTACAAGCTCGCATAATGTCTCTCACTGAGTAGCCTGTCAGAATAAACAACATGTGCAACATCAGGAAGGATCAGAGTTGTAAACAAGTACATAATGGAAAAATTACAGTTTTAGAGTCTCTGTATTTAAAGGACAAAATCTCATCAGCAAAGGAGCCCCTTGCCATTACAGCGATGCACCAATGCCATACCACATCTCAACAATGCCTTTGCACCAACCCTCTTCTTCAGCCTCCCCCCTTCTCTTCTTGGCCTAACCCCTTCCTGCCCAAGGTTAGATTTTAGCTGATTGGGCAGAAACTGGCTTTTATTTCAGATGTTGACAAACACAGAAGTTTCACTGATGCAAATGCAGCTGCACTCTAACCATTTACAGCCAGCAAAGAAAGCCAGAGCTGGCTCCAGTATGATAGCCTTAGTCTTCAAAACTGCACATTCCTGAGTTATGGAGTCCAGGATTAGCAGAGATTAGGACAATAAGATGTAGCTGGCACAAGCAGTAACCAGCATAATCCATTTTCTGGTCTTTAATTTGCCTTGTTTGAGATGTTAGGTTATACCTTTGCCTCTTTACAATCTCAGGTGGTTCCCCCCTCCCCTTAAATTAAAGCTGAAATCATCATGCAATTGCCGAATCTCTACTTGGCAGTCTGACAACAGTGGACTTGTTAATGTGTTGCCTTGTTATCACTTGCTCTGGAGTTTAACTAGCAGGAGTCCAGCAAGTGAGGCAGGGCCAGGTTATTCACTGAAGACACTGTTACCTGTCACTATGCACGTGAATTTAGCATCAGAGTCCTCGGACACAGAACGGGATTTGATAGTGGTTTCAAATAGTGGCTGGGTTTCCTCCGTCAGCTGAGAAATGATTGCGCAGAAGGTGCTCCTGGAAGATTCAAGAAGCATTTCTTAGAGAACAAAGTACTAGAAAAATCAAAGGGTCCCCTTCCTATCTCGTCTCAGAAGCCTACATTCTTGTTGTAAATGCCCTCCTTCCCTCCCATTGTCCCTACACTAAGTTGTTCACAAGTCTAGTCCAGTGTCAGGGTATTTGACTATTTTTTCACTCCTAAAATGATTCTGCCCATTTAAAGTGTCATTTGGGAGATGTTCCCTTTGTCTTAGCCCTTATGGCTGTTGGGGTAATGAGTGTCAAGAACCATTTTAGTTGTTGATTACAGTGGAACATTTCCTGGATCAGCCAGCAAGACCCAAACAAAGCCAGCTTCACATTCCCAGGGCTGCACCATCAGTGTTTCAAGTGTTGTTCTGTTCACCAGGATTTTACTTTATTTGTGAAGACTTCACATATTGTCATTTCAGGCCAAGTGTGAATTGAACACATCTCCCGAAGACAACAGCCCTCTTTGAAAGCTTTGAATTAAGAAAAGCTGTCTGCTGCAGATCACTGAAGGAGGCCTTGAGCCTGGCTTGCAGCTTTCTGTGCTCAGGAACCATGTGTGAAGCTGATACCCGTTCCCTGTCTCACCTCTCACACTACGTGCTCCAGGAGTTGAGGCACTAGCCCCAAAGTTCAGGCTGGGACACCCAAACAGCCAGAGCTACTCAAATAGCCAGCGCAATCTGTGAAGCTCGTAAAAATGGACCTTAGGTTCTCCAGCCATTTAAGCACTAAATCAGTGTATTCATACAGCACTGCCAACCCTGTTGGAACATCACCAAGAGGGGCCCCAGGAGACCTAGGCTTTCTTAAATAAAGGAAAAGGATTAATTCCAAGTTGGGTCTTCATTTGGATAGTGCTCTGGGGCTCTTGGAAAGGAAAAGCTTCTTTCATTTTGCCCTCTGCAATTAAAACACTACACATTTACTTGAGGAGAGAGAACCCCAAGGTCTCAAGTGCAAGGACCTTAGGAGAAACAAAATATTGCAAGAAAACCAGTAGCTGGCAGCTCTACTTATATAATTTTCAGCAGTGAAAGACATTCCTTAAACAACTGATCAGCTTCTAGAGACATGCAAGAGGTGGAACAAACCCCCAGACCATTCCTGACACAGCTCCACCACGAGCAGAAGGACCCATAGCACGTGGTGAGGGCTCCACGAGGGGGACCCTGGCCTCACAAGCAGCCCCTGGCTTGCAGGCAGGATGCTGGTACTGCTGCCACTCATGCTCTACCTGCTGAGGAAGCAGACTCATTCAGGAAAAAAAAAACCAAACCACATTTAGCACGAACCCAGCAAGATGAGGTGCACTGAGGGGGCTCTGCAGCAGGAACTGAACTGCACACACGGCTGAAGGTGCCAGGATGGATCCAGCCACAGCAACTGCCCGTTTCATCCACCCAGAACACTTACCTGGAAGCCGCATTTTCACTCTGCCTTCCTGCTGGAATGGGTTTGTGAGGGATGCCTGGAGATGAATCCCTGAGCAACAAGCAACTGGGATGCAGCGGGAGCCTCACCCAGCTCCCAGGCACTTTGTGTTGGGTAAGGGTCCGGGACAGGGGCAGCTAGGGCTCTTGCAAGTTTGACTCATCTACTGAACAAGGGTTATAAGCACTGTCTATACCCAAACACGTGTGGGATGGGGTAAAAAGCCAGACGCCACAGCTTAGACTTTTCTGTGGAGACCAATGTTCCCCACGAGACTGGTCCTGGCGTCCTGGCAAGCAACTCTTGACCCAACCGCAGGGCCAGGAAAGGGCTGTGGGAGCCCGCAGCAGTTTCAAAAACAGAGAGATCTTTCCATACTCCAACCCCAGCATCAAAAAATCCTATTTCCAAAGAGCAAGGCAGACAATCCAGTACCAAGGCAGTTACTGGTGGGGTGTTGATGGCCCCTTCGGTACAGATCCCCAGCCCTAGACCAGTAAATGCCTTTTAGATCCACATAAGGCACTTCCCAAGCATCAACGAACGTTTCATACCCCAGCAACCGGATCAGCATCTTAAAAAAAAAGTGATGCGCACACACACAGTGACACTCAGGACCAAGTTTAATCCCAGTACCATGCTACCGCTACCAGCGAGCAGCACCAGGAATAAGTCTGGTCCGTTCAGTGCAAACCCCACGGTCAGGTGAAATACAGCAAAGGCTACTGAATGGTTTAGGAAAGCGGCATCACCCGAAGCTGGGGGCTCCACAGGCATGGCAGATGAATCAGAGACTTGCCCAATGTGCACGTGATAGGGAGCCCTGGGAGGTCTATTTAGTCTTTCAAAGAAACCATTGTATTAGTCACAGGGGGAGTTAGAGGCTGCAGCACTGTGGGGCTCTCAGCTGACTGCACTCCAGCTGCAGCCAGACTTGTCCAATCCAAATTGCTTTCTAAACCAGTAATTCAGAGCATTCAAGAAATCTGATACAAAGTGGCAGCCGCTCTTCCCCAGGGCCTTCCTGAAGCTGCATCTTTGTTGCAGAAAAAGCCCTGGAGCCTAGGAAGAGGACACTGGCAATTCAGTAGCCTTTTTACATAAAAGAGAGATTTCCATACAAAAGCACCCTGCAGGAAAAGGAGACTCGAGAAGTGTATTCCTCTTCATCATGACCTTCTTTTCCTGACTGTTTAGCAATCCCCCAGCTATAGGGGTGTTCTGGAGGGGCCTTTCCCTCCACAGTTATTATATACCTGCTTCTGCAGCAAACCAATAATGCCAATTGATTTCCAAACGTGCTATTTTGCCAAAGGCAAAGTACAATGGTACAAGTGCATTTCAGAGCAGAGTTCAAATGAATGAGGATCTTCACGAGAAAGCACAAGATGGCAGGGGGAGGCAAGAATTTATTCTTTGAAAGTAGAAACATATAGGCATATCTAATTTTAAAGGTCTCTGTATGGAAGTCTCACTTTAATATCAAGAAGTAGCTGAACACCCATCCTTTGGCTAAGAAAGAGGAGTATTTCTTGCACCTTAACACAGGAATTACGATGAACATTCACTTTGCTGCCTGAAGTTCAAGCAAGTAGTAGGGATCCAATCATGCAGAATAAGGCTGTTAGATCACTTCAGGGCTCTCTACTAATTAATTAGTACCAAAGCATTACAGATTAATCATGTGCAGTCAGATTCAGCACAGTGTTTGGTCAGAGCAGTTTAATGCAACATAGTTTTACCTTCCTAAACTGGAGGGAGAGAATCTGCTGCCTGATAAGCTAAGCAAAAAACAGCATAAAAACCATTAGACAGAGAAGCATAGAAAGGAGCCGAAATAAACAAACCGTTACAGAGACATATTAATGATGAGTCGTTTTGCATAGGTCAGAGTTCCTATTAAAAGAAGGTACAGCTGCCTTACTCAGGCTGACTGCCAGGACGAGCAAGCCACATTGTCAATTGAAATCAAAGGCTGTAAAAATGAAATGGTCATTAACCACAGAGAATAAGTGTAAGGACATTTGTACAAGTAGGTTTCCAAGAAGCAGCACCTGAGCCTTCCATGCACCATCCGCAGCGTTGTGCTCAAAGCAGGCAACTCCACCCTGGGAGATGTTGGATTAAAGGGCAGGCAGGAGTACAGACCGCCACAAGCCCACTTCTCTGCTGGCAAGCGGGTGGCCTGAGCTGGTCACCCTCTGTGCTTCCAAGGACAGCTCTTTGGAGAAGCTGAAAACTCTCTGGTCACTATACACCGCTTTCCAGCTTGCCAACCAAATCACTAAGGTCTGGCAAAAAAATTAAAATAAAATAAAAGAAGCAGACTTTACAAGAAGCTACAGGGTTTGCTTTCTTTGCAGGAACATGTTATAACATTAACCAATTCAGGAGGAAAAAAGATAAACCAAAACGCACAAGTCCTACACAAAGGACACCCAGATGAACTACTTACCAGTGGCCAGCCACCAGCTCTCCCCAAGGAGTGTCTTCAAGGACCCATGTGCTAGCCCAAAGGCCACATTGCCATATTGTGTCAGTGGCCCCTTGCAGGCTGTAGGAAAAAAGCCCTCGGCATTGACCTGCAGCAGTCAGGAGCAGTTCCTCAGGCCCTCATCTCACCCACATGGCAATCAAAAGCCCAAAACTGACTAGCTACCAACTAGGCAACAGCGTGTAAGCTCAGTGCTTTAATTGCACCAAGACACATGCTAGTTGTGCCTCTGCAACAACCTCACCATACAGCACAGACATCCCCTTTGGGATGTACCAAGTCAGACGCCTACATCAGGATGTGCAGACAGACCAAACCTCCCCAGCCTGATACACTGAAGACCACCGTTGAACAGCCAGCCTTCAGGGCTTTATGATGATGCTACAGAAGGCAGCACGAAGAACCAAGACAGCTGCACCTCTTCAGGTCTCCCACCCAAATGACCAGTCCGGGCTCTGTGTGAGTCCCAGTCCCAAGCAGGACTTCAAGTCTCACCCTAAAAATGACCACAGAGGGTCTCTGAAAACTACTCCTGCCAACCTTATAGCACTTCCACCTGTAGAGGCAGAACCTCTGTGCAAATAATAAGTAAAAAAAGTAGTTCAGCTTGAAGGCCTGACACTTTACACAAATAATTGGCTCACTGACTCCTTCAGATCAAGGGAGCAAAGACAGAAGAAGTTTCGGACAGCCACTCAGGAGTAGCTTTAACCCAACAAACATGGGTGGCACTTGCCCTTTTGGCAGCAGCTTCACCCTCTCCACCCCCAGCCACATGATCCTGATCCCTCCCCAGTGCCAAATGCTGTTTACACAGCCAGAGGATGAGCAGGTCAGGTGTTATCCAGCTGGAAAAATCAAACACTAACCATAACAGGCTGAGGATCAGTCACCCAGTCCATCTTGCATGTGCTGTGCTGGCCCATGGGAGAAGCCATACAGAGGAACTTTGTCTTTCCAGCTGAGCCCCACCACCTGGGGCATTCCTTTGAGCCCCAAGTCCTCTCCAGCAGTGCAAGGCAGGCCTTTGTGTTACCTGCCTTACTGACCAGCACGTCACCTTGTCCTCATCTCCCACCTTAGAGAGCTTTGAATGCACCTCCAGCTGCTCTCACGCTCTGCTGACCTCCCTCCTCCCACAACCCTCCCAAGCCCAGCCATCCCAGGGGAGCAGTCCCCACAGGCTCTGGGTGCCCCCAGCCACCTCTGTCTGGCTGCAAACACAACTCACTGGCTTACATAGTCTCAGCCACCATCTTTCCAACAGTAAATGAGCCCAAAAACTTTCTGCATACCACCGCAAGGGAAAGACGTCCTTTTAGCCTCCAGGAATACTAAGGACCTGGCATCGCTTGAGGAGCCAGTGGGGAAGATCCTAAAACACTTGCTGAAGAATGCCAGTGTAGTCAGAAATGCAGTTTTAATCATGCTTTCTTGCATAAGACAAAGGGGAAGGTGTCTTGGCTTGGACGTAAAGAAAATCACCCGAATAGCAAGCGTCAGAATGAAGGGAGCCTGTGCCACAAACCCCTTGTGCTCCTGCATGTGATCAAACAGTGAGCATTGTCAGTGCTATTTTTTTTATCCCCAGTGCTGAGCACAGAACCTGGGCTTTATTCACTGCACATCCTGAAACACAGTGATGAATGCTGGTCTGAGGGTCTCTTGAGGAGCTGTGATATTATCAAAAGAAAAAGGGCATCACTGCAAAGATCCACATGTTAACTAAAGTTTAACCTCTATGTGCTAAGGAACCAAGCAAAATTTGCCTTTCAGACTAGAGATTTAAGCCCAGAGAAAGCAAGATCAAGTTCTGAATGTTTCAGCCAGAGCAGCCCTGCCTGCAGGCAGCTGGCATTTCACTTCATTTTAATTACCTTCACAGCACAGCCCCACAGAGCTGCAACAGCGTAACTGCATCAGACTCCAAACCAAACATGCCCGCTCAGAAACGCCAGAGTCCCGAGCAAGGCACGACAGACGCCCCAGTGCGCCCTGTCTGATATGCTTTGGGACTAGGCTGCCTGTGTCCCCAGCTCTCCAGAGACTTGTTAGCAGAGGACTCTGCTAACGAAATGCAGTGCTGGCAGTGGATGTGTCTCCCCGAGCAAGCCAGGGGCCATTATAGTCACTGGATGAAGGCAAACACTTGTCTTATCCTGAGGAACACATCTAAAGCAGGCGAATCAAGGTCTAAAGGTACTGTTTTCTCTCTACTAGAGAAGAGGAGCTCGGAGAGATCTGCTCCAGGCATGTGCAGCGTGGGTGGGACGAAGCCTTCTCAGGTGTCTCACATCCATGAAGCACAGCACGGCTTGTTAAAAGCTAGTCCTGAAAATACAGGTTTGGTTATTACACGCTGTTGCACTGGACTGTGAGAATTATACCCCTCTGTTATGCCCCTTCTACCAGCCTCTGTTCTTCAAGCTCCGCTTCATCAGAGGCTTTTAAACTCCTTTGGACGTTTATCATCTACTTAAGGGTTTTAGCGCTTTGACTACTCATAATTTTCTTCAGAAGTGAAGACAGTCTTCCCCATTCTTCATTTGCTTGCCAAATCTCAGTCTTGCTGCAAGGGCAGGAGGCAGAACTGTCAATCACACTCACTTATTTTAATCACTAAAAACATCACTCAAGTTGATGGCCTAGGCTGGTATATTACCCCACTGGCACTGAAAAGTTAACTGCTTGGAAAACATAGATTTTAAATCTAGCACCTTTTCTAAGCCCTCTCATGCAATCACTGCATTAAATTCTCTGCTTTCCGTGCTGCTTCTTACCGAGATAAAGAAATCCTTCTCCTTCCAGCTCATGCCCTCATATGGAAGTCGACAAGAGCTCAGGATGCCCTGAAAGAGGCTTCACAGGGGCTCCATCCTCGCATGTACAAGCACATGGACTTGATCTGCTTGAGCTGCAGCAGTCATTAATACATTTCAGTGCTCTTCCGCAGCACAAAAATGGAGCCACACGAGCTCTCCAGTGCAGCAAGTAAACAGTGAAACCTGGCAATGACAGCAAATCTGAGACTTCCAAGTTACAGTTTGGCGGAAAGAACGCTGCAGAAAAGCTGCTCAGAAGAGCCCAGGGGGAAGAGGGCAGCGCATCCATGTCGGGAGCAGGACAGAGGGGTGGCCCTGGCCATCCCCAACAGATGCTCCCTCTCGCTGGCGTCCTGACCCGTGACATTATTGGGCATGTTTTGCACATGCAGATTTCCAAGTATAAGATTTCATATGAACTTCTCTGCCTCCAAGGTTAACACTACTCAAGACAAACACAAGCCTCTCTGAACGTCTTCTCAGCTGTCGGAAGCCAACCCTTTTCAACACTGAAAAGCCAACAATGAAGCTTTCATGTACATATGGTTATGCTTAAGGCTTCTTTCCTGCCATGTGTCCTGCTTCTTATCAAGCCCTTCATGCACACACAGAACGAGTGTGTTTGTGTTTCATATACCATGGCAGTAATTATCAGCAATGCTGTGATAAAGCAGCTGTGAGTGCTGTGGAGCTGTACAAGACACATTGTTATTTTACAGACTGGAAAACGGATGTATTGAGTGTTCGCTTGTCAAGGTCATGGAATGAATCGATGTCAGAGCTGGAGAAATATGGCATTTTTTCTGCAGGTAATTAACTTTGAGCAGAGATGAACACAGACTTGCATGTAACAATTTAGAGCTAGATTTCATTAACAGAGAAGGTGGAAAACAATAAATTAAGTTACATGTTCCTGTACCAGCCCCTGTAATGCTCTGAAGGTGGTGCAGATCTGTGTATTTTAGCTCTGAATTACTGCTGCCTCTATGGTCCCAATTAAACTGGTAGCTAGCTGAAAGACATCAAGGCATGAGAAAGGACAAAAGCAAGCAAAGCAAATATTGGACAACAAGATGCCCAGGGAAGTTGGCATCTTCCCAGTAACTCATTGCGCGTAGAAGATTTTTTGTGACTGTGGGTTAGAAAAGAAGCAAGGTGAAGATACAGCTGTTTGTAACAGCTCTTCTGCCTTCCTCTTCTTGGACAAGGTGAAGTGTGAGACTGAGCCGGTGTGAGATAACACCCTCATTCACCCGAGACCTTCCCCCCCCGTGCTGAAACAGAGCGAGGATAGAGCGGGTTTCAATGCCACCTCCTGGAAACAGCCTCTGCGGTGGCACAAGAGGCGCCTGGTTGAGAAGAGACCACGCTCTCCCCTCCACACAACCAGCTGGCATCCCAGGCCTGGGAAATGTCTCCATTTACGGGGTTTCCAGAGAAGAACAAAGTTCACACATGTGATATATTCTGTATTTCAACAGCGGTCCTGAAGGGCACTGTTTGTCCAGCTCCACATCTTGATCTTCCAGCCTAGGTTACCGGCTCGACAGCCCACATACTCAGCTCCATGTGACTTCCTAGGAGATATGGACAGGAAGCTTTAGAAAGGTGGCTGAGAGCTGCAGCCTGGGGTCATTACTCACTGGGCACAAGCGGTAAGGTGCCCACTCAAACAAGGCACCGCTGGGCAGAGAATTACACCAACAGGAAAAAAGACACTTCTACCCTAGAGACCCAAGGGATGAACCCACCAATGCCTTCGCTTTTGCCTGGATGTCCCTCCTGTCCGAGTTTGGACACTTCCAACCAAGACGGGTACACTGAAATCCTCCAGATGCCACAGATGGTTTTTAATCAGGGATTTACACCACTTGTTGCCAAAAGCAAGGTCCTGTAAGAAGTTACAGGTGCCCAACTGCTGGAGAGGGAACTCCTCTGAACTAAGCAAGCTAAACATGCTTTTCAGGAACCAAACACTCCTGTGTTTTCAGCTCACTTTATTATAGTAACAGATCTTTCACCTCCATTTGATATTATGTGCAAAGCAAGAGGTACAAGGACTGAGAATGGTTTCTAGCCAGAAAAGCCAGGTGGCAAGGCACTCTCCTGGGTTCAACTGCCACCACAACCAGAGACGGCCGTCCAAGAAAAGATCAGAGGCAACGTCACTATACTCTAAAAATATCTGGATATGATGAAGCTATGACAGTAGAAAGATATTTAAGCAAGGAGGCAATGCTGTAACGAGACCGAGGAGCAGACATCTGCATTAGACAAGAGGTGCAGATCACTTCCAACAGAGGAGTTTGCCTAGGGCTCAGATGAAGCCTCTGCCGTAAGATTTCACATGAAATTGCATCTCTCTGCACAAGAAATTCTACAGAATCTGCTAGTTCTTACAAAAAGGACCCCTAAAGAGACGTCTTGAATTTGTGGCCCATGAATTCAGCTAAGGCAGACCATAGACAGGAGCTACAGATTCTCCTCTTGCTTTGTAAAGTAATTATATTCCAGTGCTTTGAGATGTAAGAGCTGTTTAAACCACCACCTACCCCAAAATAAAAAAGTCCTGTCAGCTGCCAGGGCAAAAGGCAGGTCACCATGGCCATAAGCTGCTCCTCACATTGTGTGTTATCAGGTATATGTTAAAAGACTGATGAAGGAAAACCAGTAATCTCTCGTCAGTGAGCTATCAGCTCACAGGGAAGATTCTTCCTGAAGACCAGTTCCTAAAGGCACAAGAAGTAAATATCCTGAATACTCTGTTTAATAAAGAGATGAGGTTCTCTTATTCTTTTGTCTCCTGCACCACCACCTCTGACAAATTCTACAAGTTAAAAAAAAACCAGAAAAAGCATGTACCAGATTCCAAATTAGTATCCTTCAATTTACACAACATCCGTTTCCTCCTATACGACTAGGGAGACCAGGTATGACCATCCAGACTACTCTCTACATGGTTCACAAATGCAATCGTGTAGGTGAAACCTGTTCATGCGTCACCCCAGAAGTCGGGATTCCTAACCTCAGTTCCATAAAGGCATTTCCATGTCTGTAAGTGCCTCTGCCACGTCACTACACTTTCTACGGCTTTAAGAGTGGGTAAAGAGAGCAGGCAAATATTTTGGTGAAACACACTCTACAAATACATATAAAGCCAGCAACAGAGAAGCCTGAAAAAAACCCCTACACTTTCTTTGGATCAGAACATCCATTTTTGCTTTCTAACCACCAGAGCAGCCTCCCACCGCAATTCTGCATCTGCATCACTTGTCCCATATTTTCATTAGCTCCAAATCCACCAAATTCAAATACGTTCTGCTTTGAAGAGAACTGCTGAATGTTATCTGCCGTTAGGCATGTCACTCATCTTGCTTTTCAAGTTCTGCCAGGCAAGCTCTCCAGATGTTCCTGGATTTAATTAAACTCATAATTGCTTTCTGAAAGTCTTCTTGCCTACACCATTCCACTCACTTGCTTTCCAGAATTGTTATGATACATTATTTAATTACAGGACAAAAAGACCCACTTCATTCAAGCCCTTGCCCTGCATCACAGACAACACCACGGTTTCCACACATTCTGGTGCAAGTCCTCAACATTTGTAGGTGCTCTCAGGGCTGTGCAGAGAATAAGACTTTTATATTCCTCCTCCCTAATTCATTAGAGAAACTGGAAGACGTCATGAACATAGGAAAAGGTCAGTTTTGCTATTTAGTGAATATTTATTCACTGCTTCTTACAACAGAAGGGGCAGCCACTGAAGATAAGGGGCAAAAAGAAAATACCTTGCCATGGGTCTTGACGACCAAGTACGTAAGTGGGTTGAAAAAAACGAACCTGAGTGCACTGCTGATTTAAGCATGGCAGTACAGTGTCCCTTCACCTGCAAAAGTACCAGGCTCCCACGGATGGAGGCTGGGGTGCACCCACTGCTGCCCAACAAGTTCAAGGTGTTTGGGACTCAGAGCTTTGCAGGCACAGGCTGGATTTACTGTGCCAGAGCCGCAGCATCCACCCAGATAGAAGACACCGCGTTCACTGCATGGGAGCGCTACGTTGCTCTGCGCCCTCGCCAGTGGCCTTAAGGGAAACTTTGGGAATTTGGGGAAGCTGGCTGGGAACACCGGAGGTACTGCTTGCAGGACTGATGAACACTCCTTTATGGTTAAACTGATTAAAGCTGCAATTTGAACACCCTCGGGGGGGAATAAAAGTCAAGTGATAGGCAACAAAAACACCTCAACATCTTATTTATTGAAGACTCTCTCTACTTGTAATCCGCAGAATGGAGTCAGACTCAATTACAGATTTCCTTTGCACGGTATGGTCTCAGGTCACAGCTTGGCTGTGGACACCGTATGGGCATTTGTTGGTACTGAAAATGCCATGGCAGGCAGACAGGCTGCAATCAGGTCACACGCTACGATACCAGCACAAAGGAAGTGAATTAAGGCAACTTAACTTTGGCATTACCCCATTTTTAACATCTGACTTCCAAGCAGCACGTCTTTATCTCTTTTGGTCCTGTATTTATTTTTATGAATCTCTGATTCTTTGAGGCATCAGCCCTTGACATGCTGAAAATAGATTATTTATAAACCATCAACAGAGGCACACTCAAGAGCTTACAGACTGAAGAGCATTCCCAGTGAATTCAAAGTAATTTATAGGCTTTCTTTTGAACCACTAGCACAATCACCGACACCTTTGCCTTCGCTGGCACGTTGCCTTGTATTTTTGTATTTGCTAACCTCAGCCAGTCTCAGTTGACATGTTTATCATACCTTCTCCCATGTGAACAAAGCCTTGTTCCTACTGCAGACCCCCTGCCTCAGGCCATTTCTGACCCAGGAATGCCGTTCTCACTGCCGCTCAGCCCATATCTACATTGTAGAAATACCTTTTTGGCAATAAGATAAGGCACAGGCACAGCAGGCCTCTTGCTGGGAGCCTGGTGTCAGTAACAAAGGCGGCGTCACCACAGCGAAGGCAGGAAGGTCAGGGCAGTGCCCACACCCCATTTAACAGGAGAGGTGCAGGGACCGGTGTCCACCTGCATTTCGCAGCACACCTGCCCTTCCATAGAGCAGGACAGCCCCCACCCCAGCAACACCCCGGGAAAAACACAGCCCTTTGCCGGGAAGCAAGGGACAACCAGCTGTTATGGAGAGCCCAAGCCACCCCGGAGAAGATGTGTGGGGAGGGAAAGGCCCAGGCGGCCATGCCGCTTCCAGCTGGGCCGTCACCTCCGTCCCTCCGGGCCGGTACTGCCTTACCGCCTGGGACACCACCAGCCCGCTCTGCTCCCGCTTCACCCCGCACAGCTCGTCCCGCACCCCGGCCCCCCCCCCCGGCCTCTGAAACGGCCCTGTCCCCTTCCCATCCCGCTCACCTGTTCTGGGGCCGGATGCCCAGCAGGTAGCTCCGCCGGTCGGGCCGGGAGGCCCAGGCCGCGCTCTCGGCCTCCTCCGCCCCCTCCATGCTGCCCGTTCCGCGCTCGTAGAGGCCGGCGAGGGCCCGGCGGGACGAGCCCATGGCGGCGGCCGGCCTGCGGCTGCCCCTGCCCCCGCCGCCGCTGTCCGCCCTGTCACTCACCGCCGGCATTTATAGCCGCCCCGCACATGCTGCTGTCAGTCGGGGGCGGCGGCGTGACGCGGTGGTGCGGCCCGAACGAGCCCGGCCTCCCGGGGCCTGGCCGCCCATTCTGCCCCGGGGCCCTGCTGCCCGGGCCTCCCCGGCGCTGGGGGCCCAGCCTCCCCCAGGGCTGGGGGCCCAGGCTGCCCTGGGGCCCTGCTGCCCGGGCCTCCCCGGCGCTGGGGGCCCGGGGCCTGGCCTCCCCCGGGGCTGGGCCACCCCCCGGGGCCTGGCTGCCCAATCTGCCCCGCGGCCTGGGGTCTGTCCTCCCCGGGACCAAGTCTGCCCCATGGCATTGCTGACCGTCCTCCTCCTCCTCTTTCCATCACTGCCAGCTCAATTCCATCATTTTGGGAGAGAGTGTGTTTTATTCTTTTTAGCAATAACTTCCACCCCCTTCCCCCGGCTCAATTTGGGGGATTTCTCGCACCTTAAAGGTGTCTCGGGATCAGCTAAAGCGTCCCTCGGTGTCACACAGGCCCCAGGCTCCTGCTTGGCCAGCAGCACTGCACAGTGCGGTCATGGTGGTCCCCTCCTCGTGTTGGACTCACCCCTCGGCAGCCTGGCTTTTATCCTGGGCTGCCCGGTAGAAGATCCGTGATGCTATTTATTTGGTCTCCATGAAAAGAACAGCACAAAAGAGGGCTATAAAAGGTGGATACGTGTCACAAACTATTACCAGCAGTGATTTAATACCAAATGAAAACATAATGTGCAATAAAATGGGATTTATTCTTGTTCCACCTTCGTCTTGCCTGTCAAGCTGTTGTATCGTGTGCCACAGGCATGTCACTGGTGGCACCGTGTCTCTCTGGCACGGCATTGACGGATGGAGCGGATTTGCTGCAGATCAGCTCTCTGCCCATGACTGCACAGCAGCGATTGCTGCAGAAGTGGGAAGACTACGGTGGAGAAGATGATGGCAGATGGCTGCTCCAGACTGAGAAAGACAACAGGCTGCGAGCTGGTCCTCCCTGCGCAGGAGAGATAACGAATGTGGCAGCAAGCAGTGCGACAGGTGGTGGCCACCTGGGTCACTTGGTGCAGGACAGCCCGGATTCCTCTTCCCCAGCACACACGGTGATTTGGAAGGTGGCTTTGGATAGGGACATACAGAGTGTGTGCATCACCTGTACCGGTACAGGGGCGTGCGCAGAAACACAGGGTGTGTGCACCACCCATGCACGGGCACAGGGATGTGCCAACAAACACACAGCCTTCACCTAAGCTGTTCTTGTCACTGGTATATCAAACTCGGCACCACTCGGAAGGGGTGCTAACAAACTGAGACAGATCTGCACGTGGAGAAACTGATGTCCACCAAAAGGATTGCCAAGCCCAGCAGATGTCCATACCCGGGCATACGGGAGGACAGTGACACCTGTGGACCAGGGCTTTGGGGAGAAGTTTGCAGGGAGAGGCAGTGACTGGCGGGTATTCAGCCATGCAATCTAGTGGAGTGGTGCTTGCAGATACCACCAGATCCAAAGGCAAGACCCCCAAGGAAGTTCTACTCTCATATAAAGTTTCTTGGGTCCTGTTGACCTGTGGGAGTCAGTGTATACTGGGTCAACAATTTGGTTTCTGTGGTTGCAGTAGTTACAATGTGGTCCTAACTGCTCCAAACCTGGATTTATCCAGTTGGTTGACAGTGGCATGATCAGACTTGTAGTTCTTCCACTCGAGGCCCAGTGAAATGCTTTTCTCAGCTCAGATCCCAGGGCAGTCTCACATTTGAGCAATGTTTTGGAAGGAGATTTCTGTCATCTCAGGAGTAGGTATTGGAGTTTATTTGCTTTTTGCAGGCCAGTGTGGCAGGTGATTACACTATCAGGCATGTAAATAGCTGGATTTGTGATACCAGAGAGGATACTTGGACAAGGAGAACAAGACCAGGGGACATCAACTGAAATTAGCTGGACAAAGTTACTACCTTTGGTTCAACAAGTCTCCGAGCTACAAAAGAATATTCTCTGTGTGTATGCCTCGATCTCACACCCTTTGCTGTGCCCTGGCTTCTGCCCACATGTGGGAGGCAGGATGCCATGCTGGGAGGACGCAAGGTGGCATTCTCCTGCTCCCGTCTCTTTCTCTGAAAGGAAGAGGACTTTCAGGTCTTACAGCTTCAGGCAACCTGAATTCAAGTGCCAGCATATGAATTACGTGTTATTTTACCATCCCATCACAACGAGCCCTACCTCTTGGGGTGTTGGTCTGAGAGAAGAGAGTCCAGACTATCTTGAGAAGGGTGTCCAGGAGAGGTGAGTCTCTGTGTTGGGCCTGGAACTGTGTCCGATTTCAGACTCCCAAATACAGGAAAGACACTGATACACTGGAGTGAGTCCAGTGAAGGCCACCAAGATGATTAAGGCAGCTCAGGAACTTGACATAGGAGGAGAGGATGAGAGAAACTGGGTTTAAGCCTTCAGGGGAGGGCTAAATGGAGACCTCCTTGCTTCCTTCAACTACATCACAGGAGGGTGCAGACCAGACAGAGCCAGCCGCTTCCCAGGGGTGCAGACGGATAGTCTGAAAGGGAACAAATGCAAGTGGCAAGGAGGAAAGTTCTGATTAGATGTTAGGAAAAGAAATGGCCCTGTGAGGGGACGAAACAGTACAACAGGGTCCCACAGAGGTGGGCGATCTCCATCCTGGGAGACTGTGAATGGGACAAGGAGCTGAGCAACTTATCGACGTCCAGCTCAGAGTGGGGGGCTGGACCGGAGACCTCCAGAGCTCCCTTCCCACCCCAGTCATACCATGGGTCTGTGCCTCTCCCAGGCAGCAGGGGGAAACCTGGATGGTGAGCGCAGATTTAGCCTGGCTGTGGTGAGACGAAGCCTGCTGTGGTGTTTGATCTGCCCCCCAGACACATGCTGGATGTATTTTTTCCTGCTCTTTCAGGCTCTGAATGGTTCTTGTGCCCGTCACCCTGCTGAGACAGAGCTTCCTCTTACAGCCTCTGCTCTCCTGTCATTTTGTTCCCAGAGAGTGACAGTGCCCCTTGCACCCGTCTCCATTTGGAAACACGCTCCCTCGCCATTTAGCTTTTGAAGCCTAAGCCAGTCAGCCACAAGGCTTCAATCCTTGTTAGCAAAGCTTTCCTCCTCTGCCTGCAAATCCAGCGCTGACTCACAGCGAGAGCCACAGATGTTTTCTCACCCCTCTCACACAATATATCCTTCCCTTTCCCCGCCTGCACATCCAGCGCTGACTCACAGCGAGAGCCACAGATGTTTTCTCACCCCTCTCACACAATATATCCTTCCCTTTCCCCGCCTGCACGCACACCCGTAGGTTCCTCCCTTTCTAAAATCACAGTCTTCTTCCAGCTCTCCAGTGTGACGTCAACAAGCTCTCAGCCCTGATTCTTCACCAAATATTCATGCAGACTCTGCCAGGGCAGGGATCTTACAGGGGACAAGCATGATGGGCTTTTTGTGAAGGTATTTGATGGAGGATGCCCTCTCTGAAGCCCAGAGAAGCAGTCTGTGGGGAACACAGCAACCTCCAGCTGTTTGAAGAGACACTGCATCAACCAGAAGTGTCATCTTTAGCTCCGGGAAAGTTCTGGGTTTAACTTAATGATCATTTTTATTAGCTACCTGCACTGCATTTTAAATAACTCGGTTTCACAGGCATGACATGGAGCTACTGGCACATATTTAGCTGGAATCTTCATTTGCAATCCATTAATATGTTTATTTTAAATCTGCAAGGGTATATTTCCAAATGCTTGGCTGGACCCTCTAGAAATTCAGAAAAAGGAGGGTCTGTGTGGTCTCAGAGACAGCTGGGGAGATGAGCACAAAGAAAGGTCCTATGGGTCTGTGCTAAGCATCACCTTCCCTGTATCCAGAAAAGGAAAGGACCAGTCCCTGTAGGAGCAGGGATTGCTCTGGATCAGATCTATCGACAGGGTGTAGCACATTTTCCTGCCTTTGTAGGAGTGCAGCCTGACTGTCCCATCCTGCACAGAGGAAAGGGCGTGGGGGGAGAAAATCCTTCCTCCACCCACCAATTTGTTGGGTTTGGCTTTTTCCTACCATCCTCTTCCCCATCCTTTATAAGAGCAGGTAGAAGGCACATCCCTCGGCCTTGTTTGGTCCCTCTGATCCTATGGCATGGCTCAGCTCTGCCCCAGGTTCCCTGGGGAACCCCGTAGAGGTGATCCATGACCGCTCTCAGCCACCTGGAGGCCTGCCTGCATCCTTCCATGCTGCCACTGAAGGCACTTGGGAGAGACATCCCTGGTGTTCTTGCTTTTCCTTGGTCAACCCCCATCATTGCTATTGTGAAAACCACTGCTGCAGCCCCAAGGGGGGAGAAATATCAGCAGGAGAGCAAGGGTCTCTCTTGCAGCTTCTTCTCCAGATGATTTGTGGTCACCTTTGTGCTGAAGTCATGCTGCCCATCACTCCTGGCATCACAGGAACCTGCTGCCCGAGACCATTGGCTTGGGGAGAAGCCAGGCTGGTGGGAATTTGTCTGCCCTGGGGCTGGGAGCCTGTCTGTGGGAACCCCCAAGTCCTGAGCCCATGTCTGTTGGCTTTGTGTCACACTCCCTGTCCAGTCACTTCAGAGCAAAGCTCTTTGAGAATGACAACCAGTTGCTCCCAGTTCACCCTCCATCCTCTCCATTTGCCATGTCACAGACCTCCAGCTCCTTTTCAAGTGGTCCTCCCACCTCTGGAAAGGTGACGAGTTTAGGTTTAATGAGTCTGACCTTACTCACCCTAACTTTGTAAATGAAAGTCGCGGCATGGTGGGAAGAAGTCCTGACGCTCACCGCCGCGTCGTTTCCCCTGGGTCAGCAGGCTGTCCTTGGCCGTCCCAGTTCCACCACATCCCGGAGAGGCTTGTGCAACCTCGGGGTGGGCTGGCCCAGCGCCACTTCCCCCGGGCCCTCCTGATGCCCGTCCCAGCCGGTGGGGATTTCTCAGAGGAAGCAGGCCAGCAGGGTTTCTGCCCGCCCGGCGGAGCGGAGGCAGTGCAGCCGTGGCTCCACCATGAGACTTGGGGCTGTGGCCCCCGGGAGAGAGGTGAGGGTGGCTGTGGGGTGCGAGGGCGGAGGGGAGGGCAGCCACGGGGATGAGAGCAAGGGTGGTGGTGGGGATGAGGTAAGGACGGCTGTGGAGGTGGGGGCGAGGACACCTGTGGGTTGGGAGGTGAGGACATCCATGAGGAGGGGGGTGAGGAGACCTGTGGGCAAGGATATTCATGGGGATGGGGTCGAGGACACCCATGGGATTAGGTGGGGGACACCTGTGGGGATGGGGAGAGGACACCCGTGGGGAGGAGGTGGGGACGAGGTGGGGACACCTGTGGGGATTGGGAGAGGGCACTTGTGGGCATGGGGGTGAGGACACCCGTGGGGGTGTGGGCAAGGATATCCATGGGGATGGGCATGAGGACACCCGTGGGGGCGGCGGCAAGGTCACCCGTGGGCAGGGGACGCACGGGGGGTTTGGTACCCGAGCGAGAGGCGCCTCCTGCCGCGCTCCCCTCGGAGCGGACCATACCGTCCCGTCCCGTCCCGCCCCGCGCGGTTGGGTCGTGGGAGCGGGGCGGGCCCGGCGGCGCGGAAGTGCGGGCCTGGCGGGGCCTTCCCCGGGCGGCGGGGCACGGCGGGGTCGCGGCCCGGCCCGGGGGCCGCCCTGCCCGCCCGCCGCACGGGCCCGAGCCGCCCCCCAGCACCGCCGCTGCCGTCCCGCCCGCCCCAGGTGCTGCTGCCGCTGCTCCCGCAGAGGAGCCGCCGCGGGCCCGGCCGGCGGCCGCCGAGGCCGGGGAGGAGCCGCCGGCGAAGCGATGCAGGAAGGTGAGCGGCCGCCGTGGGGACGGGGGGCAGCCGGGCCTGGGCCATCCCCCGCCGCCGCTGGGCCCCGAGGGTCCACCCCACAACCCCCGTGGCATCCCCTGGGCAGGGAGGCCCAACATCCCTGTTGTTCCATATATCCCCCTGGGATGGGTGACGGGGACCCCCTCTTGCAGCCCAGCGTGCCCGGCCACCAGCCACTGGCTGGGAGCGAGCCCCTGGGCTGCGCCCACCAGCTTGTTTCCATCTCCCTGTCCTGTTCCCCCGCAGCCATTGCGATCACCGAGCAGCCGGTCTCCGTCTCCGTCCCCGTGGGGTACTCCTTCAGCCTGCGGTGCAGAGCCGAGGGACGCACGTCGCTGCAGTACCAGTGGTTCTGTCAGCACCAGGTAAGGGTGGGGGCAGAGGTGGCCCTGGGCACGGCGATGGAGCTGGCCCTCCGCGGACAGACATGGTGGGATAGAGCTGGCCGTCCACGGACAGACCTGGTGGGAGGCAGGAGGCTCGAAGGAGCTGGGGATAGGATCTGTGTGCACGCCAAGGGCTTCTGCAGATGCTGGAAAGGGGCATGCAATGAAAAAGCTCCTCCTGCATCCCTGTGTCTGGAGGAAGGGAGGAAACAAGGGACTTCCACTTTTCCTGCTCTTATGAAGGGCTTGCTGGTGCCTTGTACTACCAGCAGTGAGGGGATTTGCTGCCCAACGCCTGTGTTTTCCCTTTAGTCTGTCTGCCGCCAGATCCCTGGTGCCACCAAGCAAGATTTGCCCATCACTGCACAGCAGACCCAACTCTACACCTGCAGAATCAATGACCTCTACAGGAATGCTGTCTTCTCCGACTGGGTGAAGGTGGAGGTCCATCAGTGTGTCGCCAGAGGTGCGAGTGTGTCTTCTATCTTTTCTATATTTTATGCTTTGCCCACCCTTGGAACAGTGATCCTGTGCAGTTCCTGGGGCAGTGTGACCTTGCAGCCCGAAAATCACAATCCAGAAGGATTGCTCCAGCAACGTGAGCGTGCAGGTTTAAGCCAGGCTTCCGCGTCCATCCTCTGGATGCTTCAGGTCTCTGTCATCATCCCAGTAACACCGGCTGTGTGTACCTGCCCCTCCTGCTGATCACTCGCCATGTGTTTCCCAGAGTTATACCAGGTGTTTGCCTGTTTGCCTTGGGCAGAGGGACTGGAAGAGGTGATCTGGCTATTTCAAAGATGAGCAAAAATAACTCTGGGTGTGGTTGACCTCAGCAGGTTGACTGCGCCCTTGGCAGGAAAGGGCAAGCATCATGTTTGGGAAGCCAGAGGCAGGGCTTTGGCATGTCATTTATTATTGCGGGTGTTGTTCTCAAGGATTCCCTGCTTCCAGAGCAGAAGGGCGCAGCTGTGACATCCAGTGGGATGGCATCTCATGGTGCGGGTGGAAAAAGCTCTATTTTCTGGCATTATGTGCAGAGTTCTCTATGGGAGGGGGGGTGGGGGGTGGGGGGGGTGGAATCACCGTTGTTTTCAGCCCTTGTGGAGGGAGGACCAATTCTGTGTTGCTGCTTCACAGGACTGCCGCCTCGGCTCTGGCGAGGAGAACCGGTCATCGTCCTCAACCCCACCGAGCAGAGAGTGGAGGTGGGGAAGCCGCTACAGCTGCAGTGTGCTGCCATGGGGGTCCCGGCCCCCTCCTACCAGTGGTACCGGAATGGGAACCTGCTGGAACAACAGAAGAAAAAAAAACTCTGGGTAACGTTGCCTTGCGATAGTTCAGAAGCTTTGGCTGCTGAGGTGGGTGATGGGAGAAGGTCATTGCTGGATGGTGGATGTGGGAGAGCCTCAGAAGCTTTGGAGAGACTGCTGAAAATGGTGTTATTTTCGTCCTGGACGTGACAGGTGGCAGTCCTTAAGCCTGGCTCGTATCTGCATGACAGGGCTCGGGCATGCTTTGATCTGTGTGATCAGGTGAATGCCAGCAGAAAGCAGCCTCTCCTTGCCCGTCCTCCCCGTCTCTCCAGCCCTTGAGAAGCAGCCTCGCTCTCCGCTGTCTTTCCCTGCCACGTTGCAGGGTTGTGCGAAAGCAATCCACGCATCACCCCTGTTGCTTTGATAGCTGACTAAAGGACTCCGGGTGAAGAGGGAATACGTTTTACAGGCTTCTTTCAAAGCGGTGGATGTTTCTCTAAGAAGTAACCAATTCATAGGTGTGTCAAGGGCTCTCAGCGCGTCTCTCGTGCCTTTTTGCAGCAGCGGCACAAGAGCAGCTATCGTATGTCTGTGCGGGGGACTGCAGAGTGATGGAGCTGCGGGAGTGCTGTCTGCCTGCAGGAGAGCTAGAAGGAAAAGTGGTCAGCCCTGATAGAAAAGAGTCAGGGAGACAGCAAAAGGCCTGGATTTATTTTGGGTCACTGACTGAATGTAAATCAGTGCTGTCGTCTTGATGCAAGAAAGGCAGATTTCCTGCTGGGGCATCACGTGACGGGTAACGAAGATAAGAGATCCAATCTCTTCTCAGTAGTGGTAGGTGATACCAGAGGTGACAGTGGCCTCAGATTGCATTTTTCACAAGAAAGTTCCAGCTGGGGATTAGGTTCTTCATTAGAGGTGGGTAGTGCTGCCCTGGAGCTGGAAAGGCAGAGACATCTCTGTCCTTGGAGATTTTCAGTACTCAACTAGACAAAGCCATGGCCAACCTCACCCAGTGGTGGCTTTAGTTCCTCTCTGAGCGGGAGCCTGGGCTGGAGAACCACAGAGGTCCTTGCCAGCTGGTACTGCTCTGATTCTTGTCCCACATCAAGAGAGATGGATAAGAACTGAAAACTTGCCAGAAGAGAGCAATGGGCATGATCAGAAATCTAGAAAATGCCACCTAAGAGGAAAAACAGGCAACTTTCTGATGTTGGCCATGCACCGTCCTCCCAGTGTGGCTCCTGGGGCAGAGTATGGCTGTGACACAGGGCTTGGGGGCTGCCAGAAAAAGAAAGGAAGGCATTTGGGCAGAGGATTCTTGCGCTGTAGAAGCTGGGGTTAGCAGCAGACCTTAGTGTGTGGCCTTACTGCGCTATTTAGAAAGACAAGTGTCATGGGCAATCTCCTAGCTTTGTGAGGCAAGGAATGAGGTCTCAGCAAACAGCAAGAAAAAAGACTTCTTATTCCTGGAACACAGGTGCCTTTGGCAGATATCAGCAGGGGGCCACAAACTTTCACCATAAATAATGTGATTTAACTTTTAATCTGTCTAGATCACCCATGCGAAGGTCAGTGACTCCGGCACGTACCTCTGCTGTGCCTCCAATAGCCACGGAGAGCACTGGACCAATGCCGTGGATGTCCACATAGGTGAGTGGAGCCAACCTACGTCTGCTTTGCTGCAAATCACCTTTTAGCATGAAAAGCAATGAAAGGACAGGCAGGGATTTAGTGCTCTCGCCTGGAAGCGCAGAGCTGGTGAACAAGGAGCCCAGTGCTCTCATGTTACCCTGTGGCTTAATCGGTGCGGGGGAAGCTGGGTTCTGGGGTGTGGGATTAGGAGAAGTAGGATGTGTGGCTCTGACACTTGCACCTCCCACAGCTTGGGCAGATCTTGCACTCTTTTATTAACAAAAAGAGACACCAGTTTTAAATACCGCTTCGGCAGGGAGCCAAAGGTAAGACACTTCAGAGTAGAAAAGCAGCATGGGGCTCTGCGGGGAAGCTGGAGTGTCCTGGCATTCCTGCGGTGGCTGTCACGGGAGCAGCCTGCAGAGTGCAGTTTCACACCCTGGGTATACTGGAGGTGATGATCTCAGCAGAGCTGCGCAGGCCCTGCCGAGCAGTGTGCGCAGGCATCCATCAGCCCTGTGATAAATGGGATTCCTTGATAACGGGGTTCAGAGGTATCATGGGAAGCGGCGTCTGTGAAAGAAAAAAACCCCAAAACCCGGTGATCCGCTCTACTGCGGCACGGGATGCTGCTGGTCCTGCAGTCTGTTGGGAACCTGCCGTGTTAGAGCAGGTTGAGCACTCTCAGATGCTCCCTGTGGTTTTCTTGCCTTGCCAAGGTGTTGGTTTAATAGCTCCCTGGCCAAATCGCAGCGGGATCCTTTGCTAGAACTCATTTACAGCCTTTCTGAGACGAAGCGATGTGCTCGGACGCATAGAGCTGGAAAGGTTGGTGTTTATTTTGGGAAGGTTCAGGCCCCTGGGGCCGGCAGCCCAGGCCTGATGCTGCGTGAGCTGATGGATCCCAGGGAGAAGATGGGTCCCCAGAGCTCAGGCATGTTCCACCTTCGGTGTGACACCGCTTTGGCCCTCTGCCTTTGCCCTGCTCTGAGACAGGAATAGCACAGGCTGACTTTGCTGGCTCTTTACTCCATCTAGAGATTTTTCTATGCCATAAACCTCTCCTCTCGCCTTTTAGGCTGGCTTTAAAATTGCTCCAGAGTGCAAATTGGTCCTGTACAGCCAGAGAGCACTCTCCCTGCCTCCTCACAGCTGGCAAAACAGCCACCAGACGGGGACAGGCAGCGAGAAGGGGGCACAGGATTAGGTTGGGTTTGAAATGTCATGGCTGGGTAGCTTTAACGTGCAAGAGGCAGCTCTGTCAGAGGCAGGAAAGGATGAATGGGCTTGCTCTGCTGGCTTTCCACGCATCCTTGGGGCATTAGCAACACTGGGTCGGGTGCTAAAGGTCTTCCAGACCTGTGAGATTTATGTAATTAAAAATATGCCCTTAATTTCTTCTTTTAGAGCCTGTAGGGCTTTAGGGTTTTCTCCTGGGCTGGTTTTTTTTTTATTATATTTAATTTAAATAGGAAAAGCTGGAGCTGTTAAGACAATGATGATTTTAAGAGGCTGGAAGTGCTTGGGCAGGGGAGGTTGTGGAGCTTGTGAAGGTGAGTCATGTTTAGGGTGGCTCTTTTGAGCTGGAACTGCTGAAAGGCAGGGAAAGGCAAAGCAGGGTGGTGGAGGCTCTGGGAATATTATCGCAATCAAAAGCAAATAGTCGGCTTCCTCTGCACTGACCGCTCATGGGCAGAAGCTCTCTGTTTTGAAGCTTATGTTGATCTTGAGTCATTGTGTTTCCTTTGCTTTCGCTGCAGCGAGGGAGCAGGCGAGTCAGCTTCAAGCTTGGCTTCCCAGCTGCTCAGGATTTCATAAATCCTCCCCAGATCGCCAGACCAGTGTCTTTAGGGTTAGCAATCAGGCTATGAAGAACTTGCCCGAGGAGCGTTGCTCATGCGGATGCTCTGCGGGGTTCGGTGCAGCTTTGCATTGCTGGGGTATGTTGGAGCAGGGTTCAAGCCCCGAGACGGGAGCTGGCACTGGGCACAGGCTTATCATTTCCCTCTTTCTTTTCCAGGTACTTGTCGCTCTGAAAAGTTTTTTGGTGAGTAGTGTCATCTTTTCTTCCTGAGCAATTATTTCCTTAATTAGAAGCCAGGCTCCAGGGTGGATGGGGGGACAGGGCACAGGAGTGGGTGCCTTTCCTGCAGAGACTGCTTCAAGCCTTCATGCCGACATTGTCATGGGCTCTGTGCTTTTGGGATCAGGGCTGCAAGGCATGGGATGAGTCCTATCCCCTGCCAAGCCCTGATCGGTCTCAGGAAGTGCAGTAAGATTATTTCTAATGAGTAACCCAGCCTTGACCTCTGTGCCCACCAAACGAGTTTAAAAGTATTGTTCACATGACACCTTTTCCCTTCCTTGAAATACCTCCTCGGAGCAGGCCAAAGCTCCTCCACCACTACTGAGTGCCATAAATCTGGTTTTCCTGCAGTGGGAGGTGGGGATAAACTGAAAGCAGGAGCCCAGGGTTTCTCTCCTTCAGCCCCGTGGGGGAAAGAACCTCTTAGCCTGGGTCAGTGCATCATCCCCCTCCCAGGCTCCGCTGGACGCAAGACCTGCGGTCACTGTAGGGCAGGTGCCAAATAACCTTGGTAGCACAGATCCCCCTGCACTCCTGGGATTTTAGTTGTCAAGTGAAAACTTCTCAGAATGATGGTTTGTGTATTTTGCCTAAGCGTTCAGAAAGCCGAGGGCTTTCTGGAGGGCACTTCAGGCTTGTAGCAGTGTAGGCTCTATCCTTCCTGCCTAGAAGTAAGAAAAGATTTCCCTAATCCTCACTCAACAGGAGGAGGCAAGACCTTGCCTCCTCCTGAGCATTTACAACTTTGTCGCTTGGTGTTTCCGTTAGCTACAGGCAAGATAGCGCTTTTAGTGGGCAACAACCACTACCAGCATCATCCCAACTTGATGGCTCCCATCACGGATGTGTTTGAGCTGAGTCTTCTTCTGGAGCAGCTGGGCTTCCAGGTTGTCTCCCTTCTGGACCTGAACAAGGCTGAGATGGCGACAGCGGTCAGTCGGTTCCTGCAGCTCCTGGGGAAGGGAGTCTACGGTAAGGCAAAGGCAATAAGATAAGGTAGCCGACGGGCAGGTAGCAGCGGCTGATGCCAGGGAGGAGCAGAGATTTGGCAATTTTACGAACAGCTGTTGAATTAAAAGAGAAAAGTTGAACTGTCCTTTAGGGGGGACAGAGGAGCCCTCTGGCACAGTCTGCGGCAGCGTGTCTGCAGCAGTGCCAGGCTTGGCAGAAGCCCCCAGGTAAACGCCATTCAGTTTTGGCCAGGTTACAGGCAGGCAAAGTAAGTGTTTCTCCTTCATGTGGCTTACTTCCAACTCCAACAGCATCGTCTCATGCTGAGGTTTTGGGGACCCAGCGCTTCTGATGGCAAATGGGAGAGGGTCTTTCCTTAGGTGAAAAATTGAGGAGATTGACTGTCAATTGTCCCCCCTCACTCCTTTGTGAGGAGAGGAGCTCCTTTTGAGCTGTGACTGCTACAGCTGGCCACAATTTCCATGTTTCTCTTTCCTGGTGGTCTAATTTGAGCCTCTGACAGCCTTTTTGGAGAAGCGCGTTCCCAGCTGCAGATGGTTTTGAGGTTGGGCTTTGAGCTTATTGCATGCTGTCCTCAGCAGGAAGCATTCCTCAAACACAAAACCAACCCGCAGATCTTGTGGGTCTTAAAGCAGGTGTTCAGATTTGGTGGTGAAAGGAGCTTCTTTGGGGTTTCTGAGGTTCTCCCAGCCTGAAAACACCTGGTAGATGGGGTTTTTTTTGCTTCCAAACGTTAGCGTGAAGCTTATCTTCACCGCCCTCCCAGCTGCGTGGCGTACTGAGCACCCAGGCAGCGAAAGTCAACACAGACCAATTCCAGTGGCGCTCAACGTGAGGTTTGGAGGTTGTGCAATGGATAGGGACATGCCACAAGGGAAATGCTGCAAAGCCACCTCGTTCCGGGAAGCACTGACTCAACCGGGGAGGCTGAGCTGGTGGGGAAGGGCAGTACATGGTTGTCACCACTCCAGCCAAGCATGTCTTCTGGCGACAGCATATTTCTATGACTTCACTTGCATCTTCCTTTTGTGGTTGCTCTCTGAAATCCCCTTGCATCTCAGGCTTTACCTCCTCTCCCAGGCAAGAGTCACCCCTGGGGGACTGCTGTGCTTTTCCCGTAGCGCTGCCATTCCTACCCTCTATCCATAGCGCGTGAGGGCCAAACGGCATTTTGTCCACGGCTCTTCCCTTGTTTTCACAAGCATTGGAGAGAAAAAAGATTTGGAAATGGCAAACCTTTCATGCTGTCATACCTTATTTAAACTTCTAGTGCTTTTCTGCATTCGTGGCCACTGATCCTTCCTGGCAAAATTGATTTTGTGCACTGGCAGGGAAGAAATTAACAGCTGAGTTACTGAACCTTGATAAGCCTCAAGTGTTTGCGAGGCATAGCCTGCTCCGGATGGTGGTTTTCTTTACAGCTTCCTAGGCTGAGTGCTCTGCTATTATTTGGAGGCAGTGAACCCCAGGGCGGGCTGGACCCAGCAGCGTGATTGAGCTGAGGACTCTTGCTGTAATTGGTGGCATCCAGACTTAATGGTAGGGCATTGGGTCAGTCTGCCTGCTGATTGCCCCAGGGCTTCTCCATCTGAAGTGTGCTGCCTCTCGCTGTGATGCATCTGCCAGCATTGCTTCAGATGTTTTCCTTACATAAAATTAAAAGGACCAGGTGAAGTGCAAATCCTTGAAATTACTTTTCTTGTTAATAAAAATACACATTTAGAAGGAGCTAACAACTCCTAAATGCTGTGTATCAGTTTTTCAAGGCACTAGCTCCAGGATAAATGTCTAGAACCAACTGAGAGGTTTAGGGTTCACATAACTTGCACGCGTGGGCGGACAGTGGTGAGACAGCAGCTCCAGGAACAGCCTAGGCAGCCTATTCAAACTACAGAGACCCCAGGGGTGCCTGTGATAGTCGATCCTGTCCATCCACGCGTGTGTCTCAGATACACACCTGCACAGAGGCATCCCGGTGCTTCCACCTGGTTTTTCTTGTTCAAGGAACCTGGAGGTGCCATCTCCCATGTAGCAACCACCACAGCTGAAGTCAGGAGATACACGGAGCGAAGCAGGGAGCTGGGAGGAGAGTGCTGTCTGGTGAAAGACTGTCACTGGACTGAAGTGGGAGACTGGTGTAACACCCGAGCAGTGAGGCTGGCTGTCTTCTGAAGTGTAACTCCAGCGGCAGAGGTGCTGGGGCATTCATGCACCTTTCTGCTGGTGCAGACCTGAAGAGAGGACATAGCCATGTGTATTAGTGTTTGAGCACAGTGTTTGTTGTTGCTTCAAGAGTTTTATTTAGCTTCAGGATGCTGATAAGAGCTGAAGAAGACATGTCTGACCTCCCTAGACCTCTCTCTTATTGTGGAGCTCTCTGGATGGCTGGCCCTGCCTGTGTGTGTGATTTACACCGTCTGCGATTTACGCTCCTACAGGGTTTGGTGGGAAGGGACTTTGGAGTCATCAACACAAGGTCAGGGTTGGTTGTGGCTCTCCTTATCAGATCTTGAGCACTTCCAGTCCCCCACTCCACCTGCCCATCCCAGGGCCGCACCACCCTCCAGGGAAGTCTTTCCTCCTGTCAAACATGACCCTGCGTGGGCTGGTGCTTGTTGCCCCACGTCGTATGGTCCACGCCAACAAGGAGAGTTGGGCCTTGTTGTCTCTGTAACTGCCCCTCCAGGAACTATAGGCTGTTTCTGGGCCTCCCTTCACCTCCACATCTCCAGACTGTCCCAGACAAGTTCCTTCCCTCTCTGCTCCCAGTCCCTGGGCCCCAATAACTTGTTAGCCTCTGTTTTTTCCAGCTTCTCCACCTTCCTCTTGAACTGAGGTCCCTAAAACTGGACACAGGATCTAAGTGGGGTCTACTCAGGGCCAAAGAGGGTGGTGACAGCTTCCCTGGCGATCCTGCATCTCCTCGTGTAGCTCCGTCCCTAGTCAGTGCTGGCTCATCTTTGGCATGGTGTGCACTATGACCCTAGACTTGCTGCTCAACCGGTGTTCAGCCCCAGCCAAAATGCTGCCTGGGGTTATCTGCCCCCATGCGGGACTTTGTCCTTCTTATTATTGAACCTTCTCGGAGATTTCTCACGCCCAGAGCAAAAACTGGCTTTGTTTTCAGGCACAGGGATGCTGTATAGCTGCACGTTTAAGGTGATACAAAGGCTTCTCTAATTCACAGTATGGTGGTGGCGGCTCATCTGGCTGCTTTTCCTCCGGATCTCCTCTTAGGAAAGCTGCAGAGGATTTTTGAAGGCCCGAAACATCCCCTGAATGGCCTAATTATGCAACGCTCAGGCAAATGAGGAATGCCCCCAGATGTTATTTCAAATGTCCTAAGAAGTCCTAAGTCAAAAAAAATGACAGAAATGCAACAAGAGCAGAAAGTTGCAAGTGAAATACTAGGAATATGCCGTCATGCCTCAATTAAGCTGCATGCTGACATTTCCTGTCTTATAAGCAGTGCCTGGAGCTTCCCCTTTTTAATTTGGTAGTTGGAAGCTTGTTTCTCATCAGCAGTTTTAACTCACAAGATGAGGGAAGAGCGTCACAATGTTAGCTCTGCATAAAAAGCCCTTTTCCTTCTCTAGGCAAATTGCTGACTTTTGTGTTCAGGAGGAGAGGTTAAGTCCAGGAGAGGTTTGCAAAGTTGCTCAGCTGGTGTGAAACTCACGTCTTTTTTGATTTGAAGGCAAGTGTTTGTGGTTTATATAGCACGGGGACCACTTGGCGGTATATTCAGGGTGCACAACAAGACCTCAAAACTTAGAAGATTTAATGATTAAATGATTCTTTGTGGGCTTTTCTGTAACATTTCATTTTTTCCAAGTGTCAGTGACACTGCCTGGTAACAGATGTCATCACCTCCCTTTCACATACAGGAAGAGGATGAAAGCCACCAGTACTCAATGACTTCAGGGGCCAAACCTGAAGTGCCTGCAACTGATTTTTCCAGAAGGCTTCCTGTTTCATACTCTTTTATAGTCTCAGGGGAGGCTTTTGTGGCTTTAATTTGCAAGTTATGAAAGTTTAAAACTTCTGCAGATCAGAGTCCACTGTCTCTGGCTGGCAATCCACAAGAAGAGGAACCTGAACCTGGTGGGCATCTGTGAAAACAGCCATTTGAGTAACTTTCCATTGTCCCCTGAGAATAGAAACCAAAGGTGACTTGAGGCCTTTTTTACTATGAGGTCATGCTTTCCATCCCCCGTATGATGAGATCATGTTTTCAGTCCTTCAGCTCCTGCCCCATTCACTGCATCCCTTGCAGCATCAGGGATCAAAGCGAGTGTCCTGTGAACTACAGGGGCAGGAACAGCGGAGGGAAAAGAGCGGAGAGGTTAATCCATGAAGCGTGGGCTTTGGCAGCGAATCTGACTGAAGAATTTCTCCTGCTTTTGCCTCTTAGCCTCTTGTTCCTGTTTCTGACCTCTCATTCTTCACTGTCCCTCAATTGTGGTAGTGCGACTGTTTGTGCCACCTCGTGGAGCTATTTTTAACCCATTTCAGTTCCTCAAGTTGGCCTGTGCCATCCCCCGAGCAGTTGCAGCGGGGCTGGGAAGGGGTAGTCAGCCGCTGTACTTTCCTTTCAGGGAACTACAGCCCACGTGGGGCTCCCTGTGCAGCAGGAAAGCCCTTTGCCCAACACAGGGGTCGGAGAGAAGCACCAGCTTGGGCCATGCCGAGCTTCTCAGTGCTGGCTTTCCAAGCTGGATGTTCCCGTGTTGCCATCTCTTGTGAAGGCAGAAACCATTGCTAAGTTCCACGTGCTTAAGAGTAAAACTTGAACCCAAAATTCTTGTTGAGTATTGGACTTCCCACCAACACTGGGATGAGTCTGACTCCTCTGCCGCCTTCCAGGGGTTGCTATCTGGTCTGAGGTTGTTGAAGCACGTGGTCCACACGTTCTGGACGTCTGGAGAACTCGTCTCTCTCTGTCTCTGTCTCGTTTTTTTACCAGCTTATAAGTGTGTAAATACAAGCAGACCTTTGAAAGCCGGAGAGTGCTTCCCATCACCTAATCCATTGCCAGTCTCTCCTCTAAAACTAGAAAGCTGAGGAGGTTCTCATTTAAAAGGCTGTTAATGTGTTTTTCTTCATGGTAAAATGTCTGTTGTCGTATTCTTGCAAAGAGCTGATGATTAACCGAAACTTGTAACAGAGGTGGTGTTTAGCCTGGCAGATGCCGAGCCTGAGTGTTGTAGCACAGATGGTTATGGAAACATGTAAACCTGGTGACTTTGGGGTCTCCTGATGAATGGTGCTGGAAACCACAAGTACAGGAGAGCCTCTCAGGGCTGCTTCCAACTCTGCCGGAGGGAATGAACTTGAAAAAGTCAAAACTGTGAGGTCAACGTAGCTCCAGTTTCATGGGTTCTACAGATCTAGGTCTGCCGTGCACCCGTATCCCTCCAGGACAGGACTTGGGACATGGCTGTGGGGAGGTGGTTACAGACCTGCAGGTTCCCATCGTGACTCCTCCTCTCCTTTCCCTGTTCCCAGCTATATTCTACTACGCTGGTCACGGGTACGAACACTTGGGCAGGAACTACATGGTCCCTGTTGATGCTCCACAACCCTACACCCCTGAGAACTGTATCAGCGTGCAGAGGATCCTCCAGAAAATGCAGCAGCAGCAGACGGCCCTGAACCTCATCCTGCTGGACACCTGCAGGAAATGGTAGGGTGCTCTTCCCGCTTCCTTGCCCGGGATGGGGAGATCGTTGCGTTTTGAGAGGCTGGGGGAAACGGCTGCCAGTCTCAGCCCCTGCTTCTGTAGTGGGCTTCCACACAACCACGTGGGGTGTTTCCGTGAATTACTGGGGCCATGTCCCCTGTTGTTCTGCTGAGCCCAGGCCTCTGTCAAAGTTTTTCGGGCTGTGTCATAAAATCAGCAAGTCTGCCAGGTCTTGCAGGATCTTCTAGGAAGCCCAGTCGGTCACGTATTAGGTGCAGAGAGCATCAGATGCTGCCTGAGATCTGCTGGAGAGAAGGGGCTGGAGACCCTCTCTTGGTTTTTCAGGATGAAGAAGCCTGGCAAATACAGGCAAGTCGCCTAAAGCCTGCAGAAGACTGGCTCTGCCCTGGCATAAATTGTTGGCTGAAACTCAGCGTAGGGTTTGTCTTCCTGTGTTTCAGCCCCCTGCCCTGCACCGCCTGCCCCTGGCAGGCTGTAGCAGCATCCCGCTGATCTCAGGCTTTCACAGTACGTGTTCCCCATGTGCTTAGGCTGGGATGGTTTAACTCGCCTCTCTTCTCCTGGCTGCATTTTTGTTAACATTTCAGTGAGAAGAGTGCAGCACGATAGGGAAAGTTTTTAAGCTGTGCTGCTTGGTTTTTACTGGCCTTAAGTGCTTCCAAAGTGGTCGTCATGAGGTGGGACAGCTGCTGCAGAGGTCAGGGATCGGCTTTTTCCCTCTGTCTGTGGAAAGCCCATCATCCTCCCTTGGCCTGCAGATCTCCATCCTGCAGCTTGTGGGCTGCAGAAAATTACTACTTGCCCATTTTCAGCAGAGGTAGGTGGACTATTACAGTAGAAGCTGTCATTAGTTCATGTATTTTGGTCTCCTGAGGCAGATGTACAGGTCAGAAAAGACCTAGAGGGCAAATGCAGAAAAGTCTCCCTCTTCCTTCTGTGGCACCTGCACTAAGAACCAGAAAGATGACGGGGATTTTGATACCGCTGCCCTGAAGGAGCTGCCAGCCCCTGGAAAGGTGTTAAATCTTTGATGCCTTTTAGCTGCGGAGGTAGGAACGCTCGCTTTGAATAGCTTACGAGCTGGCTGCGCTGGGACTTATCCTGCTGCCGCGGCTCTGGGTTGCCAGCATCGCTGGAGCTTGCTGGCCTTTGATACCTGCCCTAAATGCCCCGTAGTGAAGCATCCCTTTCCTCCCTCCTGCTCCCTGCTGCCTCTGAGAGCAGAGCGAGTTGCTTCCCTGCACTGCCGAGCACCCCCAGCACAGCCAGCAGCACCTTGCTGCTCTCCCAGCACGATTCCAGGCAGGGGACGGCTTGCAGCCGAGTGGGAGCATGTGGTCATTGTGGATGCGTGGGTGGAGATGGGCTAGCGTGCCTCTGGGCTGCTGGTAGCCCATCCCAGGGCAATGTGGGGTCATGGAGGCTGCATGGGGACTGCTAACACGAACGGCAATGATCTATAAAATAGCTTTTGGGCTGATGTCTCCTTTTTGGCGTTGCCAGCGGTTTTCTTGCTTAGTGGAATCTTAACAGCACTTTGGGAAAAGGGTGCAATGTGAGATCTACTATGACGTTGTGCAGCTCTTTTTTTTCTCTTCCCGCCCCAAGATCTCACACTTCTTTCCTCCTCTCCCACAGCAAGCACAGCACTTTGTGTAGTAGGTGTTATCCCCGGGCTTGCGGGGGCTTGCTGTAGAAGCTCTTGCCTGAGCTCATTTTTCTTGAGAAGTCACCATTTCAGCTCAGCATAGAGCTTGGATTTCATAGCTGCACATGTTTACACCGCTCCTTAAAACAGGGCTCCTGGGGCCTCCTTTCCCAACGCCCTTTGGGTTGGACTGATGCTGCAAGTCTGTCGAGGGTTCAGTCGGCTGTGCGGGAAGCGGGAGGAGCTGTGTCTGTGCAAAGAGGGATCTCACCCAGAGTATCTCCTCGCCCCCTATGTCAGCATCAGAAATGCCAAGGCAATGAGAAACACATCCTCCTTTGCCAAGTGCTAGCAGATGTTCAGCTTCAGCAGAGGAGGAACCAGGAACACGGAGCCCGTGTGTAGCCTCGTACATTTATGTGCTGATTTCAGGTGGATGCAATTGCCTCTTCCAGGAATTCCCTGATTTATGAGGGTTTCTAGCATGTGCTGCTTATGACAGAAGGACACCATCTCATATCTGGGATGCAGATCAGGATGGGGTTGCATGAGATGTGCTGTATAAATGAGACTTTTGGGGGCCTGAAGCAGAAGGGAGCGCTGCCACTTTCTCTGCTGCCAGGTCTCTCCCTGTGTTCGGTCACCATCTGGAAATGCCCCTGGAAATTCCAGCCTCTGCAGAAGCTTGCCTTCTGCTGCGGCAGGGTACCGTGCCCAGCGTTTCCACCGTGTGTGGCTTCAGCCTTGCTGGAGCTGTGGGTGCCTGCTGGTGCCATCACAAAGGGTTTGCATCAACTCGTGTCTGTAGAGCCTTGGGGGGAAGTCCCCAGCAGGGGGACAACAGGACCTCAATTTATTTTGGGGTCCCATGTCTCATTTCTCCTCGGACCTGGAATCCCTGATTTCTGCATTCATTTAGGAGTAGCTGAGGGGCAGATAAATCTCTCTGTTCAATGTTCATATTTAGAGGCGTATGTCCTTTTCCACATTTTCTCTTCTGATCATCTTTAGAAAACTTACACAAGCCAGATGAATCCTGCAATTAAACATCTCCAGACTGCACCACCAGCAGTAGGTAACGTGCTGGCTGCTGGCGATACAACCGTCCCTTCTGCTCTCCTTCGCGTGCCAGCTTCAGGCCCAGGAAACTGTACTGGAACCAAGTAACACTGCGTAACGCCGCCTCTGTGCCTGGCTCTTCTCCCTGTGCGATTTGGAACAGCTCCAAGTCACTGGTGTAAACTGGGGGCAACCAGTCCCCATGCTGTTCAGTCTGGCTGCAGTCAGGTGGGCGAGGCTTGGCCATTAAGTGCAACCATGATATCTTTTTCGGTGGAGAGCAGGACCGTCACCTCAGATCTACCTGAACTTGAAAGTGACAGGGTCTGTGCTCGTTGAGCTGTATCTAGACCAGGGTGCTGGAACCGGTTTTGGGCTTTGAGACCTGGGTGCATGTCCTGATCCTGTCTCTCGGTGAGATCTGGAGGTGTATCAGCTGGAGTGTGCTTTGGTATCCTGGGGCAGAAGGTGTGTGCATGGGCTGGAAGGGAGCTGTGGGGCACCCCAGGCCTCTGGGACAGGTTGAGCCATAGCCATGCGATGTGCACACCTCCAAGTGAACCCATACGTGCTCTGCACTGTGCTGCTGCCTGGATTTGTGACAAACCAGCCTCAGGAGGGAGGAGACATGGTTGTACCCACAGCCACAGGATTGCTTGCAGGGCAGGGAGCAGCTCACCAGCGCAGAGACATCAAAGCTGGCCCTGTCTACTCATTTTCCTGGGGTTGGGTTCTTTGTAGGACTCCTAGCTTTAGCCTCTGTTGCCGCCCAAGTATTTGACTTGAGGGCTGATCTTACTGCCATCCATAGGAGATGGACTTGGTGGAGCACACGGGTTCTGTCCCCTCCAGACACATGCTGGTGGGTGTCCTTGACACTGACTCTGCCTTTGTCTTCTCTTCCAGGTACAACCCAGAGTGTGCCCTCTCCCAGCTACAGCCACTGGAGCCCTGGGGCAATACTGTTTACGGCTACGCCACGTAAGTGCACTTCGCTGTGCCCACACTGTGACACAGGACCAAGTGCTGGTGCAGCCATATCTCCTCACATCCCTTTGTGCATGGTGGCTTTGGAGGCTTGAGAGAGCTTTGCTCATGTTTCTTCTGGCTCTCACCCTCCATCTCTAGTGTTTCCCATTCAGATGCTTCTTTTCTTCCTCCTGACACCACTAGTAGCAGCCTGAGCATTAGTTACAAGTTACGTGTGAAGGTAGCATCAGTTACAAGTTACGTGTGAAGGTGGCATCAGCTCCTGTAATCTGTCCTTCCGTGCCTGAGCTTGATTCCCAAGGCGTGTGTGCCACGAGCTTGTCACCTGAAGCATCCTAAGATGAGTATGAGCGTTACTGCTCCACTGCTAGTTCTGCTGGCTTTTCAACTGCTGTCACGCACCCAGGCTGGCAAAAGGGGCTGTGCTCTCCTCTTCTGTCCCCCTCCACTGCTTTTCCTGCCCATGCCCTTCCCACCCTCTCCCGTGCCAAAACCAAGGACTTTGCTCCATTGTGTGAGGACTGAACTCAAACTCAGCCAACGGAGTCTAGATGGAGTCAGCAAGCCTTGACTCACCCCCAGGGCTTCATGCCTGTGGCAGAAATGTGAGGACAGGTTCTTATTCTTGCAGGAGCGAAGATGCAGAAGCCTATGAGTTGCAGGATGGGGAGTTCAGCTCTGGGATCTTCATGAAATATCTGAAGAAACATATTCTGCAGGAGAAGAAGGTTACACACATGCTGGAGGATGTGTTAGAAGGTAAAGGAGTACTTTGAACCCAAGCTAGAGACCGCTTACTTCAGTAGCAGGGGTGAGAAGAGATATCAGCGGAACCAAGCGGCCACCCCAGCCCAGCCATCCCAGCCAGGGTGAGAGTGAGGATCAGCACCTCTGATCCCCCTTCCGGAAAACCAAATTGCAGGCTGTGACCCATGCGAGCTTTTAATAACCTGGCAGTGGTATGGAGATGTTCACGTAGGGTCTGAAATGATAAATAAGGAGTAAATAAATAAGAGGATGGTAAATAAGGAACCTGGAGTGACCCTTGTACCTGCAAACTCTCTCCCCTAGATATCGGCCGGGATCCCTTGGTCACTGGGAAGCAGGTGATGGAGATCAAACACACTCTGAAGGAAGCTCGGTCCCTGACGGACCCGATCTGCCCCTTGGGAGCAGCTGCCGAGCACTGGGGACGTGGCCACGGTGAGCCATGCAGGGAGCGAGGAGGGCTGCCAGGTGGGCGGGGGGGGGGCTGGGCATCCCCATGGCCCTCAGGGACACCAGTCTGCAGCGGGGTGTTGGTGGGACCCTCTGAGGAGCTGAGGGCCACCAGGTGCTGACCCCACTGGGCCTTCCCTTCCAGAGCCACTGAGCAAAATGGTGACCTTCCCCTGCGGGGCGCAGGCGGAGCTCTGCTTCCACCGGCTCTTCTCCAACATGATGTATGTGTGCGCCAAGCTGCAGCCTCCCCCGGCACATGTCACGGATGCCCATCTCCTGCTCGGCCGGCCTGCCGTGAGTCCTCCAGCAGAGATGCTGCTCCCCTTCCCCTCAGTTCCCACCGGGCTCCTTTCCCTGGGGCAGAGAGGGAGGGGTTATGGTGAGCCCGAGGTGTCCCGAGGGCTGGAAAAGGCTGAACCCATGTGGAAGAGGATCCCTTTCTCTGCTAACTCTGATGAAATAATCCTCTCTGCAAGCACCTCTTTGAGCGTTCTTCCACGTGCCGGTGCCCTGCAGACTGCCTGCCTTGCTCCTGATGCATGGCAAAATAGATTTGGTGCCGGTTTTGATGCCTTTAACAAGTTACCCCTCAGACCGATTTCTGGCCTGCCTGATTAAATCATTGCATTTAATCTGACTGAGATGAAGAGCCTTTCTGTTTTCTGTGTTTGGAAGCAGATCTGGCTTTTTGAATGATGCCTTCTTAGCCCGCTGTGCTAATACATCTTCATGCAGCAATATATCCTCCTGTACTTCTTCCCGGTTGAACCGTACCAGCTTCCTTGCCCCCTTTCTCCCACCTTTCCTAACAGACCACGTGCCCAGCGTGGTCTTTTCTGGTGGTCTCCGTGCCGCCTCTAAGGACTTAACTTGCTGATCCTTTTCACTAACCATATTCCTCATTTTCTGTAGTTCTTTTGCTGATGCGTAGCGTGCCTGTGGTGGATTTTTCGGCCCTTGTTTCTTGTGGAGGGACGTTGCCCCTAAGTCCGTTGCGGTGGCTGATGCAGAGTGGTGCATCCAGCGGGAGGTTTGGAGCCTGATCCTGCCCATTACCAAGCCGGAGCATCATTTCCCCTCGTGAGCTCGCTAACCACGCATGAAAATTGTGTGTGTGTGTCTGCGCGCGTTTGTGTGCATCCACCCTACGTCAGTGATTGAGGGGAAGGGGGGACCCAGCTGCTCGCTCCTGCACCCGGCACTGTCTCAAGAGGGATTAGGGAGACCAAAAAGGGACACCAGTAGAGGCAGGGCGGAAGGATCCCCATCCCTGTCCTGCTCTATAGCCGTGCTAGCTCACACTGACCTCCAGTGGTGTCTGCTGACGTGGCAGCATGCCCTTACATCCGACTGCAGTTCACCTGCCCCGGTTAGACATCCGCAGCCAGGCCTCCCGCGCTTGCCCGTGGGGCCACAGCGAGATGCAAGGGTGTCTGCAGGAGGGCTCCTTTCAGGATCGGGGTGAGCCGGCTGTGTCCTTACCGTGCCAGCCCTCCTCAGGGATGCTGAGGGGAACTGGGGGACCATCTGAGCCACTCTTGCGTTGCTGAGTTGCGGGAGCTGCAGGTTGAAGCCCAACAAAACCAGGCTTGATGTGAGGTGCCAGTTGTAAGCCCTGGGGAATGAACCCAGGGAGCCATCTGCTTGAGGAAAGGGTAATTTCCCAGCGTCTGCTATATTCTGTCTATAAAAATGACTTAACCAGAGAGCTAGGCTTGCTGTGGGGCTTGCCAGATAGAATTACAGTGGCGTGTTCTGGCATTGATCCATTTTCTTTAACTGTCCAGTGGTAGTGGTCTCTCCCATCCTGGCTTGCGTTTTCACTTGACAAGCGCTGCCGTCAGAGAGAGAGGACATATATAGAAAGGGATGATGCTGAGAGCTAAGATGCTCCCAGTTTTTGCTCTGTACTGTTTAAACACTTACTTTTTTTAAACTTTTATGTTGGATCTCCTTGTTTTCAAGTCACTTGATCTGGAGCTGTTTGATCTAATGGCCTCTCCAGTCACCCTTTTTCCCCAATTTATTTAGAATATCTGAAACTGGGCCAGCCAAAACTCTGTCCTTGCCAATTCCTGGGCATCATCTTAATTAAAAAATACATTCCACCATGGGGAAATGTTTATAATAATTATAGGTGGGCTAAAAAATTAATTTAGAAAACCCTTTTCTCCATTTCCTGGCTCCTACATAGCCAGAAATGATAAAGGAGTCTAATGGAAGGAAATACTTGCCTGCATGCACTGTAATTGGATTGTGGAAGTCATTGGCACAAGAGACTATCAAGGCTGGGAATTTAGCAGAGTGCAGATACTTGTGGATAACGAGTTGCTCTCAGCCAAGGAGCCTTGAATCTCAAGTGTCAGGGCTTTAATTGATCCCTCACAATTAGGTTCCTTCTTACCGAGGTGAATGTCTTGAAGGTCACGAGGCTGGAGAGCTCTGTTCCTGTGGGACACAGCCCTGCAGATAGGAGAGGCCCAGGAGAGCCGATGGATTTTCAAGGATCCTGGTGAACAGGGGCTCAAGCAAAGGCAGCAGGAGGCCTGCATGGACATGCTGGGGGCTCCTAACTGAGCTGATACAAGAAAAGGAGGTGTGCAAGAGGTGGAAGCTAGGACAGGTGACGTAGGAGGACTGTAGAGATGTGGTTCAAGCACTTAGGCATGAGGACAGGAAAGCCAAAGCCCATCTGGAACTGAATCTGGTGGGAACAAGGAGGGCTTCTACAAGTATACCAGCAGCAAAGGGAAGGCAAGAGAAAATATAGGGCCCACTGCTAAATGGAGCCGGGACCCTGGTGACACAGGGCATGGAAAAGGCTGAGGTACTTGATGACTTCTTCACCTCAGTCTTTACTGCTCAGACTGGCCCTCAGGGCTCACAGGCTCCTGAGACCAGGGGCAGGGTCTGGAGCAAGGAAGACTGACACCTGGTGGAGGAGGACCAGGTCAAGGAGCACTTAAGCAAACTGGATGTACACAAGTCCCTGTGACCTGATGGGATGCACCCAAAAGAGCTGATGGAGCTGGCGATGAGACTGAGGCCATTCTCCATCAGCTCATGGTGGTCTTCCTGAGGCCTGGAAGAAAGCCAGCATCACTCCTGCCTTCCGGAAGGGCAGGAGTGAAGATCTGGGGAGCTACAGGCTGGGCAGCCTCACCTTGATCCCTGGGAAGGTGATGGAGCAATAAGCCCTGAAGCCATATCTGAACACAGCGAGGATGAGAAGATGGCTGGCAGCAGTCAGCGTAGATGACAAAGGGAAGCCATGCCGGGTAACCTGAGAGCCTTCTGCATCAAAACGGCTAGCTCGGTGGATGAAGGGAGGGTGGGTGATACTGTTTATCTTGATTTAGCAAGGCTTTCGTCACTCTCTCCTGTAACACCCTCACAGACAAGCTGCTGAGATAACAGACTAGATAAGTAGGTGGTGAAGGGGACCAAGAACTGGCTCAACTGCTAGGCTCAAAAGGTTGTGATCGATGTCATGAAGTCCAGCTAGAGGCCGCTAATGAGGAGCCCCAGACGTCAGTAGTGGGGTCAATAGTGGTTTACATCTTCATTAATGGTCTGGATGATGGAGCAGAGCGTACCTGCAGCAAGTTTGCTGCTCACACAAAACTGGGAGGAGCGGATGATGCACCAAAGGGTTGTGCTGACATCCAGAGAGACATGGATGGGCTGGAGAAATGGCCCAACAGGAATCTGATGAAGTTCAACAAGAGGAAGCGCAAAGTCTTGCATCTGAGAAGGAATAAGCCCATGTACAGGCACAGCTGGGGGTCAACAGGCTGGAAATGAACTTGGCAGAAAAGGCCCTGGGGCGCCTGGTAGACACCAGGCTGGCCACGAGCCAGCGATGTGCCTGCGCAGTAAAGGCGGCGAATGATCCTGGGCTGCATTAGGAGGAGCGTGGCCAGCAGGTGGAGGGAGGTGGTCCATCCCCTCTGCTCTGCACTGGTGAGGCCACGCTGGAGAGCTGTGTCCAGTGCTGGGCTCCCCAGTACGTGAGAGACACGGACATACTGGAGGGGCCACAAAGATGACAAAGGGACTGAAGCATCTCTCCTATGAGAAGAGGCTGAGAGAGCGGGGACTGTTCAGCCTGGAGAAGAGAAGGCTCAGGAGGATCTCGTCAGTCTATACACCTGCAGGGAGGGTGCAAAGAGGACCAGGCTCTTCTCGGAGATGCCCGATGCCAGGACCAGAGCCCATGGGCACCAACTGAAACACAGAAAATTCCATTTAAAACTAGGAGGAAACTCTCCTACTCTGCAGGTGATTGAGTATGTTGTTTCTTTAGGAAAACCAGGGCTGTGGGATTGTTTTCTGTTTTCACTAATGACCTCAGTGATGCGCCATAGCATGTGCTTATTACATCCACAGATGCCGTAACACTGGGCATCTCTTCAAGGTGCTAAAAGGCAGGGTTAGGTTTTGGAAAGGTTTGGATAAACGGGAGATGCAATCTGAGGCCCAGGTTGTTATTCAGCAGATACAGGTTCCTGCATGTGGGCAGGAATAAGCAGTCGTGGGAATAAGCATCCCACAGGATGGGAAACGACGGGGGGTACCAGTTCACCACAACAGCTGGTGCAGCAAAAGCAGAGCAGAAAAACGTGCCAAGGTGGTAAACGAGAGCTCCGAGATTTGTGTGGGATCCTCTCTGGCTCTCCTCACTGTTGCTGAGGCTGGAGCACTGGGTCTAGTTTGGGGTCCATGGAAAAAAATGTGCCAACTAAAGCGCATCCAGAGTAATAAAAGGAAGGAGCAAGAGAATTGTGGTTTAGGCAAAAAAGTGCAAAAATTGGTGGATAGGGGGCCTTCAAATATATAAATATTTGTTTCCAACGTGAAAGGAAATCATGGTTTGAATTGCAGTAAGGAAGACCCAGAGTGGACATGATATTTTCATGGCAAAAAGAGTGAATGTCTGGGAGGGATTTTGCCTAAGGTTGTCACAGAATCCACACCCATATGGATCCCATGTAGCTTCTGGGCGTGCTTCTGTCAGGCGTGACCTGTGTCACCAAAGCTGTGTTGTTTGGGCCACATGATGCTTTTGGTCCCTTCTGGTCCATATCCCAGGGGTGAGGGTCCGAGCCTCAGGAATAGGATGCAGGCTCAACCCTGCCTGCAGAAGCAGGTTGGCAGGACATGGCTGGCTGACGAATCCAAAAATCATTTAATAATACAGCCAGTTAATTAATCTCTGGAGCTGCTGGGAGATCCTCCCTGTGTGGATGCTGGAGGCACTATGGGCATTTCCCCACGGTGTTGAGCATTTGCTGCTTTGCTTCGGGATGGTCCCAGGTCTGTGCCAGAGGAAAACAGCATGTCTGTTTGGATGTTCAGTGCCTGGGACCGGCTTCTTCCCACGCAGGGAGGCTGCGTGGTTCACCCCATCCACGCTTCCTGATGCTGCTTGGCTTTTCATGAGCTGTGGTTTAACTTGTGATGGAACAATCTTATATTTGTGCTAGTCACGTCTGTAGCACACCAGGTATTTCTCAGGCTGAAAAAAAGTGTGGCCCAACCTCAAGGGGCTCAAAAGTACAGAGCAACAGAGAGAGGTTTGGGAGGGATCCAGATGTGAGCATCCCTGCCCTGCCAGCAAAAACCCAACTGCCTTGGTTTGGGCTGGACCGGCCGCTGAACCCGATGGCAGATGCTCTCTTTACTTCTCCCCCTTCAGAGAAGGGAGAGCTTCTCCCTCCAGGGAGAGAAGGATGAGAGAGAAAAGAGACTTATGAGCTTAAAAAAAGAAACTAAACTAATGAAAATATTAATAAAATAATAAAAAGAAAGTAATTAAATATATACAATATATACAAAACTGTATCAGGCTCCCAGGATGACAATGATGTCACCAGCTGGCACTGGGAAAGTCCCAGATTGGACTCGGCAATGGACGGGAACTGGATTCCAGAGCTGGATTCAGGAATGCTCTGATCGGGATCAAAGGCAGATGAACAGAGTCCTCCTCAGGCCCTGGCCATTGAAGAAAGAGCCTGACCCTATGATCCCTCAGCTCTTCTACTGAGCGTGATGCAGACGGGATGGAACACCCTCTTGGTCAGTTTGGGGTCACCTGTCCTGTCCGCTCCTCCTCACAGATGCGATCCCTCTACGTGTCTCAGCTTCCGACCCTCCAATGGGGCAAATAAAATTAGCTGACCTGGACTGTTATAGCAGTAAGGATAAGCAGGAGCCTCTCTGCATCCCATTCCTTGGCATTAACTATAAATAATCAGGTCTTAACACTCTGTGAGCGGCTACCATCGGGAAAACATGCCATTGGTTTCAGAGAGTTCAGTTAGTTATAAGAGGCTTAGCTGAAAAATAAAATTACTGAAAAGAAAATTGGTTCTGTTTTACCTCAAACCAGGACAGCAGCTGTGATGTTAGTTGCTGAAGAGTCACAGTGTCTGCAAAGGCTGCTAACACAATTGCGAAAGCAGGCACTTGAGGGTCATCTGGTCCGGAGCACATCTGTGCCTGCAAGGAGACACAAGGGAATGTGGCCCAACCCCAGCTATGACAGGCCAATGGATCCCCCGAGGAGCCACTCCCGGAGAGGTGGCAGAGTGGGGATGCGCCACGGGAAGGCAGGGCTGCAGAAGTCAAAAGACACATGCGGCAACAGCAATGAGGTGGCTGGAGGAGAGCGCTGTGGCATCACAGATATGGGGGAGAGAGGGGACTAGTGGTGGGGTGACTATGAGGAGGACTTCTGGCCGTGGACCATTTTCCTCCTAGTGATTAGGATGTCATGGGTATCGCAAGTCTAGCAGGGTTCAAAAATAACTTTGATACAGCTGTCTCTGCCATCTGTGACTCGGAAAGCCGCTGATTTTCCCATCGGAGGAGGCTGGCAGGGTAGGATCACCCTGGGCAGGGCTGGTGGCATGTACGTCCTGTCCTTCCTTAAGCATGTGCTGGAGGTAGGGCCACTCCACTCCTTTTTGCAGTCCTCCTACCGAAGCCCCGTGTTAGCGGCGTCCGGGCTGACCTGCTTTGTGTCTCTCTGATCTCCGGGTTTAGTTCCACCTGGCTGGTGCAGCAGGGATGGCGTCAGGGCAGCTGGGAGCAGGTACCCAATGCAATGAGCCAGGGAAGGAGCCAGCAGGAGAGGGCAGTGTCACCTGCACTGCAGCCTTCTCCTGCTTCGGGCACAGCTCAGGCTGGTGGAAGGAAGCAGGACAAGATTCCCCAAGGAGAAGAGCAGCTCCATCCCCCTGTGAGCTGTGTCCTCCCTTTGCTGGCACACCCCATCTCCCTGTCTGCCAGCTCCATTCGCTGCCCTGATCTTCCCTCCAGTTTATCTTTCCAGTCATGAGTTGCCAAGCGCAGAGACGGGATTTGGCTTTGCTCTGTACAGAGATAAATGGTATTTCTTCAGCCTGCCTCTGGTGGACCTGCTGGATCAGCAGCCATGTTTATTCCTGGTCTGCCAGCCTTGCAAGCGGGGGTCACCCCAATGCCTGCAGATCCCAGCTGGCATTTGGGAAACATTTTAGCTTCTACCCCTAATATTCTCCTGGCCAGAAACAAATTGCTTTGGCCACTTGCAGGCAGCAGTTCGGGGAAGGTCTGTACAGGCTAGCAAGAGCTTCTCTAACCTCTGCCTCCCCACAGTGTCCCAACAGCCTCCTTCATCAGCATGGCCCAGCGCAACGACTGCCAATGGTGAGAACGTTTTCAAGGGTCGGACCCTCCTCATGTGCCACCGGCTTTTTGTGTGGCCGCAATGAGCCTGCCCAGGCTGCTCAGCTCTCATGGCCAAAGCCAGGCTGGCGCATCCCAGCATTGGCCAAGCCAAGGTGGCAGGATTGGGCTGTGGGAACTGCTGGAGCCAGCTGACAGAGGGAACATGGAAGAGGCTGTCACCCATCCTAGAGGGCGCAAATCCAAAGCGAGATGCCGTTTCATACAACCCTTATTCCCTTCTGGTACTATTAGTGGTGCCAAGATACGATCATTAGTGAAGAGGATCTCATAGAGACAGGGCTGTTTTGGATAAGTTTGAATAACTCAGCAAGAATTGACAGTTTTGTAGATGGCAGGGGGCTAATTCGGCACCTGGCACAACTCCGAGCTTCCTCCAGCTATGCCCTTGGAAAACTCGCTCCCTCCTCGACACAGCTTTGAGGCTACAGGTGGTTGTGATATCGGCTGTTGCTGCTGTCTGCTCTGCTGGAAATCCCATTATACCACACTTTTCCTGGCAGATGCCCTCAGGGGATATTTAGCGAGGTCTTCCCATTGATACGCACAAGGCGGGTGGGTAAAATCCCTGTATTTCCATTACTTGCGCTCTGTAGTAGGGCATTTCCACCAGCCAAAGTGTCCAGGGCACAGGCCAGACCCAGCCCTGCTGTGTGCAGAGAAACAGCACGTCTGATGGGCAGGCGCACATCTGTGCCCAGGCCAATGCTGAAATTTCCTTGCATTTCCTCTTGTTTTCCTGACCCAGGAGAAGGTCAATGTGGCCGTCCTGAAAGAGAGCTGCCCGTTCCAAGTGGAGTCTCTGCTCGCCTCGGTGTACAAGCGGGAGGAGCTGGACTGCGTCCTCCAGCTCTGCGGACTACAGAAAATTCAGGTAGGGAGCTGCCAGGTGCAGATCTCTGCCGTTCTCCTGCAGCCTCCCTTAACTGCTGCTCCCCATCCCCACTGTCTCGGGCTGGGTGTTCCCCTCTGTGTGTCTCATGTCTCTGTGCAGACGATGCCTGGCATACCTGTGTCAGATTGCTATTAGAGGAGCATGTTGATCTTGAAGGCACGAAAGCAAACGTCTCTCTCCTGGTTCACTCTGTCCTTCCATGCTGCCAGGCTAGGGAGGCTGTTCTCTGCCTGTGACAGCCTAGCGGGGACCAGACTCGCCCAAATAATTCAGATGAGGGGTGTCTGACAAGGCTGTGTGCTCGCCTGAGAGGTGGGCTCACAGGCTGGCCAGGACTCAAGCAGCAGGAGGCTTTATCCCCTGCCATCAGGGTGACGGCACCGAGCCTGATCCAAGCTTGGCACACTTCAAAAGATTCTTGAACTATTTAAAGACCACGAGAGAGGCAAAATTGCTAGTCCCCTGGCTTGTCTCCTCCAGCAGATTATCTCTCCCCAGAGAGCAGTGTGCACCTTGTTCCTTGTTTGATTTTTTTTCCCCTCTAACACCCAGCCAGTGGATTTTGGCAGCTGCTTATCTGCTCTGCTCCTCGCAGCTCCCACCGAGCGTTGCTCTCAAGCTGTTGCCTGGATCTGCCTACAAGGAGCTCCGACTGCTGAGTGCGTGACGTGCCTCAGCATATGGCAGCTCTTTCAGTCCTTGATTGTTCCTGGAGCTCTTTTCTGAACCCTTCCCAAGTGTTGAGCATTGCTTTTAAGTGCAGTTGCAAGGCCTGGACTCTACATTGCCTGCCAAAATCTTCCTCTTGCTCCATTATACATCTCCCTGCTTTGTACAGCCAGGCGTCTCAGGCACAGCCCCATGCTAGGGGTTCACGTTCAGGGATTTGGCTGCTGTAAATATGGTTATTTTCTGATTTCTTCACCATCTTTTATAAAAATCTAAAATAGTGCTAGACTGCAAATGGATCCCTGCGGAGTGCTGCTGTTTAAAACTGTTGGCTTTTACTGGGCAATGTGTGTTTTATTTAAGTGGTTCGTATCCCTCCCCTTGCATGCATTCCTCTCGTATCTGCAGCCACCCCATGCCATGTCCAGGATGGATGTCGTGGCTTCCTCACATAGGTGCAGCTTGCGTGGGTGCAGTCCCTCTGCACTCCTGCTACCCTGCATCTGTATCCTGGGGGTGACGCTCTCGGTGACAGTGGTGAGGTCTCAAGTGAGGTGGCCTCATTTCAGGAGAAGTCCTGAAATCCAGAAACTACAGCTCAGGCCCCCAAACATCATGAGCATATGCAACAGCTCATTTTCTCTGGCAGTAGCACTGCTCCATCACGCCACAGCATGGGGCTGTGAGCCTGCAGAACAGCCGGCCAACTCTCTCATTTTTGCTGACAGTGGCAACAGCAAAAAAGCTCTGCTTCAAGTCTTAGTCTCCGATTCACTGTGTGTCCTTTGCTCTCCCCTTCCAGACGGATGTGGTCCTGCAGTTGGATTTGCATTACACCCAGCTGAGCACAAAGCAGAGGACTTGTGAAAGCCAGAGAACGATCCTCCAGAAATCTCTGCTAGGGCAGTTTTTCAGCCAGAGCAGTTACTGCCAGCCAAACTGCCCGAGAACTCCTGCCCGCGTGGGCAGCATCTGCCTGCAGGATGCGTCGGTGCTGAGCACGGACCCGACGGGACAAGGCTCTCTGAGGACAGGCTCTGGCCACAGCTTGCCCAGCAGCAACCCCTCCAATTCCAGCACCGAACCTGAGGAGAACGACGAGAGCGACCTGAGCGAGCTCTGCTCGGCACTGCTCCGGGCTGGGCCAGGGCAGGACTGCCCCTGACCCCCCCAGGCTGGCGTGCCCAGCCCTGGCAACCGCTTTTTTATAGAGGCAACAGTTAACCAGAGTGCTAAATACATCAGAATCCATCAGCTGTTTTCCAGCCACAGTGATCGCCCTGTCCAAATGAGGCCAAGGCTGCTTTTTCAGAAAGGCTTCTCCCATCTGTGCCCTGTGGGGCCCGAAGCCCGCTGGAAATAAGCCCTGTCCCACAGGAGCAGCAGGGATCAGCGAGGAGCTGTTGTCGGGTGGCCCTGTCTTCTGCCAGACACCCGTTTCCAGGCAAAACACAACATCGCTTCAAGCCAAGGGCACAGGCTGATGTTTTCTGTGAATTAGGCTTTGCCTGAAAGCAAATCTTGCAGCATTAAAGGTGTTGAGAAGCACTACAGACATGTGCTACAGCAGCGGCACGGCCTCAAAACCCGGCTGCAGCTGCTGAGCCTCAGCGCACTTGTGCAAGGGACACAAGGCTTGAACAGGGCGCCCAGATAAACCTGTGTAAGTGTATCGGCTCTCCCTGGGGTCGCAGCGGGATTTCCTTTCCCTCTGAGTCCTGCCCGTGCCAAAGCAGATTTTAAGTTATGCATTTATGTATTTCTAAAGAGTGTATTTATACTTGGGGCAAGACAATTGCTTTCCAGGAGAAGGAAGGTCAGGTGTTCCATCAAGTGTGTGTTTACAGTGAAGGCTGGTTTTCCATCAGTAGCAGCCACCGGACAGGTACGCTGCCATGTGCCCCTTCTGGCATGGCACACAGGGCATTACAGCGTGTGGAGTCTGCGCAGGCTGAACTCCTCTCAAATGCAGAATTTCCTACATGTGGGAGATGGAAAAGACCAAGATGGAGGAGGAAGGGCCTCAAAAAAGTCATTATAAGTGCAAACTTTATTTCTAAGTGTCTGTCTCTTTGCATTCACTGTTGGCAACCTCAGGCACTACCTTTTGTGGAGAGTCAGCTGTCCAGAGAGAGCCACACGTGAGCAGGGCCCAAAGGACGACCCGAGTGGGTGCAGTCCTCTCCCTGCCTGCTTCTCTAGTATTTGATAAAAGTTTCAGCATAACTCCAGGCAATTGCTCAGCAAGGGCCTGAGAGGGTGATCCAATAGTTCACCAGGGGCCAGTGACCCCAGTGTTATCCAGGTGTGGGATCTCCATCCTTGGAGGCAGTTGGCTCTGGGCTGGAGAAGGTGCTGATGAACTGATGCAAGCTGTCAGGGTGCTGGGCCAGAAACAGCTGGGGGTCCCTTCTGGCTGTTGTGGTCCCGTGAAAGAAAGAACTTAAGAATTTTGGAGATCTAAGACTTCTTGAGAGGTCAAGGATGGTGGGGCGGGAGGAGTGCCGACGCTCTGTCTTCTGTCTTGGTCTAAAAAGAGGGATGGAAGAGAGCATTTTGTTATATTTCAGTTGTCCTTCAGCAGTGAAGATACATGCATCTCTGTCTACGGTGCCTATTGCAGCATGGAAGAATATTAAATGCTCCTTCCAGATAAACTATCCTACAAGAGCTGGAAACCTAACCAAAGAGAACAGAGGAGGCTTTTATTCTCCTCATGGTGAGTAGAGCCAAGGGAAAGAAGAGAGGCCCCATCTGGCTGAAGTCTAGAAAGTCTCCTAGGAAAAAATGTAAAGCTCAAAAAAAAAAAAAAATTTACAGGGTGTAGTTTAAATGAGGTGGACTGGTAAAGAAGCTAAACCAGAAAATAATAAACTAATTTAAGGGAGAACCAAGATCAACTCAACCCCAGCAGAAGCTTAGGGCAGGTTGGTGGGATGGTTGTGCAGCCTCTGGGAGGAGCTGGGGGTCTCGTTGCCTCTATGAGGATTGTACACACCCTCCTGTCCTGCTGGGGCAAAAGGTGTTTCTGGCTCACGTAACCATGGCAGATGTCATCTCATGTGAATGTTAACCTCACTCCAAGTTGAGGCTGTTTGTTTTTCCTGAATAAAACACTATTGGCGTTTTTGAATGCATAAAGCTTTGTGTGGCTCTGAGTTAACTGTCTTTATTTCTCCCCCTAATTGCCAGGATGTGACTTAATATTGACCTACTAGTTTTTATGCTTTGAACTCTAGGTTCTAGGCTCTTCTGTGTGAGGACTGTTGCTTTTTTTTAGGTAACTGCATATTGAAGTTTGGATTGAGAAGGTGGATCAAATGACATGAGAGAATATGAAATGATGTCGGGTGAAATGTGTAGATAAACTGTGAGGGTTCACTGTGAATTATCCATTGGTATTGCCAAGTGTAGCCCTCAGGTGGCTGGGTCGTGCTTAGAAGGCCTCCGGTCCCGGTGCCAACAACTGGACTTGTCCCTGTCACCAGCTCTCCTGCTCCTTCCTGGTGACTTGGACTGGGTTGGACTAGATGGTCTCCGGAGGTCCCTTCCTACCCCGACCATTCTGTGATCCTGTGTGGTTCTGTGACCCTGCAGCCCAGGGCAGGGCTACCACCGCGCTTCCACGCGCCTCGGTCGACAGTGAGTGATAACCCAGAGCGGAAGCATTCACAAAGCTGAATTGCAAAGGAGGAGTTTGGTTGTGTCCTGGGCCTCTGGCCACAGCAGCACATTGCCCTGCCACCAACCGGGTTCACTGTAGGAGGGTGTGAAGCCGCGTCTACCTTCATTCCCCTTCATTTCTGAAGGGGTGAAGCCCTCCTACCTTCATTTGCATGTGAAACCCAAACTCCTCCATGGTGGCATCACTGTTCAGTGGCAGTGGATTTCCCCTTCAGTCTGTGTTTCCGTCTCCCAGCATGGAGGACAGACGATTCATCCAAGATTACTGTGCTTCTCTTGACCACATCCTTCCCGATCTGCCACCGTAATCCTTGGGCTCCGTAAGCTCCCTGTGGCCAGCCTGAAGGGTGGGAAGGAAGGAGGACCCAGCATGGTGCAATGGACCAGCGTTTCATACTCTGCTCGTGGCATGCCCATAGCTGAGTAGTCCCAACAGCCTCTGCCCACTCGATGCTTAATTTCTCTCTTTGTCACTGCTCCTTCCATCCATTGCCGCCTGGGGCAGTCGCTAAGCCGTAGTGTCATTGAAAGAGTTGTTTCTGGGGAAAACAAGTCAATACGGGGAAACGTTGAGCCGTTTCACTTACCGGCTCACTTGTCTCTTTCCAGGTTTTTGGAACAAATCCTTCTCCCTTACACAGGAGTGAATTTGAATTTACACTTTAGAAACCGGTAGGTTCTCTTTACTTTCCACTTGGTGGAGATTTTCCATGATAACTGCTACAGAACCTGCCAGATCATTTCCTTCTTCCCGCTGCAGGGCAGAGCTGGCGGTACTGTCTCCTCGATGCGCTTGCTTGACACCTCCCACTGTAGATGCTGTTTGCTGTCACTTACAGCCGTCAGACTGACGGGCTGAAACCTTCTGTGCTGTGAGCCAAACTCATGCTGGTTTCTGGCCTTTCTGGCCACAGCAGCATTTGAAACTTTGCAGCCTTGAGCTTTTCCTTTCTTTTATCCCAGGACAGCAGGATCTGAGGAGCCTCCTGATAGGCAGGCAGCCTAATTGGTCTGGGCCTTATGGAAAGGCTGCGTGCAGTGGAGTAGAACACAGAGAGGGACATACAGGGGAACTGCAAGACTCAAGAATGCTGGTTTGGTCCTTTTTCTCTAATTTTTGGAAGTAGCTTCTCATATAGACAGGAAAGACCCTGAAGGCGTTAGCTGGCCATTCCTTCCCAGAGAAGGTGGGAGCTTCCCAAAGTGCAAGTTACTACGTTCTGTAGCAGTCATGGTACTGTTCTTGCAGACCAGGAGTGAACAGGATGATTTCTTGAACTGATCTAATAGAGGAATTGCTTTTTTTCTAAAATGCACTCATTAGGTCGTTAGCTGAGGATTGCTTCTGAAATACCAGGTAGTGGCAGTTTGCTTCCTAGCGGCATAACAGGACCGTACACAGGACAGCAGTTGAGGATACCAGACTCAGGACTAGTGCATCGTCAAATCCAGGTGGTGCTATCAAAGGCAGTGTGTCACAGATGGCCTTTATCCATCATGCTTTGCACTTGGAGACACCCACGGCTGTGCTCTCCTCTCTCCTAGTGCTGGCAATCGTCCTGCTCCCAGCAGGAGGTTGGACGAGGTCCCTTCCAACCAATGCTTCTGTGATTCTGCTGCCAGAATGCGTGCCCAAAAGCATATCTGTGTTCTGAGTGATCCTGAGCAGCGAGCAAACTGGGAGATGCAAGACTGTGTTTTCAGTGAAATATCCCCGCTCCCTGTCCAAAAAGCAAACGAGGACATCGGTTCAGGTCGGCTGGTTCCAAAACTTTGAAAAACAAAAACTTATGGCAGGTCTAGAAAATAAGGGAAAGGTGGTAAAACAGTTCATTTGAAAATACAAGTCGGTTTGGATTCAGCTCTTCCAGGCATCCCCAACGCGGATTGTTCAGTAATGAAACCAGGAGGATGGTTTTAAATAAAGGGCGTGAGTGAAGTCATCCTCTGTGAAGACAGTAAACCCAAGATTACTCAAATTAAAGAGAAAATGAGCACTATTGATCTGCATTCAGGCAAGCTGCCCCTCTGCGGATTGCTGGGATGCCTCTTTGGAAAGCAAAGACAGAAGCAGGTTTGCCAGCGTGGTGGAGCGTGCAGGCTAGGACTTCATTAACAGTGAGAAATCATTGATAGCACAGCCTCTTCATAGGGACCCAGTTCCCTCCTCTATCAAAGATTATATCAATGAGTGTTTTGCCACTGGTACTAATCACTTGAAATTAGGTCCATGACATTATGTGGCAGTGAAGAGAAAAGCATATCACCAAGCAAATGAGACTCCTTGAAGTGCTTGAAGTTGCTTCTTATCTTCGCAGTTTGGATAACCTTTTGCATAATAATCAACAATTATTTCAAACATATTGGTCATATCACCTCCTCAAAGAGATGGAAGACACGCTTTGCCATTGCAGACCAGACTTCACACACAGGAGTAGCACCGACGTGGTGTCACACAGTAATGAAGAGCTCATGTCTTTCTGATAAAGCTGTCTTCACTGAGTTGGATTTTCTTGCCGTGGTGTCAGGAATAGTTGACGAGACAGACGTGTTATTAAGTGGTAAAAGTAAACAGATGGAAGAGACAAGCAAGAGATTTCAGCTATGACTTTCCAGAATGTTTCAGCAAAGAACAACTTCCTCATTTCCATTCCCTACCAGAGATGAAAAATATGAGATACTCACCCAAGTGTTGCATAGTCACAGACTCTGCACCAGCAGGACACCCGCTGTAGCGCAGGACCGCGAGTCCCTCAAGCCAACAGCTTGTCCTGCCTGACCAAAGGGCTATGAGATGGGGCAGTTCAGAGGAGAGGTGCTAGGAACCTTATGGAATTCAACAAGGGCAAGTGTAGGGTCCTGCACTTCGGGAGGAATAACCCCCCGCACCAGGACAGATTGGGGCTGACCTGCTGGAGAGCAGCTCTGCAGAGAGTCTTGGGGATCCTGGTGGACAACAAGTTGCCCATGAGCCAGCACTGTGCCCTTGTGGCCAACGCGGCCAATGGTCTCCTGGGGGGCATTCAAAAGACCGTGGCCAGCAGGTGGAGGGAGGTCATCCTCCCCCTCTGCTCTGCCCTGGGGAGGCCACAGCTGGAGCACTGGGTCCAGTTCTGGGCTCCCCAGTTCCAGAAGGACAGGGAACTGCTGGAGAGGGGACAGCGGAGGCTACGATGGTGATCAGGGGCTGGAGTATCTCTGTGCTGAGGAAAGGCTGAGAGCCCTGGGGCTGTTCAGCTGGAGAAGAGCAGGCTGAGAGGGGATCTCATCAATGCTCAGCAAGAGCTAAAGGGCGGGTGTCAGGAAGATGGGGCCAGACTCTTCTCAGTAGTGCCCGGGGACAGGACAAGGGGTAACGGGTACAAACTGGAACACAGGAAACTCCATCTTAACATGAGGAAAAACATCTTTCCTCTGAGGGTGGCAGAGCCCTGGCACAGGCTGCCCAGAGAGGTGGTGGAGTCTCCATCTCTGGAGACATTCCAAACCTGCCTGGACACGTTCCTGTGCAGCCTGCTCTGGGTGACCCTGCTCTGGCAGGAGGTTTGAACCCCTATGATTCTGTGATTCTGTGATTTTGTGGTTCTGTGGCCCTGACCTGCTGCTGCTCTGGATGCAAAGCCATCGTTGAGGGGAGCGTCGATGCATGTCCAGGTATGTGCTGACTGCCTTGGCTTCCACTGGGCATCACGGACTGTTTTTGAGCCCCCTTCCTCTTTTCTCACCCTCCCTCCCCAACCCACAGGGGTCTTTTCTCCTCATCTTCCTTTTTGCCTCCCCTTCCCACTGTGGAGGACGCAGCAGCTTGGCCGGAGCTGTGCGGGTGCCCTGCCCGACCGAGGGGAAGGACCAGAGACGAGAGGCAGGCTGAGGATGTGCCATACCCTGGGACTGCAGTGGTTCACAGCTCCTGAAGACATGTGACAGTGAAATAGTGGCAGCGTTGTGAGCGCGGAGGAGCCTGCCTTTGCGTCTGGGGTCCTCGCCACAGCAGGACATGACAGAAAGTCTTATTTGTAGTTGATAAAAAAGGTTTGTTGCTCCCTGAACCTGGCTCCTGCCCAGCCTGCTGGACGATTCGTTACTGGAAAAATAGAGGGCAGCTTCTGCTATGTCACTGCAGCCATCTCCTGCCTGCCTGCCTCATTATTCTGTGTTGTTTAATATCAATTATAAAATATTAAATCAGATAAATACCTTTGACCTTTCTGGATGATAAGAAAATACATTGTTCTGACTCCTACAATGCCGTTGTTTTCACTGGAAATGCTAATGGGATTATGTAAAGGTTATTTCAGCCTCCTCTCAACGCTGGAGATGTGGCAAAACAATCATGATGCCCTTTGTTTATGCCTTTTTAATGACTGCTTCTGCCTTCAGGTGTCCGAGGCCTCTGCATCTTCTCAGGTGCTCCCTTGGGGGGTCCTCGGGCTGCTTCTGAGGGGAAGTTCCCTGGGGAATATAAATACCTCTGTGTTGCCGTTTTAGAGGGATGGAAGAGAGCTGGTGCAGTGGAGAGCTCTGGAAGTCTGGCAAGGATTCGCTGTCTGTGTCTCGATACTTGAAGGCAGGTGCCCCCCTGCAGTCTGCGGTGCGAGCGCTGGGGAGTGTGCGCGCGTGGGTCCGCCTCTGCGCAGCGCGGTCGGCACCACTGCGCCCCTGGGCCTCAATCTTCTGGTTTCCTTTCTTCGAGGCATGTGTCTGAGCCTGTGCCAGGATGCACGCATGAGTGCACGCGGTTCTTGTCGCGTGGCGCCGTCCTTGTTTGCAGCCTCCGGTCTAGACTGGCCTTCGCGGCACCCTGCAGAAGCGGCGGGCTGACTAAGAAGCATAGTTCACGAACTAGAGGCGGCTACAGTCATAACTGTGGTGCTCCACTTGCTCTGTTCTCTGGGAAGGTTCTTCCAAAAGCATGATTTCTTCTAATTTTTGGTTGTTATTGTTTTTTTCGCCCAGGCTCTTAATTTTTACTAAGTCATTCCCTTACATCCCAAAACAGGCCCACTGTTGTGCAGGGGGCTTGCGACGGCCTCATAACCTCCTTGCTTTCCAGAGAAAAGCAGAGCACCGAGATAGACTGTCAGAATTTCTAACACCAGAAACATCAGGGAAGAACTGGTTCTCACTGCAGACCCCTCACGGCCCTGCCTCCATGTGGGCTGATAAACAGAATCATCGAATCATGGAATCATAGAATGGTTTGGGGGGGAAGGGACCTTAAAGCTCATCTTGTTCCAAATCCCCCTGCCCTGGGCAGGGACACCTCCCACCAGCCCAGGTTGCTCCAAGCCCCGTCCAACCTGGCCTTGAACACCTCCAGGGATGGGGCAGCCACAGCTTCTCTGGGCAACCTGGAAAATGTCTTCCTTATGTCCAATCTAAATCTCCAGTCTTTCAGATTAGAACCATTGCCCCTTGTCTTGTCACTACAGGCCCTGGTAAAAAAGTCTTTCTCCATCTTTCTTATAAGCCCCATGTGTATATTGAAAGGACACGTCACAGGTGGCGTGAGCGAGCTCTGAGCAAGTCAGTCCAGGTCTGTGAACAGCCTTTCTTCGAGCAGGAGGTTGGCCTGGGGACATCCAGAGGGCCCTTCCACCCCAAGTCCTTCTAGGAGTCAATAAAAAAGGCTGTGAAATTCTGTTTAGCTGCAGTCTTCTGCCTTTTCACGCTTGGTTTTGATGAGGAAAAGACAAAAACACAAGAATTGTGGCCAACACGAGGACACTCCTCCCTGCCCACAGCGGTTGAAGCTTCACATTGTCCTGGGTCATTCATCCCGTCGGTGGCAGAGGACAGGCATGTGTGCAGTATCTTGGGAACAATCCTAAGCATAGCTTGATTGTGTTAATAGATTAATTTGAGAGGAACAAGAGGCGGTTCCTGGAGAGCAGAAGGGCACATTAGCTAGGACAGCCGGGGTTGCATCTTCAACAGCTAGTGCAGAGGGAGAAGAGAAAGCGGCTGTCACCGCCTGCTGAATGCAAACGCGTTCAGCAAAGAGCACAGGCAGAGAAAGGTGGTCCATCCCTGGGGCTCGGTGGAGACATGAGTCGTAAATCCTGTTGCTAAAAGTTGCGATTCTCTCTGCTGAGGTTCTTTTGTAGGTCTCCCTGGAGGATCGTGCCTGAGAGGCCAGAGGCAGCTGCTGCAGGAGGGCAGTACGCTCGTCGCCGATGGGGGGTTTCTCATGCATGTTGATTATGCAAATTCATGTAGCAGATCTGATTTTCTCACCTAGTTTCGGTGTGACTGTTTGAATCCTCCTCCCAGGCTGGAGGATCTCCCGGTGTGGGATGCACACAGCGTCGTTCGATCGTGCCTGTGGCGGGCGGCGATCCTGGCCATGTCTGCAGGACAGGATTCCCCGGTGGTGCTCCAGCTTGGCGCACTTCTGTGCGGCTGCTGCTCCCTGTAAGCTTGGTTTGGATGACGGCTCCGTGTCCCCATCTGAGGTCACAGAGAGCATCTGTCATTCATTCAGTGGCCAGTCCAGCCCAAACCGCAACACTATGGTAGCATTTGAAGGGAGAAAAGGGAAAGAGGACAGTTGTTTTTTCCAATATATGTGCCATTTTTGTAATGTTTTTTCTGGAGGGGTGCCAGATGAACTTGGTATGGGACAAGCAGCGGCGATTCAACAGGGGAGCTTGTCTTCCCCCCCCTGCCAGCAGCATCAAGCTGGTCTAAGGAGATTTATGCCCTCTCTCTACAGCCCTTGCCAAGTTGTATCCTTAGACGACTCTCGCTGCTGCTGAATTGGTACCTCCATTCACTGTGCTGTTCTCCACAGTCCCCCTGCTGATGAGCTACTCTCATACTTTCACTTTCTCTGTGTTTTTCAAAAGACTCTCCCTGGCACCCGTGTTAATTAGGGAAAATCTGGAATTTAATTGTTAACACAACATTTCCAGTTTTGGGATCACCTTTCCCAGTGCACTGCTGGTGTAACGGAGCCGCTGGCTTCCTCCCAAGGCTGCTGAGACCCGCCGCGCTCTCGCATCCCATCCCATCGCAGGCACCCATCGCATCATCGTCGCTGGTGGGACACCCCATGACACCAGCCTCTTTCTCCTGCAGCCAGGGGGACACCCTGGACCCACCCTGGGGACCACAATCGCAAGAAGCAGAAAGGTGATCCACAGCTGTACACCGGGAGCAGCCCCATGGGCAGGGAGCAGCCCCAGCCTGAGCTCAAATTTCAGGGAATTTTGAATACACGCATGTCTTCAGCTCTTGTGTGCATGGAGCCCTAGAATGAAGTGTCTGCTGCTTGTGAAGGGGTAATGTCAAGGTGTTATGGTTTGAGGAACACACCACAATTTGTTGTCATTTAGACAATTATTCTCTCACCCAATGACCACTCCTCACCCGGGAAGGGGAATTGGGAAGAAAAAAGGAAACATGAGGATTGAAATATAAACAGATTTAATAGAATAAGAGTATTTAATTAACACTAGTAGATAAATAACACTAATAAATAACACTAAAGAACCAATATTGATCCCGACACCACTATGAAATAGACAAGGACTATCCCCAGCCCATTCCCCCAGCAGAAGCCGTGCACTCCCTGTAGGGACAGCCAATGTGGGACCCTGTGAGCTCTGTGGCTGCGGGAGGAAGGGAAGGGCTCAGGGCTCCGGCACCGGGGCGAGGAGTGCTCAGGATGGCAGCCAGCAAGGGAGAGAGAGAACTCCTCAGCAAACCTTATAATTTCTACTGAATATGGTGTTCATGGTATGACATAATCCTGCTGGCAGCTTGGGGCAGGTGCCTGAGTCTCGCTCCTCCTCATTCCCGCACCTGGCAAGGCTCGGAAACACCAAGACCTTGAAACCATACCATAGCTGGCTATAAAGTAAATATTTTCACAAATTCAGACACTAGATACTTCTAAAAATGCAGTTTTCCCTAGCATTAGAAGAGACATTAAAAAAGACATGAAAAGTAAAATTACTGAAAGATAAATCAATCCTATGTGGATCAAACCACGACACAAAGTTAAGAGCATCCCGTGAAGGGTGAGAGCTCATTTGGAGGATCCCTTCTTGGCCCTGATTTGGGACAGTCCTGCCAAGGATGCAATGGGGAACACCAAGAAGCGTGCTGAAAAGTACAATCAATCTGGGAGGAGAAATGGAAGGATTGGGCAGAGGAGAAGATTTATGGAAAGCATAAGATCAATCCTTCTAAGTGGTCTGCGTGCTGTCTCTATCGGGCTCTGAAGCTCCTCAGGTGATGGATGGTTATCACTCAGTGAGACCAAGCAAGAGACTATTCAATGCTCTTCCCTTTGACATCAGCCCAGTCAACCCATCTCAACTCCTCCAGCAGGAAATTAGGAAACGTGTCGCAAACCCCCAGCACACCAGCAAACTCCAGCGGTTTCTTTCAGGCAATGCAAGTGGCTAGGTCAAGAGGACTGCCTTGGACACACAAGGTCCCTGTGCAGTTGGCAGAAGCTCAGCAGCTCTTCCTGGACCACTTGTGTGACATGCGTCCTTCTGCTATCCCTGACTCTGCAGGGGCCGGCTCCAAAGCCAGGTCTAGGCCCGTCTGCAGGGCACGGCACAGCTCCTGCTCGCCGCCCAGGGTGGGCTGGGGGCCACTGCAGAGAATGGCAGGAGCCTGGGTCTGAAAAGAGACCACCATCTGCTCCAGACCCACGGCGCCGTGCTCTGAGTGTTTCAGGCATGACGTGTGGGTGCTGATGCTGAACGTGGGATCTACAAGATCAAACGCTCTTTTTGGAAAGAACCTTAAAGCTGCGGGGTTGTAGGTGATGGCAGTAGCGGTGGCACTAGAGCACCATGCTGCTGCTCAGGAAGGACTCTGTGCAGCCTGGGCAGCGTTGCCCTGGGGAGAGGGGACACGGGAATGGAAAGGATGTTCAGCAGAACCCCCTTCGGCCCAGTACATTGTCTCTAGCAATGTGGTGTGGCAAGATGCTCCAGGAGAAGACGAGAAGCCTGCTGTGCCTCCCACACAGGCCGATTCCTTTATTGCTTGTTTTCTTCCTACCCCAAAGCTGTAGGTTATAATTTTAGCTTGTCTACCCCATCATAATTTTACTCTTTGTCTTCATCAATGCTTTAATGAGCCCTACTCAGCCCTTTCACAGGAAGATGGTTTTTAATCCCCAGTGCAATAAGACTGCTTATTCATTCCTGGCTCCTCTGCACTATTTTCTCCCAGGAAATGCTTGAGCCTGCAGGTAGCGCTCAGCACATCTCTCTGCCGCGCTGGTGTGAGTCAATACGAGTTCAACCTTTGGAAAATTGTTTCTTGAAGGCCAGAGACATTTGTTTGTCCTATACTTAAACATCTTTCACTGACACATCAGAGCAACCGCAGCCCATCACTTAGCGTCCTCCCTGACAGCACAGCGTAACTGAGGGCCCAATGAATGTCTAACAGGATAAAAAAGAACATGAAAATACTCTAATGGCCACAGTTAATGGGGTCAAAGGGGGCCTACTATTGAAAACTTCATTTTCAGATGACTTTTGACTGTGCTAGTACAAGCACTGTACCTGTGACTGTGACTTATCGTCACAATCCCTAGTGTTTTTAAGGCATAAAAATAATTTTCTCCATAACAAATCATACAATTGATTTCTGTTTTTTTCTGAAAAGCCTGTTTATCACAGCCCCTTATATCTTCCTGTCTTTCTTCATCTTTCTTACAAGGTTTGAACAAAAAGTATCGAGCGTCCTGCACCTCTTATGAGACACAGAGTCCTGATACACACAGCTATGTTTTTCCTTTCCCCACACCCCAGTCGTCTTTAGGGAAAAGTGATCCGATGAGATAGCTTCTACTGTTAAACAAAACCATAGAAAAGTTAGTGCCTTTTGGTGCCAGAAGCCTCCCGTATGTTGTTGACTTGTAGCCCACGTACACCAACAGGGCACAAGCCTAAGAAAGCTCTGCTTTGCAGCCCCCTCCCAGGGAGACGGGATTTGGGAGCCAGGCAGTCGCACCCCCTGCCCACAGCACTGCAGCCCCCGTCTCAGCGGTCCGGCTGCGGTTCCTCAGCCAGAGCCTGACTCTGTGTTCAGGAGCTAGCTGTTTTTCCAGGGACATACGAGGAATAAGTTGCAAAGGCAACTTATTATCGAAGGCAGAGTGGAGACCAGTTCTGCCCGCTCAGCCTTACAATGCAGTGAGAGCCTCCAGGACATGCGGGGGACACCACCGGTTGTCTCCGTTAGAGCCAGGTTAGAATTTAAGGGCAAAGCAAGGTGAGAGAGGAAAGAAAGATATGGTATCTAAATTCCCAAGGTCCTGCTCCCTCTAGGGATAGAAAACCAAAGGTCTGGAGAATAAGGGAGAGAAAGTCATTGGCAAGCACAGATCAACTTTTAGGAAATAGGTTTTGCATCTCTCCCTGCTTCTCGGGAGCTGCAGCACTGAGGGTTGTTGCTGAAGGCTGTGGCCTCTCCAGGGGAGTAATTACTGCTGCTTAACATCAGCCTTCTCCTCCAGCTTTTTCTCAATGAGGCCTACAGAGGGGCATCGAACAACATCCTCTGTGGCACCAGTATGGGCTGCCCGGAGCTGAAGTGGCTCTGCCCACGCCACCTCCTGTGGGCAGGTGATGAAGAAACTAAAGGCGGTACAGGAGCCAAAGGGAATTCAGAAATGAGAGACGGTGCAGGAGGGAGAGGAGAAGCAGGAGGCAGAGGAGATGCAGGAAGGAGAGGGGATGCAGGGGTGTGGAATAATTACTAAAATGATCAAAAATACAGCATTGTTCACACATTAAGGAAAGGTATAAAAATCAAAAAAGTTTCTAGGGTAGAATACAGCCGCAGCTGGTATGCGAGGAATCCACTACATCTGCGATTCCCTGTACAATATTGCTTGCAAAGCAACACGGAGGATGCAGTAGGGTGGAGATTCTACGGCCAAGCTCCGTGATAATACAGCAGATATAGGAATGAGATGGTCCTATGGAACTGATAAGCTGCATACTTACTACCCTGAGCCAAGTCTGTCAAATTTTGACGAAATGCTGTCCTTCATGCGAACTTTGCTCATTATAATGTCATTATAATACCCAAACACACCTCCATCCCAAAGGTTACCCACCTCCAAGGTGCGATCGCTCCTCCTGGAGTCCGCGCCCTGAATTTTTTGTAAACTATACCTTTAAATGTGAGTTTAATATATTAAATGTGACTGGACTGATAGTGGTGAATTGGGCATCACTTGGAATTTAAACCTAGCCACATCGAGCCTCCCACCTCCATGAGGAGTGTTAGAACGCAAGGGGGTTTATTTTCTGCCAAAACTGCTTTGCCTCTTAACGCAACAAGGGGGTGGAGGGGATGCAGGGGGGAGAGGGGATGCAGGAAGCAGAGGGGATGCAGGAGGAAGAGGAGAAGCAGGGGTAGAGGTAAAGCAAGAGGGAAAGGGAATGCAAGAGGCAGAGGCGATGCAGGAGGCAGAGTCACGCACGTCGCCGGCAGCGCGAGCAGAGGGGTGAGGGAGAAAGCGAGATACGCTGCAGCTGCAGCGACTTGTCTACATTTATCCCTGCTGCATGATTGTGGGGTAAGTGAGCAGATGGGAGGGGGTCTGCCCTCACGTGTGAAATAATGTGAGACACAAAAATGAAGGTGAGACATTTACGTTACCGAAATCAAAACCAGGTTGAAAATGTAGCAGTTTTCCCGAGACGTTGCTCTTTCCCTTGGCTGAGAGCTTGGCGGAAGCATTGAGCAGGGAGGGAGAGGCAGCAGAGCGCCCTGGAGCACACCGCCAGGCAGCTCCTGGGAGACACATCGGGGCACCCCATAGGTGAAAATCAGCTCCTAGCGCAAATGCCCGAGCCAGAGCGCATCCTGTGTCACTGCGGGACTGGGCAGCCGTCCTGGTGCTGTGAGAGGGTGGCACGGAGCTGGCCTGCTCCCCAGAAAGCCGAGTCAGGCACCGAGCCTTGGGCCGCCTGACCCCCAGCATCAGCGTGGATGCATGGCCGAGTTGTGGATTTTCCTGGGAGAAGCCTGGAGTGAGGTGAACTAGTTGCACGGCGTTTTAATATTTCCTGGTATGGTGGAGACTATCCTGGCAGAGAGAACAGTCTGGTTTAGCATGCGAGCTTAAATAACAGCGTGATAACAAATTCTTGGAGACTAATGCTGTGATGAACAGAATTCATACATAAACTTCTCCAGTGTAAAGGTTCAGCTGCGTTTTCCTACTGTTGTGCTGAGAGAGAAAATAGTAACATGCAATTCTGAAAACAAAACTCCACTGAGTTTTTGCGTTTCAAATGAGTGAAAAGATTTTGTTAATACTTTCCAGGAAAAAAAAAAAAATGAGAAACTATGACAGGGTGAAGTTGAAACACTGAGGAATTTTTGCCTCATCTCTGGCATTCCTAGGTACTCGCAATGTTTGGAAAGCAAGAAGAAAAATCCTTTGGTTGCCAGCTATGCTCTTGTCCCTAGCTAGGAAGAAAAGCCTCCACCTCAGAGTGGGCAGATTTTAAAACCCGGCAGTGCTTCTCAGCACAGGCTGGGGGATAAAGCCCCAACATGTGCCCCTCAGCCCCGCGCTGGAGCCGCCCAGCTGCAGATTGAACCGCTTGGATGCCTCACAGTCCCGGGTGACCTTTCCACTGTGCCCCGGGCAGAACCAGCAAGTCTCCCGCAAGCACCTGGGAAAGTGCCCGAGATCATTTCAGCGCTGAGAAGCAGGAGGCGGGTGCCCGGGTATGGATGGGCCTGGCAGAGACGGCGCGGTCGGTGGGGCTGCGCACCAGAAGCCCTCATCTCTGAGCTATTCTGTTCTTGCTGTACCACTGAGATTATAGGTGATGTCTGTTTTAGCATTTTGAATATGAAAACTCTCCAGCCAGTGTCAGATTCCCTTTAGGGTTATCAGTGCATTTGAACAGAAAGCAAAAATCCTACATCTGGTTTCGGGGCTACGTTGCACTTAGTCCTTGTGTGACACTTGGACACACAGTGATTCATTCCCCTAAATGACTCTCCTAGCTGTATGAGATAATTTGCATGCGGTGCAGTTTCATCTGCTCACTCTTCTTTCCTGCATTACCTTCATGCCTGGTCGTACTGACTGCCTGTTCCTCCTGTAGCAAAAAAAAAAATTAGTTTTTTTATAACCAAAGGCTGCTGTAACACATGGACACAAGCTCTGCTTCCCCAGCAGACCCACCTCCAGAGGGCAAGGATGGAGTGAAAGGGCAGACTGTTCGGGTTTCTGGGGTAGCTCTGTTTGATGTAAACATTTTACTATTAAGCTTAATTGGAGAACGTAATTGAAGAAAAGGCTTTGCACAGAAAACCCCGTCTGGGAGTGAGCATGCCCACGCTGGACTGCCCTGTTGCAGCTCAATGTGTTGGCCAATCTATGGGACCACGCTAGGGTGGTCCAACACACCAAGCCCACCGTGCCCTGCTTACCCCTCGCTATGCCTGCCACACAGATCAGCTCTGCGCCCGCACCCCCATCACTCTCTTCTCCAGAGCGCGCAGAGCAATCTCTCGAGCTTTCTCAGTGAGACTTTTCAAGGTGCAACTGCATTGAAATTGCTGCAGGCAGTTTAGGACAGAGAACCCTTGCAGAATTACTCTCCTCACATTCTTCTCAAGCTTTGCTTAAACCTTCTAGCAAAGTTCAGGAGAGTTCCCAGGAGCGAGGTGGGCTGTGGCTTGATGCTGCTGGTCTTTCTGCTCCCACCTGGGAGCCAACTACCCCAGTGTTCACTTTTGCCCACACAACCACTTGTGGGACTACACGTAAGCTGATGAGGGAAGTAACGAAGTTTAATTTCTTCCACAAAGAGATTTATAAAGCCTGGAACAGTTGTCTCCGGTTCACAGAGCGGTCCTGCTGCCATCACGTGGGGCAGCTGGAGGCACAAGAAGAGCTCAAGCCAGTTTTCCCACCCTGGGAAACATATGGGGAAACCACTGTGTCCCCCAGCCACCCCAGTCCCGAGGCCAGGCCCGGGGCTGCAGCCACACGAAACATTGCTTCAGCAGGAGAACCATCCCGAGAAGGTCCTCTTGCCGTCACTTGGAGCGTGGGACTGAGCCCATCTGGAGCCAGCGTGAGAAGAAGGGCGTCACAGTGAACCTGGCTGGTGTTCAGCAATCAGGTGCAGAGCACCGCAAGCAGTTGTGTCAGTGCTTCTCGGGCAAAGCAATACCAAATCCAGGGCCTTGTGCCGTCTCCGCTGTCGGCACAGAGGATTGCGCAAAGGGCCCTTGCTTGCACAGACCTTGGAGCATGTCCCTGCTGCACTGGAGCCTGCAGTGCTCCTGGGTGAAGAGAACTGGCTGTCTGGAAGTTATTCTCCCAGTTTTCTAGTCGAGTAGTAAAACGGGTTTGCTATTGCGCTAGTGAAGGCCGATACGGGAAACGTGCATCCTTGCCACTCCAGCAGCCTTTGACCACAACCTCTCTGCAAGAAACCAGTCTGTCTTGTTACCTCTCCAGCTCCACTAAATGGGAATGAGAAGCACAACGGTGCACAGAACAGTTCTCCTCTAACAGGATTTTGTCAAATGAGGGTTCTTATCCCTATTCCCAAACTTGCTGGGATGCACAGCTTCCTTCTTTTTGATTTGGCGCAGTAATTTAAGGTCAGGTCTCCAAGCCAGTACCAGGGCCACTGACCACGAGCTACCTGGAGCACGGATCTAGAGTAAGGGCAAGTTTTTCCGTGTTCGTGGTGGATCAGTGATTGTATAGAGGGATGTTCAGTGAAGAGACGTGTCGGCTCATCGGCATATGTGTCAAGGAAAAAAAAGGGGGAAAAAAAATCTGTTTGGGGCAATGCAGAGGGCATGCCCTGGGAGTCAGGGGGACCAAAAAGCCAGATGGGATGCTGTAAATGGTTTTAAAGGTATACAGATGACAACTGTGTAATTAATTACCCTGTTTTAAGTTACACTGATTTTTTGTGTGTGTGTAGATAACGCCGTAGGCTACGCTGTTATCTTAGAGGAATGTTTGTGTCTGGAGATTCATTCTCACCCTGCCAATAATAAACCTTCCCTGGAGTTTCTGAGACATTAATTATAGTTTTGTAACGCACAAGTTTTGCAACCAGCTCAAGGTAATTCTCTATAACACTGAGCTCCGACAGAAACAAATTAATCGCTGATTTGAAAACTGACAGTTGCCTAGGCATGAGCGCCCAAGACTTTATTACGTTTGTTATGTATAAATAAAATGGTCTCACCATGCGTGCCAGCCTGTCTGCCTACATATGCGCACGCACAGCCTCCAATGCAGCCGGCACCTGGGAAGAGCCAGCTCACCCCGGCTAAAAAGCAAGCACGAACAGCCCCCAGCAGGAGGGAGAACTAAAAGTGAAAGTCTCAGATACAGCTGGACGTGGTTGGAGCATCTCATCCAGGGGCTCCCCTCACCGAGGGGCCACCAGGATGCAGGGGATGCCACCGGCGCCGCGCCCCGCTCCAGCCATGGCACGGCCCAAGTGCGGAGGGCTGCTTCGTAACAGCATGGCTGATCCATGGCTTTTATCTCCACCACACCAAATCCTTTAGCTCAGGTCACAGAATGAGCTTAAAGGGACAAATTTAAACCTAAAAAAAAAAACAAAACCAAAAAACCAAAAAAACAGGAAGATTTTTTTTGTTTCCAGATTTGTCAAGTTACCACATTGGACTAACAATAAAAAAAAATGCGATTTTTAGGTCGCACAGAATATACATTCTCCTTAGGCCTTTCCATGTCTCTGCTGCCTCAAGGAGGGGAATGGAGCTTCCCACCCGGCCGTTCTAGGGCTGCCTCTCTTCCTTGGCCATCTGGGATGGAGCTGAATTCCCATCGGCATTATATTTCTTAATTAGCACAATCCTCCAAATTACACTGGCTTTCCTGCAAGCCACAACTCGTCCAGGATTGTGGCAGATCTTTATAAATTGTGTAAGAAATGCTGTCAGCTCTCTTACCAGACACCACTTTCAGCTCCTGAGCAGCTTTTCATAGGGACGTGCTAAAAACACAGGTAACCGTCGTGATACTGAAAGCGCTTTCTCTGCGTGACTTCCTTTGCCCTTTTGCTGGCCTTGAGGGCTCGGCTGTCACGTCCGAAAGGAGAGAGGTGATGACACCAAGTCAGAAATGAAGGAAGTGAAGCTACGAGTGTCAATTAAAAAGAAAAGAAGAAATATTTTGCCCACGGGACTGACTACACAGGAAAAAAATAAATTTAACTAGATGAGATACAAATGTGGTATGAACAATACCATACTTCCAATACCAGCTGTAGGTGCCAAAAATGTCATGGCACAGGAAAGACAAACTCAAGAAATACTTGTCTTTTATTATGATGGGAGGGTGACATATTCATACCTGAACACAAAATACTTCGCAGCGTCCCAGAGCGGTTGAGGCTGGAAGGAACCTCCCGAGATCATCTAGTCCAACCTTAAGCAGGGCCACCTAAAGCCAGTTGCCCAGGAAATCCAGGCGGCTTTTGAACACCTCTGTGCTGGTTGTGGCTGTGGTGGGGATAATTTTCTTCACGGTAGCTAGCACGGGGCTGTGTTTGGGATTTGTGCTGAAAACAGCATTGATAACAGGGATGTTTTAGCTCCTGCTGAGCAGCACTTACACAGAGCCAAGGCCTTTTCTGCTCCTCACATCGCCCCGACAGTGATGGGCTGGGGGCACAGGAGGGGACACAGTGGGGACAGCTGGCCCCAGCTGCCCACAGGGACACCCCGTGCCGTATGACTCCTGCTCAGCATATAAAGCTGGGGAAGAAGGAGGAATGGGGGACATTCAGAGATATGGCAGTTTGTCTGCCCAAGTCACCGTTACGTGTGATGGAGCCCGGCTTTCCTGGACACGGCCGAACACCTGCCTGCTGACGGGAAGCAGGGAATGAACTCCTTGTTTTGCTTTGCATGTGTGTGCGGCTTTCGCTTTACTTATTAAACTGCCTTTATGTTAACCCACGGGTTTTCTCACTTTTACTCTTCTGATTCTCTTCCCCATCCCATCAGGGGGAAGTGAGCGAGTGGCTGCATGGTGCTTAGCTGGTGACTGGGGTTAAACCATGACAGACGGGTTGGAAAGGACCTCCAGAGGTCATCTGCTCCCACCCCCCTGCTCAAGCAGGGCCACCTAGAGGCGGTTGCCCAGGACCGTGTCCAGCTTTTGAACACCTCCAAGGATGGAGATTCCACAACCTCCTTGGGCAACGCTCAGTCACGTCACCGTGAAACCTGTTTCCTGATGCTCAGAGGGAAGCTCCTGTGCTTCAGTTGGTGCCCATGGCCTCTGGTCCTGGCTCTGGACACCTCCGAGAAGAGCCTGGTCCTCTTTGCACCATCCCTGCAGGTGTTTATAGGCACTGATGAGATACTCCAGAGCCTTCTGCTCCCCAGGCTGAAAAGTCCCCGCTCTCTCAGCATTGCCTCACACCTGAGGTCCCATCACCATCTTGGTGGCCCCTCGCTGGACTCTCTGGTCCCTCTCGCAGTGGTGAGCCCAGCACAGGACACACCTCTCCAGGGGTAGTGAATCCATCGCTATGGAAGATCTCATGCACAAACCATTACCATTATTTTATTGTTTTTTATAACTGTAGGACTTGATAGTGCACACCTGGGAGTTTTATCAGCTAAGCAATTAGCAGCGACAGTCAATAAATACTAACGGCCTGCGCTGGGGGGGGGGGCAAAAATCTTAAAGGCCATATGTGAAAAGACGGTGACAAATTCCAGGCCAATTCGTCTAATCACGACCAAAACCTCCTCAGCCTTGACACGGCGGGGACGGTGCCCAAAGGCGAGGGGAAGCGCCGAGCTGGGAAACGCCTTGTGGCGAGGGAAAACAAAACAAAACAAAACAAAACACAAAACCTTAAAAATAAACGGAAAAACGAGGCACCTGGGAAGGGCCTGAGGAGGACGGCAGGACGCCTCTTGTCAGAGCCGGCCCTGAGGGGATGGTGGGCGAGGTCTCCCCCGCCCCGGGGCGATGCGGGCCGTCCGCGCCGCGGCCTGTATCGCACCGGGGCGGGGGAGGCCCCGGCCGACCCACGCAAGGAGCCCCGGCCCGGCGGGAGGAGGACGGCGATGGGAAGGGGGGGGGGGGCGGTCCGCCATGCCCCGTCCCGCCCCCGGCCCCGCCCGCCGCCGCCGCCGCCATGTTGCGGCCGTTGGTGGCCGGTGCGGGGTGAGGCCTACGCGGGGCCCCGGCGGCGGGGGTTTCTTCTTCTCCCGCCTCCCCACTGCTCGCCATTTCGCCACCACCCCTCAGAGGAACCGCTCTGCCCGGGTGAGTGCCGCCCGCCGGGGCCCGCCCCTGCCGCTCGCCCTCACGGGGGCCGGGCGGGTGCTGCCGCCCCGCGGGCAGGGCGGGCGGCCCCGCTGTCGCCGCCGCCGCCGCACCGGCTCTTCCGGCCCGCGGGGCGCCCGCCGCCTTCCCCCCTCTCTCTCCGCTTCCCTTCCCTCCACAGCCAACCCCCGGCGGGCGACCGCCGGGTACGGCCTCGGTGTTCCCCGGGCCCGGTCCGGCCCGGCCCGGCGGCGGCGGCGGGACAAACTTTAACTTCAGCGGGGCTCGTCCACGTGTGGCCGGGGGGCGGCGGGGCCGGGCCGCGCTGTCAGCGCGGGGGCGGGCGGCAGGGCCCCGGCGGCGGGGGGGCGGCGGCACGGGGAGGCCCCCGGGCCTTTGTCTCGGGTGGGTCGCGGGTGGGGACGGCACGGACCGGGGGAGGGAGAGGGGGCGGCGGGGCTGACACGGACCGGGCCACCCCCGAGACCTCCGGGCCACCCCCGAGTGACCCACAGGCCCGCCGGGCCCCTCGCAGCGTTACCCCGCTCCAGTATGGGGCTGCTGAAACTTTCCCGGGTGTTAGAAGTGCTGGGTCCTGTAGGGAACCGCCGGTTCAATCCTCCACCGGCTGCTGTCCCCCTGTTACCGATGCCCGGCCAGATGGGGTGGGTGTCCCCCCCGGCCCCTGCCTTCCCAGCGCCTTCCCTGGGCAGGCCATGCCTGGCCACCCCCCTCCTGCATCTCCTCCAGGAGACGCCAGCCTCCTCTGGACCCAGGAGAGCAGCCCTTGGCAGACACCTTCCCTTGTCCCTTGATGTTGTTTTGGCCATTATCATTGTTATTATTATTTTCCTATAACCTTGGTGTAATTGCGTTTTTATGCTTTCCTCTTAGGTGGCAATCTTGAACCTCCTGCTTGAACAGTATGGTCCGTGCTGGTTTGAAAGCTGCAGAGGAGCTACCGCAGATCTCCGAAAGCCCCCAGGAATAGCACCACCAGTAAAAGGTCTGTATGGCGCACGTGTGGGACGCTGGTCCTGCGGCATCTCTGCCCGGCAGCAGAGTTTTGAGGCTCAGCCACAGCAGAAGGCCCAGGGGTTTGATGTACTGCCTCCAGTGAGTTCGCAGGGTTTTTTTGCGTGGCTTGGAGGCTTCTAGGTTCCCTGCCTCCTGGAGAAGCGTGCTGCTGTGAGGTTGGTTTTACGCATTGAAATGCATGCATTCTACTCTGTAAGCCCTCTTTCGTTGCTCATTTTACTCACCACTTTTATTCCTTTGCAAATCTCAACCTCCATGTTTTCATAGGCAAGCGAAGAGAAAACTGGATTCCAGGCTTGGGTTCTAATGCAAGTCCTTTGCACAAGAAGGGTGGAGTAAGGATGGAGGTCTTTGTTTTCAGCTTTCTTCACAAGCTAGTTTACAGGAGGCTTTGGTATTTCCTTTACTATACTTCTTCTGTTTGTCATCTGAGAACAGAAATAAATGGTGTTTAGTCAAAATTTGAGGTTTGTGTCATTTAAAAATCACTTCTATCAGCAAGACGCTTGGTCTTCTCTAGAATCTGGGTCCAATTTTGCTTTATTTTGAGAAATTGTAGCTTCACATATGACAAGTTTAAGGTGCAATTTTTTTGAGAAATACTTGAGTAGAGACTTGTGCGCTCATCATAGCAAAGAGCGTAAACTAGGCTTTTATAGGACTCAAAGATGTACATGAAAGCTCCTGAAAATGCAAGGTTTCTTCTAAGAAAAGCTTATTTTGTAATGCTGCAGGTAACTGTGGTTTATTTTGTCTTTTATTTTAAAACACTGCTGAAGATGTACATAGGTGTTCGGGGGTGAGAAGGGAAAATCAAGAGTGACTGGCAAGCTCGTTTTTCTCTACATGCAACTTGGGCATTCTGGGTTATGGATGAAACGTCTTTCTTGGGGAAGGATTTTTGTGCCAGAAATCTTAGGAGCTGAGCAGTGCCTAGCTCTCTCCCAGCTGGCATGAGTTTTCCCACCCAAAGGAAGGGGAAGTTTAAGGTCCACGCTTTTGCCAACTGCAGTAATCTGCCATGTTTCAAAAGTCCTTATCAAGTGCTGGTGATGTGAAGCATGTGGATAATCATCTGGGCTTCCAGGGGCTTAACGCACAGCTGCCCTACCTTGCTGAGGGATGTGATTGTAAATTATTGCACAGCCCTCTGTGGACATTCATATTTGTGGTTTAACTTAAGAACGAGAACAAGTTTAAGCTAAACCACAGCAACCCGCTCCTAAGCCAAGTAAATCTCCGCAGAGTGTTTTGCAGTAGATTAACCAAAGCAACACCTCTGGGGCTTGTCTCTAGGCACAGCTGCACTAAAGCTCAAAGACCAGTATGTCCTCCTCTTCCGTGCTGAAGTGATTTCTCCTGGCCCAGCTCTGTAAATTGTTCCCTGTACCAGCTGTCTGCCAGGACTGGGTTGCGCTTTGTTCAGTTTTAATGTGACGCTTGACAAACTTTTAATCCCAATTGTAAATAATGAAAGCAGCCTTAAATCAGTGGCCTTTTGGGAATGCAACAGGCAGCTTCTTTCTCTCCCTCCGGCTTGTCCCAGGGTCCTTCCCTCTGCCCGCACCTCTGCTCTCAGCTCTTCCCCCTTCTCCTGGGCTCCCGTGCCCTCCCCGTCTCCCTTGCTTGCCACTGGCTTTGGCAGCGTTGATGCAGCCCAGGTCAAGGGAGCGTGGCAGGACTTACCTTGCCCGTGGGTGCTCCTTGCCAAGCAGGAACTGCTGCTCTCCTAGTTCAGTTGACACTCTTTGGGGTTTTTTTTTTCTTCCCCTGCATACATCAGTTCACGTAAATTTGGTGTTTAGATGGAACATGTATTAAAAGAATGCCTCATTAAATATTTGGGAAGTCTATATATTGCACCAACTTGAAAATATTTTGGTTAAACAGGGGAAAAGCAGTATCCCTGACAGTAGTGAACACAAATGTTCAAGTAATGCTCTGCTGTCAGTTTTCATTATGCATCTCATCAGAGCTTGATTATTGCTGTCGCAGGTCTCTGTGGCGAGCATCTGAGCCCCCACTTCCCTTCTGGAGGGCTTATAAAGAGAGAGCTGGCTGGGAACGCCATCTCTTGTTATGATTTGGATACGATCCTTTATTCTGTCTTTGCGCAGTTTTGCCTCGCATCATTACCTAATTAAGGATTGCCCCTGTTTCAAATAAACCCTGTTTGGTTTACCACGCTTTGAGCTGCTGTATTGAAATATTTACTGAAGACTTCTATTATTTAAATTGCTCGGGGTAAGGAGTCATCTCACTTTTCTTGGTCCACCTGTTTACTCCAGCCTTTTTTCCTTGAAGGAGGACTGAATTCTTCAGATGTGACGATCTGTTGAGAAATCGTCAGTGATTGTTGCCTATTAGCTCTAAAAAAAACCCAACCAAACAAAAAACAAACCATGTACTAATATACTCTTGAATGTTTTCTGTTGAGGCTTGTGGCAACGTCTGTTTTTGGAGTAGTGATGCATCCGTCAGGTTGAAAAAGTGTCCCCTGCGTGAACTTGGTGTCATCTAAAAGGTTGTGTTTGAACCAGCTCTGTTCTCAGGGACCCTGGGAGAAGGGGATGCTGTCTCCCACCATGTTGCTTGAAGAACCAGGAGCAGCGGCTCTGCCCACAACCTGGAGAGCGCGGATTGTGTTACAGGACAGGAGTGAACAGCTCCCGTCATTTGTCTCCTGCCCCTGCCAGCTCGAGCAGGATGGGACCTGAGACTTTGCTGATCCTCCAGGCACAGCTAGGGCAGGAGAGGTTCCTTCCTCGCGATGCCCTGCGAAACGGCACTGTTGTGTTGAAAGCTGTGTTGAAAAAGCTGGGCTAATATCTTTGTGTATAAACAGTCAATCTTGGAATAGTTAAAATGGAAGCTGAAGTGTCTGCCGCAGATGTTTCTAGCCTTCGTGCCCTGCTGCGATAGCATTCTGGGCAGTTGTGTTTTTTGTCACATAAGATGTTTATGTAAATGAGTCTTACAAAGTTTGTCCTTGGGGGAAATGTATCTGACAAAGTGGTTTGTTTTTTTTTTTGCTTTTGATTGTAGCTTTCATCATGGGGGACATGAAAACCCCAGACTTTGATGACCTGTTGGCTGCTTTTGACATCCCTGATCCGACTAGCCTTGATGCCAAGGAGACCATCCCGTCAACTGGGGAGGAGAATGAGAATCACTTGAAGTCATCGGGAATCTGCATAGATGAGAATGTGTCCTTGTCCCACTCTTTGCCTCCCTCTGATGCTCCTGTTGTGAGTGTGATAGTGAAGAACACAAGTCGCCAGGAGTCCTTCGAAGCAGAAAAAGAGGGGAATCACCTCGGGACTGGTCTGCTGCACAACGGGTTTCGTGGGTCTGATTTGCCATCGGAGGCTCACGCTTTAGTGCATAATTATGGCAAGTTTGAGTCAACTTTTATTAATGGCGACAGCTCAAGAAGTTACTCTGATAAACTGGACCAGTCCAGGTCGGAGCCTTTGCCAACATTTAGTCAGTTTAGCCCGATTTCCAGCCCTGAACCAGAGGACGCGTTCAAAGAGAACAGCATTGGGGATAAACCCAAACATGCCCAAACGCCGTATTTTCCACCGCCTTCAATGTATATGCCGACAGGAGCTTCAGTACTAGACCATCTTAGGAAGGTACCAGAGCCTGAATTAAGCATGTTTGATCAATACTGTAAAAAGGAACAAAAGATGGAAATCCACTGCCAGCCAGAGAATAGGCTGGAAATGAGCAGGAGAGAACAAGACAAAGCATCGGAGAGGTTTGTGGAGTCAAGCAAGGACTTGGTAGATACCAATAACTTTCTTGGAGAAGGCTTGGTGTTTGCAGACCTCCCTCACAATAATTTAGGAGAAGGTAAGGGGTCTGTGCCCGAGCTGAACCTGTCTTCGTCAGTACCGCCTCGCCAGAGGTTAAAGCCAACTCATTCAAAGTTGTCATCCTGTGTGGCAGCGTTAGTAGCTCTTCAGGCCAAAAAGGTTGCGTGTATTCCAAAAGGCGATCAGCCAAACCTTACCAAGGAACCTGGTCCTTTTAAAGATGGGACAAAGGGAAGTCCAAAAATGCCCAAGTCGCCAAAGAGTCCCCGGAGCCCCTTAGAGGTGGTGAGGAAGGCCAGCAAGCAGCCCGAGAGTCCTCGAAGTGTGTGCAGTGACAGCAGTGGGAAAGGCTCTCCTTCCATGGCAGCCGGCTCTCCGCCAGCTATTCCCAAAGTTAGAATAAAGACTATCAAGACATCCTCTGGTGAAATTAAAAGAACTGTAACTAGAATTTTGCCAGAAAGTGATGAGTTGGGCAAATCTTCAGAAGAGTCGCCTATGGAAACCTCATCTGCTGAAGAGTTTATCAAATCTTTCCCATCCCCTGACACTAGCGCAGTTATGGAAAGTGAGGCTAGCAAGAATTCAGCCAAAAACGGGGCTGCTGTGGCTATGCAGCTGTCAAACGTAGGAAGTCCTTACGGAGACGGTATGAAAGCAGATATTGCTGCAAGCAGCACGTGTACCGTGTCCTTGTCTCCACTGCCAAACTGCGGCAGTGGTGCCATAAAAGTAGGTGTTAAGAGGCAACATCAGGGTATCGTGGTGCAGCCGTCCAACGTGACCACCTCCAGCCTTCTTCCCAAAGCCGTGCACTTGGCGAATCTCAACTTAGTCCCGCATAGTGTTGCTGCTTCTGTTACAGCGAAGTCATCCGCACAGAGGCGGAATCAGCCTCAGGTGACACAAATGTCTGTGCCGCTGGTGCACCAAGTCAAGAAAGCCGCTCCTGTCATCGTGGAGGCATTTAATAAAGTACTACACAGTGCCAATCCTGTGCCAATATATACTCCAAACCTTAGCCCTCCACCTGACACCAGTATTAATTTACCTGCCTCTGGGTATTGTTGCCTGGAATGTGGGGACTCATTTGCCTTAGAGAAAAGCCTGACTCAACACTATAGTAGACGCAGCGTTCATATTGAAGTCATGTGCACTCAGTGTTCAACCATGCTCCTTTTTTTTAATAAGTGTAGCTTGCTTAAACATGCAAGAGATCATAAGAGCAAAGGATTTATCATGCAGTGTTCTCAGCTGCTAATGAAACCAATTTCCGTAGACCAAATGTTTTCACCTTCTCCTACAAGCTCTTCAGCCTCTCTGGCTCCTCAGACTTTGCACTCGCCCTCTCCTTCGCGAAAGCCCAGCGCTGCTTCAGGAGGTGGGGTAGGAATTTCTGCAAACACTCAGCCAGCCTTGCCTCTCTATACGGACCCATTGAGACTAATCCGTCATGGACTTAAGTGTTTAGAGTGTAACAAGCAGGCGCAGGATTACGTTGCTTTAGCAGCTCATTACCAGAGAACCTCAGAAGATAATGAGAGACTGGTAAGTCATCATTTTAGTGTTATTAGTTAAATCTCTGCAAGTTTAAAGAGATTGTCCTGGGGGGGGGGAGGGGGTGGGGGGTGGGGAATAGGCATCATAGTGGCAAATGAGTCACTTTGCCTAAAAAAGTGCTTGTGGGGAGGATTTGGGATACGCATGAGCCCAGACGTGTGCGCGTGAAGAGCAGTTTTGTGTTGTTTGCTTGCCCTCTTTTCACCCTTTGCCAGCAAAAAGAGGGTAGTGAGGAGACTGTGGAGGTTCTTGAGCATCAAAGGAAGGTGTTGGAGATCAAAGATCAGTTGCATGAGGCATGCAGAGTGCTGTAGGGGAGGACCAGCGGAGCATTACCTGAAACAAGTTTTTGTGCTCTAAATGCAGCTAGAGGAGATCTGACACAATTTAATTTTACCTTTCCTAAAACTTGTGCCAAAATCTTCCCTGTAACGCTTTGGACATCGGGTGCTGTTTGTACTGCTAGCGTGGTAATGTGTGTATTGGGACAGGCCTGGCTGAGAGGCGAGCCATGCGGTGTGTGGGGTGGAAGGCTTTTTTTGGCTATTTTTGCCCTTTGGGTGGAAGAGGGAGGAGTCGGTGCCATGTTTCCATAGGAGGGCTCAAGAGCCTTGTTAGTGGCTTCTTGCCTTGCTCCGGTGCTGCCCTGCTCAGGTCTCCGCCACCTTCGCTGACCTCCCTCATAGGTGCAGCTGGGGGCTCTGAGACTCCTACTTAGGTTTCTGCTGATGAAGAGGAGGAGATGCTCTTCGTCATGTACCAAGACCATGTGCTTTGTTTATGTTTTTTATTTTGGAAGATAAGGTCGATCCTGTTTAAGTATAAACCAACCTGAAGTTGAGCAGGAGGAGGAAGCCTTTCTCCTTATCTCTGTAGATGAGGTGAAAGTTTTCCACGTTGCTCTGGCTGCCAGCAGAGCTGGCAGGCTCCCAGTGGCGTCTCCTACACAAGCTCTGTGAACCAGGACTCCATGCCAACAGCAGGCATTCGGGGAGATGACCCACCGGTCTCTGCCCTGGCTGTCGTAGTACCTGCATGCTACAGAGCCTCCTGTTGCTTCTCAAATGGCTTGCGGGAGTATTGAGGTTGCTGCAGTCCCGTTCGGATGCTTCGTTATCTTTCTCTTAAATTCATCAGCAGTGGGGGAAAAAAAATAGATTATAGCTGGATGGTTTTTATGTTGTGAAAAATGATGAGGCCAGAAGGGATCCACGCGGCCACGTAATCAGGTTTCTTGCCCAAGGCAGACCAGCAAGCACCGTGCTCTGTCAACACTGTAACTTATTTTTCAAATATAATGCGGTTTTGGGAAATGTCAGCAGTCTGGAATTAAAACCTTCAGGTGAAGGGATACAGTGAGTGCTCCAAAGTGAGCTAAAATGTTAATCGGTCACATTAAAAATGTATCTCCTATTTTTGTTGTGGGATTATCAATTCAAGAGCTCCTTAAAGAGAGAAGGCATGTCTGATAGTAGGTATTTTTAGCTTGTAATCAAATACATTATTCTGTAACTTAACCAACTGTTTAAGCTTCTTGCTTCAAGTTAGGTCTGCTAGATGTGCAATTATTTTTGTAGTATTTTTCTGGAACAGAAGTGCTGAAAAACTGGAAAAAGAGTGATGTTAGAGCTTGTAAAACCATCTCCTCCCTGTTTGATCTTCCCATGCTTATACTCAATGGGATGCATGCATTGCTCTGGGAGTCTTTTTTTTTTCCACTGTATCTGCTGTCCTCCAGACTGCCTGGTGGTGCTCCATGCTGTTCCTGAAACATCTGTTCCAGCAAAGCTATTACATTTATAAAGGAAATAAGAGTTTGTGCCCATATGCCTGTAATTGTGTGCCTCCAGATTTAGCAGTAGCTAATGGAAACCATCCCCCTGCCTCCTAGCAGTACCCGGGGTATTTGGTGTCATGGGCTGAGAGGTAAGAGCATGGGTGAGCTTCAGTGGTCTCACAGGCGTCCCTGCATAGATGGGTACCAGGGTCAGCTTCTCTGGGCGGTCTGAGGGAGAAGGTGTGGATTGCCTTGACATGACGTGTCTCACTTGGGTAGCACACTGTGTAGCTACCATCAGTAACGAGGCGTGAGAAGCTGATGGTTTTGCCTGTCGGGGTGTTAATGAACGTTAAGCAAGTCTGATAGTAAACATGGCGTGAGAAGGACATAGGTAAGGCTCTTGGAGTGTGCACTGTAAGTTCCTTAAATAGGAAAACGTGAACCAACCAAACCCATTCTGAGAAGGTGCTGAGGATATCCCTGATTCTGCATTAATGAAGCTAACTGCTTGGGTTGCTATTTTTATTTCGGTCAGAAAAAAGAGGAATGTTGGTAGGAGCTGGAGATGATCCAGTGACTAATTTCACACCTTCTTACATGGTAGAAGCAGTTGAAAACTCTGGCTTCCATCTCCAGAGTTGTGCCAGGTCACTTGTTTTTTGGGGCAGTGGTAGAAATTGCATTGGTGAGAAAGGCATCGATGTAAGACCTGCATTCAACATAACAACTCTTTTAGTGCCCCCACAGTGGATCAAAACCACTATGTCCGTGTGGCAGAAGCTGTTCATTTATGTGTTGGTATGTCTAATTAAAAAACAGTCGTGTACACGTGCTCAATGTGGAGCACGCTGCTTTTGCAGGACAGTCTGCCAGGATGCAGGGGTGGTGGTAACAGTTGTGGGCAAGCTCAGACATGAACTGCATCCCCGTATCTCAAGAGGCTAATTATCTAGTATTTATCATAACGTTGTGTGTTTGAGCAAAAATCGGTGTGTATTTCTTCCTCTATTCCTGATGTTTTTCTCACTGTATTGAAACGTTGGTTTAGAAGCAATGGTATGGGGGTGTCGGGGAGAGATTGTCATCATTTCTTAAAGCTAACAAAAGAAATCGCACTCTAGTATTTTGGAAATTTATTTTTTAATTTCTTACTCAAATCCAGAATTCGGACACAAACTTTGCCATCCCTCCTTGAGAAAGTCTGGAGTATCTTGATGTTTTCTCTGTAAAGCTATGACTTGACTTACGCCTTTTAAAGAGCTTATAGAAGTTGGAGACCCCTGACTATGGAAAACAAGCTGGGTGGATATTTCATCAATGTTCTTAGAAGCTCTCCTGCTAAATGACACCAAATCTGCGTTATTAACCATGATGTGCACATCTAATGTGATCAAAACTTGAGAAACTGAGCAGACTTTGAAGTGCTCAGTTGTAATGCTTTTAACTCAAAAACTTCTTTGGACCTGGTACAGAGTGGGTGTGTACCTTGTTAAGAAGGAAGGGTTGATCCAACAGGGTAGATGAAGAAAAGAAATAACAGGAAAAAGGCTCATTTTTCAGTATGATGTTTTCAGTCATCCAGAAGCTGAAGGTCGAGCAAGCTGTGGTGAGAGGCAGGAATGATTGGATTGGGGAGGAGGAACAGCCTAAGCTGGCTCTGCTCCACCAGAGAACTTATCCTGTGTTGATACTTAAGACTTCTCACTTTAATTGGAATTTCTTACCATGACTGTCTGGATTCCTTTGACGTCTTCACCTTTCCCGTAGCTGTTGAAAAGGTGATCGTTGGGTTTTCTGTTTGTTTGTTCCAGTTGTTGGCTTGGGAAATACTTGGTCTTATATTTGTGAATGGCCTTGGGTAGAGCCCATATTAATAGGACAGATAACGGGTAAATGAGTTTCCTAGGTGTGGCCAAAATGAGGATGACATGGCTGGGTCATGGTTGTTTTGGAGGAAGGAAGAAAGATATGGATGTGGTCTGGACAGCCAGGAAAGGAGGAGATTTGGAGCAAGGGAGAGGAAGCAAGGGGCAGGATGCCGTGGTTGAGAAGGTGGAGTGGAAGGACCCTTAGAAAAAATTGAGAGCTTGACCTTATTGTTACATTTTAGACTTGTGGCAGCTGCATGATTGCAGTTGTTCAAAGTACAGCACGGAAATCCTACCTGGCTTATTTTTATGTAGAATATGCATAAGGTGAAGGCAGTTCATCTCAGCCAAATACTGCAAATCTCTGTGGCTCACAGAGAGAGTGCGGGCTTTGCAAGTGGTGACCTAATCCACTTCAGAAATAGAAATAAATAAATAAATAGATTTACTGGATGTATGTTTTGAGTGGATCATCATAAAGGATTACAGTTACTTTGCTTCTTTTTTTAAGAGACTAATGAGGCCAGTTTTACAGTTTTTGCAACCTTGTGAATCAATTCACTTGATGGGATCTGTTTACTGCTTTGCAATCGCAGAACTGCAAGAAGAAAGCTGCATGTGAATGTGAGTATCTGGTGGGTTGGATTTTGTTCAGACGAGAAGCTGTGCTACATGTAGGCATTATGCTTGTCCAGATGTTCAAAAGGTGGCAGATGTTCCGTGTAACTTCAGGTGTGTTTGGTCTGACTACAGGGGTGTTATGGTCTAGAGCAAGGTGTTTTTTTTGGGGGGGGGATGAGGGGGATAATTAAATTGATGTAGTTTATGCCAAATTAATCTGATATACATCTTGTATAATTTATTTTTGGAGTAGGGAAATGAGTAGTTCCTAATCTCCTTGGTGGTCAGTGAGATGGTTGTTGGAGTGCCATGCGGGGAACAGCTGTGCTGAAGAAGTTGAATTGTGGGGTTGGAGCAGAAGCATGTAAAAGGTAACTGCAGCTGGGGACGGGCTGCTTGTAAGACCTCCCAAGGGACGGCTTTGGGGTACCTCTGCAGTTAATGTTTGTATTAAGGACCTTGGAAGATGAACATGTAGGTCTGGGGAGACCTTACTGTGGCCTTTCAGTACTTAAAGGGGGCTTGTAAGAAAGATGGGGACAAACTTTTGGCAGGGCCTGTTGCAATAGGACAAGGGGTAATGGCTTTAAAGTAAAAGAGGGAAGATTTAGACTAGATAGAAGGAAGACTTTTTTTATGCTGAGGGTGGTGAGCCCCTGGCCCAGGTTGCCCAGAGAGGTGGTGGATGCCCCATCCCTGGAACTGTTCAAGGTCAGGTTGGACAGGGCTCTGAGCAACCTGGTCTAGTTGGAGATGTCCATGGGAATGGACTAGACGGCCTTTAAAGGTCCCTTCCAACCCAAAAAATTCTATGATTCCATAGAATTTGCTGAACCAACAGAGTAGGAAATCATGGAAAATTGGGAATATTTTACAGGAGGACCTAGATGATCTTGAAGACGAAGTAGGAATGGGATGAAGCAACTGAAAAGCAGGATGTGTGTGTTTGGTTGCAAGAGGACTCTGGATGACCAAGATGACATGGTTGCGTAGGGGATTTATGTTAACCTGCAGTACCAGTCAGAGTTGCATTAATACTCCCTGCCAGAAATAACCCAGCTGGAGAAGAGCACGTTGTTTTGTTTATCAGGGATAAACTGGAATGAGTGAGGGAAGAATGACTAGAGAAATGGAAAGATGATCTCTTGAGGGGAAATTAAAAAACCTTTATGAGTTTAGCTTGGCAAAGGCCTGGTAAATGAGGGTGGGTCTCCTTCAGTACTGAAGTAGAGGCTGTATTAAGGTGAGGCTTGTGGCACTTTTTTTCCCACCAGAAACTGAATCTGCAAGAAAAGAAGTGCTTCCCATACTTGCAGGGATTGCCCTGGGTAGTTCCTCAGCATCAGATGGTTTTTTGTAGCCTGAATTTTCAGGGCTGGGCTCAAATTACAGGAGATGAGCAAAACCCATGCAGCTCCTGGTGCCTTCCTTCTAGATGTGCTTGTCCTTAAAGAGTGAGAGTGGATACAAAGGACGCTCTGTTTATAGAAAAGAGCTTTTTAAATTTAGGGGCAACAGTGATGCAAGGACACACTGAAATAGATTTACACGGAAAATTAGAGGACGGTCTGTAATCATCAGAGGAGTGAATTCTGGAAGGGGTTTGCAGCAAAAGTAATGAACAAAAGACACAAATGGGTTTTGAGATGGAGCTTATTTGTTTTTTTGGCAAGGACAGACCAGTGCACAATAACATGTGCAAGAATTCAAAGTACTTCCTGCCCCTCTTGGGCATAATTGTCCATCCACTGGTAACCAGAGATGTTTCATACTTTTTTTTTTTTTGGTCTTTTTTGACTTGATCACCCAAAATCCACAGAGGTAGCTAGGAACTTGAATAAAGTACAAATTGTAAACTGAGGACGGCTGAATTTTCTTGCACCTTTGTGCTTTTGTTCTCCCCCCTCTTTTTCTTCTGTCACCCTTTATTTGTCCAATAAGAATTTTTCAATGAGTCGTGACGTATCCTGTTTACGCACCACCTACACTGGGTTATTTAAAAGCAATTTTACTGCTGCCTTTTCTTCTTCCTTCCCCCTCTTAAATCAATGCTTTATAATTTATTGGCTAAAACTTGCCAGAAGCTAGTAGGACCACATGCTGCACTGGTAATTTCCCAGCAGAAAAATAGCAAGCAAGAAAGACAGCAGCCATATCTTTGCTATTTTTCTCTTCCCTCCCCCCCCCTTTTTTTTTCCACCCCTGCATGTTCATGTTTTAATTTAGAAAACAAGAGGATTGAAAATCAACAAAAATTCCCTTGGCCCCATAAAGCGCTGCTTTCTCCCTCTTCCAAACCAAGGGTGATTAATGCAGTCCTTAGGTACTAGCGAGGACAGACTTTGTTTTATATGGAAATTTTCCCTCCGGATTTTGTAGAAGCAAAGGAATGGAGGATGTTGTGATGAAAGCACGTTGAGGGAATGGAGCTCCGGGCAGGGATCGCTGGGAGCGCAGACAAAGAGATGAGTGAGTGGCAGGGTAGGAGCGAGAGCCTGCACCCTGAGGGCAAAACAGCCTGGGGAGGAGGAGTGGCTAGGGAGGAAGAAAAGCTTGGGTGCGGCTCCATGGTCTGCTTCAGTCAGTGCATGATCCGCTGCCACACAAGGCGAGAATCCCACCCTCTCCTCCTTCCCACTCACATTTGCTCACCTGGCCCTGGTGGTCCTGCAGCCCCCAGGGGACCTAGACCAGTTTGGGGGGAGGAGGAGAATGAGCATGAGTGTAAACTGGGGGCCAAGACATGGGTGAGAGAAAGGAGGAGAGGACAGCTGGAGACAAAAGCAGAGTCTGTCTCAGGTAGGATGGAAACTGAGGCTCAAGCTGATGTCTTCTGGCACAAAGAGGAAGGCTCCTGCTGCCCTGTTCTTCTTCCATGTGGGCACCAACGATGCTGCCAGGGGCAACCTGGAGAATATCAAAAGTGACTGCAGAGCTCTGGGGGCGATGGGCACGAGAGCCCAGGTGGTGGTCTGCTCAGTCCTCCTGGTGTGGGGAAAGGGTGTGAGGAGGAGGTGTCCCTCTGAAGTGTCTGATGCTAGTGCATGCGGCATGGAGAATAAACATGAGGAACTGGAGATCTATGTGCAGTCGCAGGGCTCTGATCTTGTTGGCATCACAGAGAGGTGGTGGGATGGCTCACATGCCTGAGGTGTTGTCATGTGTGTCCACAGGCTCCTTAGGAAGGACAGGCCAGGAAGACAAGGAGAGGGAGTTGATGTGAGGCAGCAGCTGGATGCCTGGAGCTCTGCCTGGGGATGGGTGAGCAGCCACCTAAGGGTGGGGATTAAAGAGCAGACCAGTGTGGGTGACGTTGTAGTGGGTGTCTGCCATAGGCCACCTGACCAGGAGGAACAAGTGGATGAGGCTGCCTACAGACAGCTGGAAGCAGCCTCATGTTCACAGACCCTGGTCCTCACAGGAAACTTCAGCCACCCTGATGTGTGCTGGTAGGACAACCCAGCAGGGCCTAAATGGTCCAGCAGGTTCATGGACAGCATTGATAACAAATTCCTGGCCCAAGTGATAGGGGACCCAATAAGGAGAGGTGCTCTGCTGGACTTCATATTCACCAGCAAGGAAGGGCTTTTAGGGATTTGAAGGTCAAAGGCAGCCTTGGCTGCAGTGACCACGAGGTGGTGGAGTTCAGGGTCCTGAGGACAAAAATCAAGATCACAACACTGGACTTCAGGAGAGTGGACTTTGGCCTCTTTAGGGATCTGCTTGAAGCAGTGCCATGGGATAAGGCCCTGAAGGGAACAGAAGTCCAAGAAAGGAGGTTGATGCTAAAGGGTCACCTCCTTCAGGCTTAAGAGCAGTCCATTCCAACAAACAGCAAGTCATACAAAAATGCCATGATGCCCGCGTGGATGGACAAAAGGAGCTCTTGGCAAATCTCAAACTTAAAAGGGAGTGTGCAGAAGGTGGAAACGGGGACAAGTAACCTGGGAGGAATATGGAGGCACTATCTGAGTATGCAGGGATGATGTAGGAAAGACAAAGACTACCTGGAATTGAATCTGGTGGAGGATGTCAAAGGCGTCTTGGAGCTGGCTCTGTCTGACGTGGGGACAGCTTCTGGTGTCTTCTCCCAGAGGCCACCCCTGCAGACCCCCACTACCAAAACCTTGCCATGTAAAGCCAACACAGTGGGTCAGATGAAAATACATGGAAACTGAAATTCTTGAAATTACAGCTGAGATCATAATGAGAGAAGAGGTACAGACAGAGAAAATTCAGAATTAAGCTTACTTGATGCTAGTGTTTTTTTACATTGCAATTCCATTTTTTTTTTCCTAAAACTGTCAAGTTTCTGGGTCTGCACTGACACTTTAACCAGAGAGTTTTCCACGTACGCAAAAATGTATTTTGTGTTTATTGAACAGCCTTAATTTCCAGGGAATACGGTTTGAGTCAGATGCCTTATTTTATTGCGGTTTAAGCACCCTGGTATCTTGGGGTGATTTATATGTGTGTGTGTGGGGGGGGGGTTGGCCTTGGTGAAGGCCTGGGGAGGATGCTGGGTTTGGAAGTGCTGGGTGGTGAGGGAGGTGCAGGAATAGAAATGGGAGTGAACGGGGCTGCGAGGAGGAGGTGGGATGCAGTGGTGGGACCGAGGATGAATAGAGGAAACTGGGGGTAAGCTGGGGGCGGCAGAGGAGAGGATGGATGGGAGAGGTTTTGGATTGAAGGGTGTCCTGTGGTCATGTCCTGTAGGCTGAAGGCCAAGCAGACTTCCTTGGTGGCATTGACTCCTTAGGCTGACATCTTAAAATAGGCAACTAGAACCAAGGAAGTAAAAATACCTTTGCTGGGTTTGGGTATGGCAATGTAAGGTAAAACTTCTACATTAGGACTATTCTGTCACTGAAACTGGAACACTCTGTTTTTAGGGTATCCGTTAGGTTCTAGATTTTTCTTCTTCAAATTAATAATCTTCAGTTTCTGTTGTAGGGTTTTTCTCATCTGTAAACTGAACATGCTAATGCAGTGGTGCCTATTCATTTGCAGAGAGCCTGGGGAGCAGTAGAGTTTAGTTACCACAATGACAGCAAAAGAAATTCTCTGCTCGCCACTTCTCGCACTGGTAAAATTTTGTGTAGCAGCATTCTAACCTGGATGTTTGAAACAAACCAAGTCAAAAATAATCCTCCAGGCATCTGGATGTTGGCCACGGTGTGTCTCAGGGGCGGGTGGCGCCGGCGGGAGGCGGGGAAGGGGCACAGAGGGCTGTGGAGGTGAAGGTGTTGAGACCAGCAGAGCTGCCGCAGCCAGCACATCATGCCGCTGCAGCTGGAGCATCCAGGCAGAAGGGTGCAGGTCACTGGCATTTATCCCAGGGAGGCAGCAAGTGAAAGCTGATGTGAAGTTAAAGGTTAACTTTAAGTAGTAATTCGCTGCTAATTTTTTTTTTTTTTAATGGCAAAAGCATCCTGCTAATCTCTAACTGCCTGCCATCCCTTGGCTGCAGAAGTATCAGCCGCCCCTCTGGCTCTGCCTAAAGTAGAAAAATTGCAGCTCGCAAAAGGCTGGATTTGGGAAGAACTGGGGCTTTGGGGCACCACTGGTGGGGAAATTTTTGGTTTGAATATGTAAAAGACAAGTGCTCTTTAAAACATTTGCATTCTGAAAATATGATTTCTGTTCCCCTCTAAGTGTTTCACTCTGAGTCCTTAGTAGTTTATCTTTTGTTTAATTTAGAGGTCGTTAGGCTTATGAATCTTTTCCTTTTTCATAGCCCTGATCCCATGCCTTAGGGTTGGTGCAGCCCCATGTTTTTAGTGGAAGCTACGTGATGATCGTATCAAGGAGGACCCTCGTAGTCTGGGGGAATCTCCTCAATAGATGTGAACTTCATCAACATCACTTAACGCTCTGTAACAGCAAAGAGATTCTAAAACCAATGTAAAGTTTCTTTGCTCATGCTGAAGCCAGTCCCCTTTCTGCTTGCGCATCGGGAGTAAGTGAAAGCGAAGAGTTTTGTGCCCCGAGTTCGTCTTTCAGTGGTGCGTTGCTGGGGATCCTGCCCTCGCTGCTCACAGGCTTTGTCTGGGCGAGGAGTTTTGGGGCGAGGGCTGCGTGTGAGAAGGCGGGAGCTCGCTCTGACTCTGATCCCAGGCGCTTTGCATCGCCGGCAGTTGGAAGAAAACACGCTCGTGAATGGATCGAATTTGAGGCTGAGTTGTGTAGTCAACCCTTGCAATGAAGCAGAAAGGTTAACGGTGCCGCCTCTACGCCGACCCTTTCCAGAGCAAAACTGCGTGTTAAGTATAAATTTCCTGATTTTCAAACACCTCTGTAGCCACAGGGTTGGGTTTAATAGACAGACTTTTTCGAAGCGGTATGTTTTTTCAGGCTTCACTCCACTTCAGTGAGTATTTTAAATTTTTTTTTCCCCCCTTCTGAAGAAGCTAATAAGTAAAAATGGGAATAAAATCAAGTATTCTGAAGCGGCTGAGCTTCTGAGCATTTTTGTGTGTGTGAATGTGACTTCTGGAAGAAAAGCCCAAATGAAATGTGGCAGGCAAGCCGGAATTAAAGAAAACTTGTAATAAATAACTCTTGATTAAAGTGTAGGTTATGGGAGTATATGAAAAACACAGACATTACACAACTCAAAATCATATCCTGGTAACGTGCTTTAGAAATAACTGACTAATGAATGTCTCAAATTGCTGCCAGACTTCTTTGAAAAGTCATGGAAAACTAGGAGAGAGATAAAAATGTGACATCTGGAACTAAGTTACAATTTCTCATACGAAGCAGAAGAGTTGCAAAAGAAGAAGCCGCTCCATCTCCAAGCTGAAGGAGCCCACGCGCGGCTGCCCCTTTGCTCCTGACAAATGCAGCAGCTCTGGGTGGAAAATGGATGAGTGGTGCCTCCTGTAATAGCCCTGGGCAGGGTTTCTGGCCTCGCATCTTCTCCGGGTGTTAAGAAAAGGATGAGCGGGAGCATAAAGATGCTGCTTATAACTCCCCCCACCCCCCCACCTTTTTCAGCTCTGCTGTATTCCTTGGTTGATTCAATGGAAAAATATAACCTGCCATTTTATTACTGGTGGCTCAGTCCTGTATGGTCGTCTTGCAGTTCTGTGTGGTCAGCCCTTGTCTGTAAGATGCTGAGTTACTGGGTTAGGATCATCAATCTCTGTCGATTCACTGCTCACTTCCTTTTCTTTGAGACTATTTTGAAGAGCCCAAATCCCAGCAGAACTTCCTGGGGATCTTCCTCTGTCGGAGAACTGACTGTTTATTCCTTTCTTCTAACCACTTATTTATCCATGCAAAGGTATCCATACTTTTCTTTCTTATGCTGCGGCAGCTCAGCTTCCTTAAAATCCTTTAGTGAAGGGTGTTGCAAAACTATTTTGGAAGTCCAGGTGGCATCTGCAGGTCGGTTCCTCCTTACCCACGTGGTTGTTGGCTCCTCTGGAGAGCTCGGATGGGTTTGCAAAGCAGGAAGGGAGAAGCTGCGTTGACTTTTCCCAAGTACAGAAGTAACGCTGCTTAAAGATCATAGTTTGCCTTGTTCTTACTAATTTGTCCTTGTGACTCATCGTTCTTCATTTTGTCTGTTTACTCCCTAACTTCTTGTGTCTTCCACAAGACGATCTGAACTCGACGGCTTGGGCTGGTTTTTTTGTCCCCCCCCCCTGCAGACCGTGGTGTCAGCGTGGGAATCCTTCCAACTTCTTCCCCGGTGTCTGCAGACGCAATAAATTCATTTAGCCTTATCCTCGCTGAGTCTTGCTTTTCATTCCCATATCGTGCATACGCACTCACTGGCAGGCTTCCTGCTCTTGTGGAGCCTGAGGAAGATAACCGCTGGTTTTGATGCCTCTTTTTAGCCCTCCCCCAAACTTCTTTTGCCCTGTGTTAGCATACTTTTGATCCTCGCTGAGTAACGAGGGAGGTGGGGGGAGCTCGCTGCTCCTCTGCCATAGCCTGCACATCCCCAGGCAGCTGGGCATGGAGCCCATGAAATATCGGGCAATTTGGGCGTATCTTAGCTCCAGCCCAAGCACACACAGCAGTGAAAATTCAGGTTTTTAACGTGTGCTGGTTGCGAGGGGGCCTTTGGGGGCAGTGGGAGGAAGAGGTGAGCCCCAGACTCTCTCTTTGCTGCCTTAGAATTGAAACTAAATTGGCTTTGACAAGGCAGGATCCAGGGAGAAAATGTTTCTCGCTAAGCTACAAGGGCAAAGGTGCTTTTTGCTTGTGATTGTGCTGAGTCTGCTTTAAACACTCAGGAGTCCTGTTTTAACAATGCCAAAATGTTAAATTTCCCACTGCAAATCAAAACCCCGTTAGAAAAAAATGCCATAAAAGATAATAAAACTGCACTGAACATTGATTTCTTCTTGTAGCTCTTATGTGAAGATTTGTCAGTGCTTTGGAGAACTTACAGTCCTGCTCAGTTCCTTGCAGAGGGGGCATTTCTTTTTCTCATTTTCCCATTCCCATTTACATTTCGTGGCTCAGTAGCGTTGTTGTTCTTTGCTGAAATTAGGGGGCTTCTCCAGCATTTGGGGAAGAGCTGAAATACTCTTAAGTTTGTGTGAATTGCATTTGGATGCGCGCATGGCTCCTACAATACAGTCTCCTCCACCCGTTTCTCTCTTTCCTGGGGAAATCTTTTCTCCTCTGAATTTAAAGTTGCAACACGTCTCAAATCATGTGTCTGAGGCTTTTGATGTGTTTGGCAATTTTTGCCGTTTCCTCCTTCGAGAGCCTAATTTTTCATTCCCGCCGCCCCAAACCTTTTCAGATTTGTCATAGCTCTGCATTTTACTATAAATGATGTTTTCTATTACCTGCAGTGGTTTTGACAGTTCCTTGATGGATGTTATGGAGTAGAGCATCACAGAGATGCTGCATGAAACAGCAATAGTATAGCAAATGAAGTTGGCCCTTGATTTTATTTTATTTTTTTGTCAGATTTAGGGTCTTCTGTCCCTGGTTTCTACCCTGGTTGCCAGCACTAAGGTCTGCAGGACTTTGGTCCATCTGTGTGGGCACGCGCTCTGTTAAAAGCTGTGTTTGACTATGTAGGTTGTACCCTCTGGTACAACTTCTCACCATGTCTGATCTGTTGAGCCCCCTAACCTTCTTTAACTGTACTGGAATAAAAGATGTAGTTAAATTACCTGATTTGACAATCCATAATTAATTGCTTGCTAGTTTATTCTTAAGCTAGTTAGGAGCAGAGGAGTAATTTTGCATGGGTTTATTGACGACAGAAGAGTTTCAGCTCCTAGAGGGCTCAAGGCCGGAGGGCTGGTGCCTACACCAGCTCTGCTCTTGCTTAGGTGCCAGGTAATGTGCATCCTGCAGAGGGTGGTCCTCCTGGGCTCCAGAGGAATGCCAACGAGTCGAGACGCCCATGAAAGGCAGCAGAGGTTTGACAGCTGTTCAAACTGGGACCATACATCCACATAAAAAACTTCACATACCGAGCAAATGATGCCGCTCCTGCAAAGCAGTGTTGGTAGTAAGTGTGGCTCTTCTCAGGGGAGGGAAAAAAATCGGATTTTGTAAAGGGTGCAAAAATAGGAAGAGAAGGAGTCTTTGCATCATTTCTAGTTATCAAGAAGTTTCTATAAGGGTGTCATAGCACACGTGGTTTGTGGGCTTTGAAAGTTTGGATTTTGTGTGGTCCAAAGAAGTTTTGCAAGAGAGAGGAGTGTGGGTTTGGTGGGGCAGGCTGCTGTGGGTCAGGGCTGTGCTGCCTTCAGCAGTAAGGGTTTCCAGTCAGAGTGTAATGGCGTTTTCCTGCATTTTTGGGGTGATTTTGGTGCAGGGTGGGGGCTTGTTGAGAAAAGTGCTTTCCTTCTCAGGTGCCTTAATATTGAAATAAAAGCAGTGACCAAGCAGAACATCTTCAGAGCTAAGAGGAGAAAGATTTTGTTTTCCTTTTTTAGGGGAAAACAAGGAAATAAACCACGGAGGACATGGTTTAAGAGTGGATACTGTCATGGGGAATGAGTAGTTGTGGAAGTCGTTAGGGTTGTTGTGGGAAAAGATGATAAGGAGGCTCGTAGAGCTAATGCTAATACTACAGGAATGTGCTGGAGCTTCCTCTCAACATGAAAGTTTTCTAGGGTGAATTGGGGGGAGGGGGGCGGGAAGGCAAATAGCGAATAACTAACTGTGGTAACCTTTCTTCCCTCAGACGTGTCAGGTGTGCCAGATGATGCTGCCCAACCAGTGCAGTTACTGCGCTCACCAGAGGATCCATGCTCACAAGTCTCCGTACTGCTGCCCGGAGTGCGGGGCCGTCTGCCGCTCGGCCTATTTCCAAACGCACGTCAAGGAGAACTGCCTGCATTATTCCCGCAAAGTCGGATTCAGGTTTGTGCGGCTCCAGAGGGTCTGAGCCGAGGTGGCGAGAGGGAAGGGGAAGCTCAGATTCAGATTGTTGGAAATGTGTCTTCCTTACAGCAGAAACGAAAGAGGATGTAGCCCGGGCCTGGCATGGTTTTCTGCATGACAAAACACGTTTGAAATGGGGAGTTACTAAATGGATTTAAGAGGAGGTTTCTGAGAGCAGAAATTATTTTTAGGCAGCTTTAAGCCAAAAAGATGCTTGTGTTAACTTCAAGTTGCAGACGGGCATCTCAGGATTGATATTTACGGCAAAAACATTGCAGATCTTAATCTTCCAAATCTCTTTAAGGTTTGAACTCATATTTATGTCGGTTATAATGGACTGAGGGATGTGTGCCTTCACAGAAGGGCATAGATTATTTTCTTGTACGCCCCTACAACTCTCCAAACACTTCTCATGAACAGAGACAGATGGAGGAAGGCTCCCAAGGTTCTGGGTATGGTGGTGTGTGTCTGTGTACATCGTCTTTTCTCCAACCAAATTGATTGCTTTAATTAAAGACATTACTTTTCCCTACAAGCCTTTCCTCCTTAGCGTGTTTAGATCACCTCAGCTGCAGCACAGAGCTTAAGATGCAGATGATTTGCTTGGGAGATGAGCAGGGGACTAGGTCACCTTTTAAGATTCCTTAAAGTTCTGTTTTTTCTCCAATTGCCATTAAATACTTTGAAATTTAAAATGAATAGAGCAATTTCTGCCCTTGGAGCTGTTCTTTTAAGATGTCTGCAAATTGAGGAAGCCTCACTGTGTGGTTTGTTCTGAGATCACACTTGGGTTTTCAAGGACTTTTTCTTTCAACCGTGAAGACGAGAGACACATAACAAACCAATTCTGAATTTAATTATATTCAGATAAGGCTTTTTTATGTGGGATCTGATTTGAGAGGGCAGAGCCCACAACAAAGAATTGATTCGATTGCATATTAAATGGCTGTGATACTTGGGCTGTTTGAAAATGAGTTAACCTGAGAGAAGGAGGAAAGCTGGGGGGAAAAAAAACACTTTTCCCCAAGATGGAAAATGGGGATGGAGTAAATGCCGTAAAACTAGCCACAGGTTTGGTGCAGTTCTTTGGACTTCACTGGCACCTGAGAATCCCAAGTGCAGGCGCAGTTTCATTGCGGGGAGCTGCTTGTGCAGTATCCCCATCCCATCGATGCCTCCATCAATAACGTGTCACAGGCTCACGCTGGCCAGAGCCGCGTTACAGAGGAAGCTCAGTCTTTTAGTGGTGATCCAGCACAAGTCCTGCCTCCTCTGTTTCCAACGGATGGGCTCACAGTGTGCAGCAGAGCTGGGTCCTCACTCTTAAGTGTATGACCTGGCATTTTTAAAAAACATTATTCATTCCAGATGTATTACAGTAATATCTTTATGATGCCTTAATCCTTGTCAGCAATGAGAGCTTCCATCAGTCTACAGATGTCGTCAGCAAATACCTGCTTTCTGTGCCAGGGACATTAATGAAGATCTAAACCAAGACAGAGCTCAGGAAGGATACTTACAGATTTTTTAGCTTTACCCAGCTTCTCTAGAAGCTAAATTTCTTGAAATTCTCCTCTAATTCTCATCTGCTCGAGCTCATATGTGAAAACTGAGTCCACCAGACAGGTGAACTTCTGGCTATGCCATCCTTGTTATCCTGCCTGTCTCTGCAGCGTGGTTCATGTCATTGTCTTGTTGAAAACAAAAGAAATAAATTTTTGTTGCAGAGCCCTATCTAGATAATCCGTGGCATCTGCCCTGTGGTCACGTAGCGACTTTACTTCTTTCCTTTCACTTTTGTTACTCACAGAGCTGAAAAGCCGAGGAGTTCTTTTAAATCCTTCCCGAGATCAGTTCGACTTTTGCTGCTTCTTACTACATCCCTGTTTTTCTTGAATTTCTGATGCAGAAGTTTGGCTTTGCTTTTGTGATCAGTCCTTATTCTGTCTCCTTTTCCGCTAATACCCCAAATTCAATCGAGTTTGGAGTAAGATTGTTTTATTTGGATTTTAGTCGTGGCTAGTGATTACACTGAAAATGAGAAAGGTTTCCTTCAGTCAAAAATTGGAATCAGCCATCCTATCCTAAGTGCTCCTTTCCACTTGGCTCCTCCCCACCTTTTCCAAGCACCTTCCAGCTGTCCCTGCTGATGTGGGACCCGTTTTCCTGCTCGGTGCCATCTGGAGAGTGACGGCAAAGGGAATGTTCAGAGGGTTAAGACAACATCTTGGAGCTTTATCTTCTCTCACAGGATGCTTTCCAAGACTTCTACGCTACCCCTCCTTGCCCTGAGGCTATCCGAGAGTCTTCTCTTGCAAATTATTCCCCCGTGCTGGGGAGATGATAGCAGAATTTGCAATTTGCAGAAATTACATGGCAAGCCTCTGACATCTTCCATCCACTTTGTTCTGCTAATTAGTTTACTTTATCAAACGTCGTCCTTCTGGCACTGGGATTCTTGATTACAAAGTGGCTGTTGTTTAAACTTCCATTTACTGTAAATTAAATTAACTCGTGATCATTTGACCCTGAGTTAGTGCTTATTTCATCCCTAATTCTGTATGAAGTACTTACCGAAACCAAACATAATGCAGAACTATCTCTTGTTAGTGCGAGTGTTTGTGGAAGAAGCCCATCGGATATTCCTGGATGTACCAGCCAGACCTTACTGTCAGGATTAACGTTTGTTCTTCCATTTATACTTGGGGAATTTATTTTTCCATAACAACCCGATACCTGGTGTTACTCTACTAGAAAGTCTCTCTCTCCCCATCTCACGTGAAGGAGGATCAGGCTTGAAGGCAGAGCTACCCGAACAGAATGTTTTCATGCTTCCCCAAAGATGCCACCAGCTGTTGTCACCGCTTCCCTCTATAAATTTAAGAAAACAGCATTTCTGTGTGTATTTTGGGGAGAGAGGGTTTGTCTCCTTCAGGCTGGCTTCTGCCTAACGATCTTTTGAAGTGTAACTTCAAAGCGCGGGCTTGTTTCCTAACCGCTGTCGGGAGGCTCGTTTGGAGGGAAGGATAATCTAGCGGATTGTTTGTTTTTGATAGGGGCTTGGAGCTCTTCCAGTTGCTCGATAGCTGGGGTCCATCTGTGGCGGCAGCGTCCATAACACAAATCCTAATAGTGCTGTGGGCAAACGGCAGGCCTCAGAAAGAAGGAAAAAGATATTTTTAAGGCGGCTTAACTCCAGGCTCACCGGAGGAAGTTATCCCTTCTGTGTCTCTCGTATCCTGCTAACACAAGCATTGCCCCCCCCGGTTTGCCCAGCAGAGCTCCCATGCTGTTACGGTCCATATGCGCAGGGCTGGCTGAAGCAGAGATCCGCTGCTAGTCAGTTTGATTGAATCTTCTTAGGAGGGGCTGTTCTGGTCCTGGATCGGCGTGGGTGCTCCTGTGGGGATGGCAGACCCTGCGGCTGGTGTGGCCAAGGCAGGCAAGGGCAGGTCTCTGCATCCTCACCTGCCCTGGTAGCATCGGTGTGCGGCTCCTCTGGGAGCACGGCAGGTGGGGGGTGCTTGGGAGGCGCATTAAAGGTGACTATAGTAAGGCTGCTGGTTGTTGCCATCCTGGGGGAGTCCTGGGCAAGGCCTGTCGTAGGTGTGCACTGGGAGGAGAGCAGACTGGGACCGCTGGGGTGACCCTGGCTCTCCTCCTGCCCTGGGTCTATGCATTCAGCTGCTGAGAATAATCCTTTGGCTCCACATGCAACCCCTTCTTCTTCCTCTCTCTCCTCCCGGAGCTTTCCCCCAGCTCCCAGACAAGTACTTTCCAGGCAATACCTGTGTCTTAATGATTTTAATGAGCTTAATCAGTTCCTTGGGTGCTTCTGTTGCTGTTTTCAGTATCTTTGCTGTTGCTGTCATTATTTTCTAGTGCGTAGTGGGGAGTATGAGAAGCAATTGTACAGGGTTACTGAAGATTTCCTAGCTGAATATTCTTTTTCTGTTTATTTTGTATTGGGGACTTACTGGCATTTCAGCTGCTTATTGCTACCTGGAGATCCCATCAGATGCTTTTACTTTAGTTCTTCACTGGCACCTGTGGCAGAATCGGCTTTCACAGATGCAGGGCTGGCATTTTGCTGAACCACCTTTATTCTTTCTGGGTTGTTTCAATCTTTGAAGGCTTCTTTTACAGATCTTGTTTGCTTGTCGCTAACATCTAGTTGGGAGGTCTGCCCAGCTTCTGAATTTCTGCGTCATACCCCTCCTTGGCTCTTTCATGTTGCTATTGAAGAGACTAAACAAGGACTCACCGTAGGCTGGTGCTTGCCTACACCTGCTCTGCTTTGTGTGTGTTGGGAGCAACACTGTGGCTATAACTCGGCTATTTCTTGGTGCATCCCCCAGGTGCATCCATTGTGGAGTTGTTTTCATGACCCTCGCCATGCTGAAAGTGCACATCCACGAGAAACACTGCGAAGTCTTCCACAAGTGTTCTTTTTGCCCGATGGCCTTCAAGTCGGCCGACAGCACCATGGCTCACATGACCAGCCAGCACCCTGCAGAGCCTCACAAGACTACTCAGTAAGTGTTTTGGGTTTATCTCTCCTCCTCCTTTGCTGGGTAGCTCCAGGATTCCCCCTTTCCCTCCCAGTTGTTTTCTGGTTTTGGTTTCTGTCCTCACATGAGAAGATCTGTTGTTTTGTCTGCCAGCGGGCGTCCGTTCCTAGCCACAGCGTGCTCTCCTTGGTATGAACGTGGTCTCATAGAATCATAGAATCATTTAGGTTGGAAGAGACCCTTGGGATCATCGAGTCCAACCATCAACCCCACTCTGCAAAGTTCTCCCTTACACCATATCCCTTAACACCACATCTAAATGAGTCTTAAACACATTCAGGGACAGTGACTCCACCACCTCCCTGGGCAGCCTATCCCAGGCTCCCTGGGCTCCCTGGGAGCCTGGGCAGTCTCCTGGGTAGGAGGAGAGGAGATTGGGCAGGGAAGATCTGAACATCCGTAAAAGATTCTTAATGGTCACCCCTTTGTCCAGCAGGACCCACAGTGGCACCTCTTGGTAGATGGCTCCAGGGCAACTGCTGCATCTGGCACTCGAAAGGAGGAGGAGAGTTGCACCATGCAGCATTGCCCCCCAAAATCACTAGAGAGAAACGTGGGTATTCCACTCTGTAGCTTTCTCCTCCGAGCCTTGAGCTACTGCCGAACATGTGTGCTTTAAGGGAGGAACTATGGAAAGGTGGGACTGAAAGTCATGTGTGGCTGGTACACTGTGAGTTTGCTCCCATCTGTCTGCACTTACCAACACACACACGTAGGTAGTTATGCATATGTACAGAAGTAAACTTATTTTTAGAAAGCTGTGGTATGTGCCTGAGGCATTTTGTTGTTCTTCCCAGTTGAGTTAATGGTTCAGTTGTCCACGTGGGTGTGTGTTGACAATACATTGAGAGCACAGCCTTCCCCAGGAGCCCGTCCCCTTCTGAAGTTGCTGAGGTAACTTTTTCCACTGTCTTCTTAAGATAACTAATGAAAAGAGACTGAGTTTACTTTTTTTAATTGTTCCAGGGTGATCTACAAATGCTCTTGCGAGACTGTCTTCAACAAGAAGAAGCTGCTCCAAGAGCACTTCCAGCAGAACACCAACAAGTTGTTAGTGGGAGTGTTTAAGTGCCCGCAGTGTCAGCTGGTGTATATGCAGAAGCAGCAGTTAATGCAGCACGTTAAGGTAGGTAGCTCCTGCCACTTACTGACATGAGGTCCTGTATTTCGAGTTCAGAGAGTTTATGTCAACTGCGTGAGGAAATTGGTTGAAGAAGTGGAAGGTTCTTGAGCAATTCAGTAGCAGAAAAGTAGAGTACAATGATTTACAGTATTATCTGGAAGCATCAGCGCTCTGTTATACATATGAAAAGCCAGTTATTGTCCTTTTGGTGGTGATTTCTAGCGGGATGCTTGCAAGGACTTGCAGATCTGATTATCCCATGAGCGTTTTGTGTTAATTTGTACTAATGCAGGCAGTTACTCTCATCTGTATGTAATTTTACCTTACAACAAAGGCTTGTTTTCTGTGGGTAAATATTTTTGATTTTTAACTGTTCTATATTAAACCCAAGGAAGTGATTAAACTAGGGCATGAGCTTTATCTTTGGTTGGGAGACAGGGAGAAGTATTCTCTGCCCACAGTGTTACTCAACTTGTATAATGAAAGCTGAATCTCCTTCTTTTGGGTGCTCACCTGGAGGGCTTTGGCCCTTTGAGCTGTGTCAGAGGGAGGCTGCATGGCGTTTAACGCCCCGCTTCCCTGGCCACTCCGCTCGCCTGCAGATCCGCACCAGAGTGCGGAGGCAGAAGTGACCGCCCTGGAGGTACCAGCCTTCAGGAGGTGGGACCCCCACCTTGTGTGCGCCCCCGCTGGCACCACGCCGGCTGCTCCAGAAGGTGGTCTGAAACGGATAGTTGTGTGCAACCCCAAAACTTGGTGGAAACGGTGGTCCAGAGAGTGCTTCAAACCTGCCCTCCCTCAGTAACGGCTCATATTGCAATAAGCACTGCAATAATCTCACTACCGTTCATCGCTCTTTTATACATATGAAAAGCTGGTTATTGTCCTTTTGGTGGTGGTTTCTAGCGGGATGCATGTGAGGACTTGCAGATCTGATTATGCCGTGAGCGTGTGAGCACGGCATTTTCCTGTTGTCTTAGTCAGTGTGTTTCTATGTACGGTGTCTAACAACACTGCCATGGAAATCCTCTCAGAACATTTCTTGATGGCGTTCTGAAGAAAGAGCTTGCAAAGTCTTATTTCCCTTTGATTAGAAAAAAAAGTGTCATAATTTTTTCAGTCAGTGACTTTATTTTGTTTATATTTACACTTAAAAAGCAAGAAGATTCGTTAGCTCACTCCTAAAAGCAAAACCCATTCAAAACAACTTCTTTGCTCTCTTCTCCCATGCCTTTAACTTGCAAATCTGGAAATGCTTTGCATGCAGTAATGAATTAAAATTTGAAGCCCTCCTGTGAAGTCGATGATTGCTAATCTTCCTGCATTATAGCTGGCAAAATAGCGTTGAGATTAAGGCTGGGTCCTTCACAGAGGCATTCAGCCCCATGCTAAAAGCAGAGTTTGAGCCGAGGTACACAACTTGTGGCTCCTTCGCAAACCCCAGGGACCTGCCTGCAGCAGTTTGTGCGCCAGCGCTGCGACATCCCCACTACAAAACTTCTGCCTTTTAGCCATGAGGCTGTATTTGGCTGTTGCATTAAAGGGTAAAGGAATTTGGCAGAAAACAAACCCCCTTGCGTTCCAGCTTGTCCTCAGAGATCAGAGGGGCTGGGGGCGGCTGGGCTTAGGTTCCGAGTGATGCCCAACTTGGCGCTATAGGTCCAGTCGCGTTCAATGTATTGAACTACCACAATTACGGACGCACAATAGTGTGATGCTCTCTCGGTCTAGTCGCATTCAATGACCTAGCACGGCCAGATTTGAGGAGTTTGGTCGCGTTCAATGAGAACTTTCACGGCTGGATGAATGAATAGTGCAGGTTATTGAGGCAACAGAAACGCAGGTTCTTTTGGATTGCCGGTGATAGTACCCTGTCTGCAAGGCAGGTGCACCTAATACAGCAGCATGAAACAACTTGAGTAACACAGTAGCATGAAAGAACTCTGTATAGAGATTTCTCAGTTTCCTGAGGAAGCACTGGGTACAGCTGTGTTGGGATCTCACCCAAAAGGCGTCCCCATGGTGGGGAAGAGAGACTCAGCCTGTCGACCGATCCCTCAAGTCAGCCATGGTTCATGATGGTGTCTTCCTGACTTGTCTGCGATGGTATCTTCCCTAACACCTCTCCATTCTTAAGCCATTTTATACTATGTTTTACCTTTCAGATGGAGCTTGAGTGACTCTAGTCATACATACCTTCCTTATGATTAGTGTAAAAATCTCCTCGCTTTGTGTTTAAAAGTATAGGCTAGTGGAAATTCAGAGCGCGGGTGCACCTTGGAGGCAGGTAGCTTTTAGGATGGAGGTGTGTTTTGGTATTACGATGACATTCTAATGAGCAAAGTTCAACCTAAGGACTTGATTTTTACAAAAAGTAAGAAACTGTTGGCACAGGATAACAGCTATGCAGCTTATCCGTGTTCATAGTACTGTAAGTTCCCATTCCCTGCACAGAGTGTGGCTACGCTATCTTCACCACCACCCCACCCCCCATGCTGTTTTTTTCCCACCTTATAATCTGCTAACTGTAAGATCGCAGGTTATGCGGCCTGGGAAACTACGGTGGAATACATTCCCTGCATATCAGCTGTGCTCCACCCTGGAAGTTTCTTCAGCGGTGCTCCTTTTCTTAAAACCTGAATATAACTTTAGTTTCTAAGTCACCTCCAGCAATTATCCCACATTGGCCATCAGCAGGTCTTTGAGTTAGTAACTGAAGGAAGCGTTTTGGCTGTGGCAGGGTAGTAATGGCACTAACCCGTCTCCTATCCTGTCACATCCCACTCCTTTATGCAATACTGAGTTTATAGGAGGTGCTGTATAATTTGCTTCTCCATGCAAAATAAAGAAGCCGTGTGCATTCTCATCTTTCCTGGCTTTCTGGTGTGAAAGTGTATGAGTAGGAGTTAGAAGGTCTGGTTCCTGTTACTGATTCTGCAGAGAAGTCACTTCATTTTTCTGTGCTCCTTTATTTTCCCCTTCCAGTGGTGTAATAACAGGAGGAATGGAGTGATGGGTACTCATGTATCTGCTCATAAAACGCTTTTGGTGTTTCCAGATGGGGAGAAAGGTGACCTGTGTGTGTTACCCTAAATACTGGCAGTGCAGCGGAGCAGCTGTTGCTGCCCGGCCGTTACGTGAGGGAGCTCCTGCGGACATCAGTGGGATCAGGTGCCGAGCTCACAGGCTGCTCAGATGAGATTGCGTGTTCTGAAGTTTGTTTGGTGTCTAACCCACAGAAAGACTTCCAAAGGCCTGGGGCCTTCGTGTGTTGAAACTTTACCCGTTATTAATTACTGTGCACAATTAAACCTCTAAATTACCCTTTTGTGTGGATGAACTGTTGTTGTTCCTAGGGGAGTTTCTTGAGGTTTCTTTGGTATGTTGCTATTTTATTTGCTTTTGCTTTCCCACAGCTCTTCGTTTCTGGATTATTTTCCTTATGTTCAATTTTCTTTGTTAAAATAACTTTTGGGGGGACTTTGGATTTTGGCCTATTGAACAACCAGAGAGCCTGGGGACGTATTCCTTATAAGGCTGGTTTCTGGCTTTATGCTTGCTTTTATTTGCCAAGGGCAAAGTTTTGAACACTGTAAATGTAAATAGCAATAGGCATCGTGGAACTGAGGAAAGCAGGGTTGGAGAAAATGAGAGGTTGTCTTTTCCTGTCCCTTGAGCAAAGATGAAGCACCTTTGGAGCCCCCAAGATAACAGCAAACATTTCATTCAGAGCTTACCAAAGCAGTGTGTTTTTAGAGTTTAGGCTCTTGAAATAAGGACAATTAACATTTCTCTTCCATTACATCTTCCCTGTTTAACCAGAGTTCTCAGAGCTCATCCACAATGTTAAACAGGCAGCACCAAGGAGCTGCTGTTGTCACACAGGAAACGTAAATAGAAGCTTCATGTTTCTTGGGAAAATCTTGTGCTGGGGAAAGCGCTAGAGCTGGCTTCAAGGGGAAATGGGAAGATCTGCAGGAGCAAGACACCAGCATACTGTTTTGGGAGGGCAGGAGCTTAATTCATTTATTTAAATAATAAATGTTACTTCTTTATAAATAAAGGTGTATAATATGAATTGACACATAAATTTTACGTGTGATTCCATTATTATTGTTACCCAGGGTGTTCATGGAGTCCCCCAAAATCCTGAGGAGCTCTCAAACTTTCGACACAAGTCTGAGAAGGCATCAAGGCACCAGGTTCATAACCCACCAAAGGATCTGTTGGTAGCCAATGGGACTTCCCACTCCCCTCTCCTGAGGAAGGATATGCGGGTGGAAGGACACAATCCTGAATCCAAGTCCAGACTGAGAAGAACTGGTTGGACTTGCAAGGAATGTTCACAATGGATCCCCGATCGGGAAACTTATGTGTCCCACATGAAGAGAAATCATGGAAGGGTAAGGACTCAGATGACACACTTGAACTAGGTAACACGGAATTTTTAGCAAAAGAGTCTGATAGTCAATATCTGGGGCAAAAAGAAACTGAGAATCTGTTTGCCAGCTCACTAAGGAGTAAGCTCAGGGCCAGAACAAGAGAAGTGATGTAGCCTGTTGTAAGCACACTTTCTGTCCTTGATCGTATGCTCTACAACCCACATACCTCCTGCCCTTTGCTGTTCCTTCTGCCACTGCATCTAATATCAGGCTTCCTCTTCAGCTCATCTGGGTAAGTGGAGGGAAAGTTGTGTCTTCTCCCGTTGCTGGTTCAGCAGTCTGATCTGAACTATCTACACACAAAGTTACAGAAGGACACACAGTTCCTCTACATGATACACTGTTTGGTAGATATCTCCACATCTAACTGGGGGAGAGGAACAGACTCATGCAGTGCGCAGAGCTATCATTATAGGAATTGTAAATCTCAGTTTTGTTGGTCTCATCCAGCTCAAGCCTTGTGTTGCCTTGACCTACTTCTGTCAAGCTAATCCTTGCTTGCTGGCAGAACGTAGGCCAAGATGTTGTGTGCAGCCAGATTTCTTAGTACTTTGGCATCAGGACTTCTCGCTTGATATACTGAACCACCCTCCCCGAGTCCCATGGTCAGAGGCTGTGGAAATCTGGGTCATCAACTTTGATTTCTTCTGGCTTGACTTGGGGAGTGCTGGATAGTCCCACTTGATAAGTATCAGGAGAAGGAGACGGGGGCAGGGTGAGAATGCTGCATTTTCCCATTTGAATTCTGTAGAAGTAGGAAATTTGCCAAATATTTACTTTCAGTACATATATATTCATTAAAATCTAAGAAGATTTAAATGGAATGCATGCAGGTTATACAAAGGAGGGTAGGAAAAGGAGGATGCTAGTTACAGGACAGAGTTGCATAGGGGGACGTGGATATGGTAAGTGGATAACAAGCGGGACTATGTGATGCTCTTTAACATCTTGCCCTTTTATTGTGCTGAATTATGAGGAGAGAGAAGGGTAAGTGGACTTGTACTTCACACTGGGGTCCTGTGTGGGACTGGGGTCCCTGAAGGGACCTTCCACTGAATTAATTCTGCAGAGGGTCTTGTAGGGAAATGACCCCACAGGAGAAGCAGCTAATGCAATTCCTATTAAAAAAAAAAATCAAGCACATGCTTTAACTGGTCCTGGTTTTGACAAGACCAATGCTGGTCTTATAAAACTATTGGGCTGAGTATAACTGGGACCCCAAAATCTTAGTGATCTTCATCAGTGGAAGAGGGCTTTTTTGCACCCAAGAAGTAAGGACCAGATGAAGAGCATGGGAGTGTCAGAATCCAGTCAGCGCCTTCCATTGCCCTGTTATTAAAAGGTATTTCTGTTCTTCTGCTAGTCTATGAAGAGATATCCCTGTCGACAGTGTGAACGCTCATTTAACGCCTCCAACAGCCTGCGTAGACACATCCGCAATAATCACGACACAGCAAAGAAAGTTTATACTTGCTGGTACGTACTGAACGCCACTTTTCAAATTTGTTTTCAACAACAGGCTAATCCTTCAAGTTTGGAAGCCCTTTGTAAAAGATCATGTCTGCTCCTATCTACTCCAGGCTATAAGTTACTGAGGGAAAGTGAGAAGAAGAATATATTAAACATGAGAGACTTGCTGTCTAAAGTAAGTCCTTGCTTTTGACCGCACAGTGCCCTTTGGAAACTTAGAGTAAGGTTTGATTTGAGATGTGCAGGTGCAAAATGAGAATTATATTGCGCACCCTTGCGGAACAGCCAATAAAGTGTTGGTCCAATACACCAACACCATGGTTGGCATAGTCATGCATCACTCTTGTGCCCTCCCCATGAAAGCACGGTACAAAAGGGGTGTGAAATCCTAATGAACCAGGGCACTAGATCTTGCCACCACTTTACACAGGCAGAACTGACTGTACGACCTGCAGGGCAATGGAGAAGTAAGCCTGCTGGATTTACTTGGGAAGATGCACCTTAAAGTTGGAAAATGGATTTGGAGACTTCAGACGAGCTATGCAAATCAGCAGTGAATAAAAATCATTGCTGGTAACGTATTTTAACTGTGAATACAGTCTCGGCTCAGGACAAAGCCCAGTGCTTACAAAACTGCCACGTTCTCATCTACTGTTGCACAGTAAGTTGTACGCCAAGCGATTGTGCAGACTGGCTTTCTGTCTCATTCTGAGACATCCTTCCGAAACAGAATTAAAGCACATTTCTGTTGGAAGGGAAGTTCACAGTGTTGTAGGTTGGGTTTGTTTTTTTTTGTTTAACTAAAATTTTGGTTTAATGCAAGTGTTTCTGAAGAGTGTGCTGTCACTTTACTGCACTTAAGTTACTAAAAGTCTGTCTTGAAGAGTACATCCTGCTTGTAGTTTATTTCTTTAGACTGCCAAGTGAGCCACAGTAGCTTTTAGGAAATGGATAAAGTATTGGCATCACCGATGGGGCCTGATAGGAATACATTCCTGAGGCGTTTTTCAGCCAGGACTCCTAAACTTTCCATTTCTTGTAACGTGCTGACTTGGAACCTCTCGAGAAGATGAAATGTTGATTCCCAGTATGTTTCATTCTGCTTTAAGTTTGTGGGTGCAGCTGATTTAAAAAATCTTTTCTCTCTGGATCAGTTGTTGAAAACTGACAACTTTGAAAAAGTGGAGTGTGTCAGAATCAAAGTGAACATAAGGCCTAGCTGGGAAGAAGGATTTGTATAGAAATACCTCACAGCCTGGGCCGTGCCAGCCTATTGTGTGCATTAGCTTGTACAGGCCCTGGAGTCCACTTTTTCTGTTACTTTTCAGAATGACTCACGGTTGTGGATCCACAGCTTCACCCAAGGCTCCATGGTCAGGCCATATTCACAGGAGAGAAGACCCAACTACAGATTAAAGTGAACTGTGGTTGTGTTTAATTCTCAAGCTTTAGTTGCTCCTTCTCAAAATCTGTTGATGAAGTCTTAATTGGACATTGGTTGTCTCTCTTTAATCGTTGTAGCGGCAGACTTACTGAAAACATTCTTCAAATGAAACCTCTTAGTTGAAATACTTGTCCTAGCATCTTTGTTTGCATCCAAGGTCTTCTGTCCCATCTCCTCTTTGATCTCTTTTAGTTTGTCCAGACCGCTGTTCTAAAAATCATCTCTCTGACTGCCACTCGCAAATCCTTCCATGTCTTTGAATTCCTCCTCGGCTCCTTTCTGCGCTCTGTAAGGCATCACATCGCTGCTGCTCCTTTTCTTTTGCCTTGGGTGCTGGTGTCAGGCAGTTTGTATCGGTCTCTGGTGCCTTAACTTCCTCTAACCCTATACTCCTGGATTGACACGTGAAGCATGAGTAAAATTTGTCATTGATCCAATAATTGAGTATTTTTGTGACTCCAGCACGCTGCCTTGTAGGTGACCTCCCTCTGGCTTCTAACATGTCAAACTGTGGTTTCCCCTTCTCCCCCTGCCCTGCTTAGGTCTCTGCCTTCTGATAGATTCATAGGGAGAAACCAGTGATGGAGGACTTGTTTGAATACTCTCCTGCCACTAGAGTAATTCAGGTTAGAAAAGCATTTTTCTCTGCTCACGTAAAAAAAAAAAATCTAAATTAGGACAAATTGCAAAATATTGTGATGTTTTGTGTATTTTCTTTCATAATTCACTTGGTTATTGTTATGGGAACTTGCTCTTATTTTCCAAGTACAGACTGTCTGGAATGCTGGATTTTCAACATGTTTATTTTTGATAAATACCACTTAATAACCTCTCATCTTTCCTCCATGAGGGAGAAAAAAATCCATCATTATTAAATATTGATTTATCATCTAAGCAGTCCTGTTAAAAACCAGAAGTATTCAATGAGCACATCTGCATTTTCACATCATTACTGACTGTTGTTTAATTTCCATCTAGTTACTGGAAGATCAGTAGGAATCTTCTTCTCTCATTTTAAAAGATGGCTTAGTTGCCCAGAGACACTTCATCTCCTCTCTGTTGCTTTTCATCCCTACATTTCAACTGCAATTTGTGCATTTCAGAGAAGTGGGGGGTTACTTGCCTCATTACCGTGGTCGATGTGTAGCCGATGGACCTTCCCCGTGCCACGCTGGCTGGCAGCAGCAGAGCACAAAGTTAATCTTGGGTTTCCCCAGTTGCTAACAGAGACCTCTGTGTACTTCACCATGCTGCAGGGGGGTGGTTTGTGGGTCTGCAAGTCCTGGCACTTACTTCCAGTAGACCTCGGTCATCCGGGAGTGAAGGCTAACAGATGACACACCCCCATCACATCTCCTTTTGAAATGTCAGCCATGGTCTCTGGTAGCTCTTCTATCCTACAAAGTTTTAATATGAATAGTTGTGCATGAATGATGCGTTCACGAGTGCTTCTGCCTAGGTTATTGTTATCAAAGTTGGAAGTTCAGCATTTTTATAAGAATTTTAAAGTCTGTTATGATCTTGTCCTGTTAGGACAAGATCCTGTTAGGATCTTGTCCTGTTAGGACAAGAGGAAACAGCCTCAAGGTGCGCCAGGGGAGGTTTAGGATGGGTATTAGGAGAAACTTCTTCACCGAAAGGGTTATCAAACTTTGGAACAGGCTGCCCAAGGAAGTGGTGGAATCACCATCCCTGGAGATATTTAAAAGCTGGGCAGACGTGGTGCTGACCAACATGGGTTAGTGGTGGCTTTGGCAGTGTTGGGTTGATGGCTGGACTCGATGATCTTAAAGGACCCTTCCAACCCAGACAATTCTATGATTCTGTGATACATGTGGCCTTGTGGGTGGGATGCTGGGTGCTTGGGAGAGCTGGGTGCAGAACCCAGTTCTGCTGCAGGCCTCCTCGGTGTTAGCGAGTCATGAGCAGGGCCCTCTGTGTGTAGGTCTCTCATCTGAGAGTAGTTTTTCCCCCATGCATTTTCCATCTTGATTATTTATCTTGTGCTTGTATAGCATCTATCACAGTGGGCCTAATCTCCGCTAGTCCCTGTATTTATTTAGTACTGTACTGTAAATAAGAAGTGCCCTACTTTCATTCTCATTCATGCTTACTGTGGTAAACTCTAAACTATTCTAGATTTCTCTTGGCGGTAATGCTCTATTATTAAAACAATGATTTGCTGCACATTTTGGTAATCTAATAGTGCATTACTCACCAGCGTGTCTCCAATGGTACCCATTGGTTTGGCACATAACAAAAAGCTGTTTGGATGGAAACGAGCAGCTGGGCATTTCCTCTAATAAATTTTCTTCCTTTTTGTATTTTTAAGGTACTGCACAGATGAAAATCAGACATTTCCTCAGCCGTTCATGCTGGAGAATCACATCAGCCTCATGCATGGCATCAAAAACCCAGACTTATCCCAGATGGCCAAAGCAAAAGCTCCAGAGGGAGACACAGCAGAAGTAACTGACATATTTTCATTGAATAATAAATGTACCTGGCGAGTAGCTGTTCATTTGGGGTGTTATGTCAAGCCCTCTCGTCCATACAGCAGATTTCCTTCCCCTCCTCTCAACTCCAGCCAGTTTGCTCCTCTCTGGCAGTGTCGGGATCAGAACTGAAAGCGCAGCTGAGCTGCAGCAGCACCAGGGCAATGTGTCTTGCATTTTTCAAGATATTTTTGAACGTGTGGCCCTGTGTTTTCCTGGCCTTTTTTCACTCTACTTTGTAACCAGGTCTAATTTAGGTTTGTTATTACCCTTGTTTTCCCCTGCCACTCTGAGCCTGGTACATTTTTCCTCTTTCTCCCTTGTTTTTTCTTCTAGTTACAAAAGGTTTTTTTTCTGTTTTAAAATACTTATTAGATCCGTTACCTATGAGAACTGCATTCCGCCTAAGTAGGATTGTGTAATGTTTTTCAGCAAATACAGCCGTTTGACTAACTTTATTTCGAGTTGGTTTGGAATGGAGGCTTGGCTGATTGGGTTTCTTTGCTCCATTTACTTTAAAAATAGACATACGTTTTTGGTATCACTGCAATTCATCGTTCGTCTGTACCCTAGCATTGAGGGATCGCAGCCAAGACTGACTCCCCTCTGTATTTACATGCTAAGGAAACCTGGGGTAACTCAAGAATTCCCTTCCCTGAGCTAGTGGCTGCTTCCCGCACGCAGAGCCGACGTACCAGGGCACCCGGCTAAACGGGGGCAGACGTGGCTTCACGTGGCTCCAGCTGGGTCTCCAAATACAACCCTATAAGCTGTATCCTAAACAAAGACCGCTCAATGCTGCTGCATAAGGAGATAACAAAATCATGTGAAGGGACATAGGCAAGTGAGCCATCCCCACGGGAGGAGAAGCACGCTGCGGGATTGTAAGACAGAAGGGATGAGTTAAAGAGAGATGCCATGAAGAAAAAGCCTGAGTGGAGGGGAAAACGTTCAGAGTTAAATCTGAGAAGCGTTGCCTGGACTAATGACCGTCCCTGTGTCCCTGAGCTGTCCCTGCTCTGTGGGTACCTCCCTCCCACACCAAGTTTACATTCTCTTTCCTCATCACGTTTCTGCCCAGCCAACCCCTCCCAGGTCTCCCATCTCACGCCGCAGGACAGCGGTTGAGATCCTGCATGTTAGGGCCAGGTGTCTGGGTCCTGGTAGGAGAGGCAATGTAAGAGGAGTCCCTAGGCATAGCTTCCTTTCGTTTGTATCAAATACCAATGTGTATTCACCCTCAGGTGCCTTCAGATACACGCGTGGAATTTAGCACTTACTTATTCTTCCATGGTCTCAAACAGTAAAGTAACTTTTTAATCTTGTTTCTTTTTTTAAGGCAAAATCTCCAAAGAGGATGGCAACAGATGAGCTGGGTCAGGCAGAAACCGCTGCGGGTTCAGACGCGCCACCAGCCAAAAAACTGAAAGCGCACTGGAAATGTGCTAAATGCGGATTCGCAACAGACATCAGTACTGAGTTTCAGGAACACATACCTCGGCACAAGACAGACAGCTCCACCTACCAGTGCTTGTTCTGCGGCTTGTGCTACACCTCTCACATCTCTCTCAACAGACACCTCTTCATTGTTCATAAAGTAAAAGATGAGGAGGAGGAGGAGGAGGAGGAAGAAGAAGAGGAGGAGGAGGAGGAAGATGAAAGGCAGAAGTTACAAAGGGAGATGAGTGAGAATGGACACGAGGGGTATAATGGCGAGATGAACACTACAGCAGCAGAAGAAAACCTGAAATGCAAAGAGTGCAAAAGTGACTTAGCTCTTTGCGAACACAGTCAGACGTGTGGCGTGGTGGAGGGTCCTAATAGCACCTCGCAGAACAATCACTCAAAGTCTCTTAAGACTTAAAAACAAAAAAACCCTTTTGGTTGGTCAGGGTTTTTTTGTTGGGAGGTTTTTACTCAAAATACGGGGTGGGGATGGGGTGAATCTTTGAAATATTCTGTTGATTTCTTGGAATGGACATTGCTTTCCGTTAAACTTCTATTTGTAAGGGAAATTTAAAAAAAGAAAAAAACCCTGCCATTGCATCCTAAGCACTAACTCTCTGCCAGCCCAGAGAGGTGAAAAGGGAAAGCAGGGCGAGAATCCTCGCTGGAGCTTGTTCAACTCCTGAGGATCAAGGAGCACTTTCTGCAGCTGCAGTTTCCATAAGATGAGCTCTCTTCCTTCGAGTGTGCACTGCCTCAGCCTCTGCCCGGAGCCCCAGCCTTGCCTTCCCTATCTTGCTTTCTTTCTCCTTCTATTTATGGCTTCTTTTTTTTCTTCCCATCCTGCCTTTGTTTTACTCATTTTAACTCATAACGCCATCTCAGCAAAACATGCTTGTCAGGACCATGCGGGCCCATCTGGGATCTTCTGCATCACACGGGACAGGTTCAAGCTGTAAGTTGTGCCGAGTTTTCTTTAACTGCCCGAATAACAACTTTGTTTTACAAAAGGCAATTTAACGAAATTTCTTGGACCTGAATCATCCCGAAAGAGAGTTCTGTAGCCCCAGCCGTCTCGGGTGAGTGCAGCTCAAGGCCACGTGTCTCGTTAAGGAGGGCCTGGTGCCCCTCGGGGACCTGGTGGTTGCCTGTCCATGGAGCTTGCGCTGCTGGAAGCCGTCCCAGGGTGTGTGCAGCCAGGCCCGGTGCTTGGTGGCTCATCCTGGCAGGGAGCTCGGGCAGAGCTGTGTTGGCACCATCCCCAGATGCGGAAACCGTCACAGTGCTCCCGAGGGGCTGGTGCTGAGGTGCTGCAGCGGAGGCAGGCGTGCGGAGGAGGTGGCGGCGTCCCTTGCTCTCCTCCCGCAGCCGCTCGGCCTCACCCGGGGAGACGCTTCTTTCCATGCAGTCATATTGACTCCCTCTTCCCTCACTCGTTCCCCTGTCACACATGCGCTTCGTGTAATATAATTATCTTCTATACCATTATTTTTTTTATTATTATGTTGAGCCAGAACCCTGCTCGTTATTGTTTACTATGACGATGTTTAAATAATTTAAGAACTATTTATCTTATTGCATTTCGGATCGCTCACCTTCTCGTCTCGACGTGTTTTGATACGACCCGTTTGGACTCTATTTCTGGCGGGGCGTGCGTTGGCCCAGGGGCGCGTGCCCGGGCAGCCTGCCTGGAGTGAAGGATAGCGGGGGGCGCTCCCGAGCCACCACCCCTCTATTTAACCCGCAGCGGCGTTCGTGCCTTGCTATGATGTTTACTTCAAAGTATCGCAAATAAACGCATCCACGGGGGCCTGCCTCGGCGTCGTTCCTTCCTCAGGCCGCCGTGCCGCCCCCCTCTCCCCCGGAAGGGGCGTGGCCGGAAGCGGCGGGGCGGCGGGCGGAAGCGGGGCCGGGCGGGCGGTGGTGCCGCCGCCGTCGGTGCCGGCGATGCTGTCGCTGGATTTTCTGGACGATGTGCGGCGCATGAACAAGCGGCAGGTGCCGAACCGGGGCGGGGCGGTGGAGGGGAGTCGAGGCGGGCCCGGCGGGATGGGGTCGGTCGGGTCGGGTCTGCCCTGCGCGGCCCCGGGCGGCGGGGCCTGACCGATCCCCCCCCTCCCCCTCAGCTGTACTACCAGGTGCTGAACTTCGGCATGATCGTCTCCTCCGCCCTCATGATCTGGAAGGGGCTGATGGTGGTGACGGGCAGCGAGAGCCCCATCGTGGTGGTGCTGAGGTAAATTCCGCCGCGGGGGGGAAGGGAGAACCCCGCCGGCCCTGAGGAACCGGCCGGGCCCGCCACGGCCGTGCTGCGGCCGCCGGAGGAGGTTTGCCAGGAGGATGGGACAGCGGGAGGCTCCCGCCGCGTCCCTGGGGGCCGAGAGGCTCCCCTAGAATTGCTGGTGTCCTGTAGTGCGGAGGAACAATGGGGGAAGAGGAAAGAGGTAAGTGGGGCTGGCAGCCCCACTAAAAACGGCGTCTCGCTCTTCTGCCTCTCTCAGCCTGTGCGTTGGAGAGGTCCTGAGGAAGGGCTTCAAAGAAACATGGCGAGAGTGCAACCCAGGCACTTCTGGATCATACCAAACATCCTAGAGACACTCAGTGGTGCGGGTAAAAGACTTGAAAAGGGAAGGCCTTGAAGCAGGGACTGATGGACCCATTGCTCGGGCAGATCGTCCCAGTGCAGAAGCAATGTCTGTGGCAGAGCTCCTCTTCTCAGGCAGGCTAACGGCACTTCCCGTAGAGGAAGCTGTGGCAGCGGAACATGGCGGTGCGCTGGCACCTCCTGCCCTGCCTGTCCTCATGTCTGGTTGCTGCTACGAGAACAGTGAAGTCTGTGGTGAGTGTCGGTTAGTGAAAAGGAAGTGGAAGTCTTTGAGATGCCGGCAAATGAACTGCTATAGCAAAAAGGAGTTCCTGGGGTTTTTTTAAGTGAGAAGTGGCTTGCTGAAAGGTCCAGTGAGCATTATTATGTGTACGTTGCATCCTTAAAAGTATCCACTAACTGTTTTTTCACAGCTGCTTGTTTTTTTCCGGGCCTTCTAGTGAGCTGTGACATGGCCAGGAAAAGGAGAGATGTAGCCGTACCCTTTTATATGCATGACTGAAAGTAAGGGATATCATTCTGTAGCCGGGTAGGATTTAGGTGTTGCCTGTTGCCCTTGCAGAAGTGCTGTGCAGTAGTTGTCACCAGTGTTACTCCCACCTCCCGGTGCCTGGGACAAATTCCTGTGGCCAAAGTTCTTGGGCAGCCATTGTATGCTAGCACTGTCAGATGCCACTTAGATATTGCATGGGGCTGTTTTGTGGCTGTGGTGGCCTTTCTGTGTGTTTCTGCATCAGTGTTAACTACCGCATGCCATTTAACAGAGCTCCCACAAAATAAAACCGAGTGGCGTTGCTGTTCCCTCCTGACGGGTCTGTGAAGTCCAGGGGAGATGTTTCACGCTGTTCCTCCCAGTGAGTAAGACAGGGGCCATTAGGTCACATCCCTTCTTCAGCGATGTGATCTTCTATTCTGAATAGCAGCTTCTGCGCTGTCTCGAGATAAAACACGAATATGTGCAGTACTTAAAGTTCAGCATTTTGTTTTGCACTGCATAATTTATCTGGAATTAAGAAGGTTAAGTATTTTGTAACAATTGCCATTTACAAGAGAGGAGAAAAATAACTTGAGTAGCGGTGCCTGAAATGAGATCGTTAAGCAAAGTGATGAATCACAATAACAAATTTTTAGCACGCCCGTCTGTCTGTTCCAGATGGAATGCAAGAGCCTGTAATCTTTCGGTGCTTTGTTCGTGAGGATGATCTATCTACCTGTGAAAAATAAAAACAAATGATAAAAAGCTTCCCACCACTGCTGTGCTGCCAGTGTAGCCCTACCAATGGAGAGCTCAGAAGTCGTGAAGATACTGCTTGTTGTGACCCTTGTTGTTATTAAGAAAGCAGACGGCTTTCCCTGTCTGGTGTGCTTTTAACACCCGCTGCTGGCACTGGGCTTTTCCCAGCACATCTGAAGTGCTGGTCGTGTGGTGATGGAATGCAGTAGAGGTTAGACATGCCTGGTCTCCAAGTCCACGTGGATTTTTTAGGAGCTTTTCATTGAGGTTATTGTGAGATTTTTCTTAAAGGACTATAAACTCTGAAACCGGCTTCCAAGTGTTTAAATATTGTTCAACTGCCCTTCTTCTCTTTTTCAGTGGAAGCATGGAGCCTGCATTTCACAGAGGAGATCTCCTGTTCCTCACGAACCGAATTGAAGATCCAATCAGAGTGGGAGAAATCGTGGTCTTTAGGATAGAAGGAAGGGAGATTCCTATAGTCCATCGCGTCCTGAAAATTCATGAGAAGTATGTTGAGAATTTGGGGGATTGTACTGCAGATGTTTAGCTAAACTGGATTTTTCCTCATCTCCTTGGGTAAATGAGTGGGTGGAACACCAGTAACAGATATCCAGGTGCTGTAGGAAGAGGTAACATAGACATTTCAGACAGGTGAAATCTGCCCTTTTTGGTTTACTGGCAAAGGTCATCCAGCAGATTTCACAAGCTGGGGAGTCTGCTGTTGTCCTGGACTCCCCATGTCACTTAGTGTCTCCTGTGCCGTCATTTCCATCCCAAGTTGCTACGTAATGCTGCTGTGTCGTCTCCCGTAGGTGTGGCTGTATTTGCATGTGTGAAGTGACTCTTGTTTGTAGAGGCAGAATTATGGAAGAAGGGTATTTTGTATGTAGCGTGCATTATTTTAAAGCTCGTCTTTATGCTCCTGGTTCCTGCTCTCATGCAGAGGCAGGTCTTTTCTTCTCTGTAGGAAGTGTTGCGGTGTTACACACGGAGTCTCGGTATGCACTGCGCTCTCCATGTACTGTTCATTCTGAAAACATTCAGCAGGCTGCATGTCTGAAGGAATGAAGCCCGGTCACTCCAATTTGATTGCTGATCAGGGTTTAGTTTTCCAAGCAAGGCTTCCTCTGCAGCTGTGAGCTTTCCGATTTTGCTGGTCGGGGAAGGTGAACTGTGGCTGCTCCAGGCCAGTCAGCGGGGATACGAGTCATCCTCGTGAGGCATTTGAGTGAAAACTAAATCTTGAACTGAATCCCTGGTTCTCCAAGCCAGCTCTGAGAGGACAGCATTTGGATGGGGTCCCAGCATCTGTTTGCTGAGTAAATGCCTGCTGCAATATGAATGAACTGGAGCTCAACCAGGGCTCAGAGATCGGTTCCTAGGTATAGCAATCACTTGAGTCGTATGTAAAGGTGGCACTTGAGGATTGCTCTGGTCAAGTGAGGTTGATGGGATAGAGATGGTCCCTTCCCCCAGGCATTCGTAGCAGCCACAGCTGTTTGGACATCCAGACCATTTCTCTGGCCCATCATGAAGGTTGACCAGCTTTGTGCACATGAATAGTCCAGCTGAAATCCTGGCTATGAGAGAGTGGCACCTCTCCCAGTAGACAGAGCAGATTCTTTGCTGTTCCGATTTGTTCCATATCAAAAACATTTGACAATGTCCATTTTCAAAGTAGTGTTCTTCGATACCACTAATTTAAAAATTAGGTCAGTATACTTGGTAAATTTGCTGTCTAACATCGCACGTGCACTTTTTGTGATGTCTTGGGAACTCTTTGAAGTGAAATGCTAGTTTCTTTCTCTCGTGTTGCATGCTAAAGGCTCAGCTGGACTCCGGTGCTGCTGATTATTGAAGAGGCAAGAAAGATCAGGGCTTTTCTCTCAGCCAGTCTACGGGCAGGAGAAGCAGAAATGTGCATTCTGTGCAGCAGTTCATCTCCAGATATTCCCCGCCCTTCTTTTTTTAGCCTGGCTCTATCTCAGCACTTTTTTTTTTTTTTTTTAATGTAACAGAAATGTAACAGAACCATAGTGCCAAACCTAGATTCTGTGAAGTAAAGCCATTCTCCAGTATTTTAGGTTCCATTTCAGTAAAACAACCAGACACAAACCTGATCTTTATGTTAGGAAAGATAAAACTGAAAAATACGTACTGTGACCTGAAGCTGGGCGCTGAGGGCAGGACTCTGAGGTATCAGTTGCTTCTCTCACTAGTTGAAGAATCTTTTTCTGGTGCCAGTTTGGAATTCAAGAGTGTCCTCTGAACGGCCAGAGTTTTCCATTTCTTCCTGTAGCTATGGACTGAGTGAAAACTGTGAAAAGTCTCTGTGAAAGTTGACAGGAGTGTCAAAGTGAAGGAAAAGAGAAACCCTGTTCTCTGTGCTTTTGTGGCAACTCAGGCTCCAGTTCACATTGGTATTGTTTCAGCGAGAGAATGTTTTTTTACTTGCTAGCCTTTTCTTCTTTGTTCAGAGTGGAATTGAGTTCATTCTTTATTACTAAACACAGAGTTTGCGGTCAAAATTTACTTAGTGGTTTTGGTGCAGGACAGCCAGACCAGATTGCATTCACCTCCGACAGCAGAGCAACTGTGCTGTGGGCTTCTCCTGCAGGCTCATGACAAAGCACTGAATCTGCTCAATAAGGTGGTGCGCTCCCGCGCCGTCGGTCTTCAGAGATGAAACTACATTATCTACACCTTTGGGTATCTTCATCTTTTTCCAGACGATCTGTAAACTCCTAGAATGTTTGCCGTTCCCGCACTGTGAGCCAAATGTCCTTTGAAGAAAGATCCGTTCTTTTTTTTTTCTCCTTTTTTTTTCCTTGCAAGCCAAGTAACACACATCAGCATTCAGGCATGATGAAAACAGCATGAGCGCTGAAGATCTTCGACATGCTTTCATGGGTTGTATTTGATCTGTCATTTCTGTGAGCAAGCCGACAGAATCAAGCAACGAGAACGCTCCCGCTCAGCATCTGCCTTGAGATGCCACAGGGAGAGTGACCGGCCGATCCCGAGTAGTGGCACAAACCGCTGCTGCTAAGCAGGCGTTGCTGGCTGTCCAGCAAGCTGAATGGAAATGACTGGGGAAGGGTGCGTAACATGGTACACATAAAGCTAGAGCAGAGCAGCAGCTGTTTCCAGGTCAAAGCAAAGATTCAGCTGCTCCAGGATCGTATTTCTGACCAGCCTCAGGACAAATTAAAGACTAGAGAGAGTGTGTAGCGATAATTTCTGCAAAATTAGGATTTCAGGCACAAAGTGACAGTTCTGTATTGATAGCCCCATTTTCTTTTTCACATGGAGAACCCAGTGACGTTTTGAACTGATACAGTATTTTGGCATCCAAAATATCCTTCCAGAGAGACGCGATTTGGTTTGCAGTGTGAGAGTTAAGCATAGCACCTTCTCTGGCTTGTTTTAACCCATTACCTCTGAATTTCGTTTGATGCCCTCTGGGTCTTGTATCGGAAGTGGCAGTGAAAAACTGATTGTTGCTGTCTGTGTCATTTGTGTTGGACTACCGTCATATCTCCCGTCAGTTCTGTCTTTTCCAGGCTGAAGAGTCCTGGTCTGTTGTTTCTTGTATGGAAGTGGTTCCAGACCTTGTTATCCATTTCTGAACCTTTGCCAGTTCTTCTCTCCATCTCAAAAAAGGATGTAGGGGGTTCAGAACTGCACAGAGCATTCAAGATGTAGGCACATCGTGAGTTCATGCAGTATCGTAATGGTATTGTTTGTTTTGTTCTGTCCCCCTTTCCTAATAATTTCTAAGTTTCAGCTTGCTTCTGACCACTACTGAGTAGAACCGTATGCTTTAACCCCAAAGTCTCATTTTGGGTGGTAGTACGGAGCCCAGAACCCCACATTTGTATATGAAGCAAGAGAAGCATCAACATGAAGGAGGTCAAAAGCAAAGAGGCGATAGCTGCACTCTTGCTAGAAGTAGCTCATTCTGCTGGTTCTGTTCTTAAACTCTGCCAGAAAGCTTGGCTGGGGCCACAATTCATTCTTTCATTGGCTGTTTTGTTTTTTTTTTCAAACCGTCTGCTTTCCACCACATTTGACATAGTTTCCCTTTTTCAGCCTGTTCGAATGTTTAGGATCTGATTGCTTCTCATACCTTTGTGTTAGTCTCTACGCACTTGCTCTAGAACAGCTTTTAATAAGTTCTTTTTCTCTGACTTACCCGGCTGTCTTGTCTTTGCTAGGCAAAACGGTGACATCAAATTTTTGACAAAGGGAGACAATAACGCCGTTGATGACAGAGGGCTGTACAAACGAGGCCAGCACTGGTTGGAGAAAAAGGACGTAGTGGGACGAGCAAGAGGGTAAGTGAAGTTGAAAAAGATGCGGCTTTTTACACTGCCCTCCCCCAGTGCCATCTGTTAATCCCCTTTCTCCTCCTGAACTCTCCCTGCTGGGTTTTTGTGACCTGCCTGAAAGCGTTTCAAAAGGTACTGTGGAGAGTTAAAAAACTAAGGTAGCTCAGCTCTTAGCTTGGCTTAAGTGAAGGGATCAAGCTGTGAGCTGCATCCTGAAGTTCTGCTGCTGGACGGACACCGAGGCAAAGGCAGTGCACGCTCAGGTGTGAGCAGAATTGTCATCGAAACGATTCTGCGAGGCACAGTCTTTGCAGGCAAGCGAGATCTGAAGAAGGCAGAGGCTAAAACAGCTTCTGGCCTGTTTTTACTCAGCCCCTGCTGCCACAGCTTCCCTGCTTGGGAGGAAGAAGTCCCAAGCCTGTTGACCATTGCCCTCAGCATGCTTGAGTGGCTCCTCCTTTGTACAAGTACCAGGGCAGGGCTCCTCCCGTGTGCACCGCTCAATACTGTTTGTTTTAATAAAACCTTTATTCTTCTAGATTTGTGCCCTATATTGGAATAGTGACTATCTTAATGAATGATTATCCAAAATTTAAGGTAAGAGCTCTTTCATTTTCTGCCTGCTTCTCCCACCCCAGCTAAAATGACTTCATGAGAACTTTATACACACAGGCAGAACCATTTGCCCTGTATGTTCACTGCTGTTACTGCATCTTTAGATGTGAATGTGCTCTCCTGTGTCTTCTCTTCTTTCTCTTCCAGTATGCAGTCCTCTTTTTACTGGGTTTATTTGTGCTGGTCCATCGAGAGTAGCCTCTTGCACTGAAGTACGAGGTGAAGGTGCCGTGGATTTTTTAGATGAACGTTTTAAGTAGATGATGGTCCAATGTGCCGGGAGGAAGAAGAAAACATGCATTTCAAAGCTTCTTGCCAGTTTGGGTTTGTTTTGGTTTTTACTGCGTAAGGGCGAATGTTTGTCACAGTATTTCCAATGGTTTGTCACATTTTAGCATTTTTAGTGAGTTTTTATATTAAAAATTTAAGCCAAACTGTTCAGTGTTTCTACTTTGAAGCTGAGCTTCCTCTCAAAGTGCCTACAGGACCGTGTCCTCTAATTCTGTGCCTCCGCTGGGCAAGCATGACCTCTCCCTGTGCTGACTGAACTGTCAAGCGGTGAGCTGTGGAGGTGATGTTTTTTCCAATTCAGAACTGGAATAAAGATTTTGCATCTCGCTCGGTATGAGCCCTGCCACGTTCTTCGTTACTGCCTGGCTGAGTGCAGCTATTGTCCTGGGGGGTCCCTGGGCTTTGCCGTTGCAGACTGACTCCTGGAGCCTAGTGAGCTAACTGGTCCTCTCTTACAGAACGACTGCAGCTGCCCCTCTCCTTTCTTTTTGGAGAGTAAGCAGTCCTGAGCTGTAGATCCGTTCACCGTTTCTGTGTTTCTGTAAATCACGCTGAAATAATCTTCTTAAAGACTGCAGGGTGTTCTGGGCAGAGGATTACTTCGTGCATAAGCTGTCACTGCAGCACTAGGTAACAGAAGAATTGAGAAGAGAAATACCCATAGCTGTTTGGCAGGGATGAGTTAGTAGGATACAATAGTAAAATTTTCTTAGTTTTGGAAATGGATTTTAGGTCTCTAATGATCCCTGCAGCTGGTCACATCTTACAGCTCACCTGAAAGCTACAGAAAGGCTGAGCCCCCACTGCCCTGAGGTCTGAAAGAAGAAACCACTTGTCAGCATGTGCAATAGCCTTTTTTCTAGGCTTCTCATTCAGGATAGTGATCCTGCTTGTGTAGGTGTGTCAGAGGAGAGCCCAAGGAAGAGGAACAGGGCAGAGGCTCTGCAGCTATTGGTGTCTATATAAATTTGTTCCACCTGCACTGAGTGACGATTATAAATCGCCTTCACAGCGCCTGTACTGACTCACGAATCCGTTTTACTTCCGCTTCGCTAGGGCAGATCTTCACAAGAGCGGGCAGTGGGAGCATGCTGCCATGGCTACCTCTGGCCGAGGCTGCCTGACCGCTCTCCTGCAGTTTGCTACTGGTTGTCTTGCTGGGACGGCTTCCCCCTGCCAGTGGGAGCCTGTCTCCTCCCGCTCTGCGCTTTCCCCGGGTTAACACCTCTCCTCTCGGTCTCGCAAAATCTGCAGACGGTTCAAAGCTACTGTCTGTTACTGCAGGTGTGTTTCACTGCCTCCTGTGTTCCCTCTTTATGCCTGCTCCGAGATTGCACGGCAGCAGGGATGGTTAAAGCTGAGCGCTCCTGCCACGCATGCAGCCTGTCTCGGGAAGGGCAAGGACAAAACCCAACGGGGTGTGTGTGGTCTGTTATCGGTCTCTTGCATCTGTGTCTCATTAGGTTTGTCGGGCCTGTCCCATCTGTGGAGGTGAACTGTGCCATCAGTTGTGTCTAGGGGACAGTTTTGTTCCTTGCTCAGTAGCTGGGCTGACCTGTGGTACCCCAGCACATGTAGAGTCCGTTGGTTTAACTGGGTGGTTTGTTCCCTGGGTAGGATGAAGCAAAAAATCATCTGTTTGGGACACTGCAAAGAGGTTACAAACAAGGCCAGCCCCCAGTGCTGAGCCTTGTACCTGTGGCTCTTGGAGTAATCATAATTAGTAATAAAAAATAGCAATAAAATCTGTATCTCCCACTCCCAGTGCTGTAGCCCTTGAGGAGAGAATGTGGATACAGAGTTTCTCCAAAATGTTTGAGTCACAAATGGGATGTTTTGTCAAAAGCCAAACTTGGGCGGCAGGGAGGGAAAACAAACACTCTCTTTTGAGAGCTGCCATCAGCCTGGAGCACCTTCCTGAGGACATGGAGCGGTGCTTCTGCCTTTGTGGGGAGCACGGAGGCCGAGTTTCCGCTCCCTGCTTCACCTTTAGCTTAAACTGGTTTTGTGCTTAAATTGGTTTTTAACTTGGGCTCACATAAAGGAGTGAGCTGAGCTCTTCCGAAATCTGCTAATCAACACCTCGCTGTGAAATCTCGCTGAAAGTGCTGCTGTTGCTGTTCTCCCCATCCTCTCGCTTTTGCACCTTTTGCGAATATCCGAGCGTGCAGAAGCCGTTATGTTACTGTCACTGAATTAAATTAACAGAAAGGCTAAAACACAAAGGATTTATGATTGTAGGGGATGCAAGGATTAGCTTGTCAAGAGCACCTGCTGAAAACCCAGTTCTGAAGGAAAAGAAATGGTCCTTTTGAGACGCTGGGAAATCACAAGGCAGGGCTCCTGCGAGGCAGCGTGTCCCTGCCGGTGGCTGGCAGCAGGTGTCAGCAGCCGGTGCCGCTGGGCACGCAGGCTCCTCGCCAACCTGGGTGCAAACCTGCGCTCGGGCCCTTGCAGGAAGGTTGTGCCTTTCCCAGCCTTGCTCTCGCGTGATGGCACGCCAAGTAACGGAGCAGGAAGGGCTGAAAAGCTGCAGGGTGGCCAGGGTAGAGGGTGGGATGAAGCCTGCGGCAGCACGGCCGCAGCAGGTTGCTCTCCTCTGGCTTTGCAGATGCTTTCAGAACAGAAACAATTGCCCCAAATTGGGGGCCACAGTGTGAGATTTCAGAATCCATCTTCATGGCCCGTGTTCTGCCTATTTGCAGCTCAGTGTAGCTGAGAATGTGGCTCTGTGTTACCTGCAGCCGCGAAAGGAGGTGTTATCTCTAATTAGAGTGAGGCTAAATGTGCAGTTAATCCACTCACAGCTCGAACGCCCGCCGGTCCCTGCGCTGCCTCCCACATCCCCGCAACGCCTTTCCTGCCGCAGCGGGAAGAGGGTGCCGGGGACGGGCTGGCACGGACTGGGAGCTGAGGACGCGGGGGCAGGATGACAGGGAGTTGTTGCTGGCTCCGTCCCCGCCAAACTCATTCTGCTTTGATGAGTGGAAAAGCTACGGAGCGTGCAGGATCTCTGGTGCGGCCGGGCGCTAGCACTGAAATGTTCGGTGAGTGCTGCTGTGCTCCCGCAGAGCTGAGGGTTTTGCCATTGGAATTTGATGTGGTTTTTGTTTTTTTTCCCTCAGTTCTCTTCTTTTTGTCAAAGGTGAAGCTGTCTGGCCGGCTCCAGCAAAGCCTTTGAGACTTACGGCTTAGGAAAGACGGAGATCTTTGTGTCACAACAGGAATGGGATTTGTTTGTAAAGCGTGTGGGTGTTGAAAGGTCTGGTTTATAAAGGAAAAAAAAAATAAAATCTGCCAGGGCTAAGATTGCTTCTGTCTCTGTTGTGGTTACAGCCAAACAGAGCAGGTTTTCTGGTAAGCAATTTCATCGCTTAATTACTGTTCAGTCACATCCGCAGTTCAGGGCACAGATTCCTTCATGGGCAGGCGCTGCTTCCCAGAGCAGGGTGATGCTGGGCTGCTGCTGACCACGGCTGGAGTTTTGTTGGGTGACTCTCATTTTTCACAGCGAAGCTAAATGCGTCAGCAGAAGCGGGATGGGTGGGAGGTGAGCTGTGAGGAGTAATGCGCTGAAAGTTGAAGCTCCTTGAGACAGAGGCTGTCTTTGTACGTTAATGATGCTTCAACACCCGGCTGTCAGTTAAATAAGCATTACACCGCTTCATCCCGATCTGTCTTAGCAGGGGTTTCTAGGGCTTGGGCTTGCAAGATGATGGGTTGTGGGCTTTCTTTAATGAGACCGGGTGATCTCATGATGGTTTTCCTGCCCTTAAAATCAGAACAGGTCAACCTTATTTTTTCCAAGGAGAATCTGCAAGGTGAAGTCTCGTCCATGCGTGGTTGTGAGACCGGTCCCTGCTGGAGAAATGCATGAATGCAAATGCGGTGCGCGGCTCCCAGAGTGGGATAAGCTTGGCCAAGAGACGGAGAGGAGAGGTGGCTTCAACAGAGCACGTCGCTTGGGAATGGCTCCGGTGCCGGAGCAGGGGGAATGCAAAGCCGCTGTTTACGTATCCCAGGCTGAAGACCCGCACGGCGTCAGTGACTCAGTGGCTGAATCAGATGAGGAGTGTCCTGGTGCCAGGCTCAGACTGCAAGGTGCGTCTGGGCGATGCCAGAAAGGCAGAGCCTTTGCTGTTCCCCTCAGTGTCAGCAGCTTCTGGTGGTGGTTGATGTGTAGCAGATGACTGATCTGACCGTCTCAGCGCTGGCTGCTGGGAACAGAGAAATAGCACCTACAGTGCATTTCGAGCCAATTTAAGAGCTTCCTGCCCCTTTTACCTTCTCCCCTCCCTTGCGATACTTCCATCCCTTCATCATCTGCACCCCGGCGCTCCGGCTTGCTCACCCCTCAGGAAGCAGCAGGCCTCGGCAGGGGAAGCTCCACCGGCCTGACCCGTGCTGGAGTCAGCAGGCGGGAAGGGGCACGGTGGCTTTCCTGGTGGATCTGCCTTGGTGGATCTCCTTAGCCATAACTAGGTGGATTCCCTGCGGGTTGGCAGTCTGCCCAGCCACGAGGAGCCTCTCTTCCTGGTAGCGGCTTTTCTGCTGCTAGGTGCTCGTTCCTGTTTACCGCTCGATTTCCATAAAGAAGCATCACCACCTCCACAGGCAGTCCTGCTGCCCCGTGGACCGGGGCCTGCCCACCTGCTGGGTCCTGCTGGCTGAGCGCAGCGTGTGCCAGACTGGCCCCTGCTCCGGGGCAATTCATACCCATGGTTCATCCTAGCAGGTCCTTTGGATGCTTGGTCCAGCAGAGCTCCCTAAGCCTTGGGGGAAATCAAGTGTCTCCACAGAGAAGAACAGCCTGATTAGGGATGTGGTCCCGGACAGAGCAGACATACTCACTCTCTTGCTCTCTCTGCCCAGCTCCTCATCTCTTGACTTTCTTGCTCCTTCTCTTTGCTAATTTAAAAACACTTCTGGAGCTCTGTCTGCCAAGCACCTTGATGATATCACCTTTCCTTTCCAATCTCTCCTCCTCCTGTAGAAACCAACCTTGCAGGGTTTCAGTTTCCACAGAGACAGAAGTGAAAATAGTGTGGAGAAAATTAACTTCAACTTAATTCCACTGAACCTCAGTTCGCTCAAACCAGGATGCCGGATTTCAGCCACGTAATTCTGTTTGGGACACTTCTGAGCTAGGCTCGGATTTGCCTGCAAGAAAACAAGATTTTATTCTCTAAGTCTTCTTGCAGAGCAGTTATTTGTACTATGTCCAGCGGGTGTGGAGTGAGTGGGAAACCTCAGGGAAAACCACAACTCATTTACGGCTTAAATGAAAATTGAAAAAGAGTAGAAAACGAGATGTGCGAGATTTCAAATTTTATCTGTTATAAACAACATTTGTTGCCTGTGGACGAATGAGTGTAACAGAGGGATTTAATCTTTGTAAACAAGAGACAAATGCATCAAAATAGACCCTCAGGCGTATGGCAGGACTTTAAATCTGACCTGGCTTTGGAGAAGCGGAGAAGAAGAGGCTGAAACAACTTAACCACTGCCCAGAGTTTTATTGGCACCAGGAGCTCTGTGAAAGAGACAAATAGGGGGATTTGAGGCCTTTGCTCTTTGTATTTGGTTTTTATTAGAGCCATCGGTTTTGAGCGTGCATTTGCCTGCCCAGGTGGGTGCTTGCGGGGCCTGGGAGCTCCTGCACTGTGTTTTTGGACCTCTGCAGCTGGGGGTCTCTCCCAGGCCAGCCTGGCCACCTCCATGGGCCAGACATTAGGCAGTTCCAAGGTGTTGAAGCGTAATTCGACAGAGAAGAAACAAAATGGACCGTGCTTTAAACGCTATGAGCCACGGCACTTCCAGGTTGGTCTGTTAGGTTTGTTCGTTACTGATTCCGCGTTAGCGAGGCCCTCTTAGCTGTGCAGTTTTTAGATAAGTTTGTTTTGCGGAGTTACAGAAAGGTCTCCTTTCTCTGCCTGCCGAAATCTTGCTTCGTCTTTAGGCATGTTTGGAGAATTTGCTCACAGCGCCCGTTTCACAGCTCTGTTAGGGCTCACATTGGCCCTACACAGACGAGAGTTGCTCTGTGGGAAGGAGCAGGGCACCCCAGGCGTCCTGTGCTGCCGTCAGCTCCTGGACACCAGCAGTGGGAGAACCTGCAGAAGAGATCAGCGACCAAGAGGACCCAGGCAGCGAGTCCCCGGGCCTGGGTGGAGCCGCCTGTGGGCTCTGAAGGGACACGACCCTGACAGCACCGTATGGCGGCAAGTAGCCATTTGCTGTGGTGAGGAGCCGTTCTGTCAAGCCAACCGTGGCACCAAGGGACAGAACGCTGGCTGAGGCGGAGATGCGGGGATCTGTAGGCTACAAGTGGGGTCTGTGGACTGGAAAGCAGTGGGGCAGCTTCAAAGAGCGGACTTGGACCTCGTTGAAGGAGTTAGGAGGTGTATGGGCAAGGTGAGCCCACAGGGATCATCCACCTGGATCTCCCAAAGGCATTTGGCAAGGTCCCTCAGCACAGGCTCCTAAAGAAAGGAGGCAGCCCTGGAGCGGGGGGTGAGGCCTTACGGGCAGAAAGCATTTGCTAAAAGGAACAAAAGGTAGGAGGCAACAGTCTCTGTAGTAGAAAACGCCAGGGAGCTGTGCAGGGACGGCGTTCAGTGTGTTTGGAAATGATCAGCAAAAGCAGGCAAATCCTGAAGTTTGCTGCTGACACACAGAGCTGTGTGGATGAAGGCCAACGGCGGAAAGAGACTGGGCAATAAAAAAGATGAAATTCAAATGTACATAAATATAAAATGGTGCGCAGGGGGAAAGAACAATTTTAACTCTATTTATAAAACAACAGGTTCCGAGTTAAATGTTACCATCTGGAACGTCAGGGTTGTAACAGATTGTGCTATGAAAATGTCACTTCAGTGGTCAGTAGCTGCTGGGAAAATAAATCGCATGCAAGAATTACTGGGGGAAAAGAGAGAGGAAAACAGAAAATCGCTGTTTCCTCCAACTGGAGGCATCGGGGGAAACCACCGGTGCAAGCTGAGGATCCCTGGGGCTTTGAGGCTGCTTTGGGTGAGAAGGGACTGTTCCTGGAGGGCGCGGATCTGCTCAGGGCTGCGGAGAGGTGGCTGCAGGCTGCTCTCGCCCAGCCCCAGGGGGTTAATCCCACCGGGAGAGGGGATGTGGAGCAGACGCACGCTCTGCCTCGCAGAGGTAACCATCTATCAGAGGTCCTGCGTTTGCTGAGTCACCTCTGTCCTCCCCTGGCTCCAACGCGAAGCCCTTGCAGGAAGCTGGCGGCCAACGGGCCGATCTCCTGCACCAGTGCGGTGACTTTTGCCAGTAAAAATCAATTTCTAAAATAGAATTTGTACTGCCTTTTTCTTGATATATAAGCCGGAAAGATCCCTTTGGTGGCTGGTAACAGTTGGGAAAGTGAAGCTCTGCTGAGCTGGGGAGAGCAAGCCGTGGAGGAGCGCTGTGGTGGCAGCTCCTGCCCCGAGTGGCAGGGGACTTGCGGGCTCCGGACCGAAACTGTCACATCCGCGGGCTCCAGCCTCCTCCTCTGTGAGCTCCCTGCCGCTTGGCAGCCGGGTGTGCAGGCGCTGGGGGCCAGCTCTGCGCGCCAGGGTCGGAGTAAGGTGCACGGGCCAGGGTCGGAGTAAGGCGTGGGCAGGAAATCTATCACAAACCCCACCGGGCTGGTAGCCTGAGTTCGGGTTATAGAGCCTCTCCTGGGCAGGTCCCAGGTGCCAGTTATTTTTCCCAAATTAGGAACAATATCACCTCTTTGTGAAGAAGATACGGACTAAAAAATCCAGAGGAAGCCTGGTCTCCATTTGTAAGCGAGGCCACTTGTGTTGTGGCCACCTCTCAGGCTGCGTTTGTTGGGTCTCAGGGTGAGGAGGGAGGGGGCCGTCCTCTTGCCTTCCCAGGAATGGAGGGATTTGGCCGCAGAGCAACCAGCCTGCTCCGGCCCCGTGCGACCGAGCTGCCGTGAAGCACCCTCTGGACAGACCCGGCATGTCGAGCATCCATGCCTGCCCAGAGGCTGCTCAGCACCTGCACCACGTTCGTTGGAAAACGGGCTTGTCTGTAATTACGCCACTGAAGAGGGTGTGAGCTGTGCTGAGCCTCCTGCTCTGGATGTGTCTGCTGGCGTCTGGGGCTGGTCGTTAAGGCGGCTGCTGCAGAGGAGGAAATCGGTGTTCTCAGGGCCCTGCCTGGATTACAGCTGAGCAGTCTCCTGTTGCACCGGCGCCGCTGCGCAGCCAGCGCAGAGCTCAGGTCCCTTTCACGAGCTGTTTTCCATAAAAACCCCACTGGCTGCCCTGAATCGTGCTCCCACGTCCAGCTTCCACCAAGTCCCGGAGCAGCTATTCCATTGCTCTTCCCAATGTCAGGGTTACGGGCTCAGCTCTCCCACACATCCCCCAGGGCCAAGCCTCAGTACTTGGCAATTAACCCACTGTCCCCTCAGTTTCCAAGCATTTACAGTGACACCGCAACAGGGCAGGAATTCCCCGATTTCCTTTTCCCAGCCTTTCCCAAGCCTGCCTCGCAGCCCCTCGTTTGTACCACTGGGGTCATAAGTACCTGCTCCTCCTCTGCCTCCCGCCCTGGCTGAGATAACACACGCAGCCACCAGCCAAAAAAGAGGGCAGATACGTCAGTTCGGTTGCGTATCCAGTTAAAATCAGATCAGCATGCAAAGCCTTTGCCCTGTTCCAAACGCTGTGCGAGTTCCCGCTGCTCATCCCCCCCTCTCAGTTAATCTCCGCGGAGCTCAGTGCTGCCCTGAAGGAGCTGGACTTCACCCCATCACGCTTCGGTGGGTGCCGTAATTGCCCGGGGCTCTTTTCTCTGCCCTCTCTGTAATTGGTGCCACTTTATCCCTGGCTTCATCCTCCATCATCCCACAGGTGACCCCTCTTCCCCCTCCCTGGCTGCTGGCGTGCAGGGACACAGCGGCCACAGCAAGCGCCAGGGCAGACCCCGTCCTGCTGGGCCACCAGGCAGAGTTTGGACCCTGGCACAGGCAGGTTCCCCCCCCCCTCCCCCCATCACGTTGCAGCTGCCCAAGGAAGCCCTGGCATTTCTGGGAGAAAAGCAGCAGATGAGTCGTTTGTGTGTGCAGTGGAGCCGGCAGCTCCACAGCACCCATGGAGGAAGGCAGCTCCGCTTCCCAGGCAACACCCCTTCCTGAAGCGTGAGGAGAAACCACTCATCTGTGCCAGCGCTGGGCAGTACCAGGCTCTTCCTTCACAGCCAGCACCCTCTCTGGACCTCACATCCTCCTCCTCCTGCCCTGACTACATCCCAAGCCTTCTCCAGATATCACAGATTTTCCGCATTTTTGCACCAGCTGCAGCAGCAACCCTGCAAGTCCTCCTGCCTTCCCCAGAAGGTGGTGCAGATAGGGCAGTGCACATCAGCCTTGGTGTTCCTCCTCTCGCACCCTCACCTGCAGCTGCCAGCAGAAAAAGAGAAAAGGTCTGTGTCAGCTCTGGTTGTGTGTCTAGTTCAAAATCAGGTCGGGGTGGGACCACCAGGCAGCCCAACCAAACACCAGTGAAACTTTCCCACAAGGCTTGTGAGGACGGACCGGGGACATCAGAGCCAAAGTGGTGGTCACAGCCACCTAGCACCACTGGGACAGGGGGCCTCAGGGCTCCTCTCTCAGCTGACTTTATGGATGGGATGAAGCTGTCATGATGTGAGCATGAGGGTCAGCGCCACGGAGCTGCAAATGCCACATCGGTGGTGGGCATCATACTCATGCGCCCCAGGCAGTGCATGGGGAGCGCCCAAAAGGGCCATCTCCTCAGAAGGCGAGCAGAGACGCGGGCTCAGCTCTACGGCTCCTGAGCTCCATCAGGGAAGGAGCATGGGGAGAAAACAGGGCAAGATTCCCCATTGCAGCCCGGGACCTCCAGCACACATAGGCGCAAGAGGGTTGGTGGAGGCAGCCACCTCCCTGATGGGTGGTGGACCATCTCCTAGTCGGCCATGCCCATCAGCATGGCACACCTCCCCACACGCCAACCGGCCATCCAAGGGGGCGCACACACAGTTTGGAGGGATGCATGTCTGACGCAGGAGTACTTTTTAATTTTTTCCTCCCCGTAACACCAGATCTGGGTTTGCAGGAAGAGGGACAAATCTCCTCTCGTCCTTTTCTCTCAAACTGTGGTACATGCTGAGAAGGGCATTGCGAATAAATCTTCCCTGTGCCAGTTCCCAGGAGAACTGGGTCATCTCAGGCAGTTCCTCCCCCACCAGCCAGCGCCTCCTTGCAGAGTTGTGGAGCTGTAAATTTGGCAGAAGCTGTCAGGGCCCTGAGGACTCTATATAGGCCTTAATGGGTCCCACCTGGGGCCTCCGCCCCACGGGCCCAGGAAGCCATTAAAGCTCAGCCTTGGGCCATTAGTCTCTCCTTGATCCATGTTGTAGGAGCACTGGTCTGCAGTGCTGGCTATGGACTGACTTCTTGGCCTGTTCTCAGGCCCGCCTCACCACTGTGGACATGTCTGGACTGTGTCTGACCCTACTTAGCCTCACCACATCTCATCCTGACCTGGGACCTGCCTCATCAGCTGCCTGATGAACTGGACTCTCTTTGAACTTGGTGGCCACCTCTGAGCCTGCTCTGCTTGCCTCTCAGCTGCTGTGGCTGCTGAGAGAGCTGCATTGCTGGCCGCCTGTTCCCAAGCTCTTCAGACCTTCTGCTTCTTGACAGTGCTCCGTGTATACAACACCAACTGGAGAGAACTCGAAGCCCAGCAGACTGGGTGGGATTTCTGGGTACTCTTACTCATCTTTTCTTTCCCATTTCAGACACACAGGCTTCTCCTGCAGCAGTCCAGCCCCTGAGAGCACCCCTGAGTAAATGTGCAACCTGGAGGAGACTGAAAGAAGAAACAGAGCACAACCTGCTTCTTGACGCCCTCTGACCAAATTCTTCCAGTCTTACACGGGCTTCACTTTGCTTGAGCCCTGGCCATAAACAGTCCATGTCCCGGGTGCCCATTATCCCTGTCCCTGGCATGGCTGGGCACAGCTCCACTTCTTGTGCTGCTGCTGGGCACGCGTAGCTCCATCCCATTAATGGAAAAGGAGGAACTGGTGGGGAGTGTGATGATCAGTTCTAGGTATAGTGATCAGGAAATAGTGGTCTGCAGGATCCTGAAGAGTTTGGAAAAAGTGACTAGTGATACGCAGACTGGTCTTCGCCTTCTCCAGGCAGCTGGTGAGTGGGATCCTGTGGAATATGGCTCTGAAGAGTGAAGGAGCTCAGGAGAGCTGGCAGGTCTTTAAGGACAAGATCTTCCAAGTCCATCCCAATAATCAGGTAAACAAGTAGGTGAACCAGGAGGTGGGTTTGGCTAAGCTGAATTAAACTCATGACTGAGCTCTGATGCAAAAAGGCAGTATTGAGGGGGTGGAGGCATGGGCAAGCCATCAGGAGAAATACGGAAATCTTACCTGGGCTTGTAGGAACAATGCTAAGTAAGCCAAAGCTCGCTTTGTTGAGATGTGAAAAGAACATGAAGTCTTCTACAACTAAAGTAGAACTTTAAAAGTAGTACTACTTTAGTTATAGGAGACCTCATGTTCCTTGCACATCTCAACAAACTTCTTTAGTTGTAGAAAGCTGAAGAAGGAAAGTGTTCACAAAGGCACCGCTGCTGACCAAGACAAATGGCAGTGGGCACAGACAAAGCTGAGGTCCTCCATGCCTTCTTGGCCTCAAGCTTCACCAAAAAGGTGTCACAGGCCATGTACCTGGAGGCAGGGTTCAGAGAGAAGAATAACCTGCTGTGGATGGGGGGTCAGGGTGGTTATTACTTGGAGAGCCATAAAAACTTGTGAGCCCAGGGAAGTGGTGTCCAAGGGTGCTGAGAGGTGGCCGTGGATGCTGGCTGGTGTTCTTGCAAGACCACTTGTAACATCATAAAGAAAAATCACAGAATCAACTAGGTTGGAAGGAACCTTTAAGACCAAGTCCAACCATCAACCTAATGCTGCCAAGCCCACCGCTAACCCATGACCCTCAGCACCACGTGTGCCCGGCTTTTAAATACCCCCCAGGGATGGCGACTCTACCACTGCCCTGGGCAGCCCATTCTAATGCCTGACAACACTTTCAGTGAAGAAACTTTTTCTAATACTCATCTTAACACCCACCGCCCCTCCCAGCACAACTTGAGGCTGTTTCCTCCTGTCCTATCGCCTGTTCCTTGGGAGAAGAGACCAACCCCCACCCACCATGAAGCAACACCTGCTGGAGCGCGTTCCTGGGCAGATGGAGAAGCTGGAAATGATGGGGAACAGGCAGCTTGGGCTGAAAAGGGGTAAACACACCCTGATCACCACCTGTGAGGGAAAATGGGACTTGTGGGGCCAGGGTGGAGCAGCAATGATTCATCTGGTGCCATCTCCCACCACGTCCGGGTGGTGGGATGGCCCGGTCCGGGACGGGGGGGATGAGCAGAGGGGTGAGGAGCCTGCGGGGGGGCCGAGGGTTGGGGTTAACGGGTCGTGCCCCACCTGGATGTGGGCAGCAAGTGGGGTCCGTCCTGACAGGCGGCTGAGGGGGAGCCAGGGACGGGCTGAGGGGGAGCGGGGCGGGCTGAGGGAGCGTGTCGGCGGTGGGGAGCCGGGGCCGGTCTGAGGCCCGCCGAGGGGGAGCGGGGCGGGCTGTGGGCGGCCGAGGAGGGCGGTTCGCCCCGCGGCCGGCGGGGGTGTGTGTGGGGCGGTTCGCCCCGCGGCCGCGCCCCCCGCCCCGCGATGTATAAGCGCCGTTCGGCGGCGGGCGGGAGCGGGTCCCGCCGGGGCGGCCATGGCGGCGCTGCGCTGCCTCCTGCTGCTGCTCTGCGGCGCCGCGCTGGGGCCCGCCGTACACCTGGACTTCGCCGAGCACCGCAGCCAGGCGGCCAAGATCAAGGTCAACCCCCGCGGCAACCTCTGGGCCACAGGTACCGGGGGGGACGGGGAGGCGGACGGGCGTGTGGCGGAGCGGCTGTGGGACGCGGGCTCCCGCCGGGACCCTCCGCCTCCCCGGGCTGCCTGCGGGGAGCCCCCTGCGCCCCGCGGTACCCCACAGGGCGGAGGGGGATGCTGGGGGGCTGGCAGGACCCATAGCGGGCAGGAGGAGAGCAGGGCAGGGACGGGGCAACCCATCTTGGTGACAGGTCCAGCATCTGTTGAACCCCAGAGGTCCCGCCAGCAGCAGAGGGAAGTTTCCCAAAGTCCTGTGTGGACCTGGGATTTCTGGGTTTCTCCTGGCTTGGTTGTACTCGCTAATTTAGGCATCAGGTTTGCTCAGTGCTTCTCGTTGGCTTGTGCTGGCGTGAGGTCGCAGATCACAGCCTCTGCCTCTCTCCTCCCGGGCGTTGTGCAGGCACACAAGCGCGTTGTGTTGCAGGTCACTTCATGGGGAAGAAGAGCGTCACGGGCTCCCCACACCTGGAGTCGCCGGAGGAGCCTCCAGTGCCGATGGTCTTCGGTCCCTCTCTCAGAGCCCTGCTGGAGGACGTGATGGAACTGCTTACCCGTGAGCTCCTGAAAATTCTCTTGCAAGAGAGACTTTTGGATGAGAACCAAGGGAAATATGACCTCACTGACCAGGTGAATATTGACTAAGATGGAGGGAGATGGTCAGAGCAGGGAGGTGGTGGAGATGTTAATCTGCCTTCCTGCAGATGGGAACATCTGCCCAGCTGCTAGAGGTGTATTCCCCCACGTTCTGCTGTTAACCCTCCTTAAACCATTTCTTAAGATCAGCTATAAAAGGGCAGAGGAGAAGTCTCCCTAAGCTTCCGTCTAGCTGGCCAGTGGCTAATAGTCCCAAATGCTTGGGAAGGGTGTGAGGATGAGCAAGGGGTGCTTTCATGGAGCTGTGACAGTGGTGATCTCCAGCCCAGGGCTTGTTAATAAGCATCTGAGTCTTCCTCAGCCAGATGCAGCAGAGGATGGCTGGCCACTGTGGCTGCCGTGAAGAAATGTCCCCTGTACCAGCCACTGCAGGGAGAGGGAAATCCTTTCTCCCCTCTATTTCTGTAGAGAGAGGCCAAGAGAGAGACAGCCCTGTATGTGAAGGGAAAGGAGTCCATCCTGCAAAGCGGTCTTGGGCTTCTGATGCCCCCCACCTTGGGTCTGTGTGGCTGTGGTGGGATCCCTTGTTACTGAGGGGAATGTATCTCTGTTAGCTCGCCTCGCAGAGGGGAGCTGTGCGTTAGTACCGCTGCAGAGCGGGCCTTGGGGAGCAGGTAGTCCCGCTGTGCATCAGCAGATCCTCAGCCTCCTTGGCTTGGCTTTTGCCTCGGAGCTCACCTGCCCCCGGGAGCAATGCACACACCCAGATCCTCACACAGGAGGCAGAGATGGAATTGCTCCGTCCATGTGGCTCTGCTTGTCTGTTGCCTCATGTGTGCTTCCCTGGTGTCTCACCCTTTCTAGTCACTGCAGGAAGTAACTGAGAGCCTAAAAGGGATGAAATCCTCTTAGGTGGGTGCTACATGTGCTGTCCCACTGAGCTGCTATACTTGAGGAGCTATCCCGTAACACTGCACGCAGGTAAAGCTGCTTCTGTTACCCAGGTTTAGGCAGTGCTTGCTCCTGTTCTTTGCTTTTCTGGGGAAGGCGCAGGGGGGGAAGTGTTGCAGGGGTGTGAGCCTGAGTGGCACTGATTGTTCAAGTGCCTTCTTGACTCGGTTTCCGCAGACTAAGGTGAATTGAGGCTTTCCTAGAGCGCTGGTCCCATCGGGAGAGTGCTTTCCACCATGAAGATACAGCTGAAGACACCAGCCCACCCTGCTCCCTGTAAGATGCTGTGTGCTGTGGCCACCACGCTGCTGCAGCTTTTCCTTCTTGGATGTCACTGAAAGGGAGGAGAGGGCTGTGAAGGTGCTGGACCCTTTGCCAGCCTCCCTGGGGAGCCTTTGAGGAGGGGGATATTTGCTGCGTTAACTGCCTGAGGGGATGGGTGAGCTGGGGGATGGATGTGCTGCCCTGCCTCGTCCGCTGAGGTGTTCGTGTGCATGTGGTGTGAGTTTGGTAAGAATGATCCTCGTGGCTCTCCTCTGGGTAGGTTAGTCGCGTGGGCACTGCTCGCACTGCAGTGCTGGGGCAGAGGCTGGTGCTGTGTCTGGGCTGCCAGCTGGGTGCCGGTGCCCTTCCAGCCCTCTCAGTCTGCGTTCCCAGGGCTCAAAGGCAGGTCCTGGCCAGGGGGACCACCGTCAGCCTTCAGCCCGTGTGTGCTGGGTGTCAGAGCTCTGCTGCTGGAGGTGATTTGGCTCATGGTCAAGCAGACGGTGGCCAGCTGCCTGCCTCGCTGCACTGATGCCGCTCTGCTGGGAGGTGGGATGCCTTGCACGCGTGCGGCATCACAGCTCATGTGCTTGTTGTGCAGCTGGCTCCTGCTCCTCACCTTCTCCTCCCGAAGCCTCTCGCCTCTCCTCGGCCAGTGCCCTGGTGTGCCAGCCGTCACCGTGGTGGCAGTGGGGACCTTGCTGGGTGATAGGTCTAGTTCTGCCCTTTGGGCACCTCTGAGCGCCTCACTAGACTCATCTCCTGCCTTCCCACTCCTTTTCTCACCACCTGTCCCCCAGGGCCTCTTTGTCTCTGAGCTGCTGGTTGATATTACAGGATGACTTCTCCCCGCTGCCTTTGAGTGCTGCCTATGTTATGCTTTTTGGTGGGACCTTATTTTTTTCTTGCTCCTGTGGGTGACACGGTCCAGAGCCGGTTCCTGCCACCCTGACAGCTTTCTCCCTCAGTGTGGCTGTTGTTGGACACCTGGGGTCAGCACCCAACCTGTGCTCGAGCTGAGGAACACGTGTGCTGTGTTCGCCACCTGCCTCGCAAGCTGTTTAATTGCTCTGCTCCTTGAAACTCTCTGTCCACGCCCTGCTCAGGATCTGTCACTTCCATCTCAGATAGATAGGTTTAGAAACAAAGATGCTTCTCCCTTCCTCGGGACCCCCTGGCCAGCAAGGCAGGGATTAACGTGCTCTCTAATTGTTGCTCTGCTGCTCTAGCACATGTGCTGTGATTCGTGGCAGGATAAGTATCGAAGGAACTTGACTTTTATTGAAAAACCCAGTGGGCTTTTCCTTTTCTGAGGGTGTCAGTGATCATTCTCAAAGGGGTTCTTCCTTTCTGTGGGGCCCCTCTAAGCATTAAATAAATCCCAGGGCATAGTCTTTTTGCTTGCTCTCCCTTCGCGGGGCTTAGTCCTGCCCGCTGCTGTTGGGTTTTCTCTCAAGATGTTTCCCGTCCCTTTGTAAAGTGGGAACCTGTGTGCTGTGATGGCAGAAGTCACACAGAGCAGAAGGGGTTTGTGCAAACAGGGATTTCTTGTTTTGTCTTTCAAACCACATGTGGCAGGCAGGGCTTGGCTCTCAGCGCACTGGGGCTTCACGGTGCCACCCCGTTGCTGTGTGTGACAAGGATTTGGCTGACAAAGGAGAATCGTCCCCATTCCTTGTCATCTTGGGTGTGTGGCAGCATTTCTCCAGGAGACAGACGGGGTGAGGCCACGTTTGTGGAGCGGAGTGGCTCCAGGGGTGTGGGGGGAGCCCTTCTGCATGAAGGCAGATGCTGCCCTGCATATCTCCAGGACCTCTGGGCAGTACACAATCCCACAAAATCCCTCTGTAGCTCTTCCCTGCTGTGTTTTGTGCCTCTTTTGTGCCTTCTCGCATAACTCTCCGCTGAATCAGGCCCCGAGGCTGCTCTTGTTCCTGCAGCCCAGCCCAGTGGCTGCTCTCTCGGTGGGCTGCTGGAGTTTGCCTCTGATGTCTGTCAGCTGTGGGCCAGCTGTTGGAGCCCAGGATGGGAGGCAGGAGCCAAGCTTCTGGCCCAATCCTTCTCATGTGCTCTCTTGAGCCACCCCTGGAAGCGCTGTCATGGTGCAGTGTGGGACGTTTGTCTCATCTTCTGCCCCGTGGTACCCAGCAGGAGATGTTGGCGGAGGCTGTGTATGGGACCCAGTGTCTCACTGTTGTGCCTTTTCTTGTAGGAGACAGGGCTTTTAACAAAGGTCCTGGAGAAGTATTTTTCAAACTGAAGAAGCACGGCCGTGGAGGATGAGGTCTGCAGGCTCGGCCACACGTGGCAAATGGAGGAGAGCATCGTCCTTGTGGGTTCCTGTAGCAACATCACTTTTATTTATTATTACTGTAATATTGTTAATAGTGATTGCTTGTATGAAAAGCAGAGCCTCCCTGTATATTTCCTCTGTTTTCTGGTTTTCTGATGTCTGATGTGCCCCTGTGAATAAAACTGGCTCTTTGCACAGACTAGCTCGGACTTTTCGGAGGGCGGGCGAGCCCCTGGGGAGAGCGTCACCTCATAACCACTTGGACGCTCCCAAGTTCTCCAACCTCCTGCTGAACAACCCACCTGTAGCACCGCAGCAGCCTCTGTTCCCTTCTCATGTCCTTCCCGGTCTCCTGCCCACCAGCAAGAGGTGTCCCGCTGTCCTTCTGCAGTCCCTTTTGCCCGGGACTACAGGAAGCCTGCCTCCAACCCGTGTGGTTTTGCCCAGGCTTGTTGCTGTGCGCTGGGATGTGAGTGAGTGACCCCCAGCTCGCCTTTCGTTAGCCGTAGCAAAGCCTTGGCTTAAAACTAATTATAAGCAAGAAAAATAATGACACAGCTTATCGTGTTTGACACTGGAGCAGACCAGATGCCTCTCAGCTGGCAGCGTGAGGGACTGACAGCCTAGTGGGATTCCTGACCTGATGCCGAGTCAGGGGACCGCCAGCTCACGGCCTGCCCAGGAGAGCTCATGGGAGGGCCAGCAGGTTCCATACTTAGGTGAGATCCTCAGTCCCCCACCCGCCCAGCAAGAACCTGTCCAACTGCCTGTCCGTCCACCATCTCCCCTCATCGCTACCTTGTGGGTCAAGGTAAAGATGGGGAGGTCACTTGGTAATGACTGTCATGGGCAAAACAGACTTGGCTTGGGGAATTTAACTTAATTTATTGTCAATTAACAGAATATAAATATTTGAGTACTCATTCAGATTTTGGAAACAAACAACACCCCCCCCCACACCCGCCTGGAGGCATTTTCACACCTGGGGACAGCATCTCTCCTCCCCTTTGCCAGGCCCAGTGTTACTCCAAGCACCCTTCCTCCTCCATGCTGCCACTGCAGGTCACACTCCATTCCCTGGGGAAGCAACAGGGGACGGCAGGGGCTGCAGTCTGGTCGTAGTGGTTTCTTCTCTGCTGTTCCTTCCCTCTTGCTCTTTTTCCGTGCTCCGGCATGAGTGCTTGGTGCTCACTTCTTCCTTCAGGGTTGTACCTGCTCTGTCATGGGCTCACCTGCAGTCCCTTTGGGGGTGTACATGCTCCAGCATGGGTTCTCCATGGCCAGCAGTCTATTTGAGGGGACCACTTCTTCATCCTCCTCCTCTGAACTGCTACGTAAACCGCTGGAGCAATGTTGCCCCGCTCTGAGCCACCCACCTGTTGCTGAGAAGCAAGGTGTCCAGCGCCTGCCTTGGACACCACCCTAGGACCAGAGGATAACTCGGGCTGGAGAGGACCTCAGCAGGTCTCTAGTCCATCATCTGGTCAAAGCAGGGTCAACTCTGGAGTCAGAGCAGGTTACTCAGGGCTTTGTAAGGTCTTGAAACCCTCCAGGTGTGAGGGCTGGGTGACCTGCTCCGCTGCTTGACTGTTCCCATATTTCTCCTTCTCCAACACAGGCAAGCAACCGCTCGTTCCCTAAATCCCCAGTCTGTCTTCAATTTAAATTACAGACTGAGAGGGTCAGAAAAACTTTTGAGGAATACCATTTTTCGGCAATCTGCCTGCTCTGTCCTGGCACCTGCCTTTCTGGTGTTTGTCTGCTGGTCCACAGCACTCACAGTCTCTGAGCAGAATGGTCATACCCTTTGGGGGTTTCCATGACCAAAGCGCTGTGTCCAGGCTAGGGGAATGAGCAAATTCTTCAGATTTTTTCCCAGCTCTGCGTTTGTTCCCCTTGCTGCTCTGGGTCAAGGCTGCCCCTCCACGCTGCTGCTTGGGTTCAAGAGCTTGCTCGCAGCTTCTGCACACCACAAGCAGAGACATGACGAGGCCACTGATCCAACTGAGGTCACTGGGATGACCTCCCTGGCACATGCAGACCACTGTAGAGCAGAACTGGCAGCACAGATCTCAGAAACCCTAACTGCTGGACATCTGTGATCGTAGCTGGTCTCCTGGGCTTCCCCCACAGCCCACGGCCATGGTGTGACCCCAGGGATGGGAAAAGGATGTGAAGTGAGGTAAGAGAAATGGAGACAAGCCACCCTCACCACTTGTTTCTGTTTAGTTGTGGGATGGCCCCATGAGGAGGAGCTGGCTCAGAGGGGTGTTTGTGAATGTCCCCTGCCACCACTTGGTGTCATTGGTGTCCCAGGCTTAGTGAAGTGCTCCCTGTCGCGCTCATTCACACAGGACTGTCTCTCCTGCTATGTCTTCAGCAAAAACATCAGGCCCCAGGTTGGTGTGCTCACTCCTCCGAGGTATCTTGAGACCTCTCTTCCATAGGAGCCCAACAAACCAGGCAATGAGGAAGGGAGAGAAAGAGGCAGAAAGGAAATCAGGTTGCCATCAGGAAGCAAAACAATCTTAGTCTCCTAAACACTTTTGCCATCCCCCACACTCCTCCAGAGAAAGCTCTTCTTATCCTGATATGGACACCAAAGACCGACCTGACCAAGGTAAACCCAGCCAGTCCAGAGCTGAGACAGCCTGAGGAAGAGGGTGTCCAGAGCTTGGCACTGCTATTGTCTTGAAAACGATTTCCAGGGAACAGGGAGCAGGGCATCCCAGTGCAGAGGAGCCAAGGTTAAATGCAGCGTAGGGCTGCAAACTATGTGGATGCTCCATCAAGATAGAGAGGCCTTTTCCCCACGGCAGGACACAACAGCTCGCTGCAAAGCACTGGCAGCGTGGAAAGAGGGGAGGGACACCGGTGACACAGAGGGATTTCACCTAATGGCAAATGGTGGCAGAAAGGATGCGTATCCTGAATCCAGCACTGGTGCCTTTGGAGTAGTCCAGCCCTGTCATACGTGCTCAGGTGGCCAGCTTTCCTCGTTCAGCTGCGGGACTGAGGATGGGGTCTCCTGGGAGGTGATGGGAAGGGAGATCTAAGTCACATACCAACTCACCCCCCCTCCCCCAGCACCCTCTGAGCACGTCAGAAGCACTTCGGAAAAAGCAGATGTGGGACTCTGTGGTGAAGTATTTAATTGCATCATTGCTTCCAGCCGAGGTCCCCAAGAAGGGGATTCAGCTAAAGATGAGCAGCAGGCATGCTCTGGTAGACAGTAAGAGGCCTGACAGGGATCTGGTACTTCTGTGGGAACCCCAGCAGTTCAGAAAATGGCCCCATCTCACACTGGAGCTGGCAACAGCTCCCCAGTTTCACCTGGAAATGGGAGGGAGCCAAATTTCCCTGATCACACCACATAAATCTTGTCACCCAACCTGTTCTCACTGCTCTAGTCTTTGTGGAAAACTCTTCTGACCATCTTTCTCAGTCCGGGTGATGCCCTCTGGAGTATGAAATGACTCCAGCGTTGCTTGTCCCAAGTCAGATTTTCCCACAGGGGATGTGCTTACCCTGGCCCCAAGCAAATGCCTTGTTCTGGACTTGGGTGGACTGTGCGTAAGCAATTACAAGGACATCATGGCACATGGTGTCTTGAAATCCTGTTATTTCTCTGGCTGTGAAAGAGAGAGAGGCACAAGCGTGCAACTGCATTGGGAGAATCGCTCTATGTGACCCTGCTCAGAAGGACCTATTCTTACAGTCTCTGTGCACCAAATGCTGCTGCTCAAGGCTAGAGAGATGGACCATCCCAGCTACAGACCCACAAAGCCTTTTTTTACGGGCTTTCTTTGCAGCATCTCTTCCTGGCAGATGTGAGATGTTGGCCTTCAATGGGTGAGAACAGTTCAAGAGCAGCAGGGACAAAACCAGCCACGGGGCTGGAGAAGAGACCTCCTGTGACAGGACCCTCTACAGGGGACCCCAGAAATCATCAGGGTACTGGATTCGTGATGGCATGCTCCCCCTCTCCAGGCGCCAACCTGACCTTTACCTCCTGTAACCCTGCCCAAGCGACAGCCACCCATGGTGGTCTAATGGGTGCATCTAGTCATGATGGCGGCATGTGGGGCTCAAAGGTAGGCAGATAACACCACAATGGCCAAAGGCTAACTAGGGCAATTCGCCCACCTCGCCACCACACTGGTACTATGGTCAATATGCAAATATGACTCTAAGTCAATCATCTTACCTCCAGAAATAGCGGGCAGCCCAAGAGCCCTTTGAGCTCTCCTGCACGGCAGCGGCTGCACACCAGCATCTCCCCTTGGGTGGGGACTCTTGGCTTAAGGTTCTGCTCCTCAAGACTGAGAGATCCCTTGCCACAACAGATCCTGGTTAAGTGGTTTATAGCATGCTAAACTTTGCAATCTTAGCTAAGTGATGTAAAGGGCTGATTGCGCAGATACAATCCTTTAGACATAAACCGTTGGCCAAGTCTGGGACTAGGACTGGATCCAGCTGCACCCAGACTCCTCTCGGAGAAGGAGTTCAGAAAGCTGGGGGTCCTTTCCGAGCCTCGGGACCCAGCGGGAGGGTCTCCCTGACAGCTCTGTCTGACCCCGGCCTCTGGGCAGTAAATAACCGGGTGTGCCCTGCCATCCAACCTCGTAAAACACTGTTGCATCTACTGTCAACTTTGTTAAATCATTGTTTTGCAGTAAATATATTGCTACTTCTCTCTCAGGAGTGAAGTGTATCACTCCATCTGTGACAGGAGTGCAGGGAGAGGAGGCGTGACACAACCTTACTTCCGTTTTCTATTAGTTACACCGCATTTTTAACCGCTGCGTGGTGCCGAGAACCAGCCAAGGACTGCAATAGGAATAAGGTATTAATATATTAATTGATTCTTCAAGCTCATGGTGCATAAAATACAGCGAGCGGGCTAGCCGTGATGTAACACCGGGAAATGGCTTTGCACTGGTGGCAGTCCCTGGAGCACATCCTCCCCCTGCGCTGCAGGTGCCATAAACCAGTTGATACCCAGGCCACCTGCCAACCTTCGGACTCCCCACACAGCGCTGAGACCGTGCCAGGAGCTGTAGAGCTGGCAAGATGACCACGTAATTGATGGCTTTTATAAAATGCGTGTGGATTGGTACTGCAACGCGGGGGGTTTCCCCTGTGTGGGAAGTCAGTCAAAGCGGTAATTCAGGCAATTCCCCTTCCCGAAACGGCAGGCAGAGGTGGATATAGTAAGACTCCTCCTGCTCCAGGTAGGGCTAGAAAGGGTGAACTTAGGACCCTCATTTCTTTCCGTTTCCAGCTCTTGGCGTGCCCATGCTCTTGGCATCCCCCATCCTCTGACACATCAGGGAAGACTTTTTCCTCCAGGAGGAAACCTGTACCTGTTCTGGCTGTTCTCAGGTCAAAGCCTGTTGCACAAACTGGTCCAGGGTGGTGGCAGTGACGAGGGAGCCACCGCCCTCCAGCATGCCCTCAGGCCGCAGCTCCAGCCTAGCCATGCTGCTGCTGTGGAGGGCAGCAACCTTCTCCGGGACCTGGATGCAAACGCCGTGGGAAGGGGAAGGAAGGGAACGGAAGGAGAGGGCTAAGCAGGGCCCAGCAGGGCAGGAGGGCTCACGGGAACATAGACCTGGGACTCGGGACAAGGTGGGCTCTTCATCTTGCCTGGGAGCATCCAGGTGTCAGCGCTCGACCTCAAAGACCTTCCTGAAGAAACGCTCGACCTCAAAGACCATGACCTTTCATGAAGGGCCAGCTTCCCAGCTGCCTCGCCTGCCATGTGCCCTTTCTCTGGAAGGATGTGAGACACATTCCCTGAAAGGTTTTAGGGAACCAGCTCTGCTGGGAGGTCTGTGAGACCACGGTAGGTGGAACAGGCCCACCAGATTCACAGAAATGCTAGTGGGAGGGCCTCTGAAGGCCTCTAGTTCAACCTCTCACAGCAGGACTGTCACCAGCTGCAAGACGTTATCCCAAAGTGATGCTTGGTGGGACAGGACCACTGTGTGGGAAGAGCTCTGCACCCCAACCCACAAAGCTGTGTGACACCCAAACCTGGCAGAGAACATGCACGGGAGACCCGGCCAACCTCACATCTGCCTTCCGCAATGTTTCGTGATCCTGCTTCGTGATCTGCAAGCTCATCCCCAGCAGGAAGTGGTCCAAGTCCTCTGCCCTCTGGATCCTGATGCACTGGAAAGGAGAGACCCACCTCTGCTCGATTCCTGGTCCTCTCCTAAGAGCCACCTTTGGCCATGAGACTGGAGCACCGGGTGACTCTGGGGGAGCATGTGCTTTTCTCTGCAGCATCAGGGAGACGTGTTCTCCAAAGCCAAAGCCATGTGGAGGGATTCTGAGTTTATAAGAGGTCCTTGGAGGGCTCTGGGACAGTGAGGGGGTCTCGCAAGATCCAAACCAGTTGGAAGGTGGTTCCAGAAGCCCTACAAAAAGCTGTGCGAGTTCCAGCTGGATTGGCCTATTTGTTGAACATAAGTTAAGGCAACCCCATCTTTGCTTGCAGACTACCTTGACTGTATGAATTATTATTATTTTTTAAATATTAAGCAAGCAGTTGGTTGTAGTTTATCCTACAGTATTTCTGCCCACGCACTGCAGAGCAGCCCTTGGGTCTTCTCACTGCTTTTCAGACAGGTACCTCATTTCTTATTGCACCATGTGCTGCTGGCGCTTTTGCCTGGACGGAAGAAACAGATACTCAAATGATCTTCTACCCACAGCCAGGATACGGGGCGCAGAGTGCTTGTGTGTGTTCAGACCTGCGTTGGAGTCTGAGGTGTGGTAACGTTGCTTTGTGCATTAATTTCAAGGCTGGCGGGGAGACACTAGACACAGGAGTTCCGTGGAAAAATGTGTATCACTTTAATTAGGCCTCTAACAACAGGGATTACAAGAGAAAGCCTCTCTCTAAGTTGCAGCCTGGGACAAAAGTGCTAATTACCATGGAGCGCATCATTAGCAAGCCCCAACAAAGCCTGGAAAAGCTCAACTCGCTGATAGTTACGTCAAACTGGCAGGAATGTCTGTTATCTGCAGGGACAGGGTTCCCCAAACTGGGACAGTAAAATCCCCGATAAGATGTATCGCAATGGCTAACACCGCTCCCAACACTCGTCCCGGGGCAGCAGCGCTCTGCCGGATGCGCGGGGCCCTCGGGGAGGAGGCTGCAGAGGACTCCTGGGAGCTGGCACCCCACTCGCTCTCTAACGGAGAGGCAACATCTCTGACGTTGGTGTGGGGTGGGAAGTGACGTCCTCCCTTCTGCTCTGTCCTCCCAGAGCCTCGGGGCTCCCACTCGTACCTCTCCCCCGTGCCTCTGCTCCAGCAGCTGTTCAGAACCGCAGCGCTGGCCTCGGGGCAGCCTGGAAGGGGCACCTGGAAGGGGTCTGTGGAACAGGAGAGAAGGGCTGGACCTGCAGCTCCTCATCTGGGCTGGGCAACCCCAGCAAGGGGCAGGACACTGGGGAAGGAACAGGCACCAGCCACAGCCCCACGTCGGGGCATCATCCCCTTCCCCAACACAGGCCCTGGTCTCAGGGATCATGGGATCAAACATGGGCTCTCTGGGCAGGACGGAGATATTTAGGAGGGTAAGGGGGCAGCTGGATTTCTCTTCCCTGGGTCTCTGAGAGCACGTGGAAACCTGCGACAGCACTGCTGGGAGGTCCTGGCTATAGGCAACTAGTTCCTCTCCCCCACAATGGTGATGGCTCTCGGAAGGAGCAGAGGGATGGACACCCAACATAATTTCCGGGTGAGGGCTTGCTCGAAGTGTGGTTGAAGCCCCTCCTGTTTCAGTTCCTGCTAAGAGGATGGGTGGCTCCTGTTTCCATCTCCTGGCAGCCCTGCCGGGTGGCCCTGATCTCTCTCCATCATGACTTACAAAACCCAGCCTGCTGGGCAGCATTACGGACAGTGACACCTTCACCTTCTTAAAACCTTGAAGTAACTTCCAAGCAAATCTGGAAAAATAGATCCTTCTTGCAAATCTTTCTAGAGCTGAAGCGTGGACACAGCACTGTTGAACCCGTCTGCTCAGCTGGGTGGAAACTGTCCAGAGGGGGTCCCTCCACCCTTCTCCCCATCCCTCCCTTCAAGCTACTCCAGCGTGGATCCTTCAGCTGTTGCAAAAAGTCCCGGGCAAAGAGCTGCGTCCAGCCATCAGGACAGGACACTTGACAGGCTCCATCGCAACAGAGCCCAATCCTGACCCCATCTGCAGCACCCTCCGCGCGGGGGACCAGGTCTGAGGGCCGGTGGGGACAATGGGGCAGGGTGACACCTGGACACAAACGCCACGTCTCTCCCACTGCCACTGGTAGGTCTGGCAGAAATCCCCTGAGCAAAGGGCGGCTTCTTGGGGCTCCCGCTGCATCCCCAAAGCTGCCTCCCTGCCCAGGCATGTGCCCGCGCCAATGACCAGCTGTGTCAGCTGCTAGAATGAATCCAAAACAACAGACACAAAACTCTCATCACTGCTCAGCGTGATACAAGAGATACACCGTGTCTCTGAAAGCGTGAAGAAGGATGGAGAACAGCGTTCATGGGAAATTCTTGTTGGATGGTCACCAACAGCAACGGGAGTGTTTAATCGTATGCTTCACCCAGTTGTGATCTTCCTAGCTCTAATTTTAATATGTTTGTTGCTTATAGTTATGTTGTATATAAAGGTTTGGTACTTGACCAAACAAATAACCCAACTCCAACCACCCAAAACGTACAAATTAATAAACAGCAGCACTTTACTGTCTACTTACCGTGGATCTCTAAGTGCACAAACTATCAGTATGCTATTTCTGGCACAGAGGCAAGAGGTGACCGCACCACCACTGTGCGGAGGTGAGGTGAATCGACTGTCATCACGGGGTGGAGCATGGCGGTGTGCTCTCCCCTTCCCCGCTGGCTCCTGCCCAAGCCATGGCCACCAGTGGGAGGTGTGATGAGTTGCACCTGGATTTCTGGGGGATGGCTGGCAACACAGACAAAACACTGTCTGGAGTGGGGACCGCGATATCTTGTTCCCTTGCAAATATGACTATAGGTCAATTCTCTTACTCTGTAAATAGCGGACAGCCCAAAAGCCCTTTGAGCTCTCCTGCACGGCAGCGGCTGCACACCAGCATCTCCCCTTGAGTGGGGACTCTCGCTCAAGGTTACTCCTCGAGGCTGAGAGATCCCTTGCCACAACAGATCCTGGTTAAGTGGTTTATAGCATGCTAAACTTTGCAATCTTAGCTAAGTGATGTAAAGGACTGATTGTGCAGATACAATCCTTTAGACATAAACCGTTGGCCAAGTCTGGGACTAGGACTGGATCCAGCTGCACCCAGACTCCTCTCGGAGAAGGAGTTCAGAAAGCTGGGGGTCCTTTCTGAGCCTCGGGACCCAGCGGGAGGGTCTCCCTGACAGCTCTGTCTGACCCTGGCCCCTGGGCAGTAAATAACCAGGTGTGCCCTGCCATCCAACCTTGTAAAACACTGTTGCATTCACAAATATCTTTGTTAAGTCACTGGTTTATATTAATAAATATCTCACTACTTCTCTCTTACGAGTGAAGTTAAACACTCCGCACGGGATGTGGAGGCACTCTTGGTGGCTAGAGCTTCAAGATGGGCTTGTGCAGCATGCTAATGGGATTCCTTTCTCCGTCCCAGCAGATGGCCTGGCTGGGTGCCCTGAAAAGCTGTGTTTCCCACCCCTTAGGCAGAGGGAAGTTAAAAACACACCTTAAGTTCATGCCCAGCAGGAAAAAAAAAGGCATTTCTGGGCAAAGATTTGCCATTTCCCCCCAAGTGCCAGACTGATGCTACCCAGAATGAACATTTAATCCCTCCTCAAGGGTTGTTTAAAGCAATGAAATAAAAGTTGGCAATGTGTGGGGAACGCGTGTGCAGAGCTGAGCTGCAGAGATGTCTGCCCGTGCCCGTGGTGCCTGAGATGTGGCACCTGCCCCTGCTCCGGCAGCACCTGTAAAGCAGAGGGAGATGTGGACATCACAGCAGACCCTCGGGGGCGACTGCAGGGACACACCTGGGGCTTTGGACCTCATGTTAAGGTGGAAACACCTCTCCCTTCTGCCTGGAAGAGAGATGACCCAGGAGATGGGCTCTGCGCTGGCTTGGCCAAACCAAGGCATGGGGTTTGCCTGGGGAAGAGACCGTGGGATTTGTGCTGTTCAGACAAGCATCGCAAACATGTCTTTTGGGGAGATGCGCTCGTGCCAAATAATGAGAGGAAGGGCGAGGACGTTTCCTTCCTTCTCTAAAGGAGGTGCCCACAACACAGCGTTGATGTGCAAGAATAGAGGGGGAGCGCACGGGGCTGCTCGTGTGTCCCCAGCGGTGATGGAAACAGGGTGTGATGGTGTGTGGGGGGGGATGCTCCACTTCCCTGAGGGACCCCTGATGGTGTCGTGGGTTAGCAAGCATGGGAAAACTGCTGGAGTTACCCCTCAGCAGTACTCTGTATCCACAAAGAGGTCCTGCAGAAAGCCTGAGGCCAAGAAGGCAACTGGGGCTTGGGGTTTGCTTTTTTCCTCTTGTATTAATGTTCTGGGTATTTCTGCAGGTGGTAAAGGTGTGTAGTTCACTGGAAAGTTTCCAGGAAACAGGTCTGGGGACTTGTTCTTGCTTGCCAGTAGCTCACAGCCTCGTGCTCAGAGCACTGCTCCCACCGCGGCACCCTGCCCTGGCTTGGACAGTCCTCGCTTATCGGGCAGCTTCTGCTTCACCCACTTGCAAGCGATGAACGGGGCGATTAGGGGTGAGTCACCCGATCCAGGTCACCCGAGGGAGGTGGGGGTGAGAGGAACAGCACCCATCGCCTCTTGCACAAGGAGCCACGCAGCATTGGATCAGCCACCGTCTCTCTGCCAGAAACTAAGGCGGGGAAGGCGCGGGCACATGCCTGGGCAGGGAGGCGGCTTTGGGGATGCAGCAGGAGCCCCAAGAAGCCGCCCTTTGCTCAGGGGATTTCTGCCAGACCTACCAGTGGCAGTGGGAGAGACGTGGCGTTTGTGTCCAGGTGTCACCCTGCCCCACTGTCCCCACCGGCCCTCAGACCTGGTCCCCCGCGCGGAGGGTGCTGCAGATGGGGTCAGGATTGGGCTCTGTTGCGATGGAGCCTGTCAAGTGTCCTGTCCTGATGGCTGGACGCAGCTCTTTGCCCGGGACTTTTTGCAACAGCTGAAGGATCCACGCTGGAGTAGCTTGAAGGGAGGGATGGGGAGAAGGGTGGAGGGACCCCCTCTGGACAGTTTCCACCCAGCTGAGCAGACGGGTTCAACAGTGCTGTGTCCACGCTTCAGCTCTAGAAAGATTTGCAAGAAGGATCTATTTTTCCAGATTTGCTTGGAAGTTACTTCAAGGTTTTAAGAAGGTGAAGGTGTCACTGTCCGTAATGCTGCCCAGCAGGCTGGGTTTTGTAAGTCATGATGGAGAGAGATCAGGGCCACCCGGCAGGGCTGCCAGGAGATGGAAACAGGAGCCACCCATCCTCTTAGCAGGAACTGAAACAGGAGGGGCTTCAACCACACTTCGAGCAAGCCCTCACCCGGAAATTATGTTGGGTGTCCATCCCTCTGCTCCTTCCGAGAGCCATCACCATTGTGGGGGAGAGGAACTAGTTGCCTATAGCCAGGACCTCCCAGCAGTGCTGTCGCAGGTTTCCACGTGCTCTCAGAGACCCAGGGAAGAGAAATCCAGCTGCCCCCTTACCCTCCTAAATATCTCCGTCCTGCCCAGAGAGCCCATGTTTGATCCCATGATCCCTGAGACCAGGGCCTGTGTTGGGGAAGGGGATGATGCCCCGACGTGGGGCTGTGGCTGGTGCCTGTTCCTTCCCCAGTGTCCTGCCCCTTGCTGGGGTTGCCCAGCCCAGATGAGGAGCTGCAGGTCCAGCCCTTCTCTCCTGTTCCACAGACCCCTTCCAGGTGCCCCTTCCAGGCTGCCCCGAGGCCAGCGCTGCGGTTCTGAACAGCTGCTGGAGCAGAGGCACGGGGGAGAGGTACGAGTGGGAGCCCCGAGGCTCTGGGAGGACAGAGCAGAAGGGAGGACGTCACTTCCCACCCCACACCAACGTCAGAGATGTTGCCTCTCCGTTAGAGAGCGAGTGGGGTGCCAGCTCCCAGGAGTCCTCTGCAGCCTCCTCCCCGAGGGCCCCGCGCATCCGGCAGAGCGCTGCTGCCCCGGGACGAGTGTTGGGAGCGGTGTTAGCCATTGCGATACATCTTATCGGGGATTTTACTGTCCCAGTTTGGGGAACCCTGTCCCTGCAGATAACAGACATTCCTGCCAGTTTGACGTAACTATCAGCGAGTTGAGCTTTTCCAGGCTTTGTTGGGGCTTGCTAATGATGCGCTCCATGGTAATTAGCACTTTTGTCCCAGGCTGCAACTTAGAGAGAAGCTTTCTCTTGTAATCCCTGTTGTTAGAGGCCTAATTAAAGTGATACACATTTTTCCACGGAACTCCTGTGTCTAGTGTCTCCCCGCCAGCCTTGAAATTAATGCACAAAGCAACGTTACCACACCTCAGACTCCAACGCAGGTCTGAACACACACAAGCACTCTGCGCCCCGTATCCTGGCTGTGGGTAGAAGATCATTTGAGTATCTGTTTCTTCCGTCCAGGCAAAAGCGCCAGCAGCACATGGTGCAATAAGAAATGAGGTACCTGTCTGAAAAGCAGTGAGAAGACCCAAGGGCTGCTCTGCAGTGCGTGGGCAGAAATACTGTAGGATAAACTACAACCAACTGCTTGCTTAATATTTAAAAAATAATAATAATTCATACAGTCAAGGTAGTCTGCAAGCAAAGATGGGGTTGCCTTAACTTATGTTCAACAAATAGGCCAATCCAGCTGGAACTCGCACAGCTTTTTGTAGGGCTTCTGGAACCACCTTCCAACTGGTTTGGATCTTGCGAGACCCCCTCACTGTCCCAGAGCCCTCCAAGGACCTCTTATAAACTCAGAATCCCTCCACATGGCTTTGGCTTTGGAGAGCACATCTCCCTGATGCTGCAGAGAAAAGCACATGCTCCCCCAGAGTCACCCGGTGCTCCAGTCTCATGGCCAAAGGTGGCTCTTAGGAGAGGACCAGGAATCGAGCAGAGGTGGGTCTCTCCTTTCCAGTGCATCAGGATCCAGAGGGCAGAGGACTTGGACCACTTCCTGCTGGGGATGAGCTTGCAGATCACGAAGCAGGATCACGAAACATTGCGGAAGGCAGATGTGAGGTTGGCCGGGTCTCCCGTGCATGTTCTCTGCCAGGTTTGGGTGTCACACAGCTTTGTGGGTTGGGGTGCAGAGCTCTTCCCACACAGTGGTCCTGTCCCACCAAGCATCACTTTGGGATAACGTCTTGCAGCTGGTGACAGTCCTGCTGTGAGAGGTTGAACTAGAGGCCTTCAGAGGCCCTCCCACTAGCATTTCTGTGAATCTGGTGGGCCTGTTCCACCTACCGTGGTCTCACAGACCTCCCAGCAGAGCTGGTTCCCTAAAACCTTTCAGGGAATGTGTCTCACATCCTTCCAGAGAAAGGGCACACGGCAGGCGAGGCAGCTGGGAAGCTGGCCCTTCATGAAAGGTCATGGTCTTTGAGGTCGAGCGTTTCTTCAGGAAGGTCTTTGAGGTCGAGCGCTGACACCTGGATGCTCCCAGGCAAGATGAAGAGCCCACCTTGTCCCGAGTCCCAGGTCTATGTTCCCGTGAGCCCTCCTGCCCTGCTGGGCCCTGCTTAGCCCTCTCCTTCCGTTCCCTTCCTTCCCCTTCCCACGGCGTTTGCATCCAGGTCCCGGAGAAGGTTGCTGCCCTCCACAGCAGCAGCATGGCTAGGCTGGAGCTGCGGCCTGAGGGCATGCTGGAGGGCGGTGGCTCCCTCGTCACTGCCACCACCCTGGACCAGTTCGTGCAACAGGCTTTGACCTGAGAACAGCCAGAACAGGTACAGGTTTCCTCCTGGAGGAAAAAGTCTTCCCTGATGTGTCAGAGGATGGGGGATGCCAAGAGCATGGGCACGCCAAGAGCTGGAAACGGAAAGAAATGAGGGTCCTAAGTTCACCCTTTCTAGGCCCTACCTGGAGCAGGAGGAGTCTTACTATATCCACCTCTGCCTGCCGTTTCGGGAAGGGGAATTGCCTGAATTACCGCTTTGACTGACTTCCCACACAGGGGAAACCCCCCGCGTTGCAGTACCAATCCACACGCATTTTATAAAAGCCATCAATTACGTGGTCATCTTGCCAGCTCTACAGCTCCTGGCACGGTCTCAGCGCTGTGTGGGGAGTCCGAAGGTTGGCAGGTGGCCTGGGTATCAACTGGTTTATGGCACCTGCAGCGCAGGGGGAGGATGTGCTCCAGGGACTGCCACCAGTGCAAAGCCATTTCCCGGTGTTACATCACGGCTAGCCCGCTCGCTGTATTTTATGCACCATGAGCTTGAAGAATCAATTAATATATTAATACCTTATTCCTATTGCAGTCCTTGGCTGGTTCTCGGCACCACGCAGCGGTTAAAAATGCGGTGTAACTAATAGAAAACGGAAATAAGGTTGTGTCACGCCTCCTCTCCCTGCACTCCTGTCACAGATGGAGTGATACACTTCACTCCTGAGAGAGAAGTAGCAATATATTTACTGCAAAACAATGATTTAACAAAGTTGACAGTAGATGCAACAGTGTTTTACGAGGTTGGATGGCAGGGCATACCCGGTTATTTACTGCCCAGAGGCCGGGGTCAGACAGAGCTGTCAGGGAGACCCTCCCGCTGGGTCCCGAGGCTCGGAAAGGACCCCCAGCTTTCTGAACTCCTTCTCCGAGAGGAGTCTGGGTGCAGCTGGATCCAGTCCTAGTCCCAGACTTGGCCAACGGTTTATGTCTAAAGGATTGTATCTGCGCAATCAGCCCTTTACATCACTTAGCTAAGATTGCAAAGTTTAGCATGCTATAAACCACTTAACCAGGATCTGTTGTGGCAAGGGATCTCTCAGTCTTGAGGAGCAGAACCTTAAGCCAAGAGTCCCCACTCAAGGGGAGATGCTGGTGTGCAGCCGCTGCCGTGCAGGAGAGCTCAAAGGGCTCTTGGGCTGCCCGCTATTTCTGGAGGTAAGATGATTGACTTAGAGTCATATTTGCATATTGACCATAGTACCAGTGTGGTGGCGAGTTGGGCGAATTGCCCTAGTTAGCCTTTGGCCATTGTGGTGTTATCTGCCTACCTTTGAGCCCCACATGCCGCCATCATGACTAGATGCACCCGTTAGACCACCATGGGTGGCTGTCGCTTGGGCAGGGTTACAGGAGGTAAAGGTGAGCTCAAAGGGCTTTTGGGCTGTCCGCTATTTACAGAGTAAGAGAATTGACCTATAGTCATATTTGCAAGGGAACAAGATATCGCGGTCCCCACTCCAGACAGTGTTTTGTCTGTGTTGCCAGCCATCCCCCAGAAATCCAGGTGCAACTCATCACACCTCCCACTGGTGGCCATGGCTTGGGCAGGAGCCAGCGGGGAAGGGGAGAGCACACCGCCACGCTCCACCCCGTGATGACAGTCGATTCACCTCACCTCCGCACAGTGGTGGTGCGGTCACCTCTTGCCTCTGTGCCAGAAATAGCATACTGATAGTTTGTGCACTTAGAGATCCACGGTAAGTAATCAGTAAAGTGCTGCTGTTTATTAATTTGTACGTTTTGGGTGGTTGGAGTTGGGTTATTTGTTTGGTCAAGTACCAAACCTTTATATACAACATAACTACAAGCAACAAACATATTAAAATTAGAGCTAGGAAGATCACAACTGGGTGAAGCATACGATTAAACACTCCCGTTGCTGTTGGTGACCATCCAACAAGAATTTCCCACCAACGCTGTTCTCCATCCTTCTTCACGCTTTCAGAGACACGGTGTATCTCTTGTGTCACGCTGAGCAGTGATGAGAGTTTTGTGTCCGTTGTTTTGGATTCGTTCTAGCAGCTGACACAGCTCGTCCTGTTGTGGTAGTTTCTTCACCAATGTAAGATTCATTCTGGTGGGGCTAGGCAATAAATCTTGACTCAATGTATAACTAGATTGTAACAATTGATAAGATGTGACAGGAGCTGAGTAATTGAGGTCACATCCACCATGGGGGACGCAGGGTGCTCCCATCCTGGGGAGGGGATAGCAGTAACTGTACCAGTGCCCTGGTTTCGGCTGCGACAAAGTTAACTTTCCTACTAGCAGCTGGTACCGTGCTACAGTTTGGATTTAAGATGAGAATAATGTTGACAGCACACTAATGTTTTTAGTCGTTGCCAAGCAGTCAAGGACTTTTTCAGCTTCCCGTAGAAGCTGAGAGGGAGCACAGGCAGGACATTTGACCCAAGCTGGCCAAAGGAATATTCTGTACCACAGACGTCATGCTCAGTATATAAATGCGGGTTGGCCAGGGAGTGGGAATCAGGGATGGCTGCTTGGGAACGGGCTGGGCATCGGTCAGTGGGTAGTCAGCATCGTGCACTACTTGTTTTGAATATTCTTTTATCATTATTTTTACTATTTTCTCTTCATGCTGTCTTATTAAACTGCTTTTATCTCAAAAAAAAAAAAAAAGGCAGGGTGGAGAACGTGCTGGTTTGGGCGGGGGTAGAGTTAGTTTTCTTCTCTGAGCTTATAAAGAGCCAAGGCCTTTTCCGCTCCTCACATCCCCCTGACAGCGATGGGCTGGGGGCGCAGGAGGGGCTGGGAGGGGACACAGTGGGGACAGCTGGCCCCAGCTGCCCACGGGGACACCCCGTGCCGTATGACTCCTGCTCAGCATATAAAGCTGGGGAAGAAGGAGGAATGGGGGACATTCAGAGATATGGCAGTTTGTCTTCCCAAGTCACCGTTATGCGTGATGGAGCCCGGCTTTCCTGGACACGGCCGAACACCTGCCTGCTGACGGGAAGCAGGGAATGAACTCCTTGTTTTGCTTTGCATGTGTGTGCGGCTTTCGCTTTACTTATTAAACTGCCTTTACGTCAACCCACGGGTTTTCTCACTTTTACTCTTTCAGCTCTCTCCCCATCACACTGCAGGGGGAGTGAGGGAGCGGCTGTGCGGTGCTTAGTTCCCAGCTGGGGTTAAACAAAGATGATTTTGGAGGGAAGCCCCCAAGTGGGGTCAGGAGAGCGTTTTTGCCATGCTGAGACCAATCCACATCAACGCAACCTGCTTCAGCCAACCAAAATGCCAAAAAATGAGAGCACCACCCCCCCCCCCCACCCCCCCCCCCCCCCGCCCCCGCAACTTTAATTTCCATGATCTCCACACCATGGCCAGGTGAGTAACCTGAACATCTTCTGCATAACAGGGCTGGAAGCTCATCTAGACCCTTGCCTCTCTGCTGGTCACCCTCACCAGCCACTGTGTCACCTGGCCCAGTGACTGACATTCAGCCAGGACCTTCCTGGGGAACCTTCCCAGGGGAAGGACTCAGGAGCAGGCTCAACGAAGGAGACCATGCAGCCACAACCTACGCTAGATGACCTCAGCTGGGATGCTTCACTGGGCAGTGCAGGTGAGGACTTTGAAGTCCTCTGCTGTTCTCCCCAGCAGGCTTCCAAGGAGCCTGGCAGCCCCAGGGTCTTCGTGCCATAAGGAGCATCTGGGCTTTTCACCGCTCTGCAGGAAAAGTCGAGGAAAAGAAGGCAAAGCCACTCTGTGATTGCTCACGTCTGCAGCGCTTCGTGGCACAGTGGTGGCCTGTAGCTCTCCTGCCTGCAGTGGGGCTCGGCAGGAGTGCCAGAGGAGGCCAGTGGGCCGTGGGTAAGGCTGCACAATCCGGACAGCTCTGGAGGCGGGCACAGTAAAAAAAACAAACCACTGTGAGAAATACACTCATGACACGCTGGGCTGGCTTCTCGCCCGCAGCCCAGGGAGGCAGCATCCCAGAGCACGCCACAGCTCCACACGGCAGCCAGCCCTCGGGATCAGGTAGGCTCGGCACAGGGAAGAGGGCACGGGGAAGTTTCTGCGGCCGCTGCTGGGACGGTCCCCACTCCTGGGGGATGCTGAGCAGCCCTTTCCTAGCAGGGAAGTGCCTTGGCCAAGTGCTGTGGCAAAACCCACAGCTGGCTTCCCGAGCAGCATCCCTCTGCCCGCCACGGAGCCTTCAGCCGGCTCCCGGGATGAAGGCTTGGCAGGCAGTGGCTGGCACCCTGCTGCCAGGGACAGGCAGTTTCTCTGTCCCCTCTGGCTTATTCCTGTTTCTTTGGACGACGAGGAATTACCTCCGTCTGGGGCTCAGCGAGGAGCAGCCCACGTTTGTGCAGTGATTCACAGAGCGCCCCGAGCACAGTGGGAGCCAGGCTGTGCGATAAAGAGCCGAACCAGGGAGGGTGGGAGCACAGGCAAGGGACCAGGGGTTGAGGACAGAGGGGAACAAGAGTCCCAGCCATGTGTGTACGTCTTGCTGTCCTATCCTGGGGACACACTGAGCATTGCAGCGGGGGACCCGCTGGCTCCAAACCTGCTTGGATTGAGGATGTACCCGGGGGAGGTGGAGGGCTCTGACAGTAGATGTGCGAGCGTACGCCCAGCTGCAGGACTGCAACGTGCAGAGGCACTGGGGATGCAAGCACAGCCGTGCCCAGGGCAAGCAGCCTGCTGGCAAGGCTCTGTGGAGAAGGCTGGGTGGGGTGGAAGTGTGGAGGTGATTTTCTCCCCTCTCTGTCTCTCTGGGTGCCAATTTCCAGTCCTCCCAGGCAGCAGGATGACGCTGTGGAACGGCTCCTTCCCCTTCTACCCTGGTGCCAATGCAGGCTTCCCCTTCGACACCACCTGGGCTCTCATCGTCTCAGTCTTCCTCTCCTTGTTGGCCACTTTCATCATAATCCTGCCGGGGATCCGGGGCAGGGGGGTAAGTGGAGGGGCAGGCGGAGCTCAGCCCTCTGGTCCCTGACTTGTGCATCCCACAAGCTTTCTCCTTCCCAGCCTCGAAAACAGACTTGGGGAGCAAACACGCCCGTAGGTTCATGGCCAGGGCTCTGGCATCTCTAGCAACACACGGGGGTGAGCTCTAGCCCAACCCAGTATGTACCCCCATGCTGGAGACACCAAACTCCACCACCCCAAATTTACCAGGTGCCCAGATCCGAACTTGGCTGGATTTTGCTGTGAGCAAGCCTGAGTGGTTTCCCAGGAGCGGAAAAACAGGGTGAGGCTCAAAAACCTCGCTCCACCTCCCCCGAAATCCCAATAAAAGAAGGAGGCGTGTGCTGTGCATGCCCCAGCACTGCTTGCGGGGCTCTGCGTGGCCAACGGACCCCACTGCGAGCCCATTGCTCACACACCACATGCTCCTCACGGGCTTGGCTTTGCAGTGGGGCTGGCCGAGAGCCATCTCCCCCCAGGGGACACACTGCGAGCCGCCAGATGCTGCTTTTGTCTCCAGTGGTGGCCAACTGCCAACAGGCCCAAACACGTGAGGTTTGGATAAGGGTGGAAATCCCAGCTCAGGACTACTGAAGTGAGTGTCTCCATCCTCCTTCCCGGAAAGGGGACGGCATGTCTTTCCTGAATGGGCTGGTTTGACCTTCTTGCTCTGCCCAGATCTCCCTGCTGCCTCCCCACCCCGCAGCAGGGATGACCCATCCATGGGTGCCCCCTGCCCAAAGTGCCCAAAACACAACTCCCCAGGGGAGGCACAGGCGTGTTTCTCACTGGATGGCATTTCTAAATTACATGTTTGGTGCTGAGGTCCCCGTGGCAAAATCCGACTGAGACCTGTCCCCCCTCTCTGCTCACCCCTCGCAGCGACTCTTCTGGTTCCTGCGGGTGGTAACAGGCCTCTTCGTGGGAGCGGTGGTCCTCAGTGAGTACCAGGGTCCTGGGGGGAAGCCCAAGGATACCCAAGACATGGGGGATGGAGGAGCAAGGTGAGAGTGGATGAACAGAACAGCCAAGCCCCAAGTCCAGCCTGCAGGATGAGTTTATGGGTAAGACCAACCCCGGTCTGTGTCTGGGACCTGGATCCAGCAAGTGGTGAGAGCTGCAAGCACCAAGCTGTCCCATCTCCAAAGGCTGGTGGTCCTATGTGCAGACCACCTCCAGGGCAGTCACCAAAAGCCCACCATCAACTGCCAGGCGATCCAGACAAATTGCCAGGCACTTAGACAAGGACCAGTGCCTCCAGGGCTAGGGACTGCCCTGGATCTGAGGAGAAACCAACCCAAGTGGGGTTCTCAGGGTCATCGGTGGGGGCTGATGTCAGGGAAGGACATATGAAGCTTCTGCTCCTTGGGGATCGCAACCCAAGCCTTGCCCTTGGGATGGGGTAGATGATGCTCAGGCCATAGTGACCACCATGGCAGGTACTTCCAGCACTAGATGTCTTGCCACCAGGTCATGATTAACCTTTGACATCTTCACAGCCATACAGTTCACCAGGGACTGGGAGACTGGCTGGGTGACAGCAAACACCTCCTACAAGTCCTTCAGCCGTGTCCTGGTGAACGCGGACATTGGGCTGCACATTGGCCTGGCAGGAGTGAACATCACACTGGTGGGTGAGTGCGTATCACAACAGGAGGGGACTGGTGCAGGTTTGGCAGCTGTGCACCTGGGTTCTGGGGCTGTGGGCCCTCAAGCCCCCACACCAGGAAGTCTTGGAGCTGCCTCCAAGGTGGAGAAAGGTCCTTAGTCTTCATCATCTGGCAGGAAACCCAGTGAATCAGGTCAATGAGACCATCAACTACAATGAGCGCTTTTCCTGGAGCTTTGATGCAGACTATGATCACAGTTATAGTGAAGGCCTGGGGAAGGGGCTGCCCAGCCCCATCCTCTATGTGGCAGAGAAGTTCACCACACAAAGCCCCTGCAGCATGAACCGGCAGTATCGCATCTCCGGCCACTACGCGTCCCTCACACTGTGGTAAGTTAGAGCAAGAGGTCAGCCCTACCTCTGCTCAGTGGGGAGGTGAAAAGAGCCAGGTGGAGCAGAGGGAGCTTGATGGAGCCACCATGTTCCCTGTAAAGCCATGCCAAAGGCTTGGCTGGTCTCTGGCATCTGGCCTTCTGCAGAAACAGGGGTGCTCATGCTTCCTGGCCTGCCCATCTCCCCAGAGTCCTCTTCTGTGTGCTCTGCCCTGATGTGCACAATTGCAGTTGGAGAAAAATTATTCTTCATTTGTAGGAAAGCAGATGCAACTGTGTGGGTTTTATGGTGCAAGGTCCTCCGCCAGGCAAGGTGTGGGGCCCTGATAAGACCAGCCGCGGCGGGGCTCCTCTTGCATGGCCACGAGAGCTTGAGACCTGCTGGTGGGGAGCGGGAGGGACCATCAAGAGGGCACTCAGAGGCTGTCTTGCGGTGTAAAGCTGAGAGCCCTTGAGAATGCTGTGATTGTGGAGCCTCAGAGCATCTCCACGTGTCTCAGAGGTCATGGGAAAGGCACTGCAGGGAAGAGCGAGTCTTGCAGTTCCCTGTATGGATGGAGGCTCCAGCTCCCTGCCCACATCTCTTTTTTTTATTTTAAGGAAAAATAACTAGCCCTGGCCACACTTCCCTGCTATTGAGAAGGAGTATTTCAAGGCAGGGATGTTGATGTAAAGTTGGTTTTGTTACTATTCTTGGAATCAGAGCAATTTGTTAGTCTCACCTCCCCAGCGAGCTAAACCCAAACCCCACACACAGGGCAGGGCTGGCAGCTGGGTTCACTCCAGGTGCTGAATCAGATGTGGGCATGGCTCCTTGCACAGCTCTTCAAACAAAGGTCTCCCTTGTTGCCGTTCTCCCTTTGAACAAGTGGGAACTGCTGGGGGGCGGCCAGTTGTGGAGGACCACAAGAGTCAGAGAAAGAGTTAATTTGGAGGGACCTGCAGAGGTTTCTTCTGCAGTTCCCTGCCCTGAGCAGGGTTGATGTCAAAGCCGTGTTAAGGTGCTCAGGGCTTCATGAAGTTCAGCACTGAATGTTCCCAGGCATGGAGATCCCTCTCCACTACTGGGGGACCTGTCCCACAGCTCCATCATTCATGCAGTTACCGAATCATTTGGGTTGGAAGGGACCTCCTTAGATCAGCCTGTCCAGCCCACCTGCTCAAGCAAGACCAGCTAGAGTAGGTTGCCTAGGGGTGTATCCCTCCATTGGGATGTGGAGAGGAGACCCTGAGAAGAAGCTCCAAACATGACACTTTCTGCTCAGTTTTGTGGTCCTTTTGCAGGATGGCTTTTTGCACGTGGCTCATTTCCATCCTGTTGTTCTCCATGCCCATCCTGCTCTATGGTGGCTACATGCTCCTGCTCACTGCTGCACTGATGCTCTTCTCCCTGCTCTTCTTTTTCACTGCGAGGAACAACCCGAAGTGCCCCATCCAGTTTGGCACAGCTTCCTTGAAAACAGACTATGGTGGATCCTTTTGGCTGACATTAGCAACAGGTGAGTGCTCAGCTTGTTCCTGGGGGTTTTGTTCTCCATTCCTGCAGCAATGATGCTCAGTGATGCCCCAGCAACACCTCATCCCTTCTGACTCCATGGCTGGTCACAGAAAATGGTTGTTTGTTTTTTTTTTTTAAATGGCATACAAAAATTTAGGATAGCATCACCGAGACTGGGGGAAAAGGAACTGAGCAGCCAGGAGATCTGAATGGCCAATGTTATCTGTGTGGAGGTGTGCCCAGAGGAGTGCCATGACAGTCACGAATTGCAGAGTCAGGGAAATACCCAGCCTGGAAGGACCCTTGGGGGTCTTTCCGCCAGCCCCTGCCCAGAGCAGGGCTTACCTCAAAGCCACATCAACCTTGTTCAGTCTGGTGGTGGATGTCCCCATAGCTAGATATCCCCTCTGCCTTTCAGCGCCTGCGCCACAGCTGTCCCACTCATGGACAGCAACTATGTCCTTTTATCGGACCAGAATTCCCCGTGTTACAACTGTGCACCTCCAAGAAGAGACCGGCCCTTTTTCAGTAGTAAGAGATGGCAATTAACTCCCCCTGAAGACTCCTCTTTTTCAGGCTAAGTAAGCCCAGATCCTCCAGCCTTTCCCCATACATGGTGGGCTCCAGCCCCAACTCTCTCAGCCATCTGCCCCAGTTCATTGGCTTCTCTTTTGTACTGGGGAGCCCAAACTGATGGCAGAGACCACATGTGGAGAGGGAAACACCACCTTCCCTTCACCTCCTGGGTGATGCCACGTGCCATTGGCCTCCAACCCCAGATCCAGGTATGGATGGTGCTGGGACACAGTGGGGAGGAGGTGCTAACGTGTCTCCCCACGCTGTGCATTGCAGGGTTGCTGTGCCTGCTGCTGGGTCTGGGTGTCATCATCCTGAACTCCATGCAGCCAGAGAAGCTGAAGCTTGTCTTTAACCTGGATGAGCGGAAGGGAGAAGAGGAGGTGTGGGACAAGTCCTACCTGCCAGCTGAGCCCAGCTCTTCTACGCAGGACGTGCTGATGGTCCCTCTGGGCGAGCTTTGTGAGGTGACAGCCACACAGCTGTAAGGCACTGGGGGGAGGCAGGGCAAAGCCCGAGGACACCCCTCCTGAATTCATGCTCCGGTCCAACCCCACCGGGATCCCTGGTGGGAAGAGACACAATGACAGCTGGGTGATGAGAATATCCAAGGCTGGAAAGGTGTCTCAAATACAATTGTTTGCCCTCATTTTTTTTTTTTTTTGCTGTTGTTTTACTCACCAGCAGTTGGAAGAGTTTTTGGGGTGAGGACAATCCATGCCCCTTCCCTGGCTGTCCAGTTAATGGCACCGGGCCCTTTCCCTCAGTTCCTCCCCAACAAACCCTAAGAGTCCTCCCCAAGATACAGAGGCTAAACCACAACAAACTGGAGAGGAACCAAATAGCTGCAGACACACAGATATGAACCAAAGGAGAAGCGGATCCCATGCAACACCACTCCCAGCCTGAAGACCTCAAGAAGTCCCCTCTGCCCAGGGATGCTCTTCCCGTCAGCGGTCAGGAAGAGCACATGGAGCTGTGCTCAGCAGGGTGCCCTGTATCCAGCACCTCCTCTTGGTCGGGGGTGGAGAGCAGGCTGGCAAGGAGGCCCACGATTTTAGTAGGTTGCTGGAGGTACCAGACCTTGGAGGCCTCCTGGATTTTACACCCATCCTGACACCCTGCAGCTCAAGTTTGATGTAAGTCTGAGATGTGCCGGGCTGTACATTGGGCTGGAAATGGCACAGTCAGGGGGGTGGTTGGTTGGCTCCCGCTTCTTACAGTGCTTATAAACACCCCAAACCACAGCCACCAGCCTGTAAGCTGTCGGTGCTCTTGCAGAAAGGAAGACAAAATGTTTTGGTGGGAGGGAAGGAAAGGAGGAGATGGGAATGGAGCTGCTACAGTGCCCTGGAGAGCGGCTGTAATCAATTAGCAAGAGGTGAGCATCACACCTGGTCCCGGAGGCTCAGTTTCCTCTTGCTCAGCCGTGGAGAGACAGGTGTCGTGGGGCACGCGACACTGAAATCCTGCACACCCAAGGTGGATCCAGCCACCCACTCCCGGCTGCTGACAGCCAGCAAGTTCCTTCACCAGGTGGGGAGGGAGGGAGGGGAGGGACCATGCTTCGGGTTTGCGCCCCTTTCACCCTCTGCAGGTTTTGCCACAACTTTTTTTTTTTTTTCCTCTTTCGTGCTCACGTATTTTCCCCTCTGTCTCAATAAAATAAGTTGGACCTGGTTTTTCTCTTGTCTGTTGATAGAGGCGTCCCTCTGAGGGCTGGCAGGCTGGGGACGCTCTGCCGCTGTGAGGTGGTGGACGGAGGGAGGGAAGAAGGCAAAGGCAGAGACTTTTTGTGGCCCCATATGGGGCATCTGGCGCAGGGCAATAAAGGTGAGTCAACACGCAGTGAACAAGGTACCGGAGGTTTGGTGGGAGCAATTCCCAGCCCAGCAGAGAGGTTTGCAGAGGGACCACCATGGGGCAGGCCCTCTGGGGAGGGAGTGCTCAGACATGGTGTCCTGCCCCATCCCACTCTGGATGGAAGAGCCTTCAACGAGGACAGAGAGGACCCAACAGGCATTTAAAAATAGCTTGGAGTTGAATTCCTTGAGCTTGGGAGACCACAGCCAGGATGTTTGCAATGGCATCTACCAGGACACACTTCAGCCTACGGATGAACTAGATCCAAGGTGCAACAACCCCCTTTTATTTAGTTAGTTGAAATTCAACCCTCATAAAGCTCTGCCTTTCCCTGGGGGGTTCCCCCTTGCAGCCCAGCCTGGGGGGCAGGGGAGTGGGCAGCTCTGGTGCCTGCCAGATGGCACGGTGGCTGCATGCCCTGCTGCAGGGAGTGCCACCAGGCGTGGGGACCACGGTCCTCGCAGAGCCCCAGGCTGTGCTCTCTGAGGCGCTCTCGGTGTTTGCTCCATTGCTGGCCCTGACCCTCTGGTTAGATGCCAGGTTCCTTGGACAACGTGGGGCCAGAAGCAGCTTGGGCTGAGAGCCAGGGATTTAATGGCAATTATTTTACGTCTTGTTGTCCAACAACAGGTCAGTCCAGCCAGGAAACTGAGCCGGGAGCTGTGATGGACAGAGGAAGAAGGACCTGCAGCAGGACAACCTGGAGGCCGTACAGCCACAGCTCTTATGGTGCTTGTGAAGAAGAGGCTATGACAACATGTAGTGAGGCAAAATAATCATCCCTGAGCACTGGCCCTCGTTTATGCCTGCGGTGGCAAGGGAAGAAGTCCTTCACCTGCAAATCTCCTTGCAGGTGGCCAGCCCCCGTGCCGCAGCCAGCCCCTGATGTCCTGACCCCCTGCTCCGCACGGACACAGTGTGTGAAGGGGTCTCTGCGTCCCCCATCGTGCCATCGCCACTGCTCAGCTGGCCCCACACAAGGTCTGCTGCAGGAGTCCTGGCCCTCCGGTGTTTGCTAGGAAGCGGGCAAGGCACACAGAGAGCTGTGCCTCAGACAGATCAAGTTTTGTTTAGGTGTTGTTTATTTGAGTTCATGTCCCTGTATGTCTGATGCAAGAGGCCGAACTTTTCTTCGGGTGAGGGTGCTGTTGGAGGGTAGTCATTCCTAAAAGCAGGGGATGAAACCGGAGAGTGCCAGATGGGGTGGCGGAAAGGGTGTGGAATCCCCAGCCCCCTGTGCTTTCAGGGCACAGGATCTGCCCCACATCAGGCCAAACACCTCGCGGTTGTTTGTAGCATCTTCCCATGATGCCTCCGGACCTGACATGCCTGGATGTAAGAAAGACTCAAGAAAGGATCCTCCTTTTCCTGAGGGAGTTTTGTTGGTTTAATCTTATGGCTTTCGTCCTGCCACTCAGCTAGTTAAAGTCCTTTTGAGGTTCTCCTACATTCCTACAGCACGCTGCTCCCCCCGACAAGGCTTTCCAGCGAGCCTCCTCCTTCCTTGGGGGCACCTCTGCCAGGGCAGCTTCCCCCATGGGAAGGCTGCTGCTGCTGGGGGCCCAAAAGCAGGTGGCTGCAGACATGCCCCACAGCCTCCTCTTAAGAAACCAGCCCCCCAAAATGCCCAAAGTGTTTCAGAGGAGCGGGTTTTTAACAAGGTTTTATTGAAAATAGTAATTCTTGTGCATAGCAAATCACATTAGTGCAACACCAATATCATGTGAAAGAAATTAGTAACTTAACAGTGAGGCTCTTTTCTCAGAAAGAAAAGAGCCAAAATACCGAAATGATGTCCTTTATAATGAATTGGACTGAGGCTGCCCAGTTCTCTGGCATCCAGGTATGGCGATCTCACTGTGCCAACCAGTGGAGACCACCGGGCCAGTGGGTTTGGTGGCAGAGCCCACCTTCTGTTTGTAATAACGCAACTTGATGCACTTCATTTCGCACCTGGGCTGGGTCTGACCCCCAGCCTCAGGCTTGCAGTTCATGGTGAGCCCCGCCAGCCCAAATGGGATGGGGGTGACATCCTTCTTCCCTCTCCTTCTTTTCTTGTGGCATCTGTTTGGCCCGCACTGGGCTCTGCGTCTTACCTAATAAGGCTCAGATTTGAAAGTGAAAATAATCACATCACCACATCCCTCCCGGTGAACTCCGTTGTACGTTCACTCAGTCTTTATTTCTGGAACAGCATTTTTTTTACTCTAGCTTGTGCAGCATCCAGTGTGACAGAGGCCAGGTCCGTGCCTGCCTTTCCTAGGTACACCTAAAGGTCTACACTAAACAGCAGCACTTGGGAAAGAAAAGAGCATCTTTAATCACTGGCTTTTGGAGTCATGGGTGCTCACCGTGAGAAATCAGTTTCTGGTGTGGGAACTGGTCACCAGAGGCCCACTGCACCCCCGTGCTAGGGCACGGAGCAGGAAGGGCATTCCTCCTGGGACAGAGATCCCCAAGGCGAGCGTGCAGCTCAAGTGGCTGGAGCCGTGAGCTGCTCCCATGGCAGCCTGCCAGCTCTCTGCAAAGCCTGCCCTTTTCCACAGGGCACGGTCAGGGAGATGCAGTCCGCAAAGGTACTTCTCAGCAAGTACCCATCCCAGTGTGGGCTTGTGCACTGTTCAAAGGCAGCTGGGTGAGGAAAGGGGTCTCTGGGGACATCAGGAAGGGTTTGTGCTCTGCCCTTGTGGGCCCACCTTCAGGGAAGGAGTGGGAAAAAACTTTCTTCTAGATGCTGTTGGGGTTGAGTTTGGAGGGCTGAGAAAGACACCGTCCATTGTTCAAAAAATGAGTGTTGACATACACTTCAGTCATTTCCTGGTGTTCCTGTGCTTTGTCCTCACGGAGATCAAAGAAAGTTTTCAGTAGGTCCGAGCTGAAGTAGTGCAGTGCGACAACAGTGATCCCGGCCACAAAACAGAGCAAGCCTAGAAGACAACGTACTCTCTGAGAGCGTTCCTGCCAACAGCAGCACGCTTCCCACCCCACACCCCTCCTGTGATGGGCCCCTGCCAGGGAACAATGTCTTCCCTTATGGAAAATGGCCTTCTACTACATGAGGTGGCTCCAGCTGCTGTGCTGAGCATCTTAAAACCTAGGCATGGGTCTTAAAACCCTGGCAAGTGATCCCCATCTCCTGCATTACTGCACCTCAGGGACTAAAATCCCTCCACCACCCTTGAGATGGGGATGGTATTCCCCTTTCCGCCAGCCCTCTCCACACCTCTGCCGGGATCTGCTTTGCCAAGGAACAGGCTGGGGCTCTGGTGGGCTGCACTGCCCAAGCTCTCTGATGCCCGTTTCTCGGGGGAAAGCACTGGGACTCTTGCACACCCAGAAGGACAAGGTGGTGTTCCCTGACGCAGCTTGGTGTCCTTACCAATTGCTAGTGTGAGCCAGAAAGATCCCCCATAGCTCATGTGCAGGGTTGCAGTCCCAAACTGGATTGGGCACATGAGGGAGTTCCTCACGGTGGAGAATGAGAGCAATGAAAAGATCAGGAAGGCACCTGTGACCAGGAGCATGTAACCTCCATAGACTAGGACAGGCATGGAGAAGAGCATGTTGGAGATGAGCCAAGTGCAAAAGGCCACCCTGGAGACAAGAGAAGACCAACGGATGAGTTATGCAAGTGCCACGGACTAGGATGCTGTATGCAAGGATTTCCATGGGGAGGAGGAATCTGGGCTCCAGGTTGCACTGCATGAGGCCAAGAAGCTCTGTGGGCAGGCTGGAGTGATCCTTGGCCTCCCAGGCCGAGCAAGCAGATGTGCAATGCTCACACCGCTACTTCCAGAAGGCAGAAGCCCAGATTTCCTCTTCCTATTGCTCAGCCCTCAGACAACACCAGCCTCAAGGAGGCCACAGCAGCCCACTCAGGATATCTAGACCATCTCAGCTCCCTGCCCTTCCACGTGTGGGGCAGTGCAGACACCGGAGAGCAGCACACAGGACTGGGATAATTGCAGAAGCAGGCATAAGTCATTTTCAGCAGCTCTGGACTTGGCTGAGGAGCTGGGTGACAGGGGAAGCCTTCAGCTATGGGCCAGGAGCTCTTGGTCTCTTGGTCCATGGCATTGCCAGGCCCCTTTCCTAGCTTCTTGCATCTCTGCTGTCAAACCACAGGGAACAGCACTGCAAAGGCCCTTGCCCTTCACAACCCATGGTAGAGGAGACCAGCTCGTGGCAGCTGTGGACGAGCTCTCCCTCAGCCCAAGTGAGCAGCAACATGCCGCTGCCTAGCAGATCCTGCTAAAGAGTCGAGATTGACCCCACAACACTACCAGATATTAAATTCCCTCACAGATGGGGATGGGAGAGTTGTGCACATGCCGCTGGGTCTCTCTGGGTCACCCGCCAAGGACAGCAGCTCCAGCTGCCTCCATGGGGATGGATCCCTGCCATCCTCATCACATCAGGGCAAGGATCTGTGCCCAGCCCTGGTGGAGTTGACCAGCAGAGAGAACCAGGACCTCCTATCTGCTCACCCCAAGGTGCCCACAGGGCCACTGGTTTGACAGCAAGCGGAGGCCCCTCTGTGCACATGGCTTTCCTCCTGGCAGCAAGGCAGCACAACCCTTCCCACATCCTTACATCTCCCCTGCCTACGCCAGGAGACAAAAGCTCACCAGAGAGTGGCCGAAGCATAGTGGCCGGAGATGCGGTACTGCCGGTGCATGCTGCAGGGGCTTTGCGTGGTGAACTTCTCTGCCACATAGAGGATGGGGCTGGGCAGCCCCCTCTCCAGCCCTTCGTTGTAGCTCTGGTCATAGTCTGCATCGAAGCTCCAGGAAAAGTGCTCGTTGTAGTCGATGGTCTCGTTGACCTGATTCACTGGGTTTCCTGTCGGAGGGAGAAGACTGAGGTCCTGCTGTGTCCCAGCAGCCTGGGTGCTGCCAGCCAGGAGCATGGGCGCCCGAGGGACAACAGGCTCCCAGGAGCCTCCATGCAGACCAAGACCACCCACGGGGTACTTGGAGACCTTCTGGGGCCATGGTCATGCCAGAGCTGCAGATGGGGACACCAGACTCACCCATGAGCGTGACATTCACCCCGGCCAGGCCAACATGCAGCCCAATGTCCGCGTTCACCAGGGCATGGCTGAAGGACTTGTAGGAGGTGTTTGCTTTCACCCGGCCGGTCTCCCAGTCCCCCGTGAACTGCACAGCTGCCAGGAACAGTAAAGCTGGGGTTAAGGAGGGTCTGGTCTGGGGCTTTGCTGTGCTGAAGGCGGGGGGGTCACGGGCGGTGTTCCCACCATGACACCACAAGGGAGTGTAAGGAGGGCAGGAGAGCTGACTCAGCCACCAGGACGTGCCCCAACCAGCTCTCACGCCCTGGCGGAGCTCATGTCCTCCCTTTGCTGAGCATCCACTCCCTCAATCCAGGAGCAGGGGAGCTCGGATCCCTAGGGATGAACCCCACGACCTGATTCCTCTTTGGACAACCTCTCCAGGACTTCCCTGCAAGCTCCCTACCACGGTGAGGACCGCAGCCCCCTGGGACAGGGACAGGGAAATGAGCCCATTCCTCAGCCTCAGGAACAGAGGTGAGTTTCATTCCAAATTTTAAGCTCCCTAGATCATGCTATCAGTGAATAGTGAAGATTGCTGTCAAGCGGAGGCAGTGGAGGGGGGTGGCAAGTCACAGTGACACAGTCACAAGTGACACAGCTCTGTCAGTTCAGCTGGGGGGGGGGGGGGGGTGAAGAAAAATTTGAAGGATTTCTGGTCTATGTTTTTTGGAACAAAGTGTCCTTTTCTGAACCACTTTGACTTTGCGGTAGGCTTAATTTTTCGGCACTGAAATGAGCTGGAAGTGAAGGTGGTGATTCAATCTGGGGCTGAACGAGAAAACCTGCCCGAAAATAAGTTCAGCTGCTGAATCGACTTGTGAGGGCTCTGATCCAGTAGCAGTTCTGCAGAAGCCTTTTCGAGCCGCAGGGTGGAGCATGCCCTGCTGCCACCAGACAGAAACCCTGACGCTGGCTTTAAAACTACTAATTCCTCCCGTGTGTCCAAGCAGTGCCCGGCTCCATACTTGTAAGGAGAGTGGCGCTGGATGGCTCTCCAGGGCTGACCCGGTTGAGGCTGTGGAGCAAGCCCTGACCTCCACCCCTCTGCCATTTCCAGCCTGGCACCGTGTTCCCGGGCAGCTCTGGTGGCATCTCCCAGCACCTGGACATTCCCAGGAGGAGGGTAACAACCACACGCCGGACTGGCCTGTGTGTCAGCCGACAGAGTCCTGCGGCTGGTCACAGCCTGGGTATCTACTTCTATTGCCTGGTCGAATCAGGGGTTGAGTCATTTAGGTTGCGCTTCACCATCCCTCTCCAAACAGTCTTGCTGTCCTTGGCAGCAGGAGACTGTCTTTGATTTAGGGTCAGGGCTGGTTGCTCTCCCCATCTGGCATCTTCTATCCCCTCAGTACCTCTTTCGTTTATGTGTCCTGTCACTCTGTCTGACTTGGAAATCCCACAGCCTGGTTCCCACCACGAGTCCCATTTATTACAGATTTCCTGGTTTCTACTAAACCAAATCCTCTCCATCTCCTCCTGCCTTGCTCCTTGGAAGGTCTTTTATCCCCCCACCTCAGCCTCTGCTCTGCCTGTGTTTTATTTCGACCTGCTCTCTCCACATCCCTGCGAGGCTCCTCTCATCCTTCAAACACGCCTGGCCACAGTCCGAGCTGCTCAGCCGTGCTCCCTCAGCAGTGGGCAGCTCGGGAGGGCTTGCACGGTTGGAGGAACATGGGGCTGTTGCAGCTCACCGGAGCCGGGGCTCTCCAACTTCCGCACTGCAGTTACAGCCAGCAAAGCTCTCTCTTGATTCAGAAGTGACCACGGGCACCTCCAGGTACCCTCAGCCCCCGCACCATAAGCCCTTTTGGGAAGTGGTGTGACTGCTTTACGGAGCAGGGGTAGCGTAGACCCCACAACCAGCCTCAGCCAGGCAACAGCTGTGACCACCAGCTCCCATTTCCCAGCACAGACCCTGCCCCGGGCTTCAATCCTGCCCCAGACCCACCCTCCAGGGGCTGCACAGCACTTACCAACGATCACCACTCCCACGAGGAGGCTGAGGAGAACCCGGAGAGTCCAGTACAGCCTCTGCAGGGAGAAAGGTGGGACATCAGGCAGGGAGGAACAACCCCGTCCATCTTCCTGCCTCACCCCGAACCAGCCAGGAGTGTCCCAGCATCCAAAACGTGGCAAGGAGATGCTTATCTCCAGGGAGAGGGGTCACGCACCGCCCGTCCGCGGATGCCCGGAATGATGAGCAGGAAGCTGCAGGCAAATGTTAGGAAGACCACGATCACTATGATGCTGCTGACATCAAACACAGCGACCTTCCTCTGCTGCAGGTAGAAGGGGTAGACGCCATCAAAGAGAGTCATCTTGCACTTCCAGGAGCCTGCGGGAGAGACGCGGTCACAGCAGAGCTCTGGCTGCCTCGAGTCTGTGGTGGCCAGCCCCAGCTCAGCTCTGGAATAACCAGCTGCGGGAGGTCCACCTCAAAAATCCCCAGAGGGACAAGGAAATGTGATGCTGCAAGGAAACGGGCAGGGTGAAATACTTCCCAGCAGAGAAACACGCCACCCAAAAGCCTTTGGTGGAGGAGAGGGGGTGCCTGGGGCAGGGTTCTACCAGCCTGGAGGGATTATGGCAGCCTGGGGAACCACAAGCCACTGTCCTGCTGCAGCTTGAGGAGCAGCCCAAGCCCAGAAACCTGTTGGGTGGCTCCTCCCTGGACAGAGACAGGTCTTTCCCTCCAGCAGGTGCAGCCAGGGCTTTCTGCTTTGTGGCTCACCCTTAGAGGAAGTCCATGAGCTGGCGACCACCAGCCTCCCTCCAAAATGACAAGGAACCACTGAGAACACCGATTTCACAGTAGTAAAATTATCCCCAGCCAGGGGCCACCATTGCCTAGTGGAACAAAGCCCATCACCCCCATTTCCACCCCCTCCCCTCAAAGAGGCTTTTCCCCAGGAGCTGCAAAGCGCAATCCAGGGAGGGAGGACTGTGCCTGTGCTTGGTCCAGAGGGGCCAGAAGCAACCTCTAGAGTCAGGATGTGGGTCCAAGGAGCACACAAACTTCAGGAGCACATCTCAGGGCTAAAGAAAACTGAGTTACACGAGACAACGAAGTGTGTAATTCCCATAGATGTCTTTGAACTCCCACCGACACTTTAGTTCTTGCAATTACAGAGCTTCCCCTGTGCCTGGGTTAGATCTTTTCTCCCAGAACTGATTACATGCTTAGTCCTTTTATTTTGCTTATTTAATAGCATCTCCGCACATAACTACCCCGGGAAGCCTTTCTCAAGTCAGGAAATGCCACAGCTAATATGACTCATGACCAAACACAATTTCTTTCTGTCCCTGCATGGAGGAGCTGATTTTATTATCATTTTCTGAAAACAGTATTAATCGTATTTTTAGGTAAGATCCAACCCAGAGCAATTCAGCCACTAAAAAGCAGGTCCCAAATCCCTAGAAGTGGGTGAGGATTACAATAAGCATCATAAAACAGTTTACCTGGGCAGCTGAAGTCACTTTTCAATGCATAAAGCAATATTTGGTTTCAGAATATTTTTCTGTCCAGTAACCCAGATCATTACAGCAAACAGTTTAACAGATACTGAGTTTTTACAATGGGCTCACAACTGGTCTAGACCTGACCTTATCTTGACTCTGTGCTCTGGACTGACAGAACTATCGTGCGTACTTAGAAACCCTGATTTGGGCTATTCCCCTGGAAAGCCAAGCCCAGAGAAGGGCAGCCTTGAAGCACCGTTCCTGCTGCGATTACCTGGCAAGCGGGAGCTGTAATTGAGTCCCGATGCTACAATGTCGGACTGAAGTCCAGCCGCAGGGTCCCCAGCCCAGCAAACGTGCCCACAAACAGTCTGAGTGGCTGTAAGAGACGAAACAAACGAACAGCTTAGACTAGGGGAAGGTAAAGCTTGATCGCTTGAATTCCACTGGTTTCATTATATCTTTGCCCAAATTTCACATGAGATGTGATGAGGGAAGGGTGATTTCCAAGTCTGTAGCCACCGAAAAGCAACTCTTCACAACTGAAAACAGATCAACTGTACAAAACAATTGAAAACCCAGAACGTAACATGGAAAATGTTGCCTTTTAAAATCTAAATTTAGCTTTCAAACAGTATCAAGGGCTGTTTGCATTTCCTCTACGCTTTGCAGCTTCTGGGAATAGTTCTATAGAGAATTTCCAGGGAAACCACTCTTTCTGTTGCTGTCCGCCCAATCTTTTTCACTTGATTACCCTGCACAGAACACCAGCTCCTTGGCATTTTTGCAGCTTTAAAGTGGAAAACTGGTGCCTGCAGCTCAGAGCAGGAGAAACTGAAGTTGTTGCATGTTGGAAAACATCCTCCATGCAGAAGCATACCTGTGGCCCTAGAACCCCTGTGGTTTCCTCTGTCACAGTGCATGGAGAGGGAAAAGACTGAAGACATCTTCAAGGAAAGATCAGTAATTTAGCAGAAAGGCACAACTTACCTTTTGTTTAAAATGTTCTGGATTGGCAGCAGAGAAAGGCAAAGGAGGCAGAAAGTTTGCCCAAAGCCCAGCAGTTGCTGCTTACAGAAAACCCGTTTTCCTGCCCCAGAATGAATCAGGCTGGAAGAGACCTTTTGGAAGTGTCCAGCCAAAACCTCCTCACAGCAGAGCCTACAGCAATCCTAGATTGGGTTGCTCAGGCCTGCAGATTGGTATTTTCCATTGAAACAAGGGGAAATCCTGTCCCCTAAAAACTGAATCACCAGAGCTGCAATTCAGGGGTGGGGAGGACCTCCTTGCATGTTGCTGCCCCTGTAAGAGGGTCAAATCACAGAATCACACGACAGGAAAAGACCACTAGGTTAACTCAGGATGGGGATTCATCCTCTCCTCCCCACCCTCACCTGACCGGCATCCCTCGAGCAGGGTGGGCAGCGTCCGAGGGCTGCTCCCCGGAGCGCTCGAAGGGCAGGAGCGGGTCGCCCCGCCGGGGGGCAGGGGCGGGCGGGTAGCGGGGTGCGGGCGGGGCGGCGCGGGGGGCGGCAGCCCTTTCCTACCGACGGACGGACCGACCGACCGACCGACGGACGGACGGACGGACGGACGGACGGACGGACGGACCGACCGACCGACCGACCGACCGACCGACCGACCGACCTACCTACCTACCTACCTACCTACCTACCTACCTACCTACCTACCTACCTACCTACCTACCTACCTACCTACCCACCTACCCACCTACCTACCTGGTGGCGGCGACGGCGGGGCTCGGGCGGCACCGTCCCGCTCCGCGCTCTTATAGGCGGCGGCGGGCGCGGAGCCCTATGTAAATGCCGGCGCGGCCCGCCCCGCCGCACTGCCCGCCGCGCTGCCCGCAGGTGAGCGCCGCCGACACGCGCGTCCCCTCTCGGGTAGGCTCTGGGGGATCGGGGCCACGTGTGTCCCCTCTCGAGTGGGATCTGGGGGATCGGGGCCACGTGTGTCCCCTCTCGAGTGGGATCTGGGGGATCTGTGTGTCCCTCCTGCCCCCGCGGGGGGGGACTCAAATCGCGACACAGGGCCATGCACGCTGCTGCCTGGCGGGACGTCGGGCTACGCGCGTTGTCGCCAGTGGAGGGGGCAGGGAGTGGCGCTACCCCCGTCTCCTCCTGCCTGGGGGACAAGTGGGATGGGGCCACGCGTCGGGGGATGGAAGGGGTCGGGCCACACGGTTCTTTCCTTTGTGATGGACAGGGTGGGATGAGGCCATGTGTCCCCCGCCTGCAAGGGAACCGGAGTGCTGGGCTACAGGTGTCCCCACCTGGGGGACGGGGCACAGGGTGAGAAGGGGGAATACGTCCCTGCCTTCTTGGGGCACACACCTGCACGGAGGACTAGGAAGTTGGGGCCACTCCTGCATGGAGGACTGGGAGGGGGGGGTCCGGGTGATGTGTGAGGACGGGGTGGGATGGGGTCATGCATGTCCTCACTTGCAGGGTGCGATGGAGCCACGCACATCCCTGCCTGTGAGGGAGTGGGGCCACAGGAGAGAGCGTGTTGGGACTATGCATGGGCACAGGACACCGTGGGGACACCGTGGGGACCCCTTATGTCCCACCAGGGGAGGGAGTCCGGCTGTGCACTGTGGTGGCATGGGGCCATCTGGCCCCAGGGGCGTCCCCAGGCGGGAAAGCTGGAGACACAGCTGGTCCCTGTGTGCGTGCTGTCTGTAGCGTGTGCACAGCTTTGGGATTTTCCAGATGACGTCCAAGGCTGGGGATGCAGCCTGTTCTGAAACCGCAGGGCTGGCTGGTGGGGGAAGGGGTCAGTCCTCCAGTCTGTCCCACCAGCACTGGGGAGAGCTAGAAATAAGCTGTGACTAACAAGAATGGCAGGGACCAGGCTCCAGGCTTCTCAAATACCTTGAAGCTACTCTCGTCTACATGTATGGTCACACTAAGTTCTGTTGCTCCCTTAGGATGCTGATGTGTCCCATAGTCCCAGATTACATATGGCTCCAGGGAGAGCTCAAGAGACATTTGGAAGCTGAAGCCCTAACTTTATGGGAGCCAAGACTGCTGAGATCAGGTGGAGCAGGAGATCCTTGCTCTGGGGGAAGCCATGTGTTTGCACTCCCTTCAGAGCAGTTTTTGGAGGGGTGTGAAACTCCAGGCCTTGAAAGGGCACAGGGAACCTCTCCAATGGGCGAAGACAAGGCTGGGGAAGCGGGTGCTTGATTTCACGAGGTGCAGAGGGAGGGAATGACTTTCCAAAGGTGGCACAGGGAATCTGTGGAGAAGCAGAGGCTGGACGGCTCATCAGACCTTACAAAATTCCTGGAAAGTTTGAAAAATCTATGGAAACAGTCCAAGCTTACAAAGTTTTCCCTCAGCAAGCTGCACCATAGGCTTCCAAGGTCAGTCTAGTTTCATTATGTCAAGGGACCGCCTGAGTGGTTTGCAAGATTTGGGAGGCAGGTTGTGAGAGCAGGGGGCTTTTTCTGGAGAAGCCTGGCAACTGATCCTTAACACATGGGAGAGCACACTGGGGAGTGTGAAGCTGGAGCCCTCAGCTGAAGCGTGGGAAAAGAGCTTGTGGGACATCTGAGTGCCACTCATGAGATGCCCATCTGCCTTGGGCATGAAGAAACCTAGCCCAGATCTGCCTGTTCCTCCTCTTGACTGCATCCTGTAAGGACGGCTGTGACTCAGCTCTGCTTGTGAGGATGTTCCCAGCAATAGCTGGAGAAGTTTTGATAAGCAGGGGAGACATGATATCAATGTCTGCTCATGCCTTTACAGACCAAGTTCTTCCAGGGAGAGCTGCTCCTGGGGAAGCGAAACGGTTCCTGAGGTTTGGTTGGGAGAGACAAACTGCTGATGTGCCCAGTAACTTGTAGGAAGACATAAAGGCAGTGTAGAGGCATGGAAGAGTTCCACATTGGTGGGAAAGGCCCTGAGAAGTCTGTGGTCCAAGCTACTGCTTGAAGCAAGACCACCTTTGTCACTGTATCATGTTGGCCGTGGTTGAGGCTGGAAAGCCACCAGAGACCCCCCCCTACAGTCTTGGATTGACTAGACAATAAGCGGGTTTTCAGCGCTGGGCCGTGGAGAGATGAAAAGTGTATGAGAACTGGCATGCCATCTCACGACTTGGGTCAAGAGCAATTCCCGTATCTGAGGAAAAGGGAGGTTGCTCAGTGACAGAAGGAATTTAAAAACCCATTTTCCGCTGGATCCCTGCAAGAGTACCTAAGGTGAAAGAGGGCAGGTTCTACCCTGTGACTGCGGTGATGTGCTTTGAGCCTGGGCTCTGCCCCATGTTTCCTGAGTGACTCTGGTAAATCTGCAGCACCTTCAGACCTCAGCTCTAGGTGGGGTTTGCAGCTCTCTACATTTTGAGTCAGCAGGAGATAAATCCAGCTGTGTCTATGGGGATTGCCTTCCTACAGTGCAGGAGGTCACGTGGACCTCTGTGCACAAGCAAGCCACAGCTGCTACAGGTTGCTCAGGATGTCTCCAACCATGCAGACCCTCACGTTAGTTTCAGCAAGGAACAGGCAGCTCCAATGGAGAGAGATTTCTGGCAGGAGAGTCCCACGTGGTGATGGCAACTGGGCACTGCCACTCCTGGCAGAGGTCCCAGGCATCTCCATGCTTCAACCATTGGCCAAACTTTTGTGTTCTTCCTATGGGATGGGGCTCACAGAGCCTCTGGTTCCTACCAGCTGCACAACCCAAATCTCATGTCCCCGAGACCTTGCTCAGCAGAAGGCTATGGGATGGAAGAGCTCAGGGGGCCCCTTGCACATGGGCATGCTCCAGGAGGACAGGGGTGGCACTGGGTGACCAGGGACACCACCCGGTGCTGCTGTCAGTAGCTCTAAGGGTTTCAGCAGCCCCAGGTCCCATGCTCATGGGGTAAGGCTAGAACTGAAAATGCAGTCCATGCAGAGACATTTCAATGGTGGTTTAACGTTAAACCCATGTTATGGGAAGCTAAAAAATTGGTTTGCCTGTAATAAAGTTTTGTGAGGGGTAGAGTGCAGGTGAGCTGTTGTGACAAGGGAGCAATGTGGAAGTGTCACTTCTCGATAATCGGCTTGTTTTCTGATGTAAAAGGCCAAAAGTACAGAAATCTCTGCTGGAAGGAAGTGAACGCAGGTTATACGCTACGCTCAAAACCTGGCAATGAGCATTCAGTTTTATCAACATAATTAATGTGAATGCAATGACAATAATTAAATCTCAAATGACTTCATTTGCCAAGTGGATAGTGTGTTTAGTGACTCACATTTTATAGCCTATGGCACGGGTAGTTATACGTGAAATATAAATACGCCCATTGCAGTTCCCAGTAAATCAGAAATAAAACCTACAGAGCTGCTGACAATGTGTAAGCCTTTCTGAAACCACTATTTCCTTAAGTTTTGATTAAAGCAATGAAAAAAGAAAACCAAATGCATCACTTCGGCTTGCAACAGAGTGATGTAGCAAAAGCTGAAACCTGTGCAACGCCACATCTCTTGGTAACACAGCTCCTCTGAAATGATGCCAGTCTTTGGATACATACCCATAGTGCTGGAACAAGGGATAAAGAGCCATATTTAGCAGAAAACCCTATCTTGGAGTTAAATCCAAGTTTGACATTCCTGTGCCTGGAAAGCCAGCAGTAGCATTGTATCATTTATGACCAAAAATGTAGCCTTTGTTGTTCATGGCTGGAGATCCCTCTTCCCAATCAGGTGTTGGCTGGGGTTTTAAATGTTCAGATGCAACTGATGCCATCTGCTCTGGATCCAAGGTCTTTGTGGAAAGTGAGATGGCAAAGTGTCATGAGAAAGGCTGGTCATGAGAGGGTGCCATCAAGTTAGCCCAGAGGTGACCAAGAGGTCCTGATCTGCAGTACTAGTACACTTTGGGATGCTTGACTGCATGCTGAGGCTATTCCCATTGTGTTCACAACTGGATTTTGCCTGGATTGGACAATGTGCATGCAGGGAAATTGCCAGCTGAAATATGTCTATTTCTGTAACGAAGACCGTGTTTCTATAACAGCTGGCACAGCTTAACATCTTCCTGTCATGGATGATGAGTTGTGAACCTACAGGTGGGGTACACCGCGGCAGGGGTACCAGTCCTGCTCCAGCAGAAGGGGCTTCTCAGGCCGGTCGACACCTCCTGCCAGAGCTTTCCCAGAGTGATGGTGTCTCAGGTCCCCCCTGCCACCTTCCCACAGCCCAAATCGGGAGATACTTCTGATGGATGGTGATGGCAGCGGGGTTTTACCAGGCAGCAGAAACCACAAGAGGGAGCTGAGACGATGAATCTGTGTGTGTTCCCAGGCTCCGGGAGCAGCCCAGCGCCAGCTCCCTCCTCCTCCTCTCTGTCTACAGGTCACTGCTTCCAAAGAGCCGGGGGCCGATGCAACCTGTGGAAATGATGTTGAGTTTCACAGTGGTTCTACTGGTGACTTGGACCTTGGCAGGTAAGTATGGTTTGGGGCGGGGGGGGGGGGGGGGACACCCAAGGGGAGATCCTGGATAGTTTCTGCCCCTCAGAGGAATTTCATAGAATCATAGAATGTGTTGGGTTGGAAGGGACCTCTAAAGGCCATCTAGTCCAGCCCCCCTGCAGTAAGCAAGGACATCTTCAACTAGATCAGGTTGCTCAGAGCCTCATCAAGCCTGGCCTTGAATGTCTCCAGGGATGGGGCCTCCACCACCTCTCTGGACAACCTGGGCCAGTGTCCCACCACCCTCATTGTAAAGAACTTCCTCCTAATGTCTCATCTAAACCTGCCCTGCTCTAGTTTATTTCCTCTAACTCATGGGGCATCACATCAGAGGTGGGGATGATTTCAGAAAAAAATGGAGCAAAATGCTGAATTTGCAGAGCCTGCATCTTGGGGGACTCACCTACTGCTGTTCATATGTTTATATGCTTATATGATGTTTATCCAGCTTGTAACCAGGAACTGAAGCTTCTTGCTAACATTATAATAAAAGCAATAGAAATTAACACAAAGGAAAAAAAAAGTATATGTTTATTGACAAAAGCTGATGCTGGTACATAATGCAGGGAGGAGAGCCTAACTCCAATGCCAAGGTCTGTGCTTGACTGGCATGGACATTGTGGGGGTCAGAAGTAAGGAGACACTTCTGGTACAATGAGAGAGGAGAAAATGAAGATGCTTTGGGAGTAGACTGGTGGGGGCCAGGAACAAATTTGGGGAAATCAGGATTACAAGCACGAATTTCTAATTTTAGAGATTGCTTGTCTCTCAAAAGGAGTGCAAAACTTGTCTGAAAAACTGTTTGTAAAGAAAGTTTTAGAAAAAAATATGGGAAAATATCACTAATATAAATATAGTTCTGTAATGGAGTTGCCCCTTTCATGCATTTTGTCTTGCGGCTCACTGAGCGGGTCTGGTCTCTTCCAGGAGCCCAGGAGAGCATCTCTTGGGAGGTCCAGCGCTACGACGGCTGGTACAACAACCTGCTGCACCACAGCCGCGGTGTGGTGGGTGAGTGCCAGGCCTGGGGAAGGGGTGGCGGGATGGGGCGAGCTGACACTTTGGCATGTGGCTCTCTTTACCACTGAGAGAGAAACCCTTTCTGACTTGAGCCTGAACCAGGCAGGTGACCAGGCAATGCCACCTCGCGTGGCCCTGAGAGTTGGCTGTTTGCACTCAAGATAGGTCCCTAGGTGCCCCTAAGAGCCCCGTTAGAGCAACCTGGAGGGGCCAAGCAGCCCAGCTTCATTGGCCATATCCTCCCCTTGCCACTTCTACCTGCTGCGCAGGCACCATCTGCAGGTCAGGCTGGTGTTGGATCAGTCCCAGAGCAGAGCTGTGCCTCTGCGGGGCCATTCAAAATATCCAAGCGTCATGCACGTAGTGATTAACTTCACGCGTAAGAGAGAAGTAGTGAGATATTTATTAATATAAACCAGTGACTTAACAAAGTTAGTTGTGAATGCAACAGTGTTTTATGAGGTTGGATGGCAGGGCACACCCGGTTATTTACTGCCCAGAGGCCAGGGTCAGACAGAGCTGTCAGGGAGACCCTCCCGCTGGGTCCCGAGGCTCAGAAAGGACCCCCAGCTTTCTGAACTCCTTCTCCGAGAGGAGTCTGGGTGCAACTGGATCCAGTCCTAGTCCCAGACTTGGCCAACGGTTTATGTCTAAAGGATTGTATCTGCACAATCAGCCCTTTACATCACTTAGCTAAGATTGCAAAGTTTAGCATGCTATAAACCACTTAACCAGGATCTGTTGCGGCAAGGGATCTCTCAGCCTCGAGGAGTAACCTTGAGCGAGAGTCCCCACTCAAGGAGACATCCTGGCGTGCAGCCGCTGCTGTGCAGGAGAGCTCAAAGGGCTCTTGGGCTGTCCGCTATTCACAGAGTAATATTTATATCCAGGTCCCCACTCCAGACAGTGTTCTGTCTGTGTTGCCAGCCATCCCCCAAAGTCCAGGTGCAACTCATCACAGCTCCCACTGATGGTTATGGCTTGGGCAGCAGCCGGGAGGGTGGAAAGGGGGAGAGTGCACCGCCACACCAAGGCAGAGGATCTAAAAGGACCCAGCTCTTCCCAGTGGGCATTTCAGTGATGGTCAGGGATCCCAGAGCTAGGAAAAAGCATCTTTAGCCAAAACCAGCATGAAGCTCAAACAGCATTCAACAGAAGGCCAGAGACAGAGAGTTCATGGTCCAGGCATACTGGACCTACTCTTTTCCTGCTCTGCAGAGGGCAGATATTGCATTGTTGGGCTGCTGTGCTGCATCTACAGGTCTGTACAGGCACGTGGGATTTCCCTGTGCCAGTGGTGAGCTGCTTTCTCATGCATACAAGCAGCCGATGGGCCCACCTCCAGGAGAAGTCCCTGAGCCAAGGACCAGGGCAGATCAGGCAGGGTCTTATCTAAAATATTGAAAATTATGAATCCTCTAATTTCCTGCATCCAGATCAGTTGCTCACATGGTGATACAAGGCACAGTTGCAATTCCACAGCTTCCTCTGAGTCTGAAGGTCTCTCCAGCATGATATGTGTGTCATCAGCCCCTTCGTTACACCAAAGCCTGTCAGGGAAACCCAACAGGTCCCCGGCAGACAAGAGCTACGTGTTCCAGAGCAGACAGATCAGATCTTCACATTTTGAAACAAACCTATGGAAACTAAGCCAGATACTAAGCCAGTAATTCAGGATTTCCGAGCTCTGGGGAGCTCCAGCAAATGGAGCCCACTACACTGGTGAAGAGCCTTTCAAAATGAACTTGCACATCACCAAGAAACAAACTCCCACCTCCTGGCTTTTCAGTTACAGGACAGGCAGCGGGTGCGAAGCCAGGGTGTTTCTCTCTCTTCTTCTCCCTCATCTCTCTCCCTCTTTGTCTGTTCCCTCTCCTGTTTCCTATGGTGTTGGCAATCACCATGTTTATGCAGGATTGTGTAGTCAACCTGGGCATCTCAATGTCACTCCAGTTACCCACTGGAACACACCACCCCAGACATCCAGGAGGCAATGGGGATGCAGATGGACCAGAGAAGCACAACTGGAATGGAACATGCCCATGGAGGATCCCTCCTAGTTTTAAGAGGACTGATCCCAGTGTTGCAAGAAGTTTTGAGTGTTGGTACCAAAAACTCGTGTGTTCTTGGCCTCTAGAAGCATCTATGCCATCTTCTTGCTCTCTTCTGGGACCCTCGCACATGCTAGTGTACCCCACTATTGCTGCCTCTCCTGTCTGTTGGGTGCCACCTGACCCATGCCATGTTGCTTTGGTGCCGCAGGTGCCAGACTGCTGCGTCTTCTACCCGCCAACTACGCGGACGGCGTCTACCAGGCGCTGCAAGAGCCCCACGTGCCCAGTGCTCGCCAGCTCAGCAACACAGTGGCGCGGGGACCCTCGGGGCTGCCCTCCCGCAGGAACACAACCGTGCTGGCTGTCTTCTTTGGTAAGAGCTGGGGACTGGCACCGGCTGGAAAAATGTTGGTTTGGGTGGAAAAATGTTGGTTTCTCACACCCCAAGGCCGTGCATTGGACCACTCCTCACCCACCACATCGTAGTAGACGCACACCCAAAAGATAAAGCCTTGCGTATTGCCATACCAAAGTACGGTACAGCCAAGAGAGTTTGTGGAAATTTTTGATGACCTTTGTCAGTTGCTACGAATACCAATATTTGTCATTCGGGAACTTCCTCATTTGTTTTAGCAGTAGAGTTACCCCGTGCTGTGAGTGATTGCTGGGCAGAATTGCTGCAAGTCAGAGCAGTTTTTGCTGTCACGCAGGAGCTCAGCAGGGTCTTGGGTCTCCAAGCCCAGGGATGTCTGTCTGGGAAATATGCTCATCTCATTGAGAAAACAGGCTGAACTTGTTAAAGAAGTGAAGACAATTAGCTCCCTGTGCAGCTTAAGGTTCATACACATCCCTGGACACCCAAGAGGTGGTTCTGGGCCCCAGGAGAGACCACAAGAGGGGCAGACACTAGTGCGTTACCATTTTGCTTCTCTCCCTGGAAGTAGTTTTTCCCATCACACTGGAGCTCAAATGGGTCAACAGCAATGGCAGCCACCAGGCTCAGCATCAGCAGCTACCCTTGGCCTTGAAGGCCACAGGCAAGGAAGAGCTCAGGGAAATAGTGGCTAGATGCAGAGCCTTGCTCCTGGTGAAGTGGTGGCCAGCAGATGGTCAGCTGCCGTTGGTCTCTAAACATCTGCTGGCTGAGTTTCTCCACCCTGGTCCCTCAATAACCCTACCCTACTCATGAGGTCTGGCCAGGAGCACCTGGGGCCCTGTTTTGCAAAGTTGTGGAGCAAACCAGCAGTGAAGGCAGGGAAGGAAACCACCCTTGCTGCACAGGGCGGTCCCCTCAGCCCACATACAGCTCAGCTGCCCACCATCTGTTGGTGGCAGTCCTCCCAGGTGCTGACCACGCTTGGGTCTCTGGCAGGTTTCCATGTGCTCTCAGACATCCTGGGGACGGAGAAACCCGGCTGCCCTGCTGAGTTCCTGAACATCCGCATCCCACCCGGAGACCTCGTGTTTGACCCTGCAGGCACTGGAGAGGTGGTCCTGCCCTTCCAGCGCATCCAATGGGCGATGGAGACAGGGCAGAGCCCCAACAGCCCCCGGGAACAGGTAGGTAGTGTTTCCTTTGCTCTTTGCCTTTCAGCCAAACTCCTCTTCACCCAACTTTGGGGTCTGTAGCAGTCAGGATAGTGTTTGCAAAAAAAAAAAAAAAAAAAAAGGAAAAGTACTGTTGTTTCCTTAAAAATATACATCTCTCAAGTGTTTGAACCAATTGCAAATGAACCCAAAGCACAACCTCCAACATTTGTCGTCGCTCAAGGTCAGTGCTTTTCTTGGCCAAATAAAAAGTAATTACTTTAGATCAGCCTGTGTCACCTATTTTTATGCAAATCTGAGTATCTTGCATGGTTTATGGAGGGTAGAACAGGAAAGGGTAAAGCAGGTGCAATTTGCAGTCTTCCTTATCTGCGAAAGTTTTTATCACCTTCATCAAGATTAGCAAAGGTAAGGGCTGGCTGTATCCGCTGAAACAACTGATAACTGGACCCTTTCTAGTGCAAGTGCAATGTGCTTCCATAATCAATTTATAGACTTGTGCCACTCTAGAAGGTCAGAAATTATGACACCTTGTTTTAGGCACCAACTCTTACCTTTAATAACGTATCACAAAACTGCGCCGGCACTGTCGTGAAGTTGTAAAGCTTCTCTGAGTTTCAGCCATTTTGGAAAAAATCCAGATTTCCCCCCAGTTCCTCCATATTTTGCTGTGCTGAGGCCGGATGTGTTCCCAAGCCCATGGGCTTTTTCTTTCATGCTGGAAAGCTTCCAAAAAAAAAAAGCTTTGCCGAAGCAAAATATTCCCCCAAACCTTTCACATGACAAACCATGATGAGACCAGATTAGCAAGTCATGTTTTCAACAGTATTTCAAACCTTAGAAAAATGAAAACTCCCGCATGTTTTGAGACTAAAAAGGACGTTTTTCATGAAAACGTTTGGCAGAGGAACCACACAACATGCTGCCAGGGCAGTGGGACTCCCTCCTGCCAGTACAGGACTCCCAGAGGGATCAGCTCCCGTGTTTCCAGTTTCCCCAGAGATGGATTTAGTCCTCTTCCAGCTTGGTCTAGCCTATGTAGGGATTCACAGATGTCTGCTTCTGCGCATGGCTGAAAACCATTGGGAAAAAAAATGACCGTACCTGGTCTTTTGTTGTACCTGGCACTAATTCCTGCAGTTTGCATAGAGACTGTTGGTGTATATATTTGCATCCTGACAGCTCTTGTTAAACCAGGGGACAGCGTGTCTGCTTTGCAAGACCAAAAGGGCTGGGGTGGGGCTTTTCGGACCTTCTTTTTTTGCACCTTTCTGCTGAGCCCCTGGCACCTGTCAATGCCTGTTCCCTGTGCCTGTCCTAGACCAACGAGGTGACGGGCTGGCTGGACGGCAGCTCCATCTATGGCCCCTCGCACTCCTGGAGTGATGCCCTGAGGAGTTTCTCGAGGGGACAGCTGGCATCGGGGCCCGACGGGCGCCTGCCGAGGGAGACGGACGGCAGGGTCCCCATGTGGAAGGCTCTGGATCCATCCACGGGACAGGGTGGTCCCTGGGGAATCTACGGTAATGGTGGCATCATCAGTGGGTTTCCAGCTGCTTGGCTCCATCCCTGACGGTGAGCAGGGGGAGCAGGCGGCCCCTGGAGCTGAGCCCAGAGGGGATGTTGGGAAAGGGCAGGGAGTACGGTGAGCTGGGACACGTTGGGCAGGGGTCCCGTGGGAGAGCAGGCAGCTTCCCAGCCTGAGGGGGAGGAAGATGCGTGCCCCAGCGAAGGCACCCCAGCAAAGACACACTGTACACTTAAGGTGCCGCATCCCCGGGAGGCAGCGGGTCATTTCCCAGCCAACATGCAGAGACCAGCAGGTGCTGGTCCCTCTGATCCGAGGCGATGTCCTCTGGGGAAAGGGGCTGCCGCCGACAAAAACTTGCTCAGCTTGCTTTGAATTCCTCACCTGCCTGACCTGTGGTCCGTGCTGGGGGCCCGGTGCTGCTTCTCACTCACTCGGCTGCTCGTCTCCTTGGGGAGGAGGGCAGGGCAAGGAGACGAGGGGATGCTGGGCTGCAGCCACAGGGTGGGGGGTGCCCCTCCAGCCACAGGCAAAGCTAGACCCAGGGGTGGCATCCCCCAGTGATGGTCCTGGTGGCTCTTGCAGACCTGGGGAGCGCCTGGGGGAATGAGAACCGCTTCCTGCAGGCTGAGAGCATCGCCTGGTTCCGGTACCACAACCACCGGGCCACAGAGCTGGCCCAGATGCACCCCACCTGGACTGATGAGGACCTCTTCCAGCACGCTCGCAAGTGGGTCATTGCCACTTTCCAGGTGAGGGATGGGTACCCCCCCAGCTCTGCAAGGACCCCCACCATCCTCCCTGGTGCTGGCCCTGACCCGGCTCCCCTCTGCCCTAGAACATCGTGCTGTACGAGTGGCTGCCGACCCTGCTGGGAACAAGTGTGCCAGAGTACAAAGGTGAGGGCACAGCGGGCGATGGTCTGAGGAGGGGACCAGGGGAGCTGGGGGATGTGGTGGGAGAGGGAGCTTGGCCCCCTTTCCCTCCAGCCTGGCTGCTGGACCATGGCTGCCGCCCCGCAGGTTACCAGCAGCACCTGGACCCCAGCCTCTCACCGGAGTTCGTGGTGGCTGCGAGGCAATTCCTGGCCACCATGGTGCCACCAGGCATTTACAAGAGGTAGGATGAGCCCAGCGGGGCCATGGGGGAGCAGAGCCCGTGCCAGGGAAGGGGATGCCCGAGCTGAGGTGGTGGCTGGGCATGGTCCCTGTCCCCTCCCTGCATCCTGCTCCTTGCTGGGACAGCCAAGCCCTGTCAGCTTGGGGCAGCCCTGGCCAGGGGCTGTGGGTCCAGCCCTTCTCTGCTGTTCCAGAGACACCCAGTGCCAGTTCCAGGAAGTGACCAGCCCCGGAGGCTCATTCCCAGCAGTGCGGCTCTGCAACAGTTACTGGAGCAGAGAGGTACAGGGAAGGGAGCGTGGGGGTCCCAAGGACATGGCAGGCTGGCCAGGGGGGCTTCATTCCTTGCTTTACATTACAAATGACCTCCCAGGGGTCTGAAAGGGAAATTGGGTGCAGAGCATGATGGCCAACCAAGGGCTCTGAGATCCTCCCCATCCAGACTTCCCCAGATACTGTCTCCAGATGCAGAAGGCTCAGTCCTAAGGGTTGAGCTGATGTGGAGAAAATAAACCTGGAAAAAGTCCCTCATCCCCCAATGCCCAGGGTCTGCACCCCTGTGGTCACTAGTTCAGGGGTGTGGGGCTGCCCCATGTCATCAGTCCCATAAGGAATCACCTGCTCTTCCCATCTGCCCTCAGAGCACCAGGCTGCAGCAGGCAGAGCCTGTGGACGTGGACAACCTCCTGCTGGGGATGAGCTCACAGATCGCAGAGCAGGAGGACAACATTGTGGTGGAAGATCTCCAAGGTCTGCACTCCCCTGCACTGCAACTGGGGCACCGCTGGGGGACCCTCTCTCTCCCAGGGCTGGGCAGGTGTCAAGGTGGGGAGGCATGTCCCATCGCCATCAGCATCTAAGCACACGCTCAGCCCAGCTTCAGCCTTGTTAAGGGAGATGCAGAGAAGCTGCAGGGCACGTCAAGCATGTTACTTGGACCATCCTGGCAAGGACATGGAGATGATCTCCTTGTTCAGCACGGCCCATGGCAGAGGGACAAGGCCATCCTAGCAGCTGTGGCAGTTGGGGTTGCTCCTCTGGCTCTGCCTTCCCATCACCACTGCTTTGAATCCACCCGCAGATTACTGGTACGGGCCCCTGAAGTACTCCCGCACCGATTACGTGGCCAGCTGGCTTCAGCGCGGACGAGACTTTGGCCTGCCCACCTATAACCAAGCCCGGGAGCGATTTGGGTTGAAGCCTCTCCAGAACTGGTCGGAACTTGCCCCACACCTGGAGCAACAGGTAACAGGGAACTGGTCTGGGCACAGAAAGCGCGTGGGTCAAAGGACATTGGGACAGTCCAGGCAGTAACTGGCTTTTCCAGCAATGTAGATAAGAGGGACGTCAGTGCACATCCTGCCCTAGTTTATTTTCATGCCTGCGGGGCTGTTGCATTGGAGTAACTGTGTAGTTACATGGCATGAATAACTACATCCTGCCCCAGTGCTAAGCTCCTGTGCCGCTGTGAGCTCTGCTCCTCCTGGGGCTGAGGTGCTCCGGCAGTGATGCTTACTTGCTCAAGTCCAAGCCATGACCTCATGGCTGCATGGGGCTGAGCATCCTCCCAGCCCACAGACATGTGATGCCTGCGACGTGGGCATTCCTCACTCTTCCCGAGGCTTGCCAAGACTTTCTGAGGCCCTGGCAGAATTTCCTCGGCTCACGTGTGTGCGATGGGGGTTTCTGGCCAGGTCCTGGAGAAGGTCGCTGCTCTGTACGCCAACACCACGGCCAGGCTGGAGCTGCTCCCTGGAGGCATGCTGGAGGCTGACGGTTCCCTCTTCAGTGCCATCATCCTGGACCAGTTTGTGCGCCTGCGTGATGGCGACAGATTTTGGTTCGAAAACACCAAGAACGGGTAAATGCGACTTCCCCGTCTGGCACACAGAGCAGGCTGCCCACTGCTTTGCCAGCCGCAGTAAGATGTAACAACTGGGGTTGGAGGAAAAACCATCCTCCAGCTTCCTCTCTTCCTAAAACGGTGTGGGGAGCAAATCCCTCCTCTCACCAGACGGTGACACCCCACGTCACTCCTTGGCCCCACATCTTTTTCCCCAGGCTGTTCACAGTGGAGGAAATCAGGAAGATCCGTAATACCACCTTCCGCGACGTCCTGGCTGCCGTCACCTACGCAAACTCCACGGACCTCCAGCCCCACGTGTTCGTCTGGAGCCAGGGTGAGTGCGAACGGCAGAGCACAGGGAGCAAATAGCACCGGCCAGTTAGGGAGGAGGGCAGAGCGCCGTGTGTCACACAGCCGGTGTCTCAGCAATACAGGGAGAGCATCAGTCTGGTGGTTTCTCAAACCTGACGCCTGCAATGCCCTTAAGCCAGAAAAACATGTGCAAAATGCAAGGGCTGCTTGTAAGGCAGGTGGGCAGCGCTGATGGTAAAAGTGGGCCGAAGTCCAGGTACGTGCATTGCATGTGCTCTGGAAGGATCTCCGGGTACAAAAACGCAATGGATGCCCTGGGAAGTCGTGTTGGGGTTAAAACCCAGCCTCTGCCTACCCCACGCTGTGCCACGCTCCCCACTGATGTGTCCTCCAGCTCCTTCCACATACAAGCACGCACAGCTCTGCCGGTTAAACTGATGAGTGACCTGGAACACAAAGAATTTTGCAGATGAGTTAAGCTTTGCGTGCCGTAACTGCGTAACGCTTCCTACTTTTGCCTTTAGTTGCACCAGCCCCTGAATGTGCCCTGGGTGCTGTACTGCAACGCCCACTCCAGCCCAGCTGCTTGGTTAACCGGGGCTGTTGGTTAACTGGGGCTGCTGGTTAACCGGGGCTGCTGCAAGGGCTTTCTGCAGATGTGGTTGCAACAGCGCTGTGAGCTGCGCCGGGTGGCTTTCAGCCTGAAGCTCAGGGCCCGCATCCCAGCAGGCGAGGAGCAGCCTAGTCCCATGCTGATGAGCACCCCTCACCCCGGTGCCCCTCTGTGCTGTCCTTGAAATGAGTTTCCCTCTCCCCACTGAGACCCAAAAAGAGTGCTGGTGTCATGCCTAGGGTGAGGTGTGGCCAAACGCAGCAGGATGCCTTTTCATCTTGGGATCTTGCCACATCCTTCCCATTTACTGAAAGCAGTTTATTAGGCACACGTTTCAGCCCTTGCAAGGTGTTTGGTTCCCTTGGCGTACACTCCGTGTGATCGTACCAGAGGACTCCCTGGATTTACAGCATCTGGATGAGCAGACGCTCTGAGCCACGATTTGCCATGGCCCAGGGTGCTTCCTGCTGAGCCCATCCCATGGGGAGAGGTGATGGTACTGGACTCCCAGAGCACTTGAGCCCAGTTCAGCACTTGTTTTGCTATAGCAAGCAAAGGTTCAATCTGAGAACAAAGGCTGACCTTTGAAACCTGGAGTTTAACTCGAACATCCCAGTTTTGCAGTTCTCCCTGGGTCACTCGGCCATGAACCCCGCTGGCATCTTAATGCAGAGGTCCCTGGGGACGACGGAGGTGAGATGGGTAAAAGGTCCATGACACTCACAGCCTGTCTACCCCCACGCAGGTGACCCATGCCCCCAGCCCCAGCAGCTGACCGCTCAACAACTGGCCAACTGCACACCCATGACCGTGCTGGACTACTTTGAAGGCAGTGGCGCAGGCTTTGGGATCATCATCGTTGTCCTCTGCTGTCTGCCTTTAGGTTTGCTGCTCTGTTTCTTTACCCATCCCCTCTTCCACCAGAGAAAGGGGCTGACTGCCCATGGACCAGGAACCTCCAAGCAGGAGCTGCTGAGTCCTGGCCACTCCTGAGTCCTTGAGGTGGCAGGGTCCTTGGGCATCAGATGGGAGTAGGGCTTTCATGGTGCAGCCCTGCATTAAACAAAACCATGTAGCGTTGAACTGGGGGTGATGGGGAAGAAACAAACCCCTGTCTGCCTCAGTCGTACTGGTGATGCTTCCGAAGAGGGAAGGAGCTTTGTGGCATCTCATGCTTTCTTCTCCCATGTGTCCCCAGTGACTCTGTTTGTTGCCTGGATCGTTGCTGTTCTCCGCAAGAAAGATTTCCAGAAGCTGCAGAAGAAGCAGCACTCCAGCGTGCGGAGGGAGGTGACCGGCGAGGCAGTACAGGGTGAGGTGGCACTCTTGGTCCTGTGGTGGTGCCTGGTGATACTGCTGAAGCCAGGGCACTTACCAAGGCAGGGCTGGGCTCAGACCTTATTTCCAGACTGGCTGTATTTCCCCAGGAGGGTAGTCAAGCAGTGGAGCAGGTAGTCCAGAAAGGTTGCGCAGTCTCCATCCTATCCAAGACCTACCTGGATAAAACCTTGAGCAGACTGGCCTGACCCCCATAGCTGGTCTTACTTTGGGCAGGAGGCTGGGCGAGAGTCCCTTCCAACCTGAGTCCCTTCCAACCTGAGTCATCCTATGACCCTCTAATTACAACCCTCTCCAGATCACACCTTATATAAAGTAAACCTATGTAGAGCGCTTGCATCAGTAGCTCCAGGACAGGGACTGTATCTCCTTGCTCTGGACACTGGAAAAATCCCACCTCCCTGCTCCATGGCCTGTACTCCTCCTTTGTCCGTATGCTTCAGCTTTGCAGTTGGGAGATCATAATTTTTCCTTTAGCATGTGTCTGGTCATGCAATCACTCCCAAGCTGCCTCTTGGTGAAGGAGGAGTGCAGGTGCACCATTCCAGCTGAGTCCTCTGCTCTCTCCCACCAGTCATGGAGTGGCACGGTCCCAAGACAGACAGCTCTCTCGTCTACATTCAGCTCCAAGCTGACATAGTGCTCAAAGTGCTGGATGGGAGAGGGTCTGTACTCCGGAGCATCAGCCTGAAAACCCATCAAAGGGTGGAGGTGATCCTCTCTAGCAACAAAGGGAACAAAGCTCTGCTCCTGAAGAGCCCCAAGGAGTACGACCTGGTGAGTATCGTGGTGCCTGGGGTATGATTCCTTCCCCTGGACCCTCCGCCATCCTCTGCCACTGGTTGCCACCACCACTGCACCACTCAGTGCTGGGTACTGGCAGGAGTGTAGGTCCCTGAAGGGTGATTGTGGCCTCCTGAGAACCTTCAGGTCCAGCTCACACCATGGAGCGAGCACTGTGGTGAAGAGCAGCAGCGCCAACATCCTGACTGCGCCTCTGCTGCTCACAGCCATGCGGGGGGGTCTTTTGCAGGTGCTGCTTTTCAGTGAGGAGGCAGAGAGGAGCATCTTCCTCGGAAAGCTACAGAGCTACTTGAAGGAGAGTGGCCTTGATCTGCGTCTGTCTGAGATGACAGAGCAGAGCCTGATGAAGCGGGCAGTCACTCAGGAGCAGAGAAAACAAATTCTGGAGACTTTCTTCAGGCACCTGTTTGCTCAGGTATGTAGAGGTGTGGAAGGCTCTGATGCACGGAGGAAGGTATTTCTGTATTGATTCAGCAATGAACATTGCTGCTGTGGCTCTCCGTAATATCTGGTAAGCCATGCACAAGGAAGTTGCCAATACTTTCAGGACCAAGGGACGTCTTCCCTTGCAGAAGACAAAGGGAGTTCTGCTGTGGTGATATAAGGGTTTGAAGTTGCAAAGAGACTTTTGGATGATGTAACTGAGGTCTCCATAATGGTCAGTGGTGTTCAGTGCGAAAGTCAGGTGGTGTAGGAGAAACACGGGACCTCCCCATGGTATCTGCCATGAGTTTTGTGCCAGGGCAGCCACCGGTTTTTGTGCAATGGGTCAGGCAAGTGAACACCAGCCCTCTGCTCTGCCAGCACTCATGGGATTTCTTTTGTGGGACACAACCTGCAGGTGCTGGAAATCGACAAGTCCGATGCTGGTGAGCTCAACTTCGAATCTTCACAGAAGGCAAAGGAGTCTCTGACGTGTGAACTGAGCAGGGCTGAGTTTGCCGAAGCCCTGGGACTCAAAGCCCACTCCGTGTTTGTGGACTCCATGTTCTCCCTGGCTGACAAAGATGGCAACGGCTACATCTCCTTCCGGGAGTTCCTGGATATCTTGGTGGTCTTCATGAAAGGTGGGAGCTGGAGCTGGGTAGTGTCTTCATCTGGTGCTTCAACTCGAGTCACAGGGCAGTGACAGTCTGATTATGTTTTCTGTACGACTGTCCATGGGGGCAGCTGTCTCAGAGCAGTCACAGACAAGTCTGCTCTGTTTCCTGAAGAGACCACGCATCCTGTCCCTGACAGATGATAACAGCCATATCAGATATCATCTCTGACTCCCCCTAAATGACCACTGGAAAGGTAGATTCATAGATGGAGGTTGTGAATGCCAGATTCAGTCAAAGCAGCTCCCAGAAAAAACCTTGCTGTGCAAAAGCACATTTTGAGTTTGCAAAATAACGCACAGGAAAGGATGTGTATCTACCCAATTTTTCACCTTGCACTTGAGAAAGTCAAGTGGAAGGGTGGCACGCTGTTCCCATTCAGTCACCACTCAAGCTGCGATCAGCAGCGTGCTTTCACTCTTTTCAGAGCTGGATGAGACTTCACTACTGTAGCTCCAGACTCTCAAAGACAATGTTTAAAAGCACTTTTGCCAATGAAAATAGGATCTTTTTCTTACTTTGCATCTCTCCCTCCCCACTAGGGTCCCCAGAGGAGAAGTCCAAGGTGATGTTCAGGATGTATGACATTGATGAGAATGGGTTCCTCTCCAAGGAGGAGTTTCTCAGGATGCTCAGGTGCTTCTCCTTACCCCTCTAGGTGCTTTCACAATGTCTGTACACATGGATGTCTTCAAAAGCAGCTCCCAGTTTCTGTGTTTCACTCCCCAAGAGTGCTACGTGAGAGCCCACGGGCTCAGCACTTGTAATGAACAGACCATTTCTCCTGGGAAATTGGTCTGAGGCTCTGCCCTGTGTTATTTGAAGGGCTCAGGCTGTGGTCCTCTAAACTTCCCATCATCTCCCCTTCTTGCTCCAGGTCCTTCATCGAGATCTCCAACAACTGCCTAACAAGAGAGCAGGCAGAGCAGGTGACCGAGTCCATGTTTCGGGCCTCAGGGTTTCAGGACAGGGATGAGCTGACATGGGAGGATTTCCACTACATGTTGCGGGACCACGACAGCGAGCTTCGTCTCACCCAGCTCTGTGTCAAAGGTCAGTGGGCAGGAGCACTGGGTCACCCCAGGCCCTGCAGAGCCGGGGGTGATGGGCAGCACCCAATGCGTAGCTCCCAAACCTTGTCCCATCAATCTCTCCAACCCAGCTGCAGTAACGGGGCTGTTGCTCTGTGTGTGGCGTGTTTGGGTCAGCTCAGTGCCTCTGAGCCCCAGCCCTGGCCAGGGGACCTGCCTAAACCTTCTCCACCACATCTCACACTCTCTAAACAGCTCTTTGTCCTTTTGGTTCCTGAAAGGCATCCCTGAGGTCCTCAAGCAAAACCTGCACAACCGCGTCTCCTTCATAAAAAAGAAAGAGCCGAAAGGGTAAGCTCTCCTCCTTAGTCTGGCGGCTGCTGCTCTTTCTTCTTCTCTTTCTGCCCTGATGCACATCCGTCCTTGGCCTCGGCCTCTCCGATAAATGCTCCCACTGGGTTTTCGCAGGCCCAGCACTGGGGAAGGGGGACGGCCGTGCTGGGACACAACTGTGAGCAAGCCGAACACTGCAGTGGAGCTGCTGCCCACCCCTGCCACCCAGCGGGGCAGAGGGGAGGGACTGCGTCCCGCAGATTCCCCCTCGCATCCACCATGTGGGGACGGGAGTCCTACCTTGCTTTTCAGAGGGGCTGGGTATCCAGGGGTGAATCCAGCCCATGTACCCTGCAATTAAAGTTAACGCAAGCAGGTGTGCAGGAAAGAGCTGGACACCTTCTCAGAAGAGCCTGAGATGGAAAGCGGAGGAATGGGGAAAATTTTGGTGAGCCCTTCCTGCAAGCACAGCTTTGGGCTAGACATAGCTCTCTTCCCAACAGAACCATCTCAGATGAGGAGAAAGACCCAAACCTGAACAGCATGAGCCAGTATGTGGAGCGAGAAGGCCAAGAGCTGAGGAAGAGACCATTCAGAAAGTGAGTACACCCTCTCCTCAAAGGGTGCGCTGCTCGGACCTGGGTTCAGCCCGCCTGCTGTTTCTCTGTGTCAGACTGGGTCATCCTCTGCTCAAATGGCACAGCTGCAGGGACCAGCACCCCCAGGGTGGTGGTGCAACGCAGGGAGGGGATGTGAGACCATCCCTGCAGGAGATGCCCCAGCCCCTCAGGCACAACATGCTGGCCGAGGAGCTGGGGGAACAGCCCCATCCTGGTTGGGACAGTGCCATAGCCGGGTCTGGTTGATGTGGTTGACCTGTGGGCTGCCTGCAAGAGCTGCAGGAGAGACTCTAGTCCTCGCTGCTGTGGTGGCCCCAAATATTTCTACAAGGAAGATGTTAAGCAGTTGTCACTTGTGGCCAGAATATCGTGATTTGCCTTAATAGTTCCAAGGACTTTCCCCTACCCTGTGATTGTTTTGGAGGGTTGAATATTACTATAAAAATTATCTTTTACAGTTTTTAGCTATGATTTATAAATCACTATCTGCACACTTATTATCAGCTTTCAAAAGTGTATAGACTATGGGCCAAATCGAGATGAACTGCTGACACTGTGCTCTGCAAGTCCCTGCCGTTACTGGCATGCAGAGGTGGTCACAGCGCTGTACCGGGAGGAAGACCCACATCTGGGCAGCATTGCCCTGAGCCATTCCTTGCCGGCTAAGCCTCAAAATGACACCCGCCCTCCTGTATTTGCCAGAGTGAACCAGTACCAGCTGCATTTATACACTGAAGCCCAACGGAAGAAGTACGAGCGAAACAAAGTTCAGCAGAAGATCCAGGAGTTCAAGCGCTTCGTCGAGAATTACCGGCGCCATATCGTCTGCGTGGTCCTCTTCTCTGCCATCACTGCTGGCCTGTTCGTGGAGAGAGCTTACTGTGAGTGCCCACCCAGCCTCGCCGCCCCAGATGTGGAGGTGGACATGGTCTCTGCTCCTTGAAGTTGCTGGTTGCATGGGGCATGGGGTGTGAAAGGTCCCGGCACAACTTTGGGCAACAGTGTTTGTCCTCCCCTGGAATAACCAAAGGATTAGTGAGGTAGGATGGGACCTCTGGAAGGGTCTGGTCCAACGCCCTGCTCAGAGCAAGGCCAATTTCAAAGCTGAACCAGGCTACTGAAGGCCTTGCCTAGAGACGGTTTGAAGAGATCCGAGGTTGGAGATCCTGCCACCTTGTTGGTCCTGTGCTAGTTTTTGGCATCCTCCCTGTGAAGAGTTTTTATTTTATGTCAAACCTGAATTTCCTTCAATGAAGCTCATGCTGTTTTCTCTCATCATTTCACTGTGCATCCGTGAGACAGAGTTTGATTGTCTCCCCTCTGTAGCACCCATTAAGTGGCTGCCAACAGCCACAAGGTCTTCCCTCACCCGTCTCCTCCAGCCTGAACAAGCCCATTTCCCTCAGCCTTTCCCCTATGTGACGTCCTTCACCTCCCACCCATCTTGGTGGCCTCCACTGGACTCATTCCAATTTGTTGACCCCTCTCATATTGGGATGCCCAACCGAGGACACACAGCCCAGCAGAGGACAATGCCCTCCTTTGACCTCCAAGGGGACCCTGTCACCCAGCAGCTCTGGGGGGGTCTGATGCAGAGAATCATGCCCTTGCCCCCACACAGCCCCATCCCTGATGGCCTTTCCTTGGTGGAGCCACGCAGGTGGGTTGCAGGAAGGATCATGGCCCTCAGTGCCATGCACGTTGACGCCCCCTCTGCTCTCTCTCTCCAGACTACGCTTTTGCGTCCCCCAGCACCGGAATCGCACAGACCACCTTTGTGGGCATCATCATCTCCCGGGGGTCAGCTGCCTGCATCTCCTTCATGTACTCCTACATCCTGCTTACCATGTGCCGCAACCTCATCACCGTCCTGCGGGAGACCTTCCTCAATCACTACATCCCCTTTGATGCCGCCGTGGACTTCCACCGCTGGATTGCCATGGCAGCCCTGATTTTCTCAGGTAGGTGGGCTGCTGGGGGATGTGCCACCCACGAACCACAGCTAAAGCAGGAGGACCAGCCCATCATGGCACAGCAGGACCAGGCAGAAGCTTGAAAACCCACATGGAGCCTGGAGAGACATAGATGCTTTGCACCAGAGGAGAGGAGGAATTGCCAGGTCCCTGGGCACGTCAGCAGGGTCTGCCACGTCTCCATCCACAGCAACAGTGATGCTTTTCTCTCCCGCTTTCTGTCTCTTACAGTGCTCCACACTGCAGGTCACGTAGTGAATGTCTACATCTTCTCAGTCATGCCTCTCAGCGTGCTGTCCTGCCTCTTTTCCAGTGTCTTTATGGATGACGGGTAGGTGAAATTCAAAGCACAGTCCAGACACGGTGTCCTGGGCATGGCACAGGAATGAAAGTGGAAACCGGGCATTTGTTCTGGCCACTCCATAGTGCAGTCTCTTGTCCCTCTCCAGGTCACAGCTCCCACAGAAGTATTACTGGTGGGTCTTCCAGACTATTCCAGGTGAGACCACCTGCCTGCATGCCTGTGCCCAGGATGGGCAGCCCTCTGTGGGTGGAGCCGCTGTGGGGCTGCCCTGACCCACTCCCCCCGGGACCTCCCAACCCCTCCTCCCGCAGGCATGACGGGAGTGCTGCTGCTCGTCATCCTGGCCGTGATGTACGTGTTCGCCACCCACCACTTCCGACGTGTCAGCTTCCAGGGCTTCTGGATCACCCACCATCTCTATGTGCTCCTCTACATCCTGGTAAAGCATTTGGGCTGGGAGGGTGGGGTGTTGCCAATGCATTGCAAGCCCGTGGGTCAGCCTGGCCCACACAGTGAAGTAGCTGGGGAGGTCCCAAGGGAACTGGTGGCCATAATCTTGGCTGCTGAGCCCCAAATCAGAGATGGGGCGATGGCTTGTTGTGCCAAGTGCCATGCTGATGGGGGCTGCTCCCTGCCCAGGTCATCATCCACGGCAGCTATGCGCTGATCCAGCAGCCCCGCTTCCACATCTACTTCATCATCCCGGCTCTCATGTACAGCGCAGACAAGCTGCTCAGCCTCAGCAGGAAGAAGGTGGAGATCAGCGTGGTGAAAGCCGAGCTCCTGCCCTCAGGTACCGCATCCTCCCCGGGCAAACACCCAGGGCTGCAGCGGTGGAAGAAGCGCAGCTTCCAGCCCTGCCAGCTCTGAGATGGCAGCAGCTCCCAGCCCAGGTGGCACACGGGTGACTCTGGCCCCAGGAATGGTCCCGCGGGCTGTCACATGCTGGTGGCTCAGGCTGGCACGTCCAAGAGTTAGCTGCATCCCATTACACATCGTGTTGCCCCGATGCCTTTGCAGCACCCCTGCATGGCAAGGGTCTCCTGTGCCACCCCCACACAGGTAGGGAAACTGAGGCACGGAGCTCGGGCCATCACACCCTGGGATCAGTTATTTACCCAAGAAGAATTACTTGGGCCCTGGGCTGTGCCCTGGCACGGCCTCTCCAGCATCCTGAGCCCTGTGCCTGGCCCCATGGCTTGTCCCCGAGCCCTTTCCCACCCACCAATGCTCAATGTCTCCACCTTAATGAAGCCCCCATCCCTGTCCCCCCCTAGGTGTCACCCACCTCCGGTTCCAGCGGCCGCCGGACTTTGACTACAAGTCCGGGCAGTGGGTGCGCATCGCCTGTGTGTCCCTGGGCACCACCGAGTACCACCCCTTCACCCTGACCTCGGCACCGCATGAGGACACGCTGAGCCTGCACATCCGGGCCGTGGGGCCCTGGACCACCCGTCTGCGGGAGCTCTACTCCCCCGAGAGCCTGGCCCTCATCAGCAAGCTGCCCAAGGTGAGCCCCACGCTGCTTCTCCGGGGACATCCAAGCCCAAGAGCATCTCAGCAATGGGTTGTGCCCAGCCCAAGGTGCTTCTCCAAGCCTTGAAGGTGGCCAAGACCTAGGCAAGTGGAGGAGGGAGATGGTCTGCTGACAGCTGGCTCCCTTTCAGCTCTATCTGGACGGGCCCTTCGGGGAGGGCCATCAGGAGTGGAACAAGTTCGAGGTGTCGGTGCTGGTGGGAGGAGGCATCGGGGTGACACCTTTCGCATCCATCCTCAAGGACCTGGTCTTCAAGTCATCCATCAACTCCAAGCTGCTGTGTAAGAAGGTAAGTGGAAGCATCTGGAGGACAAGAGCCACCTCCTGAGCTGGTGGCTTCTTCAGGGGCAAAATCCCCCACGACTGAGCTAGGAAGGAGCCCCATGGATGTGTGTGGGGTGCTGGCCCCATGCTGAGCCTTGTCCTCGTGTGCCACAGATCTACTTCATCTGGGTGACGCGCACACAGCGGCAGTTTGAGTGGCTGGCGGACATCATTCGTGAGGTGGAGGAGGCAGACAGGAACGACCTGGTGTCCGTGCACATCTACATCACGCAGCTGGCCGAGAAGTTTGACCTGCGCACCACCATGCTGGTGAGCCTGGCTGCCCTCCGGGGAGGATGCCATGCCGTGCTGGGCTGTGCTGGGCCATCTGACACGCGCTGATCTCTCTTCCAGTACATCTGCGAGCGGCACTTCCAGAAGGTGCTGAACAAGAGCCTGTTCACGGGGCTGCGCTCCATCACCCATTTCGGGCGCCCTCCCTTCGTACCCTTCTTTGACTCGCTGCAGGAGGTGCACCCCGAGGTCAGTGCCTGGCGGGGGACAGTAGGGGGGGCACCCACCAGCCGGCGTGGAGGACTGGTCTCAGCCTGGCCCCAAAGTCTTGAAGACGTTGGTAGCATTCACACCAAGGGGAGGGCAGAAGGGACATGAGCCCCACTTTCCCTCTGGACCCCCGATGAGGGTCACCAATGCCCCACACCAGCCAAATGCTGCCCCCCCACCATGGTGAGACCCTGGCTGCAGCCACTGCCAAGAGCTGGCAGAGACCTTGGGGGATCCCACCCTTCCTCCATAGCCCCAGTGGGTCCAAAGGGAGGTGACAACCTCCCTGACAGCCTCCTCAGGCTGGGGCAGACTGCTCGGCTGGTGTCTGTGCCCAAAGCTGCCCGAGGACAAGGGGCCGGGGGGGGCTGGGCTGAGGGGAGAGGTGGTGCTGCTGGGTTCCACCCCTTTGGCTCCCTCCTTCCCCAGGTGCAGAAGATCGGGGTGTTCAGCTGTGGCCCACCCGGGATGACAAAGAGCGTGGAAAAGGCTTGTCGGCAGCTGAACAAGAAGGACCAGGCGTACTTTGCACATCACTATGAGAATTTCTGACCCTACCCCATGCCGTTTCACCCCCCGGGCTGCAGCCTTCTTCAGAAATGTGTGTTCAGCCCCAGCACCCATGCAGTGATGCTTCGGGTGGTCATGGCCCTGGGGTCCCACCCACCACCATCCCCAGGAGAAAGCCATCTGTAGCCAAGAGCATGGATGCTGAGACCCACAGAGCTGAGACCAGCACGTGGTGCACCAGTAAAGCGTTGCCATCCCAGCACCGCCCTGCACAGCCCCAGCATGAGCCCCTGAGCCCAGGGCATCCTGCTTCCGCCCGCACACTCCCACAGCCCCACGCCAGGCTTGGGCCAGAGTGTCCCAATCCCGAAAACCCAGTGTGCAGGTCAAGCCTGGCTCTGCCACCTTAATCCCACGAGACAGACCCGGTCCGCTGCTGAGTCACACGGGGAGTGGCTCCGAACAGGTTTGGGGAACAGCTTGGCACCTCTGCACAGCCTGAATTCACAGCACTTTGCCCCAAGACGTGGGCAGCACGCACAAAGGGTGACAGCCAGCCGGGCTCCACTCTCCTCATTAGCGCTTGTTAGCACTCTGAGCCTTCCCTGGGTTTGCATAGGGCCTTAGTTGTATTTGTGTTGGCTTCTTTCAGCAGTGTCACCGTCCTTTGATCGGGGGTCATTTGTGCTTGTTTAACCAATGCCTGGCTTTGCATCACTGGGCTGCTGTTCTCGCAGGCTGTGATTGAACTTAAATAAAGCTGATTGACGTTTTAAGTCATTTTCTTGCCTCCTGTAGTTGGGTCTTGGTCACCTGAGGATTTGCAACACTTGTGGAATCGTGCTGGCCTTGCTTCCCTTACAGAGGATTTGCAACAGCCCACTGGGAAATGGACTCATAGAATGGTTTGGGTTGACAGGACCTTAAAGATCATCCTATTCCCACCCCTGCCCTGGGCAGGGACACCTCCCACCAAACCAGGTTGCTCCAAGCCCCGTCCAACCTGGCCTTGAACCCCTCCAGGGATGGGGCAGCCACAGCTTCTCTGGGCAACCTGGGCCAGGGGCTCACCACCCTCACAGCAAACAATTTCTTCGTGAGATCTCATCTAAATCTCCCCTCTTTCAGTTTAAAACCATCGCCCCTCATCCTATCGCTCCCCTCCCTGATCCAGAGTCCCTCCCCAGCTTTCCTGGAGCCCCTTTAGGGACTGGAAGGGGCTCCAAGGTTCTCCCCAGAGCCTTCTCTTCTCCAGGCTGAACCCCCCCAACTCTCTCAGCCTGTCCTCACAGCAGAGGGGCTCCAGCCCTCCCAGCATCTCCGGGGCCTCCTCCGGACCTGCTCAAACAGGTCCACGTCCTTCTTATGTTGGGGGCTCCCGAGCTGGCCACAGTTCTCCAGGTGGGGTCTCTCAAGAGCAGAGGGGCAGAATCGCCCCCCTCGCCCTGCTTCTTTTGATGCAGCCCAGGTTACACAGGAGTGTTTCCCCTGTCCTGGTGATGCACATGGTGTGAGGTGGGGGAGGATACAGATTCGAGCCCAGGCACAGCCCCTTCAGCTGTGTCCTGCCAGAGTCAGCACCCCCAGCAATGCCCCCCCCGGTGGCGCTGCCCCCCAGCAGGGCCTGCCGTCGGAGCAAATTACAGCCCAGGATCCCAGCGAGGCTGAGCCTCAGGAACAGCTTCAGCCCTTGCGGCGATGACCAGCGGTCCCCCAGCCATGGCACGGGGGCTGCACAGCCCTGGCACCCCCAGGGCAGGAGTTGGGGGCCAGGAGAGCCCCAGGGCTCAGCAGGAAGCCCCGGCTCACGCCACTGCCGAAAGCAGGGCAGCCTTCCCCTGCCTGGCCGTCAGACACCCTTCGCCAAGTTGCATTTTAGCAATTCTTGGGAAGGCTCTGCTAACACCACATCCGATTACGAGGCCAGGCTCCTGGGTAGGTTTTACTAACTCAGTCTGACACATTTTTAAGTTTTACGACCCTGTTTACACAGAGCAGTCCTCTAACTGCTTCTCATTCTTGCTACAGGACGTTCCCCTGGGTTATGTCTTGGCCCTGTTAAAACACAGCATCGACTTGCAGGTTTCTACCTCTGCCAAGATTAACTGATCCACCTCTGCAATAAAAACAGGCTTTGATTTGCAAGCGGTTGGGTCAGTGAAGGTTTCCTGGTCCTGCCTGCACCAAGCTCAGCTGCAGCCTGCCAGCACCCCAAAGTCAGACGCCTCCAACCCAGCTCCCCAACGCTCCAACAGACACAGACACACCAGGTCGGCAGCATTTATTGAGGAAAGTTCAGTACCGGCCCAAGAAAGGGACTGATCTCTCAGTACTAAAATTAACACGAGTGTAATCAAAGATTAAGATTTCACTATCTATCTGCAACAGAGAATGATCTGAACGTGCAGCCGCTTCCCCTACAGGGGGGCTGGCCAGGCTTTGTTCCACAGGCTGTCACAGTCCCTGAGCGTGCCCAAGGGAAGGTGTGACTGGAAGGTGGATTATTCATGCAGGGCATCCCACGCCCAGGGATTGCCATGCAGGAAGAGCTGCAGCAAGCACAGCCCCGGGGCAGTGCCGGGGCGGGCAGGTGGAGTGCCAGCATCTCCATCCTTGCTTCAACCCATGTGACTGGTGACACCCTGCCCCAGCGCCACTGCGTGGACAAACCCTACCGCCACGCAGGTGGCTCTGCCCCATATGGATGCAGAGACACCCAGGCTCTTCAGCGTGTGGGGTCTGGCGGAGAAGAGCCAACTGTGTGAACCATCGTCTCTAACCAAACAGCAGCGTAAACTGTGTTAACCAAACAGCAACCAAACAGCTTTGATTCAAACTATTCCCTATTGCTCTCCATTTGTAATGACCTGTTAATACTCTAGTGGCGTATCCCTCGGTGCCATTCACCCTCATTATCGTTTGATTTTCCAACTCTATTACAAAGCAGCGCCTGCCTAAGGTGCAACAGCCGTACATCAGCCTCCTGTGGCCTCATGCTTCGTGTCTCAGGCAGGCGGCGTAACGGGGGAGAGGGCCGGGCACTGCGGCATCTCAGGGGCTGTGGTCGGTGGGGTCACACTTCAGCATCACTTTGACTCCCTCGCCCCTCTTGGTGGTCTCGAACGCCTCCAGAGCCTTTTCCAAGGGGAAGCGGTGGGTAACCAAGGGCTTGACATTGATCCGCTTGGATGCGAGCAGAGCAATTGCCACAGGCCACCTGCAAGGCAAACAGAGAGCAGGAGGTGAGAGCGGCCACCAGTTTGGAGCCCCACTGAAAGAGCATGGAGGCGCCTGGTTTCATGACAGTAATTCCCTTAGCCCGGGCAACCAAGGGGAGTTTTGCCCGCAAACAATCTTCTGGAGGGGGAACCTCAAGCATCAGGCATGGGAGATGGGACACGCCAACTGCTGTGGGCTGTCGAGCACCGAGATGGCCGGCACTGCTGTACAGACAGTGGCTGTGCTTCACCCGCAAGAGGCTGAGCAAGTAAAAATCACAGGGAACAACTGCACTTCTGAAGCACCAAATGAAAAACACAACTGCTGTGTGCCGCTCTCCTCTCGCCCAGCCTCCTTGCTTGCAGACCGATCGCTGGAGTTCAAACTCACTGAGTTGGTGCAGGGAGAAAAAAGGAAAAGCCTCAGTCAGCTTCCAACCTCTTCTTTGGCAGAGACTCACCCAATTTGACTGCCTTGCCACTCCATTTGCATGGGCAAAATTAGAGGGATGGGGACAGGAAGGGATGCAGCAGCTAATCTAATTCCCAAACTGCCTACTTAAAGACATCTCTTATTTTAAGAAGGAGCCTGACTACATCTCCTAAATCCTTCCTGGAAACCACCTCTGCAGACTAAGCAAAGATTTGTGTTCCCCTAGCAAGAGACTACAGCTCTGAACAGAGCAGAAACCAGGCTGCAAACACGCGACGCTGGGTCTCGAGCCCTGCCCAAGGAGCACGAGATCAAAGAGAGGACAGCTGAGCTTCTCCCGCTCCCAGGGCAAGGCCAGCTTTCAGCACACTCAGAGACCTGCCTGCCCACGAGCCACGCAGTTCAGTTCTCTGTAGAGAACACAAACGCCTTCAGACTGGCTCCAGATGTACCTTCAGCTCCAGCAAAATGATGAGAACTAAACAAGGCTCTTGCTCATCCCAGCATTCACTGATCCCCAGCAAGATTGATGATGTGATTTCCTTCCACGACGAGCAAGGAGAGCAGAGCTGAGCACCAGCAGCAAGGCTGGGTATGCTTGGCTTGGCATAGGGTGCAGAGCTTGGGATTTTGACTTTTTGCCTAGAATTAATATTCCCCATATCCTTTGCCTCAAAAATGGAGAATAAAGCAGTTAGTAAGGTGGGTGCCGGCAGGCCGCTTCTCACAAAGCAGTGTGTAGGGTCAGGGCCAGGCCAAGCTGCTGCTCAGAGATCTCCCAGCACAAAGGGTTGAAGCAGCTAAAAGCTGTGTGTTCCTCCCTGCCATGCCAGGAGCCAGTGCACTCGTGGACAAGCCAGTCTCTTCCGAAACACCCTCAGCACCTGGCCTTCCCTTTCTACAGGGCATAAGATTTGAAGACACAAATGTTATGGTTTTTTTTTTTTTCATTTTGGCCTGCTTGTTTGCAGCAGAGTAAGGGTTTATTGGGCCTCTTCCTTTCTTTGCCCCAAATGCCGCAGGAAATGGGAGAGTGGGACAACCCAGCTGGGCTGGGCTGCTTTGTTGTGGTCAAGTTTGCAGTCCAGGAACCAAGGCATAAAATGCAGGACACATCAATCAGACTGTCTGCACTGCAGCGTTGGCATTTCAGAGTGACATGAGGTTTAACCAACTGTAAGGAAAACCAGCCTTTTCCACATCCTCTCTCCTTGTGGAAAGCAGGAATTTCTTAAGGACAGACTTGGAGACAAATCAGCCCATGCTGCACAAGACTCACGTGTTGCAGTAGCGGAATATCCCCCGGATATCCACCTCCCGCACGGCGGCGTTCACGATGGGCACAGTGACCATCTCGGGCCCCAGCCCCACCAGCACTAAGGTCCCACCGGAACGAGTGGCCTGGAGAACGAACACACAAATAAGTTATATTTTGCAAAATACAGTCACCAGAGCCTGTGCAGCATTCTGTAAAAAAATAAAGCCACACTTTGTGCCTGTAATGGACTGCCCAGGGCACAGCAGAGAAGCCGGGGTGAGACAAGATACTGTCCGGAGCCCATAAGCGTGAAACATGCAATAAACAAGGCTTAAAAAGCAAACTCACAAAAACCTCTGAAGGATTTTGGTATCTAAATCTCATTCTGAAAAATGATGGCACTTAGGAGTATGAAAAGTACTTTTGGATTTCAATGGGAGAGATTTAAAACTGAGAGCCTGATGCTCCGCTGGAATTTATCTTTTTGCAGCTTGTCCCACGTGCCTCCTGCCCTTTCACTGTGAAGCTCTGCACTACCTTCTCCGCATCCTCCCGCTGGGCAGACCATGACAACAAAACATCCCCTCCTTAACTGCTTTCTTCACCTGCTGGAATTAATTTTCTTAATTATTCTCCTTAGTTGAAGCTGTCCTACTTGTAGCAGCTCCCCGACACTGCTGCGTAGCCATGCTTGGGCTTCGGGGTCTTAGTGCAGGCTCTCTGGTAAGTGGTGAAGCACCCGAGCACCAAATCAGATAATTATCCCCACACTGCCTACAAAGAAGTTAACTCTTTAATTGTCTCTCTTAATTTGTTGTCTAACAAGTACCTTCTCTCCCCCACGCCAAGCCCACTGAAATTAAGCACTATGGGAGCAAAATAACTGTCATTCACTGCAGCGTCCCAGAAAAAGAAAAGCCAGTGCCATCACCGCTTTACCCTGGGGACAAGCGGTACTCACATAAATGCCAGCCTGAATGCAGGCCTGCACTCCTGTACACTCCACAGTTATCTCAGGCATGCAGCCAAGCAGACTTTCCACTTTGGAGGCCAGCTCGTGCGGGGTCTCATTCTTCACCTGAATAGTGAAATCTGCCCCCAACTCCTTGGCTTTTTGCAGACGAGAGGCAGATAAATCTGGGGAAAGACAAAACAAACCAAGGATTGCAGCACTACGTGAAGCAGAAGGGGAGAGAGAACCCAAGCCTGCAGTCTGCTCCCTAACCCCATCTGATGTCTCAGCAGAGTCCCCTTGTTTGGTGACCAGCCGTCAGTTCTCTCAGGAGAGAAGACAGACCTTGTTATGTGGCAGGACGAGGTGGGAAACTGCAGCCCAGCCAGACCAAAGGGCTTCCCACCCTTGATACAAGCAATCCACCATCAAGGAGCCCTGATGGAAGCACACACATCTGGGGTCTGAAGATGTGTTCACAGGGCAGCAGGCAAACAGGAGAGAAAAGGCTCCCTCCTGCAAATTCAGGCAGCCTTCAGTGAGGAGATCTGCAGGGTGGAGACCCGCTCACTTTTCTGGTTAGGCAGAGAAGGCTGAGCAATGAGGACAACTTAAAGACACAGGAGACTGCAGAAGAGGGTGTGTTTCAAAGAGGGTGAAGCATAAACTCACAGATTAAATCCACACCACGCAAAGCGATGTCCGAGTGAAAGAACACCTGCCACCTCTAGACCCAAGGGGTGATCAGTTCATCAATCGCCTGATTTCTTTCTGGTACCGCAGGAACACCGAGAGTGTGCCAAGACAAACCAGAAGGCCAAGCTTAACTCCCAAGGGCATGCACATCCATGCCACAAGCAGAAACCACAGCAGGAAGAGCCGTGGCCAAGCACTGGTGGAACACCAGCGCAGGCAAAGGCAAAAGGCAGCAGAAGGGCAGGACAGACAGGGCAGTGCTGAGCTACACTCACTCTGGCTGAACAGTGCGGTTATGTCTAACCAAAGCTGCCACTGTCTAAGGCTGCACTGCCCAGTGTCTCTCTGGCAATGACGCTTTTGTGAAGCAGCTTCATTAATTCCTCCACTGGTGAAAACGGACTGTAAAAACCCATGTTATACACACACTCTGCGAGTTAACCTAAAGAGGAGCCTACAATGAGGCAAAAAAACGCCCCTCGCTTTTGCATTTTCCTTCCCTGGCTCTCAAGATTATCTGCTATTGCCCACACCCCAAGGATACCTCTCACAGGGCACCAAGCAGAGGCAGGGTTGCTCTGACCTTGCTCCCTGATGACCCAGAAATGACCTGGCTATGGACGGGACAGCGCTGAGAAGCCTTTCCGACACGAGACGGCAGGCTCAGAGGATCATTAATGTGGCCATTTCACCTCTAAGGGTACCAGATGAGAGCAGATCACAAGCTCTCTGAGGGCTTCCTCAGTGAATCAACAGCAGATGCTTTCAGCTGAGCGAAGTGCAGAATGCATCAGTTGTCATCACTGAGTGCGTCCCTGCTGTTACAGACCTCTCCCACCCTTTTACCCTCCTTGTAACAGCACTGGAGGCTGCTGAGATCTCTCAAGCAGATTCTGTCACAGACGAATGAGCAGGCAAGCCCATTAAAAAAAAAAAAAAGGGAGCGGATCTGGTAATATGGCGGACTTCAGATACCCCATTAACACAGAGCAACAAAGATGGTGATGATAAATGGCTGCAAAGGCATGGCTGTACGCTGGTACTCTGTCGAGAAGGATCTTGACAGCACTGTAAATATCTTCATAGAATCATAGAATGGTTTGTGTTGGAAGGGACCTTAAACACCATTTAGTTCCACCCCCTGCCCTGGGCAGGGACACCTCCCACTAGACCAGGCTGCTCAAAACCCCATCCAGCCTGGCCTTTTGAAGATCCACAAAATGGTTTGTACCACAGAGCGAGCTGCCCTGGCGGGTAGCCACACTGTTTGTCTCTTCTCTTCCACAGCCCATGGAAGGAAGCCGCCCATCCCTCTCCAGGCACCACTGGTGACCAGGACATCTCTGGAGATAAGGAGGTGGACAGCAGACAAGAAGAATAGCACTTCCCAGGCAGAAACCACCTCTTCGCCTTGCACTGAAGCAGTGGTCTACAGAGGCCTGTGTGTTGGCACTGGAAAAGATATCCGGATCAAAGGTGGAAACTGAGCTGTAACAGCCAGAGATGTCCTACACCCAAAACTGAGGGGTAAGCAATGCCCTAGGCTTGAAGACTTAGAAAATGATGCCTTTGCCAGGACACACAGCACACCCACCCACCACAAACTGGAAAATACCCATCTCACCAGGGCACAGCCTTCAGAGAAGTCAGAGATGGGGATGAGGGGAAAATATCAAGGGAAAAGAGGAGGACGAGGCCACTGCTCTGACACGAGCCGCTCTGACTCAGCCCCAGCGGTGGGAGGAAGACAGGCCAGAGGACCTACCCTGCCCACCATGGCAAGTGTGACGTCACTTACGGCCAGGGCAGGCGATGGACATGCCCACGCTGGCAATGGGAGCACTTGGGATGCCGGGTGTGGGCACACCCACCGAGATGAGCACCCAGGAGACCTGTGGAGGGAGTTTCAAGACGGGGTAACAAAGGATAATAAAATGCAGACAAAGGAGGAAAAGCCAAGGCTGTAAAGTAAGGGCAACATCACCCTGGAAGCCTTAACATGGGCTCTCGTTCCTGGGGCTGCAGGAGGCATTAGTCACGTCTGTCCGTCCCAAGCTGTGAGCACTGGGCCTCAGGCCACGTGTACAATCACGACCCTCTGCTAGCTCAGCTGCACGCAGAGACCTCCCACCAGCAAAAGCGAGTCCATGGACATTTTTGAGGCACTTGAAATGCTACGAAATACTTCTGCCTGGCATGGCAGGTGTCTCCCAAATCTCAGTGTACAGCAAGGAGACCACAGGGGCTCAACAGTGCTCCAAGCAGTGGATGAAACTCCCCATGAAGTTTGGCCTCAAAACACCCGCTTGTAGCAGACACAGCTGGATTCAGTCATTTAGAGAATCTGCCCAGTCACTGATATATTTTATACTGTCTCTTTGGCAGAAATACATTCAGAGGCAGTGTCCTGGAGCAACAGGCCCTGCCAGCCAGTGCCTTTCAAAGTGGTCACAAAAGTCACTCTCTGGCAGCAAAAAAAACCCCACACTTTTCCTGTAGTTGGCCTCTGGTTTGCTGACCTGGTTGGGAAGAAAGTCCTCGCATCAGAGATGCATACAGGACACATTGTCAGACCTGGTCAAGGCTGCGATAACATCTCAGTACACCTGGCCTAATTGAATCACGGCTAAGCACTTACTGAAGCAGACAGGTCTGCAGGTTATCAGATGAGAAGGTTACCGTATTGTTTAGAGCTCCAAACACTTGTGAGTCTTGGGAAGGACCAAGTCGTCCAGATTTTAAACCTTACTGTGGCTGAACCCCACACAACTCTTGGGAAACTGGTCAATTATACAATTAAAGGGTTGCATCTTGCCTCTAGTCAGGAATTTGTTTTCACTTCCTGGTGGCTGCAGCTAATTAAAGTTTTGGCTGCCAGACTAAGAGTAGCCCGTTCTTCTATCTCCGCTCCCACGGAAGTTATCAAATTACACTTAAGCTTCTCATGATGGTTTACGAGCCAACTTAACATGCAAATATTCTTGAAGCTTTCACACTTTCTATGTTGATCTTCTTTCACAAAGGAGTTGAACTCCGTCCAGTTATTCATCTTCCCTGACCTTGACTTCCAGGGTGTCTGGAAGCACTGGCACCCAGGACTTCAGATTCAGATAGCACGAGGGGAGTAGTTTCCCTTAAGTAGGAATTACTAAGTGTACCTTTGGTGGCAGTCAGAGTAAGGCATAACAGCCCAGCACCGCCATGTGAATACCCAAAGTGTTACTTCACTTGCTGGGGAATAAGGCTGCTCTTTTACGTGCCTCTAAGGAGAAATGCAGCTTTCCAGAGCAACAGCAAGGCAGAAGGCCAGAAGGTTGCCCATAAATATCAATCACACCCACTCAGCAGCAGAGTGGAGAAAGCCATAGACCTCAGGGAAGAGCAGATGAGGACCCATGAAACAAACCGATCTCCTGCACCCAACCGCAGTCCACTAAATACACGACACCTCACCCCTCAAAAGGGAAAACACTAGCCTGCCAGGAATAAAGCACTGCAGGGAGAAGAGCAAAGGTTATCAGAAACACTAACACATTTTATCAGGCAAACTGCCTTATCTGAGGGGAAAGGCAAGCTTTGGCGCACACGAGCCTTTGGAAGGGTAGGGCTGAGCACTGGTCTCTAGCTACAGAGCCAGCTGCTCTCCAGGAGTCCCAGAGAAGGGACATGACCCCTCGGCAGAGATGTAACTTCCCAAAATTCATTGACTCCAGGCGTGCCAAAGACACTCACCGCAGAAGCTGTGGGAGATGAGGTTTCCCCAGGTCAGCAAAAAGCTCTTCTAGATATTTCTATATCTGTGTGTGGTTTGTTAAAACAAACACAAACATTTAAAGCCTTAAGTACTGTGCAGACAAAGCTCTTCACAGACAAACACATTGTAAAAATTCCGTGCAATGAATTCAAAGAATCTGGTAGCAAAGTACAAGAGGGCCTTTGTGGGCAGACAGTCACCTCGCAGGTGTTGGCTCCTAAAGCCGACATAAAAAGCAGTTCCTTGAGAAGGGCAGCAAAATCCCCAGCGGCAACAAGCCAAACTAAACCCGTTCCTTAGCTCGTCACATACAAATATTTGACTAGGGACAGCAACTCCATGGGTGTCTCTGAGCATCTCAGCCAAACACCTCTCAGTGGGAGATGTCAACAAGTCAGGATCATTACCCAGGCCAAGGCAAAGGGGTTAAATTCCATGTAGCCGAGCTTGATGACCCTACAAACCAGGTACCAAGAACTTCCTATGGCCACCTGGAGCCCTGCGGCACACGCTGTAAAGAGTTGCTTGCCAAAGGTCCCCAGGAGCAGTCCACATGCAGAGGCAAAGCAGCTGCCAGTGTCACAGGGAAGAATACGCTCAGGGCAGGACCAGGCATGGGGCGTCAGGCTGAACCAGCTGCCTCAGCCCCACCAACCTCTGCCAGCTCACCAAGCCCTTCCCCACGCAAGGACGGGGTCACCCACCAGCTCCTGCACCAGTTCAGCTCAGCAGCAAGGTTCCACATACGTGATTCAAGAGGCAGAGTTGCTTTTCCTGCTATAGCAACCATCACACTCAAATGACAACACTTTGCAAAATCTGAGGCCTGGACTGATCAGATCCTGCAGGGACGCGCCTGCAGGGTGGGGCCAGCAGAGCAAAAAATGCCCCAGACTCAGTAGCAAGAGGATTTAGGGAGGAGAAGGCAATAATCTGTCATGAGCTACTACAGAAGGATGCTTCCGCAAAGGCAAAAGGGTGGGACCTGAATTTTGTCTCTCAACCCAAAGACAGAAACACAATAATCGAGAGGTCAAAAATACACCCGGCCCAAAGTGTGGGAGGTGGAGTAACAGCCTTCTGAAAGGTCCATGTTGGGGCTTTGGCCCAAAAACGCTGCAGCAACCTGTGCTCGTTGTCTAGTCTTACCTGTAACCGCTCCTCTCAGCCACCACTGCTCAGAAGGATCAGAGAGTAGTGGAAACACCAACTTCCATGCCCTGTCCAAACTCCAGGTGGAAATTTCAACCAGGGAACCCCCTGACGTTACTCCAGCTCTCAATTCTTCTGGACAAGCTACAGAGAAAAGAGCCTGAACTTTGAGGCGAGGTGAAGGGAGCTGGGCTGGGTTAGCAGAGCAAAGAGAAGGAGGCATCAAACGTCTCTCTGCAACAATGAGAATGGCAGCTGCAAAGACGACGGAGACTCATTTCAGTTGTTGCAGATGATACAAGGGAAAATACCCACAAATGACAGTTTGTGAGTTGACCCCAGAAAAAGCTTCTTCATTAGGAGGTGGTGCAATCCTGGAGCAGGTACCCAGAAAGGGGTGATGTCCATCCTCAGTGGTTTCCCAGGTGCAGCTCGACAAAAACACGGCTGCAAGTGGCAGTGGACTAGAAGCCTCCAGAACACAGTTATGCAAGGAAGGCCCATTTCTGAAATGCGGGGACCCTAAAAAGGCCACTTCGGTCATTGCGGATAATCAGTGGAAAATAAACCCCCCAGTAGGACAGCAGAAAGAAGGGCAGCAAAAGAGAACTAGAGGGACAATGTGGTTGCACACAGAAAGGACTGTGAAAACATGTGTCCAGGCCATCACCTAGCACTACAAGAGGGAGGAAAAAACCTGCTCCAAATACAGTATAAAATACGCTGTGTTGCCTGGTCTGTGTGCCTAGGTAAAGACTAGAAGCAGACATAATCAAGGTCTATATGCACTACAAGGAAGACAAGACCTGATCCTCAAGGCTTGACCTATGAGCCAAAGGCAAAACACAAAGCTGAGGTCAGAAGAGCTCAAAACAGAAACAAAAAAAAGTCCATCAGTGATCAGAGGCACCAGGAGCAAGTGCAGCTTCTGTAACTAGCAGCTTTGTCATACACACGCACTGCCTCTTCCCAAAACACCCGCTCAAAGTCTGAAAAAGGTCTCTAGGCTTGACTCAAGGACCACCCATTAGCCTCTGGTTTATCCTCCCTGAAGCACTGTAGCTACGCCACCTGCGCAACGTGTCTGTGCTAGGAAGCAAAAGTTATTACCCTGGTCCGCTAACCTAGCGGAGAAGCACCAGTTGCAACTTGCACCTTCTTACAGATCCCAGTTATTGCAAAGATCAAAGTCTTGTCCTGGGGAATGAGGTGGTTATTAGGATTCCCTCCAGACAGGCATGCTACTGCCCCATTCATGAACAGACTTTCCGGTGGGCTTGGGCTGCCTTCCCCAGCAGTTATCTTGAAGGAATGGCGTGGAACTAGTCAACGTGTTGTGCTGTATTGTGGGAAACAGACACACTCTTAAGGGTTAAAACAACTTACCTGCAATTACCACAGCCGCTGCACCCATCATCTTAGCAACAAGCACATTAACAAGGCCAATTGGTCCTGGGTACAAAGGGGAGAAAGAGAACATATACAACTGCCAGACAGCACCAGCCGCAGGCTCTGAACATGCCCAGAGCTCAGCACGTTCCCAGGCTAAAGGAGGCTCTGACTGTGTTTCCAGGTGGGCAGCTCTGGGATCACAGCATCACCACGATCCCAGGGCAGTAAGACCAGCTGCTGCAACAGCAGCTATTGCTACAGGAGTCACTCCGCAAGGAAAACACCACCCGCTCCTCTACTCCCGTGAGCTGGCAGGCTCAGCACGCCCAGACACTGCACTTTGCATTTGGGCTGCTCAAAACACAGCACTGTAGTGCAGCATGGGCAAGGACAGCCTCAAGGTCCCCCTTGGCATCCCTGTAACTCTGCTATGAGCCACGCTTACAACAGGGCCTAGAAGCAGAGCTTGCACCCTGTCCATCCCCCTCCATGCCCCAGCAGGCAGAGAACCCAGGAACTGAACACGTTCACCGTACCAGAGCCAGACACGAAGACTTTGCTTCCCAGAGTGACTCCCGCCCTTTTGCAGGCATGGATTCCCACCGAAAGGGGCTCGATAAGGGCTCCTTCTTCAAAAGTGACATTATCTGGAAGCCTGCAAGAACCAGACACAAGCAACAGTCACCAAAGAGGTTTATGACAGCGACAAGGAAAGCCATGACACTCGAAGACCAAACATGGGTCTAAATCCCAGTGCAAAATACACTCTCGCCCTTAGTCTGCAAAATGCAGGACTGGAAAGCATTTCAAGAGGTTATCATCAAGTACACCTAAACCATTTACCACTGAGGTTTGCCTAAGCACCAAACACAGGGATCCACAAGCTTCCCCACACCATCTCTCCAGTACTCGGTGAGTCAACCCTAAAATTCCTTTGCTGCTCGTTCCCTTTGGAATAAACCCCACAGTTGCGTACGTACCACCTCAAAGGCTGCCCTATGGCTGGGACACATCAGTGAGCTCCCAGACCCCTCATGTGGGTTGAATCACTCAGGTCCACGCTTTTAGAAAACACCTTGCTGCCAATGGTGACATCACATAAAGCAAAGGCAGCCTGATCCAGGTCTCCCCATCACGCCCTGGATGTCCTCCCCTGATGCACCAAGTGTTTCAAACAGCGGACTGATCCCAGCATGCACCCTCCCAGCAGTCAGGGAAAACGTGTACAGTAGGTATCAAACACCTTTTAGACAGAAACAGTCTGATGGAAAAAGGCAGAGGGGGGTGAAATCCTTCTGAACTGCTGACAAAAATAAATCCCAGCCCGACAATGCAGCCCTCCAGAAAGCCACCAGTGTGGGCTCACACACAGCGGGTGCCAGGAGCTGTATCTGCAAGGAAGGTTCTTCTGACAGCCCTGGGAAGCCTGAGGTCAGATCTCATCCAAGCCAACACGAAGCCAAAGTAACAGAAATGGCAGTTGTGGGAAGGCAGCTCTAGGATATCTTTATGTCCCTTGTCTCCATGACGCACTGAAGGGCTGACTCCAAGAGTTCTGTTGCCTGAGAGCTGGGCATCACATCTGCTCCTACTGGGTCTGGGTACTGCCCTGTCAATGGGGAGGGCAGCTTTGTGGCACCATCCCACCCCCATTAAATTACTCAGAGTACCCAACACAGAGTCTGCCTGCCTGCAGGACAGACAACAGCTGCCCAAGTATACGAGAGCCCACTGAGCTCAGCCACCATCTTATCTTAGCAAATCTGTGCTGGCAGAGTGATTTCACGCTCTGCCTCAGACAGCCACGGCATTGCTGATCTGAAACAGGGAGTACCAGATCCAGGCTCCACATTTCCCAGCTTAAAAAAAAAAAATAATAGCCAAAGTATTATTTACTGAAATTGGAGAAAAAAAGCAACACCCTGGAAGAAGATAGCTACAAACCAGCCACTTCCTCCCAAGCAAAAACTTGTGATGTTGTCAGAAAATGTTATTTTAACACACAGGAAATCAATGACAGCAGGTCTGGATAGTGAGAAGTTAGACCCATCCAGACCAGCATCTCATCCTGACAGCAGCTGCTTGGGATCCACTTTGAAAGGAGCTTCCTGCCTGAGGACTCCCACGAGAAGAGCATTCAAGTGCCTCCTTCCAACCAATTTGATCCTGTACGCTTCCTCTGCAGGCACCAAAGATCAATCCCAAGGACATTCCTGCTCACGGAAGTACCAGCTCCTCACAGACTGAGAAAGAACAAGCTCCAGAGGTAGACCAGTCTCAGGGGACCACCACCTAGACTGTTTTTACCTCCTTGTGTAAATGCACTTACGTGGGTATAACGTGGCAGAGGTTTATTTGGGTTTCTTGCCTATTTGCCAGAGTACTTAAGCGCAGAGTTGCTTTTAAGCAAAAGTGTCAGTCCTGCCACGCACTCAAGTTTGCTGAACTGGATATGAAAACAGCTGTGTAACACGGGCGGCTTAGCAGGGCCACTCAGAGCCACACAAAAAAGCAGCTTAGCAGGGACTCTGCTTTCTGTTCCTGTTTTGCTCTAAGTAGGATGACTTTGTTTCAAATGACAAAGCAAGGTGTCAGCAGTCAACATAGTGCTTCCTGAAAAGCAGCAGTGAAGCTAGCTCAGCTCAAATAATCAAAGACCTTCAGGCATCATCCTAAGTAAGCAAGGATATAAAAAGACAGCAGAAAAGAAACCAAGAGCAGGGAGCAAACGGGAAAAGGCAAGTAATTAAAGGGTAAAACAGTGGTGACATCCCAGGAAACATGCAAGAAATGTTTGTTTCTGTCTGGCACCAGAGGGGATAAACTACACCTGCCTGAAAAACCCTCTGCAAAATGGCTGTCATCCAAGCCTTATACATGTTATTTATGGATCAGAAAGCAATAAAACCTGTTGTGTTCAAGTAAAGAGTGCTCACTGAGATACTCAGAAGGGCCAAGAGGCAATTGCTTCAGCTAACCCCCCCAGGGAGTATATATTTCTCTGCAGAGGGAGCACTGACTAACTTGTAGCAGTAGCTGGCACTGTGCTTGTAGTAGCGGCACAAGTTCCCATCATCAGGAGGCGTGGCGCAGAAGAAGATGGTTGGAGACAAGTTATATCGGCCAGTTTTGCAGAACTCATCCATTTCCCTTGGGACACCGGGCTCAATGGCCACTCGATCACCTGCCAGGGAGAAAGCAGACTGTTACTTGGGAAGAAGGTGGGCACACAGGTACGAGCAGCACTGAACATCCACGGAAGACAGCATGAAACCCTGGCATGAAGGACATCTGCTAACTGAGACAGATCACACCGCACGTACCAGGCAAGTTCCTAACACTTCTTTCATGGCAGTTTCATCACCAAGATCTTCACGGGAAAGAGCTGGTGTTTCAGAGGCATAGACACAGAGCAGATGGAAGCTCAGCCACATACAAACCTCTCTCCAGCTGCCTTGCACTCAGCCTTAGCAGATGAAAAGGCAGCCCTCACCCCAGGCAATTGCACAGTGATCAGATTTTTTTCAGAATCTGTAGTAACTGGAAGAGGAAATAATTAGGACAGAGCGGGTGAGCTCTGCTGGCCACCAGCTGGAAAGGACTGTCCCTTGGGAAGGGAGCTCACGGTGCAGAAGCACACGCAGGAGAGAGACAGGACCTGTCAGGGAACAGAGACATCTTGATGCTATGATGGAGTAGCCCAAACTGCTGGAAGGACACACGCTGCAGGACAAAGAGTAATTATTTAACTGCAATCACAAGTCAGGATGGACTAAAGAAAACAACTGTGTGACCACGGTACAACTTGCAAGTACACATGGACACAAGACAGCCCTTTTTATTTGGCAGAGGACGCCAATTAAAGCCCAATCTCTCAGCGAAGCTCTCCACCAACAGACTTTCAGCCAGACACAGTGACATGTAGGAAGATGGACTGAAGTAAAGAGCCGTCTGCACCACCTGTGATATGGCCAACAGGGGATGTCTCAGGGTGAGAGGAGCAGGACAAGCACGTACTGAATGTTATCCCAGCCTCCCATTATCTTCAGCTGTAGGGCCTCCCAAGTCATGTGCGGTTTCTTTGTATTTAGTAACCCTCAGCAATTTCTCCTCCACTTTCCACCTTCATCCACGTCATCCTTCACCAAGGAGCCCTGCAATCCCAAGCACTAACCCAGGCTGGGTGGAGAATGGCTTGAGAGCAGCCCTGAGGAGAAGGACTTGGGGGTGTTGGCTGATGAGAAGCTCAACGTGAGCCAGAAATGTGTGCTTGCAGCCCAGAAAGCCAACCGCATCCTGGTCTGCATCAAAAGAAGCGTGGCCAGCAGGGCAAGGGAGGGAATTCTGCCCCTCCACTCTTGTGAGACCCCACCTGGAGAACTGCCTCAAGCTCGGGAGCCCCCAGCATCAGAAGGACATGGACCTGTTGGAACGGGGCCAGAGGAGGCCCTGGAGATGCTGGGAGGGCTGGAGCACCTCTGCTGTGAGGACAGGCTGAGAGAGTTGGGGGGGTTCAGCCTGGAGAAGAGAAGGCTCTGGGGAGACCTTGGAGCCCCTTCCAGTCCCTAAAGGGGCTCCAGGAAAGCTGGGGAGGGACTCTGGATCAGGGAGGGGAGCGACAGGATGAGGGGCGATGGTTTTAAACTGAAAGAGGGGAGATTTGATGAGATTAGATGAGATGTGAGGAAGAAATTGTTTGCTGTGAGGGCGGTGAGCCCCTGGCCCAGGTTGCCCAGAGAAGCTGTGGCTGCCCCATCCCTGGAGGGGTTTAAGGCCAGGTTGGACAGGGCTTGGAGCAACCTGGTCTGGTGGGAGGTGTCCCTGCCCAGGGCAGGGGGTTGGAACTAGGTGATCTTTAAGGTCCCTTCCAACCCAAACCATTCTATGATTCTATGATCTTAGGTGAATGCTGTACCTGGCTTCCACTGTCCCTTGCTCTTGTATTGGAGGAACCGGACAACCAGGCAATCTTTACATGCCCTCTCCCTGCCCTCCATGAGTCTTCAGACCTGTGTCACACATCGTTGAGTTGTCTCTCCAGTGCCTAGCTCAAGTTCCTAACTCAGTCATTTGTCACAGAAATGCTGCTCCACATGTCACCTCCTTCTCCTCCTCTGAAAATTTTTCACTTCTTTTATATCCCTTTGGAAAGGAGGAGACCAGAAGTGCATGCAGAGCTCCAGATGTCCTCTGACTGAGTCTGTCCCTTTCCTAACACTGATTTGCATTTTTCACCATTACTGAGCCAACGTTCCCACACACTGTGTCTGAGCCAAAGGTCTCACTCTTCAGCAGTGATGGTCAGCCCATCATTTCAGATATGAAGCTGGTTGTTTTTTTCTGCCACGGAAACCACTTTACGTTTATCTGCATTGAATTTCAGCTGCATCTTATTGCCCAGGCACCCTTAAGGCCTCTCCGTAGCTCTTGCTAGCTCTCCTGTGTCCTTTCCACCCTGCCTAAGTTGCTATCACCAGCAAACTTTGCAAAATTCACTGCTCAAACATTTTCTAGGACATTCGTGAGCATAGCGAACTGTAGAGGTCACACCATGGGGCCTGGTACAGTTGCTCCAGTGACCTCTCTCCACTGCAGGAGGCCATTTGCTCCTTCAAGAACACACGCAGAGAAGAAACATTAACAGCAGGTTGTTGGCAAGAGCAACATACGTGGTTTCTGAAGCTTTATCTAGCTTCTTCAAAAAGCACCGTGTACCAGCATACACTCTGCTCTGCATTAAAATAAAGTCAGACCAGTTCAAGACATCCCAAGATAAAGCATACCTAAGAAATACCATAAACTACAGGGGTCAAGCTGGGTGATTAATGGCAGCACAGTGACACGCACTGAATGAGGTCACACTGTGCAATTTATAGCTCAGAACATCAGATAAATTTACGTCACAAAAACACACAACCTGTGACCAACACATTCTCGGGAACTGATCAGCAGGAAAACAATTAAAAAGACAGTTTTGATTCCAGTCACCTGGTTTCAGATGAGCCACTCCTGGTCCCACTTTGACAACAGTCCCGGAAGCTTCGTGCCCCAACACCATGGGGTCCTTCACCACAAAATCCCCGATTCGACCCTGCTGCCAGTAGTGAACGTCAGACCCGCAGATCCCAACAGAATGCATCCGCAGGAGGACCTCTGCCAGAAACAGAAGAACGGTTCCTTGTAGAAAAACTTACCTTGTCAGGCACTGGGAAAGCGACACGCGTGCTGTCCCTGTGCCCCAGAACAAAGGCCAAGCCAGCATCAAAACACTGGAATTTACTTGCATCAAATAAATGTACCAGAACTGCACATGCATGCGTTAGGATGGATGGCATATTCACGAGACACCTGCTGAACTACAAAACTATACAAGGATTTACAAATCAGAAAAGCTTAAAATGCGGTAAGACCCCTGTCAACAAAAGCTAATGCAATCTAAGAGGGGTGTGACTGTCACTGGAGCAAGTATAAAAGAGCAAGTACATTTAATTTTTCCTTCTCCCCAGGCTACAGTTTCAGACCTGGAGAGTTAGTGAATCAAATTCCTATCAGCCCATATGCCCAGCATATTAATACTTAGTCCTGCAATAAGATCATCTGAGGTGTCCCAAGGGCTGTTGAACGTGAAAGACATGAACTGATGAAACAGGAAGCACAAAAAGCCAGAAAAAGAGGTATATTGGTCACTGCTCCAGCTCTTCTTTTCAAGTGGAAACGCAGCATTATCTGTTTCAGCCACACATTCTCTTTTGGATTATTTTATACTTTCTCAGAAATATTTTATCTGTTTATAATATCAAGGAGCGACAAAAGAGAATGAGAAAAGAAAGAGATTAGTAAAGAAAGCAGACAGCAGCAGTCATCTCTAGACCTACCATTGGGACCCGGTTCTGGGATCGGACGGTTTTCCTATGGACAAAAAGGAAAAAAAAAAAAGCATTCAGTTGCTTGTGCATAGCCATGGAAACACCTCATGGAAAGCCAGTCCAGGGTAGCTCAGGTAAATCCGTGAGGTGATCAGGTTTTTGGTTCTGTCTGCTCAATCAGACACTGCTGTGCAACGAGGAGGGATAGAAATGTGCTGCCCACACTCCCTCCCGAAGCTCAACTCCTCTTGCTTGCACAGTGGAGTAACATGGGCATCTGTCTTGAGTGAGCACACAGCCAGCTTGTAAATCCACTCTCCAAACTATTTTGCAGTAAACTCCCCTCCCCTGCCCCAACAACAGCCACATGCTAAACCTTCCTGCCCTGGAACAGCCTCAAGTTTCAGCTGAATCCTTCATCCCACTGGCTGACCAAAAAATTCACCTTCCGTAACCAGGAAGATTCTGAACCACCTGTTTCTATAAAGCAGTGTTTGTGTTATTATTATAAACAATAGAAAATATTTTTACTGCATAATAATAACTCAATGTATAAATCAATTGTAAATATTACTGTAAATCACATTTAAAGTCATGTCCTCTTGTAATTGGCAGGATACCTCTTTACGGCTTGAATAATAAAGCAGAATAATAATCAGTGCTATAAGTAGGCAGGATGGCCCAAAATCGTGTCAACTGGAGTGCAAATCAAAGTACAACTCAAACTTTCAATGAACTGAAAACAACTGAAATTTTCAATGTTCAGAACTATACCTGCATTTTTTCTACATGGGGTGTTTGTTTTGTCCCACTAAGGACACAGCCCAGAACATTATTTTTAAAAGAAGTTGATCTAGATGTAACTTCTTATACAGAAAATACCCACTAAGTGTGCAATCTGGTCACGCATCAGAGGTACAGACTGCCTAAGCTATCTCAATGGGACTAAACAGAACAGTCCATGGCGAGAGATAACGCAAGCCAACTTCTGGCCAAAAATGTGTATGTGGCATTCCTCAGCCCAGAAAAAACACTTTTTCTTTTTTTTCCAGTAACAGCCGTGCTGAAAAACAGACATCTTGGTGGAAAGTGAATCCTCCAGCCTGATTTGTAGAAAACAGGGAGTGACCAAACTGGAAGACCCCAAAGTGTTTCAGGACACGTGTTCTGCTTGCTGTTCATTGGTCACTGAGAGGTTCAGAGAAAGCAACTAATGTAGCTGAGGAGATGAAGGAAATTCAGCAATTGTTTTCTGGGAAAGGAGACATACAAAGAGAGGATAAGATACATGCATAAAAAGCAATAAATCCCCAACTGGCAGCAAATGTGAGTCTATGGCAACTGCCTAAGATCAAGAGGACAGTCAACAAAAATGAAGCCAACCCATTTTCGCATAATGCAGGTCAGCTACTGAAGTCACAGGGATTCTCCCCATGACCAACACATTTACAAGAATCAAGAAGGGTGTGGGAATTACAGGGAAAATTATCTCACCTACCTTTAGGTATCAGTAACACAGATAACAAATTCAAAGTTCACTGCCTTACGTGACCTTTACGTGATCAGTGGGGCAATACAACGAGTGCCATTCAACTTCAGAGAAGTCTGGGAGGATTGCACCTCGAGGGGCTGCCAGTAAGGCCGGGGGAGCACTGATGACCACCTCCGACGCCTCCAGCAGCACAAATATCCCATGGAAAACTCAGGCATCTGGGCATAAGCCAGTTCAGAGACCAGCAACACAGACAGGATGAGGCCAACAACCACCCTCACCAATCTCATACACCCTCCTAAACCACAGGGTTTTGGAAATGCGTTCTTGAACTAGAGGGACCACCTCAGTTCTCACTCGCTGTGGCAATGCCTTTTATTTCTAGTAGAAGTCAGGTTGCACATGCTTGTAATGAAATCAAAGGTGGCTGGGAGCCACACAGGAATTACCCACACAAACACCACATAGCCTTTGGCATGCATCACTTGAGCTGTGCAGGAATGGTAAAAAATCAACTGTTTCCCTGATAATCATCCCCCAAACGAGCTGCTGCAGGTATCCAAAGTCTGCATGTTCCTGAAAGCCCTCCTGCCAGTACTGTTTGTACAGAAAACTGCCTGTCACTGTTTGCCCACGTAAATCTTCCTTTCCCAACCTGGCGCTTGCCAAACTGGCAAACAAAAATCTCCAGCAGTGCCACAGCGATTCAACAGCCAGGACACCCAAGCATTCGCAGTCACAGAAGCGGAATCAGTGTGAAGCCTTGATGGAAAACCAAGGCCCCCTCTCCACGAGGCACAAGCGTGACCCAGGCAGCGGCTCCCTTTGAACCCTCCTTCCCACTTGGGCTCCCACGGCCCCACGAGGCAGCGCGTCACCCTCCATTTCTGCTTTCTGAGGACGCCTCCTTCACGGGGCTGTCTACCGAGCAGCATCCGCTCCCCGTGCCTCTGCTCCCCGTCCCCTCCTTCGCCCCGCGACACCCAAAGAGGGGCTCAGGCGGCCCTTCGCCATGCGGCAGCCCCTTCCTTTGGGCTCCCCACGCCCCACTTGCCCCACAGGTCGGCCCCCCGAGCACAGGGGCAGCCGCTGCCCTTCCCCGCTCCCAGCCCGGGACCAGTTCAGCTCACTGACCCGGCACCAGCCGGGAGGAACGGACGCCCGCCCCCCGCCATACACCGGGGCTCGGTCCCGGCGGGCTCCCGGCCCCCGGGGAGATGGCCGCCCGCCGGCGCTGCGAGACGGCCCGGCCCGGCTCCCTCCGCCCCGCCCGGGCCGCGCTGCGGGGCCGCCCCCGCCGCCCCTCGGCCCGGCCGCCCAGCGCGGCCCCCTCCCGGGCCCCTCCGCACGGGTCTCCCCGAGCCGAGCTGCGGCGGCCCCCAGGCGGCCCGCTCCCCCCGGGCCGTACCAGGCGCAGCTCCCCGGCTCGGTGCACTACCACCGCCAGATTTTGCCCGGGCGCCGCCATGGCTCGGCTCGGCTCGGCTCGGCTCGGCTCGGCTCGGCTCGGCTCGGCTCGGCGCGGCGCCGCGCCCGGGTCCAAGGGGCAGCGACGGGGCCTCCCCTGGTGGGGCCGCCCCACCGCCCACCACGCCAGCCCCGGCACCGCCCCCCGGCGCGGAGCGGGCAGGCCCCGGCCCCAGGCCCAGGCCTCGGCTTCAGGCCCCGGCCGCAGCTTTCAGGCTCAGGCTCAGGCTCAGGCCCAGGCCCCGGCCCCGGCCCCGGCCCAGCTGAGTCTCCCCCACAGGGTGCCCGGAGCCCGGAAGGCCGCAGTGTCAGGCCCCCTCATCCCCGTGGACTCCCCCAACCACTGTGAGTGCCGGGGGAGCAGCTGCAGCTGGGTGCCCGCTGGCTGCCCTACCTGCACCCACACCCATCTGCGGCTTGGGCATGGATGCAGCGGTCCCGATGTCTCAGAGCATAACTGGGTGCCACCGAGTCCTGTCGCCGTTCACGTCATGTCTGCCCAGGCACCTTCTGTGCTAAATGGTGTGGTCTGGTTCATCCCGCCGCTGCTGTGAGGCCAGGGGCAACGCGGCACCGTGCACTTTGGCTAAAATTCAACAAAAATGCGGGCCTGGGGGCGTGCCCGGACCCAACCAGACACAGCATTTTTGGGATGTGGATATCCCAGCTGGGAGAATGGCTTGTTGGAAAAAACTTGAGATTATGGGGATTCTGGGTTTCAGGGTTAAGAGGTTTTCTGCCCAAGATCCTTGGCTAAGGTCTCAAGAAGGTTGGCAAAGGTCTCAAGAAGGTTATCCTCTCCTAAGAGCTGAAAGCTTTACGAGCTTGACTTCCTTGGAAAAATAGAAAATGTACAGGATATGTCATGTCATGCAAAGTTGCCAGAACCAGCTAAAAATAGCCTGCACTTCTAATATTACTGCTTCCTCCTGCTTGCATGAATGGGAGTACCTAAGAATTTCATTTCCTTCTTGCAAAAATATTTCACCATCAAGGCAGACCAATTTCTGCTCTCCCTATCACGGTCCTTTCGCCGTCATGCTTATCTGAGTCAGAGTCGGCATCAAATTAGTGGCGGTGAGCCACCCCCATGGTTACTCTGAGGGCAGGGGAAGGAGCGTGTGCGAGGGAAGCTGTGACGAAACGCCTTACTCAGTGTTTACACAGCAGTGCAATTCCTGCCGCATCCACTGCCTCGTTTGATAAAGCAGGAATATTTGTATTTCTGCAAATTACGGAAAGACAGGGAATGGCCATCTCTTCCTGCGCGCGCTTGTTTTCTCAAGGCACCCATTCGTACCTCTCCTTTTTGGGATATATTTGCAGCTAGCCTCCAGACTTGACTTGCTGTGCAAACTGTCTGTGTTGTCCTGTCTCCATCCCAGCTTGGAAGTCGCTGTGGAATCCCACAGCTCTACCAGCAACATGCAGCCTGGCCCTTCGGCCCCGTAAATCTGAAGAATCGCCAGAGGCATGTGCTTGGGGCGCAGCTGAGAACTTGGGGCTCTTGCTACAGTACAAGTCCTCTGTGTCACAGGAGTTGTCTTCAGCTCCCACAACACTAAATCTCTCTCTCCTGATGGACTCTGTTCCCTAATATTGCTGATTTTCAGATAAAACCCTGAATAAGCAGAGTTGCCCAGAATTAAGCATGTCTGGGGGCGCCCGGGAAGATGGTGATTCCCGTGCAGCGTTATCCCTCCATTTCTGGAGGGAATTTTCTCACAGGGTCAGTGTTTGCCCCAGGTAATTTCCCTCCATTTGAAACCACCTCCACTTCTTGGGGCACAGTTGCAGACTGCGGTTGCAAAAGCAGTGCTGCAGCACACGCTGAGATTTCCTCCGTGTGTGCCAAACAGGCCAGGCCAATGGCAGGGGTGTTGGGCAAGTCAAAAGATGTGTGTTTCCATTGCCACAGGCTTTGTCTTGCTGCAGCAGTGGCTTCTGTGCTGCTTTGATCTGCTTTTGTGCACCAGGGGATGCTCTGAAGAACCCAGCCTCTGGCTGCCGCTGTGCCCAGGGTGTCACTGCCTTGACAGGGCAGGGTGGCAGATTTAAAGTGCTTTTGTTCTGTTGTCTCCTCTCCCAGGAGGAACTGATGGTGCTGGCTCTTCTCATGCCACAGCAATCCCCTCGGCCAACACAGCCCTGTGGCCAGACAGCTTCTGCTCCTGCCCTGCAGCAAGATGGGGAGGAAGGTGGTTCCTTGCCAGCATTTGGACAGACAAGTGGCTTTTTGTTGGGGCAGGAGAACTGATTCCTTCAGCTCTTCTGCTCCTCCCTGCCATGACCATCAGCACGGTGTCTTCAGTTTCCTCCCCTTCTCTTTCCCGCTTTCCTGCTGGATCAGATCCAGTTCACATTTTCCATCTGTGTTTTCTCTGCCGGCGTTTGCTGCCTGACAGCTAGCGCCGGCGTGCAGACTGGGTCCGCTCTTTCTGCAAGATCACAAGGACTTCACCAGCCACTACAAATCCTCTGAGATCCTCATTTAAAAGAAGTTTTGAAGGTTTTGCCATGGTCCGTTTCTCCTTGTTTGCCTTCAACACTGCCTGGCAAGCTCTTTTGACTGCCAACCAAAGAAAGCCCTAAACAAAACATACTTAGGATTTAGTTGCACATTCATTTCTTTTTCACTTGTGCTTATGGGCATCCAACTTTTACTGACTACAGAGGTCATTTGCATTCCTGTAAGAACGCAATAGTGGTGCTAGAAAGATCACATTATGACATAAGTTGACCTTGCAAAACAATCCCTATTGCCAGAACAGTTTCACTTTGCACCAGCTCAACAAAAATAACGTTTGCCTTTTTAGTCAATGATCAGGATCTTTGTTGCCTCTCTAGGTAAGAAGATAGATGCTTTGTTGACATGACTATAACTCACTTCACTTACAGCAGTCAAACTCAGCACATATTTTCCTTGTTTGCAAGTTATGAAACATCCCCCTGGACCATCTCGGGTGAGGAGAGGGGTGCCATGACTCAGGGGGACTCATTTCTGCATCCCAGAGGAGGACAGCGTCCCCGGTCACACACCCACTGGTTCCCCATGGAGGGTGAGGACAGTGTTTTGGACCCCAGGCTCGTTGCAGTGATGCCCCACATGGTGGGGCAGCTTCAGGTCTAGTGTTGACTTGGGCACCCTGCGTGGAGCTACCAAATACCTGCTGTTAAGCATCAAATGGCAGTGCAAGCCTCTGCCTGGTCCAAAATGTAACCAAAGGGCTGAATTCCCTGTAGCCTGAGCCCAATCTCGCCACCTTCATGAATTCTCCATCTCCCTGCACAGTTTCAAGCAGGACTTACATTGGAGGCAGCGACTTCTATTCCCCTCCCCTTATTTACCCTATAAAGGATTTCCGTGTTTGCCTGGCAGGTGTTGTCACCCTCAACAGGGACCCTCTGAAGCTTCTTGCACATCCCAGCATAGCAATTCTGTTGCTGACCAACTAGATCAAATGTTTTCTCCCAAACTTACGCAGAAAATTTGAAGACACCTGTCCAGATCTACCAGCACTTTTGACAACTGTTAGAAAAAGAAATCAATTCAAAAATACAGTAATAACGTCTTCTTTCTCCAAAAAAAAGGAGATGCCAAAGCAGGACCTCAACCGTAGAGCCACCATCTTGTGACAGCCTTCTCTCACCTCTGAGTCAAGGTGAGCATGAGTGTTAGGGCTGCATAAGGCAGGTCATGGCCACTGGACCTAGATTCAGATCAAGTCTGCAGATGAATTTCAATGATCCTATGGAATAGCTCCAAGTGTGGACAATTATATTCTGAAATAATAACACCGGGTTGTATTTTAAAATATTAACTTCCTGCAGAGACAAGCCCTCAGATAATTTTATCTTGAGAGGATTTGTTCCAGGAAGAAGAGCCTCTCTTGCTCAACATGACAACAGGGATGCAGCTCAAAATACCTATCAACAATCCTTATTTTTAAATATTTACTCATACCCACCAAACTCCTTGGCTGTTTTGGGGGCTTTGAGTGCACCACCACAGAGCTTGCCCCTGCTCCTTATTCTCTCAGCACTTCACAAGATGCTCTATTGGGAAGATAAACAGAGGAGTATATTGGGATCCAACATTTCCAACTGCTCAGCCAGCTGGCTGAGGGCAGGAGAAGATCCTGGGAGCCTTTGTTGCTGCTGGTTATAAATTTCTGCAGTGTTGTTCTGTTCTGGGTGAAGACCTTCAGCCATCCCTGCACGTACTCGCTCCATCTTTTTATGGATGCCGTGATTCGATCAGTCAGACATTTCCTAAACAAATGATTATTTGCATATCTCAGATTTATCGTTTCCAAAGAGGCCATCCTCAGACGCTGACTTCCTTGTCCACACCTGCTTTCATCTGTGCACGCTGATAAGACACTACACTTCAGATCATCCCTGGGACTTCATATCATAGCTGGGACGGGTGTTGTGTGGCTTGTGCTGAGGCATATGTTGCCCTACTTTTGGTTGCATGTCCTTGGAATATCCCAAGCCCGCATATGTGGCAGTGTGAGTCACCCAAGAGGCTTTCAGGCTGCACAAGGGCAAGGTGCAAACTGCCAGGTAGTCACCCAAGACAGTTTGGTGGAGTTCAGGGTTTCAAGGCCAGGGCTGCAACCCAGAGAAACTCTGCTTCACTCCATGACTGACTCCCACTTTGCATGCCCAGAAACTCGCCTCTTCAGCCATATTTGCTAAGCCATCACAGAATCACGGAATCACAGAATGGTGGGGTTGGGAGGGACCTCTGGAGATCATCTAGTCCAACCTCCCCGCCAGAGCAGGGTCACCCAGAGCAGGCTGCACAGAATCGCGTCCAGCGGGGTTTGGAATGTCTCCAGAGACGGAGACTCCACCACCTCTCTGGGCAGCCTGTGCCAGGGCTCTGCCACCCTCAAAGGAAAGAAGTTCCTTCTCATGTTGAGATGGAACTTCCTATGTTCAAGTTTGTGCCCATTACCTCTTGTCCTGTCACTGGGCACCACTGAAAAGAGCCTGCCGCCATCCTCCTGACACCCGTCCTTTAAGTATTTATAAGCGTTGATAAGATCCCCCCTCAGTCGTCTTTTTTCCAGGCTGAAGAGACCCAAATCCTTCAGCCTTTCTTCATAAGAGAGGTGTTCCAGTCCCCTCATCACCTTGGTAGCCCTTTGCTGCACCCTGTCCAGCAGTTCCCTGTCCTTCTTGAACCGGGGACCCCAGAACTGGACCCAGTGCTCCAGAGGCAAGGCAGAGCTCTGTACCTTTACATAAACGCCCTGTGGTTAAAGCACTGGCTCAAGTACAAGTATGGAGGGGACTGAACCCCAGGCTGATGGGGGCAGAGAACCCTGGGCTCTGGTCCTGCCTGAGACCTTGTAAGGACAAACCATTCACCTAGACATCTGCAGTTATAAAACAGCTTTACAAGCAGCAAGATCTTCTTGCTAAAGTATTTTGAAGTCTCCCATACCTATTCCTTCCTTGCTCTGACATTGCCACCCCAAAAGCAGGTAAATCCCACCCTACCATATCCCTGCAACAGCATCGTTCTGTTCACAGTGTCGCCATGCCCCCATCTGCCTGCTCTGATCCCCTCTGTTTGAAGTACAATTTTACTGACTTCACAGCCACTTTTTGTTCAAGAGACTGCCTGAAAGGGGGTAGAGAGGTGGGGGTCGGTCCCTTCTCCCAAGTAACAAGCAACAGAACAAGAGCAAGTGGTCTCAAGTTGCGCCAGGGGAGGTTTAGGATGGATATTAGGAAAAATTTCTTCACTGAAAGGGTTATCAAGCATTGGAACAGGCTGCTCGGGGAAGCGGTGGAGTCGCCATCCCTGGAGGTATTTAAAAGATGGGCAGACATGGTGCTGAAGGACGTGGGTTAGCGGTAGTTTGGGCAGTGTTGGGTTGATGGTTGGACTCAATGATCTTAAAGGTCCCTTCCGACCTCGACAATTCTATGATTCTAAATCTCCTCTGGCAACTTCCTCCCCAGCCTTGCTACCACTCGTGGGAACCAAGCACTAATATCAGTTCCCTAGGCTAGCAGTCTGCCTGCATGTGCTCGTGCTGCACCTTAGTGGACTATAACCAGATCTGCTGGTCCAAACCAGCACAGCATGCCACTTGGGCAGCGGGTGTTTAATACAGGAGGCTTGCCTGGATTAATCATTAATGTTTAATCAATGACCCCCATATGCCACAGCCACGCAATGCCCTACTGAAGTTCCTGCCTGAATTCAGATCTGGTATTAACCCTGCACAGGTAAGCAACAGACAGCAACAGTCATGTTTTAAATGCCCCTAAGAGACCAAGGTCCTTTGCACATACCCTCTCTCTAGCTGTGGCTAATCTGCAGTGCATCACAGCAGCAAAATAAAACCCAACTGGCTGACCCTTTCTGGCCCCACAGGACCCTTACTCATGGAATCAACACAGGATAAGCGAGACAAAGATACGCAGTGATCAGAAGCTATCACCGTATAATCACAGAGAGATTTATCCTACAAGGACCTACTCGGGGGTCTCGCATCCATCTCCTGGCTAAAGCAGGGTTAACTTCAAAGCCACATGAGGTTGCTCAGTGCCTTGTCCACTCTAGTGATGATGTTCTCATGGTTGGCGATCCCTTTCCAAATCCTTGGGCCTGTCCAACAGCTGCACCATGCTTACGGTGAGCAATTTCTTCCTTTCCTGGAGCGTCCCCGCTGCAATTTGAGCTGTTGCCTTTTGTCCTTTCTCAGGGCATCTCTGAGAAAATATATCCTCCCTCTAGGTAAGTGAAGGCAACAGTCATATTCCCTAGAAACCTCCTTTTCTCCTGTGAGACAAGTCCAGCTCCTTCAGCATCTCCTCATATGCCAAGTACTCCAGTCTCAACCATCTTAGTGACCCTCTGCTGGAGTTTGCAGTCAACCAGCCTTTCCAACACCCCTCTAGAAGGATATACTCAAAGTCCTGCTTCCACGAACACAGGTGAAATCAAGTGGTCAGTGATGTTACTTCCCCTCCATTGCAGCATCCCTTTCTCCCTGTACCATCCTGCAGCCACCTGTCTGCATAAGCAGACTATCTTGTCAGAATATCTTGTTCGTGTCTTTGGCTTTTTCTGTTTTTTTTTTCTGCTACTTGTCACACACCTTTGACTCCAGAATGGTTTAAGACTCAGACACATAGAACTCAAGTTCAACCCTAGAGAAATGGCTTGGTCCAGACTCACCAGTGCAGTCAACAGCCTATGTTTTGGGCTTCTGGTATTTCTATTTTTCCGTAAGAAAGGACCATGACTTTTCATGAAGGAAGGACAGAGAAGATGCCTGGATACTTTTCAGAGCTTTTCCCAAGTTTATGATATAGCCCTCTCTGAAATCGTCATTAAGTCCTCATGGGCAGCTGGGCCCTGATAGAACCATGCGGAAGAGATGGGGCCAGCTTTGGGGGACCCGTTTCATACCTGGGGGACCAGCTGAAAGAGCAGCAAGCTCCCTGAGAGTGAAACAGAGAAGTGGGACAACAGAGCATAAAACAAGAGGGGCTTGGTGAGAGATGCAGATCAGTAACTGGAGAAGGATTAGCTACAAGAAGGCTTGAAGGCAGAGGGGACCCTGGACTATGCCGTACTGGAGACATGGAGGGCAGTGAGGAGCAGCAATGGAGCTTGGATAGTGCATAAGGAAGCTACTACGTTCTCCACACAGGAATCAGGCTACGTGGAAGGTCAGGCTACTTCTCGGCAGGGATCAATACCCTGGATCAATAGGCTCCTGGTGATATGGGATTTTTGCACTTTGTCTCTCCCACATGCTGGGTGTGTTTCCTGCCTTTTTTCACTACTAGCAGCACTGGGCAGGAGGCGGTTGTTTGCTTTGCTTTGTAGCTATATCTAATCAATGCCTCCACCATCCACCACTAGGTTCAACACCAGCAGTATGAAGGAATACTGTAAAAAAACCCACGTTTCTTTAAACACATCTCAAATAACTAAGCGCTGTGGAATGAATCATAAACCACACTCCCTCGACAGATGAGGAAACACAGAGAAACAAAAACATCAAATGCAGCAAGGCACCTAGGTACTAGCTTGTTGCCCTACCCTTCAAGGTTTGTTTGGGAAGTTAATAAAAATGTGTTGACGCTCTTTCTTGTTAAACAAGGTGAGGTATTTACAATAAAATTCGACCACACAGGGCTAGAAATGAATGTTCAATCTCACGGGGGACTGAGTAACTTCCCCGTCTCAGGGCATGAAGCTCTTGTTTCTAACGTGGCATGGACCCCATTTCTGAGACAGGTATGAGCAGGAGGGCAAGTATTGGGCCCAGTGGAATTTCCCCTTTCTTGGCCCTTGGATAACATTAATAGCCCATATGGGCAAAAGAGGTTGAGATTTAGGGTATCTGGGTATATGTGCAGGGGGAAGATGCTGAGAGAAGAAACAAGCTCTGCACCATGAGCAGATGAGATGAATGCAAGTGGTCCATGCTGTGAACATCCCCATGCCCAGCAGCAGGGACTTGGATACAGCAGGAGCAGGGACGGGCCCCTGAATGCCTCCTGGGTTTAGCAGCGTTAGGATGCCACTGACACAAAAATCTACCCAGACAGCAGGAGCCCTGCTTGGAGAGTAAAACCTACAGACAGAAAACATTGTAAGTACAGTGATAACCTGGGGACCTGCAGCATCCAGGTTTCTCCTTCTTTGGCATCACCAGATGCCCGGAGAGCTTGCCCAATGTCACCAAAAAAGGCCTTGGAGAGCACAGCAGTTCCCCATTCCCAGAAACGTGTGGAGAGCCTACCAGTGAAGTCTCCCAGGAGGGTTTTCCTCCTTGTTTAATCTTATCCTGAGTACATAGAGGTGTGACATTCTTGTCCTTCTCTGCTCTCCTCCCAAGGAGGAAAAAGGTTAACAAAACATCATTTATGGTAACCGTTGGGGTGGATTGTGGCAATGTTAGTCTGTGCTCCAAGCCAGATGGATGTCAAGAGCAAAGAGCACCTTATGACATACATTTCTGCAGAAAGTAACCACAGATTTCTCTAAAATTAGGCAAACGTGGTGCCACCTTATGTCTAGCTCATTGCTGCACAAAACCCCAGCTCCCGAAGCATCAGAAGGACTCAGAGAAACCTCTCTTGCTGATGCGAATAGCAGGACTTGGGGTGAAATAAACTCCTCCTTTCCAAAGGCTGCAGATAGTCTAACAACAGAAGTTTATGTGGTTCTTGCTTGCTGGCCAAACTGCCAACGACTTGAGGAGCACCTCTGCCAAGGGAAGGGAGCAGGCCGGGGAGGTCACAAAATCTCTGCCCACCCTGAAATCTTGAGGGTAGAGGACATAGGAAACACTGTTCCTGTTCAGTCCCTCTCGTCTACTGCTAAATGGCCATTCCCGTTTATGAGCCTGGGATGATATCCTACAGACAGGAATGGCCTGTCCTACATAACTTTCATAAAAGTAACACATAGTCTCCACCACCTCCTAATGCAAACACCTTAGAAAAAAGGTCAGCATTGGAATGAACAAACATAACAAAGCCAATATGTGAGAGTTCAGCAGCTTCTCGCTTCCAGAGGTGTCCAGAGGAGAACATGGAAACAGTAGGAACAACCCACCCTTCCAGATCTTATCCTTGGACAAGTTGTTCCTCTTTCCAGTCAACCACAAATGCCCTTGGCAACCCCCTCTTCTCCTGCAAGGCCTCCTCCTCTCCTTCCTCTTAGACCTTTTGCCCCTTTGGGGTCACGTACAGAGTCATAGGCAGCCCTGTTCCTTGCCCTCAAGACACCCACACAGTAAACTTCTGTCCCTGCAATCACCCCCTCCCTCATTCCCCACTCCTGCCAGACCTCTCCCTGGGCTTACCCTTTTGGTTCCTCCTGGTCTTGTCACCTACAGGCATTGGGCAGGCTTCCTGGCTCTTCTGCAAGAGGTGGGGAGTCCCCATACCTCAGTGTCTGTATTATGCTGCTCAACATGGCTGAGGGCTACAAAAAACCTCTGCTCTCTCAGTCTTGAGTGGTTCTTTACCAGTCTGTAGGGATCACTGAATAAATTTTCCCCATCCAAGTGTTGTTCAATAGTGTCATTTCAGACAGTCTTGGAGTATCTCTGGTTTCTGGAAACCACCATGATGAGATGCTCTGACATTCCTAGTGCTTCCACATTCTCCTCTGGACACCTCTGGAGGTGAGAAGCTGCTGAACTCTCATAGTTTGGCTTTGTTATGCATTTGTTCCCTCTAGTGCTGACTTTTTTCTAAGGTATTAAGAGGTGGAGGAGGCTACACATTACTTTTATGAAAGACGTAGGATTTGTATACTCGCCCTCACGCTATGAGCAGCAGGAATGATATGGAGTATCCTTTTGCGGCCAAATAACTAACAGCTGGGTGTGGTTGGAAAGGTGTGCTGGGCTTGGCATGACCAGCCCACTGTTCATGTATGAATAGCATTTCTTCAGAAATGCAATGGAAAAGCAACCACTGAGGGAGGAGGCTGAGCATGGAAAGCTGGCTTGAGTTGAGCTGGGGGGAAAGCCTAACATGCCAAGATGCTAGAGCAAGAGTTCTCCCAACGCTGGAAGTGGGCTGGAGCCATCAAGCCACAAGCCAGAAATGTCGGGCTGCCAGCCGGAATACAAGGCAGCTCTTCTGCACCCACCTGAAGACCAGTTGGACTGCAACTGATGAATGCTCAGCTTTTTTCAGTGTGTATGCTACAGACTTTCTCCCAGTGGTGGAAGACATTCTCTGCTGCCACATGGCTGAACTGATCTGCACATGCACAGTGATACATCCTACTCCGAAACTTGCTTTGGAGGCTGGTCTAACAGCTCATCTGCAAGACTCCCCCCCAAAAGCTGTCAGCCCTGTGTGATTTGCTTGTTCTAATTTTGGACATCATGTTCCTTTTGGAAAGCAGTGACTGGTTTGCTCCTTCCCTGGGGAGCAGCTGAGCCCAGCTGGGGAGAAAGCCCAGGACCGATAGCCACAACAAGGAGATGGGAAACTGCATCTCCAGAAGGAGCTGCAAGAAGGAGCAGGGAGCAGACATTGGAGTGATGGGGAAGGACCCGTGGCTTCACACAGAGTTGAACTCAAAGCCATGGAGCTGTCTAAACCCAAGTCTGGAAGCAAGGACACCTGCAAGGACGCAATGCAGGAGGAAAATTTTTATAAAAGTCTTGTTTTTCTATTCCAGCTTTGCTATTTTGAGTTCCTTTTAGTTGAAAAGTGATCTGTTCTAGTTTATACCTAGCTTTGTTATGCTAGCAGTCTTTGTGGGGTGTTGGGAAGTCTGAGATCCACGCCAAGGGTTTGGCTGACTCAGGGTCGCAACACACCCTGGCAAGAAGTAGAAGCCCTGGGCCGAGAAAGAAACAGGATGATGCCTTGAGAAACCCCATAAAGGCTACATCAGACTTATTTGGTGCATTGGTGACACAGGACGGTGACTGCTCTTTTAACCCTTGGCAGATGGCCATCCTTTACTTCCCTTGGCTAAGATGGAGAGAGGCCAGGAAGATGTCAAGTCTGGCCCTAACTTGCAGGCTAGAGGTAATTAATCGGTCTTTAGGATGCTGAGTATGGCCTGTTCGTTCCCTTCTTCTTTCCAACATACCACTTGGCTTACACATGAGATTTCAGAGTTGACTCAGTCCTGCATTTTCTTACCTTTCAACGTAGTGATTGGGTTGGAAGTTGCTGGTCCTATTAGAGAAGCTGCTTTGTAATTGAACGCTAAGCCCGTCTCTGGCAAGGTTGTGCACTCCCGCGGCTGAGTCCTTCGCTTCTGCTTATCACCATCACATCTGCATGCCCCAGCAAAGCAACTACCAGTCATTACCTATTTCTCACGTGTGTATTGGTGGACACAACTGTTAAAAAGCTCTAATCATTGCTAACACTCTGGCAGCCGCCTGCCAAGCCTGAGCCACTGGGTGTCTTTGTTTACCTGCTTGCCACTTACTCCGCAGAACAAACATGATAGAGCACTTCAGCTCTTGTCTATAGTTTACATTGCAAACCCATTTTGGCAGGGCCGTGCCACTCCTTCCTAAGACCTGTTCTTTTTCTGCACACAGGTATTGTCGCAATCTTGGCCTTGACCACCTTTGCCAACAATTCAAGGGGAAAGAATTTATTTTTTCCGACATTTTTGTCATTATGGTTGTCAGGCATTTCAAAAGACTGGTTAAAAGTGCAGTTTCGGTTCCTTTGAACTGCATATTTACAAGTGGCTTTATGCAGCTAGCACTGTGCTAAGTAGCCTCAGAGGCAAGGAAAACCATTACATTAAAAACTTTTTAATGCAATTAGCTCCTCTCAAATGGAGCAGCAAGCACGACATCACTAATTTTCTTATTTTCAGGTGCAAACCTGTTTCTCTCAATTATGCATTTCTCTGTGAGGTGTTTTAGAACTGCACAAAACAAGTAATATATTGCTGATAGGGAAAATGTAGCTTTAGGCTTGAGTACAGTAGGGTTCAAATCTCAGTCAAACCAAGCACATGTCCACATTCAGCTGTCCTCCAAAGCCTCCATGATCTTGGCAATGGCTCCTTCCATGCAGTGCTTTCGGCAGTTAGCTTTAAAACTGCACAGTGAGCCTCTGAAGGTATTGTGGCTCCAGTTTTTCTAAGGTTGTTCCCCCAGCCCTGCCAGGAACCCATTTGGTAAGGATGCTTGCGTACCCATCACCAGCTGAGGGGTGGGAGAAGACTTCAACAGGACAATCAAGATGACTTCACAGGTGATTGTTACCACAGGAGCTGGCATTCAACAGGACAATCCTTTGTTCTCTGTCCAGGACTTTGGCAGAGCTTTTTATACCCAGGTGCTTCTTGCCTGGGCCCTAGGGCAATTCTCCAGTTAACAAACTGAGTTTGCCATACCAACTTCTCCAGCAAGAAGTCATGCAGGATTAGTGCACTTAGCACACGTGGAGACTCTGTGTCCCAAGCACAGCCCGGAACGCTGTTGACACCCATGATAGCTCCTAGGTGAAATCCGCGTTGACACGGACATAACAAGGATTGTGTTTCTTAGCTGGGAAATAGCAGATGGGGAAGGGGAACCATGTGGTTTTGGAGGAGCAAGGCTGGGGAGAACCTCAGGATGCAAAAGAGTTGTTGGGTTGGAAGAAAATGGTTTCTCAGAGCTGTGAGTCAGGCTGGGGCCCTCCCCCACTGCTGGAATACTCCAAAAGACCTCAGCTGAGGAAGTTGAGAGGATCCTGGTCTTGCTGCAGGCAAGGATGACTCAAAGGGAAAGGCATGGTGTGACTCTGTGGGTGGAGGAGGGTGCTCCCCTCTAAGAAGGCAGCAGAGGTATTTTTTTGTTGCTGCTGTGATCTGGACTGAGTTGCCTGTTGTTTTCGTTGGACTGAAGTGGAAAGGTTGCTTTGAGACACTGAACGAGCAAGGTGGCAGCTGGGAGGCAGCACCAACCCAACAAACATCTGCCATTCCCCATCACGTCCAGGTGCTCAGCCTCCCTTGGGTCCCACCTCCTCTAGTCCCTACAGATCCTCTAAAATCTCCTGCTCCTACAGGTTGCCACCGCTGGCACTAGGATGAGCATCTTGAGAGCAGAGCTTTCTGGTGCGTGAGCCTCACCCAGGGCAAGCAAGGCACAATGAGAGCAAGGCAGGGGACAGCGTGAGTCACAGAGACATACCAAATTGCCAGCAGCAGTCTGAGAGTGCTCATCTGTGGCAAACGAGACCCAGTCCTTTAGTTTTGTATTTTTTTCACACTGGAAAATATCTAGTGGCCACTTCTGTGTAAGTCAAGCATGACCAAGGTCCTGTGCAATGTGCCTGACTCACCAGCTCAGCTTCTGCTCTCTGCTGGAGATCTTTCTGCAGTCATTAAGAGAAATTTGAGTTAAACACATAATGGCACAGAGAGGGATTTTTGTCCTAAAATGAGGAAAAGACATTCTGTGTATTTGCTTTTACATTTCAATATTCACCTTCTTATAAGATTATTTTCAATGACTTTGTTGAGAACCAAATTGCCCCAGCAGCATTTCTCTACCAAAACAAATGTTTTCCTACACAATACTTTGTCATTTGTTAGCCCCAGCTTTGCTCCTGATGGCCTCAGTCATGCGATCATCAATGCTGGTAGCAAATACATGCTACCCTGGAAGCTCTTCCTAGAAGACCTTCCCTAGAAGCACATTTTCGAAATTATTTAAAACAGCCGACCATTTTTCCCCACAAAGAGTTAATACACATTTTAACAGTGATCAGAAACATCCACAGTAGCTGGAGATACCGTGGATACATAGAGCACTTTGAGGTGCTGGAGGTGAATGTGTGCATTTCTCTAGCCCTGTAATCACAGAGCAGGTCGGGTTTGCCCATGTTTACTCTAAGGCTCTGCTTTAGGCAGCAGTGGGAATTCTGTGGGCAAGCCGGGACACCTCAAGGTACATCTCTGTAAGTAGAAGCAAAGACTGTCAAGTGCTTCCTGGACAGCAGTTTGCATTTCTGAGGAGCGTCTGCCCTTGAGATCTGTTACCAGCTAAGAGTGGGGCCACACACAGCTTCCTGGGTTGACATGGAGCTGGTTTCCCCCACTCGGTTCCTCTGTTCTTTCTGGGACAGATTTTGTGGACCATCTTGTCCAAGGAAGAGTGTGGATCCCTGTTCCATTCTCTCAGGAAGGCAAATGTCTTCTCTCCTAACATCTCTCCTTCATCACAGGCTCTGGAGATGGTGTTCCTCATAAGTTCTTGGCAGTGCTCCATCACTTGGGTTTTCTCCCACGATGGGCCCAAAACGCTGCCTCGCATCCTGCCTTGTCCATGCAAGAGGGTTATACTGGGAGGAAGAAACATGAATTTAAGTGGAAGTAGCTATAATAATATTATTCTCTGTGGTCCACTGCAAGAAGCATTAGATGTGGTGGCTCAGGGATGTTTTTACCTTGAACAGCTCAGCCCAACTCTCATCTTGACCCTTTCTCATCTTGACTTTGGCCAGTTCCTCAACGCCCTTTGGAGCTGCAAATGCTTCAGATGTAACACTCATGCCCAAGACTTTGCCCAGAAACGAAAAGTCCATATCTCTGACATCCCTGCTCATAAAAACATGAGAAAACCCGTCCTGTTTTTCCCAGAGCTCACCCAACACCGTCCTCTGTGAGTGTTGCCAGGGTTTGCTTCCACTCTCTAGTTCAGGAGCCTCCCGTGCACCACAGCTTTGCTCTGATCTGATACACAAACACACATCTCTGGGAGCTTACCTTTCTCTTAACCACAGCATGTTTTCTTTAGACACCCAAGATTTTCTTACTGCCTTTGGATATTTGTGTGTGTGCATGTGTTTGTAATAAACTTTTTAAAGAATATAAACAGTTCAAAAAGCTGTTAGCTTTCAGTTTTCTTTTATGTAGTGCTTTTTTTAAGGCCAGGTGTGATGAGAAGCAAACACCAAGAAGCGCTTGAGCACTAAGAAATGCTTAAACCCTCTGGAAAGCGTTGGATGCATTCAGTAGGTATAAAAAATTTAATCCCTAATACAATAGGGGGTTTTTTTTGTTGTTCTGAGCTAGAAACTTACCTTTTTTTAAGCAAAAATCTGTTCATCCACATGTATTAAGTGATAAATGACTTCCTGCTGAAGGTGGCCAGAGAGACCTGCTTAGTTACCCCCCTTCCCATGCAACGTCCCCATAAATCGCAAGAATGAGAGAAAGTTTGAGGATTGAGGGATCTCTGAAGGTCTCCAAGGATGGAGATCCCCCTCCGCTTCTCTGCCCCTCATCCAGCAGCTCCACTGCTCTCAATGTGAATTTTTTCCCCTTGTATCCAACTGGAACTTTCCCAAGGGGGGTGGTTGGTTGTTCCCCAGCCACAGGACCTCTCCATCAAAAATAAAAAGTAATAATTTTAAACTGTTAAATGTTGAGAGAGAGGATTTTTAGCCTTAGTTAAATACTAAAGTAGTTTTTAAGGTTCCACTACCAAAATTTTTACATGTGTTGGATATAAGCTTTCCTGTATCTGTTTAATAACTCAGAGCTCAGTGCATCTTCCCAAGAGGCACCCTTGTAACTTTTCAATCTGTAACAAGGGCAAATTTTTCAGAACCAGCATTTTTGTTGAGAAGAGGAACCAAGACAAAGGGCCCAGTGGTCCCTGGGATTTCCAGGTAAGCCTTTTTTTGTAAATACTAAGAAAAGAGGTTCATGTCAAAGTGCTCAGTTCAAGCCAAGAAATGGTCATTTTAAGACACATCTGTTGAAATCCAGTTATTGCATTTCAGAAAGATACTGGCACAGCCAGGCTGACCCACAAAAGAGAAATATTTCTCTCCAATTCCCACAACAGATGCAACATACCTACAGGTGGCAACTTCCATGGAAAAGCAATATTTCCTTACTGATCCCCAGCTGATGTTTTAAGTGCCTACACCAGAGGGATAACCCAAAAATGAGAGTATTTAATTAATCTTTAATCAAATCTTACCTTGTTTGGCCCTTTTCAGCATTCTCCTGTGCTCGGAATGGAAATGCAAGGGCTGGTTCAGGAACAGGATAGTCATGACTTGTGGTCAGTGATGTGTTTGGGAGTGGTTTTCTTGCAGAAACGAACCCCTGGGATTGTTAAGGTACTCAATTAATACCCCTTAATTAATTAGTACCCCTTAATTAATACCCCTGGGTGCAGGGTGGGGGTGGTGAAGCTAATAAAGGCATTTGTTTCTAGAGGAAGGACTTGCTCTGTTTTCAAAGACGGAAGTTTGTGGGTAAGACCAGTTGGCATAGTTGGAAAAAAATAAACCATTATAGCTGCAGGAGCATTGCCGGATATTGTAACTGTGGCATTCAGACCCTTTCTGAGCCCAAGATGCGTTTCCAAAAGCGTGGCAGCTGGGAAATCAGCTGGGCAGCGATTCCCATTCCCAAGGCTCTCAGCTGCTTTGCCTGTGAAGCCCTCACTGTGACTGGTCTTCGTGCAGCCACAAGTGAGGCCGAAACCCAAAAGGTTTTGTTGAGTGGTCTGGCCTCGCAGACAAAGTGGTGGAGGTCTTCTGCAGGGGTGATCGGTCCCCAGCAGGTGGTCAGTGAGCCGGAGTGGGTTTCTCCAGGTGGAGGTGACACCTGCTTCCCAACCCACGGGCATCCCTGGACAGCCGAAGGGACGCATCCTCACACCCCCATGTTGCAACCTCATAAGGGAAAATCTATCCCAGGGATTCATTTTCACCCAGGTCCCACTGCCTGCTCTTCACCCCTGCTTTTTCAGGAGGTGGTCCTCCTGCACAGAAGCCATATTTCCTCATTACTGTCAAGTGTGGGTTTGGAAAGTGACAGCGCTGGCTGCAGGTGACTGCCAGGAAGATGGGTGAAGGCACAAAGTTTCCTGCAATGCAGGGGTGTCTTACCAGGCTGTCTGTCAGCCCATGGGGGCCCCCTTGGAGCCAAGCATGCGGAAGCAGCACTGAATGCTGTTGATTTTGGCCAACAGTGGCATCCATGGCTCAGACTGTCTGCATCAGCAGAACCTGTTCCCAAGGTAAGGTGCTGGGATGATGTGGTTGGCATCCACCTGCACCACAAGGCACCTTGTAAAATGCCACACGTGTCTGCCCACCAGCGCAGGGACCTCCTGGGAGCATTGGCAGAGATCAACCAGCCCCTGGCCCTTGGCAGGGAAGAGGTGGCAGCTACTTGGTCTTCCTGGAGCTGGGCAGCGATGATGCTTCTTGCTGGGGGAAGCAGGGCATGATCCAGCTCAGGTTGAAACCAGGGCTGCTGTGGACAGGGCAGAGCTGACAGCTTCTCGCAGCCGTTTCCAAGGTTCAGGCTATTCTGCCAAAACCCCTCGAAGCTCACTCATTCCCTGCTGCTTTGTCTCCCAGAAGGCCATATGCAAGTCATGGCCACTGCTGCTGGTGCTGAGAACTCACGGTAACCTGAATGTCAACGACAACCCTAAGATGTGTGTGCTTTCTCCATGCACGGCAACTCTGTCCACCCCCGGAGAAGCAGCACTAAGTACCGTGGTCCAGCCCTGTGTGCACAGCTTTTCCAGAAAAGCCAGTTGCAGGAGGACTTCCAGCACTTGTTATCAGTATCCATGATCTCCAAGTGGGAAGCACTCATCAGACAGTAGCATGGACTGCAGAGGACAGCAGGTACCCAGCCCACCAGGAGAGCACAAGGGGGGACCGCGCTGTCATACATAGACCCTTGAGCAACCAACCCAGTCTTCAGCAGCATGCCAAGGATGGCAAGAGGACGAAGGGCAGATGAAAATACATTGGCCATGGTACCAGCATGTCCTGAAAGTCAGTAATTGCTGCACCAGCCATTTGGCTTTGACATGTCGGCACAATCTAGCATCCTCCCTTTGCCTGTTGAAACTCCTGGCAGAGTAGCCTGGAGATTTGGTCCCCAGGAGAGGTTCAGGAGTTCCCACTCACTCCTGTGACCCAGAGGAGGATGGAAGGAATGTGGCAATCACAATGAAGCCCAGTGGCCGAAGCCCAGCAGGTGAAGCACGCTCGGTCTGCCATGCCTAGAGAGTGTGGGAAATGGAGGGAAGGGGAGAGCTGTGGATTCCTGCAGCAGGACAAACACCCTGGAGCCTCCAATCCACCACAGAGGAAAAGCTGGGATTTCTCCTGTTTTGAGTGCCCCAGACCAAGGGAGCAGGACATTTTGGATGTATTTGGAAACACTTCTAGGTTTTTATCAGGGGATGATGTTTCCCTGATCTTCCTGTCCTGGGAGCCTGGGTTGCTGCAGCTGTTTCTTTCCTCTTGGTCTCCTGTCCAGCAGCTCTAGTGTCTGTGCCGGGCTGAGATCTGCAAGTCCAGGTGTGGCCTCTGCTCCCTCCAAGCATCCCAACTCGCTTGCTCCTTCCTGAGCTAATGTCCTAGTGCCACCTGCTGTCTCACCCCGCACCGCCATAGGGTGGGGGTGATGCTCCTGGCCACCTCCATCCCCAGCCTCACTTGCAAAAAGAGCTGGACCAGGTAGCCCACTGCCACGCTCGGGTGGCCCCAACAGCCCCGTACCTATTAAAGAGCTGAATGTGTCATTGCTGTGATATCATCAGTTAAGACTGTTGTATTTTCGTCTTTTTTTAGTTACATGAGTAATAGCAGAAGCTAGGCATTGGCAGAGGAACCCAGAAGAGGGAGTTCTCCAGCCTCAGGGATTTCCCAGGCTCGGCTGGACCAAGCCACGCTGCCCTGAGTCGGTGCTGGTGACCATCCCACCACAGCCAGGCTGGACTATGGACACCCTCCCCCAGGCAAGCCCACTGAGATCCAGTGTAGTTTTGGTAAGAATGCTATAGCTGACCAGAAGAGTAAAAATATTTTCCTCTATTAACTTAACACAGAGATTCTTTGTCTAAAGTACATACACTGTCCCCATCCCAAGGGGGAGAGAAAGGTGCGGGACAAAACTCTATGCATGTTTTCTCCACAAAAAGCTCCAGTTAAGCTCCTGCTCAGTAGTGTCCTGGTTTCGTGTGCTTGGGTCTCGGATGCCACCTCCTGGCTTTCCCACTGTACTGTGCAGCTCGGTGACGCGCTGACACTCCACGCAGACCGGGAGGACCTTTCCCATCACGCCCTCAGGAATACCAAAGCCGTGTGAAGACCCACTGGTTCAGAGCAGCTTTTATTCTTTGGGGGTCGGACCCGGTCACATGTATTTTTTAATTAGGATGGAGGTAACTCCTCCAACTGATGACCCTGCAGCCGCCCCCTCACCGTTATGATGTTACAGACTTTTGGGCAGGGTCCCAGCGCAGCAGCACCTGGACTCCCAAAGCCCCTCTGGATTCTGGTCCATTGCTTTGGGGGTGGACTCTGGTGCCTCTCGCCTTTCACCAGCAGATATTGTGCAGGGTGTAAGTGTGTTGCTACAAACTTACATGACCCCCGTGCAGTCTCTTCTATGAGTCGCCTTTGTCTTCCTGTGCCCGCTGTTTGGGGGTTTGGGATGCTGTTTCCAGATCTCCACAGACTCCTTGCTGCTTTGGGGAAAAAATTAAAGTGGGTGGTTGGCAGGGGGGGATAGCAGAGGTATTTTTGGAGCTGTGTGGTGATATCCGAGCCCAGCAGGCAAGCAAAGCTCATGAGAGGGGGCACTGTGTCTAAGGAAACACGATAAGGAGCAGACAGCCTGCTGTCTCCTCCCTGCTCGTTCTCCACCATTCCCCAGCTCTTTCTGCCCTCCTGGTGACGTTTCTGGCCTGGGTAAGCCTACCTGTGCGCCTGCTGGCCAAGCCTGCTTCTGCCAGAGGTGGGCTACCAAGGTCAGCCCGCATCAGGCAGCTTGGCCATTCATTTTATTTGGCCGTGTGTCACAGAACCCGTACATGGGATGCTCTCTGTCCGCAGCAGACCTGCTCTTCATCCCCGCAGGGCTGCTCCGTGCACATTTGCTGGGGAAATCCCAGCAACGTTACATCAGCTGCAGCTTCTTGGAGGTCAGCTGGGAGCAGTAGCTGCTAAAGCCAGAAATTTTGGCGGTTCCTGGTGCAGCACGGTTCTGGGGCCATCTGAGACATCTCCTCATGGTTGTGGCCGTTGAGGTCTGCGAAATGTACAAACAACTGGGAGGACACCAGTGGTCCCATGGAGTTTGGCTTTCTGACCAGCTGGGTAGAGTTTAACTGCAGGAAGGAGGCCACCAGCAGGACTGGAAATAAAGATGGAGAAAGAGCACTGAAGGCAGAGTTCAGGTGTGGAGACAAACCTGCCTCTCTCCTTGGAGACTCACAAGAGCTGTCCTCCAGCCTGAGGTCAAAATGGTCTCCAACCACGAAAGGCTTCAGCCCGAGCGAGGAGGGAAGCCATGGGGAAAGGAGAGGTGACAGAGGCTCTTCTCCCTGCACTGCCGGTGCAGACCAGCAGATGGAAGTTGCTGGGGTTTGCAGGAGCCATTTTGATCCTTTGCAGAAGCTGTTGGAATCACTCTTCATCAGCATTTGCCACAAAAATGGGCTGAAGGCACCAGATCATGCAGCCTGCACAACTGAGCTGCGTCTGGGTACCTGTAGCGTCAGCAAAGGTATGGTGCACCACGAGGAGAGCATCAGCGCTGCGAGGCACTCCTGACCTCAGAGAGAGGAGCTCCGTGACCAGCAGGTCCCTGGATGAATGCCGGTGTTAAAAGACCTCTCTCCTTTCCTACGTCTCTGGTTTCAAACACAGATTGGCTTTTACATCCAAAGTTGCTCCTTGCTGCAGCGCCTGGACCACATGCCATGGTGGAGCGCAGCACTTGTGAGAGAAAATGGCCTAGAAGCTCCCAGAATTATTTATTTATTTTTTGTCCAAGGTGGGACAAAGTGTGCCAAAACCAGCCTTTTTTCCCTATTCCTTCTTCTTCCAGCTCCAATGCCATCTCTTCTCTTCTCTGGTCGCTTTCTCCTGCGGCCGCTGCCCAACAGCTCCAGGCAGCGCCAAGGACCAAAGGACCTCTTGACAGGACACAGGTAATGGGCACAAACTTGACCATAGGAAGTTCCATCTCAACATGAGAAGGAACTTCTTTCCTGTGAGGGTGGCAGAGCCCTGGCACAGGCTGCCCAGAGAGGTGGTGGAGTCTCCGTCTCTGGAGACATTCCAAACCCACTTGGACGCGATTCTGTGCAGCCTGCTCTGGGTGACCCTGCTGTGGCAGGGAGTTGGACTGGATGATCTCCAGAGGTCCCTTCCAACCCCACCGTTCTGTGGTTCTGTGACCTGAGTGCCCTGCGCCCTTTTTCCTGGCGATGCCACCAGGCTGTGTCCCATCCAGAGGTGCTCTCCACCCTGGAGCTTCATCCCAGCCACAGACTGGGGACATTCCCTGTTCCGAGCGTGTCCCTTGGCGTAAGACAGAAGCAGGAGCAGCCCGGGAGGGGCAGGGGTGCTGCACACACATGTGTCCACACGCCTGCTCCATGCTGGCACCGGCCGGGGAGGGGGACGCCCAGGGACCCCCAGAGCAGACGTGACCTACTTTAGCTCCGAGGCGAGCCGTGCTGCGCCAGTCCCAGTGTAAAAGCTTAATAGAGCCAGGCGTAAATTATTCATTGCCTGGCCATGTTAATGCATGTGCTAAAGGCTTTTTTTTCTAAAAAAAATACAAAAAAAAAAAAAAATCTCCTCTATAATTTAAAGCCTCGCACGCTCCCATCGCCAGGCCCCGATTGCTCTCTGGGGTGTTTCTGCTTAGGTGAGCAGAGCTAAGAGATATGGATGGACCTGGCAAGAGCCGGGATGGGGGCTGGAGCTGGGATGCAGGAAGGAGCTGGGATGGGAGCTGGAGCTGGGATGAGGGCAGGAGGCAGGATTCAGGCAGGAGCTGGGATGCAGGCAGGAGTTGGGATGGGGGCTGGAGCTGGGATGAGGGCAAGAGCTAGGATGCAGGCAGGAGGCAGGATTCAGGCAGGAGCTGGGATGGGGGCAGGAGCTTAGGTGCAGGCGGGAGCCGGGATGCAGGCAGGAGCTGGGATGAGGGCAGGAGCCGGGATGCAGGCAGGAGCCCAGCGTTGCCTGGCCCGTGGGTGGGGGGATCCCGTGGGGAAGGGGCTGGCAGCACTGCTCTGGCTTGGGCAGCCCAAGTCACTTCCTGGAGCAGCAGAGCTCAGCCGAACCCGTTCCCAGGCATGGTGGCCAGCGGGGCTATTTTTAGACCTGCCTTTTGCTTTTTCTTCTTTTTTTTTTATTTTTTTCTTTTCCCCCAGCTCCTCGCCTTTGCTCAGCACTGCCCTCCAAACCCTGGGGAGAGAGGAAAACACTGGTCCCCGGGGCAGGAAGCTGCACGGGAGGGCTTTAGGAGCACTCCACCGCAGGGACTCGCCGAGTCCAGCCATGGGGAGCCCTTTGACACAGCAGGGAGACGCCCCGGGACACCCCACTGGGATTTGAGCGAGCTGCCCCTCCATGGCATCCCACTGCAGCATCCAGCCCTGCTCCCATCCCGCCGGGACACCCACACCCAGCCCCAGGGCTGCAGTTCCCACGGCTGTTTTCGCAGGTACAGATAAGGCCACAAAAAGGCAGGGGCAGCCCCGGCCGGCAGCAGAGGAGGAGCTGGGCAGGCATGAGGCGATGCTGCAGCTGCAGAGGACGTTTGCCTTCTATGGCCATCTCTCCTCGCCGCACCGCTGGCAGGGAGAACAGCGCTGGCAGGGAGGAGAGGCCCTCAGCCTCCACAGGCACAGGGAGGGGGGAACAAAAACACCCAAAAAAGCTCACAGTTGCCCTCTCAGAGGCCTCCAGAAGAGCTCAGCCTCAACCGCCCCTTCAATGTGGGCAAGGACCTGCCCTTCTCCTCTGCAGGTGGGCGGAGGGAGGAAGATGCCCCAAGGCCAGCTGTGGTCCTCAGCAGCATCCCAGAGCGGGCTGCATCGCTGCAGGGAGGGCTGGGGACCACGTGTGGGTCACACCGAGCCTGAACCATCCCACCCCAGGCCCAGAATAAAAACACACCACACCACAGAAAAAGAGTCACAGCAGCCTCTGGGTATATTTTTTTTTTTTTGGTTGCATTTCATATATTATCCAGTTTCACATTCTCATAGGATCAGCAATTATATAGCAACTTATTCTCAAATCTTTTAATACAAGCGAGACAGCCATGGTCGTATAATACTTAAAGCACTTCAATACCAAGCAATAAGATGCTAAAACAAAAATTGCACAATTTCTTGTTTACTATGCCTGACTGAATCATTGTTACAGAAGACAACCCTTCTCTTTCAAGCTTTTAACTAAACATTAACTTATCTTACAGGATTACAATTTCTCTTTAATAATAATAATAATTAATTGCACACAAACACACAAGAAATTCTTTATGATGCATAAATATTTCCTTATTACACATGGTACAAAAATACTCGTACTTTTTTTTTTTTTCGGTATTCCCATAAGGATGGCTGATTATTTGGCAGGACTGGATGCTCTCCAATCAGAAGGATGTGGAAAGGAAAAAAAAAAAAGAAGTTAGATATTTTACAGCCGTTCTATATATAGATGTCTGAAGAAAAAAAATAGTATAATAACCCTGACTTTAAAACTGGAGAAGAAGAATGGATGAGAACAGAAACCCAGTGCATCATACTTGGAGGAAAAAAAGAAAAAGAAGAAAAAAAGAAACATTTTTCAAATTTTTCTGGTTGTACTGGGAAGGGGAGGGCGGAGGTGGGAGAAGGGGTGAGACAAGGACAGTTAGTATTTCTCAAAGCCAAGTCTTCACTAAAGCAAGATGAAAACCTTGATGGATCAATCCGTTGGGCCAAGACCTGTTGCTAACGGTTACACAAACGCTAGAACAAACAAACTTACACTCACACATACACAAGTTAAGTGTTTTAATTCATGCCAGAAAACATGCAAAACCCATTGCCTTTCGTTTCCTTCAGCCGAGCCGCCGGGGCAGGGCGAGCCCAGGGAAGCCCAGGACCGAGCCCCCTGGCTGGGCTTCGGCACAGAGGGATGGCGAAGCTCAGTCGGGGAGGATGTCCTGGGATGGAGGGAGGTAGGGAGGGAGGGAGGGATGGATGGCGGCGCATGGCCCGTGGCAGGGGGTCGCGGCGGCTTCACAGTCCAGGGAGGGGGGATGCTGGCAGCCCCGGGGGGGGGCGGGGAGCACGGCGGGGCCGGGCGCCTTGTCCGCTGGCCGCAAACCAAACGGAGAGGGGTCTGAGCAATCATCCCTGGCACATCCCTCCACGTAGAAGCAGGGAGGAGGAACACAAGCCGAGGAGAGATGCTGCGGGAGAGGAGCAGCAGTGAGCAGGGCTGGCTGGATCCACTCCCTGAGCATCACCCACAGCCCTTTCCCCACCCTGGGGCTTGGTGGGTCTCCCTGCTCCTGCCGGGGTGGATTTGGCCCCATCACCCATCAGCCGCATCCCTGCGTGGATGTTGGGGGCCGAGCCCGAGTTCCCATCCCTCCGCCCCACAAGAGCCCAAGGAACCCAGGGATGAGCAAGACAAGGACCCGGCTCAAAGAGCAATTACTTACTTACTAACAAACTAACAAAACTGACGAGACTTCCATCCTTGCTGGGTAGCTTCAGAGGGAGGATACCAGCGCATCTGGAAAAAAAAGCCACGCCAGAGGTCCATGATCCAGGATTATCTCAACCAGAGCCCAAACCTTCAGCTCCCTCAGGCCACATATGAGGTACACCAACTAGAGATGTCTCCAGCACAGGAAAGGAGGCTCCAGGATGAGCCCCAAATACTACTCAAGTAGCATCCCAACCTGGGGCTGCACCACACCAGGACTACCCAGTGTGGTGGCTCTGGCCACCTCCGGTGGCTCACGCAAGGACCAGGCTCACCAGGCACCGGGACCCAGCCAGGTCCTCCCTTAAGGAGCACGGCAGGACCCCACACGTCTAAGAAGGAAAGTAGCACCCCATCTCAGTGTTTGCCTCAACATCTCAAGTACCTCTGCCCATTGGCATAAGCAGAAGACAGACCCCCAAATTCACACCTACGCCTGGCCCCAGCTCACTGCAACATGCAGAACACCACCCTTCAAGCTAGGTTCAAGCTTGGAAAGCTCCTCACCACCGAGTTATCTGTGAAGTCTACCACTGCAGAAATGTGCGCAAGGAGGGACTGTTCCCCACCCCCCCAGCACGTTCCTACTCCCACACGCATCCCAGGTTTACATCTTTCCCCGCATTCTGGCTCAGGCAAGGCAGGGGAGGCTCACTTTGGGCACGCAGCACCCCAGGGTGGTGGCCACTCCCCCTTCAGCCAGCAGAAGGAGGCATCTCAAGACCACATATTTAAACCAGACAACCTCTACATGACACAAAGAGGGTAAGGACCATCCCATCCACCACAGAAAAGACCCATGAAGTTTCCTAAGCCACAACCCAGCCATCAGAAGAGGCTCCAGGCAGATCACATCACGGTAAGAGCTTGGTAGAGCTGCAAACCAGCAAGACTCGGAGGCTTCCCTGGCAGGTCATTGCCACCACATCTACTGCTCAGGCCTGCTCTTTGCTGAGGAAAGGCTGCTGGATGGGGAACCCAAGGAGCAGACGTGGGAACAGTAGCTGAACAGACACTTCCCAGCCTGCCAGCAGATGCAGCAAGCTGGCAACGTCCAGGAGAATAGCATCAGACATCCAGGTGCTCCCATTTGGTCTGCAAGACTGGTACGTCAGGCTGGGCTGTTAGCAGCTTCGTGCCCGAGAGCAGCAGGAGATGGGTCTGTGCTGCTCGAATGAGCACAGATCCAGCAGCAGGAGCAGCTCGCAGAGCTCGGTCCTGCTGCTATTTGCAAAGGGACCTGAAACACAGTGGTCATCCCCTCTCTCCTCCCTCCCCACCTGGCCGGAGGAGAGCACAGCCTCAGCGCCGATGGGCATCAAGAGCCGCAGGCACCATCAGGGCTCTGGGTACCAGCAGAACCATGGACTTTGCTCTAAGATGGGTAGAAAAGGGGCAGAAAACCCCCTAGAGCCCAGTATGAGCTGCTCCCCTTGCCAGACCACCCTGGCAGGGTTGTCCCCTTGCCTGAACAATCCTGGCTGGATACTCCCCTCCCAAGCACGTGCACCACTCTATGGCCAGAGGGAAAACAGTATTCCCAGACCAGCTCCAGCCCCCATGCCTGGCACTCTCCCATCAAGAGGGACCCTTGGGTAAGGACAGGCAGACTTTCTTGAAGCACAGTCCCAGGTCAGTCGGGCAAAGGAGAAGTTGCAGCCACAGCCAAAGCATCTAGTTTGGCAGAGGCTTTAGAGCTCATTAACCCCTGCATGGCCATGCCCAGCCAGGGCAATTCTGCCGGCCTCTTCCTAACAGGGCTCTTGCCAGAGCCAGGTCTCCCCTGCAGTCTGCAAGCATGTGAGAGACATCAAGAAAGCCACGGCGGGTTGAGGTGAGAGCTGGCAATGAGGGGGAAGAGGAGCTGGCTATGTGCTAGCTACCTAGTGGGCAGCACGCTGCCCCATGGATGCACCGGACAACACATGCAACGCGGGTCTAGCTGCAAAGTTATCCAGGAGTGGAGATGCAGACCTGTGTCCCCAACCCCAGCTGCACAAGACCTCCAGAAGCTGCACACCGGTCTTCAGAAGAGACAGAGATGAAGACTGAGACACCCAGTGTCAGCCCTTGGAGAGGGCTCACCAGCGAGACTCAGTGACAGCCCTTGGATTACTCTGCAGGCTAGGCACATCCTCAGTGGGTCCCTTCAAACCCTGCTCCCTTTACCCCTGTAAGAAGCAGAGGTCTGAGAGGTCACGGAGGTGTCCTCCTTCATCGTCGAACAGAATCATAGAATGTTTTGGGTTGGAAGGGACCTTTAAAGGTCATCTAGTCCAGCCCCCGATCTCTTCATGCAGAGAGATGCAGCAGACTGCCAGGACCTTGACACTGCAGCCTGCTTCCAGGAGCTGGAGGGGACGATAAGCACGCGCCTCCCAGGAAGCACAGCTGCCTGCAATGGCCTAGTCCTCCATCCACCAGCACAAGGGCGGTGATGCCAGTAACTGAACAGCCCCAAGCATGAGCTCAGGGACCTCAAGCCCTTCTTCTTGCGATAGCTCCTACAGGGAGGAGCCTGGCAGGTTTGCAGAGGCTCTGTCCAAGCAGGAGCCTCTCACCAGGTTAGATCTGCTGGATCCCAGGCTTCTGTTCAGGCACCAGCACGACACTTGAGGTAGCTGTCTGTATCCAGGCACACTGGGCTGGTTGGTCTCCTTGACAGAGACCTTCATGAGGCAAGTGGGTGCCACCAAGTCAGCTCCCAGCTGGTCCCATAGCTTGCTCCATGACACAGCAGCCAGGTACCTCCTAGTCAGTCCAGCCTTGGGTGGAGGGGATTGAGGACATGGACATTCATAGAATGGTTCGGGTTGGAAGGGACCTTAAAGGTCATCCCTGGGCAGGGACACCTCCCACCAGACCAGGTTGCTCCAAGCCCCATCCAACCTGGCCTTGAACACCTCCACGGATGGGGCAGCCACAGCTTCTCTGGGCAACCTGCGCCAGGGGCTCACCACCCTCACAGCAAAGAGTTTCTTTCTCATATCTCATCTAAATCTCCCCTCTTCCAGTTTAAAACCATAACCTGTCATCCTATCGCTCCCTTCCCTGATCCAGAGTCCCTCCCCATCTCTCCTATAGAACCCCTTCAGGTACTGGAAGACCAATATAAGGTCTCCCCGGAGCCTTCTCTTCTGCAGGCTGAACACCCCCAGCTCTCTCAGCCTGTCAAGACCTTCCTCCCTAGTGAGTGGTCCCATCTAGTGCCACAACCAAAGTGCCATCTTGGTGCCACACACACCATGCCTTCACTTATCCATGAGCCTGTTAGAGGGATCCAGCTCTGCTGCACCCTTGCTCCCCAGCCTCGGGTCACCATGCTGCTCTGGGGCATGGCTATCTCCTTGCCCTGGCGCAGGCACCAACATCACTGACACCTTATGGGGCCACCACAGCAGCTGCCAGTGCCAGGACAGGGGTCGCTTGCTCCCCCACCAGCCCTGTCATGGGGAGGTGCTTGCTCAGCAGACCCACCTCTCCTCAGCAGCCAGTAGTCCTCCTCCCTGCCCAGCATCTCCCATCCCAGCACCCCTCCCCTCCACAGCTGGAAGTAGTTTCCTCCTGCCCAGCAGCAACAGGAAACTCCCCCTGCATTCACAAGGCTGCAAACACTTAACCCCAGGAGCCACCTCCAGGGCTCGGCATGTGCAAGATGGCCATCCCCCACCCCGCTCCCCAAGCCTGGTGGCTCCTCATCCTCTCCTCGGGGGGTGGTCAGAGCCCGCTTCTGCCCCATGTGCACACCCCACCCCAAGCCTGGCCAGAGCCTCCAGCACCTCCAGCTTCAGCAGAAATCCTGCTTTCCTTCTAACACACGCACACACTGTCCATAGCTCTGGCACTAATAAACCTCCACTTCTGATGGACCACCGCTCGTCACCTTCCTCCTGTAGGTCTCTGATGCTCATATGTACAAACCCAACCAGCCTGACCGGCCCTGGCCCCACCTGCCAGGAGCACAGCCCTGCAGCCAGAGGGGCCTGCCGGCCTGGCAGGAGCTCCTGCAGGGGCCACCACCCTGGGGGCAGGCCAAGGCTCTGACATGCTGAGGGAATGACCCGCCAGGTCTTTCAGCCCACAGAAAGATTAAGGGCTTGATAGGATGAGGCAGAACCACCCTCTCACTAGGAGGGATGTTTCCAAAACCAGCAGGAAGCACTAGAAGAAGCAGCTAGCCAAGAGGACATGCTCTTTAAGACAGTGGCACCTGCCAGGACGGTTTTCTCTTCATGTTCCTCAAAGTGTCCCAGGCACCTTGCTTTTGCCAGGGAGTAGAGAGGTTCTGCAAACAAGGGGCTCCCAGAGCCATCTGGAAGAGGAGACCAGCGCCCCAAGAAACTGGCACAGGGTTGTCCCAGGAGGACTGCAACCTGGCAGGCCAAGCCAGAGCACTTCTCTGCAGGGAACAAGTTTCTCTGAGGCCTTTCGGAAGATCCGTTATCTCTCAAAATACCGCGTCTGTCAAGGAGGAAGCTGCGAGAGCTAATGGAGACATCCAACACTGGGTGAGGAAAGCAGAGGAAGGGAGGCTCTTACTGGAAGAGATGCAGTTGTTTCTAGAGCTGCATTAGCTCACAGTTGGAAGGGAGTCTGGCCACGGCTGCAAACATCCCCTGCTCGCCTGCCCGTAGGGACAAGGCAGACACCGCCAGGCCACTGCAGCAGTCAACATCTGTGTCCCAGAACACAGCTGGAGAAGAGAAATTCGTGCCTCTGCCAGCCACCTTCCAGAGGCCAGGTGGAACATCCAGGAGTGAAGAGCCTCTCCCTTGCTGCAGCGCAAGACCAGCACTACCTAAATATCACAAAGAAGTGATAAACGGGGCAGATAAACACTGCTTCAGCACTTCACTCTCCTTGTCGGGTCCTCCATTGTCTCTCCTAATTACCCTCAGAATTTGAGTTTCCCATCTTGCCCACCATCTCCATCTCTTATGGAGAGCAATTCCTTCAGCAGGAAAAAGAGAGGGAGAGGAAGGGAGGACTGACTACACAGATCCATCCTCAAGCCACCTTGAGCTCAGATGGCCTGCCTTTCCTCCTTAGTTACATCTAGGTCTGCCTACCTTTGCTCTGCAGCCAGCCCCAGCATCTTCTGGAGCTCAGAGCTATCCCTACGTATGGAACGGATCCAGCCACCTCCCCAGGTATCAGAAAGGGACCCTGTGCAGGGAGAGACAGAGCACTCTTGTGCTCCTGGGAGCTGGTAGGACCCCAACCAGCATGTTCAAGAGCTGCATCTAGTTACCAGCTGCTGAGGTGCACAGTAGCATCTTCAGTTGCGCTGCTGAGACAGCCTCACCCCAGCAAGCCACAAGCGCTTCATGGCCACTGCTTCCACCAGGCTGCAGGTCACCAGGTGCAGGCCTTGGGCAGACTACATTGGTGGCCAGCAAGAGCTGCTCTGCTCCAGCTGGAAACACAGCTGATGGGAACAGGAGCCAGGGCAGGCAAGGAGAGCCTGCAAAGGTGCACCCACAAGGCACTAATGTCATCAATGAGTGCCCTCTGGACACACGCTTCCTCAGCAGTGGGCACTTTATCCAAACCACTCGCTTCCAGGGTCCTTCAGGGGGCTGGGTTGAGGAGACAAGCATCCAAACACTTGCATGTTGTGTAAGACCCAAGCAGCTCAAGCCCACCACCAAGAAAACCTTGCTGCCACTGCATCGAGCACACACATCTCCCCATGCAGCTACGTCAAGAGAGAGAGCTGGAGGATGAGCACATCACACCATGTTGAAGAGCACGCAGAAGACGACAGGCACTGATCCATCCTATTGCTTAGAAGGGGCGTTTCAACAGCCATCCGTCCTTTGCCTTGTACCCCCCCCCGGGCCTTGAGGCAGCTGATACTACAGCTTGCGGAGATGCCCATCTCACAGACCTCCTTTTCCCAGGGCAGAATTGAGCTGGGCTGCTTTTATTTGGGTTGAGCTAGCCAGGGAGAGCCAGTGCTGGCCACAGGTCAGGAAGTCACTTCTGATGCCATCTTTGTCTAGTTCACTCGTCAGGCATGATTTAGTGAGAACCGCTGCTCAGCAGGTACTTGGAAGAGCTAAGAGCATCTCCTGCCTGCTTTTCTCTGGCTGGAGGGAAACAGCTGGCATGGGGAGAGCTTGCTCAGGGCTGCTTGGCCAGCCTGTGGCAGCACCAAGCCACTCGAATTTAGGAAAACACCATACCCATGGAAGTCTTGAAGAGCAATTCATGCCTCCAGGATACATGGAGATTGCCCAGAAAAAATAATCCTAGCAAGTCCTACATGACAGCAACAAGTTGTTAGGCACAGAAAATCCGTCACTGCCTCCAGCCTTCCATCCCAGGGAGAGCTCAACTGGCACAACACAAAGTCCAGATTTTGCAAACGTGATTATGAAGTCAGTCCAGAGGTCAGTGGTACACAAAAGCAGGATCTCCATTGTCCAGCAGATCCACCATGGTGGCCATTGCTTGGTGCTCCAGGGCTCAGACAGGCTGGTGTCACCCAGGAGCAGCAGCACCCCAACAGGAGACAGTAGTTGAGGAGCAGCACAGCACCTGAGCCCATCCCAGCAGACCTTCCCACATCCCCAGTTCTCTAGGGCCAGCACCAGATCACAGGCACTGGGATCTGCCTCGTGTCCATCCACGACAGCAGCCACCCCTCAAGAGATCTGGCTCGCTGTGCGCTCACCCAGGCAACCAACAAGAGGGAAAGGTTTATTTAGAGCCCTGACCTCTCCTTCCATCGATGGGCTCTACCTCAGCTCAGTGCTGGGAAGCCTCAGGGTCCTGCTGGGCTGTGTACCCCCACCACATAGCCATGAGCCAGGACTGCTCCTTCCACTTACCGCTCACTTAAACAGGTCCCCGCTTCAGAAGCCCACCTCCACCATCTCCTTGAAGCCTCCAGACAAGGCTGCTGCGAGCAGCAGCAACATGGAGGCTCCGAGGACACTTTCAGCAGCCAAGGCAGTCAGCCTCAAAAGGATGGGCAGCTGCAAGCTTTCAGTCCACGACCTGCTCCCTACCTTGGGAGCATCTACCACAGACAGTCTCCCAGGCTCTGGGTACCCAACATGTCCACCTCGTCCCCTACAACCACCATGTGGTAACCACCACCAGCCTCACCCATGTCCTTATGAAACAATCTTGCATCCAGTCCCTGTTTTCCAGGGCAAGTCCTGCCCGTAGCAGAGTCCTGCCCTCAGAGGTGCTGCCATAGCTGGAAGCATCTCTTTGTAGAAGAGATTCAGGAGCACCAATAGCCCCGGTATCTCCTACTGCCCACTCGGAGCCTGGCTTAGAGGCACTCCAAAACAAGTGGTTTCACATCAGAGGTGCAATGCAGCCCAATTCCATCACACAGCAAATAGACGAAATGTCACCAGGTCCAAGGAGAACAAGGCAAGCTGTATCATTGTCTCTATGCTTGTGCCATGCTCTCCCCATCTTCCCAGGAGACCAGCTCTGCACAGCTTAGCACCCCACAGTCTTCCAAGGACAAAGGCAGACCAGGGCATCCCCATCTTGGATGGCTTCTTTCCCCAACATCACTACTACACAGATGGAAAAAAGTCTACCCAGAACGACTGCAAGAAGTGAGCCAGGACTCAGTTCCTTCAGAGATGACCACAGCAACCATCCTCCCTACCAACCACTCCCAGGCCAAACCATCTTCCCTCTTCCCAATCTCCCTGTTTCCTACGCCGCTCCCATCTCTCCCAGGCTGACGATTCCCTTCGTTACGGCTCACAAGACCTGTGTCCTGCCTGTGATTTCAGGTTGCAAGAGAGAAGCCAAGCTCCAGGTAGGAACTTACTCTGTTTCCAGTAACTGGAGAGGAAAGAGGTAAGATTAGACCCATGATTAAGGGCAGGGTCTCTCCCGGTATGCAATTCTGGAATAAAGTGACCGGCAAGTGCTGTTGTCTAACGTGCCCACTAGAATTTAGTCGTGTGCTATCTCTACCACGTCACTCACCTCCCCCACCGTGTGCCAGGAGTGAGGTCAAGGTGTATTTCTGGTTGCCCTGGAAGGGTCGTGGTTGGGGAGAAACCAGGTTTCTTTCAGGCCAAGCGGCAGGGTTGCCTCTGCCCCGGCTCAACCGGGCTGCTCCCCTCCCACCAGCAGGACCTGGCTGAGCCTGGCTCAGCTGGGAGAAGTTGATGTAAGATGGTGCCATGCTGTGTGCGCCATGTCATGTGCTGCCAAGTTGGAGATGTGGGTTAGAAAGAAGGCCTGGTATCTCATTCCCCAGGCTCTGGTGGGTGGGTAGCGTGAGGCCCATGCACTGGGTTGCCAAGGAGATATGGGCTACAGAGATGGGCAGAAGCTTGCAAATCCCATGGTGCACCTTGGAGGAGAGATGGTTACCTTACCAGTCTTTCCAGACGTGGCTGCCATCATGCTTAACACTTCTAGGAATGGAGCTGTAGTACAGCCACTCCACTAGCTGCAATAAGGCATCACTAGGGTGTCCCATCTCCAGGGACAGCTCTGAGCTTCAGGGCTAGCCTGCGCTGGCATCATGGCTGGAGTTCACTAGGGACATCAAAGGAGGGATTTGAGAGAGGGTGGGAGGGAGGGAAGGCAGATGGGACAGTCTTAAAGTCAGTGGAGTCCCCACAGGTAGAGGCTCCTAGCAGTGCAGGGTCAGGCCACAGTCACATCTACAGCAGCCTGGTGCCCACAGGGAGCATCGCCATGGCATAGCAGCTCGGCAGTGCCAGAAGCAGCCGCCATCAGCCTCATCTGCGAGCAGCTTACCGACAGCTCCCAGGGCACAGGCCAAGGCCAGGCCAGCCTCGCACCATCTCCTGCCCCTCATCACTCCCGCCAGCCCTCTGGGCAGCTCTTCAGGAGGTTGCACTAGTGCATCACAGAGGGCAGCCACCTCCTCTCCCACTCGCTACCAGACTTGAACACAGAGCGGCGAGAGGATGAGCACTTCAGGTTCAAATCTTTTGCAACAAGCTCTCAGCTTAGCTACTGCTTCCCACTTCATACCTGCTCCAGGACTGAGGGCTGTGGAGCTGCTAAAGCTCTGGCCATCCCCATGAACATCCTCCAGCCAACACTTGTCTCGGGAGGAAGAACTGTAGCTGTTCTACTAACTACTCATATGCCCACCACCCCACCAGCAAGGTTAACCAGCCCCTACCAGCAAGAGCAGAGGGCTCAGCACACCAAGACCAAGGTTACAGCTGTTAGCCCAGTTTGTGAGCAAAAGTCATCTCCCTGACTCGCTCCGCCCTGCCTCAGCTCTGCAAGGGAGAGGGCTCAAGCCCAGGGATCAGGCAGCTCCGAGCTGCCAGCCTGAGTAATGTTTAACCCCATAAAACTTTATTGGTAACGTATATTGCACCAGAATGTCTCCCTGCGAGGTCACTGCAGGCTCAAGCACAGCGCCGCACAGAGCAGCTGTAGCTGATGGGACAGCCCACCTGCTCTTCTTCAGAAGAAAGCTGGGTCCAGCCACGGCCTGGAGGGGCTACACCGGCTCCCTAAGGCTTGGAGGCACATCACCACATCTGGAGCTCCTTGGGCAGGGAGTCCTACCTATACAGGGAGCTCCCTGGTGCCTCAGGGTCATTCTTCAGACTAGGAGACCTCTTTGAAAGCTAAGCTGTCTGTCTAGAACAAGTAGCTTGACAACTGCAGGGCAGGAACTAAGACCCCAGAGGGAAACGATCTGGCTGAAGGAGTCCTTGGTACCTTCTGCCTTAGGACAGCAGAGTTCTTCTCCCCCGCCATGCACCATAAAGTTTTGGTGCCTAACCCTTACACTCAGGGTCCCCATGTCACTGGTGATCATCCTTGAAGGACCTCCAGAAATGGTTTTACCTCTCAGCCAGACCAAAGAGGTTTTTTCCTGGTCCTCCCTGCCAGGGGCAATTCAACCAGCAACAGCCCTTGGCTCCACCACACTACACACAAGGAGGCAGGGAAAGGAAGAACATCTGCTCTCTGAGGCTGCCCAGGAGCAGAGCACACTCAGATGTGGCTGTGGACATCATCAATAACTTTTGGAGAACACCAGCAAGAACAACCCTCCTAGTGAAGGACCTAGTGAAAGAGCAGCCTGGCTCTGGAGGCCTCTGCAAGACCTTCAGCCCAACGCTAGCTCACCAGTTGAAGGGCAAAAGCAGCAGAGGTCTGCGAGCGTGTGAGGGGCAGGACAGACAAGCCTACATAGGCCAGGAGCTTGCATCCATCCCGTGCCTCCATATTGCATTGGGGAAACAAGCTTGGGTTGAAGCTGGACGCTTACAGTCAAGACACTTGCAGGAAGCAAAAGGATGCTGAAGGGCCAACTGAGCTGACCATCGGGCAGGTGGACAAGCTGAAGGGACACAGCTCTTCTTCCTTTCAATTTAAGCAGGGAAGAGTGGAGCTAAACACCCTGCTCAGCAGGGCGGAGAGCAGAGGTTATGCCCCGATGCTCTGGGGTCTAAGCCCAGAGCCCCACTGCCCCAGTCCCCCATGGCACTACTGCAGGAGCAGCAACCGAAGCAGGCAGAGCACAGCTGGCTGGTAACACCAAGCAGGGTAGGGACAGGGGCTCCAGGTTCTCCTGTACAGGCGCTCCAAAGCAAGTGCCTTATCCTGAAATTAGGACACTGCCTCTCTGGTTTGACCTCCTCTTTGCATTTCCATGGTTTCAGGGACTTCACGCTCAGCAGGGGTGTTGGCCTCAGTACATTAAAGCATTCCAGTTTCAGACCAGTACAGGCATCCCTACAACTCCATCCTCCGGGGCACCAGGCAGTTGGTTGTACCACCGCCAGCATTCCCACCGGCCCATAACAGAGTAATCACAGAATGGTTCGGGTTAGAAGGGACCTTAAAGACCATCTAGTTCCAACCCCGCTGCCCTGGGCAGGGACACCTCCCACTAGACCAGGTTCATCTCTAGCCTACACCTAGTGGCTAACACCACCATCCCATCGGAGCCCGTGGCTACAGCAAGGCTCTGATCACTCATCTGCTGCAGGACATCCCTCTCTGGCTTCAAAAGCCTTTTTGAGTCGCTCGGCCCGAGGGGGTTCCAGCTGAGCCCCTCAGCTCCAGCACGGAGTCAAGCCTGTTGCCTTCACTGTGATTTCAAGGAGGACATTGCGTAGCTATTTCACTTGCTGGCGTGTAGCGTTTCCTCCCAGCAGTCCCACAACACGATTTTTCCAGCCGTGGGGGACCAGCAAAGCCAGCCAGAAACTGAGCCCTGACTTTTCCCATCTGCCCGCCTCTAGCAGAGAAGCGGGCTGGACCTGCAGGGTCAGAAATCATCGCCCGGCTCTGACTGTACTCAGCCACGTAGACCTCTCCCCTGCGGCTTGCTGGGGGCCCCCCATGCACTTCAGCCGGGAGGCGGCTTTGCCCAGGAGCCAAGGTGCAGAGGCAAGGGTTGAACCAGCCAAGCAGAGACCCATGGGAGCAAGCACCAGGGGCAGGGGAGAGAGGAGAGCCCGGTTCCTGGCACGGCACGTGGGGAGCGACTCACCTGAGCGTGAAGAGCAGCAGCCGCGGCAGCGGCCGCCGGGTAGGTGAAGGCGGCGTGGGGGATGGCAGGGGTTAGCTCCGTGGTGTAGAGTGGGTAGGGAGCCCACGCCTCTGGGGACGCTGGAATAAGAGCTGCTCCAGTCAGGTCATCTAGACAGGAGGGGACAAGGTGACAACAGCACCTCAGTAGCTGGCCCGACAGCCTGCTTCAGGGACAGGCTCTGCATTTCCAACCCCAGACTAAAGCTCCGCACTGCCAGCCCAGCAAGGTTTAGAATATACCAGCCCTGCAGCATCTCTGCTACCAGCTGCTCCTCCGACCTCACAGCCTTGCCAGGAGGTCCATCACTGCTCGCCACCCCACAGGGGCTCTGGGCGGGCTGGTGCCACAGGACGGCAGGGCAGAAGACAGGCTCTCCACACCATGTTGCGGGCTGCCCAACAAGCCTCGGCAGGGCTGCTTGCCCCACCAGGCTACGCTGAGGGTGCATGGCACAGGACTCTTCCTCTCTGCTTCACACCCACAGATGGTTTAAGGATTTATGGCATCACTTGAGCTACCAAACCCAGCTCCGCTCTCCCAACACTTCTAGCATCAGCCAGAAGCCTTACCAGATGCCCGTTTTTCTCCTGCAACCCTAGCATGCTGGCCTTCCTGCACCAAGCAGCTTTCAACCAGAACATACGTGGGTATGGTTTCCTTTCCACCCTGGCAGCATTCCCAGGGTTGGGCGTCTCCCAGGTTGGGCCAGCCGTGACCTCAAAGTCCCTCCCAGCATACTCACAGGGGTCCCGTGCAATGAAGTGTGCGCCCAAGGCAGGGTGGATATTGGTGGGGTTTGGTGTGGCCATCAGCTTGCTCTTGGCCATCTTTGTGTTGGCTTTAGCAAACTCTAACCGCAAGGTCTGTGGGTTCTCTGGGTCGAAGCGGATGCCCTGTCATAGAAGAAAGCACAGGAGCCTCTCAGAGGTGAGGTTTCCAGTCTAAGCACAGGCTGTGTCTATTCATGGAGCAAAGCCCAACCGGGGAACCAAGGCCATCACGCTGCAGACACATGGCCCAGGTTTTTTGTCACCTCACTGCAACACTCAAGCTCCCACATGCTTGTATTTCTATGTTTAGCTGGCCTAGGACCACTGCTTCCAATGTGAGGGACACAGCTTTGCTCCCTATGTGCAGTTCACCGACCAGCACAGCAGTGATGGCTACCAACACTGGTCAGGAAAAATATCTGTTTGCTGGCACTGGGATAACCCCGTCTATACTGGAGCTCCTGTCTGTGGGGGTGCTACACCTACTGCCAGCCCAGGCAGAGACACTAGCACTCGCCCCAGTGCCCAAGGCACGGTCTGCAGCAGGGCAGAACCAGATCAGTGTGTCTTGCTGCCTAGATCCCACTAATTTTTGCAGGACCATACGGGATGGAGATAGTTTTGGGCTGTGCCTGCCAAGTTGACCACCTTCATGTCTTTTTCTTGAGCTGCAGCAGTTTGGAAGCGCTGCAAATGCGCTAAAGAGCCTGCACCAGACCACATTGGCCCTGCCTCACGTCCTCCCATGGAAACAGAAGCGCGGGAAGGCTGGCTCCCTTCCTTTCTGCAGGAAGTACCTTCTACCTCCCATCTTCCAGGACAAGGACCTACTCTGCTGAAGTGCCACACGCTTTTCATCAGGGCATTTGGTAAAATGAGGCTTTAACAAGGCCACTAGCACCAAGCAAGACCTACAGCCACATGATCAGCCACATTTGCAGTGAGCCTGCTTCGCTACCCACGCACCCTGGCAAGCTCAACCTAGAGCCTCAAAAAGCTGATGCTAAACACAAGTTGGGCTCCACACACCTCATTAAAGCTTTACAGGGTGTCAACTGGCTATCGCCCTATGCTTGTATGTGCCAGGGGACCACTTACGCCCCCAATACCTCTTTTCTCATCTGTTTGCTAAGGGTCGGTTCCCCAGAGAAGCCCTGTCTGCTCCAGGTTCTCCAAGCCACGGTCCAGTCAAGCAGTCAGACTAGGATGAGGCGCCAGCCTCGGCACTCAGAGCAGACAGCAGAAGGAAAAGCTCCTTGAAGAGCAGTTCTGGCCACACATCGACACACATAGGTAAAGAACGAGGGAGTCCTCTCAGTCTCCAACTCTTACTCTATACAGGGGGGAGCGCATAATAGATAAGAAACAGGATTCACAGCCTGGATCCTGTTATCAGAGGCCAACTGCTGGGTAAGAAGGTGCATGCCAGCTCCAGAAAAGGAGTAGCTGTTCTTTCCCCACACCCTCCGAGGCCCTGGAGCAGTCTTCCAGTGGTCAGAAACTACACCTTTTTGCATCCATTTTCTCAGACTGATGTCAGTCTTAAACAGCTCTCCTGCTTCCCTCGTGGGATGCTGCAGGACCATTTAAGCTTACTCAAGGGCACGGCTGAGACACCCTGACCCTTCCTATGCTACGGACAAGCCCAGCGTCACTCTAGCCCCCAACTCCAGGCCAAGCTGTGGCAGGGGGTACGGCCCCCAGCCCTGCCGGTACATCGGGTACTCACATTCAAGGCGTTCTTCGCTGCTTCAGCACCAGCCCGGCTGTCAAAGGTCACAAAACCAACTGGCTAAAAGAAATAATGCCGATTTCAGTTTGGAAGCCTCCTCCAGCTCCTCAGACTGCCCCGCCACCCTCTCTGCCCCAGACAGTTTACTGCAAACAGAAGAGACCACCTAAAGCTGCAGAGGGCCTTCAAGCAGAGCTTGAAGTCATCATCCCAAGATTTCTACTCCATGTCTGCTCCCACCACACCAAAGAGCTTTGGTATTCCTACGTGTTGGGGGCATTTCTCACCCCGGTAGCCCCCAGTAAGGGTACTCCTTGCCCACAAGGGGAACCACTGCCTTAATTTGGATGGGTCTGGGGAAGGTTTCTAGCAGCACAGGGTTTGAGGCTGAAGCATCATGTGGTCTGGGCAGCAATAGAAGATATGAAGGCATTTAGCACATGCGGAGAGCTTGGGGCCACCAGGATGGTAGGTGTGAGCAGAACCCAGCTGTACACATGGTGCCGAACACAGACAATGCTTTACGCAGTGAAATGGTGTCTGTCCCCCCTCCCCTTCCCTCCCGGCATGCCTGCTTTTCCAGCAAAAGCCAAAAATACCCAAGCACTGGAAGGAGGAGGTACCTGCTTTGAAGTGAGCTTGATCAGTGACCCTTCATAACCCTGGAGAAGGGAAGAAAGAAGGGAAGAAAGCAAGTCAGCAGCAGGTTCCTGAAGGAGCTGAGCTACAACCAAGACGTGACATGACAGCTCCAGGAGTTACTGCAGCACCGAACCCTTCACAAGGCAGGGTTTGCAGCAGTAGGTACATTAACATGGCTCTTCTTTCCCACCAAAAGAGAAGACTGAGATTAGTCCAAGGACAGAGCAGGCATCTTAGGGAAGAAATCCCATTTTCTTGCTCTTCATCAAGCTACTAAGATGAGCACCCTGCCTGGCTAGTGCCTGGAGAGCATAGAGCGCCCTGTGCTAGAAGAGGGGGAAGTGGAGTTCTCTTGTTTGCCCAAGGACAGCCCATGTGGTGATCTAGTGAAGGATGGACAGTTAGGAGACCGGGATACATCCTTGAGGAAGGGCTGATGCAGCTGGGCTGCAGGGCTGACCTAGCAGCCTTCATCAAGCTTGGAGATAGCCCGATTTCCACAGGCTCCAGGAGTTACGCAGCTGAGAGTGAGCCATGGGATATCATTCTGGTTCCATACCAGGTTCCTCAAGCTTTCACAGAAGGCCTGCCTTCCCAATTCATCCTTGCTCCCCTCCGACACAGATCTTTGCTGCAAGGTTAGCCACAAGACAGCCTCTTTCCCACCAAAGACCAAGTCTGAAGACCTTCTTACCTTGAATGGTCGGAAGAGTAGGTAGAGCTCTCTGGGCTTGATATCCACAGGAAGGCCACTGACAAACAGCGTCCGTACCTAAGAGAGAGGTCAACGAGGTCTACTGAAAGGAGATGCTAGGTACCAAAGCAGGAGTACAGAGCACAGTTCAGAAGCTAGGTGCAATAAGAGTGGGACATCTCTCACCAAAGGTGGCCTTGCAGGCACTAACTCTTCCCTGCATGAGAGGGGCATCATCCAGGATAACATACACCCACTCCTTTCCTCCCTGCCACAAAGGATTTAGACCTCTACAAAAACCCAGTCTCCAGCAGAATAGTCTGAGTTGATGAGGGCACGGACACCAGCCCACCTTGGTGACTAAAACTTGGAAAGCCTGCTAGAAGATCGTACACTGCCAAAAGCACTAACGCAGAGTTTGACACATATCAAAAGTCCAGAAGAGACCAGTACAAACCCCAGCTGTGTCTCTAGCTGTTTCTAGAGATCATACACTAGATCTCCTTCCCTTAAGCCTACCCTGGCACTTCAGCTATTGATTCAAAAACATTCCTCAATTTTGAAAAATGCCTCACAGAAAAATACTCTCATCTTTTGACTTCTGCAGAAGCCCCAGAACATCACTGGGAGGATGATTTTTGGGTCCGTCCCAGCTCATTCACCAAACACGCATCAGACCCTTCAGAAGCTGCTCCCAAACCAGCTCTTACAGCGTTTGTTCTATTGTGCCCAGCCAAGGGCCAGCTGGGCTGCACTGAGTCCATGCAGGCTGCTGCTCTTTCCAAGCTGTAGAAGTCCCGTACCAAGTCCAAATGCACTCAGTACATATAAGCAAAAAACAGAGTACCAGAGGAAGATTTCAATAGATAGTCTGTTGAAATTATCTATAACAGTTCACATAAATAGCCAGGGAGAAGAAACAGTGCTGAAGGCTCATGGCCTGGGACAACTCTGCTCAACAGCCAGACCATCATGGCCACCTTCTCCCTGCTCTGGGAGACGCTGGCCAGCAGCCTGTTTCCATAGGAAGCGGCATGACAAAGCTGCTAGGAGTTCTTGTAAATCAGCCCAGAGCTGGAAAGGGAAGTTATGCACAACAGAGGTCACCAAGACACTAGTCATCATTACCAAGGACCAGGAGCACTGCTCAGCCAGCGTTGACAGGCAGGTGAGGGAAGACAGAAGGCTATGGGAATGAGATGGAGCTCTGTGTTCCTCACTTTCCATCGCATGGGGATACCACCCACCGAACCAGTCCCAAACAAGCCACAAGAACGTCACGGGACAGCACTAATGCCCAAATGCTCAGAATAGCACCAAACAGACTTTTGAGCCACAACACACACAGCAGGACCAGGAGGCCTAAGCCAGAGCCCACATCCTGGCCTGTTTTCAGCCTGGAGAGACCCCATTACATTTGCAGGGCAGCAGCACCCTGCTCCCACATTTTAGCTTTTGCTCAGCCCTTTCTCCTTCCCCAGATGAAGTGGTTCTACCTCTCTAAACCTCTTTTGCCACCAAAGCGAGCAGCACGAGCTTGCCCTGCTCCTGGGGTGGAGGCAGCAGACACAGGAGCATGCAGCGGAGCCTCTGCACCCTACACCTGTTTGAGAGATTCAGAGCCCTCCAGACAGGGAAGTTTCTCCTGTTTACAGGTGGAAATACACACCTCCTTGAGCTCCCATGCCCAAGGCAGTCCTGCCAGGGCACAGAGGTACCCTTCACATCAACGCAGGGGCAGCCTAAGACCTCCAGAACGGACAGTGATCATGGAAGTCTTGGAGTCCTCTGCCCCTCTTGCTCTCCCTGCATGCTCAGACTAAGGGCTGCCACCCAACAGTGAACTGCCACCCCACCCCCCCCATTAGTGTGCAGAGCCCTTCTCCAGCCCAGCATGTCCCCAGACTGCTGCAGAATGCAACCACTGAGTGTCCCTTCCTCCAATGCTGGCATCACTCCCATCCCTTCCCCCAACCCCTCAGTATGGATGGCCCTACTACAGCCCCTCAGCTTTCGCTTTGCCCTTTCCAGGGAAGCGGGATGTTATCTGGAGCACTCCAGAAATGCTTTCCATACCTGAAGTCTCCCCACCCAACCCCTATTTGATGCTTCGATGCAGCACGCCAGGGCCACCTCATGCCCAGACAGAGCGGCCAATGACACTGCTGGCGGCCTCGGAGACTTTGGCACTTGCCCTTCAGCGTGAGCTACACGGAGCGCTGGCAGTGCATTCCCAGAAGACGCACGGCCATCTCTTGCAGGGGAGGACCGTGCAGAGCGTGGTGGCACACATGTGCCTCAGCCATGTGAAAGCACTGTCCCTTTTCAATATTTCAGGATCTGAGTGTGCTCAGACCCCAGAATGGATGTTTCTTCCAAGCAGATAGAAATCTGCATCCCTGTTGGGTCTCTAAATGGTCCCGTGATGCACTGCTCGGTAAGTCCTTGCGACAGGCGTGACAGAATGGAAGACGCGTGGTTGCTCAGGGAAGGGGAATTCAGCCACTCCGAGCCATTACAACAGCCTCAGCACAGCAACACGGGTGCCTAGAAAAGCTCTTTGTCAGAGGCAGCAAGCTCCTAATGCCAGCTCCATGAGTTGCCGCTGAGGACAGGAGTGAGAGCCCTTCTGCTGTGGGCCAAAAATCTTCCCTTAGCCTCCAGGTCTGTCACCATACGCGGCATTGGAAAGGGGATCGCAGCCAACCCACAATGCCCACCAAGGGCTGGCATCACCCCAAAGAAAGCCTGGGAAATCCCAAGTGCCGCCAGCTAACATCTTCAAACAAGGGTGGGTTTAGCAGTGTTGGGTTGATGGTTGGACTAGATGATCTTAAAGGTCCCTTCCAACCTACACAATTCCATGATTCTAAGGTTTCCCTAAGAGTCTCAACCAGACCAAGGAAGGTCCCTGCTCAGAAGAGCTTGTTAGAAGCGATGAAACCAAGTGGTTGGTTTCCTGAGATCTCCGCAATTCAGCATATCCATAAGCTATGTGGAAAAGGGTAAGGGGAAGCGAAACCAAGTTATTCAGGGAAGGGAGGGTGATGCTGGCAAGAGACCCGGGCAATACAGTCGAGGGACAGAGCGAGGTAAGCCAGAGGGAGATCGCTTCCGAGGCCAGGCGTAAACATGGGATCAGCAGCAATCCGAAAGCAAAGGAGGTGTGGGTTATCCCACAGGAAAAAGGCAGGAGGCAACTTGCCAGCCTGAGCATCTTGTGCACTGTGGGCAGCCCTGGTCCAGCCTCCTCCCCCTGCTCCCAAAAACAGGGAACTGTGGATGAGGGCAACAGGGTCTCGACAAGCATCTTCCAGTGGATTAACTGAACTGGGACTCTCCGGTCACCCCCGTGCAGCTCAAGTCCTGCAGGCTTTGAGAGGACCACCTAGGGCTGATGAATCCGGGCTTCCAGCCCTTGCACTCAATGTGCCATGAGAGGGTAGGCTTAAATGTATTTGCCCTGCTTCAGCTCCCTGCCACCAAACACCAGATCCCTGCAGATATTCAGCCTCCTCACAGAGCAGCTGGAAAAGCCACAGGACAAAAAAAAAAAAAAAAAAATATATATATATATATATATACACACACTGCCTGGCCAAGCTGCACATTCAGCAGGAGCTTGGAGAAGACAGAGCTGAAGCAGATCTCCAAGAATACCTTGTTCTCATGCTCGCTCTTGGACTCTGCTGCCAGCCCCTGATGAGATGCCGGGCGAGAGCAACCCCATCTCGCCCAGGATGACCGATCTTAATTACACAGGCAGGGAGAGACATGGGGCAGCTGGGCAGGGAGCAGCCCTCACCCAGGACAGCCCAGCAGGGTCACGCTGCTGGAGGCCCTGCGGAAAACGCTTTCCCTTCCCCATCCCTGCCCCCTCTGGGGATGTCCCCAGTCCAAACACCCGGCAGAGATGGCGGGGAGCCATGGAAAACAGGATTTGTGCCAGGAGGGACAAGACCATCTAGGCCATCTCTTGGAGAGGGAGGAACCCAGCATAGCTTCCCACGCAGGAGGGAGGGAGGGACAAGGACAAACCCAGTTAGTGCTCAAGCCCAGGGAGGCTCTAAAGCCATCCTTGCACTGCTGCGTCTCCCTGAAGAGACACAGACCTAGCGCAGGCACAGCCAGGTACTCAGCACCGAGGTTTTAAAGAAGCCAAGCAGCAACACCTGCCTCTTCCTGCCACAGCCCCAGCACTGCCAGGAGGTCAGCATGGGTCTTACAACCTCCACATCTCCTGACCACGTCTGCTTTTAAATTAGAGCTCCTGAAAGGGAGTCCCAAGCAGAGCCAGACGCCACCCCACAGCCCAGCAAGGGTCAAGTTATGTCAGAAGTGTTAGATGCAAAGGCACAAGTACCCATCGCCGGTGAGGCTGCTCCAGTAGGTCTCCAGTGCTGGACTTTTAAGAATTAAGAGACTGGTTGGAACCCTCCCAGAAGAGCTGCATCACCCACAGCCCTGCTTCCACACAGCTGTGGCCACTCCAGCCCCCCAGCATCAGTCAGGTCCTAGGACCACGCTCCCAGCACCTGGAGCACACGAGCCCTTCCCACCAGTGGTTAGGAGATACCCGAGGACACCTACCACAGGAACATGCTCTAGTGCCTCATCCATGCTGTGTCACTGAACATCTCCTCTCCCCAGGAAGCCACCCCCAGCTACATGCCATTTTTTCCTGGAGACAAGCCGCCTCTCACCCATTCACACCAATATGCCCACTGAGCCTTTTTCCGATGCCACCAGCAGGATGCCACCACCATGCCATCCTGCTGAGGACAGGGACAAGCCACATCCCAAAGGTGTCCCCGCTCCAGGCAGCCACCCTGAGGTCCAGCAGCCCAGGCACATGGGCTCCAGCTCTTCCCATGGGAGAGCATCCCAGTGGGGTGTCCCTTAGACACCCGGGGCCACTGGCAGAGCTGCAGGGGGGATGCAGAGCCCCAGCTCTGGTCACCACAATGCGGCTGGGGCCACTTGACGCGAGGCCGCTGGAATGCGGCGAGGCTGCTGGCTGCCCGAGAGCCGGGACTTATAAGGCACGGCAGCGAAAGGCAGGGAGACAAGCTCGCAAAGCAGGGCTGCGGGGAGGGAAACGCTCGGGAGCCCAGCCGTAGGGCTTAGAAACGGGACAGGACCCTCATCTCGCCACCCCATGCAGGACCTGGGGCCACGGGGCTCCTGTCACCCTGCTGGGCAGACCCAGCCCTGGGCAGTTTTGCTCCTCAGCACATCAAACTCCCAGGAAACACACAGGAGGGGAAAACTGGAGGAGAGAGGTGGCCAGTCTGTGCCAGGGACAGGAAAGCGGGGCAGCCTCAGCGCCATGCAGCATGCCTCCCAAGGGGAAGGGCTTGCTAACAGGCTCCTGTGCCGCTCCATGCCTCGGTTTCCCCCACACCAGGATAAGAGGCTGCAAGAGCCCACTGCCTGCTCACAGCTCTGGCCCTGGCAGAGCTCCGATGTCCCCAAGCAGCTGCCAGGGCCAGCAGGCAGAGCAGCACCGAGCCCCGGCGCAGGATCGGACCAGGAGCCGCCCCAGCCAGCAAGCCCCGAGCAGCCATGGGGCATCCCCCCACAGCAGGGAGATGTTCCCCCATCCCCAGAGGGGAAAGAGGGCCTGGAACCTCCCCCAGCACTTGAAGCAAGGAGAGCTTCAGGCATTTCCCTCTGAAATCAGCCTCTCGCACGAAAGGCGCCCAAAGACCAACATCCTGCTCACCCCGGGGCGAGGAAGGCGGGCTGACCACAAGCAAGCCCAAGAGCACAAGTGTTTTGTCCCCAAGGCTGGGGGTGTTTCACATGCGACACCGCTGTGCCAGCCCCTCCCCGGCACCACTCTCCCCCCGTGTTGGGCAGGGGGATGTCAGCAGGGCTCAGTGCCCTGTGGTCGGGGCAGGAAGGCGCTGGGGCGAGGGGGGAGGCACCAGCCCCTGCCCAAGGCAGCAGGAAGCACATGGGCACCGATAAGTCCCAGCACAGCGGGGCAGCACCCAAGAATAGTCCAGCGGAGGAAGCGCTGCTGGTGGGGCTTTGCCATGGAGACTCCCCCCTGCTCAGTCTCATCCCCTGCGTCTCTGCAGGATCTCACGGAAAGGATGGCATCGGGGGAGGCACGGGCCACAGCAGGGGTTCCAAGCTGTTGAAACACTCGGGGACACTAACCCCGCAACCCCCAAGAGCTTACTGTCCCAAGGGGACAGATCCCCAGCTCAAAGAGATGCTGGTTGAGCATCCTCAGGATGCCACCGCAGCCTTCCACCTTGCCAGGAGGTCTGCTAAGCCAGAGGAGACACGCACAAATACTGCAGGCAACCTGCTGAAGGGTGCTCACACCCACACCTGCAGTACCCAGCCCACGGCACTAAGCCTCCAGCTCCAGGGACCCAGCAGCACATCTGCCGCCCTCTGATGTTTGGGGACCTACAGACACCTCTCACCATCAGCTGGAGCCATGGCCCTCACCGGCGAGGACAGCTGACACCAGGGAAACCTGCTGCAGACCAGCTCCTCCTGCCCGCACCCAAGCACTTGTTCTCCCAGCAGGAGACATGGAGGTCTGTTACAGTTTGAGGAGCCCACAGCAATTTATTGTCCTTTAGACAATTATTCTGTCACCTGATGAGCCCTCCCCACTCAGGAAGGGGAATCAGGGGAAAAAACAAAGAAACCCAAAGGTTTAAATATAAGTGGATTTAATAGAATAAGACTAAATAATTAACATTAGTTACACTAAAGAACCAATACTGACACCGATACCAATATAAAATAGACATGGATTGTACTCAGCCCATTCCCCAGCAGAAGCTGTGCACTCCCCACAGGGACAGCCAGTGTGGGACACTGGAAGGGGAGGAAGGGAAGGGCTCAGGGCTCCGGCACCGGGGCGAGGAGTGCTCAGGATGGCAGCCAGCAAGGGAGAGAGGGAGCTCCTCAGCAAACCTTCTAATTTCTATGGAATATGACGTTCATGGGATGAAATAATCCTGCTGACAGCTTGGGTCAAGTGCCCAGGTCTTGCTCCTCCTTGTCCCCGCACCTGGCAAGGCTCAGAAACACCAAGACCTTGAATCCCACATAGTCTAGCTGGCTGTAAAGTAAATATTTTCATGAATTCAGGCACTAGAGTCTTCTAAAAGTGCAGTTTTCCCAAGCATTAGAAGAGAAATTAGTCCTGTGTCGCTCAAAGCGGGACAAGGTGAGACAAGCTCTGCTCAGGGCAGAGGCTGGCAGGAAGACATTGGTTTGGATGGAGGACCCTCCTGAGGTATTTTCTCACCTCACATCCTTAAGCAAGTACATCTGCCTGCTTTGCCCCAATACAAGACGATTCCTGGGCACTCTCCAGTCCTATGCCCCCTCTGCCCACAGAGCCAGGACACAGCCACAGAAGCACATGAATCTCTCCTCAAACGAACCAGCTCCAGGGCAGCGCACTGCTGGGCACACCGCAGCCCCACAGAGCATGCCTGGCATCTCCACAGCCCAACACCAAGCACGTCTTCCACAAAACCCAAGTGATGACGAGCTGCAAGGTTGCAGCAGTTCTCTGCTGTCGAGAGTGGTTATTAGAGCATCACCCCAACCACAGGGAGACCTCTGGGGACACCGGTAGGGTGCCAAGCACCCACAGGACTCAACCACCATTGCGTCAGTCCAGCTCTTGGCAAAACAGGGCCACTAGGCAGCAGGGAGGGGCTGCACCACCCAAAAATGGATCAGAAAAGCCAACCCTAGCCTGCGTCATGCCCTCATCTCCCTCTGCACCACAGGGTCCTCTCCCCACAAGACCCCAGGCAGGCACCCAGCCCATAGAGGACAAGGCAGAGTTAAGCCCACCAGCTCAGCAGGGCAGGGCGCGTAGCAAGCATGGAGAGGGCACACAGTCCTGCTAGAAACAGGTCATGCCCCAGCCAGCTCCCCACTGGCATCCTACTGTGGCCAAGGAGACCACAGGAGGTGAAGCTTCCTTCCTCCTCCTCCTCCAGTACCTCCCAGAGGAGCTGGGTGCTCTCTACAAGTCCATAGCTCGCTCCACACATCAAGCCACTGCTAGAGGTGACCCAGGGGAGCCACTCAGACAGGCGGACACTGGCCTCCTGCCCTTGAAAGCAGATGGGAGAGACACATAACCCCAGGCCAACAGCTTCTGACATACAGCCACACACCAAGACCTGACCCCACAGTAATGCAAGAACCCACCACCACGTCCTCAGCAGCGCTGGAGGGAATGCACCATCCCAAAGTAGGAGGTGCAACATTTCCATAGCCTCTTCTGAGCTATGCAGCAGGGCTGGAGATCCTCCACAGGGGTAAGACTGCCCTACTGGGTCCTTGGGTTTCCAGCAACCACAGCCTGCAGCCAGGTAAGCTTGGGCTCAGTGACTGAGGAGATCCAGCAAGGGTGCGCAAGGCCAGCACATGCGGTCCCACATGACTGTCACCTAGAGAAAGCCACTCCAGCAGCCACTGGGCACATCAAGGCAAGGCTGTAGGCCTCATATCTCAGGATCTCATATCTATGTTCTGCTACATTTGGCCAGTTGGGCTTGAGACTGTTCCTTCCCAGAGGGCACACAGCAGAGGTCAACATCCTGTCCCTGTTCACAGAGTCAGGTGTAGGAGATGATCTTCACTAGACAGACGGACAGAGCAAACCTCAGAACCACCCCTATTCCCATCTCCAAGCAAGAGCCAGTGGAGAGCCCTGGGGCCAAGGAAAGCCTCACCACCCCAGACACACCAAGCAGAGCCCAGACCTCATGTAAATCCCTAGCTCCACACTTGCCTGCCATCGAGCCATCATCCAAAGCATCAAAACACAACACCCCTCTCTGGTGGGGCTGAACTGAGAGGGGAGAGCAGGTCCTGGAACACGCAGCCTCTCAACCATGCCATGACCCTGTGGTGCAATGGTTAAAGCGTCCTTGCCAAGTCTGCAGCGCGCACTTCTGCCATGCCAAGAGCAGGGTCACCCGGCACGCTACTCCTCACGGTGCCGGTACCACTGCCCACACCAGGGTCTCTCCTCACCAGACATGCGGGGGTGGCTCAGGATCATGGCTACCCTGGTGCACCTCAGGGTGGCCCAGGTTCAGCAGCTCCGGTACTGGGGCTGCATCCCACTGCCCTGCCCCCTCACCAGGTCCCACTGCCCAGCACTCGGCGTCAGGAGGAATTCAGTTTCAGCCATCCCACGTGGTCTTTTAACCTGCAAATGAATTCCTTCCACTTACAGCCTCTGCCACATGAGCCATCCTCACGTAATGGTGGCTGCTGCTGCAGAAGGCACTTTCCTGCTCCAGGGGTGGCCTAGGATGTACAGGCATCCCTGGGAACACGCTTTTGACGCCACTCACCTCCAGACCCGTGAAGGCTTCTGGGTCGCAGCTAGTGCCTGGTACTCCCTGAGAGCAGGTGCTGAGCATTGCAGGTGAGGTGCTGACCCCCTCACTTCCACACTCATGCCCTGGTGAGGCTTCAAGCCAAAGCCTTTACTTGAGGCACCTGGAGGGCCAGGACAGGCAGAAGCATTGCTCTGTGATCCAAGCAGCTCAATCTTCATAGAATCACAAAATGTGTTGGGTTGGAAGGGACCTCTAAAGGCCATCTAGTCCAACCCCCCTGCAGTAAGCAGGGACATCTTCAACTAGATCAGGTTGCTCAGAGCCTCATCAAGCCTGGCCTTGAATGTCTCCAGGGATGGGGCCTCCACCACCTGTCTGGGCAACCTGTTCCAGTTGGCAGGTTGGCAAGGCCAAGACCAGCAATCCCAAAGGATCTTTTGGCTCCAAAAGCCTTCTGTACCAGTTCGAGCAGGAGTCATACTTGACTTCACACAGTGCCAGTTCCTCTAGCAGAGGCATGAAGAAGGACAGCAAAGCCTGAACCACTCTTAGCTACCTTCCAGACATCTCCAAGGGCATCCTTCCTTCTTTGCCCATCCTGATGAGGGGAAAGCAGAGTCCCTCGCTAGCAAGGGAGCCTTTGGGTTTGGCCCTTTGTAACTTCCACAGGCACCACCAGAAACCCCTTCATTGGGAGGCCAGGTAGGGAAAGCTCTGCCCAGCAACCCCGCAGGTCAGCCAAGGAGGAAGGCTCATTTCTGAAGCTGAGCCTTGTTAACTGGACCAGCTATGCGGTCAGGTAGCAGGAGGAACAGTTACCCCATCACGGAGACTAGGTGGGATATTGATGCTCAAAGCAACTTAGATTCATGTCTAAGAAACTTGGATTACAAAGATTAAGGAAGGAGAAGGAAGTGCCTTTACAGGGTACTTGCAGTCACCAGGACACGAGGAGATTCACACATCCCTCCCCCAGTAAGAGCAACTCATGGACAGAGCAAGAGGAGGTCTGGGAACACACCAGTTCCCAGAACCTCTGCGTACATGGTGACTTCAGGCTATTCGTTCAGCCAACAATCTGTCACTAACAGAAAGCTGCATCTAACGCTGAGGGGACTTTTAGGATGCACGAAAACAGCTTCAAAGATCCATCCTGGCTCAGCCAGACTAAGTACAAGAAGATCAGCAAGTGGTGACCAAAACTGCTACAAAGAACTTGAGGGTACGGTAAAGAGCAGCATCAGAGTCATTTGACTTCAGAAGTTATGTTAACCTTATTTGTTTCAAGTCAGAGAGCTAGAATCCATGCATGCAAGAGGTATCTAGGCCCACTCAAGCAGAGATTACAGAAATCAAGAGATGCCTGGCACCAGTCCACAAAGTGCTACAGACATCCAGCACATAATGCAGGCTGCTCACCAACGGCATTCCCAGCTGGTTCTGGCTGAAAGGCCAGGGATGAAGAACTCGCTACCTGGGAGGGTATCTGGGAGCTGAGAGCCTTCTGCTCCCCCAGGAGGGCATTCTCTAACCGATGGCTAACACCACAGCCTTGCTACAGACCAACAGGGAAGATGATCCTCTCCCAGCAGAGCACAGCCAGGTGGCTTCTCCTGGTCCTCATCTGGGCTCTGCCCACTCAGCGCAACCTCAGGTTCGACGCCTTCCATGGTCAGCAGCCCACAACGTCCAAGCGCTACCACAAGAGCAGCAGCCACCACCCAGCAGGCCCTTGAGGCCAACCACCCTGTCATGCAGAGGGAAGGTGCCCACAAGGAGACATGGGATAATCACAGGCTTCATCTGGACGGCCAGCTCCAGGTTTCCCCAGGGACCGACAACTTCCCAGTGACCTCCTCAGAGAGCAAGGATGAACTTCCAGAGTAGGAGCAATGCCTCCGTGTCGCACACTCATGACAGCAGGGCAAACACACAGCATCCTCCTTGCCATACGGCCACCAACACCACACGCGGTGTCCGTGCAGAGCGAGGAAGCTCCTGCGGCGGCCAGAGAGGAGCTCTGCCTGCCACGGGGGCGTGCGGCACCCCGGCAGCTGCCCCCCAGCAGTACCGCCACATACGGTGTCACGCAGATTGGCGGCTGCCTGGAAAACTAAACAGGAGATAGCAGCAAGCGGGGAGGGATGGAGTTTGGGGAGGTGTCTGGTGAGGAACAGCAGGGACTGACATCACGCCCTGTTTGTTTAACATTCCCGCTAACGACCTCAAGAGGCATTCCTGTCCTCCGCATGTCACCGGGCAGGAAGGGGCTGCGAGATCCAGGGGCTTGCTGATAAGATAAAGGGAAAGGCTGAATTTGGGAGCTTCGCCCCCGCTGTATCTGGGGCACCCGGCCCCCTCCTGCAAACGCTGGGGGGAGGCGGCAAAGGAGGCTCACGGTGGGGGGGGAGGGGGTGGGGGGGGTGGTGCGGAACGACAACACAGAGGAGTGTCCGCAGCACCAGGATCTGGCGACGTGACCCACGCGGTGTGAGAAGATATCCCAGCACACCCTCCCACGCGCGTTGGGAACGAAGGATTCAACTTTGCATTAAACATATTTATCGCTCTGTGTCAAGGGGAGCTTTGGGGAAGAATCTGGGTGGGATGCAGGATTAAGCTCCCCAGACCATGCTGGCACCCTGGACACACAACATCAGTCCCTGCGCCACCATTAGCTACTTCTGCGGCGAGGAACGGCTGTGGTCAACCAGGAGGACGCAGAGGAAAAGCAAGCGTTCTGAGGGCTCCTGCAGGCTCAGAGCAGCCACCATGGAGCCAACCTGCAGCTCATCGTTATTTGTGATGGATCCGGGCGCAGAGAGGGCTTTCCAACAGCAACCCCACCAGGGGAGGGGACATCCCCCCACCAGTACCAGCCCACCACCTCCCAAGCATCCTCAGCCACCTCCGGGGTGGTCGGTCCTTCGCTGCACCCCTGGGTGCAGGGTGACAAACGCACCCAGTGAGGCTACAGACCATCCAGCAGGGTGGATTGGACGGTCCCCCTCCCCGCACACCCCCGGAGGTGGCACAATGGAGAGCAGGGGCTGCTGTGTTCAACCCCAGCCCCGTTCCCCAGGGATGCAATCTTTAACTCAGTTTTCTGACCACCAAGCATCACTCCAGGGAGGAGCAGCTTCCCCAAAGGGCTAGGATTTCCAGACTCCCAAAAATGCAGTATCTTCCAGCACCCACTTCGCCAAACCACCAGCCGCCACTGGGGAACAGGCCATCTCTGCCCCAGCACCAAGAGCTTGCCCGGCCACCACCCATGAGGAGCCAGCCCAGACGGAGCAATGCCACTGGGATGCGCCAAGCGGCATCGACTTCAGGAGCTTTGCAGGCCAGTGAGTAATTGGATCAAGGAGCCGCATTGAGTCTTCTGCACACGCATGCGCAGCCTGCGAAACCTCCTGGTACCAAGCCTCCCCACACCAGGGAAGCAGCACAGGGCCCCAGGTGCTCCGTCTCCCCACCCACCCACGCCAGTACCACCCAGCGAGGCTGGGATGTGTCAACAGGAGCATCACAGATGCGTCCCATCGTGTCACCCAAACCCTGCTCTGCACAGGGGAGAGAAACACTGTGGCCACCGCCTGCCAATCCATTCCACCCCATTACCCGGGTCCCCACGCTGGACTTGAAGACCAGCGGGTGTGATGGCCCCAAAACAGCCGGTGTGTGGGAACCGGCCGGCCCCAGTGGGTGGTGGAGAAGCCAGGCGCCATGTTGCGGCGGCACGAGCGCACGGCGCACTGGAGGAGAGCGAGGGGAGGGGGCAGAGCACCTCCCTGGTCCCCAGGGCTGGGCGCGGAGGACTGCAGCAAAATACTACCAAGGCCGGGTGTTTTCCGGTGCGGTCTCCAAGATGGAGGGTGGCTGGTGACCCACTGCGCCAACGCCTGCTCGAGGGGCGTGATGAGAGAAGCGTCGCACCAGCAGCAATGCTAGTGCCCAGCCAGTGGCTCCGAGGACAAACACACAGGGCTGTGTGCTCAGCTTCGGCGTGTGGCTACGGACAAGCGACCCCTGCAAGCCCTCCCAGCAACATCCAGGGTCTGGCTCGTCATGGCCACCTAGGGGAAGGGGACTGCTGGCAGGGCGGCTCACAGCCCTCCAGCCCAGCCAGGCTGCCGGCGCATGGGGAGCAGGGCAAGGTCTCCACTACCGTGGTCCAAGCGCATCCCTAGCAGCCCACACGGGCAGAGCCAGGGCTTGGGGACAGGACACCATGCCCACGGGCACTGGCTAGGCTGGAGGGAGCGGGGACCTGCCCGTCCCCGGCTCTGCGGGGCTGCAGGGACACACTGGGCTGAGGAGGGGGCTCCCAACCGGACCGGGGCTCGCCCTACCCGCCCCCAGCCCCGATCCAGCCCCTGTCCCCTCCCCGGGGCGACCCGCGAGGCTCCAGCCTCGACAGCGGCTCCCGGCGCCCTCCCCGGGCTGCTCCAGCCCCGGCGCCTCCGTACTCCGGCTCCCCCCGTCCGGCCTCAGCCCCCCAGCCCGGGCCGGACCCGCCATCCCGTCTCCAGCCCCGCGACGAGCCGGGGGTCCAACCCCGACGCCGTGTCCTCGGTGCCCCGACCGCAGCGCCGCGCTCCCCGGCGCCACATCCCCCGTTCCCCGACGACGCCGTGCTCCATCCCCGGTCCCCCGACGCCGTCGCGACCGAACCCCGGTCTCCCGACGCCCCATCCCCGGTCCTCCAGCTCTCCGCCGCGCCCCAGCCCCGGTCCCCCGTCCCGGTGCCCCCCACCTCCTCCTCGACGTTGCCGCCGCCGTTGGTGTGCTCGGTGTCCTTGTTGAGGTTGCTCATGGTGGGGTGCCGGGGAGGGGGGGAAGGGGGGGGGGGCAGATGAGAGGGGGTGGTGCCGGCTGCTCCGGAGCTCCGCGGGGCCGGGCCGGGGGTGCCGGTGCGGTGCCGGTGCGCGGGGGCGGTGCGGGGCGGTGCGCGGGGGCGGCGCTACCCTCCCGGTTCACATGCGGCGTCCCAGGACGACGGCGCCGCCGTTATGGGGCCGGGCCGGGGGGAGCGGGGCCGAGCGGAGCACAACGAGCCGCAGCTGCGGGGCCGACGCGCCCCAGCGCCCGCCGCCGCCGCCGCTCCTGGTGCCGCCGCCGCGCACCGAGCAGCGGGGCCGGGACCCGCCCGCCCCCGCCCCGCCCGCCCGGGGCCGCCCTCGGGCCGCCCGCCGCCAATCCCGGCCCGGCCCGCCCCCCCCCCGGGGGGGGTGCGGGGCTTTTTTTTTATTTTTTTTTGTTGTCGGGCTTGAGTTATTTTAATTATTTTATACGCACACACACCCCCCCCCAGCCACCACCACCTCCTTTCCACGAAAAACTTTCTCAACTTTGATGAACTTTCGGGCTTCGACTTTCTTAAAGGGCCCGCCGGCTCCTCCGCCCGCCGCGGGGCCCGGCTGCTCCCGCCCGGGCATCCCCGGGGCCAGGGGGGGCTGCGGCTGAACCCCGCGGGCGTCCCGGGACTGCAGCCCCACAGCCCCGGGACGGCGACTCTGGAACCCTCGCGGTGAAAGCCCCGAGCCCCAGGAACGGCAGGACATGAGTCCCGTAACCCTGGGACAGTGGCCCCACGTCCCCCAGGACAGTGGCCCCACGTCCTCCACGACAGCGGTCCCCATCCCCCAGGACAGTGGCCCTATGAGCCTGGGACAGTGGCTCTACATCCCCCAGAACAGTGGCCCCATAAGCCCGTGCAGGTTGGCCCAGGTGGCAGCCAGGCTCTGGCAGTGCTCCCGGCTCCCCAATGTGTGGCAGCCCACACCGAGACCCCCACCGTGCCCAGGGAGCTGCCTGACCCATTCCCATCCCTGCCACGGCAGCTGGAGAGGATGAAGAGGGTCTTGCCTTCTTCCAGGGCTCCGTGCAAATGGGCAGCCCGAAGATGGGGATGTGAAACAGGAGCAGAAAATGTGGAATGTGGCTCCTCCCTGCGTGCCGCATCCCACTGCCTGGTCCCTCCGCAAGGCAAATGTGTAAAACCCCAGGGGTTTGAGGTCAGCCCGCCAAGTGGGAGATATTCGGGGGATCTGAGCCACGTCAGTGTAACCGGCGGCGCTGGTACCCAGCCCTCGCTGCCCCCTCGGCGCTGAGGCTGGGTGAAAGCGTGGGGGAACATCAGCCCTGCCCTGCCCCGCTGGTCCCACAGCCCCCCCGAGCTGCAGAAGCAACGCGTGCTCCCAGGGTCAGAGATGCCCGAATGCACCCACGGCCTGTGCTGTCCCAACCGCGGTGGACGTCCCTTCACAATCAGACGGAGTCCACGGCTGGCTCTGAGCCACCATTCGTTCCCAGCAGTAGCACAGGGACAACCGTTTTGCTCATGTGTGAGCCCGGCTGGGGGCAATCCCAGCCCATTTCCCTGCTGACACCTGGGTTCGCTGCCCCCTTCCAGCCCCAGCCCCGACTTGCTTTGCCACCTGGTTGTGCAGAGTCTCCCCGTGAAGATTTAACCCCGACCTCAGCCATCCCCACGCACAAGCCTCTTCCAGCGGGACCCCAGGGGCTCTGGGAGCGGCACAGGAGAGGAGAGGGGGGCAGCACTGTTACCCAGGCGGTTCCCTCGGGCAGACCAGCGCCGGCCATGCCGCGTGGGTCCATCAGTGGAGGGGAGGAACCGTGCACATCCTCCCGGGAGCCTCGGCTTTGCGTTTCCTCGCTTTCTAGGCTGGGGCTTTTAGCGGCAGCAGCTGTTCGCACGCGGCACAGCGGATTTGCCTCTCGAGTTCTCACACAGACGGCAGCAAAGAGACTATCTCTTTCTGTAAGCCTGTGTGACCAGCCACTAAGCCAGACAGCCCGACCCCTGACAGATCCTGCAGGAGTGGGGGGAAAAACCTTCACTTTTTAATTAAAACAAAAAAACAGTTTGCTTATTTACACTGTTGTCCTACAGGGTGGGGGGTTTTTTTGGAGACCTTTCACCCAAAGAATACCCCTGGCCCTGCCAAACCACGGCGAGAGCCCCCGATATGCCTGCGGTGCGGCCAGATCCTCAGCAGAGCAAGGGCTTTCTCCAGCCTCCAGTGATGCCACGCTTCACCATCCCTTCCCCTCCCCAGCATAAGGCTGTGCAGGAATAACACCCCAAAATAACGTTACCGGCCGTGCCAAAAAGACTCGGATCAAACCTGCCCTGATGAAGACCAGGAATATTTGCTTCCTGTGCTAATTAAGCAAAAAACTGCCTAACCTCGTGGAGCTTTCTTGGTGTTTAGAGGTTGGGTTTGTGGGTTTTTCTTTTTACTTTCTACAGACTTTGGGTCTGCGGAGCCTGCAGCAAACGAAGGCGCAAAGGGGTGGAAGTCAGCAGCAGCAGCAGCAGCAGGTCTTCATTGGACCCCCGAGGAAGCCTTCACACGCCTCTTCCGCAGCGCGACAAACACCCACCGTAAGCAGAAGAGCTGCTGCGTCCATCACGCTGGGGCAACAACGGCGGCAAGTCCACCACGTCGCTGCCAGACTGACGGCTCGTAACCTGGGGTTCGTTCTGTGGGCAAGTCTAGCACGTTGCTGCAGAGCAAGAGAGAAGCATCCTGCTTGCACGGCCACCCCTCAGGGCTCTACGCAGTGGCAGCATCCCTACGTCCCAGCATCTCAGGGCTCCTAAGTCATAGAATCCCAGAATCACAGAATGGTTTGGGTTAGAAGGGACCTTAAAGCCCACCCAGTGCCACCCCTGCCCTGGGCAGTGACACCTCCCACCGGACCAGGTTGCTCCAAGCCCCCTCCAATCTGGCCTTGAACCCCTCCAGGGACGGGGCAGCCACAGCTTCTCTGGGCAACCTGGGCCAGGGGCTCACCGCCCTCACAGCAAAGAATGTCTTCCTCAGATCTCATCTAAATCTACCCTCCTTCAGTTTGAAACCATCATGTCCCTTTGATGTCCCTATAGACATCCCACCCAGGCATTCCATCCCCTCCCAAAACCCTGCAAAGAAGAGCATTCTCTCTCCATGGAACCCTTAATGGCCCAACCAACTGCACAAGGAGGAGATGCTTCCTGCCCCCAGGAGCTTACGAAAGTGGACAAAAGGTGGGACAAAGGAAGCAGTCACTGCTCCCAGCTTGTGCAGGTGAGCCAGTCCACCAGAAAACTGATGTCTCTGCTGTGGTTTTGGCTGAGGATTTTGTTCTTTGGGCGGTTCTCCACTTCCACGTGGAGATGCTCAGCTTTAACTGCGTGATCTGAGACCACGTCAGCTGAAGCAGTGCAGGACCAGGGAGACACTCTAGTTTGGGCCATGCTTATCCAGGTTTTACAGCAATGTATTTTTACACCAACACTTTTCACCCTGAGGCGTCCACCAGCCTCTACCTCTGCAGTCTAGCCAAGGTCTGCACCAGAGGCCCTGTCCTTGCCATCCCACGTCCACAGAGATGCGCTGGTTGGAAGAGCAGAAGTGATGCTGTGACTATCCAGCCTGCACCCACCAACCCCTCCCACATCGGCTCCTGCGCAGGGTGGGCGAGCCAGCAGCGAAGCCAAACACCCACTGAGGAAAAACACCTAAGTGGAGCCAAAAAGTTACTCTTATGCCCAAGACCGCGTGGTCTCCTGCAGCCGTTTGAACATGCACTTCACCTTCAGCCTTGTAACCGTCTCAGCTTGTGTGCAGCAAGCATGGGGTAACTCGGCAGCAATGCCCACCTAAAACCAACTCTACTGCTGCGAGCGCATGGTGGCACTCAGAAAGCAGCTTGCTGGGGAGGCCCCTGGACCACGAGCCCCCGCCAGGTCACTGCCAGCTGGAGAACACCGCCAGAGCAACTTCGAGGTCTCCTCCACGCCTCTTCACACGTGGGGATGGGCTACACATCCCCAGCTGCCCTGCCACAATGTCCCATGCGAGCGTCTCCAACCACACCGTCCTGCCTGGAGAGAATGGGAACTGCAGCATCGTCCCGAGGAAAGGCAGGAAAAGCTGTGAGGTGCTCACAGCCATCAGGCACATCTGCGGGAGGGGGTTACCCAAGTACTTGAGACAGATACAGGTTGTAATCTGCTGAGAAATCAAGGTGGGACTTGAAACAACCACCACCTGTAGGCAATCTGGTGTTTTTACACGCTGTTTCTCAGCTTAACATTTTCCAAGGGTTCTTCCTCGCCCCAAACAAGCAGGTGAGTGGTGCAGGAGCACGGGCCGGCTGCCTGGACGCTGGTTTTAGGTACTAATGGAAGGATGTCTGTCTCCTGCATCCTGTACCTGCTGCCCATTCATTTTGTGATCCCGGGACCCCTTCCTCCATCTGTAGAGAGGCGACAAATTTCATTTTGGGGATCGTGGGGCTTGCCGCAGGGGGTACCATGGGTCCCTGCTGCTCCCCAAGCCCACAGCAGGCTGTGCCACACGCTGGATGAGGCGCGGGGCTGTTTTGCTGTTTCTCGCTGCTTATCTGGGACAGCAGCTGAGCCTTGGCGCTCCTCCCAGGGCAGTGGATGCCCCTGTGCCACTTCCAACATGTTTGAGGTAGGATGAAGGGAGGATTTCCTCTGCTCACGGCTGGCGCCAACTTCTCCTCCTCCTGTCCTTGCCTGGGAGGCCCCACATCTCCCTGGACCATGCCAGCTTGCACTTCTCTGCTGCTCTCCTCCATCCTGCCCCAGACATGCCCCATGGCACCCCTCCACCCACCCCAGCTGCTCTTCTCTCATGCCCTTAGTCTTTCTGGTTAATTATTCTGGACCAGGATTTGCAACACTGGCTGGAAAGCGGACACCAACCATGGGATGTGGAGAAACCCTGATTTCCAAGCGAGCAGTCCAGACCAGCTGGCCCCACTTTGTCACAGGGCTGGCTGCCACGGCTGTGGTGAGTGATAGGCATGTGTGAGCTGGGTGCTGGTGTCACCAAAGGCTCTTTACAGGACCTCAGATGAGTTCTCCAAGACCTTTCTGGCCACAGGCAGGAGGAGGCTTTAGGGGCTGAGATGCTGCTTTTGGTATGGATCAGCATCCAAACATCTGGAGATTTGCTATAGCATCACACAGTGATGGTGGGAGGGGACCTCTGGAGTGTCCCACCCAACAGCCCACAGGACTGTCACCAGCACTGGATCAGGTTGGTCCTAGCTTGACAAACCCCATGGATGGAGCAACACCACCTCTCCAGGTGCCCATCCCAGGGCTGCACCATCCCACAGGGAAGAAGTCTTCCCCAACACCCAACCCGGCCCTCCCAAGCCACCATCTGTGGCTGTTGCCCCACATTACATCATCTGCCGCTATCAAAGAAAGTGTAGCTCCAGCATCTTTGTAACTACCCCTCCATGAGTTGTAAGCTGCTAATAGACCCCCTTTCAACCTCCTTTTGGCCAAACTAACCCAAGCCAGCTCCTTGGTGACCCTTCACTGGTCCCTTCTGTGGTTCCCCCACCTCCCAGTCCCCATCTCTGCCCTACACAGAGCCCACCCAGCCATTTCTCCTGGCCTCACAACCCCCTTTGGCCCATCTCTCCCCAAACAGGGCATGGCGCTTGGCCAAGGCCAGGCTGAAGAGCAGCTCCCGACCTCCTCCATGCGTTGGATCAAATGCCATGTGGCTACATGAGTCCTAAGCACCACAAAAGTTCTTAGGTGGCAGAGGGCTGCTCCTGCCCACTCAAACCATTCAGATTCCTGCTGGTCCCAGTTCTTTTGTTGAATTTAACCATGATAGTTGCAGGACACGTTGCTCCTCCTGGCACGAGCGATGGGCAGCCCCGGAGCATGGGCATGCCAAGTGCAGTCAGAGGCAAGGTCATCGTAAGAGGTGCGAAGACTCAGGAGCAAAAGGAGGATGCTCGAGGGCAGGAGAGCAGCAGGTCACCCCGTGTAATGGCTGGAGCAAATGCTTGGGGCATCTGCTCCCTGCCCCAAATCCATCAGGTCAGAGAGGCGCTGCCAGCCCCTTCCCCTCCAAAACCCGTGACACCCCCAGGACTGACTTAGTAGCACCACTAAAGGTGCAGGGGATGCAAGTTGTGGCAGGAAAATTGGCACCAGGGACCGCTGGTATTTGGGTACCGAATGACGGGGTGCAAATAGCCCTGTCCTGGGGGCTGCGGGGGATTCCAGGTGGCCCAGTGGGTGCTGGGCAGAGTCGAGGAGCAGGGAAGTGGCAGGGCTCGTCCAACATCACATGCCCAGAGTAGGTGCCTTGAGGCCGGCGGTGAGCACTTTCAAACTTTAATTCCTTTCTGTACGTCACCGCTCGTCTTCTCCAGCTCTGCCTTCCCCCAGGAGGACGAGCTGAAGCTAACCAGGACCGACAAGGGCTCGGAGGTGTGCGCAAGTGTGTGCTCAGGCGCAGCGCAGCACTGCACAGCTGCTTTTATGGGCATTTCAGAGCGGCTCCTGGCAGCACCGCTGAGGCCGAGCTCCGAGGATGCTCGCCGCGCCCTGTCATGTGTAAACCCACCGAGCAGGCTGCAGACCAAAAAGGGGTGAGGAGAGCTTGTGTTTACAAAATTTGAATTTAAAAAAAAAAAAAAAAAAAGTGCCGCCAAACAGAAAAGTCTGTTTGGAGCCAGGAGAGGGAACGATAAACCCAAACGCTTCCCTCTGATGGGTTGCAGATGCAGCGTGCCGGCAACCTCCGGCTGGAAAAAGCGCTGCTGCACAGAGGGCTTTTGCCATTTATTCACCTAGGAAGTGAAGGCAGTCCTTTAGTCTGCCTCAAAACTCTTCGGGTTTTTTTGTTTTGTAGATGAAGTACAGAAATAAAAAGGGCAGTGCTCTTTCTTGCTTGTGCAGTGCTTAAGCAACGTACTGTTATCTCTCTAACTTCATAATTAATCTGTCCGTTTGCACTATCCGGGCTATTAATTATGGAGAAGCAAACCAGTGGGAATCTTTTATGTGGGCATTTGTTAAAGGCTCCCCCCAGCCCCGCTATCGCTGCTCCATCGGCAAGCGCGGCTCCGCTTCGGCATCTGGCACTCGGCACTGACGAAGTGGCACCGATGGTCCCCAGATCTCTCCCGGTGGCACAGAAAAGGCACAGCTCTCGGGGGCAAGCCCTTGCCGAGCCAGATCCTGCCCCTTCCCGCCCTCTGCGGCTGTTTGGCTGCGGTTTTGAGAGGGCACTCCATGACAACATCAGCTTTGGCACCCGCGGTGGCGGCTGGAGCAGCAGGGACGGGACGTGGCTTGACCCTGGGTATTGAGAGAGGATCGGTGTCACCAGTGTCCTGAGCCCTCCTGTGTTGTCCTACCCCAGGACCTGTCACGGTCCCCTCTGGGCATCACCAAACCCAGGTTGCCTGGGCCAGGGTCTTTCTCTGCCCTCAGCCAGGTGCCACCAAGAGGAGGAGCCATGGCCCATCCTGCTCAGCAAGACCCACCTCTGACCATCAACACAGCCTCTCCAGACCAGACCTCTTCATCCCCTGATAAATTGTCTTCATACCTAATTAACAGCCACTACGGAGGGCAGAAGTGCTCCCAAACTTTGCCATTAAGCATCTGGACAGTCAAGAAGGGCCACCTTTGTGACGGAGGAGGTGGGAGCTCTGAGCCGTGCTGCGTGACATGTTCCCTGCTCACCACAGAAAGCATTACCTGAACTCTCCCAAGAGGAAAGGCGTCCTGTTTCCACCAAGGTTAATAATGTCCAGCCCTTCTACACACTGGAGACCTTGTCAAATAAAACAAAAGGACTTGTGGAGGAATCCTTGACAACACGACCAACATAGGCATGACCTTCCAACTTGGAAAACTGATGACCAAAACCCCAAGCGAGCGATGCCACCGCGCGCGTCACGGCTCAGCTCCCCTGCCGCCACTGCGGCTGCCACAGGCCAGGATTCACCGCAGTTCCCAAAGCCTGACGGAGCAAGCCAACGTGCGGGATGAGCATCGCTCCAGCCTGGATGTGGCACTTTCTCCATGGCAGCCACAAGCCTGGAGAAGCCCTTTATCAACTCATCTATATCATGTCCTTCCCCTGGGTCCTCCCTTCTCCCATGGGCTCCCCTTGGCCAGCCCTCTGCACCTCCATCCCATGGTGGGTCCATGGGTGGCTTCAGGGGTAGGGAAGAAGCCTCCTTGCAGCCTCCTTCCCCCTTCCCGCTGTTCTCCAGGCCAACGTAAAGCCCTGCTGCACTGAGCACCACGGAGGGCAGCCTTCATCTCGGACACCTCCATCCCCAGACCCCCTGTGCTACCAGGAGGTCCCAGCCCACCAAGCGTGGCACGGAGACCTCCTGCTGACTCCAGCCCCCCAGCCCCCCTGGCCAAGGAGGACCCATGCTCTCCTCCTGGAGGTGACGCTTCCCGGCCAAGGCTGCAACTTGCTCTGTAAAAGCCGCCACACCGTCGCCACCATCGCCTCAAAGGCTGCTCCCCGGTCATGTGGATAACGAGAGGGATTAGCACGTCAGGGGAGGATGAGAACTAAATGAAGCGTTGCCTTGCAAGAGGCTGCTCCATCCATCCTGCTGGTCTTTGGGCAGAGAAGGGAAGGTAGGCCAGGGACGGCAGCGTGGCTCCACAGTGGCTCCTGCCCTCCCGGAGCTGGGGGTATGGAAGCCAACATGCCGTAGCAGCACCCATCCCTGTGCTGTCCCCACGCGGGGGACGCTCACCCCAGCTCAGCCAGGCAAAGCCAAGGAGCCCGCACAACCTGCGGGGCTGTCGGGGGCTCCTGAGCTTGGCCAGAGCCCCCAGTAGGCACAGCGAACATCCCCTCCCCGTCCCCAGGGCACCCCGCGTCTCACCCCTCGAAGCTTCAAGCCTTGGCAGCGAACCAAAGCAATATATCTTCCCAATTCTCAGTCCCAGAAATGCCAGACTTGTTTAAACTGGACTGTTTAGATGAATTCGTGTACGTTGGTATGTTGGACACCCAGCATGAAAGACTTCAGCTCACGATTAAAGTTTGGCAAAGCCCTAAAACCACAGAAAACAAAGAGTTTTATCATGGGAAGCACTGGTCCCTGGGACGAGCTATAATTACTTCTGTTCTGCTGCGACCCCGGCGCGTAAACACCGAGGATCGAGGGTGGCGAAGGCCGATTTTCCGCAGCCAGCTGCTGCCGATCGCTTCAGCTGATGGGATGGGAGGGAACAAAGAGCAAAGGGCCTCTGTCCCCACAACCCACACGCTGGGCTCACGCCCGTAGTCCAGGCATTGCCCCCCAGATCCCAAACTCCTGCATCACTGACCACCACCAGCACAGACTTCCCAGGAAAAATTCATTTTCAGGAGGGGAACACGGCCTGGAAAATTCCAGCCCCGGTGAGGAATGACAAGCAAGGGGCTGTGATGGAAACTCTTTTGCAACCTTAATTATTTTGCCCCAAACGCCAGCAGCCCAGGCAGCGCCTCTCGCCCTGTAATCTCATTAGTCTCCTTGGGAACGCCTGCCCCACGAGAGCCCCTCTTGCCCTCTTATCGCTCCCGGTGTCCGCCCACACCCCCCCAGGCACCGAAAAGAGCTCCCTGTGAAGCCCAGGGGTCTGGCGAGCCCCCCGTGCGCGCACCCTGCCAGGCAGGTCCCAGGAATGCCTGATTTATAGTCTTATGCCTCGCTCTGTTTACGCCAGGCAAGTTATTTAAAACAAGGAGAGCAAGAGGAGCCCGGGTTTTGTTTAAAAGTCCGGCGAGGAGATTTGCCTTAAATAGTCAAGAGCTGAGATTGGAGGGGAGGCCGCCCAGCAGCCCGGACCTCCGGGGTGGGAGCGGAGCTGGCACCGGCGGGGGGAGCCGGCTGGCTGGAGAAGAGGTGGCAGGAGTTTCCCCATGAATCCCGGGCAGTTAAACCATCCCATGGGATTGCTCGCAGCCCTGGCTTTACGGGGCCCGTGGCACCAGAGACACAGTTCACCTCCACAACACAAAACACACGACACAGCAGTCTCAGGAGAAATGGTGCCGGCCCTCGCAAGCCAGCGTTCACTCTGAGCCCTAATGATGGCAATCCAAAAAGCTGCTCCACGGCCAGAATTGGTGCAGCCACCCCCCTGCAAAAGAAGCCATCCGCAGGCTGGCACAGCCCCAGCTGCGACCCCTCTGAGCAGCCCCCCTCCAGTCCCCGAGGCCTCCTCCTTCGGGGAGAGGCTGAACATGAAGCTGCACTGATGTAAGAGCATCCCACGGCGGGGGGACACGACAACACAAGCTTGGTTTGCTTGGTGCCGAGCACAGATCTGATTGCTCTCTATAAATACATCCGGGGTCAACACCACGGACGGGGAAGAGCTATTTAAACTCAAGGGGGATGCTGGCAAAAACAAAAGACTATATATAAACTTTCCATGAGCGATGCCAGGCTGGAGGGAAGGTTTTAACTCCTGGAGCAGGGAGGTGGAGGAGGAGCATCCCCCCCAAGAAGTGGGGTGAGGCACTGGGATGGGGCCAGGCACGTTTCTGTGTGCCCCCAGGGTGGGCAACCCCAGCGTCCCTCCATCCCCCATCCCCAAGTCCAGCAAAACCCACAGAGGGGCCAGCGACCAGCCTTGGCACAGCAGCAGCAGCTCCCAGCCCCGCTCCAGGCGGGACGGCGAGGGGGCAAGAAGCTCTTCAGATATTCTTCCACTTTCTTGACTTATTTGGTCAAAATTGCTGATGAATTAATCAGAATAATGAGTAACTTGGGTGCCTCGATGCACTCGGCAGCAACGGTCGAACGCTGAGAGGCAAAGCAGTCCTGCAGTGCCTGGCACCCTCTGCTAACCCCCACATCGCTGCTGCTGTCTGTGTCCCCCCCCAAATTCCTGTGCCTCCTGCTCACCCCCTGCTAAATCCCGCACCCCCTCGCAGTGCACCCACCGCCTGTTGATCCCTAATCCTTGCAGTTTTGTCCATCCCTGCAACTCCTGCGTGCCCTGCTAACCCCTGCACCCCCCGGAGCCCTTACACCGGCACCCCACCACCCACTGCTCCCAAACCCACCCTGGGCAGCCCCCTGCGGGACAGGCAGAGCTTCCCCCATCCTGGTGTTCCCAGTGGGTCCGCCTGAAGGGTCTGGGGCTTTGCACAATGATAGTTGCTCATGGGGACAGCACAGGCAATAAATCTTGGATTTGGGAGGTGTTGTGGAGACAGCGGGGAGAAGAGGAGGAGTAGGGGGCTGCGTGGGGGGCGCAGGCTGATGTCACGGCCCCGGGGGGCAGGCGGGCTCGTGGGACACCAACCTGCCTTCTTTAGCAGCTTATCTCAGAGGCATCGGAGCCCGGGACGTCACCGGAAGGGAGGTAGCATTCGCAGGGCAGGGGATGAAATATTCAGAGAGGTTTAGAGCAATTCGGTGTCTCCCATGGAGCACGCTGATGAATTTTTCAGAGGAACAGGCACCCAGAGGAGGTTGGGAGCTGGCTGAGCGCGTCACCAAACAGCCACCCTGTATCCGCAGCAGCAGTGGGGCGGTCTGGCAGGGATGCTGCTAGGGGACACCAGGCCGTGCCGGCGCAGATGCCTGACAGAGCAGAGCTCTGGGACAGCCTGGAAACAGCTGTCTGGGGCAGTGACTGAGGAGGACACCTCTCCTGGAGGTGTGCGGTGCCTTGCCAGTGATGTGGCAGCAGCAAGGACTTCTTCCCATGCACGTGTCCACCACCCATCAGCCATCCCACGTCACTTCAGAGCTGCTTCCCAGCAAATGCCGGGACAGGCCGCATCTTCCCAGTTCCTCCCAGCTGACCCCATCTCGCTCATGCCCTCCACGCAGTGTGGTTGCTGCACTCCTGCACCGTCACCCCGCATTCTGGGCTCGCTGTGGGGGGAAGGTGACAGCGTTTGGTACAGAGGACCACATCATCCATGCACGCCGTCACAGGAAACCCCTCTCCTGGCACCAGCCCACAGTGATCTGGTCCTTTCCAGGCTGTAAAAGGAGGAAGCTGACCCCAGAGAGGGTGAAGTACGGGATCTAGCATGAGGCCCATAAACACGTGGCACCATGAATTAAAACAGAGCTGCCCGTGTCTGCCGCACTCCCAAATCCCCTAAGCTGCAGCCCCGACAGCAGCCCCACTGGCGCCGCTGCTGCAAGGACCAGGGGAGTGCGCGGAGTCACGTCCTGGGTGAAAAGTTCGGGTCCGAGCCAGGGGAGCCTCCGGGGCAGAGGAAAGGCTGCAGGGTTTGGGATGCAACACCCAGGGACGTGCTGGCACCCCACTGTCCCCAACCCGGCAGGGAGCTGCAAGCCACGACTGGACACATGCCCTCTTCACTCCTAGCGAAGCCAGCGCAGGGCAGGACCCCCAGTGTGCTGGGAGGGGGCTTCAATTCCTGCTGCACCCCCCGGCTGTGGCAGCGACGGATCCAGGAGCCGGTGGAGCGGGGACGTGGCCAGCTGATGGGACAGTTCAGGGTAGCAGGAGGGAAGGCAGCGCGGCTGCCGGCTGTGCCGCCGTGGGCTGAGATGGCGCTGGGGCCGCATTCCCCAGGGACAGATAAAAGCTACCGTAAAAGGGGAGACCTGTCACTGGGGCCAGCCTGGCTTGTCTCAGCACGGCGGGGAGAGCCGCAAGCCACTCAGCCAGCGGCTGCCACCGCCGCTCCGGTGGCTGACGGCCACCTTATTGGCAGCATGCCGCAGCCCTTGGCACTTGCTGGGCCATGCCGGGGAAGGCACAGACCCACCGGGACACCTCGGAGCTGCCTCGGCCCGTCCCCCCGGTGATGGCAACCTGCAGCCACATGCACAGCTGGACCCGTCACATCCCATCAGGCTCTGCCAGCCACCGAGCCCCTGCTCCGGTGGGAAGACGGGGTGGCTCACGGGGGAGCCTAGAGTTTCCAGGGGTACAGCCCGTGCCTGGGGACGCCCCAGGGAGCGGGGACCCCAGGTGAAGGGAAGGCAGGGCAGAGCAGCCCCCTCCCAAACAGCAAGGAAGGCGACGCTGGGTGCTGCCAGCAGGGAGCTGGGGCCCGGCAGGAGCTTTTGCTTACGCTGGGCAAAATACTGGGGATCCATAAGCAGGAAGAGGCTCTTTTGGAGTGAACTGCAAAATATTGTCTTTGCACAGCTAAACGCCCCCGCCCGCGCCTTCTCCTTGAAGTCTCAGCAGCTCTCGGGGAGAAGGTTTCCTTCCTCCTTACCCCTCCGCGGACGGCAACCTTCCTCCCCGCAGCCAATTAGCGAGCCGGGGTCAGGGGTCAAGGGGCTTCCCGAGTTCACGGCGCTAATCGCCGAACCGATGACGAGGGGAGCTGGCATCGAGCGGTGCACACGGGGCAGCCCCCACGGCCCTCCCGGGGACGCCTTAGGGACAACCACGTCTGCCCCCCACCCCAAGCTCCCCGAATTACCCCTAGCATCGCCGCCCGCCAGGTTCCCCACTCTGGACTGGGCTCCCTGCTTCGTTCCTCCCTCGACCTGACAGCTTCCAGCTGCTGTCCGGCCCCCACGCATCCCTCCATGGAGCCGTGGCCGCTGCATTCCGCCACTGGCAGGTTCACAGGGCCGGAGGAGGAGCCCACCCCTCCCCAGCCCCGTCTCGGCATCGCCCCGCTGGCCCCGGCAGCCCTGCTCCCCGGCAGCCCCCTCGCCAGCCCCCCGCCAGCCACCTCCTTCTCCTCCGCGAGCCAAACGGCAGCGGGCCGGTGGCCGCCATCAAATATTGATGGCCCTGCGTGGTAAATAAGCATTATGAATTTATGACTTTGCTGAATTAAACAGGCTGCATCTCGGGCCGGCTGCCGCGCGGCCAGGCGGAAGGAACGGCCGTGCTGCCGGCACGGGGCAGGGCTGGTACACGCAGCCGGTGCGGCCCCAAAAACCCACCACCTTCAAACCCAAACCAAGCCCCGGCTTTGGGAACACCCACAGCCCTGTGGCCCCCGAGAGCTTGCACCGGGGCTCCTGCACCCCCTGCAAGTCCTTCACTGCCCTCTGCGTTTCCCCAGGCAGCTGATGGTGCGAGCCTCCCACTCCATGCAGCCACGGTACCTCGGAGCAGAAAGGAGTGAGTGAGTCGAGGCTCAGGTTCACCGGTTTAAACAATATTTAGGTTATGTGACTAATGGTTAATGAATAACACAGCAAGTCTTTGCCCGCTGCAGGAAAGAAGCACAAAACGATTTTGCTCGGCTCAAAGAGGCCAGTGGCAAGTGGCCTCCGAAAGCTGCAGGGAGCAGCACTGCTGCAGAGAAGGAGCAATGCCTGGCTCACCCGGTGCCATCAGAAGACAGTGGCTTTCCATGGCCGATCCGACACGCTGGACACAAAGAGAGAGCAGCATCTCAGCCTGGTTTCCTCCTGGGGCAATGTTCAGGTGTCCACGCAAAGATCTTTGCGAGAAGGGGGTGTAGGGACAGGGTCGGCGCAGAGGGACGGGACTGGCGCAGCAGCAGTGGGTGAGCCATCACTTGACCTGGCCCTGGGGTGTAAATACCAAAGGCAAGGACGGGGGATGGGATTTCCAGGATCAGCACAACATGGAGCACATGGAATTGTATAGAGCAGCGTGAAAGGCTCCCTGCCAGCACTATGTCCCAAGGGAACACCGCTCAGAGCTGACCCTGGACCAAAGGATCAAATCCAGAGGGGGAAACATTTTTGCTTGAGCAAATATGGCATTTCATACACCACACCACAAGCCAGGAGGAGCAGCCAGCCGGTGCTGCCTGCATGGGTCATGCAGTGAGGCCCGGGACATCGCTGGCTCTGTGTCCCTGTGACGCAGCGCCAGGGCTCGCACACCTCCACCACCAGCTGGCCTGTGCCCGCAGCACGGCCACGCACCCTTGCAGGGCCTGGCTGGTCCCCAGCAGATGGGGACCCATCTTCCCCACCCTCCCGCCCCCGTAGGGTGTCTGGGGCTTTCTGGCAGGGCTGTGCCACCCAGCAATGGCAGGAGCCACGTTCATTCCTGGGGCACTGGGTTCATGGTGCGGCCAGCCAGAGCCAGCTGGGCTCTTTCACCGCCACTAAATTCATCCCTGAAGACCCCCTCCTCAGTGCAGCCAGTTCCCATCGCCGGGCGACGCTTCACTCCAACCCCCACATTTCCCCCACCATCCCCCCGACCTCCCCCGGCAGGACAGGATGTTCCCACGTGGCCACGTGTGCCCCAGGCAGGCTGGGAGAGGCTGCGTTCACACGGGACGTCGGCATGGCCGGACCCCCTGAGCATGCTCCAGTCCAGCCGCCCCCAGCCCCACACTGCTCAGGGAGAGCTCGGGGGCTTTGGCCTGGCCCGGGGTGGGGGGGGCCATGCTGTGCCCACCGCAAGCCAGACCCCCACACCACCGCGGCATTGGCTCCTCTCCCCGGCTGGGGCGGGTGCTGCAGGCCATGTGCAGGCAGGTGGAGATGGGTTCGGGGGGTCTGCACCCTGCTCAAATCAAGAAGGCGTTTTGGGGACTGCCAGGGTGGGGGAAGCAGCTGGGGAAGGGGGTGAGATGGGCAGGGGAGAGGGACGGGATGGGGAGCAAGGTGGGGGGAGATCCCCCTTCTCTGCCAGCCAGTGTGCGCCAGCCAGGGCAGAGCCATCATTTTTTTTTTTTTGTTACTTTCTGATTATATTTTCCCTTGGCCCCAAACATGGGGAGCCCAGCAGGGTCCGGGCACTGCCCCACACTCCCCCTGCCCTGGGACCGCGGCAGCTTTGGGGTGCCATGGAGGAGGCTGTGGTGACTGTGACAAACTCCACGGCAGGACTCCATGTGCCAGAGCCAGGGGTGATGCTGCAAGTTGAAGCCACATCGTTCCCCCCGCCACCAATGACAGGCGGGAGCGGCCAGACAATGAACAGACCCCAGCTCCCTCGCTGGATCCAGACCCAGAGAAGCCTAGGGAGCTTGAACACTAATTTATCGAGCTTCTGAGGCCACAAAAAAAGCTTATTCCTGCGTGGCTGTGCTATTTAAAATCAAAGATATTGCTGACCCTGTGTTCGTCCAGAGAACAAAGTCCCGGGAGCTTGAAATCCCGGCCAGCACAACATTAGCAGGATGCGATGTTCAGAGTCCGTCGCACTGGAAAGCGCTACTCGCGCTCGGGAGAAAATCGCTCATTGTGAAAGAGTGACCCCAACCGTCGCGCTGGAAGGAAGGGAACCTCCGCTGCATCTCAGCCGGGGCGACGCCAGACGGCGAGAGCCCACATCTCCAGGGCAAAGCGCAAAACCGCTGCGGGGAGGCACAAGGCAGGAACACAAGTCACAGGGTGCTGCAGGTGACGCAGCCCCGTCTCCTTCTCCAGCAGAGGTTTGCTGCGTGAAGGGGGCTGGTGAGGAGAAGAACCTGGTTTAACGATAAAACATTCGGAAATACATTTGAGCCCCCAGAATTGCAGGTGTTAGCAAGTTGGGTTTATATGCGTTGATCTCTCCATTTCCACTGCCAGCAGCAGTTCCCGGTGTCACCCTCCTGGGACCAGGAGCCCTCCGGTCCCTGCCAGCTGCCTGTGCCCCTGCGAGGCCACAGGAAGATTATGCAGGAGTTGATGTAAACGCCCTAAAACGGGGGAAAAGGGAATCACTAGTGGGAACGTGGGGGACAGAGTACTGAGCGGGGGACAGGAGAGCAGGCTAATCTGGTGTCCTAGCATAACAGATGGGGTGACAACTGACACCGACAAGGGCTGCCCGGAGCTGGGGCGCAGCGGGAGCAGGGTGCACACAGGGTGAAGATGGGGTGCGGGTTTTGTCCTGGGGACCCCCACACCCCGCACTGTTCCCCTCTGGCCGTGGGGGACACAGGGTGCAGCCCCTGCAGCACCGCTCTCACGCCTGGATTCACTCCATCGCAGCCCAGTTTGGACACCCCGAATGACTGACACAGGCTGGGGGAACACCGAGCAGACTGGGAGCGCCGCGAAATACTGAACCCACCAAGCGCCTGGAAATCGCCCCCACGGCTGCCGGGCACGGTCCCGCAGGGAAGACACCCAGAGGCCCCGACGCGGCAGAGAGGGACGGTGCGAGAGCACACCACCCTCCCATGGCTGCGCCCGCCCCGCCGCCCAGGGGGCCGACAGAGACGGGCAATCGCAGCTTCACCAACAGCAATAGGAATTTCTACAGAAAAACTCTGCATTTTGCCTTTGCTTCACCCCCCCTGTTGCTGTTCCCTCTGGTTTCCAAGCAATCCCACACTCCTGTCCCGAATAACCCCCCCTGTTGCTGTTCCCTCTGGTTTCCAAGCAATCCCACACTCCTGTCCCGAATAACCCCCCCTCCCTGCACGCATCCAGCCCCACTGTGAAAGAAGTGAACTGGAATGCACCGAGAAAAAATGGGGGACGGTGGCTGAGCTGAATATCCCCTAAAAAAGCACAGGGTCATGGGGGGGAAGTGTGCCTGACAAGGCTGCGCTCAGGGACAAGGACGGGGCACTTAGGGCAGGATGACAGCCCCGGCAAGTCCGGGGAGAGATGTGGGGGATGAGGAACTCCAAAACATGGCCTTTTTTGATCAACTGAAAACAGAACTTGGCAAGTAGTTTTTAAAATGCTTTAAAAATTGCTGGCAGAGCCAAAAGTGGCACCTCAGAATCATAGAATTGTCTAGGTTGGAAGAGACCTTTAAGATTGAGTCCAACCATGAACCCAACACTGCCAAAGCCACCAATAACCCACGTCCCTCAGCACCACATCTGCCCAGCTTTTAAATACCTCCAGGGATGGTGATTCCACCGCTTCCCTGGGCAGCCCATTCCAATGCTTGACAACCTTTTCAGTGAAGAATTTTTTCCTAATATCCAATCGATCTCCAGCACCTCTATGTCTTTCCTGTAGCGAGGGGCCCAAAACTGGACACAGCACTCGAGGTGGGGCCTCACGGGTGCTGAGTACAAGGGGACAGTCACTGCCCCGGTCCTGCTGGCCACACTAGTGCTGATACAGGCCAGGATGCTGTTGGCCTTCTTGGCCACCTGGGCACACTGCTGGCTCACATTCAGCCATCTGTTGACGAACACCCCCAGGTCCTTTTCTGCCGAGCAGCTCTCCAGCCACTCTTCGCCAAGCCTGGAGCGTCCATGGGGTTGGTGTGACCCAAGTGCAGGACCCAGCACTTGGCCTTATAGAATCATAGAATGGTTCGGGTTAGAAGGGACCCTAAAGATCAGCTAGTTCCAATCTAGATCCAGCCTGGCCAGACCCCTCTGCAGAGCCAAGCACTCAGGTTTTAGTGTTCAGAAGAGGCTCCTCACTTAATAAAAAGGGGGAAAATATTAAAAGGCACGTCAGACATTCCAACTGGTCCATAATAACCTGTCCCTTTGCCCAGCTTCGTGTAGTGACCAACACCAGCTCAGGCAGGGGTACGGCTGGTGGGAGCAATGGCTGAGCAGGGAACAGGGCAAAGAGGGGTGCTTTGGTGAGGGTACAGGCATGCAATCTCAGGAACATGTGTATGGGATGCATCCACACACGACACCGGCCCGCGAGGGCCCATGTTGCTGACCTGGTGGCTGCATGTACCCCGTGCACCCCAACTCCTTGCGTTGCTTCACGCTTCCTCACCCATGGAGCAGAGGCAGCATGCTGGGGCACTGCTCCTGGCTCCCGCGGCAGCTCAGCCTCCTGTCCTCAGGCCGGTTCCCACGACCCGCTGCACTTCCTGCGGCTGGCGGCCGCCGGACGGCTCCAGAACGCGGTGGCGGAAGCGCTGCGATCTGGGTGGAAGGAGAGGCTCAGCGCTGGCCCCAGCCTGGGAACGGCCTCCACGCGGCATTCCCCCCAGCCGTGACACCCAGGGTGGGATCCGCTCACAGCCAGGAATTGGTCTGCCTGCTTCCTAACCGGTCTGCGGATGCCACGGGAGAGCAGGTCTCGGGAAATTCAGTCTCAGGTGATTTCTCCTCGAAAACCTCCTTGAGAGTCCAGCACAAGGCTGAGCCCCGAGCAGAGCCATTACACCACATTTTGCGAAATGCCCAGGGTTGGCTCCAGCCCAAAACCGCTTCCTCTCACTCCCGAAGGGCTGGTTGAAAGGGGCACTCCGGGAGGCGGATGTCGGTGCTGCTGGTCTTGCAGTGGTTCCCAACCCTTCTTCCGGAGATGTGCAGGAGGAGGCAAGGAGCAAGGATGTTTTCCCGGTCGGGCTCAGCTCTTGCACACTGGGCACCAAAGCTGCTCGCGGCGCCTGTCTTTGTGTACATTGATAATGCCCATCACACACACGGTGAGGCAGAGCTATCCAAAAACTCAAACCCAAAGGATGCAAGTGCCAGCTTCCCTTTCAGAGGCTTCGTGACTCACTTCCACAGAAGAGCATGCTCTCCTACCAGCTCACATGGTCTGCAGGGAGGCTTATTATACCTCTTCCAGTGGGTGTAATACCTTTATCCATACCCTAAACCTGCAGGTGAGCTCCAGCATCACGTACACACTCAGCTTTTGGTCCTCTATTTGGGAATGTCCTCCATGCAGGTAGCTCGTGAAGCTTTTCATCGGTGTTTCAGAGGACAACAGACCACCTGCTCATGAATCCCTTACTTGGCTATTTGATGGGTATTTTCCCAAGTTCCTTTTCACAAAACCAGCCCAGGCTCAGGCTCACGTGGCGGCTGGAGCTGGAGTCCCACGAAGGGCAGGCTGCCCCCATACACAAAGACATGAGCATTATATCCCAGCCGTGCATCTGGCTGGGGTCTCCTGAAGGACAGAGATCTCCGGAAACATTTTTAGCTGTGGGCTCTTGAAGAAAATGGCATTAGGTTTCTCAGGGACACCTCTCGGTAGCTGAAGCAGTGGGATGAATGCAGCTGGAGTCACCTGCAACACAAAAGGTGTTTCTGTCCCAAATTGCAAGCCAAGCTGTGCAGAGCCCGGAGAGGCCCTTTTCCTGTCTCCCCTTTGTTTCTTTCCTCTCTCCATTCTTTGTGCAGAGCTGTGTTCCAGTAACACTTCCCTGCAACAAGCAGAACTGCAAGGTGATGGGTATGAAAGGCCTTGGCATCTGGACGTGTTCTGAGCTGACAAACCCCCACCCTGTTTTTCCATTGCTGTTACAACAATGCTGGAGAACAATGTGCAGCACACAACCCTGCAGCGAACCTCGCAGGAGGCAGGGCAGCAGAGAACATACCTTCAGGCACCCATGAACACTCCCAGGTGCTCTGGCAACAAAAGAAACGTGCCCGAGACCCTCCTCTCCCACCTTGTGGGTGCACAAAGCTTTCCCAGCTGCGTTCCCTGCTCCCACGCGGGTGCACATCCCACCCGGCATGCTACAGATGCACGGAGACAACCCTCAAAAGGGCCTGCAGTCTGCTTTGCAAGACAAAAAAACCAAGCTGTTCATCATCTATCTTAAAAGGAAATTGCATGAGAAACCCAGATTTTACTTCCTTTCTACCAGTTTGCTACCAGAGTTCAGGTGATCTAGCTTTTGAGCTTTTCAGCCTTTTATGAAGATAGCGCAGATCTCGGTCATAAAAGAGCTCACAGCGTTTTTCTCATTCTTATCTCAAACAGTCCACCATCCGCTAAGTTAAACTTTCAGCTCCTCCAGAATTCAAGACGTTTCTCCCCCTCTGCATGCCCAAGCAGTAAGTTCTGGGGTTGATTCAAATAAATATAATTTTCTAAGAGTAAATTAAATCACATCTAAAAAACCCAGAACATAGCAACTTTGAAACACGAGGGAAAGGTGTTTTCAGTGGGCTTGAAAGAGCCAATAGAAAGGATTTCAAGTTTGTATCACATGAAGCAATTTAGCTATCCATACTGTGAATAAATAATTGACCTGCATCATTTGGAAAAATATCTCTTGGACCATAAAGCACAAAATTCTAGGAGACAAGCACCTACGTACACATACACTCATAATAAAGCTATCTAGAGAACAGTTTTAACAGTATTTGGAAAATACAGAGGAGCTCATCTCCAGAAAATCCGCAGCTTGAGGGTTACGAGCGCCCTGGTTTGCGGTTAATGCGCCACGGCTGCAGAGAGGGGCCAGAAGCCATGCTTTGACTCCCAGGCCGTGGGCAAGGCAGGCAGCTTTGCGGAAAAAATTTTCTTCTGTCAGCTCTTTGCCTCCGTTCGCAAACGCTGGGGAGGGCTAACACCCAGCCAGGTTCAGCAGGGAGCCCCCTGCAATTTCACTGAGCCTGCAAATTCCTGCAGGGCCGCCAAAACATGAGCTTTACGAATCCAACTGCACAGGAATGGAAACACGCCGAGCAGGAGCCTCACACGCGCAGAGAGCCACGAGAGAGAGGAATCCAGGCACGCAGACTTGGGGATTTTGCAGGGAGAGTATCCCCAAGCCCAGGCAGCGAAGTCCGTGTTCCAGAGAGGAACGATATTACCTTTTTCCAGGGGATGGGACAGAGGCAGGAGCAGGTTCTAGAAATATCTGGATACCAGACCTCAACTGAAGCCTCCGAGTGATCCAGTGCATTAAAACAGGCCCGAACACATTATAATGGGGGCGTAGAATTGAGAAAAACAAAATTATTACAGCAAATGGAGGAGGTGTTTTGCCTGGACAGGTCCTCCCGCTTCTCGGCTCTTTGTTTCCAGCAGCCAGCTCGAGGGGCGTCAGCAAACAGGCGCCCGGCAGAGAATGCTCAGCCCCATGCCACCCGCGCTGCGCTGTGGGAACAGGCACACCCAGCCGCCTCTGTGCGCATCCCCGGACCTTCCCCAGGCACCGGCACATGGGCCTGGCTGGAGGACGGCACTAAAACCCAGGTGTCAGACCCATGAAACCCACTCTGAGGCTAAATCTGCTTAAATCCATGCTGCTAACACCATGGGAAAGCAAGGATTACTGTGCTGCCAGGGACACCCCGCCACCACGCACCCTCTGCTGAGGGAGTTCTGAGACAGCGCTTTACGGATCTCAGATCTGCAGGGATTCCCGGTGTCCTTTCAGAGATTTCCGAGTTTATGGTACAGCCACAGAGGTTAAGTCAAACAGTACAAAACAAACTCCCCCAAGACACAGTTCTGACTTCTTGTCACGTGAAATTCCTAAGAAGCCTCGCTCAGATACTGAGAAACGCCTTGAGCAGGTGCAAGGCTTTAATTTTTAGATGGTCCTCACAACGTGCAGTCAGCTTGTGGTCTTAAAAACGCAACTCCAAGATGCCTTTTGGATTTTTGGCTGAACTAGCAGTGGCTCCCATCATCATCCTGCCTTTTCACGCTGACAACGCCGCTCAGACATCCTTTTCCGCAACCCAGCTTCCATTCACAGGAATGTATCCTGAACCACCAAAACCCCACTGAAAAGTAAAAGCAGCTTCCAAGGCAGTCCCGTGGCACAGAGGTGCTACCCGGGCCTGGTTTTGGCTAAGGTCAGGCAGCTCTAGCAGAAACACCTCCAGCTTCGTCCATCTCATCTTCATGCAGTGCCTGAAAGGAGCCAAGACAAGACACCGTGCAGGTACCTGTTTTTCTCCAGGGACGACAAAACAGAGCTGCCCATGCCCGGTTCACATGCAGATGTCTCTCAAGAGAGATGAAACGAAGCCTGCCATACCTGTATTAGATGAACAAGGGAGCAGAGATGTGCCAGAAAACATGAGTTCATTGTAAAAATAATTGAAAGAGCTTTTGCAAAAATCAATGCAAAGATGTAGGTGGATTCACATGTGCAACGTGCCAGCAGCAAGACACCTCCTCGCCCCTTGCATACTTTCCTGTATGCTCGTTTTTACCAATTTGTGCTCAGATTTTCCCCCTCTTTGTCTCTTGGTGCCACCCACCAGACCCTGCACTGGGAGGCTTTGGCCATGTCCTGGAGCGTGACCTACTCCATGAGCAGCCAAGAAAAAGAGCTCTGGGCACAGAGAAGGCATGACACAGAGAAGAAGCTGCGAGCAGGGGAAACAGAGGCAGGGGAACACAGCAGTGTTTATTTTGGCCAAGAAAGATGTGACCTCCGGAGCTAACCTCCGCTGGGAGAGCACTGCTCCCACGGGTACACGTTGCTGCCAGCCCTCGGCTGATGCAGTCTCGAACTGGGAGACACATGCCTGAACCTCACACCTACACGTTCCCATCTTTGCTGTAGGCTTTGTACTCCACAGCTTACTTTTTCCATCACGCCCCATTCCCAGGTTGTGTTACGCCAGGAGATCACGGGTGGAGGGACCACCTTTTCTCCAGCGTTTGCCTGTAAAACCCCTACCTGCCTTGCCAGGGCAACCCATCTCGACACTCTGTGCTTGGAGGGACAGCAGGTTTGTTAGGGACTCGCTCTGACGCATCTTCCACAGGAGCATCTCACCTCATGCCCACCCCACCATCCCAGCAGAGCCCTCTCTAGTGTCTGCAAAGGTGTCGGTCCAGAGCATCGTCCCAGCGCGCGGGGCTCGTCAGAGACACACAAGTTCATGACAGACCCACCTCGTGATGGGCCACGATGTCATATCACCAGTTCTCAGCCCCCTGACACCACCCAGCTCCTCATCCCACCCCAACACACCCCAAATTCATGCTGCATGAGAACACCTTCGACGCACATCCCGCTGGCACAAAGAAGGGTGATGCCTCTTGAGAGCACAGCAGAGTGAAGTATCCCTTGCTGTGATTTCTGCATTCCTTCTCCTGCCCATATGCTGTTCCAGGGCCTCAGACGTGCCAGTTATCACCCAAGCTAAGCTTTACGCTCAGCGTGCTCTGGAAACAAGACGTTCCTTGACCTGCTTTTCGCTCATCACTAATTCACACCTAGCAGATTTTCAACTCAGCTCATGCGTGAACTCTGCGCTGGCACCGCTTAATGGCTAAATAACAAATTCTGACAAAGCTCATTAAAGAAGAAAGCCATTGATGTCAGCAACGTGCCTTAAATCTGACCACCAGGTCCAGGCAGGTGTGCCAAGGAATCAACTCATCCCCTCGGAAATATAAAGGAACAGCAGAAAACAGTATTGGTGCGGCTTGGAAGGAACCTCTTCTTTTTGTGACAGATGTGAAGCAAACAGGAGATGTGGCTTAGTGACACTAAACAGTCCAACAGTTTAAACAATTAAAAGCCACCTCTGAGGTGGACACTCGCATGAAAACCTCAAGACACGATTCCAGCTTCACGGCTGCTCAGACAGACTGGCTTTAGTATCCACGGCTCACTGAGAAACACAGGGAGCCAAAATCTCAGGAACACTCCTGGTGCTGCTACAGCTGAAACACGATATAGACATGTCGGCACAGGAAGATCGAACTGGCAGCCGGGCTGGGAAGACCGAGGTACGAAAACAAAATTCTCTGGCAGTGTTCATTTTTATTTTTCTCTTAGCAAAACAAGATCCTCATGTTAAAAAAAAAAAAAAAGCAATCATACAAAGGGGGATGAAAAGGCTGCTGTCGAAAACATAATTACATTCCCGGATATGCGTACAGCCCTAGAAAGTTCCAAATGACACACTCCTAAAGATGTTTTAAAATAACTACAGGGTATTAATTACATACAAAGCTACCAGGCCCTTTTCTCTCTATTTTGAAACCTCTGTTTGGTAGCGTTCTCCATTAGGCAACACCTTTCCAACCCAGCCAGCTACACCACGCTGCTGTAGGTCCTGAGGAGCTGCGCCTGAGGCTCTGGCTGGACGTGGTACCCACCGCGCACCCCAGCACTGGCCACACTTTGCTCCAGCACAGCCGAGGGACAGAGGTGTGGTACTCGCTGGGGGACCGGGCGCAGGGAAGGGCTGCAGCCTGCTGCAACCGCCTCTGCAATAGCACTGTTTTCCTTATCTGAGCGGCCGCATCACTGCGAGGTCAGCAAGAGACCCTGTGACTGCATTGCCATGGAGCCGGTCAAGCGGGTGAACTCGCTTCTGGCTGTTTCTCACACAAAGGCAAAGACAGCGTGGCCAGCACTGCAGCCAAGGAAGAGCATAGAGCAAACGCTCAAGAGACAGCCCATCCCGCAGGGACCCTGCTTTTCTCTGCAGCCCCGAACATCTGGGCAGCATCTCTGCTGTCAGTCCCCTAAGCAAGAAGGCTGTGACCGGGCGGTTGTCCTCCTGTCATCTTGTCTTCGCCTGTCTCCATCTAGCGTCTTCCATCTCGGTGTCAGGCAGCTCAGAGAGGCTGGGGCTACCTGTCTGCCCAGCCCCAACCCGCAAGTGGTCACCAGCTCCAGGCACAGATGAGCTCTGGGTTTCCGTTTCCCGGCTGGGGAAAAACGGATCACTTCTCTCTGTTGTTTGTCCTGATGGAAAGAATTGTTTAAGAGCTACATAGGCCACAATTAACCACAATACTTAATGACAATAATTAAGGAGATGCATAACTACTGTTTGCAAGCCTGTTGCAGACATCATCTGTTCTGCAGAATTTGGCATAATTAATCCTAAAACCCAGTGTGACAAAAAGCAAAGCCATTCAGAGGTGCCTGTCCAACACCAGACACAAAAAAAAAAAAAACAAAAAACAAAAAACCAAACCCGTCCAGAAACGTGGCACAACAGCCGCAACCCCGGGCAGAGCAATAAAACCATTTCCAGGCCAGGAGAGGACACGGCAGGAAGGATTTTACAAAGCAGTAACGCGGCGCTGGCAGAACTGGAGCACAGCAGCAATGCCTCACGCTCTGCTGGGCTGCCTCTTGGGTACCAGGCTAACATCCGTCGCAGAGCGCTCGGAGCTGGGAAGCTGCCTGCAAACGGCTTTTATTTGAAAAACAAAGAGAGAGAGAAGGGCGATGGATCAGCAAGAAGTGTGACGGCGGCAGGCAGAACCCCACTGCTTATAGTGAGGGCAGCAAGCAAGGGGCAGCAGAAACACCCTCCTGCAAACGTGAGAAGGAAAGGGACGCAGGGCCTTGTAGAGCAGGGAAAGGGAAAGCCACAGGCGCTGCAGGCAGCGTTGCCAGGTGACGAGTGCCTAAGGAGAGGACAGGCAGGGTGTTTGTTCTCTCTGTCGGAACAGAAGTCCAGGCAGGGTGTTTCCTTGCTCTACAAAATACCCACCTGCCTAGGAGGTGTGGGGCCTGTGGATGCTGGCCGGGAGTTCACAGAGGGCAGGGGCAACGCGGAGCTGCCACAGCCTGGCCGTGCCCACAGCCTGCCCAGAACATCCCAGAGCAGCTCCCTGCACAGGGAACAGGCTCGCGTGGCCAAGAAAGGCAAAAAAAGCACCTGCTGGCAACAACACCCCAACAAGCGGTGACACCGTGACCCGGTCACCATGCCCAGCTTCACAGGGCATTTCTGCACCACCCCAAAACCACAGCACAAGGGCACTTTCTCATTGCCGAAACCCTCGGCAGGGCAGCAATGATGAGCCCCCGTTTCTCTGAGCAGGATCATCAGTCTTCCCGCCTCCGCACAGGGGGACACTGAGGCACAGAGCAAGCGAGCAACACTAGGGCTCAGTAACAAGACAGGGGCTATCAGCCATATCCTCTTTGGCCTCAAGCCCCTTAGCTACAAGGATGTCTCTCAGCACCCACACCCTCCCCAACATCTATGCACACAGGCACAGACACCCGAAACAGCAGCACCTCGGCAAAGCATCCGAGAGCCACAAGCAGCAGCCGGAGACCTTGTGCTTCGCAAACTTTCGTTGGCACAGATGGGGACATGGAGCGACATGCAATTTAAAAAAAAAACCATCCCGGGGGGGGATACAAAAATAATACCGCGTACATTCCAGCTTCCCGAACAACAATCGCCTGAGAAGCCGGCACTGTGGGAAAGTCTCAGCTCGCTTTTCCTGGGTATTATAAATAGAATTATGGCTGCAAGCACGGCTTTAAACGCGAAGGAAGGGGGAAAAGGCCATTTAATGGGCTCTGTTTGAACTCGGGCTCTGGCCAGCATCCAGCTTTCTGCAGAACAGCTGGTCACTTCCTGCCGAGTGAAGGCCAGTGCTGCCGCGCTGGGAACCAGGAAGCCCAGGCTGAGGACTGCCTGTCAGATCCCAGAGTCCGTAAGCTTGCTGGGGGTATCGCGCCTTGGGCTGCCATGTATGTCACCTGGGAGCCTGCTCCGCTCCTGCTCGGGGCCAGGCCTGTGCTCTCCAATGTGTTGTGAACAGCAGGAGACTGGGCGAGTAGGTGTGAGACTTTCCCAGGAGGAGTCTGACTTGCAGGGCCGGCATCTGGAGGGTCTTGAGAACTTCTCCTCCAGCGAGCTGCTTGGTTTCTCAGCCCTTGTGAAGGCTTGGTGACTACCAAGCCCCACAGGCCTGAATCCCACAGCTTACTCACACTGCCTGGTTCTCCAGGCTCCTCATCTTTCCCTAAGTGACTGCTGCTGCCTTTCCCTATGGGTATGCTGCTCCTCACAAGCTCCTGCAAAGCCTTGCCACGGGCAGCTCAACATCCTGTTATCCGCATATTCATTCCTCTCTTCCTTATCCTGGCTCCTACTCGTCTGGGTTACGGGCCTGCAGTTCCCCAGGCCACCTTTTAACTGCTGCCATCATACTTTAGCAGGGTGTCACACATAAGTGCCAGCAGCTCGTTCTGCAGTGGTACCACCAGGGCCCAGTAGCCCTTCACTTAGCCTTGCTGCTCCCTAACCTCTTCTCCCACCGCTTCAACGGGAGCCAAAACGCCTCCAGAAAGCCTAAAGGCCTCTTCCACCGTAAGCAACAGTGCAGATGCTCTTCAGTTGCCACTTCCCATTGATGAATATATTATGGACTCATAGAATGTGTTGGGTTGGAAGGGACCTCTAAAGGCCATCTAGTCCAGCCCCCCTGCAGTAAGCAGGGACATCTTCAACTAGATCAGGTTGCTCAGAGCCTCATCAAGCCTGGCCTTGAATGTCTCCAGGGATGGGGCCTCCACCACCTCTCTGGGCAACCTGGGCCAGTGTCTCACCACTCTCATTGGAAAGAACTTCTTCCTAATGTCTAATCTAAACCTGTCCTGCTCTAGTTTAAAACCATTGCCCCTTGTCCTGTCCCTACATGCCCTTGCAAACAGCCCCTCCCCTGCTTTCCTGTAGGGCCCCCTTCAGGTAAGGTCTCCCTGGAGCCCTCTCTTCTCCAGGCTGAACCCCCCCAGCTCTCTCAGCCTGTCCTCACAGCAGAGGAGCTCCAGGCTCGGATCATCCTCGTGGCCCTCCTCTGGACCCGCTCCAACAGGTCCATGTCCCTCTTGTGCTGAGGGTTCCAGAGCTGGACACAGTACTCCACAGTGATAGTCACTGATATGACCTCAGGCCAGGCGCTGCCCAGGGCCTGCCTGCCCGGGCCTGAGGGGGGCCTACCACGCACTCGCGGGTTGCCAGCAGCCCCGCGGGAGACAGCGGGGCGCTGCGGAAGCCCCTCATCCCCTCAGGGAGCCTGACAGGCCCCGCCGCCCCCGCCGTGCCCCCAAGCCCGTCTCTAGGCCGCGGGGAGGGCTCGCGCGCGCCTTTGTTTGGGGCGGCGGTTTCCCAGGCTGCCCGGCGCGCGGCGGGGGCGGGGCGCGGGGCGGGGCGCGCGGCGGGGGCGGGGCCGGGCGGCGGGCGGCGCGGGGTGGGCGGGGCGGGCGCGGGGCGGCGGGGTCAGTCGGAGCGCGGCGGCCGAGCGGAGCGGAGCGGTAGTAGAGGGGGCTGAGCGGGGCCGAGCCGGAGCCAGGATCGAGCCGAGGATGATAAACACCCAGGACAGGTGTGGGGAGGCTGGGTGCGGTACCGCGCCGCGCCGCCGGGCCCGTAACGCGGCCTGCCGAGGGCCCTCGGAGCGGCGGCGGCGGCGGCCGGGCCTGGGGGCGGGCGGACGCTGAGACGAGGGTGGGGGTGCGGGGGGAGCGGGCTCTGCGCCTCTCCCGGGATAAATCCCCGCCGGGGCCTCCCTTCTTCGGGCCGGGAGACCCCTGGGCGGGTGTCTGGGTGCACTGGGATGGGATGGGTTGGGTTGGATTGGAATGGAATGGAATGGGATGCGTGGAATGGAATGGAATGGGATCACCTCACCTCAGCAATGAGTGTCTGAGCACCCTCTTGCTCATAAGCCTGTGACGCCCAGGAGGGTTTGTGCCCTCCCTCTCCACAAGTCCCCACACATCCCCATGGAAAGGTGATTTTTTTTTTTTTTTTGTATGTATATTTTATTTTTTTTTCCTGGCAGGTTGATTATCAGCAGGTGTGAATTCATGTGATTTGTGGGTATTTTTCTCAGCTGGCTGGATTATCTTGTGCGTTTGTTCCTTGTTTAGAGTCTGAAAAGTGTCATTTCCTGAGCCCCTGTCGTACCGTGTAGATAAGTGCCTGGAGGATGTGTATAAACCAAGCTTTTTTTCTTGGCCGTTGTGTGTAGGGTAGATACTTGAGCTGTGCTGCACGCATCGGATAGTTATTTACAAGTTGCTCCTTAAATCAGGTTCCTTAACATATAACTTGCAGTGGCCGTCAGCATAATAATATCTTATTATGGCCTAAGTACAACCACATCTTCAGAGCCTGTTTTGAAAAGGGGCAAAAAAGAAGAGAAAAAAAAAACTCTTTCGATTCTGTAATGTCAGGGGAGCTGCGTGGATCCTTCCATCTGGTCTAAGTGTTCAGCACAAATAAACCCAAAAAAAGCCAAGAAGATGTGCAGCTTTTAGACCCCCGGCAGCTGGTTGTTAAGGTGGACTGAAAGCGGTGCTGGGGCCTGAGGTGTGAAGGCTGTTGAAGCGCAGCCGTGACAGGGTTCAAAAGTTGCCGAGTTGTCCTTTGCGCTTCCCAGGGACAGGGCACCGAGTTGACATCGCTGGAAGCTTAGCGAGTTAAAATTATACCCCCTGGCTGAAAACGTACGCTTGCTTCCAGCTCCTGTTTCAGGCAGGGCTCAGTCAAGAAAGGGAGTTCCTTCAGGGAAAGGCCCTTGGTGACCTAAACACAACTTAATCTAAACCAAGCTGCTGGGAAGGAGCTTCTCAAGAGAGAAGAGAGGCTGGAAGGGAGCACAATCCTAATTTTTAAGCGTTGAACAGGCCTCGGGGAGCGGAGTTGCAGTGGGCTGCTCATGCATGGATGCATGAAGGGATCAGACTTTGGATGCTTGCATGAACTTCTTCCCAGGGTAGTAACGTGCATCTGGAGGAAGGAAAAACCCTGCTTAGTCTGTGTCCCCCCCACAGACTTGCTCCCCACCGTTGCCTGATGGTGCTGCTCTGGGGACCTGAGCTGGCTGCCACTGCGGAGTTTTGGGGCAGGATAGTGGTTTCCTGCAGGTCTGGGCTAGGCGAAGCCCCAGTGCCGCAGGCAGGGCTCAGTGGCTGAAGGGGTCTTGTGTTTTGACTTCTGCATGTGCCAGAGGAAGCAAAACTGGGAAGTGTCTTGAACTGCTTTGCATGAAAACTACAGCCTCTCTCTTTTTTTCCTTTTTTTTTTTTTCCCGCAACTACACTTCATTATCCAGCTTCTTGATGCATTGGCCACAAGTTGGAGAGAGCTATCAATAGTACATTGTTGACTGGGGGGGAGAGGGAGGAGGGAAGGGAATAACAAAGCTGCCAACAGCTTTCTGGGGGTGGGGAGCTGCACAGCAAAGTGCTTTGTCATGCCTCTCCACGTCCACTACTACTGAATACACACGGGTCCATTGATAGCCCCAGTCACGCCGTGAGGAGGGACTGTATTAACACAGAACGCCACTGAGCATGTGTGCCAAGGGCTTTGCCCTGAGACATCTTCGGTGCAACTGCTTAATACCTTTTCCTAGCGTGTTTAGACAGCCTTTTCTCCAAGCAGTGTCTGCTGTAGGCCATGGCACATGGGAATGCTGCTGAAGAAGAGCCCAGTCTAGCGATCCTGGAGGAGGAGGAGGAAATATGTGGAGGAAGAGTATTTGTTTTTCCTGTAGAAAGATTATTTTGGTATGAGGTGGCAAGCCAAGTTCTTCACAAATCTTGCCTGTGTCGTAACCGCTTGCGAGTTATTTTTTGGCATACAGAAATGCCAGACTTCAGTAGTTTGTTTGCGGTCTGGTATACGTTCCAGCGTGCTGTATAGGCGGTTCAGGTGATTCTGATGGTGCAGCTCCGTACTTGGTCTTTGGATACTTAAGCTGGGTCCCTCATGGAGGGGGATTGGAGCAGAAAAACACTGTCTTGGGATCAGCTCTAGTGAGAGGTTTTAGGACAGGCAGTAAGTTGTCAGTACATCTACAGAGGCTGTCCCTTATAGCCTTCTTCATCACTCTGTGTGCTTATTGAAAACTCTCTCAAATTCTCCTTTATTTTGGTGGTGTTTACGTAGCTTTGCACTGGTGTGTTTCGTAATGGGAACACTGGGGAATGACTGGTTTCTCTGCGTTGCTTTTGCAGGCTTTGTTAGAGGAATACCACTGCTGTACCGTGCCTCAGCAAAGAGCTTTTGTGGTACTGATAAAGGGAGCAATGCTCCAGAAGTAAAATAATTTGCTTCCATGAACTTCCTAAAAGCTAGGGCAGATATTAAAGCCTGCATTCAAATTGATCCTGAAAGGCCGTGTGTAGGACATCCAAACAAACTTAGAAACTGCAAGGGAAATTTATTTTCTTGCTTGTAAAAGTAGATCTGTGGGGTGAACTTATAATTTTTAGGGTTGGGGTGAAGCATGCCTGTATGATGTTTCATTTGCATGTGCAAATGTCAACTCGGACGTTGTAGAGCGTGCTGAAGATAGCTGAAGAACCAGGCCTTTCACTCCTCCTCGTTTTGAAAATGTGAAACTTAAACCTCCTCCTTCTGGGTCCTGTTGATCTATTTGTAGATATTTGTCTATAGAAAATGTGTGCTCATCTGGTCATGCGTTTCCAGCCATCTGCTATTGGCGGTCTTCCAGGCATCCCTTATTAGCGTGAGGTTGCTCAGCACTCTCTCCCTGTTCTGCAAAGCCCCTCCCCCATTTCTAACAAAACGTCGCTGGTTTCTGACACCATTTGGGCAGCGAGTGTTTCTAACGTACATGTCCGGACGCTAAAGGCCTGATAGCTGCCTCTGACGTGCTGCAGAGGAGCAGGGATAGGAGTGGGTTTGGGGTCACGAGGAGCTGTAGCATCTGAAGTGTGATCCCTGCTGAAGTAACCTGGTGTTCTCTCTCTCTTTTTCTCTTGCAGTAGTATTCTACCTTTGAGTAATTGTCCCCAGCTGCAGTGCTGCAGGCACATTGTTCCAGGGCCTCTGTGGTGCTCCTGATGCCCCTCACCCACTGTCGAAGATCCCCGGTGGGCGAGGGGGTAGCAGGGATCCTTCTCTTTCAGCTCTGATATATAAGGTGAGAAAGATCTGATGTCTAAATAATGACCTGTACCTGTGTTGTGACTGTGTTCGGTTCCTTTTGCAGTCTGATGGGAATAAATGCAAATAATAAGAGAGAGAAGAGTTAATTTTTCAGCGATCCTGACAGCAGATCACTGAGCTGCATGCAGCAGTCTCCTGCTTAAATATCACCTGTTTATTAAGAAATGAGAGACCTTTTCTCAAAGGGGTGCAGCAAATAATTCACTAGCCCTGTTTCCCGGGGTCTGTTTCGGCTATTGTATGTGGAGCCAGCATTATGAAACCATGAAACAACTTCTTAAATGTCTCATAGAAAGAGGAAGTGGGAAGCAGAAAGGTGAAATGCAGAGAGAGAATGGTTGATAAGTTCCTTCCCGTGCCCTAGTCCGGAAGGTAAAGCTGTGGGGGTCTGGGAGCTGCCTGAAGCTGTGTACAGAGTAACTCCTGACCTCACAGAAGGGTGAGGTCGCCATCCACCTTGGGAATGTTTCTAGAAAACTTGCATGGGACAAGGCAAGATCAGGAAGGCTTTGTATCTGCAGACTTGCTTAGGAGCACGTGGATCTCTGTAGCTCTCATTTTTTGGCCCTCTTCATTCTGTGGCAACTTTTCATTTTGGCTTTTGCATGAGGAGACCTGGCTGTTCCTTGCTGTAGAATAACTAGCACTGGTGCAGCTTTGTGTTGGATCGTGGTGGCATGCATCTGTCTCCCTTCTGGGCCAGGGCCAGCTTTTCCACAAGCCAGGGAGTAAAGTTTTATCAGATGAGGTAGGCTAAATTTATGCTAAGCTTGCAAATTTGGCTGCTCAGACAGGAGTGTTGTTATAGGTGTTAGACTTGATTTTTAATTACCCTGTGGGAGGCACACAGACTTTATATGATGAGAAGATACAGGCCCTTTTGGGTCACAGCTATCAAAGTCTCCTCTTGAAATTCATGGGAGAATCGCACTGGCTGTTTTCAGAGGAATTTGCTTTAATGCAGCCTTGGTGAATTTTTAGCATGTGCCTCTCCCACTTACCTTGTGAATAAATGTCAATCTCTGTAGCCTCTTAATAATAACATAACATCATCTTAATGCTGTTGAGTTGAATGTTAGAGTGGTGTAAAATCCAGAGGAGCAGCAGAGAGGTAGCAAAGAGCATGACGGGCTTCCCATGGGATAAAGAAGATACACAGATACCTTCAAAAGGGCTCAGGATGAATAATGAATTCCCTCTGGGTGGGAGAGGATGAGAAATAGGTGACCCTGCAACTTAAACTCCTGCAGACCAGCCTTGCCAAGCCCTGCGTATGCACCAGGCAAGGCCCAAAGGCAGAAAATGGGCCCAATGTGGAAGAAATGCTGGTGGAATCACCATTTGGAGGCTTTGACGTGTTTGACTTCTGTATGGCCTCGACGCTGCACAGAAGCTTTTGGCAGTGGTGTATAGGCAGGGGTTGCTGCCTGTGGGGATGTCATCCAGATAGCTGCGTCCCGGAAATACGGATATAATTCTTTCTGGGTGCATTGCTGACAAAACCTAGCAGCATCTATCAGAAAATCAGCCCCTTCTGTAACATAGCTCATCCCAGAGCAGAGTGGGATGTGTCGCCCGGTGGTTTAAAGTCCCACCTCAGACAGGGATTACTGGGACTCTCTCAGTCACCCGCTCAATCTGCCAGTGCTGTAGTTACATCAGGCTGAGCTTTTCAGCCAGCGAGCTTCAGCGTGACCTGGAAAGGCATCTGGACCCAAAAGCTTAAGTACTTTTTCCAGCTGTATCAGCTGTTCTAGTTTGAGGGATTGACCTTTCTGAGCAGACCTGCCTCCTTTGGAGTATGCAACGCACTGCTCGGATACAACCGCACTATAAATTAAGCAGCTGGGGCTCCCTATAGTTGTTGGGATTTTTTGTGTTAAGAGACTTAATACTCGGCCCTGCGTCAAGGGAGCTTTACTCGAGCTGGGAATGCAATAGTGATCGGCGTTGGTGCTGCGCAGCCAGGACGTGCTCTGGCTAGCAGACTTGGCAGGAGGCTGCAGGTGTAACACATGCCAGCAGTAGGCTGCTTACACGGGTTTCTCGAGCCGCTTGGCTATGGCCAAGACCATAACATCCTTTCTTCTTATGCTGCCAACGCATAGGGGCCTCCCCCCGTCCTCCTCAGGACATCTGAGGAGCGTAGCCGGGTTGGAAAATCTTGTGCTCAATGAATTGTAACCAAGTGGAAGCTGGTCCTTGCGGCTTTACTTCACTGAAATGGAGCCTAAGGCTGGAGAGCCGGTGGTTTAGGCAGCTGTGGATACAAGATAGCCTGGTGTGGGTTTTTTTTTCCCTGCGATAGCACGATGGGGGGATTTTGCAGGGGTGAGCTAAAAACCGAACATTTGTTGCGTAAACAGGATCTTGCTCTGAGCAGCTTCCAAAGAATTCTGGGCTGTTGCTTCACAGGAACAGCTTCTCTCCCCGGCATCTCGCTGTCTCTATTTTGATGCCTAGAAATAAAGCATCGGCTTCCCAAGACAGGCTGTGTAAACGTAATTCCCACTGAACCGGGGGAACTGGTTCTTTTAATCCCTGCGGTTATGCTGCCTTTGGTTCATGGGCTGTCGCGTTAGGGGGCTTTTAAGTGGAAGAAAACCTCATCAGGTTTGGAGTGCAGGGTAGCCTGGTGACAGAAGGGCTAAGCCAGAAGGCTCGGAAAGCTTTTTCCCCTCCTATTGCAGGCTCCTGCCAGTCTTCCCGCACAGATGCATGCGTGTGCCTCCCCCTCCAATGTGTCAATCCCAACCTGCTTTTCTCAACTTCCTCACCCTGTTTTTGTTTTCACGAAGTATAAGAAAAGAAGCATCTGTGAGCTTTTCTGAGGGCAGGATCTTTCCTGAAACAGAGACGCTTTCTGCGCAGTAACAACTGTAAAAGGCTCCTATAAAGTCCCTGGTGAAGGATGTGCATATAATCCCCCTTGTTTTTGTTTTTTTAAATACACCTCTGTAGTGCTGGGCTCAAATCTGCCTCTTGCTGCTGGCTCCACGGTGGTTTTAGCAGCAGCAGTCTGACTTAACTTGAGCAGCTGTCAGCAGGTTTCTTAGTGCACTTGGCTTAAAACTGTAGTAAAACCCAACAGCAGGCGCAACCACAAAAAACTTCTTTCAAACTCGATGAATTAACTTGTTTCCTACAGGATATTTATCCTGATGAAGTGTAAACTTGTTTTTCAGCTAAGCTTTGTGGGCTTTAAACAAATGGCAGCTTCCTCTGCTCCGGTTACCAAAGCCAGGCAGCTCCTGATTTGCATGCGGCATTACTTTGTCACCAGCATTAACATACTCAGTGGCTTCTTCCTTGTCACAATAGTCAAACCAAGAGGGATCTATTTTAATACATGTGGTAACAGGAATTAAAGCAGTGGGACACGGGCTTGAGGTGCCTGGGAAGGTTCTCGGAGATGTTTTTGCTGAACCGCTGCTCTTTCAGTGATACTTTTACTTTAATTGCTTAAAACACCTACAAGAAAACACCTGCCTGAAAAGCAGTGATAACTGAGGAGCCTTCCACCCTTGTATGGGGCACTGTTGGCTGCCCAGTTGTACTGCCCATGTTGTAAATGCTTCTTCACCACGGACCCAAACTGGACTGTTTTCTTTGCCGTACTGGCTGCCCGTGTGTGTTACGATCAGAGACGAGTATATGTCACTACAAAGCATTGACTAAACCTTGTCTGGGGAGGTGCTGTCTCTGCAGCGATGTCACTTGTCTTGGTGTCAGTCCAGCTGATCATCAGCAGATCAGAGTTCATCATGAGCTGCTGAATTAATCGCCCTGGTACAATAAAATGCCTGGAGGCTAGACGGTTGCTCACCTAATGACCCGCTGGAGTAAACCACCTCCTGCCCCACCTGTTGATGGTGTTGAGGAGAGAGGGGCAGACGGCTTTCCCAGGCGTTCTCATGGCTCGGAGCAGACGTGGCTTGTATTACCTGTTTTACTTCTGCCCTTCAGAGCTGTGCGGGTGACTCTGTAAATGTGAGGGGGTCCATACGCATGAGCCTGTAATCAGGCAGATGGGAACAGTTCAGCTCCCGTTGCAGTTGACAGCGTTAACTCAGGAACCTAATGAATTTCTTTGCCGTTTCATTGGGGCTCTTCGCAGTGAAATGTGGAAATCATTACTGGGCAAGCCAACTGCCTGCAAAAATCGTCAGGAGGAGGGATGGAGTTTAACCACGAAATTGTTTTCTAGGAACTGCTGAGCTGGATCTGAGGCGGGCTGCATGCTTGGCATTCTAGTTAGAGCAGTGTTGGAGAGGGACGTGTACATTTGTGGTCTCTGGAAAAGACCTCGTCACAATCTTCAAATCCATGTAGCTTCTGTCTGGTTTGGGATTCTCTCTGCACTATGTATTTTCCTCCCTTATACCAGGAGACAAACCATTTGCCATACTAGTTGGTTGTAAAATCTGGGAAAGCAATTTGCGGTCATCCCTCAAACGAAAAGACTGTGTGGGGGATTGGGGAGACAATGAAATTGGTCAGACTGCGGCAGCAGATGCTCTTCCAGCTTGTTGGTTCAAGTTCCGTCCTTTGAAGGGTAGTTCATGAACCGCCCTTCAAAGATGTGGCTGGGACCTGCGGTGAACGAATGGACTCTCACTACCCAGAAATTTAATATAATGTAAATACGCAAAACTGCATTCCCTTGAACAGGAAAACATGGCTAGAAAATCACTCTGAGGTCAGCACTCGTTGTGCTGTGTCCCTGAGCCAGCAAAAGGGAAAGGGAAAAGTATAATGTTCTTCTTAGTAAAACTCTAATACCATTTATTTTGCATTTGCATCTCTATAGTTTTACATTACAGTCAGCCAGGGGAGTGTTCACTTTTTTTGTTCTTTATTTTTGTCTTAGCTTAGAATAAAAGCAAGGTATTGCAGGTGGTTCAGAACAGTAGCTCTTAACCACTTGTTTAGAGTGCTGAGACTCGGACATGGGCTTGCAGGTGACTGCATCCCTTCACGGGCTATGGTGAATCTCAGAGGGGTGAATTTTAATGATAAGCTGAAACTCTGGACACACACCGGTCTGTAAGGGCAGGTCACATTGAAAACACAGTCCTTCTGCGTGCTCATTTAAGCACAATCTCTTACATTTTTGGTCCGCAATCTCATGGATTGTTTTCTTTAACCCTGAAGCCTATTTCATGAGCTCTCCTCCCTCCCCTGCGCAGGACGAGAAGATCACTGTTAACCAAGATGTCCCAGTGCACGAAGGGAAGCCTCATATTGTCCATTTCCAGTACAAGGTTACAGAGGTGAAGACCTCCTCCTGGGATGCGGTGCTCTCTAATCAGAGCCTCTTTGTGGAAATCCCTGACGGATTATTAGCTGATGGAAGCAAAGAAGGGTAAGTTCAGGATCCCAAAGCTGTGTCTGCGGCTCTGCAGGGACTTTGCCTACGTGGGGAGAATGGGCTGCACATACAGCAGCTCTGCTCCTGGCTTGTGTATCTGAAGTATGTCCTTACTCCCTGGTCTTGAGAGAACTGTCCTCCTGTTAGTGCTCCATGTATTTTCTTCCCCCATAGGGATCGTTTCAGATGGGTTACTGCTTTTTGAGTCCCCGTACTAATAAAAAATAAGGAATAAATGGGTGGAGTGATTCTTTGCATACTTTGGTATGGAAAAATCTACAAGCCTTTCGCCGATTTTTTTTTTTTTTTTTGTTCTGCTGGCCACTTGGCAAGCTTATTTTGGCAAGCGTCTTCCTCTTTCAGGGGAAAAAAAACTCCATTATGTTGATGCGCTCCTTCTCATCAGTAGGTGGATCTGCTCTTGGAGTGCTGCCACGCAGGCGTTGGGCTCTGCCAGAGCCTCTGATTTTTCTCTGTTGGCAGAATACGGTAGTGTTTTGTCCAGACAGCCCTGCTCTGGGAAGTTTGTGTAAACGCAGCTTCCAGAGCAGCTACTTCCTGCCAAGTGCTTTGCCAGAGATCTCCGCTGGCAGGGAGTGCTGCAGCGGAGATGTCGATGTAAACTGGATTCCTCTGCGGAGCGCTTCGAAGTCCTCCTAAGTCTCCAAGTAGGCTTCATCTGTAAACAACCTGAGCTAATTAACAAAAAAAAAACAAAAAAAAAACCAAAAAAAAAAAAAAAACCAACTCATTGGGCACCTTCAGTAAGTGCCAGTGTTCTTGCTGTCTCACACTTGTCTCATTTGACTCTGAGTCCAGATAAAGGTTTGTGTAATTCCTTCAGTCGGCCTGTAAATCCTTCAGCTGTCCAAGTGCCCGCTCTCCTGGGAGCGGCTGCTTCTGGGAGGCGGGTATTTACCCGCCTGTGTCATCGTGACTTCAAGCGCAATTTTGTCAGATTACTTTTAGCTAGGTAAAACAGCCTAGTAGAGGCTATAATTAAAATAGTTCATTACCATATTAACAAAACACTTGCAAATTTAATCTCCCTCGCTGCACTCCAGTCTCGGTGACTGCTGTTTAATTAGATGTCGATTGGAGCCCTGTTTGTCCCTGCTCTAGCTAGCAGCCTGCATTGTAAATGGTTACAAGGCCGGCAGTGACAGCGATGGCTCCCCCGTGCCGATCCCCGGGGCTCGGAGAGGGGTTAATGCAGCGCTGCTTCCATCGAGAGGTGGCAGAAATAATTTAGCTGGAAAGGCAGGAAGCCTGGATTCAGGGCAGCATCAGCTGTGCCATCCAGCTGATGTGTTCAGGAAACAGCTTTGCCTCTGCACATGCTCCTTCAGGGATGTTTTTCTCTTCTCTTCTGCCTGGCATGAGCTGCTCTTCCCCTCCCCCCCCCCCCCCGCCCTTCCTACAAAGCACAAAACTTGCAGATCCCCTCGAGTATGTTGCCAGCAGGGGGGTTGTCGCCTGGCTCAGGATCAGCTGCAATATTCAGCTTCCCGCGTGCGAAGGCGTCTGTACCGAATCCCTGGCTGGTGGGAATGGGTGTTTGTGCGCGCTGGCACGCAGGGGCCGAGGACAGGGACGTGTGGGGTGGCTCGGTGGGAGGACAGCTCTCACTTCTGCAGGGCTGGGTAGCGAAGCAGGAAGCCCATTGTTTCAGCACCCATTGTTCGCTGGAAGGGGTCTGTAAACAAGTAATCTTTCTGCCTGAAAACATCAAAACAGTTGATAATGCTCAGAGGCTTCCTCAGGACAGGACTTCCTATAGCTGATGTTCTTTTGTCTTCTTCCCCCTTGGCAGGTTATCAGCACTGTTGGAGTTCGCTGAAGAAAAAATGAAAGTAAACTATGTCTTTATTTGCTTCAGAAAAAGCAGAGAAGATAGAGGTGAGCACTCGCCCCTGCTGTCAGGTTTGCTCTCTAGATCAAAAACAGTGCTGCTGAAGCTGTACAGAAACCTGGTAATCCCAGGGCAGGGCTCCACAGGACGCTTCCCATCGCAGTAAACGTTACGTGCATCATTTGCATCTTGGTCTTACAAAGTGGAAATCGTTTCTCGTGGAGAAGCCCTGTTTTGAGACTAAGGTGGAGGGAATACTCTGTTTTCTCCAGCAGGTACACTTTGCTGTCCTGCAGTTATTACTAGTACTCTCATGCAGAAAGCTGTTTCTGAGTAACTTCGAGTATTTTCTTGTCCAGAAATTGGTTAACATTTCTCCTTTGGTAAGGAGTGAAGGTCTCCGTTTGGCACTGGGCTTCTGTGATTTGGAAGGAGGAACTAGGGAGTGGTTATTACATGGGAAAGACTCCTGTAGCTTGTTGCCCTGATGTTCATCTGCTTTTTAAAGATCTCCCTGCACTTTTGCCCTTCCTAGACCTACAGGTAATCCTGACCCTGGCTATAGATGCTTATGGCTTAAGGGGGCTGCATTAGGATCTAAAGATAGAGGTGCTGGATGGGTGATTACAGCACGGAAGTTTGAGATTTGTGAAGTACCAAGCTATGGATGTGTCACTTTAAATCTTACTAGACGCAGGCTAGTCACCAAGCAATTGCCACGGCAGGAGTAATTCAAACCTTAATTCTAATTTTACTCTGCTGCTCCACAAGCTGCACTGTCTTCTCTGAAACGAAGCCTGTTATTAGAGCTAAGCTGTGCTGAGCGCGGGAAGATGTCACCCTGCGTTATGATGCCAAGAATAACTGTCAGATTCAGTTCTTGCTATGATGTCACCACCTCCGCAGGCTGCACAGGTGACCTCTGCAGCGGCTGGTTACAGGAGACATCTGATACTGGGGTTTGTTTTTAAAAGTGGACTGTGTGTTGCTCTCGGACCTGGCTTATTTGTATGAGTTCTGAAGCGCTCCGCATCCTGGGTCCTCGCCTGTGCAGCTGGAATTCAGTGCTGTCTGAAAAATACATAGGAGCTCCTCTGCGTGACCGTTCAGTGGCTGCAAGCTGATCATCAGAGGGTGCCGCAGAGATTAGATGCTGCAGCAGGGTAACTTTCACAGGTCACAGGGAAGCCATTGCTCGGTAACAAGTGAGCATGCGTCCAGCCACTGCTTAATGTAACCTTGTCTGGCTGAGACAAGGGGGTGTGTGGCTTCTGGATGGACCTGCTCTGAATTTCTGTGTGTCACCCGTGGTGGCTTTCCTGGGGGACCGCACCGAGCTGTGCAGAGCACTCTTGAGTTTCCACTGAGCTCCAGGCCCTCCTCACAGCAACAGCGAATTCCTGCCTACAGCCCGAGTAAGCAGGTTCCTGTTTGTTGCTGTCTGACCCACTTTCAGGGCTCAAAGGGTGCTGGGACCCACTTAAGTACAGAATAAAAACTGACGTGCTGTGGGATGGCCATGTGCATCCCGGGAAAGCGGGTCTGTGTGGCCGGTGCAGGTAGACAACCAACTGCCGCTGTTTCTCAGAGGGGACGGAACAGACATTGCAGGATAAATATGGTCAAACCTGCTCTGCTGCACAACTAAAATCCCCTTCATGCTTAGGAGCAGCTGGGGTGAATGCAGGAAGAGATGAGACGTCTTATTTGAGAGGGCTGTCACGTTAAAATGGTTTCTTTCTGTGCAGGAAGCTCTGGATGCGCTCGTGGAGGGTGTTCTTTGATATTTGTGGCTTCTGGGGTGACGCAGGTACGGAGGACTATTCCTGGTGGTAACAGTTTTCCTTCTCTTTGGTAGCTCCACTCCTGAAGACATTCAGCTTCTTGGGCTTTGAAATCGTGAGGCCTGGTCACCCCTCTGTCCCGTCACGGCCAGACGTGATGTTCATGGTGTACCCCCTGGATCAGAACTCTTCCTCTGACGAAGAATAGCTGCGGCGGGGGATGCCAGTGTGACCTGAAAATGCTGTTATGGGGAGAGAGGGTTACTTCTCCTTTCTTGAGGAAAGGGAAAACAAGCTTCTGTTGGACTGAAACTGCATTTCTCATTGTTAGATTGGCCTGTGTATCCTCAGAGTTGACTATCTCATTGAAATGTGTTGCCTAGAGAACTATATATACACACATGTAATCACCAAATAGTAAACGGAAGATGTTTATGAACTGGCATAGGAGCTCTTTGTGTGCAGCTGTGTGGTGTGTTAGCCTAGGGGTGCCCGGGCCCTGCGTGGGAGCACAGCGGTAGATGCACTATCAACTCCTTGACTTCTCTAAACCCGTGTCGGTCCCTTCCCCGTCACCCCGTGTGCGCTCATCTGACAGACTACCTTTTTATTTTTCACTCAGACTCTTAAGTAGAAGGCATGGTTTGGGTGTTAGGCGTGTGGAGGAGATGTGCTTGAGTTTAACCTTTAACACTACATTAAACCCCCCCCCCCCCATGTCTCTGCTTTGGGGCGACCGATGCTGTTTTAACTGGTCTAACCTTTTTTTATTTTTTTTTTTTAACTTCTTGCTCTTCCAGCTTTTGTTTTAAGCAGTCTTAATTCTGTTCAATGTTACCACTGCACTGTCACAGCGTTCAATAAAAGGGGCATTCAGATGAACTTCGCACAGCTGGGGCTGCTTATTTGGGAGGAAGAGAGCCTGTGGTGGGCCTCCTGTAGTGCTGCCGTGGTACTGGAGGGTCAAGCGAGTGTTTGGAGTGATACCTCCCCTCTGGGGGAAGGTTTCCTTACCTGCCTGCGGTGTGATGGTCCGAAGAGCCAAAAAAGCTCATGCCTTCAGCCCAAGGAGGGGTAAGGAGCAGGCCTGGGGCTGTCACCTCTGTTCTTCCTCCTCACCTTTCCAAAGAGATGATCTCAAGACTTGAGACATGGAGCTAACGGCTGTATCCAAACCAAAGGGGGGTTGTGTACGGGGCAGGTGAGGACAGCGGCTCTGCCGGTGGCGGTGCGATGTTCTCCCTGAGTCAGGGCTATCCCGGGATGAGGCTGCGGTGCCGGCAGTAGCTCCCTTTTCAACCCTGCCCCTTCTAATGCTGGAGAATGAGGTTGCGCTCTTGTCTTTGTGCCCCGTGGATGGACCCTGGCTGGCTTGCTCTGAAGGCCCCAGGAGAAGGGTGTATTTAGAAGCTGTGCCCCGGAGGCGTGCTGTCAGCTCTCGTCCGGGCCTGGCTGCTTGTGTGTGGACTTGTCCTTGTTGTGCTTTGTTGTGCTCTCGCCCTTCTGTGCAGGATTTTGTTAAAAGCTGAAGCCGAGCCATTCCATAACCATCATGGTCAGTGTTTTCTGTTTGGGGGAGAGAGGTGGGGCTGGGATACAAGTTTGTGTGAATAAATCATCGTAAAGTTTGTGTCTCTTTTTCCCTCCTTCCCCTCCAATGAAAGCAAAGTGCTGGTGCCTCTGCACCCTCTTCACTGGGGCATTAAAGCCAAAGTCTGGTTTAAAATCAGCGGCTGTGCTGCTGGGACCATCTCCGCCTGCCCTTTTATTGTGGGGCCACCAGCCCCTCTTGTGCCGGCTGTGGCTCTGCACCAGGCATGGGCCCTCCTTCCCTGCTCCAGGTGAAGTGTGGAGGCAGAGGAGACCCTGCACTTACTCCCTACCTGAATCAATACTCATTTCTAGGTCTGGCTTTTGAAAAGCCAAGTTTTATCCCTTCTTGTATCTGGAGCTGCCCCCACTCCTTCTGTGGGCTGGCAGGTGTTTGCCTGTTCCAGGGCCCTGCTGCCACCCCACAGTACTCCTCTACCAGCACCTCCCTTAGGGGATGGGAACCACTTCGCTCCTTCCGTACTGGGTGAAATTTACTGGTGAAGTGTAAGGTCCTGGTCAGGGGAGCATGGAGTGAGGGCGAGCCATGCGCCTTGATAAGCTGCAATGACGAGGCTGTGCCAGCGCATGTGCTTCTCAGGCAAGTGCCAAATACTCTCCTGCCCTGATTTGAGCAGGTGTGGGCAACCGTAGAGCTCTCAGGTCACTGGGGGTCTTCAGAAGTACCCCCTTGAAAAATGAAAAGATGCTTCTCATTTCTCTGGGTGCTGCCTCCGGCACAGCTCACCTCCACTGTGCAGCTGGAGGAGCCGGGCTCTGCCCTGTGGCCCACCAGTGCCCCATCTCCTCCTGGGAAGGGGGCTCCGGGGCGGATGAATGATGGAGATGGGTTCGCTGGGTGTAGGAAGACCCTGGCAGGCTGTGGGGCAGCTGCCCATTGGTGGTGCCCAGGGGTTTGAGCCTGGGGATGGGGCATCTGACCCAAACTGTCACAGCTGAGCTCGGCTGCTGCATCCCAGGGGGAGCTGTGGGTGCTGGTGGCAGAGCGGAGGGGCTGGATCCAGGCGCGCGGGGCCTGGGAGCAAGCAGAGTGTGCTGGGGGGCAGGACCTGCTGCCCCACTGCACCACCCCCCTACAGCCTTGGTGGCCATGGACCGATGAGCTTGGCCCCAGGAGCAGCATGTCTACTTAAGTCCCCTCAGATGCCCCAGAGATGGGGACCTCCCCTCCCCCCCAAAAAAAATCACTGGCCACAGTTTTTGGGGACAAAAAGACCAGAATTCAGGGGAGCAGGAAGAAAAAGCCACCCTCACAGGTTTGTGATTGTCTCTTAAAAAGATTTATTCTCTCTCCTTGCCCAAATGTACAAAGGCAAGAAGAGTACAGTTTGTATATATATATATTTTTATATATATATATAAAAAAAACAAGGAACTTGGTAATAATGTACACTTTACAGAAGGGCAGAATCAGGAAGACTGAAATGAAACCCAACACAGCAACGCCAATGGAAACAAGAGCTATAAACACGGAGGGTTTGACGCCCTGGCCAGCCGCCCGCGGGGCCCAGTGGGCAGGGGACGGGGCGGAGGGAGGGGACGGGGGGGCGGCAGCCCCACAGGCAAGAACTGACCAGGAAAACCCCCAAAAAAAGGTCAAACCTCAAACCTATTCTGCTTAAACCGTTGTTTCATTTAACACCTAAAGGGAGACTCAACTGGGACCCAACTGGGAAGGTGGGGAGCAGCCCCCCCACCCCTCTGATGGCAGCAAAGCCTGCAGTAGCCCCCCCCCCCCCCCATCAGCCCCACACAGACACCCTCCTCCGTTCCTCCCCCAGAGCCATTGGTGGGCCCCGGCCCCCGGGAGCCAGACTCTACTGGAGGGGCCAAGGCTGGAGGTAGGAGCAGCAGGTGGGATGCCCCTCCACAGACGGGATGTGGGGCTCCCCCCATCACCCTGACCCCTCTGGTCCCCAGCCCAGCGGCTGCGTGAGGCTCTGTAACGGGCATGGGGTGGGTCGAGCCACTGCTTGGCATCACCTGCCCCATCCCCGAGGAGCCACGTGGCCCTGGCTCCTTACAAAGACAACGAAGAGTGGAAGAAAAATGAGTGGAACAACGAGAGTGGGCTGGGGCCGCCGCACTGCCGGTGCCCAGACCAGCCAGCGCCTCCTTTCCAACTGCGTAAAGGGGGATGGGGAGGGAAATGGGGAAAGAAAACAAAACCCAAAACAACAGCTTTCAAACAATTGCTTTTTACAGTATGTACAGAGCCCAGTGGGCAGAGCATCCCCGTACAGCGGCCCCTCAGGGCCGGGTGCGACACGGACACACACACGCAACCGAGACCGATGGCCCCCCATGCCCCCCAGCTGGGCAGCGGGCAGAGCGCCGGGGCAGCCCGGCTGCTGCGGGGCCGAGGTAGAGCATCGGCCCGGGGTGAGTGGCTGCGGGGCTGGGGGAGCAGAGGACCAGAAAGCCCCTGTCCTCAGGAGCAGCCGGGAGTAGGCACCGGCTCCTGCCAGGGCCTGGTGTCCCCAGCCCCGGCATGGGGACAGGGATGGGGGGGCAGGGCCGGCGTGGCCCCAGGTGCCTCTGGCAGAGCCTAAGTGTGCTTGTTCCTCGCCGGGCTCTGCCCAGGGCCTGGGGAAGCCGATTTAAAAGCAGAAGGTGGATGCAAAGGGGAGCCGCAGCCCTCGCCCCCCGCCCCGAGCAGAAGCAGCACCCCGGGGCTCGGGGAGCACCTGCCGGGGCCAGGGGCAGAGGGGAGGCCATGGGGGGGGCCGCAGAGTCACAGCTCAGAAACCAAGGTGAACGCTCCGGGCAGGTCTGGCCCCTGCAAGGCACTGGGGAAGGACCCCGGCAGCGGGCTGGAAGGTGGGCGCAGGCCTCAGCTCTGTGTCTGCCCCCAGCCCCGCCGAGCCCGGCCTGCCAGGGACAGGGGGCAGGGGCTGCTGCGCCGGGGCCAAGAGCAGCCCCCGCCTCCCCCAGCCCACCCCTCCGGCCACCAGCTACGCAGGCACAGAGCAGCGGGTGCTCCTGTGGGATCAGGAGAGGGTGTGCCCCACAGGCAGCGTGTCCCTGTGCCCCACGGCCGCCTCCGGCAGGGCTGACCCCCCCCACTCCCAACTCGCAGCAGCTGCCCCGACAGCCGCAGAGCCAGCCCATCCTTTCCTGAGACTGCGACTCCACAGCGGGCTCGGCCCCGCGCTTCCAGCCCTGGCAAGGGGCAGGCGGGAGGTGGCCCCCCTACCTGCACCCAGTCCCGTGGCGCTCGGCCCCATTGCAAAGCAGTGGCTCCCAGAGACACGGCAGGGTCCCAAATCCATCGAGAAACCTCAGTGCTTCCGTTTCCTCTTCATATGCACCAGGCAGGCGAGTCACCTCCATCTCGAGCGCTGGTGCCCAGGAGAATAAATATTTCCACAGGTACCAGCTCGCCCACTCACCAAAGGGGAGGGTGTGGAGGGGGCAGTCAGCGTGTGTCCGACGGGGGGAGAAGACAGTCTGCCTCGGATCACGGCAGGAACGTCAAGCAGAACAATTAACACCATTCAACTGATGTCTAAAGGAGTCTCCAGCGCTTCCGCATGTGAGCCAGTCACATGTCTCGTACAGCCCAGGCGTTCTGGCCCGTCACGTCCTGCCACGACCCAAGGTCAAGTCAGCGCCCGCCGCCCCGGGCAGACCCCAAGCCCCCAGGGGCACCCCCTGTGCGCTTGGCCCGGCCACCTCCGCCCCAGCCCAGCGGCCTGTGGGCGAAGCAGGGTGGCCATGGCGGCGCCACGGGAGGAGAGCCTTACCGTTCTCACCTCCGGGGAGGTGGGTATAGGGAGGGAGCGGAGCCTTGCTGGCTGGCGACAATGGCTGTGGAGGAGAGACCTGCGGAGGAGAAGCAGCGTTAGGAGCTGGCAGCCTACAACGGGCACCCGGGGGAGATGGAAATCGCCAGATTTGGTCAAAGCAAAGCTTGGCACAAGGGCTCATGCCGCCCGAAGGTGGATGGCTGGGTTGGGCAAGGTTGGGCTCTCACCTGTTGCATAGGGCAGGTTGTACTGTGCCGGCAGCAGCGAGTACCCGAGGTGGTGGTGGTGGTGGTGCGTCGAGAGCAGGCGCTGAGATGGTGAGGTGCGGGGCCGGTCGGCACTCCTGTCTCCCCCGCCGGCTCCCCCGACGCTGCTACAGCTCCCGCCGCCTCCCACCACCCCGCAGCCGCTGCGGTCCCGCTCCTGAGATGTCTTCTCATTTATCTGGGGAGAAGAAAGCAGACCCACACTGAGTGATGCGACCGGCTACCCCGGGGCACATGCTGGACGCTCAAGGCTGTCCCATTGGGACAATATTCCCCCTGCCTTTGCCTAAAGGCTCCCCACGACACTGCTGGGAGATGATGGGGTGGCCAGTGACTGGTCCAAAAGCAGTGGGGAGGATACAGGTCCTGTTTAAGGGCAGCTCTTTCCTCACTGTGTCAAAAGCTCCGTGTCCCAGCTCAGCCCAGGAGGAGCTCATGACCCTACACTGCCATGGGACAGAGACAGCCCCTGCAACCCCCCCTCCAGAACCAGGGCTGAGGACAAGTGTTGCCTGGCCACCACAGGGCCTGGAGAAGCCCTGGTGCTACCTATACCCACAGGATTGGCTCATCCATCCCAAAGGGATTGCATTGTGGGATTACTCCATGGCCCCAGGTCTCCTACAGCAGCAGGAACGGCAACAACCCACGGCAGGTAGAATTGCTCCAGGCTGGTTACAGGATCCAGGGACCATTCCGAATCTCATGCACAGAGCTGGACAAAGCCAGCACCTTCCTGACCCTCACCGTGGGCGATTTGCTCTTGTAGTGGCTGGCGTGCTGCTGCAGGATGTCCAGGGCCTTGGACTCCGAGCTGGATTTACAACTCACGCTGGGGCTGGCGCGGGACTTGTCGCTGTCGTCGCTCCCTGACGCCTTGCTCCCGTACGGAGAGAAGGAATAGCTGGAGGGTAGATATGATCCTGGCAGGGAGAAAAAGGAGTCAGGGCTTGAGGAGTCTTCGGGGGGCACAGCGGGAGCACGCAGCTCTGCACATGTCTCCAGGAGTGAGAGGGTGTCCCATGGCCGTCCCCGGCTCCGGGAGCAGGGACAGCCTGGGAAGGGACGCCCCCGAGGAGACCCCAGCTCCCTACCTGGGTAATTCTGCATCATGACGGTGGGCATGGCCCGGTAGCTGGGGTGGCTGGGGTCGTACGACTGGCTGTAGGAGTAGCCGTGCATGTAGGGGATGTAGGACTGATGCTGTGTGAGGGGTGAAGACACGGGGACATGGACGCTGGGTCTGGGGTCCTTCCCCACCATGCGAGCCTCCTCGGTGGGGGTCAGTTTGCACTCGGAGCTGGTGCTCTCCTTCCCGTCCTCCTTGGATCCGGCTTCTTTGCTTCGATTTCTTTCTTCCTTCAACTTTCGGTCCCTCTCCTCTTTCCACCGCTCATCCTCCGTCTTGATGTCCGAGTACTTTGCCGGGTACACGTAGGTCCACATCCGGGGCTCAGCTTCCTGCAAGAACCACCCAACCATCAGAGCATCTGCCTCCCCCCAAACCAGGCTGGATTTGGAGAAGACCAGCGAAACCCACTCCCTTCCCCCGGCTCCCCCTTGGCCCAACAGTCCCACATCCTCCCATCCTTTTGCTGGCCCCAAGGGAACCCCACAGGGTCCCATCACTAACAGAGGACAACATACTCTGCTGGGATGGCCCTGGCAAACCCCTGCAGGGAAGCCACAGAGAGTGGCTTCCTCCAGGAGAAAGCCCACCGCCAGGCTGGCGGGCAGGGCCGAGCGGGCATTACCTGTCTGTACCAGAGCACAGGGTCCACCTCTGCTTGCCGGCCACACTCGGAGCCAGCCTTCGTCTCGGCAGTCTCCTTCCCGAGGTGACTGGCCTCACTCAGCTTCACCTTGAGCCCCTCGGCCACCTGGCTGCCGGACAGCTTGGAGGAGTCCTCCAGCTTGGGGATGATGACGGATTTGGCTATATCAGGACCTCCCTGCTCCTTGGCCTTGCTCAGCCCCGACTTGACGAGGTCCGTGAGACTCGGCGCCTTGGTGAGCGTCGGGGGCATGGGCGGCTTTTGCTTCCACTCCTCTTTGAGTGCCACCTCCCTCTCCTTCAAGCCCAGCTCCGCTTTCTTCTCCAGCCCTCGCTGCTGCTGCTGCTCCAGGCTCTGCCGCTGCTTCTGCTGCTCCTCGTACTGCTGGCGGTAGGCAGGGTTGGTGCTCAGCAGGTGAGCGTGGTAGCCCTGCTCGTTGTAGCCGTAGGGGGGCACGTAGGCGTACTGGTTGTAGTAGAGGGACTGCATGTACATGTTGGGACGCTGCTGGATGACCGAGGGCTGCTGGCTGGAGCCGCCAAGCTCTGCCTTCTTCTCTTCGCAGCCTTCGCTCTTCACCTTCACCTCCGAGTTCTCCTGCTCCTCATCCTTCTTCAGCTTCAAGGCCTGCGTGTCGGCCGCGCTCTGGCCACCGGGGTTCAAGGGCCCCGGGCTTGCCTGGGGGTAGCCAGGGGAATAGTAGGTTTCAAAGCCTTGGTAATAGGGAGACTCTTTGCTCTGTGGCTGTGGGGGAAAAAGAGCTTTTTTGGCGCCTTCCTTGACCAGCTGCTCTGGATCCTTTGCCTTCACACTTTCCAGCTTGCCCTCCCCATCCTCCCCAGCATCGGAGATGTCCGAGTAGGCCGGGCTGTTGGTCTTCACCGAGCTCGCCTCTGCCCCGTTCTGGGTGACGACATGCAACGGGGTCATGGGTTGGGCTGGGTTAGTGTTCTCCAGCCTGCTGGCACCACCAATGGAGGGGCTTGGGGCATTGTCGGTGAAGCTGTAGATTTTATCCGCCTCAGCCTTGATGCTGGCAAGCCGGCTCTGGTGGGGGTCAGACGAGCCGTTCAGCAGCCCCTCGCCTTTCGTCCCCAGGTCACTGGATTCCCCCCGGAAAGGGCTCTTGCCTTCCTCCACTCTGCAGGCTTTGCCAGGAGTCAGAGGGTTTTCTACCTCCTTGGGCTCCTTCTTCTTCTTGTCCTTCTTCTTCTTCTCCTTTGAAGGGGTGAGGGCAGGGTTGACGGCAAAGGGTTCTCCCATCACCGTAGGCTTGGGCTGGATGGGCTTGAGCTGGGGGCTGTTGGGCATGGTCTGGACCACAGTGGTGGCGAGGCCCGTGGAGGAACCGGGGGTGGCTGTGGTAAGGGTGGCCGTCTGGAAGGTGTAAATTGGCTGGGGGGGGATGGCTGGTGCAATGGGTCTGGCAGACTTCAAGCTTTTGGATGGGATCTTCTCCGGCTTAGCACCAGATGCTTTCTTTGACTTGTCCTTATCGACACACCGCTTCTCCAGCGAGTCAAAGCCATCGTTACTCGTCTCATCGGCCACCGATGGACCATCTTCAGAACCATCATTGGACAGGGCACCCGGGTCGGTGTCTCCTTCCCCACCCAGCTTCTTCTTGCAGGGGACCTTGGCGCTGAACTTGCTGGATGGGGAGGGACTGTGGGGCTCCATCAAGCGCACCTTGGGGGTGGCCGAGCGAGCTGGCGAGAGTGAGCCCTTCTGAGAGACGGCAGCACCATTGCAGCTCCCGATGTCCGCATGCAGGGAGGGCTCCTCCCCATACTCGCTGTCCACGTCTGCCTCCAGCTTGCTGTCATCGTCCGTGTGCGCGTGGGCCTGGTGGTACTTCAGCCCGTTGATGTGCTTGTACTTCTTGTTACAGTTTGGGTGGGGACAGTCAATGAGGATGGGAGAAGGGCAGTTTCGGTCGAGGACAGCCGGCTCCACCTTGACCGTGGCAGGTGGCACAGCTGCCGAGCCCATTGAGTTCGTGCGGATGCGTTTGCTGCCCTTGTTGTCCTCCGAGCTGGAGTTCAGCTCCATGTCAGAGAGGGGTTTGCTCTTCCGCTTGGTGACGGAGGAGGGACTGGCCTTCACATCCTCTGCAGTGCCACCGGGCGGCGTGCGGTGGTCCGAGGAATTCTGGCTTCCCCGGCGCCCTTTGCTGTTGGCTCCCGCCCGTGTCTTGCTGCTGGTGCTGGTCCCTTTGCTGTCCGAGGCGGCAGCGGTCTCGTTGACAGGCGTGTTGCTGTTGGGGCGCATGCGTTTGCCCCTGCCCCGGCCATTGCGCATCTCCAGGTCGCTGGTGGGAGAGTCGCAGAACCTGCCAGGAGGAGGACAAGGAGGTTTTAATGGAGAGATGGCTGTGCTGGGCTACGCCGTCCCCACTGCATGGTGGGGACCCCCTTGCTCCCCTCAACATCAATCCCGCAGGCTCATCCCCCCACCGCTCCAGTAAAGAGGAATCGGCAAGAGAGGTCCACCAGCAAATACTCAACCATCTCCAGTCTCCAAGATGACGGAGCCTGTGACCGCAGGGGCAAAGAGCCCTGGGAGCAGCTCGGTTGGCCAAAGAGGAGATGGCAGCCCTGCAGGCACAAGGCAGAGGGTACTGGGTGCCCCAGGGGCTGTACAGGGCTGGGTTCGCCCTCCGCACCTGGGCACTGCCAGACCCCACTGCCCGCTTACCGGGGAGGCGCCCAGTCATGCTGCGTGCAGTCGAGCAGCGTCCCCACGTACGTCTTGTTCCTCCAGGTGACGTTGACCACCAGCATACCTGTAAGGTGAGGGGAGAGGGTCAGACGGGGCCCCGTGTGACCCCATGGTGTCCTGCCCTTCCCTGGGCATTGGGGCAAAGGGGGATCTACCCCTCGAGACTGGCAGGAGGAAGAGCTTAGCTCTAGGGACAGAGGAAGGCGGACAAGGTGGTCTTGGGCTCTCAGGAGAGGCAAGACCCCAGGCTCTGGGCTGGAGGGGCACCAAGATGGAGCTGGAGACCCCTGGCGCATCCCCTCTCTCAGGACAGCTCTGGCCAGTGTCCTCCCAACCTCTCCTCCTCGAGCCACCCAGCGCTCCTCCCTGTTTTCAGGAGGACGCTAAAACCAGTGACCCCCAAAGGCCTGTGGGGTTTTGCCCTTGAAGATCCACGTTGGCTCCACATGCGCTCAGGTAGGGTTAGGAAGGTGATCTCTGGGGAGCGAGGGCTGGGAACCCCCCAGGGGAGATGCAGACACGCCCCAGCAAGGCTGTGGACCCCAATGCGGAGCTGCAGATCCCCCGGCAGGGCTATGTCCCCCATGCGTGGCCATGAACCCCACGGCCCTCCGGAAAATGCTGTTATTGCCACTAGATGGCAAGCTGAGCCCAGCATCCCCATGCAGGTGACCAATCCTGGCAGGAAAATCCAGCCTTGGGGAGAACAACCCTCGTCCCCTGCTTCAGCTTGCTCCCGCACCCCCTGGGCCACCCATCAGCCCCATATCTCTGCCTGGAGAACCATCCACGGGGCATCTCTTCCCATCATGGAGAAAAGGCACTGGACATTCAGAAAAATTGGTGGTTTCAGCTTTTTCACACCAATTCAAGAAGAGAAGCAGCTTGGCTCACACCCGTGCTGAAGACGTGGACCCCTCTTTTTGGACATGTCAGGGCGGGGGGGGTGTCTTTCACAGCATCACTCAGCTTTGTGGATGTTTCCTCCCTCCCATGGACTGCTCCGATCACTGCCGAACTAATTTGACCGGGAGCAGAGTCCGTTGCGCCGAGCACATTTATCTGAGCAAAGTAAAACTCGGGAGATGTGAAACTCATTTGCAAGGGTTGGTGAGCGCAGGGAGATATACAGCCACACAGCCCCGGGAGATGGATGGAGCCGAGGGAGCCCAGAGCAGCTGTGCCTGAAGCATGTTTATAAATCTCAGCCCATATCCCCTGTCGTGCTGTGCCAGCTGCAGGCTTCGGCAGGGATAATATACAGAGCTGAGGTCCCACATGTGGGAAAGAGAAATGAAATGCAGGTCTTCTCTTTCTCCTCCTGGAAAAGGGTGGGTGGTCCGGGGGGAGCAGGTCGTGGGAAGTCATGGTGCCAGCATGCAGTCAACACCTACAATTGGCTCATCCCGGTGAGCGGGAGAGGCTGGGTCCTGCCTTCGGAGGAAGGTGCTGGGGACCTGCCTTAACACGGATGTGGCTGGAACACGATTCCGGAGACGATGTGGGGTAGAAACGAGTGGTGAAACCAACTGCCAGGAGCCCACAGCCCCACACAGGGAGAGAGGAGGATGCTGATGCCAGGTGTCCATCCCCCATACCCCCTAACGTGGCTTTTTTTGTCAGGCAGGAGCCTGTCCCCTCTTTTCCTTAAAACCCAGGGAAGCTGCCATTGCACCCTGCACCCCAACCCAAACCTGTCATCCACAGGACACCTCCGGGGAGCCACCATGGGATGCTCCCAAGAGCCTGAAAAGGACCAAGCACTGCTGAGGGACCAGACCCCATCCCAGCCCCAACCCAGACCCCATCCTGGGGACCAGCTCATCCCTCCCAGCCACGGGGCTCAGAGGAGCAGCCCCCTCTGCCCTCCCCACCACGCAGCCAGCACTGCTTCCATCTCTCTCTGAAGACCATGCGCCGCTGGAAGTTAATTGCACAACAAGCCACTGGAGGCTCTTGCGCATCCCAGGGCCAGCACGCGATATTAAAAAGGACGTGCTGGCATATTTTTTTTTCCCCACCACCACGATCACAGGAGAGAGATGAAAGACGAAGGGACGAAGCAAGCCAGCACGCAACCGTCCCTCCCTTCCCTGTTGGGAGCATCAACCCTCCAACACACACCAGCCTATATTTAACCCACTGCAACCAATCACACTAAATCCCCTCCTAATCCTCCAACAATAACCCAGGACAATTTAAACCCCAGGGATAGATCCTAAGCAGCTTTTTTCACCCACCGTGTCCCCCTCCGACAGTGGGATGATGAGCAGGCATGGGCAGGGCAAGGGCGGGCAGCGAGGAGGCAACACACTCACGTCCCCAAGGCTGGAGACACTCATGCACAAAGAGCCGCCAGCGATGCAGAGGAGGAATCCCACTCAGGTAACTGCAGCCCCACCTGGTTTCACGGGAAGGTGACACCTTGGATCTTCTTAAGCAATGGATACCACCCAAATCTGGGTGCAAACTGCTCAGCATCCCAGTCACCGAGTATTCATGTCACCACAGAGTCGCACCCCAGCAGGAAAAATTAACGGTGGGTTGACGGTGCCAGGTTGCCGTCTGGAAAGACGGTGGATGAGATTATCCATTTTTACAGGATTAAGAGATAAAGGAAGCTGGGGGATGCAAAAAAGCACCACCTGGTCCTTGTATGGTCCCCACATGGGTGCTCTTGAGTAGCTCGGTGGGTGCACCCAGCTGGTGGGGATGGGGGATGGACAAGGACAACGCTGCATGAAGTCCTCTGTCCTAACACAGCCCTAAATTAGACCAGACTAAGCCTTTCTAATGGATAATCCCTGCTGGGGTGCAGCTCTTCCATCTTAAAATGCAGGTGGTGGTGACTGCTTGAAGACTGAGGTCATGGGCACCAGGAACCATCACAATGGAGGGGGGGGGGGAAGCGTGCCCCAGGTCCACCCTAAGGGCGCTTTGGGGGGACCTGGGGCACGTTTCCCCCCCTTTGCAAAGATGAAACCCCCAAGCCCAACCAAGAACATCTCAAAACCCTGCTGAGAAACCATGGCCAGTTCATCATCTGGCTCAACGTCACCCAGGCACGACGCTACTCAGATGCCTCCAGCAAAGAGAGGTCCTCAAGCATGGTGGGAACCATTATGGTACTTGGATGAGGGTCCCCAGCCTTGTGGGGAACAAGGAGATGTTGCCTCTGCAGTTGGAGAGGGCAGCCACTGGCAGCTCTGCTAGTTTCCTGCTAATTTTGGGGTGCAGAGGACCTCTGCAAGGCAAAGGGACAACAGCTGGTGCCATTTCCCACCCTGAGGAGAGGCAGTTTGCCTGCAGATCTGTGAACCAGCTCAGATCCATTGTTGGTGTAGCCCCACATCCCATCTGCACAGTGAGCAGGAGCAGGGATCCATCCTGCACTGATCCTGCTCCAGGGCACCACCAAACCTTCAGCACCTGGAGACGTTCAAGGTCCTTCTCCCATGAATTCCTCCTATAGCTGGATCACCTTTGGGATGCCCCGGCTTTGGGCTACCCCTTCTTCCATGAATGTCTCCTCCAGCTGCATCATCTTTGGGACGCCCTGGCTTCAGGACACCCCTTCTTCAATTCATTTCCTCTCCAGCTGTATCACTTTTGGGATGCTCCAGCTTTGCCATAAGCCCTGCTCACACACAGGGAGCCTGGTCTGACCTGTAGCATCCACGCTTTAGGACACAACACCCAAACCTGGTGCATGGCCACCATGCCAGGAGAACAGAGGGGTGGGCAGCACAAGGGCCACCTTGTCCAGCAAGGAGAGATCACACGGCAATTGCCACCATGGGCAAAACAAGTTTGACTGGGGAAGTTAATCTAATTTATTGCCAATTAAATCAGAGTAGGATAATGAGAAATAAAACCCAAATCTTAACAACACGTCCACCACCATCACTGCCTTCTTCTTGGGCTAAACTTCACTCCCAAATTCTCTACCTCCTCCCCCCAAGTGGCACAGGGGGATAGGAAATGGGGGTTGCGGTCAGTTCATCGCACCTTGTCTCTGCCGCTCCTTCCTCCTCCCTCTCTTCCCCTGCTCCAGCGTGGGGTATCTCCCACAGTGGACAGTCCTCCACCAACTTCTCCAAAGTGGATCCTTCCCGCGGGCTGCAGTTCTTCACGAACTGCTCCAGCGTGGTCCTTTCCACGGGGTACAGACCTTCAGGAACAGACTGCCCCAGCCTGGGTCCCTTGTGGGGCCACAGGTCCTGCCAGAAGACGTGCTCCAGGTTGGACTCCTCTCTCTCCATGGGCTGCAGCTCCTGCTGGGCTCTCCACAGGGTCACAGCTTCCCTCAGGGCACATCCACCTGCTCCAGCAAAGGGTCCTCCATGGGCTGCAGGTGGAAATCTGCTCCACTGTCAGCCTCCAGGGGCTGAAGGGGGACAGCCTGTCCCACCATGGTCTTCAGGGGAATCCCCGCTCCCTTGCCTGGAGCGCCTCCTCCCTTCCTTCTTCACTGACCTTGGTGGCTGCAGAGTTGTGTCTGTCCCATCTTCTCACTCCTGTCTCCAGCTGCTGTTGCCCAGCAGTTTTTCATCCCTTCATAATATGTTATCACAGAGGCGCTGCCACCGTCGCTGATGGGCTCAGCCTTGGCCAGCAGTGGGTCCCTCTTGGAGCCAGCTGGAGCTGGCTCTGGGGGACATGGCGGAAGCTTCTGGCATCTCACACAGTCCACCCCTGCAGCCTCCTCCTACTAAAAACTCGCAACACAAAGCCAACACAGTCTCCCCGGCAGGGTCAGGGACAGGACAGGGGAGGGAGACAGGATCTTTCCACTAAACCACGCGGGAATGGATGCTCAGATGGTGGGTGAGTCACTGGCCATCTAATGCCCTGCTTTCCAAGGGACAGGAGGGCTACAAGAGGGTCTTGGATGCTGGAGCATGGAAGAAGCAGCAGGAAAACCTTCAGCTTGGGTCACACCAGAAGACAAGGAGCAGCAAGGGTGTGTTTGTGGGTCCTGGTGACCAAAGGGACTGTGGGAAGTCACACCACTTGTCACTGATCCCATGGGAGGAGCATTTAGCTCACCAGGACCTGCTGAACACACGCCACCCGCTGCCACGCTCCTGCCCAAACCCCGCAACAAGTGTCCACCTTTGGCAACAGCGACGATGTGATTATGAGTGAGGTCCTGACATCCTCCTGCAAGAGGACAGCTCGTCCCACTACAACCCACAGTGTCCAGCTCCCTCTCCATGGCCTGAGGCCTATCCAGAAGATACCTCCAGGACTTTGGGGACCTTGGATCCTCTGAAGGCTTGGCAGAGCATAGCCACAGCACCAAGCCCCCAGGACCACCTGCGAGGAACCCAGACCTCCATCCTCATGTTCTCGGAGAAGGGAGGCAGAGGAATAGCAACCAGTTGAGGTCCCAGGAAAGCGCAGCAGAGCAGCTTGCAGCTCGAGAGCCTCCTTGTAAACAAGCCTTTAATCCAGCACTCGGCAGCTAAAGCAGGAGCCCCAGCTGGTGTTACCTGGGGCAGCTACAGACGTGCCTTGGGGAGACAGACGCGAGCAATAGTCCTGTCTGGAGCAGAATATTGCTCACCTGTTGATAAAACACCCTCCGTACAAAGCTGACAGATGCTTCGAGTGCGATAAGCGGCGCATTAGCTCTCCTCCAGCTCCCCGCACTGTCAAGCCAGCAGATATTAGACACGAAGCGGTGGCGCCGGGGGAGCGACGGGGAATGATGCATAATAAAGCTCTGCTGCTCTACGCCAACACGCCAGCAGCCACTGCGCTCAGGGGATCTGCAGCCTCCCCGTCTGTCGGTGAAACAGGAGGAGGGTGCGAGGCAGCAGTCCGAAACACCAGCGACCCTGGCGGCGCTGGAGACAACATTCCCCGTCACCAAGCAGCACCGCATGATGCTCCCAGCTGGAGCGAGCTGCCGGATTGCTGATCTGAAGATGAGAGGGGTCACAGCCGCGCTGTCACGGCTTTAGGAGGCTTCGGAGGAGCGCGCCGAGCCTGTGCGTTGGCTCAGCAACCTTGGAGGGGATTTACAACCGCTCATTACTGTGGAAAATGCCATTAAAGCAGATGAGAAATCCACGTTCCCATTCCTCGCCCTCGCTGCATCAGCCTTAAAGACTCACCTCCTGTCCCCAGGTTGGAGAATACACAGCTCTGAAGACCGGAGCGTGCATGTAGGGGATGGTGTAGCCCCCTTTGAAGCCCCAAAGCCCATCTATAAGCAGAGCAATCCTGGCACATCCCCATTGTAAACCATCCCCAGAGACAAAGAGCAGAGTCACAATTGAAGGTAACAGCGAGGCAGCACATTCAACATGCAAAGCCATCAGATTTGGGGTCAGGCTTCCTCATGGTTACAGTAAAAGTAAGACTCTCCAGTCTCTGCCCTCACTGTCCAAGCCTTCTCCATCTTCTCACAATCTATTGCGTCTCTCTCCTGCTGCTCTAAGCAAGGACACATCCACAGTGGCATCTGCAGACCCCAAGGACGTGCATGCTCCATCATGCCCTCATGAGATGTTTGCAAATGCACAATCCAAACACCCAGAGCATACAAAGCTCGGCCATGGGTGACCTGCCACTGCCATTCCAGTAGGGAGCTGGAGGGAGGGATGTAGAGAGTTTGCTGTGGTGCTGCCACACCACAATCCTCCATGCTCGGAGGGTTTGCATGTCAGACGCTGCCTTGTTTTGGTTGCGACGGCACCAGCATGGTGCTGGAATGCAGTCTGCTCACTGCGAGTGGAGGCGAGGAGGTGACGTGCTCCGAGCCAGGTGACACCAGCTCCACAGAGGGGGATGGAGGAGACCTGGCAGCTAATGAGGCAGCAAACGGAGCGATGTTTTCCACTGTAATTAGATCAGTAATAGTTCCTGCAGATCGAAATCACACCTAACAGAATTAGGGGAACTGCTGAAACAGCTGCTCCCACCAAAGGCGTTTCAATAAAACACATTCCCTGCACAAGCTGGGCTCGGCAAAGGGACTAGGGTGTCACCAGGGTGGCTATGGGAGAGCGCATGTGACTGGTGCCTGCCACCAGCAAGACCAGACCTCGGCCTGACAGCGAGCTGGAGTAGCGGTGGAGCAGTCAGACCACGAGCCCAGCACCAGATGTTTGGTGCTGGAAGCCCCCTGGGATGCCTTTTGTAGTGATCACAGCCTCACGGCAGGTCTTCTAGCTGGGGGAGAGGACAAAGCCGGTGTTTGAGGCAAGATGGATGTCATGGGGCTCCTTGGAGCTTCACACTCCCATCTCAGATGGGTCAGCTCCAGCTTGTCCTTCTGAGGGCACTCCAGTGTTGCTGAGCTTTGGCTTTAGGAGCCTTCCTCCCTGATTTTGCAGCCCCATGGCCAACCCAAAAGCCGTTCTCTACAAAAAGGGAGCTCTGGTTGAAGAACCACGTTGCCTTCCTCTACCCAGGCCCAAGGGAAGGGAAGTTCTGCAACTGCCCCAGCCCAAAGATGTTTTTGCCGGCACATGCAGAGCAACGCAGATCCCCTCGTCTCGGGGGCATGTGCCATTAATGCGCAGCTGGGAGAAGAGCAACTTGCAAAAAGGTCCACGTCAGAGCAATTACCATGCGAGTCTAAGGGGCACATCTGACACAAATCCAATTTTCAAGGAGGCATCACACCACCGAGATGTCTGTCTCCTGAGATGCTCAGTGGGAACCGCTCGTGAGGCTGCCTGGTCACAGGGGCCTCGCTGAGGCCCAGAAGTGCCCACAGGAAGCCAGGACACAAGTGGGACTAACCATAGTTCTGCAACTCCCCGTGCCAATTGCCTCAGGGGATTCAGGGATGTCACCCCTGGGGAGAAAGTGGCTGCTGCAGTTGAGCCAACAAGCTCCTCTCCACCATTAGAGAGGGTGCCTGATGCAGGCCAAGAGCTGCTTCTGCTGCCCTGGGGTCCTTCCGAGCGGTCTGGCAAGGCTGCAGCATCACAAGGAGCAGGGAGAGGTGGATCGCTCTTGGTGAAGGTGGTGGGATCCCTCTGGAGATCTTGGGGATGGTCTCTAGCCACACGGGTGTGCTCACTCATGCTGAAAGCCCCTCACTTGGATTTGTAGACATGCCCTTGGTGTAGCTTTCTCCCCTGTATCCTTCAGGTGAGGGGAGATGCTCACTGCATCCCTATACATTTCACAAGCTCCAGCTTTGGACAGCCAGGACCAGTATCTCGACCAGCATCACCCTTGCCCCCCCTCCCCCCCATTAAGGCAGGCAGGAGAGAGATGCCAGGCAGGAAATAGGGACGGTTCCACCCTGACTTTTTCACTCAAGGGTGAGAGATGCCGCTACCACAGGAGCCAACATGCAGCACATCAGAAGCGACCAAAGCCAACGGCAGGATTTGTGTTCTGCAGGGCTGGCCGTAAAAGTCATTGCTCCCAACGGTGGCAACCAAGCAGCAGCCAGCAGAGAAGGATCTTTGCGCAAGTTTGTCGAATTAGTGCAGACTAAAAACAGCCAGGCTGTGGGAAATCGCAGTGCGCCTCCGAGGAACGCTCCAAAACGGTGGCTGCGGACAAACAGGCAGACGGGCTGCAGAGCTGCACAGTGGGGTGAGGAGCAGGAGAAAAGGGACAAGAACCAGGAACCACTCCCATGTCACTGCCTCTCAACCAGGACTGGGGGGATGGGGATGTTTTTGCACTCTTTGCCTCAAGGATGTTTGTCCCTCCTGGCATGGCCACTTGGGCTCTTCTGCCAACCATGAGCCTCTTCTCCTGATTTCCACCCAAAGTCCTACAAGGTCCAAGCTCTCATCAGCTTCACTGCTACCCATGAGGGTCTCCAGCAGTCCTGGAATTTGGAATTTTCAGCAAACTCTGCAGCTCCGGTGCTTCTGGGTTGCGGGAAGTCACACCAGAATGGCACGCTGGTGGGGATGGGGAGGTGGAGGGGGCCTTAGCGTGCAGCCCCAAAGGTGGGAGGTGCTGATGCTCCTCTGCACGGCTGCTTGTCCCAGCACTCAGCCCAGCCAGGTCTCAGCTCCCCTAGCTGAAGGTATTACACCTTGCAAAGCAATCAGGCTCTTTGCAGACACTGAGCGAGCAGGGACAGTGCACAGGTAACTCAGCAGAAGACCTTCTGAACGTTTTGTCTGAGAAGATCCCCCTGTCAGAGCCCCCATCCCTGGGGTGCACAGAGCAGGGCCCCTGAATGCTCCTCCTTTGTGTTTCCTTGTCCCCACCAGCAAGCCTGGCTCAAAGAGGCTCCCTGGGTCCAACTTTACAACGTGTGGTTCCCTCCTGCCTTGGAGCAGCAGAAAACCCACACTTAGAGCTCCCGCCTGCCTCCATCTGGATCAATCTGATGGTGAAGAGAGGGCAGAGGAGCGCGAGATAGCTGGAGGTCCCCATCCCAAGTAATCGCGTCCCAGTCTCCTCCAGCACAGTCCAGGCACTTCTCTCTTCCCAAATAACTCATGTCATGATGCTTTTCCCAGCAGGAACAATTTTGGTGCTCACCAGCTCCACATCAGGGGTCACCGCAGCACTTGGTCCTGTGCCAACTGCAGTTTCAAAACCAGTTTCCCAGCAGGGAGAGAGGAAAGGCAAACTGGGCACATTCCTGTCTTCCCAAAGCACAGGGTAAGAAAGAAACCCCCCTGGTAGTAGCTCATGGGAACGCAGGTTTCAGTTCAGCTTCCATCGCAGATAAAGGCAGTCACAGGGAGGAGGAGCCCGGGAATTAAGGCCAACAGCTTCATTACCAACATGCGATGATGATGGAAGAGCAGGAGCAGACATCCAAGAGGAGCTCTTGGTTACGCAGCTGAGGTGAACCATCAGTTGGCCATCACCACCACTGCTCTTTCTCACCTTTGAGCTCCTGGGCTCTGTTTCTGCTTCCAAACCCCAGCTGAAGCCAGACACAAATACAAGGAGCTCAGCCCGAGCCTTTCGAAGCGGAAACCTCCAGCATCCCAACAAGGCTGGAATGAAGGCCAGGTTCCAGCGCTTGCCGTGGTCCACTGAGCCACCTATTCAGCCCTGCATTACTTGGCAGAGCCCCAACAGCGACAAAAACCCATCAAAGGACTTGGGAAAGCAAACCAAGCTGCGTGCAGATGAGATGAGCTCCAGCGGAAAAAAAAGGTTCGATTGGCTTGGCAAGAGAGATGAGAGCCTGATCTCCCGCTGAGTCGATTTTGAAAGCTCCGCTGGGGTTTTTTAATCCAGCAGGAGATTTCTGCCACCTCCCAGGGTTTGAGTGTTTTTGTGACAGACCTGCGGGTTGCCAAGCAGAAACGAAGTCAACTCCGTCAACTTCCCGTGCAGGCTGGCACGGCCTTTCCTCTGGCACCTCCAGAACAAGTTACCTCTTGCAGAAAGGCAGAGAAATGGCAGCTTCGATTTTCACCCACTGTCTGGGCAAGGGGATAACGCAACGCATTGGGCTGACGCAAGTTTTGGCCCGTTACTCCCTTCACTGGGCAGATTAAGGGCTCTTCTGTGTCCTGACCACCCAGATGGTGGGGGAAAAGCCCAGGACATGCCAACAAGCAACACAGCAGGGACACAGGAACCAAGGGATTGCCATAACTCCAAAATGACATTGTAGGAGAGCAAAAAGCTCTCCAGTGACACTTACCATCCTCAGTCTCTTGCCAGACGATTCCCTCCAGGTTCACGCTGGTCCCGGGCTCGCAGGGGCCCAGGCACTCGGGCTCGGTGGCCAGGGCCACGTCGCAGGTGTTCACTCCCACTGAGCGCGTGCGTACCATGATCTGCTCGCAAGGCGACGAGATGTCATTGTTGACGACAGGGACGAGGAGGTGCAAGGGCAACACTGCAGGCGTAGAGACTGGAGACTCCATCTGTGGGGAAGGAGAAACATGCCGGTCACTGTCGGGAATACAGGAAGGAGAGCAAGTATCAACAGGCATCTACATTCCTGGAGAACCTCAAGCCCAGGGCTGGCACCTTCTCAACATGCCAGCAGGCAGTTCAAGTCCCACACCCTGTCAGAGGACAAGGATCTCATAGGTCTTTCCCACCCTGGCGTGCCTGTACCCATGCAACCCTGAAGAGCCGGCACTTTGTAGTCATGTAGATCACACCCAAAAGTCCCTCCGCAGGAGATAGCACAGACTCTTCCAGCAGGAGAGCAGTTAAGTTCCTTCCCCGACAGCTTTTGCCAGTGTAATCATCCCTGGTCAGGATGCCTTTTGGCTATTGCTCAAATGTTAATGCACTCAATGACTTTGGACCTGAAGAAGAAAAAAAAAATTACAGGCTTCTGCTCAACTGGCCGGACAGGACAAACGAGTAGCGGTCTCCCTCCAACATCCTCCTCCTCCCAAATCAACCCTGTGACCACCTGCAGACAGAGGCGTTCAGATCACATCCCTCTTCTCTGCACAAGTATCTGCTTCAGAGCCTGACCCGGCCGACGGCTGAGCCAACTGAGTGCCAGCCATCGTGCTCTCCTTGCACGTGGAAACCACATCTCACAGCCAGAGTCAGGCCTGGAAAGCCAACACGCCAAGAAAAACCACGGCCAAGTCACCCTGTCGCTGACAAGCCAAGGTCCTGGGCCGCTCTGCCACGCCAACAGATTACAGCAGCGTTAGGAGAAGGACAGCTGATGGTCCGATTTTGCTGCTGGCCAAGGGAAGGGTAGGGTGGAGGCCTTCCTGTCCTTCAGGGTTCATCAGCCAAGCCAGCCGCAGTCAGTCATCCCCTCGCCTTGGCTCGCGAGCATTTGCAGCAGGTTTGGGGCTACCTGCTCATCCTCTGCTCAGACCTCCTCTCTTTATGGTTTGTGATCTTGGTAAGATACTGAGCAACCTCAAAACAGAAGCAGACTGAGGAAACCAATCAAATCATCACCAAGCGCTGACCTGGGTTTCGGTTTCAAACAGGGGAAGATCCCTCTAGAGCATCCAGCACTGCACAGAGATGTCCTCCTACGATCCTGCTGAGGAGATGATGATAACCCCGGAGAGGTCAAGCTTGCTGGTCACCAAGCCGGGACACAGACACCAGCCCACAACCACGTCCAACCTCATTGCTGCCTCTCCTTGGCCAATATTGCTGACAGCCACCAAACAGTCAGAATTCCACTCTGAACTGACACCCTGCTCCTGACCAGCCACCAAAATTATCTGCTCACTCTTGCTCATGCACCTCCATCCTTTAAGCAAGATAGATGACCCAGCAGAAGCTTGCACGTCCAGCATTGCCTGCCCCATGCAGTATGGTGCCCACAACCGCTGCGAGTGGTTGGAGCATCCCATCTCCCCAAGCAACTCATGACCCCACGAAGCCTCTCCACATCCTCAGCGACACAAACACCATTTGTTAGTGGAGAAGGTCCAAGAGCAAATCTCTAGAGAGAGGAGCAAATGACATCCACCCAGCAGCTTCTGCCTACTCCCATGCGGGTGGCTGCCAGTGGGGGACAAAAACGTGACCCCTGTGGAGAACTCAGAGATCTGGCTCTGCCAGAGCAGGTGGATTTGCTCTTCCAGCAGAACACAAAGCACTTTCTGCCCACATGCCTGCCTCCTTCTCCTCATCCTCTTGCATCCATCCTGCCTCCAGATGGCTCAGAGTGCATCCACTCCACTGAGTGTTAAAGATGTCCGGGAGGTGGCTGGTCCAGCAGTAGCTGGACCGCAAGGTCCCCTCCGCCAGCTCTTGTTCCATGGCTCTTTTCCCCACACGCCACATCTGACCTCCCACCGGCAGACCAGTTCTCCATCCCCATGCCTCCGAGGCTGCCCCACAGCCAGTGCTCCACCTGCATCCCATGGGGTTTGAGAAGAGGGGTTTTTTGGTGTAAAACAAAAACCCCATGAGCCTGCCCAAGAGGAGGGCTGCACCCCCACAGACAAATCGCCCCCCAAAATACAGCAAGCCCATCCTGTGCATCTCGGCGGATCCAAAAGGTGCTCAAAGGAAGCACAAGGCTCCTTTGGAGGGGAAAAGAAGAAAATCACTCATGGAAGCCAGGTTTTGCAAGCCAAAAGAAAGTCCCCGGGTAACGAAACAGCCGGAGAGGCACCAGGCAGGGCTGCCTGACGGCAGTGGGCAGGAGCAAGAGCCCGGGGGGTGATGGGGAGCGGGGGCCGCGTGTGCACGTCCAGGACCCGTGGGTTTTGGAACTGTTCAGCTTCCTTCCACTTTGCGACAGAAACCACAGCGCAGCACAGGAGCGTTTAATTACAGTTCCAGCTCTGCTAATTATCGCCCGGTCACATTTGTAATCTGCATTACGCCACGGTGCATAATAAGCAGCTCGTTGAGATCTCTCTAATAAGTGAGGCGGCTTGATGGGATTTCATATTTCACCCTGCACTGGAACAAACAGAGCCTCGTTTATCAGCCGTGGGGAGACCAGGCGGTTCTCCTGCTCCCTCACCCAAAGCTCAAGAGCAAAATACAAAGGCCCAGGGTGGCTCTCCAAGGGCGGGGGCAGAAAAGGAGCCGCCTCACTGGGACTCATCCAAAAAAAGCCGAAAGCCATGCCGGAGGAAGAGGCAGACGGATCAGTCCCTGAATTCAGCTTCCCCCAAATGTGTGTCTTATCTCCCAGTGCCACAGCTTTTCATCCTCCTGGCTTTATGGAGCAAGGTCAGGAGATCCACCCGCTGGTGGCCGCAGGAGGGCTGGGGGGAGCCGGGGCAGCCACTCTCACCCTCCCTCCGCCGGGCCAGAGGGCAGGGGCGATGCTGGCATCGGGGGCGATGCTGTCACAGGGGCCATTGGGCAGCACTCATGCCCTTCCACATGTACTCCAGCTAGCGAGGATGGAGCTGGAGGAGATCCCCAGCTCCCCAAAGCCAGCCCTGCACCCTCCTGGCGTCCAGCTCCGACGCACACCACCCCCCGAGCAAATCACTTCACGCTTCTGGCTCCTAAATCCCCTTCGTAGAAGGAAAATTTATTTCTGTTTCTTTGCCGAGTAGGCTCTAAGATTAAATGCCGGCGAGTGCAAATGCAGCCGCAACCCACTCGCTGCCGGAGGGAGCTCAGATGTTTCCAGCAGCCCCTCGGCAGGAGCTGGACAGGGCGAAGCTTCTCTGTACCGGTGCTGGCCGTCCACGCCCGCCTGCCGCTGCCTCCCCTAATGAAAGCCCTTTGTGTTCCTCGCGGAGGCTTTCCGATCACAAGGAACGTGCTTTCACCACCGCTGAGGACAGAAGTGGAACAGAGCCAAGCCCAGGCGGCGGCCAGCACAAGCGCTGCTCAATGGGGAAAAAGCAAATCCGCCGAGTCCGGGGCGATGCCAATGGCACCATGCGATGCCGGTCCCGGGGAAAGGGCCCCAGGTGGGTAATTAAAACCTACCCCTCGTCACAGCCCTCACTTGAAGGTGGGACGGGGTCCCACGTGAAAGGAAGCTCAGTGGTGGATGCCAGCATGGGGAGATGCACACAAAGCAGCTCCTGCCATCTTAGAGCTGTGCCAGCACGCCTTCATTAACATCAGTCACCGTTAAGGGGACTTCACAGCAGCACTTAGCTAACAGGAGGAAGAGAAGAGGGCACAACAAAAATAGAAACACTGTAGTAATGTCAACGCCAACCCCTAAACCACCCAGACCACCCACTATTTTTGGTTTGTTCCCAATAATCAAAATCAACCAGGTAAGAAGAGTGCCTTTTTGAGCAATAAAAGCCAACGGGGACACCAAAAACCCATAGAGGAGCAACCAGCAGAGATATTTGTGGTGCATTCAGAAGGACAGAGTGGGTGTGAACCACCATGTGGTGTAGGGCACCCACAGAGCTGCACCCCGTCTGTCAGCGAGGACCTTGCAGTGGTCAGCGTGAGGCCACTGATGCACCTGAGACGGTGCTAAGCTTCCAGCGTATCCCCATGTTAATGAGCTACGCAAATGGTGGTCCATTTTTCTCACCTAGAAGGGTCCTTCAACTCCTGCAAATGCAGAGAGACAACAAAAGCCAAGAGGGAGCCTCATTACTAGTCACAAACTCTTAGCTGCCCTGTGCCAGGAGATAAAACACAGACCAAAAATTCCCCATCGCAGGAGCACTGCTCGAGGCTGCAGCCAACACTTCCCACATCACTGCATGGCTCACCCCAACATTTGGGAGCTCTGATGTTGTCACTCTTGTCCTGCTCGGTCACCACATCCCCAACAGCTTTGCTTTTTCAGAGTAGGACCTGGGAATGTGAGCTTCCAACTCCTGGAAGAGAGATATCCAAGGAGCAGATCCATCCAGTTCATGAGCGTCTTTGATGCACAGCTCCAAACCTCAAAACCGCAGCACCCGAAGTGCCTCTACCCCACCACCGGTGACCTCGGCAAGGATTTCAAACAGGAACCAAAGTCTTCTCCAATCTGACCCCCAAAGCTGGGTATGCAGAGCCTGAAGACAAATCCCTTTGTGGCACTGGTGCCCACCACGCCTACGATTCACTCTGGAATCTACTTGCAAGCATTGCTCAATAAGCTGCAACAGACTTGCCCAGAGCTCTGGGTCACGTCCCCCAGCAACAGCATCCCCACACACTGGAGGCACACAACCCCAAGCAGCGCAGAGGAGGCTCCAGAAGACCCCCTCCCCAAATAGCACATGTGGCAATGAACCCTGGCTCTCTGCTGGCTGGATTTGTTCGGGCCCCAGCAAGAAAGCAGCCAAGGAGAGCCCCACGTGCAAGGAAATAACAGTGGCACAAGCATCAGGTCCAAGGATGGGACACTGATCCTGACACTGTTGCCCATTTCTCTTCCCTCTTGCTAGCTGGAGGGTGAGGTTGCTGACATCGACATGCAAAAAAAGAAACCTGTTTTAGAAGAAAGTTTCCTTTCCCTGGAAAAACGCCAGCTTAAATAAACATAGCCAGTTATTTCTACAGACCACGGGAACGCACTCAGGAGGACACTGGGTTTCTTAGTCGGCAAATCTGAGCCCACAGGACATCTGGGCAGCTGGTCCAAGGAAAAAGGAGGATGGACATTTCCAACAGCCCCCTCTAGCACGAAGCAGTAAATGCCATGACTAGGAAGGACAAATGCTTCCACGTGCCGCAGAGTGGAACAGGCTCAGCATCGCACTCCCCGAATTCGCTCTGCAGAGAGGAGAAGAGAGTGTGGGTCCCTGTGGCCACTGCCACCGCGGGAAGAGCCTGGCAATTTGGAAGGGATTTTTAAGGAGCAGCAGTCCCAATTTCCCTCCTCAAAGGATGCAGCTCATCCCTGGGAGCAGGCAGGTGAAGCCAGCCCCAGGCTCCGTGGCTGGCTGGGAGGGAGACGGCAAGCGCACGCCCAGATGGTCTGGACCAGCTCTGCCACCCGGGACTCCCACCATTGCCCCGAAACCAAACCAGGAGAGGCCAATTCCCCCCCACGCTCCTTGGCGGTTTGTCCTCGGTGCTCCTCACCGTCTGCTCTCACCCCCCCAGACACCCGCCTGAGACTCACGGCCTCTCCCAGACACAAGGCCGCCAATGGCACGGTGTAACGGGAAGGCTCTGCCTACGAAAGGCTGCTTGCACGTCCTCTCCTGGCCATGGCAAACACCTGCATCCCAGCTCTGAGGTCCAGCTGTCCCCTACTCGCCTCCATCCATGCAAACCCCTTCCCTGGCCAGCAAGTCCCTGCAGAACAACAGGAGATGGTGGCCAAAAGGCCGGCACAACGCACCACGTCAGCTGGGGTCAGTGGGCGCTTTTCAAACCCAGGCTCATCTTCAGCCAGGCATTCTGGGGAGGACCTGGCTGAACCAAAGGCTGGTCGAGGACTTCTGCACGACGCTCGCAGCCCCACCACCAGCACCGCTGAAAACAGACCCGGTCATGGTTAACGGGTATACTGGGGTGCGACAGCCCATCCGGTAACGCAGGAGGTACAACCTCCCACCACGCCAGCGATGAGGGACTGACTCAAACACCTAGGTGATCCAGACAGTTGTACGCGTATCAACGCTGACCATGCTGCTGGAGAAATACAGATATTACCCAGCACGACCTCCAACGAGCCGCCTTCTTTCCCAGGCAGAGAGGGGAAGAAAATCCCTGCTTGAACACAACCAGCCTTATCTCAGTGCTTGCAGTGTTTCGAGATCAAGGGGAGGCAGACGCCACAGAGGCAGTCTTGCATATTACTGAGTCTTCAATAAAGCCAGGAATAGTATCCAAGACAGACGTGCTGGCACCAAGTCACCTGCTCCAACCACTTACAAGACTATCAGATCTGCTTTAGGAAGGGTGGGCGGAAAAGGTGCCTCCAGTAGGAGAGAGGTAGGGAAGAGCAGCAATGAGAGGGGACAGTTGACGTGAGTGAGACATGTGAAAGAAGAAATCCAAGCTGGGACCTCCGTGCATCGGTCCCATCATCTTGGTTGACCTACCACCAACAACCGGTATCCCATGGAGTGGCTGCACCAGGCTCACCTCCTTTATTGAATCAAAACACGAAGTATCTCGGTTGGTGGTGAAAAGGGGAAAGACCCCATGTGGGAAAGCACTAGAGATGTGTCTGGCGCAAGGGAGGGCAGAGACTGTTAGAAACACAGAAACCAACCACAAATGGCTGCAGGCACCCTTCTCATTGACCAACACAGCCTTTGGCCCCTTCTTCAGCACTGCTGCTGCTGTGTGGAGGCTGCTCTTGGTCACCAGAGTCATCCTCACCTCCCGCAGTACTGCCGGAGCAGGAAAGCTTTGATGACAGCAAGCAGCTTCCTACTGGGAAGCCATGTCTCACATTAAGCTCCTCCATCCTGTCAGCCCACCTTCCTGTCAGCATGGCCAACATCACTGATGCGTGGTTGGCTTCTTAGATTGCCACTCTGCCTCCAGCATCCCCTGCACCGCCGACACCAGCCATGCATCCCTTGAGCCAGGATGCTAAGTGGAAGAACCAGGATGCTAAGTGGAAGAACCACCATGGGGCAAAGTCTTGTTTTTATTTATTTTCTTTCTTTTAAACCCAACAAATAACCAGGTAACTCTACCCAATCAGAAAAGGGTTCCTTCCCCACCGTGGGAGACACAGCAGGCCCCTTTCCCAAGAACCTTCTCAACCACTGGTGCAGCCCAGCTCTTCAGTGCCTCCCTTCAGACACGTACATGTCATGTTCTTTTTGCTTTCCAGGCTGGAGGCCATCATCTGTTGCATGGGAACTGGCTCCCCAGCAAGGTCCCAGCCCTGCACTCAACCTTCTTGCAGAAGACACCTATTCAAGTCCCTGAAACCCCCCCAGCTCAAGATGTCCATCTACACCAGGCTCCTCCAGCTTCTGTTCCCCAGCCGCTCTCAACCAACCACCCCCACATTCATTTACTGTCTGTTCCCACTAAGAGATGTTCTCGTAGGAAGAGCAGAAGCAAGAGGACCAAAGCCACAATGACAGCAAGGCAGACGCATTTTCTGCCTTGGCCCACATGAAATTCATGCCCAAATGCAAGCAGCACTCAAATGACCACCGTTAATATCGGCACTCTTTGACCAGCACATTAGAGCAGCTAAAGGAAAAACATAAAAGGTTTCACGAGTGCCTTGGTCCATCAGTCTGCCGGAAGGAGGATATAAATCCGGCAGGACTTTCACGAACCACTTGCCATGGTGTGATGCAGCTCCAGCCACTGTTAAAAGCCTGCTGATAACCACTGGCTACATAAAACCCGGCCAAAGGATATGGAGGTTGGAAACAGCCAAGCTAGAGACAACCCTAAAACCCAAATCTGCAAAGCAGGCAAGGGAAATCACATGAAAAAGACGCATCTTCGTGGCAAGATGCTTTAACCCTGCCAACTCCCCGGCCGGCAACAAGACCTACGGGGTCTGTCTCATGCTCCAGAGCATCCTGGCCGGGATCCTGAGCACGAGGGCCACAGGTTCATCCAGAATGACCCACCACCCAAGCAACACTAGGGATAAAGAACATATTACAGAGCTTGGCATCTCCATTTAGGCCAAGAGGTCAGCCAGTAAGTGGGGGTGATCCTGTAACTGCCAGGAGATTCTCAAGAAAGCAGTTAATCTCTGTTTTTAAGGAGAAGGATATTATGCTTGAACTGAAGTTCCTACTGCAAGCATTGCCATGCCAGATATACAGCAGCACAAGCCCTGGACGGCAGGTTCCCACTGGAGATAGAGGCCCCCATGCAAACACCCCAGCCCAGGTCCTTCTTGGAGGAGACCCAACTCCTCCATCACCTTCAAAGAGGTCAGAAAAACATAGTAGTCCCGATTTTCTGTACACTGTGAGAGACTGAAAATAGGCCCTCTGGCGACAATGAGAAGCCAAAAGTTACCAAGAAACCTTGACCAGGATTCGCAACCAAGGACCACAAGCCAAGGCAGACACTTAGTAAGTCAGGGCTGAGTGTGAGAAGCTGGCACAGCAGCTCAGGTTAGGAAATGGCGCAGCTCCATCTGCCCGGTTCAACCTTTTCTTCATTTTTTTCACCCAATTTTTCTCCACTTCAGTCTTGCAAGTCTAAACATCCAACGGCTGGACACCACAGCTGCTGGGCCCCCAGCAATCTGCACCAGGGAACCGTGCAAGCACACACACCGGTGTGCAAACTTGGAGCACTAATAATTAAATGGTTTAATTAATTAATGATGCCCATCCAGGCATAGCGTCTCGCACAAGGTTCTTATCTTTGGAAAGCTGCAGTATATACACAAGTCAACCAGAGGAGACACAGCCCAGGATTTACTAACAATTTCGGTATAAAACTGAACTCCAGTAAATTTAGAGGGGAGAAAATGGATACAAGACTTGAGGTAAAAATGAGCCGGGATCCAACCTGCCTCATCTCAGATGGGCTTCTCTGCTTGCTGGGCACACAGTCTAGGGACCACCTTTCTCCCCATCAATCCCAGTATCCAGAGCAACTGCACTGCTACCACCTGTTCCCAGGTGAGAGGGGACAAAGCCCAGCCCACAAGCCACCGCGACCACGCTGCCATTGCCGCTAAGCCAAAGGACCCACCACAGACAATGCAACCACGTGCACAGACGCAGTTTTATCCCACCACTAAGAAACCAACTTTTACATCTGGTAAAGCACACGAGATGATGTGAAAAGAGGTCCCTGTGTTTTCAAAGAAGAGCCTAGAAAGAACAGGTGGGGTTTGGGGTGAAGGATGGGGGTGACTTGCAGGTGTTTTCATCAACCTAGCTGTAGATGTGGCATGGGGACGGCCGTACCTTCCACAACAGCCAGAATTACAGCATTGGCTTGCATCTCCCAACATTCAAGGGATACAAAAGGATCCAAAAGCAAGTGTCAGCCACACTTGGAGTCACCATGCAAGAGAAGCAGTGGGAATATGGAGTTATAGACATTCATAAGTCAGTTCAGCATTACCCCAAGGTGGTCCTTATGATCATCTAGAAGGGGATCATCTCCAAGATGCCATCTTAGCATCACTGAATGACTTGGGTTGGAAGGGACCTTCAAATACCGTCTAGTGTAACCCACCTGTCATGGTCAAGGACACCTTCCACTAGATCAGGTTGCTCAAAGCCCCATCCAACCTGACCTTGAACACTTCCAATCGTGGGGCATCCACAACTGCTCTGGGCAACCTCTTCCAGGGTGTCACCCCTCTCATTGTAAAAATGTTGTTATGTCCAACCTAAATCTACCCTCTTGGTCTTTGTTCATGCAACATGCTCTAGGGGTTCCGCTAAGCACAGAGGTAGCACAGAGGCACAAAGTGGTGTCACCAAGCTGGCTCGGCTACGCTTGTCCTATCTTCCATAGCCACTGGGAAACTAATGCGGCAAGGCCAGCCCACAAGAGAGACCTGGCGGCAGAGCCAGGAGCAGCAATGAGTACATCACTTAGCCACGTCTACGCCAAACCGTTCTTGCCTCTTTCAACCCCAATTTGGTTGGGACACAGTATCGGAGAAGGGGGAATTTAATAATTTTGCCCTGATAGCTCTTCTCAGGAGAGCAGTGATTTTGCTCATCTCTGGACATCTCATGACCGAAAAGGACATTGACAAATTGGACGAAGTTCAGAGAAGAGGAACAAAAATAACAAGGAGGATGAAGGGACTGGTTTGGAAGAGGAGATTAGAAGAGCTAAATATGGATAACTTTGTTCAGCTACAGCTAGGTGGGGACACAGTCATAATCTGTAAACACATGGGGGATGAAGACAACGAAAGGAGAGAGAGGAATTACGCAGGGTGATGCAGAGGGTGACAGCAAGGAGGAATGGGATGAATGAAGGCTGGGAACATTTAAGGCGTTGGCCACAGCTTCCTAAGCACACCAGTATTTTCCAAGTGGGAAAATCCTTCATCTTTCCCCCTCCTTCCTCCTTTTCCCCACGCCACATCCCTCCATCAGTAACACAAGGCACCCTCTCAGCACCCAAGTGCTGCTGATACCCCAGATCGCCCCACATCAAGCTCCGAATTGCCAACAGTTCCAGAGACACAGCAGCTGTCATCATCCTTCCAGAGAGAGCCAACATCCAGCAATTTCAGACTTGCCCGAGTTCGGACAACGCACCAGTGAATCTCAGGCTGGACAAATTTTGGCAGGGTTATCTTCTCCTGAGGTTCTTCCACGTTGCAACCGCAATACCGCGCATTGCTGTGATGAGAGCGCAGCAGTCCACCTCTATGGCTGGACCAGGAGGTCCCTAGACATGCAGATAAGAAAAAAAAAAAAGAAAAAGTCCTTCTCTCATCACATCAGTCTACCTACAAAGGGGACTTGGCAAGCTGGAGTATTTTCTAAGCAGTTCTCCTGTACAAAAAAAACCAATAGCTTGTGGCTACAAACAACACTTGGTCTCAAAGGCCTCCTGGACACTTGTCTCCAAGGCACGAGAAGCCACACTGTGCGCTCAGCACTCGTTCCTATAAAATCTGCTTGGGGAAAAGGTGGGAGCAGAGGAGACAACACAAGGCCCTTGCAAAGTGAGGTGCATCTCCTGAGCCACCCACACAGCTTCTGGAGGAGACCTAGCACTGGGGAGCATCGCTTTGAGGGCACCAGCGGACCGCAGCCAGCTTTGACGCTTGCCTTGGTGGCACGCTGAGACGCGCCACATCTCATTCCCCTATCCAGACCGTGGAATGCACCCAGATATGGACATGGGGGAAAAGAAGCAAACCCACCTGCCAGGCTGGAGACAAGCCGGCATGCTGCACACATGCCACAAAAGTGTTTTACACATGTGTCGTAGCCAGGTATTCACAGCTCCTGGAGAGGCTCAATTCCAGGGCGAGAGACGCGCATTTCAGATGCAATAAGCAGCAAAGTCTAGGAGGAGTTTCAGATCTATTTATCCCTCAAGCAAGAGGAGACATCTTCCTTCCATCTATTTAATATTAAAGACCTATTCTGGTATGATTTTCACGTCCCAGCCCCTGCAGGCTGCACGTTTAGGAAGCTGCCCACTTGGCTCTCATCTCCTCTTCTTTGTAGGTTTTGCTCAAGTTGCCAGGAGAGATCCTGGTGGTTTCCAGACACAAAGCCAGCTCTGCCCGACGGCCTGATGGGGAGATTACAGGAGGGGAGCGAGCAAGAAATAAGCCCAACCATATGATAAACGAGGATGTGGGCAAGCAAGAGGAGGGTGTCACCACACGAGTCCCGTACAAGGTGGCTGCGGAGCAGGGACGAGCGCGGTGCTGCCCTTGGGGTACTCGCATCCGGAGGAGCGGCTCCAGCGTCGCTTGTGGAGTAAGTGCCTCTGTCTCCCCGGCACACAGGATGCAAACCTCATGCTGAGATTGATGAGGACAAACGCCTTCACTTTTTGTGCGGGGTCTCAGGAACCCTGCATCTCCCCCCACACCCCAAATCCCAGCTTTATGGCGTATTTTTTTCAAACATTCTATTTTTAAAGCAGCACAAGCCAATCCTATTCTGGCTGATACACGCTGTGCTCTCCCCGGTCCCTCAAGCAAAGGCTTGCACCCATGTCCATTGGCTCCCACCGGGAATACGCAGGCATCAGTGCCTGCAGGACGCAGCAACTTAGATAGGAATTTTTCAAGCCAATTATCTAGGGTTTTTTAATTATTGAAATCAGGCTGCTGTCTCTAACCCCCAAGCAAAACAATGCCCAGTCGCACCCACAGGCCCCAAAGCAGCACGGCACATGCTCCTGTCGCCATGAAATCTCTACTGATGAGTCGCAAGAGGAGGAGGAATGAGCTTTGTAGGTGAACCCATGGGCTCCCATCACCTACCATCACTGTGGACTTTAATTCCAGCCTCAGAGGTGAACAGCAGCTCTCCCTTCTTCAGCTCAAACATCTCCCAGTGCCTCTGATCAAAAGCATTTGCCAGGACGTGGGTGAGCTGAGCCGGGGGGAGAAGCCCACCCCAAGCCAGGCTTCGCGGACAAACCCTCCTGCAGCACAAGTTTGGTTTGCGCCCACCACATCAATACCCGCAGCTTTGCTTGGAGCTGCAGCATTCAGTGCTGCTCCTCTGTAACACCCCGAGCACCACGGTGTCGAGCGAGGCAGCTCTGCTCCCACCAACCCCCCCACACAGCACAAGTCGAGCCCTGGGCACTCATCTTTGGTCCAGTTTCTCCTGCCAAAAATCCCACCCTTGCTTCAACCGCGGTGCCCTGCAGTTCCCGCGAGCCGGTGCCACGGATGCCAGGCGCAGCTGGGCTGCGATGCCTCAAGGTCTCACTCGGAGGGTTTTTTGCTGACAACCGACAGCCGCTGGCGGTCGAGCAGCACGACGGCGGAGGATGGATCGCTGGCAGGGAAGCTGAGCAGCTGGGGAGAAGAGGAGACAAGCTAGAGCCCAGCTAGACCATAACTCATCACCTGCAGGCTACCTACCAGCCGGAGAGCGGTGCAGCCAGGCTGGGGGTTTTCAGCACATCTAAGGGAGCAGAGCTTTGTGATTCGTATCAGAGGACTACGCTGCCTGCAGCCATGCTCCTCCTTGAGAGTACTCGATGTAAAAATAGAAAAATAGCTTGAAGTGGCTGCTTCATCAGCTCCTCTGGACCGTAGCGAGGGGAAGAGCTTGTATATGAAATCCAAATAAGCCCCCATGCAAGGGGGATGTCGACACCACCCACGACTGAAGCTTTCTTCCAGCCCAATTAAACTCCAGGAAGGTTTTTAGCCTCTAACCTCGCGTTTCCCAGGCTGCACACAGGGATACCCACGGGTCGACAAATTCCAGCTAACAAGAAATAGCTCCCCTTTGCCACAAAACAAAGCCCAACGCTTGTTTTGAAATGAGACGGAAAAGTCGCCACCAAAAAACCACCATCCGACGCCAGCAGCTGCTGTGCCTCTTTCCACCCAGCAGTACCTTTTGCACGCACATGTGCAAAAACGAGATGCCGGGGCTGTCGGGCAGCAGCAGGGTTGACAGCCAGCCAAGGTTATATTCACCCAACATGCTGGATTTTTAGCTAGCATCCCTAAAATAAAGCAAAGATGCTGCGAGAGACAGAGCCACCATAAACAGGCTCAGAGCTTCATTGATTTTATTCCCTGCCCCATTGAAATTTCATTGATTCTTCAAATTAACAGCCAGCTAAGGCAGAGCAATCCTAATGTCATGAAAAAGAGCACCATAATAATAAATACAGGCATTTTAGCACCAAGGAAGCCACACTCAAGGTGCCCTGCCACATATCGGGCTTTGCTGGCCACTGCAGCCCTGAGCTTGGACACCCATCATTAAAAATTAACCGTTCCCCCGAGGCTGAGAGGGATCGTGCTGCTCTCAGCCAGAACACTAGTCCTGTTTGGAAAGGAACAACAGAGAAGTAAACCAGAGCCTGGAGGTTTTTTATGCCCAGCAAGGAGGGCATAAACAGAGGGAGCCCTTGGCAGGAACAGGGAATGCCGACACTGCGCCCACGCTGGCCCAGAAAAGCAGCCGTGGGTCAGCAAGGGAAGCCCACAGCAGCCGCTGAGCACCCCAATGCCCGCACATGGAGGCTCCCAGCTGCGGAGAGCTCTTTCAAAGCAAAAAAAAGTCAACAAGGAGCAAGCGCTGGGGTTAATTACCTGCTGGCTGCATGCTTCCACCTCTTCCATCCTCCCGTCCTGCCTTGATGAGAGGTGGGAAGGGATTGGGGAGCTCCCTATCTGCTCCCCAGGGCTCTCCACACCCAACGATCGGCTTTGAGGGACGATTAAAAAGTCATCTTGCCGAAGAAATGCTGAGGGTTCAGAGCCAGCCTGGAGGCCATGGGTGGGCATCCCATGCTGCTCAAGCCACCCTTCTCATCGCTTCCGTAAAAAGGATGCCCTTATCACAGAAGGAGCCCGCTACCCTACAGCACCATGTTCCCAGCTCCTTGGGAACCCAGTCTCACAGCATTTCTTGGCCTTTGATTCCTAATTAGGGATTATTTTTCAAGTCTAGGTTCTTGGGAAGGAAAAAAAAAAAAAACCAAAAAATACAAAACCAAGGCAAGTGGGACAAGGCAGGATGCCAGAGTCCCTCCCAAGAATGTCACCATCGCATGCTCATCCTGGATCAATGTCATGACCCAATGGCACTCCATAAGAGAGGATTTCCCATTACCACTGGGATAGTCTTCCAGAGCCTGCACCGGAAGCTACAGGACTACTGCAATGGCTGGCCAACAGTAACAGTTGGCAACAGATACCTCTACTTCAGCCTGAAGAAGTTGAAATGCATTTCTGCCTGCAAATCCCTGGAATAAACCCATCTGACCTTCAGTCACGCCATCTCTTGAAAACACGGAGGTGGCGTGTCTGTACGCACTCATCTACTCTTGCCTCGTACCTGATGGAAAGGACTAACAGCTTTTTATTGACAATAACCATATGAGACGACATTTGGACTGAGGGAGAAGGTCCCCAACGTGCCAACTAGCAGCTCCAGGATGCCAGGGCATGCTAATGGGTCGCTTGTCTGCAGATGGCAGGGCTGTCCCAGGTCGGGGCTGTGAAACAAGGCCAGGGAGCCGCGGGGCTTTGCACAACCGTGGGACACCCTGGGAGCGAGCAGGAAGGTGCACATGAGGGCAAGAGGCAGACGGACAAACGGCTGTTTGGGGCAACCCCTGTGCTCAGAGCGGTGTGGCCAGCAAAAGCCCTCCTTGCCCTCACCACCCATCATTTTGGGTCTCTGCCAACATCTGCACCTGATGGTGGCTTTCATCACCAGAGGCCGAAGGTGATGCCCTGGTGCCTGTCTGAACATCACCAAGCTCCTCTCTGCAGCAGAAGCTGTCCAAGTCCCCTAAACAACAACACATAGCTCACAAAGGGACAACCAAGGAGCTCCCCAGGGGCATCCAACACAACACAGCCCTGTGGCACAACTCAGGAACATAGTCGCCGGCACAGTCCAACCCACTCCCACCGTGAAAGCAGAGGGACAGAGGCAAAAAAGAGTTAGGAAACAAAGCACATCAGTTTGGAGAAGCCATGCTGCCACAGACCTGAAGCCGAGGAGGACTCTGCTCAAGGGATCAAATGTGCATGGCCAGGAAAGGAGAGGGGCACATCCGATATCTCAGATCCCAAAGATGCTTCTTGGCCATGGAGACTAAACACAAAACGCTGATGTTTGAAGGGCACTGCCTCGGAGAAGAAAGTTGATGGCTGCAGGGATGAAAGCCTCAGGAAAGCTGCACGAGGACTAGGAAAGGACCAGCGTCTGGGAGGGATTCAATAGGATTAAAGAGTTAAAACATGGTAAAAACCCAAGAAATTACTCCCTTCACATGGAGAAACACCATCATAGACACAATGGAGATGGGGGATCTGAAGAACATCCCTGAATAAGGTAACAGGAAACAGAGGTACACAAATAAGGATGCAAAAAGCCAAAGTGACACACCAAAGCCAAAGGGCAGCGCTGGAGGAGCAGCACCGACTTCCAGAAGGAGCAAGCAAAGAGACCAGAAGACACACGAGGTTTAAGGGACAGAGAGGAGGGTGCCCAGATGGGGTCACGCCAGGGGACACTGCTTTGGGCAAAGCCATGCAAGCAGGGAGAGATGTGGGATGCTGACTAGCAAAGGGGAAAACTCTTTCTCCATTATATTAGCAACCTCCCTTCCCACCCAGAGTGGAACAAATGTCTTCTGTGCCCTCTCTGGCCTCCGTGCCAGCAGCCTCTGCAGTCGCTGTCCTTGGAGATTACTGAGCCAAGGTCCCGTTCCTTTAGCTGAGCATCTCCCATGGTCCATGGCTGTCACTCTTCTTCCCTTGAAAGCCAAGAGACCATAACTCATCGGTCATCCAGCTTTAGCTGCTGCACAAATGATCCCCAGCCCCGCAAGATGTCCTGCCCATCAGTCATCACAGCTCAGCCTGGCAGCTGTGGGACAGCCTGGAGCAGAGGAGGAAGAGCGTGGCCAGCGCTGGCTCTGCCGGCGAGGCGCTGACCCATGCAAACCTCACACAGGCGTTAACTGAAGGCTATGGAAAGATACTCCAGAGCTGGGAAGACAAGATGCAGAGGAGCCCCTATTTATGCTGTCTTGGGAGCGTTTCCACCAGCCATCACAGCACAAGCAGCAGCACCGCACCCTTCTACTAAAACCCACCCTGCCCAACCACTCACCCACGAACCCTGCCTTGGCCCCTCCATTGCTATGTGCTTTCCAGTCTGGATAGGGCCACACTGGGACAACCAGTGCCATTAGTCCTCCTGGGGGGCAGTTCCACCATTTCACAACTGTACCAAGGCCATGAGAGCACGCGCGCTGTGGCTGGAGAGCAGGAGGATTCTCTGGAGCATGGAGACCAACCCAACAATCCAACAGGGAGGGCTCCCCACCTCCTGCTTCCCTCGCTTGGGTCTTCCTCAACCTGGGAGGCTTTGCCCGGCACTTGATAAAGCTGACACATACAGCATCGCACTTGCAAACCAAACCCTGGTCCCCGAGCAAAGGGAAAAACACATTTGCTGTTCGACATCAGCTGCAAGAAAGCCAGACCGTCTCTGCTGTAGCCTGTTCGCATCCTTGGGAGCAGCGAAAGTCAAACAGCCACTTTCTCAGGCAAGGAGAAACATCCCTGCTCCAGCCCCAGCTGAGCCGCTTCCCCCTCCCCAGGGACCAGGCGGCCACGGCCCAGCGCCGCGGGCAGGAGCCCACCATCATGGGGACCCGAGCTGCTCACCCGAGCCAGCAGCTCCCACTCCTCGCACACAAGCAGAGGAAGACCTCAGAGGAGGGAGGCGAGCGCAGAGGCTGCAGACACATCTTGTTTTAATTGCATCAGCAACCACTAAGCAATTAATGGCAGGGAAGAGAAGGAACAGGGCACTGGGAGAGAGAAAGGGATGCAGCAAGCAAGGGGAAACAATTTACTCCTTCCCTAAGGAGAGGAGCACTATTTACAGCCGCAGCTGCAGTGGCCTCACCCACTGCAGCCTGCTCCTAGAGCATCTCCTGAGCTGTACCCGGACCACTAATGTGGCTTCCTTTGGGCTTTAAGCCCCACAGTCCTTTTCCTGAAGTCATCTCTCAGCCCCAAACAGAGGTCTCTGACCCTTCCATATGCAACAAACCCTCCAGCATGCTTCCCAAGAGCCACAAGCCATCCCAAAATCCCGGCTCAGGCAAACACCACAACCAAGGGCAAGCAGGGACTGGATATGGAGCCTCCCACCACCATGCTTGGGCTCTGGTCTGCAAAAGGACCGCAGCTCCCACCCAAAGCACAGCCCAGTCCCCATCATCACGCCGGCCCGTCCCACTGACCACAGCAAGCAGGAGAGCAAAGCTCGTCCCCAGGAGATGTCCTCCTTCAAAGCCTCTGTGACTCGATCCCAGAGATCGCAGCTCCACAAAGGCAGCCTGGAAAGCGGAGGCGCTGGGATGCCAGAAAAGCAGCACTGCTGAAAGGCAGGAAACCAAGCACCAGGATCCGTGACCGGCTTCACCGCATCTTTAGCCATGAGAAGCAGATGCTTAAGAAAAAGCCTGAATACGGCAGCACCGACAGCTAGAGAGAAAACCTTCAAGGAAGGGGAAAATCAAGCAGGAGCTGCTGGTCTGATCCCCAGCTGGAAAAGCCAGCCCTGAAAGGAAGGCAGACAAATGAGGGAAAACATCAGTGGGACTTGTCCACCAACCGGTTTGCAGCCTTCTCACCTAACCTTCCTCTTCGTCATGTCTGGCAGCCCAGCCCGGCAATGTTCCCTGCTCCAGGATGGCAAAGCCAGGCAGCGGAGGTGTCCCCGTGCTCAGCCGAGAGGCGGCAGCTCCACTTGCCTGTGCTCCTGCTGCCAGAATAAAGCACTACGACAATTTTTTGCTCTGTTTAGTGAGTGCCAGGGACTGCCAGCGCTCGCAGAGCTCAGGGCCTGACTGTGCCCCCACCAAGCGATTCCTGCTGCAGTTCATCCAGCGATGGAATAGGCTTTTAGCTCCTTAACAAGCCTGTGTCCAGATCAGGGGATTCAGCCCCCCCTACTCCCTACGATAGATGCAACAACCTAAGACACCCCAAAACTTGGCGCTGGTAACCCATCGAGCATGGGGCCAAGCAAAGCCCTTGGCCACATCCCAAGCCATCCTCCTGCTGCTGGCTTCAAAATCCAGCGAGCCAGGCTCCAAGTTCAGGTACACTTGGAGAAAAGGCACAAGGAACTCAGTGCCCGAAAGCCATGGGCTCGAGCGGGGAGCTGGCAGGAGAGGCTTCTCGCTGAGGATGCCCACAGGAACAGCCCGCTTGTAACCCCCAAAGGATACGCCACAACATTTCACTGCATTGATCTCACCAGTTTCTAGACCAAGGATCTGAGGTGCAGCGCGTGGCTGCTCCCAGGTTGGCTCATGACCGATTATGGCAGATCAGCGGAGAACTGGAGCAGTTCAAACCCTATAAGCTGGGAACCTGATGGACCGGGCTGAGCACCGGGCAACCGCTCCAAATTCAAGCTCTGCTATAGCAACACCAACTCAAAATCACCATTCACCCACCCATCTTTGCCTTTTAAAGATTTCGGCTGTCAGCTGGGGTTGGGCAGCAGTCCTGGTGTCTGTCAGGAGATGTCCTCCACGTCCCACGGAGTGCGGGCAGAGGGGCGAGCCATGCCGCCAGCCTGCGGTTTATCAGAGTTGCTTCTCTGCTCGTCCCTTGAGAAACCATGTTAGAAGAGGAGCAGGGACTGGAAGGGAAGCCTGCTTTGCCTCCTTGCCCCAGGCAGACTCCCATCACAAGCAGCGTGCTCGCCCAACAGCAAGGAGTGATGGGGTAGCTTTGCAGCAGATACTGAATTTGCCAAGAAGCAAGAGAGAGGCACAAAGCCCCAGCAGCAGCAGGCAGTGATTTATAAAGCTGACGTGCCATTCCAGGTCACATATCGATAGGAGCCTCGCCTCCTCCGCAGGCGGGGAGCCAGGCCGATTATCTGTCATATGCTGCAAGACATGGTGCCAACAGCCAAGGCGAGATCACCCAGCTTGTTTGCAAAAAAAACACACGCAGATGCAGGCAACCGTCTTTTGTTCAAGCCCGTGCTTGCTGGCGGTAGGTGAGCAAGCACATCAGCCTGCGTGAAAGCATGTAACGCCTGGAGGCTGATCCTCCCTTGAGCTCCTGGAAAGAGCGATGGCAACCAGCAGGCAGGAGCATTGCTCATGGGAGCAGCTGCCCGACACCTGCCTGTGGGTGTTCTCCCACCTCGACTCACCCCAAACTCGGCCCCAGGCTTCGGAGGCAGCGCCGGCTGCTCCCTGAATCCTGCAGCCGGTGCAACAGCACCCGAACACGGAGCTCAGTGGTGCCTTCTCCTGCGCTGCTGGCCGAATAGCAAGCAGCAAAACAGCCTGGGCACAAAGAGGGTGCCCACAGGTCCACTCTCACCAGCCACGTGGCTTTTGCAAATAGCCAGTGCTAACAAGCACACCATTGGTTTTTTGGTTTTTTGGTTTTTGGGGTTTTTTTTGTTTGTTTGGGTTTTTTTGTATTTTTGTTTTTTTGGTTTTTTTTAAGAAATCAATTCAAAGTAATCGATTTTTAAGAAATTCAGATTTAATACAGTATTTCCTCCGAATCCCGTTTTCTCTGCCAGACCGGAGGGATAAGCTGAGAACCACCTACCACCTGCACCCAAGCCAGCCCAGTGCCGCCGAGTTGAACCATCACAGCTTGAAGGACACAAGCTTCTGGAGCTGCCCGCTGCCAACGCTGCATTAACCTTTTTTCCCTCCCTTCTGTTTTACCGAGTAATCCCCAGACGCAGCCACTCCGCGGCAAGATGCCATTCGATATTCCTCAGGGAGCCTCAGAGCCTTTCCTCCCCTTGGGATCAAGAGTGGGAGAAGGTTTGCGGTGCTTGTTTGACAGCCCTAGAGAGCCATGCAAGGTAAATCCCATCACTTCCGAAGCATATTTCATCCAGAGTTTTAAGAGAGAAACCAAATTACACGGGAGAGAAACTCAAGACACACAGGTCGAGAGTTTGAGAAGCACTTGCTGATTTTTTTGTTCCCTTGGGTTCTGCCGAATGCCTTAGACGACACCAATTTTCCGAGGAGGGGATATTCAGAGATGCTCCAAAAGAAGACATGCAACAACTGAAGCACCTAACCTAATCACTGATGAAAATATGACCCAAAACAACAGTACAGCCTTGTGTTTTGAAAGAATAAACAAGCCTGGAAGAGCCAAACCGTCAATGCACCATCATCACCATCACTTAGAGCAAAACAGCTACGCAAAGATTTGAGGGTTCAGGTGCAAAAGAGACAAGCATGCCTATAGAAAAAACTTTATTCTAGTTTTTTTAGCCCATTTTGGCCCCATCAGCTGCACATCCAGCTCACGTAGACCAGAAGCCAGGCCAATACGTGTTGCCCCATGGGACAGGAGGCTCCTCAGAGAGGCGAGACCTCAGCCGTGTTGAATCTAAGCACAAATTTTCACCTGTGGCTTCAAACAACATGACACGCCAGGAACCCGTCATTAGGTAATTAAGAACTCAAATGTTTTTACACCTGAGATACATCACTGCAGGCCACGCACAAGCAAGTCGCCCACTGCTCCACAGCAATGGTGGGGGGAGCCTCCAGTGCTGGCCAAAAATGGAACCAGGAGCTGATGATCTGGGAACAAAAATAAAACCTTGGGGTTGTGAGCCCAGCCGAGCTTGCGTGCTAGAAGTTTAAGAAGGGGGTTGTTTGCTGACAGCTTAAAGGATTTAAGGGAAGGATTAACCATGGCTTTGCTGATGAGGGAACTGGTGGCAAACTCGGAACAATCCCATGAGCAAGGAGAGAAGCAAGGGAGAAGCTGGAAGAGGACAGGGAAAGGGGGGATGAGCCTACAATAGCAAAACCAACAGGGGCAGTTTGCTTTGTGTAGGGAACTCAACCAGGAGCTGCTCTTCCAGGCATTAACAACCTTTGTTTGCCACCCACTAGAGATGGGGGCAGCCACCTCTGGAGTCCCATCTTCACCAGAGAGCACTGCATCATTTTGGGAACCGAAGGTGCCCACATGCTGTACAAGTGAGAACATCACAGCCCTCAGTCGTGAGTAAAGGTGCCCAAAAAGAAGAGAGTGCAGAATGCCTGGAGGAGAAGGACATGGTGGTGGGAGTGCTGGTCTGGAGGTGGGGTAGGAGGGAAATCCTGCTAAAGAGCAGCAGCCATCAAGGAACCGCAGATCACCATCACGGACTGATCCAAGAAAGCTTCATGTTTGTTGCCCAAGAGCTCCACGAAGTGTTTAGAGCCAAATCAAGCTTATATCCAGCTGGACATAACAGATAAAAAGCAGGAGGCAGCAGATTTCCTGCTCCGGCTCAGTTATGTGCAGAGGAACACGCAACTGGAGGGCCTCATTCCAGCAAGCACGGGGATGCTGGTCACCGGGAACATATGTAGACGGATCGATGGACTTGTCTGGCAAGCTGGAGCCCAGCGACAAGGGCATGCTCCAGCTGGGAGCACCTAATCCACCCGCTCAGCCCGCTCCAGCTGCTTGGCAAAGGAGCACGGTCCCCTTAAGAGAAAGCGCAATCAGCACAGATTTAGCTGGAAGAGGGTGGGGATATCGCTGAGCTCCAAGCCATGGTCTGAACCTTATCTGCTGCTTTAATACCTATCAGTGTTGATGCAGATTAAAGGATTAGTCAGGATTACTGAAGGCAACCCCCCTCGCCCCAGGCAGCGAGGATAGGCATGGGTGCGGTGCAGCTCCAGCATTCCCCTCTTGTGCCCACAGCCCTTTGCATTGCACCCCTGGGAGAGAAGGAGCCTACCAAAAGCATGGCGAGGAGGCTCTCCATGAGCGATAGCAGCCTTGAAACGTCAATCCATCCACAGGGGAGTGAGACTGGGCTCTCCAGGAAGAAAACGAAGCCTCACGAGCCAGAATCCCAGCAACAGTCAGGTTTGTTGTCCCTAGGGTTGCCTACCAACACAGGCCATGTTCAGCAAGCTTCATGGACCTGCACCACCACCAGAAGAAACCACCCCACCACACTAAAACCATGGCTACCCATTCCTACCTTGGCCCAAAACCCTCTTTTACCAACACAAGCGTTTGTGCAGTGTTGGGAAACTGCCTGGTTAAAACCTGCTTTTGACGTTGCTCGGCATAGCTTTTAATTGGATCGTTTCCCTGACCCAGTTCCCCACATGGTTGCACAAACCCTTGAGCATCAGTGTGGAAAGAGGTGGCCAGGAGCAGGCAGGACACCTTCTGGTGTAGCAGTGAAGCTTCAATGATCATGCAAGTAGGCAGGAAAGGTCCTGTGCCCAAGCTCAGGCTGACCGTGAGATTTGTGAGATTTCCCATCTTCCAAGAGATCATAACCAAACACCGGTGAGTCCAGAGAGCTATCTCCTGAAATCTGTCTGGGCTGAAAGCGGTTCAGGACAACAGCAAGACTGGAAATCCCAAAGCAGAGCAATATCCCAATGCTGCTTCCTTTCCCCACATATTCTGCTTCTTTCTCCAGGAAGGAGCCATCAAGTAGGAAGACCATGGCTGTGGTCTTTCCCTGGGCAGGAGGGAGGAAGGCAGGACCTCACACCTCATCCGGTCATCATCCAGGACAACCCAACTCTTAAAGATAAGGGTACAAAGAGTAGTGGCAAGCCCCCAAGCAACAGGCAAGCTGTGTGTAGGTGCTCAGAGGATGCCCGTCGAGCAGAGCAGGCTACAACATGGCAGAGGAGATGGAACAGTCCACTCCTGATGTCCGGACAGGTTTATAGAGGAGCTAAGAAAATGCAAACTTTCCTTTTGGGACCGTTTAGCTGGTCAGCACAGCTGTGGTTTACCAAGCACCACAAAATGAAGCTTCGCTTGTCCAGGTTGCCATACTTCACATCCGGCTTAGGGGACAGCAACATCTTGAGATGCACCCTCATCCTGACACTGCCACTTTCACATGTGAGTTGGTTTTGGTGGGAGACCCTTCGAGTAAGGAATCACTGGGGCATGTGAAAGAATCATAGAATGGTTGAGGTTGGAAGGGACCTCTGGAGGGTCATCTGGTCCAACCCCCTGCTCAAGCAGGGCCACCCAGAGCAGGGTGCCCTGCACAAGGGAGTGTTTTATGTGGCTGGCCTGCCTCCTTTACCAGTGAATCCCAATCTAGCACCTCCACACAAAATCTGCATGCTGAGTGTCATCTGAAGCACAGGAGGCTCTCAAAGCACCACCCATCCAAATGCAAGTCAGACACTGCTGAGGCCGAAGGTGGAACCAAACCTGGCTCCGGTTCCCTTGCTTCCCCCACGAGGCCAACAGGAGGGAATGGACTGAAGCACTGAATGCACTGAAGCACTCCAAGACAAGAAGACAGGCTTAGACGTTGGGGCAAAGACTGCAGAGTAAGACACCACTGTTCCAAAATGACCACCTCCCAGAGCCAAGCTCAACTTCCCCAGGTTGTGCACTCACATCCACATGCCAGCATCCCAACATCCTGCTGTGATTCAAGGATGATCCTCTGCAAGGTGAAGCTCAGGCAGCTCTGCTCCAGCAGCTAGCTTCTTCCCAGCAAAATACCACCGGCCTCAAACCAACGAGTAGCTACGGCGGAAGACACGTGAAGCCCAGGCCATATACTGCTAATGTGCTCATGAGAAATATACACCGGTAAAAGATTCCTTCTCCCCACGGTCTGAGTAAGAGGAAGGACCAAAATCTTCCCCAAGCTGATCACACTTCACTCAAAAATACGCACTGTACGATCGCCTCTCCGTAAGAAACAACATGAAGTGTCAAGACCTGCAGTACCAGACTTTCAAAAATGCCTAACGAGCAACCCTACGCTGAGATTTTAATTCTGGTCCAGAAAAAGCAAGCAGCGTTTGCCCCACCAGGAACACATGAGCTGCAGAAGCTGCACCAGGCGCTTGGGTGACCTCGAGCCAATAGCAATAAATCCGACACTGAAACAGCGTTACAGCCCAGCGCCAGGACAGGTCAATTAAGCCCCTACAAATTCTTGGCCCAGATGGAACAGCGGCTGCTTTCAGCCCTGTTGGGTTACGAGCCAGCTGGAGTCCTCCAGCGAGCCTCTGGAGCTGGGCTCCGTGTCCTGCACCATTCTCCATCACCCCAGGCAGGAGCCAGCATGGATGTGTCAGCCATCCTGGGGCTTTGAGGAGCTCTGCAGAGCCACCAAGCCTGACGGTGCTTTCCAGAGTTCATGTTTCTAGAGCCAAGAGAAGCCCCTGGGAAGGAACACATTATCCTACCAATACAATCTCTTTCAAATTAGTATTAAAACTGTGCATGAAGTCAAGGCTATCGGTCATGACTTTACTCCTCTGCTCACCGGAGGTGGTGTCACGCCCTGGCTGCACTCGCCCCTTGTTCCTGCTCCCTCCAAAGCCGCTGGTTGCTTTAAATGAACTTCAGCAGCTGCACATTCAAGGCCTGGCTTTGAATATTACTCAACGCGACATGACAGCCACCGATGTTCTCACCAGGGAAGTTCCACCTACAAAACATGAACCCTAAGGCTTGACGAGATATGCAAGCCACCAGCCAAGAGTTTCAGAAGAACGTCCTCCTACAAGCATGCTTTTCTTAATAGCACCTTAAGAATTGTCTGTATTCAGTTAATTGTGAATTAATGGAGCTGACCCAATAGAAGCAATCCCGGGTGCTTCGCAAGAGGCACCTTACAGCACAAAGCCAGGGATGGATCCCATGCATGGGGAGCACGTTAAGCTTCCTCCCGTGGCTCTAACTCTGCCCCATACGAAGCAGATGGCATCAAAAACATATTTTGCTTCATGGCCACGCAACTCTGGAGAACACATGCCGCGTATACCTACACGTCTCATCAAGGAAGAAGTGTAGCTCCTTTTCACTGCACAAGTTGTCAAACAAAGTCACAGCATACGGACGTGTGATTTTTAGCAAAAACATTGCCAGAAGGAGCATGACGAAGGGGCCGAGTTAAGGCTGCCGCACTCAGCTTAGCTCTGCGCTTCCCAGGTGCCAAGAGCCAAACACTCAACTTGGATGCTGTATCAACCTACTTTTAAGATGGCTTTTCACACAGTATCCTAAAGATCAACCATACCACGTTGTCGCCGTTGCATCCCCAACACCTAAAGATATGCCAGCTACGAAGCTTGTTACGTCAGCTTGCCGCAGGATCAGATGTCATCCCGAAGGAGCAAAAGCAAATCATTGCGGGGGGCGAGGAAGACGGATGTGTGCGTCAGCAGGTTCCAGACCGTTCCCATCAACCCCACTACGGGCAGATCCCTCCTCTCAAGGATTCGGTCACCTCAACCACGATTTCCTGCAGCTTCCCTGACCGCTATTAGATCATCTCGTGCAGCACGTGACAAACTCAAATGCTCTCGCGGAGAATTTATAGTCCTATAACCCCTGGCAGGAATGACCAGCTGGAGCATTTGGGGGCTTCCTAGGGTTATTCATTGTGCTCACCCACAAATTGTTTTACAAGAGGAAATCCCGAGAGCGGTACTTAGTCTCAAGCAAAGTATTTTTGGCAGCTTTATCAGAACAGTTCTCACTCCCTTAACCTCTTCTTGGATGAAAGCACGTTTAGAAAAACAGTCCAGATGTTGGAATATCAATAAAACAAAAAGCAACAGTATAATGCAGTCTTGAAGAGCCCTTTACAAATAAACACAACTTTGGAGGGCCCACAACTAGGCCCACACTCATAAACCAAAACTATATGCTCACTTTGTTTGGAATCAGAAAATAAAGACTGGTTTAGGTTACCCATCTGTGGGACATGCAGGCAAGAACCACTCCTGCAGATCCCCTTCCCCTAAATGGTCAAGCAGTTCATACTGCTCAATGGATTTCTAAGCAAATTTTCCAAACTAACAATTTACAGAAGGAGTTACAATTGAGCCAAACTCCAAAGTGAGAAACTTGAGATGAGATGTTATGGGAAACGCGCCATTGAAGCGAGGGTCTGGAAAGCAGAGATTAATCTCCCATAACAGCAACAGGTTTGTCCAAGCAAGGAGACGCTCCTCACAAACTCCTCAGCTTGAACCCAGAGCAGCATCTCCTACGCCCAACAGCATTCAGCATTACCATCAACAACTTAGCACCACAGAATCACAGAATGGTTTGAGTCGGAAAGGACCTTCAGAGGTCACCTAGTCCAACCCCCTGCCATGGGCAAAGGCATCTTTCACAAGACCAGATTGCTCAAAGCCCCATCCAACCTGACCTTGAGCACTTCCAATCATGGGGCATACACAACTTCCCTGGGAAACCCCTTCCATTGTCTCACCACCCTCATCATAAAAACATTTCTTCCTTATTTCCAATCTAAATCTACCCACTTTCAGTTTAAAACTATTGCCCCTTGCCCTGTCACTACAGATTTTAGTAAAAAAATCTCCCTCCATCTTTCTTGTAAGCCCCCTTTATATACTGAAAAGCCCCAGTAAGGTATCCCCAGAGCATCTCCAACTGAAGAAGTCCAACTCCCTCAGCCTTTCTCCATAGCAGAGGTGTTCAGGTCCTTTCACCTTTTTCATGGCCCCCATCTGGACCTGCTCCAACAAGTCCATGTCTGTCTTGCACTGGGGACCTCAGAGCTGGATGCAGTGCTCCAGGTGAGGTCTCATGAGAGCAGAGTAGAAGGGCAGAATCACTTCCCTCCACCTGCCAGATACGCTTCTTTGGATGCAGCCCAGGATAGGGTTGGCTTTTCGGGCTGCAGGCACACATTGTCAGCTCACGTCTAATTTGTCACCCACCAGTATCTCCAGGTCCTCCTCCGCAGGGCTGCTCTCAATCCACTCACCCCCACTCTGTACTGATAGTGGGGACTGCCCCAGCCCAGAGGCACTTGGCCTGGTTGAACCTCATGAGGTTCACATGGGCCCACTCCTCCAGCCTGTCAAGGTTAACTTCTTGAAGAAATCCAACCATGTCATGCTAATGCCCCAATCTGCTTAATTTATATTGATAGTGGCCTTGCAATCTTCTCCTCCCGAGCCACGCTATCTCCAGTAGGTCTGGGATGACTTTCATCAACTGCTCCCAGAGGACTCTGCCTCATTTCCAGCTGACAGCAAGTCTCCAGCACACTGAAGAAGGCTTATTCTCTCCCTTCTCTCACCCAGCCTCGGGGGGGGCAGGAACACTTAACACAATCCCATTAAACCATCCAGAAGAAACTCAACCCACCTGGGCCATGGCCCCATCTTTGCCCTTTCCATTCATTGGCAATCTCAGCATAAAGCACTTGTCGGAAGATTTCTTGGGTTTCCTTAAGTTCTTCTGCCAAGTTCTGATTAAAATCCTCCTAAGTGGTTTTCTCTTTATTCAATTTCCTAGAACTGAGAAGTAAAGGGGACCTGAGAACGGCACTGAATGCCAGAGCTAATAGCCACGAACACAGCTGGGCCATCTGAGTCTCCCACACCGAGTCATTAGGATCAATGGGAAATTGAAAGCGATTCTCTTCCCATCTCCCATATCAGACGATCAGCTCCCAGAGGAGACTGGGTTTTAATGGCCTTGCTCACTGGCAGGAGGCTGGCATCGCTTGCTCAACATGAGCTGCTGAGGCATCTCTTGCCAGGTGCTGCTTTAGAGCCACGTTTGAAATGGGCTGACCAGGGAGGACGGTTCCCAAAGGCTTTTGAGCAATGCACAACAGCTGGACAGTGGGCAAGAAGCAAAGCACAGCATAGTAACACAGGTCTCCATGCCCAGAAACGTCCAATTTACCAACACCCTGATCCCCCACCCCAACCTGACATGCTCTGCTTAATGACACTGGCTTCAAAAGAGGAGCCAATCACTCATCACAGTAGCTCCTTGTGCTACTGGCTTGGGATCTGCGCCAATTGGATCCCACTCCTTGCCCAGAAGTCTGGCTGCTTCTGTGGCCTGGAAGATGAAGCCATTGGTTTCTTGCCCAGAAACAACAGGCACCTGCAAGTCTGATTGCTCTCGTTCCTGTAGCCAAAGACTGGAGACCGTCGGGACACCACAAAGATGTGGTGCATCTCACCTGTCCTCTTCTCCCAGCCAAGAGCAGTCGAGGAGAGCCCCTTCCCTGCGGGAAGGCGGATGCATTTGACCCCAGGGCTCAAGCACGCCGGGAGCTTGGGTATGGAGGTGGTGCAACGGGAACGCCAAAACAGCCTCTGTTCACACAACAAGAAAAACCAGAACCAGATCTGCCACTGCCCTCTCCACCATGTCTTCCGCCTTTGAAGGGCCCCACAGAGGGAGGTGCTCCTGCCAGGAGCTAAGGCACTACTGTTATGGGGACAGCCTGGAAACCCCAAAATTTCTATTTTTTAATACCATGCACCTTCTTACATCCTTGGGGGAATGGGTAAACGCTGAACCTACTTACAGAGACCATGTGGATGGGACACAAGCTGGTACCATTAGCTATCGCTGAGTTATCTATCACAGGGAACACCAACAGCTCCTGTTTTCTTGGTCTGTAGGATGGAGCAGAGAGAACTGGCTGTGACCCCCTCAAGAGCTGGGTCTTTTCCTGGGACACGGCTCCTCCACAAATAAACTAGGCAGCAATCCGGCAAAGCCATGGTGCATTCGGTCACCCTTACACCAGAGGGTGGTTTCACATGCAGCCTTTGCTTTTCTGATGCAAGATCCAGTCCCTGCAGACAGAGCACGGCCTGAGAGCTGAACCACCTGCTCTCCCCGCCAGCAAGGGGCTTTAAGTCTTCCCCCAGGTCAGGGCAGCTAAGAAATGCTCTGCTCATGCTCTGCTCATGTAGGGTTTCTACCAAAAGGCTGGTTTCCTTCAGAAGAGCATTCAAAGCTCAGCCTCTCCAGCTCCCTCCACCCTGTACACAAAGCGGAGTATTAATAGCCAGCCTGGAAGACCACAAAACACTAAATACCTAAAGAGTTCCTGTATCTTGAAACGTTAATGCTAAGCAAAAAAAAGAAACCTTCCTGTTAGCAAACTGCTCAGCTCTGTGATATATATACACAGTTGTCTTCCTCCTCCCAAGCCACAGAACAGCAAACACCACTCGAAACCCTAAAATGTCGCTCTACTTACAAGGCATCCTATAGATCTGTTTGTCTCCCCAGCACCGGACGGGAGAGGCTTCACCAGCACATGCCAGCTCTTCTTGATGACTTCGTTACCACCTCAAAGAGCTGGCTGGTGCCCGGCCATCCTCCCCTTACAGGATCCTTTTCAGCCTTCCAAAGCTAGAACGTCCCAGCCCCAGCTCCTTCCTCTTCTTCCAAGGCTCACTTCCCCCCTCGATTGCTGGAGCTCAGCTCCGACACTGATATTCCCCCTTCTCTCCCATGGCTTTGCTCCCTTCTCCTTGCAAAGGGCCTCTCTTGCCACGCCATGGCAGGTCAAGGGGACAGGGTAGTGGAGATGTGGGGCTGTGCGCCCCGCTGGGGAGGGTGGGTCAGGACACCAAGCTGGCAGGGCAGCGCCAGCTGGAAATACTCGCTTGGAGCTGGTACAGGCACATTAGCTATGGCTCTCAGCATACACCATGCTCTGCATGGGACAACAAGGGCATCGCAGCCCCTTCGCTGTACCACGCCGGTGATGTGGCACCCCTGGAGGGGTTCAAGGCCAGGTTGGACAGGGCTTTGGGCAACCTGGTCTGGTGGGAGGTGTCCCTGCCCAGGGCAGGGGGTGCGACTAGATGATCTTTAAAGGTCCCTTCCAACCCAAACCATTCCATGATATATGACATGACTATTTTTGGGACGCCCTCCCCAGGGAACAAGCCCCTTTCGGGCAGCACACCCCATGCCTCCACTCGCTGCTGGGCAGATGCAGCTCTCCCTCCTCCAGCCCAACCAATGACAGGCTTGAACCCAGGACCGAACCCCGGCTCCGGGATCCTCTTTCAAGGGCTGAGCCCGAGGACGGTGGCTGCCAGCCCTGCGGCACACGGTTCACTCCAGAACAAGCCACATCCGTCTGTTAAAGAGATGAGCAAGGCCGTTCCCAGCGCGGGAGGCAGCATACCTGCATCCCAATGACTGGAGGGAGGGATGGGGGGGCGAGCAGGGGGGAGTCTGGGAACAGCATTGGTTTGCATAGCACCTGGGGGGCAAAAAAAAAAAAAATATCACAACACTGCATTTACATAGCTGACTGGGGGAGTGAGCTCCCCGGAATTAAATTACTTTCTAGCTTGAGAAAAAAAAACAAACAAAACAAAAAAACAGAATCACAGAATTAGTAGCTGTAATGGCGCGTTCTCCACCTAGAGCACCTTGGGTGCTCTCCCCAACAAAGTCTCCAAACAGGAGAGCATCCGATCCATCCAGAGGACAGGGGAAACTGAGGCACGGAGGCTCCAGTGTCAGCATCAATGAAGGGCAGCCAAGAGCCCTGACGGCTCCTCTTGCTTCCTCAGCACTGGACGGAAAGCGCTTCTGAGTTGTGTCACATCTCATCCCCTCGACAAGATGTAAAACATGGCAACCTCCATATCATGACCAGAATTAATACTTAAGCCTGCAAAGCGGGCTTGCTCTCCACATTATTCATCACAGCACGCTTCAAGGGACCCCAACTGAATGAGGGCCAGGCAGTATTTTAAAATAAATCTAGACACTTACTGAGTTTTAAGCCAATTTCAGCGTCAAGTGCAGGGGAAACATCAGCGGATACGAGCATGTGCCATCACCACACCGTATAAATTTGTGGTTACCATCTTCCTGCAAAGGGATTTTTCCCATCTGCAGCGCGCTGGGATGGAGCTGGCACCATTCAGCAAGGGAGGAGGAGAGACGGACAGCACAGGCACCATGTGCCCTCCTGGGTTGAGCCAAAGTCACCGCGAGCCCTGTGAGAGGCCGGTGGCTGGGCAGAGCCCCCGACCCGTTACACCCCGGCATCGCCCCGGCAAAGCCTCCATCTCTATCCCGCAGCAGCACCAGGGCTGCCCACGATCCATCCATCCCAGCGGCATGGCGTGCCCAGCTCTGCCAGCCACAACCTGAGCTCACCCTAGAAAACCCCGAGTGCCTTTATTTACATCAGATCAGTTCCCTGATCTGGTCCGTGGGCAGGAATGAGTAACAGGGACAGGAATATCTCAAGCAGATGTTGTCACCAAATACAACATAGCATCAGGCTGCTGGTAGCTTTAAATCATTTCGGAGCCCGGCAACTTCTTTCCAGCCCTGGGCTGTCTCTCCCCAGCTCTCTGACTCCAGCCGCTGGCTCAACATCTACGAGACATGGGGTGACTTTCCTCTTGCAGCCCGGCAAAGTCTCCGGCTCCAGGCGCTGATCACCACGAGGTGGGAATGTCACAAGAAGCCACCCCAGAAGTCCACTGCCATCACCTTTTATTTTGTGCAGGGGTGCTGCCTGCCATCAGCTCTGAATATTTGGGTGCCCTCTCGCCCAGCACATCTGCGAGGTCACCTACACACAAGGACTCACAGGGAAGATGGATTTCACGCCTCCAGCCTGAAGCATCCTCAAGAGGAACAGCAGAGCAACGCAGCGCCATGTTTTCAAGGCAAACATCAGGAAAACAGTGGCACAGAAGACGCCGTGCCTGCAGAAAACTGGGAAAAGGTGGCAAATCCCCAGCCAGCCAGCCTTTAGAAGCGGAGGAAGGGAAAAGCAGGCAGCACTTTGCTCAGCAGCCCTTTCCAGTGGCCTCCCTGGCTGTCGGGTGGAGAAGCAGCTTTGCTCATTAGCAGGTTATTCCTGGCACACTCCCCCTGCATCAGCTCCCGGCAGGGCCGCCGGAGCAGCTCCACGGGTTTTGAAGCCTTCGGGGTCGCGCGGCGCTTGAGACATGCGAATCTTCCTTTAAAGAAACCTCACTCAGGCAGATAAATGGCGCTGGGTAACTGGGGTCATTAGGCTAATAAGCAGCCACCGCCAGCCTGGAAGCAAAGCAACAAACACGAGTGAGTCTACCGGAGCTGGTTAGCCTCAAAATCTGACCCATCTCCAGCAGTTACCGTCTCCAGCAGAGAAGAAATAGGGTCCATGAGTCAGCAGGATCAATCACCCACCAGCCTTTTCATCAAAATCTCTAATCAAAGTGTCCGGGGAGAAAATTTGCAGCTCGCTGGCACCGAGGAAGCCATGCATGGACCCTGTCGAGAAGCAGCCGTCCCCCCCTCCATCAGCCTCCTAGTTAGCGCATTGTCATTCCGCTCTCGTGCTCTGGGAACAAGGAGATGTTTTCTCTGCTTTCCCAGCATGTCACCGTGTCCTTGCCGGGGAGCTGCAGGTCCTGCTTCCCACTCCAGCGGAGATGGGGCTGCGTTTTGGCACGACGTTCTATCAATCGTGATAGGGCAATGTCGACAGGTCGGGCATCAAAACTAACTCACCCCCCTTCACTAGTCCTTCCTAACGCTGCCAGGCAGGAAAGCAAATGGGGAGAGACGCGATTTTTCCTTTATAAAAACCTTCAGAGGTGGGATCAGCTGAAACTCCCAGCCTGCTACATCTAGTGGTTGTAAGAAAAAAAAGAAAAGCCCACATATAAATAACCTCTCAGCAGGAGCCAAAACTCAAAGACTAACCCCATGGTTTTAAGCAAACGAGGCCAATTTCCTCCTTTGTAGCTCCTGACACATGTTGGCCGCGTGCCCCCTTCTTGCCTTGTTCCTGCAGCAGAAGGCTCCAGGCGGCGGGCCTGGGGACGATAAGGAAACGAGCGGTGTCATTCCCGAGGCCTCCCAAGGCAGCCCTGTCAGCAGCTCTGGAGGCGGCCAATTCCAGCGTGGCTGGAGAAAAGGAATGAGGGCGAGAGGAGCGGGCAGGAGCCAGCAGCTGCCTGCACCCCCCACTGCTGCTTCCCAAGCTGCCAGTGCCGCTCCCTGGGAAGAGCCGAGCCCTGCGGAGCGAGGGGTGGGAAATGGCACCAGGATGGCTTCTGCCCAGGGTTTTTGGTACGAGCAGGTCCCTACCCCAAGCACTCAGTTTCTTGAATGCCCTAAAAATCCCAGGGGAAAGGGAATTACAGCTCTGAAGGGATGGACGGAGTGGGCTTTGAAGGGCCTGTAAAGCAAAAATTGTTTCCACTGAAAAGCCTCCAACTGGGAGTTTCTCCGCCCAAACTCTGGTCCCAAGACAACGAAACCCATGCTGGGCACTACCCATGGCATCTGGGTCAAAATCCCAAGGATGTCTCTGACGCACAAGGCCAGGACCAGCCCGCAACACCCCGGCCTGGCTTTGCCCCACATCAAGCGACTCGGCTTCCCAAACCACTACCTCAAACACAGAGGAGCCCTCCTCACCCTCACCTCGCTGGGCACCTTGGGTCAGAGCTGCTCAGGTTTTGCCAAAGCCTCGCATCAAACGTCTTGACATTTGGGGTGACAAAAGCTGTTTTGGCGTGTTGGGTTTTTTTGCAAGCAGAGAAGGCGCTCGGCATGCAGAGGGCTCGAGCCCTCAGCACGGCAGCCCTCTGCTCCCGTGCCGTTCCTCAGGGAGCAAACCGCTTTCAAACTGTTTTGTACGGGAGCAAAAGACAAAGAGCTGCTGGTGGAGGGTGAGATCAAGTCCAAAAAGAATGCATGCACAGCAGAGCTGGAAGCTCTGAGCAAGGTCAATCAGCTGCGCTGCTCTACTGGTGCCACCATCAGCTAGTGAAGAAGAGGACAAGGACTAAGAGACACCAAGAAGCTGGCCATGGCTGGGATACTGTGACAGAAGAGGCCACAGCAGAGCTGGAGCCCTTTAAACCCACCAGCAGGACAATGTAAAGCAGCAGCACAGTATCAGTGGCCACATCTCCACAGCCATGTGCAAGGAGCTGCCTCCACGATCAGGCTGGGGCCAAGCCCACGGCGGTGTCCAGGCTCTACCGAGAGCATCATTCTCTCTTTGAGGCGCAAAGCTGGAAGTAAATGCAATATCCAACGTACAATGATGTCCCTAAGAGAGTCTATGGCCATGTCCTGTTGGGCTTGGACCTAGCAGAGGTACTGCCTTCTGGGAAGTGGGAAGATCTCACCTTTTCAAGCTGGAGTCATCCAAACACCCCTTCACCCCAACCCTCGCCGCTCTATCAAACCTCATCCCTCCTACCAAAAATGGACAAAAAATAAAAATTTTTAAAAAAGAGGCAACCATGCTTTGATTCCAGGTAAAGAATTAATGTGTGGAGGATACCTAACACCTGGGGGGGTCATCCCACATCCCAGTCAGGCTGGGACAGCCACAACTGTAGGAACAGCGCTGAAGACACCATGCAGGTCTGCCTCTATGGGTTTAGAGGAAGGAGGTCTGCACAGATGACACCAAAGCCACGTTGCAAACTGCCAGACAAGGCAGCAGCAGCAGGGAGAGTCCAGGGATGTGTTTTTGGGGAGTATTTCTTTTTTGGCAGATGCCACCACTGTGGTGTAGCCACCCCACTTCCTCCACTGCCCTCTGATCTCCCAGCCACTGCTCCAACGCCACGCTGTCCTCCCACAGAACCAGAAGTGGATTTTCACACCAGCTTTGGGGCCAGTCCCCTACAGTGTTCCCCACTTTACAATGTCCCCTTGCCATTGGGCCACCCATGGCAGGGGATCTTCGCTTGGAGCAGGCGCAGGGCATAACCGTGCTGCGTTTGGGGTGGGAAATTCAGGGCGAAAAAATGCACCGGTGGCTTCTACCCCCTCTCCCGCAAAGGGACAGGACTGAATCCACCTCCTTGCTGCCCGAAACCACAGTACACGTGACTCGGAGAGGCTTTTCAGAAGAGTTGAGTCTCCAGCGGCTTCTGTTTGCCTTTCCCTTGTTTGCAGCAGCGTCTCATCTGGACGCTCGTCAGAAGAGGAGGAAAAAAAAAAAAGGGAAAAAAAACCCGCCCTCCTCCTGCTGAACAACCTCTCAATCAAAACAAAGCCGGAGCGGCAGCCAAGAGCTGGGAGGCTCTTTTGTTTAATGCTTAACATCCCCTGGACGGGCCGGCTCGCCCCAGCGCGCGAGGAGCGGGGTGCCAGGGGCGATGGTGTGGGCGGCGAGCTGGGGTGGTGAGTCGGCAAGCAAGCGCCCGCCGCCCCAGCCAACCAGCCCCAGGGCCAGCTCAGCCACACGAAAGCAGACGGTGGGGCAGGCGGCAAAAACAGGCTTCCTAAGCCTGGCCGGCACCACTGCTCCCTGCACGGCCATTTTGCTGAGCATGGCCACTTGTGGAGAGCAGCTGTTCCCTCCCAAACACGGGTGCCCCCCCCAAAACCAACCCCTGGCTCAGCGCTGGCCATCCCCAGTGGCCCATGGCTTGCTGTCCACCACACCAGGGATAGAGCCGGTTGCTGGTCCACACGCTCCAGACACGGGTGCATCAGCACAGGCTCGTTTCACTGCAAGAAGCGTTAAGCTCCCATTCCTGCCCCCCCAAATATCTTCTGGGGCTCCAGCAGCATAGGCCACTGCAAGGAGCTGCCCAGGCACCCCGCAGCCCGAGGGAAACCTGTGCTCGGTGCTCAGCCCACCCCAGAGGCCCTGGGAGGTCTCGGCAGGGTTAATGCCAACAGGTTTCACCACGATCAGCCCCATCCCTGGCGAAGTTATGGCTTGTGTCCCGACACACTGATGGCATCGGGTTCGAGGAGGGTAGAGAACAAGCCAGGGCATGCTGCAACAGGAGGCTGGGTACGGCCAAGAAGACGCACCTAGAAAAAAGGCGTTTGGGATATTGAGTTCCTGAGGCTTCACCCCAGGAAGCAACAACCACAAGAGCCATGGGGTCACACCGGGAAAACATCTCCCACCGAGTCCACAGGCCGTGTCCACCAGCTCCATCCCTGTGGTGTGAGACATGGGAGCAAGGGTGATCTCACCCGTGGACACCACGCCGGCTCGAGCACCTGCTGACATGAAAGGGCATCTGAAAAAAAACCAAAGCGAAGCTCTTTCCCAGACCCAGTGAGGACTGGAGGGCTGCAAAACCCTACAGTGAGGTATTTAAAGAGCACAAAAGCAGGAGGGGCAAACGGTGAGCTGACTGTGGCACCGAAGCACCTCATCAAGGGAAAAACACTCGCTGCTACAGTGCTCTTTAATCCTGCCAAGGAGGTACAACAAAACCTCCTGGCTGGAGGCTGACTGCTCAGCATGCACGTATGCACAGACAGGTCACCTACCCGGCGCGCTGGAGCCGGTGGAGGGAGAAATGGTCTCTTTGTCCATCCCCAGATGGAGACCAGCCTCCCTGCCCGAGAGGGAAGCCGGAGAAGCACAGGGTTAAGCAGAGGACAAGCTGTCGGAGACCAAAGGTTGGGCTGAGTCACGTTGTGGCTGTTCCTGTTTCAGTCTGAGCAAGTTTCTCGCTTCCCAGGCAGGGTTTGTCCCCAGGCCTGCAGGAACCTGTCCCATTCATCCCCCCAACACGCTCGCCGAAGGAGCTGCCCTCCCACAGCCACCTCCACTCTTCATTTGTCCTCCAGAGTCCGGTTAGCAGCATCTCTGCAGCTTTCAGGAGATAGGAACAGCTCAACGCCACTGCCCACCTCCATCCTCCACCCTGCCATGGTCACTGGCCCATTCTCAGGCTCTTCTTCAAGCAATAAACTGCTTTCCCACCCCTCGCCATGCAGCCACCTTTCTTCTCCTCGTCCACGGGTTTCCCAACCCAAAAGAAGCCATCTAGCTGCCTCCAGGAAGCTAAAAAAACACAGCTGGTATTTCCTCCTGAGCCCAAACCCGACACGTTCTCTGGCAGATCCAGACCTTAAATCACTTCTCAAAACAGGGCTCAACCCTCCAGGTTGAGCCTTCATCCATGTCGCTGTACCTGAATCTGGACAAGTAAAATGGCAGAACTGTCCTCACGGGATATCTGTACAGAGATGATAAAATGGTTTGGGTTGCACGGGACCTTCAGAGATCAGCTAGTCCAATGCCCTGCCATGGGCAGGGACATCTTTCACCAGACCAGGTTGCCCAAAGCCCTGTCCAACCTGACCTTGAACACCTCCAGGGATGGGGCAGCCACAATGTCTTTGAACAACCTGTTCAGTGTCTCACCACCTTCATTGTAAAACGTTTCTTCCTTATGTCCAACCTAAACCTACCCTCTCTCAGTTTAAAACTGCCATCCCTTGTCCTGTCACTGTAGGCCCTGGTAAAAAAATCTCTCTCCACCATTCTTACAAGCCCCCTACAGCCCAGGCCGGGTCTCACCAGAGCGGAGCAGAGGAGCAGAAAATCACCTCCCTCCACCTGCCAGATACGCTTCTTTGGATGCAGCCCAGGATAGGGTTGGCTTTCTGGGCTGCAAGCTCACATTACCAGCTCATGTCCAATTTGTCACCCACCAGTATCTCCAGGTCCTCCTCCGCAGGGCTGCTCTCAATCCACTCACCCCCACTCTGTACTGATAGCGGGGACTGCCCCAGCCCAGGGGCACTTGGCCTGGTTGAACCTCACGAGGTTCACACTGGCCCACTCCTCCAGTCTGACAAGGTTCATGATGTTTGGTCCCTGTCTTCATAATCTCCTCTTTGCTTTGGCATTTCTACCTGCAGAGGGTCTTTGTGGCTAAATCAGCGAAAGACAGACGAGCAAAAACACAGGAAAAGCCACGCAGGGTATGACCAAAGGCCCAGCCAGCCCCCATGCTGGCTCTGTCAGCAGCCAGCAGCAGAAGGAACATAACAGTCAAGCATGTTGACATCCTACCCAAACTACTTCCCAAGTAGTTGCCCTCCTCGGGCTTTTCCCAAGCCGAAGATACCCCCCCAATGGGTTCCTCCTCCACAAACCCACCCAGGTGCCCCAGAGCATCAGTGAACTTTCAGCATCCGCAGCTTTTTGCAGCAGCATTCAAGTCCATCATCCAAAACAGCACCTGCCCCTCTTCCCTGTTTCCTTCACTCTGGTTCTGCTGCTGGGAAGGGTGAGGAAACAGCACATCTTCTCCACACCACTCCTTAGTTTTACAGGCTTTGGTCGCCTGCCCCAGGAGCCTTTCTCTCCAGCAGAGGAAACACTGACCTACTTAGCAGCTCTTCTCCCAGAGACATCCATGGCTGGCCATCCCCACCACCCTTCTCTCTGTATATGCTCTATCTTTTTGCAGATGGAAAAAAAAAATAAATCTCTCCAACATCTCACTGGTCTCAGCAACTCTCCTAAATCCGCCGAGCACCTCCCATCCATCCTTTCCCACCACCCAGCATCGCCATCCCCACACCAAAGCAGAAATCCTCCCAGGGAGCCACCAGCTGCCAACACGGTGACACACACCCAATACCCCTCCAATCGCTCTCCCAACACCCCAACGCGTGTTGATGGCGATGGTACTGAGCCACCCCGCAGGCACACACTCGTGATGCTCACCCCATGCACAGCAAACACGTGGCTTCCCGGGAACGGGCCAGCAACACCACGCGCGCAGGTAACGTGGAGGAGCTTCTGCTCCAAGCACAAAGAACTCTACGCACTCAAAGTCTTCCCCCATCTGCCCACAGAAATCACATCAGCCACTGCAATTACTGAAAAACAACCTAATCAAGCTGCTGTTCCAGTGGCTGTATCTAGAAATGGCTGCGCAGCCACCCAGACCCGCTCGGACGGAGAGACAGCCGTTCACCCCGTCGGCTGCATGCTGTTGGCAGGGCTCTTCACACCCCTGGCGACCTGGAAGAGCAGCTTTGCCGGCTCAGCATCGTTGCTGTGTGTTAACAGAGGAGTGACACGTGAAAAAATTACCCACAGCAACTCGTTGGCCTGAGGCTGATTGTCACCACAAGTGGGACAAAGCCCACGTACCAACGGCAGACCAAGAAACGAGGCGGTAACTCCTGTCAACCCTGCACCTCGTGCTTGCCTGCGCACCCACACAGATCCCACATTTACTAACACGGTAAGGTCTCCTTCTCTGCAAATGATGCAACCAGAGAGAAATAAATTCCTCCAGGAGCTCCAAGGAGCTTTGACACGCAAGGTGAAGCCACCGGGAAGCAGAGCACAGCAGCAACATACACTGCACTGTCGGCAGCTGGAGCAGACACAGGACAGGGACATCACCTTCACCGCCAGCCCAGGCTCCTCCCGCAGAGCGACAGGAGCTGGAGGGGCTTGGACCTGCTCAGCACAACCACAGAGTCGAAGAAACCAAATCCTCGAGGGTAGAGCAGGATGGTACCCTGACGCATGGTGACTGCAGGCTATTTGCCGGTGCGTGGCTCCCAGAAGCCAGGCACAGCTTGACTGGTGCCTTCCCATCACCGTGTCCAGATCCCAGCACATCACATGGCCAAACTGCCTTCACGCCAGAATGAGAAGGCACCAGCCCTACATCAGCACTGGCCCAAATGGCGCTCCGACTCCCTCGTCACCCACTACAGCACATCCGTAGCCAGGAGACAATGCCACCTCCCCGCGCACCCCAACACCTTTCTTACCTTCTCCGACTTCACCTTTTTCAGCTGCCGGCACTCACTTTCCCCATCCTCCAGCTCCGACTTAACTCCCAAAGGATTGAGCGCAGCTCCCGTGTCAATAGCTATACTCCCAAGCTGCTCGGCAGCAGCAGACTCTGTCCCCTGGCCCCCATCATACTGTCCCACCCTCACTGCCAGGGCCAGGGGCTGCAGCATGCTGGGCTCCTTCTCCACTGCAGCCCCCGCACCCTCACTCCTTTCCTTCTTGCTTTTGGATGAGCCGCCCTCCTTCTCTTTCTTGGAGCCGGCCACGCTGCGAGATGCCTTGGCCGACTTCTCCGAGCCCTTCGGGGTGACGGCAGGCACCAAACTGCCCGAGTTTGCGCCATCCCCAGAACGTCCTTGAGCCTCCTTCTTGCCACCAGCTCCCTCGCTGGGAGTGAACAAGGAGGTCCCCGGGGTTGGCTTGCCACTGTCCTTGCTACTCTTGCTCCTTTTCGACTTGGATTTGCCCTCCTTGCCCTGAGGGCCCGGCACCGGGCTCACAAACTTGATGTTATCTGGTAGGGTTGCCACCGCGTTGGGTGCCGGGAGCCCCACCTCTTTGGAGCCCGACATTTCCAATTTCTGCTGATCCTTCTCCAAATCAGCGTCCAGGTCAATGATGAGATTCCCTACGCCAATGTCCCACTCATCCCCGCTGTCGTACGTCTCAACCGGGTTCGCATCAATTCCTTTCCCTCCGGAAGCTCCGCTGCTCAAGGACATCTTAGAGTTAACGGCCCCTCACGGTTCAAGGCTCTTCCCTGCCTCCACACCCTGGGGGTCACCTACGTCCTCAAGGGGCTTCCAGCGGTCGGGGTCTGCCCAGGTGACGGCATCGCTGCTGGAAGGGAGAGCAAAGAGAACAGGGTTACACACGAGGAGCCCCAGACAGGTGGATATGCCTTCACGGGCAGCCACACCTGCACACAGGAGAGGTCCTGGGCAGGTTGAAAGCCCCCAGCCTCCCAAATCCCCCATTGCACAGTGTGAGGCAGCATCCTCCTGCCACCCTCCCAGGCCGGGGGCTGCTCCTTGGCCATCCCCGCAGCAGCAGCCATCTGGCACCCGTCCCTCGATCAATACCAGCCCTGGCAGGTCACAGCACTCGGCTCCAACAAGACATTACTCACACGTTTCCCTGCTCGCCATTTCCCTCTGAATTATTGAGCACTGCCCCTGGGAGGGAGGATTGATTCCTCTCCTGCCGATGCCACCCGGGGGGAGGGCTCCTCTCCGCGCCAGCCTCGCTGCGAGGGATGAGAGCCACTCGCCGGGGAAGCCGAGTGTCTCGGTGGGAAATAAATCCCAAGCTTCAGAGAGCCTGCCACACTCAGACACATCAGAGCAGCCGCCAAAGGCCAAATGGCAGCGGGAAGCGCTGGGTTTCCATCCTGCACCTCCAGGCAGCACAACATGGCACTCGGCTTTAGCACGTTAAACCACCATCACCTCCACCATGATGAGCCACCCAGCAGGCTCTGAAGGATGGGAAATTGCATGGGTACCTGGTCTTAACTGGGAAGAGTGGGACCAGCCGAACCTGCCCACACCATGGACAACCCCGGCTAGCCCAAAATTTCTCCTCCCGGCTTCCAGCCCCTTGCCCTCCCTGCTCTCAGACACATCGTATTCTGCCCCGTGCCCGGAGGCAGCAACACGGGGGCAGGAAAACAAAAAAGACACCCACACGCAACCCAAAAAAGCACCGGAGTCACTCGCTGAGATTAGCTCGTGGCAATTACACCGACAAGATATAATTAACACATGAAACAGCTTCTTCCCAGCAGCCACCCGGCCAGCTACTTGGCCCCAGCCACCCGCTCTCCAGGTCTCTTAAGAAATCCTTGGCCACCCATTTGGATGAAGCTCCTCTCCAGCAGCACTGTCCTCCCCTTCCCCACCGAGCTCCGGGCCTGCTGGCTCCTGGGCCTATTTACAAGCAAGACTTCAAAAATAGGTGACAAAGAGAAATGAGAAGAAAAAAAAAAACAACAAAACCCAAAACCCACACATGCACAAATTTCTTCAAACCCCAGCAGGCAGGAGCCTGGAAAGCAGCTTCATGGTGTGTTTCCAGAGATGCAAACACTGTAAAAATGCCAGGGATTCTTTCATCAGACAGGCTGCCGCAGCCAGACCATTTTCCATCTGCTCCCCACAGCATCCCCAGCTCTGAACAGCTAATAATCCGCTCTCTGACAGGTCATTACGGAGATTTTTAACCCCAGAAGCCAGGGGCTAGCATGCAAGCTGGAAATGAAAAGCACTGACCTCTCATTTCAGCGGCAGAGAAAGTGCCGAATCAGGAGATCACTTTGTGCACCGGAGTCACTAACGGCTTCCCAAAGCCACACCATGTGTTTCTCTTGCCTCCTCCTCTTCCTCCTCCTCTTCCTCCTGCCCCAGCAGCCGCTCCCCAGCCCCGAGCCGGGGCTTCCAGCCTGACTCCACTGGCCTGCCTCTCCAGAGCCCCCCTCTGAACCACCGATGGGCACCCACCATCCATCTCCACCCAGCGCCACAGCCAGCTGCCTTTGTGCCACAGATCCGCAGCCATTCCTTTGTCCGGATGGGCAAAGCCGGTAACAAGGCGGATGAACCACATTTTTATCTGGTAGCAGCCTCTTCGTGGCCCAAAGCTGAGGCACAGCGTCCAGCCATGGCCCCGGACAGGGCTCGGGGACACAGTGCTGCCGCGCAGGACCAACACACCGGGTGAGGACAAGGCTTAGCCTCCAACCCCAAGAGCTGCCCACCCAAGGCTGGAGCATGCAAAGGGCCACGGCCGGCTCAGATCAGAGGGACAGATGGATGAGGATCTGGCCTCACAGTCCCAGGAAGGTGACGGACAATCCGCAGGGTTGTATTGCAACAGGCACAGCATCACCTGCTCCACGCAACGCCTCCACAACGCTGGCTTGGACAGCTCTCAGCTCACACCGGGGAACTTGCAACTCACCTTGCTGCTTTAGGTGCGCGTATGTGCATGCATGCACACATATACATAAGTATTATTTAGATATATGAAATAAGGAGAGCAGATGAGCAGGACTCTGGTCTGAAACTATGCAAACAGCAGCAGCATTTGCCAATTCCTACCACAACAAAAGGAAGAAGGAGCCCAGAAGTCCGCTGGGTCCCCAGCGATGAGAGAGCCAGGAACAATCAAAGGGTTAGAAAACAAGAGGAGAAAAAACATTCACCCTACAGAGGAGGCGTCGAGGGAGCCCGGGTTCTGCTAATGCAGAGGGAAGGGAACCGCAAACAGGAGGGACGAGAACAGACTGGATTTGCAGGAGCAGAGGAAAGGCAGATGGTGTTGAGAGGGGGGCAGGGAGCTCGAGATGTGCCACCTTGGGAAGAGGGGCCAGGGCAGGGATTGGGCCCCTTCCAGCCCGGGGCTGAAGACCAGGACCCCCGATCCAGGGGGGATCCCCTGCAAGTCATCCATTGCACGTGGCTCTACAGTATTTCGCACAGCTCAAACACCTCCTCCCTGAAATTCCCATCCTGATTCCCTGTTTCTCTTCTCCAAAGAGCTGCTCTCGTAGGCTCAACCTCTGCAGCCAGAGGAGCATTCCAGGTCCCTCTCCCGAGCAAGACCCCCAGGGACCCCTGGCCTGCCACACTGTTGCTATTTGGGGCAGACGGGAATCCCTGGCTCCCGCAGCCCACAGACCAGAGATGGAGGTCCCTTTCTCACCGGCTGCTTTGCTCAAGCTGGAAAAGCACTGGGTGCTATCCAGACCCTCCTGCCGAGGGGGAGTAACGCCACCACAAATCACTGCATCTCAGAAAACAGAGCGAGGAGATTGATTCAGCTATAAACGTGTCCTTCCCCTTACCTCCTGCCATGGCAGGATTGATCCCCGCACAACATGAAAAGCATGTGCTCACTTGTTGGCCTGGAGACCTGCCAACAAAGCGTTTTAAGAGCAGTCCTGGAGCGCAGATCCTGCAAGGAGACAGCTTTCTGCTTGGGAATGCTGCACACACACAGCACCAGACATGAATAATTCAGCTCCATTAGGTGCCCAAGACCTCTGCAATCCACATCTATGGGCTGGGACGGAGCCAACCATATTAAGAGACAAACCTGAAAGTTCACTTTCAGAGCTGCAAACACACCTAGAGAAAAGCTATTCAAACAGAATAGCTCGCCTTCAAAAAGGGAGCAAGGAAACCACAAGAGCCTCCAGCTCTTTGTGCTTAAAACACACGCAGGATGCTGGGCAGCAAACCCGCTGAGCCCGCGCTGCTCCCGCTTTCTCTACCGGTTTACCGGAGGCCAAGAAACCAAAGCGGGGCAGGATTGAGTGCCCAAGGGCGGCAAGACACAGGAGAAAGCTCTTCTGGTAACACCCAGCCCACACATAGGGAGACTGTCTCATACCCATGTGCTCCAGCCTGCAGCGCTCTGGGATCAGCCTCTGGTGGCTTCCAGACATGACCGACTGCAATTTTCACCCTGATTAACTTTCAGGAATGCCCGCAAGAAGGAGCAGCAAAGATGACGAAGGAAGTGGGGGGGGGGGGGGGGGGGGGGGGGGCAGAAAAAATTCTCCAGGACGCAGCGTTTCCTCCAGCGGGGCACAAGGCAGGGAGTGGAGGGTTTTGGCGAGATGCTTGTCCTGACCAGGAGAGCAAACAGACCCCTCCGCTCCTTCCCAAGAGGAAGCAAAGGCAATGCCAGCAGCTGGGGAAGAGCATCCATGGAAGAGATGCTGCTGCCCCCCCCCCCTCCCCACACCCGCTCGCCAAGACCCCGGAGGGCTCGCCGGGAGCCCCCAGCCCCGCTCCACCAAGGGGCCGTGGTGCCGAGGCCCTTCCTCCCGCCGCTGGCAGGCAGCCGGCAGCTCTCCCCATACGCTGCCTCCACACAAGATCCCTTTTTGTTTCCTTTTACGACTAAAGAAACTCGGGGCCATGGCAGGGATGGGGGGGGGAAATGCGCCTCCCTTTCCTGAGCTGCCACGCTCGCTCCCAACTCGGCTCCTACCACCACGTTTGTAATCCCCCAGCTGGGCTTGTTTGGGTTGGATTTTTTGTTAAGTAACTCCCAAGTCTTTTCTGCAGATTTCTTTTTAAGATGTTCCCCCTCTCTCCCCGCCCCCTCTTCTCTAGAGATGGGGGAGAAAAAAAAAAAAAGAAAAAAAAGAGAGAGAAAAAAAGAGAAATGTTGAACGTGAGCCAGCTGGCACGCACAAGAGGAGACGGAGAAATCTGCACAAAGGAGCTTCCTCACTCACTTGCTGCTTTCAGCTCAAGAAATCACGTAGGGGAGGAGGGTTTGCTCTCCCCTATACATCAGTCAAGCCATAGCAGACAAAGGAGGATTTACCATGACACCCTCCAGAACTGTCATCCAACGGGGGCAGGATCCCTCCATCGCCTTCGCCCAGCGGGAGTCCGAGCTGTTGCAAAACACGCCAAAGCGCAGGGCTTCAAAACAAGCTGTTCAATGTGGAATTAAGCAAGATTTTGAATGGAGGAGCTGAGCTCCCACCTCCTCACTCGCACAAGGCGCCGGGAGAACTTCGATGGCTCTCAGGGCCGAGCAGGACAGCGCCGGCAAGCTGCCAGGAGGGAGAAGGCTGAACCCAATTTGAATAAAATGGAGCCACCCTTCTTTTTTTAATATGGAGGTGCACCCCACCAAGACTACATCTTCCAGCATGCACTGCAACTGGAGCACCCGGAGAGATGTCGAGAAACTTATGCCGGGACTCCAAGTTTCCGTCGGCTGAGCCTTGACACTGGAGATGAACCTGACACAGGGCAGCACTCGAGTCATGAGTCATTTGTTGGCATTCTTGAGAAAAGCCTGAAATATTTCAGTCCAGGCATTACAAAAGCAGGATGGACAAGGTCAGTGGAAGAAGCTGGAGATGGAGGAAGATGGGAGAGGTCAGCAAAGTTCTCTTCAGCATAGGGGTGGCCATGCACTCACTCTACCTGGAGCAAAACTCAGGAGATTTATCAGCCACAACACCCACCTGCTACCAAACACACATTCGAGTGTCAACTTCACATTCATCAACAGTCAAAAAGACACAGCTCGGATCAAAACTCAACCTCACATCCACCCCCATCCGCTCATGACCTTAAAACATGACCTTTATGGCAACGTTCAACCAGTCTAGGGCACACAAAGCAACCCAGCAAAACTGTAGATCCAAGATGCCAGATCTCAACCCGACTGTGTTTGAAGAAAACACTTTACCAGATTAGCTGAAATTCAGCATTTGCTTCTTACTGACACTTCTTTAACCGCAACCCCAAACAGGCATTGAGGAAACACTCAATCAAGGCTGAAAAACCCAACATTCTTGAACGCAGCTTGATAACTAAGCCACCCTGGGCAGACACTCTTGTTTCCCTCAACTCCCAACAAGCCAAAAAAGTCACCGATACACAAGGCACACAAAAAGGGGGAAAATGAAAAGGAAGAAACGTTTCAGGCCTTCCTTTATATCACAAAATGGGGAAAACTGGAACAAGTTCCTCTTTAATCCTCCCATCGCTCTTGAAGTGTCATCACAAAAGTCCTAATTTTGCCTTTGTTCATGCCTCAAGAGCCCATGGTTCCTCAGATGTACAATTATTTGATTTTGATGTCTCTCAACCCTAGCACTTCTGTACTGAACAAAACGCGACTCAGATTTCCTCTGCCAACACTAAGGGAAGTTCAGAGCTTCATATTTGAAGAAAACTAATGTCGAGAGAAACATCACTCAAATGCACGGTCCTCGGCTCAAGCAGGAGGCACATCAAATACCTTCAAACCTACACAAAGGTACCAAATATCACTTCATTTCATTCCTGTAAAGGACAGCAGGCAAACGTCACCTTCTCAGTATGCCCACCTGCTCTCTGCTGAATCGCACTGCTGGAGTCACTTCTCCAGTGGGAAGCTGAGGAAGCACCATCATTACACAGAAGCTGGAACATATGCATCAACACGACTCAGGTCACAGAACTGTAGAGCAGCCCAGGCTGGAAGGGACCTTGAAAGGTCACCTGCTCCAACCTTTCTTAGGAAAGGCAGCCCAGATGAGATTATCTACCACCCTGTCCACTTGCATCTTGAACACCTCCAGCGATGGGAACTCTACCATGTCCCTGAGGAGGTTCTTCCAGTGAGTGATTGTTCTCACTGTAAAAAATTTCTTTCTTATGTTGAGATGAAACCTCTCTCCTGGTGCATCTTGTATCTGGTGCCCCTTGACTTCTCCATGTGACTCCATGTGAAGACAGAGCCTCTGTCCTCTTTGTAGCCACCCTTCAAGTCCAGCAACTTGCCCACGTGCACTGAGCTCCTACGAAGAGCTGACAGATCTCCTGCCGGGCAGGAGCCAGGTTTGCAGGACTAGTCACAGCGGTGGGATAAAGCAGCAGCACAGACTAGAGGAGCATCAAGCACAGCTATGGCAGATGAGAGCCATGCCAGCACTTCGTCATGACTCTCATGGCAGCATCCTGTGCAAGCCATGTCCCCTTCGCAAGCCTCTTGCTGCGGAGATGAGCAGGTAGTTCATCACCATCTACTGAGATGAGCAGGTAGCAGCAAGGCTCAGGCTTGGCTGTTCCTCTGGATGCTGGCTGGCCTTAGCCTGCTCATCCGAAAACACCAGGCTAGACCTCTTCCAGCAAGCACGACCTTGCAGATTTCAAAAATCCCTGAGAGCTGAAAATGGCCCAGAGCTTTCTCAGCAGCCCCAGCACTCAGATCCACATCCATAAACATAAACTGGTGCCCAGCGCTCTTAACATTAGGCTGTACTGGGAAAGAGGAACTGAAAAACCCACATGCGTGGGAGAAAAAGCATTCGGTGGGTAAAACAGAGCCAGCTTCCTTCCTGCAAGCTCAGCTCTCAGACCTATCCTGAATTAGGCACACCGAACTGGGATTTAGTCCTCACCAAGTAACTGCCATGCCCAGACCTGCACGCAATGGTTTAACAGTAAGTAGAATCACAACCCCATCTTCGCCCAAAACCTGCATGCCCCGCTCGCCCCGCCATCCCCACGTGCCACCCTGCGTGACTGCAGGTGTCACAGCGTCACCGGCGCGTAGCTGGCAGGAGCGGAGAGGCATCACCGCCAGGTTTGGCTGCCCAAGGCTGACACACCCACCACTGGCAGCTACATGGTGGCAAAGGCAAAAAGCAACCCTGTGAGCAATAACCAGCCAGGATTAACTCGGAAGCGCTTCAGATGAGTTTAGGCTAGACAAGCCATCACGCTACGGCTCATCGGAGGCACTGCCGGCAGCACCGGCCACGGCCCGGCTGCTCTCCTGCCGCCGCAACGCCCGGTCTTGTTGAACCCAGCCAGCCATGCTGCCGCTGGCTGTTGCCAAAAATAACATTAAACACTCAAAACAGGACATCTGAGCAAATTCATTTGGCACCAAGCTCTGCAACGCGATGCTTCCCATAGGGACAAACCTGGGGGTTGATTGTCCCTCCAGCAGAGAGCTGGTTTCCACCAGGAAAGCGGAGCAGCCGTGAGGATTTAAAACCGGTCTGGTAACACCCTCGCTAACCCCAACACAGAAGTGAACTGATTTACGAGAGGCTTAAAGATATCTGAACCAGTGGCCTGTCCTCACATGCAACCTAGACGGGGGTAGAGAGCATGTAAAAATAACCAAAAAGGCTTACAAATTTCAGATAAAGCTCCGCACAGGCTGGAAGATTGCCAGCAGCCTGAGAAAGTCGGCAGTGAGAGGAAGCAGCAAGATGGATGTGACCAGGAAAGATCCCTGAAGCATCAGTCACGGAGATGGGAAGAAAGAAGAGCTGGCAAACACTAAAGACAACCAACGGGCATAAATAACTGCTGGAGTAAGTGCTGGATAAAAAGGAGCTCGCCCTTTTCCCCTTGCTCGCCCAATGCCATTGGCAGGGTTGCAGAAAGGCAGCTCGAGCTCCTGGGCATTGGTGGGAGCAGAGCAGGCACCTCTGAACCAGCCATTTGTACCCTTCCCTTATGGGCTTTGGAGGTGGTGAGGCTCCTCACCTCGCTCCTGGCCACCCCGGTATCCCTGCTGTGCCCCAGCCCCACGGTGGTCCCCGTCCCAAGCTGGGGCTCTCACGGCTGCAGCCACATGGGTTTCCAACGAGGATCACCCTCCACAGTGGTACCGCAGGAAAGGGAAACCACCAGCTGCACTGGCAGAGGCAGGGAGGGATCCATGCTGAAGTCGACATCTTATTTCTGTCTCCTCTGTCCCAAGGAAGAGCGCCGGAGGGACCCCAGCATAGAGATGCCCGGTTGAGTGGTGGCTCCGAGGCACAGCCCTGCCTCGACAGGAGTGAGGGATGCAGCAGCGCAGTTTGGAGAGGACGGACAGACGCTGGCTTCCTTGCTCCCAGGTTGCTCCCAGGGAAGGGACAGCTTCTGGGCTTTATTTTTACTTTCAGGAGAAGAGCACGCAGGCAGCCTTGGCCGTTTCCCAGGCTTCTGAAGAGGACAAACATCTCCCCAGTGCTCCAAAAATGAAGGAGGTGACACTTCACCAATTAATGCCTTTAATTCCCTCCATTCAATAACCAATTAGGGCACCTTGGCTACACGAGCTAAGGCTCCATTTGCAGCAGAGGACCGGACGGGCGGCCGTGATCTCTCTTGCTGTCAAACCATCAGCCTGGGAACACTTTGGGAAAAACCAACCAGACTGGGAAGTAAAGGAGGAGGGAAGGCGTACGCAGACAGGGACAAATGCAAGCACAGCAAGCACCACGCCAAGAAATCCCTTCTTTTTCCTTTTTTTTTTTTTTCCCCAGGAGGGATAATAAATAGGTGTGTTTCACAGATTAATAAAGCACATTCGCAAAGCTATGATATACATCAGAAAGTTGCTAATTCACGCTAATGACCCATTGCAAATTGCCGAATTTTGTGAATTAGCCAGCATGTAAAGGAATACAATAAAAGACAGCAAGAAGCATGCATCAAAGTGTGTTTGGCTTACTTTGGTAGTCGTAGTTCACTTTTAATTACTTGTGGCGATAGGTACAGAGGGAAACGACGCGAAACCCCCAAAAAATTAACAGGGAATCTTCACCATGGCATCAGCTACCCTATCCTTGGGGAGGGAGCAGTAATTCTCCTGGAGATTTGTAAGTCTCTGCCTCCTCAATCGAATTCATGGCGGTTAACATTAGCTAAGCCATTACACACCTCATTTTCACTCCTTTAAAAGCTGCAGAGCAGGCTCCTCCCAAGATGCCCTTTCTCTCTCCCCTTGGAGAAGCACCGGGATAACTCCCAGCCAAATCTTCGGACAAGCCAGGAACGCTCCATTTAATTAAAACCACAAACAGGCTTGGCAAATTCATTAAAATCAAACTGCCTTGTTTTGTTATCAATAAATCGGCACAGCCACGCAAAGAGAACAGACGTTGCACGTGATGTAGCGCTGCACAAAGATACCATCCATCTGCCCTCGAAGAGCCGCCGAGCTGGCCCTGGAACGGCTCGGAGGGAAAATCCGACGCCGCAAAACCTTTCTGTGCCCTTGATGTGCTCGGAGAAGGAGTGGCATAAAGGGACAACAGTATCTTTCCTTTTTCTTCATTTTCTTACTCCATAAACAAGGAAATGAATCGTAGAAGTTGAGCATTTAATGTTTGAATACAAAATACCAAGATTCTCCTGAAATTATCCTTATTCATCCACAAAAAAGTACTCGCATCCTTTTACACCCTCTCCCTACAGGCACAGCACATCTGAGCTGACGCTTAGTCAGCTACGTCAGTAATTTTTGTGCACGTGAAGGACACTCAGCTGCAACAACAGCAAAACAACCTCTTGGTTTCGTCTCAAAAACTGATTTTTTTTTTTTCACCAAAACCCAGAAGTTAAATAGGTGCTTCCTTTAAAGAAATTATATAAATTTTTAAAAATCAGAGTCACAGAGCAAGTTTCTCAGTCAGACAGACGTTCCCTAGTTTCTTTACCGCAGGACCATTGGAGCAAAGCCCTACTCCTTCCTCTGAAACCACGTCGCACCACAAGGCACTGATCCTCATTAGCAGGAAAGCGCATTTTTGATACAATCGCGTGGCAAAAAAAGCCACGTCCCAGTGGGATCTTTTTTCCCGCCCTTCGTCCAAACCAAGCATCACCCTTTCCTCCTCTGAGCCAACCCAGCACGGGGATGTGGAGCAGACCGGCTGCTGACAGGGTGGCCAAAGCTCGGGTTCAGCAGCTACACAGGGCCACCGATGAGGTCCCAGGGCAGCCACGTGCTCCACACCGGCTCATCTACCTACACTTGATCCTACAAAAGACCCTTCACACCCAGATGAGCTCCTCAACATACCCCACATACCCAAAACCCTGCCGGAGTCAGGCACCCTCGTACGATGGCATCATCCTCCCTCTGGCCGCCACCACCACCACAGCAGAAGCATCCAAATTATGACTTTCCCGAACAAGCACACAAGCTCCATGGGGAAGCGATCAGCTTTCCCCATCCCCAGAGAGCCCACACACGCTTGACCTGTGCCTGTGAACGATCAGAAGAGGCGTCACAGGAGAACTGCAGATGGCCCAGGCCATCTCCAGGTGCTTTGGGGACTTTGGTGCTTCTCAAAAAATCTCTCCACAACCCACCACCAGCTGCAAAGAAATACGGGGCAGGTTTGGGAATGGACCCACGACTCCCGTGACCCAGAGGTTGTGGAAACATCAGTCCACATTCTGCAGCAAGCCTGCAAATGTAAACATGGACCTCACCTCGAACTCAGTGGGAAACTACCCCATCTCCTGCGGACTACCCAAAGGTGATCTGCTTGCTGCGTTCACTGTGTACAAGCAAGCGAGCACAGTTAAACTGTCACCAGCCCCTGGCAAGGTCACCTGTGGCCTCACCTGCTCTCGGTAGGGAGCAAGCATCTGCGATGTGCCTGCCTCCAGCCAAGGAAGCCGGCCAGAAGCAAGAGTGTCAGCACTCAGAGAACACAGCTGCACACGCACACCATCACACATCCCCGAAACAGCATACCTGGGACCATAAATACCATCTTATTTACATAATACTCCGGATAAAGGGGACAAAGAAGCTTATTGCATTACATCTGGGACTAGTATTGCATCAGCGCCCAGAGGCCCTAATCCCAATGGGAGCCCTGCCGCGAGCGAGGTGCATCCCCGCTCCCAGCCCGACCAAGGTCAAGAGCAACACGACAGGGCCCAGCTCTTCCTCTTCCCTCCGCGAGCAGGCGGAGCAAGATGCCTTTTTAGGCAGCACGCACCCAGGAAACACCGAGTAAATCACAGCATCGGTCCCCAACTGCCTTTCCTTCGCGGCTGAGCCCCGGGAGAGCGATCCCAGTCGTGGATCTCCAACCTCTGCCACAGCGTGGACACAACTCGCAGACATCAACTTTGTTTTCATAGGGACGCCCTTGTGGAAGCACTAGAAAGACGAGGCAGCTTCTGTTTTCTTTAATTTATGCAGTTAAAATTGAAAAGATACCATAAATATAATGTGGAGGCAAATTTCGATTCAAGGCATCTCGGTTCTCAAAGAGAGTAAACCAGATGGAGCAAACTCTGGCCCTTCCTCCTTGTTCATACATAATAAAGATACAGAAGCTGTTAGGCAGCTCCAACACAGCGTGAGAACCCCTCAACCGCCTTTAGACTTCACGAGCCCTTTCTTCCCAAAAAGGCGTGTTTTCAGCCAGCCTAATGATTTAAAGGGCAAAGCTTTGGAGGCAGCAAAAGCAGAGGTCAGACAAGCCAGGTGCAGCAGGTGCGAGGGGACTTTGCCACCTCGCAACCGCAGAGAAGGAGCGAAATGATCTGTGGCTGCCACCCAGCCCGCAGCACGGGGCTACAGACGGACAAACGGCCCTTATTTTCAGCAGCCCTCAAAAAAATAACACCGTTTTCAGCACACACAGAGAACAACGCAAGAGAATAACACATGTATTAAGAGACACCTACGCACGTATACGTGCAGGCACCAGTCCCTCCGGCTAACAAGCAGCCTAATGGCGACTCACAAAACACACAGACCCTCCGCTGTAAACCAAGTCCAAGCACTCAGCTGTAAAAAAAGGAATTAACAAAAAAAAAGAAATCCCCGTATCCTGGCCATACTCAATTACAGGTCATTACAACTTGCTTGATAATTAATTTCCTCTGGTGGCTCTGACTGGCTTGCAGCCCTTGTCCCGAATGCAAGGCCAGTTTAGGTGAAACATTAAATCCTTGTCCTTTTGCACCACCGAGACAGCCACGCTCCCAGTGCCGCGCACGTCTGCCTTCCTTGGCGAGCTCTACCCCCGTGGAGAGAGGAGAAAACACTGCTGGAGGAACCAGGGCATAAAAGGGCAAGGATTTTTGTTTCCAGACTGAAACGGCTTCAAAATAATAAATTATAAATTATTTCTGGTCAAGAACTAATCAATAAAATAAGCTGACTGGATTTTTCGAGTGCCGTGCATGTGCGGTCGGGTACTGCCAACAAAGAGCTAGAAATGTGCAGCATAATCCGATGCCGGAGTCATCGCACAAAGCGTGGAAATAGGTTTTCCTGAGGATGTCCAGGCGAAGAAGGCAGCGAGCGCCCGAGCCACCCCTGCGCACGCCGCAGCCCCAAAGCCAGCCCCGATGCCGGCGGCATCCTTAATTCTTCTGGAAGGGGGAAAAAAAGGGCCCGTCAGCTCTTCGGTGTAAGCCACGAAAAATGCGTGTGTCCGACACCTCCTCCAAGGGAACGGGCCTTCCCGGCAAGAGGGAAAAAGGAAAGAAAAGGGGGGAAAAAAAGCGGGTTGCTGTGCGGCGGAGGGAGCGGCGGCCGGTGGAGCAGACCCGAGCCGGTGACCTTCCCCGTGAACACCAGGGCCGTGTCCTGCCCCTCGTCCCACCCGCAGCCCGGCCACGTTGTCACCCGCCGTGTCACCCCCCAGGAGCAGGGCGGCGGGTCACCGTCACGCCACGGTCCCCAAACCCTCCCTACGCGGAGAGGGGGACACCCCCCGCCACCCCCCCAGGGACGCAGCCGCCCCCTGGGGGACCGCGTCCTGCCACCACCCCGGACCCACCGCGTCCCCCCCGCCCCAGCCCCGACCCTCACCCCAAAACCTGCCCTTCCGGTGACCCCACACACGGGGGATCCCCCCCCCCACGCACCGCGGCGGTGGGACACGCGGGGGCCGCCAAAACCCCCGCAGCGGAGGGTCCGCGCCCCACGCACGCTGGGGGGGGGGGGAAGACCCTCGGGACCAACCGCCCCATGGGTGGCCCCCCCCGCGGAGAAGGTGACCCCCGCGGTGGCCGGGGGGTGACCCCACACCCTTGGGGGGGGGGGGGGGGGAAGGGGGGCGGACAGACCCCAACAGCCGGGGGGGGCCGTCCCCAACGGTCATGGCGGGGGGGGGGGGGAGAAGGGCACACACCCGTCCCAACGGTCACGGGGGGACATCCCCGGAGCTCGGCGGCGGCGCCCGGCCACGGAGGGGGCCTAAACCGGCGGCGGGGGCGGGGGGGGGGGGGTCCCGGCACCAACGGCTGCGGAGGAAGGCCCCAACGCTCACCGAGGGGGAGGACGGGCCGCAACGGCCGCGGGGGAGAACAAGGACCCCAGCCCAACGACCGCCGGGGGAGCCGGGGCCAGGCCCAACGGCCGCGGGGGTCCCTAACCGACGCCTCCCCCAACACACACACCCCGCCGGGCCGGGCCCGCCACTCACCCGGCTCCGCTCCCGTCCCGGGCGGCCCTAAGTCTCCTCCATGGGGCCGCCTGGCCGCTCCGCCGGCAGCTAGGGGCCGGCCGCCGGGGCCGCCATGCCGCCCGCGCCTGTGGGCCGCGCCGCGCCGCGCAGGCCGCGCCGGTGTCCGCCGGGCGGGGCGGGGCGGGGCGGGACGGGGCGGGCACGGCGCTCGGCCCCACTCGGCCCGGCTCGGCTCCCCTCGGCCCCGCTCGGTTCGCCTCGGCTCCCCTCGGCCCGGCTCGGCCCCGCTCGGCTCGGCTCGGCCCCGCTCGGCTCGGCCCGGCGGCGGCGCCAGCCCGGAGCCGGAACCCACCCGGCAGGCGGAGCGGGGTGGCGCGAGCGCGACGCGAAACCCGGCGGGTGGAGTGCGGAGCTGGAGGGAGGGAGGGAGGGAGGGAGGACGCACAAAGCGGGCGCCAGGGCCCGGCAGCCGCGGACGGAAAACGCGGAGAGCGGATCGGGATCCGGGGCGCAGGGGCAAAGCCCGGAGCGGAGTCTGTTCCCGGAGCCGCCGCGGTGTCACCTGGGAAAGGAAGGGGACAGACACACACACACATTTTACACGCTGTGGGATGTCGTGTGAGACCCCCCCCCCCTGCCCGGCTGGGCTTTCGGGGGCGCTGGCATCAGCACTGGCCACCGGTTTGGGTCACTGAGCCGGCACAACGCCCCCAGGTCCCCAGCCCTGATGGGGGTCCCCAAGGAGGTGGCATGTCCCCCAAACCCTCCGCTCCCGGCCCCAAAGCCCCAGTGCCATCCCTGCAACAGCCGATTAGGGAATTTCGGTTCATCTCAGTGGGGTTGTCCCAGCCCCAGCTCCAGCACACCCCAAAATCAGCCCCATGTGATGCAAGCGGTGGCCACGAAGGGTGGGGCACACCACCCAAGGCAGCACCCCAGCAGCATCGAGCAGGGAGCCAGGACATGGTCCTGCAGCCAAGGGGATGAGCGGTACTACCACCTCCATCCCCCCAGCCCGGAGAGGTGCCACCATCCCTGGGCATGGTGGGGCTTCTCGAGCATGGGTTCAGGAGGACATGGAAGGAGACACCGACTTCTTCCGATGCTTTTTGCCCCCAAACAAGGACAATGCCAGACCCAAACCCCTGGCGAAGGACATGGGACGCCGTGAAGGGCTAGGGTTTGGGTGCCATCACTCCCTTTCTCTGGGGTTTGGGGCTGGGGCAGGTGGGAGGGGAGCCAGGAGGAAAAGAGGGATAAGAACAACGTTCGTTTATCCCGAATGAGATGAAGAGGAGAAACTCTTCCTTATAATGGTGAAGAGGAGAAACTGTCCTTGCATGGCCCAAACCCAACACTGGTGGGACACAAGACGACCTGTATTAACAAATTCAGGTTGGTTTTTACTGAAATTTTTTAGAGGATTCAGTAAAAGGTATTGTGGGCATTCAGTGCTGATTTTCAGCACGTCCTGGACCAGGAATGATGCTCCCAAAGGTGAGAAAACCAGCTTCTGCCAGGAATGCAGAACAAACCAGTGATGGGTCGGTGCATCAGCCTGCTCGTTCCCCGGCAAAACCATAAATGATGTCATCAACACAGAAGGAAAATACAAATCACTGCTGGGCAACACGGCTTCGTTAGACGTGACCTTGGCCTCCCTGCCATGGCGTGCTTTGCTGTGACCATGAGTGGTGCCCGTCACCCAGCCCGCCCAGGGCTACTGGATCCCAGCACCAGAGCCACCAGCCCTGCCGGGATCAATGGAGAACATGAAATCCTCAGGGATGAAACCTTCAGGTGATGTGCAGGTGCGAGCTGTGACGACAGGGAGGTGACAACAGCTGCCGCTCTCACAGAGGTGGATACAGGAGGCGGATCTGGGTTAACATGGAGCCAAACTGGGGGCTCATATTCAAAGCCTGGCTTAGGTAGGGGGTGGGCAACCCATCCCGGAAGCAGTGCCCCGAGATGGGGATTTTTGAGGGGCATTAGATGTGATGGGCAGGACATGAGCCTCGCAGCCCCCTTGTCCCACTTTGTCGCACAGTGCTGTGCTCCCGCAAAAAGGAGCAGGAGCTGGAAAGCCCGGGGCTGCGGGACGCAGAGCCCAGCCTGGGTGCAACCCCTAGGTGCTGACCACGTCCTCCCTGGGTGCCTCTCCACCCCAGGTGCTCGACGTCCCGAGCATCCCGCTCATCCCAGGCCATGCCCGTGAGGCGCAGCACCGGGCAGGACAGCAGAGACATCAGTGATACTTTGTGAAAGACCTTGTCCACCACGTAACCCGAGGCTCCTTCTCCACATGCCTGTCTTCTGCCAGGAAGGCCATCTCCCTCATCTTCATCCCACAAGTGCTGTCTTGGGGACGGCTGCTCGAGGGTCAACCCTTCCACTTCCAGGAGATGCTCCAGGGAGCCGCAGGCAGCTCAGGCAAAGCAACCTCCATGTCCTGCCTCTCCCACCCAGCCACCAAGGCCAAGTCCTCTCCTGCCTCCTTCTCCCCATGGCACCAGGACCCCAGGATGCCACCCCAAGCCCCCCGCCCCTCTCCAGCTCCGCTCCTATGGGCACTGCAGACATTTCTCCTCACTCCCAAGGCACATCCACCCAAGAGATGAGGATATTCATGATATAGGAAGAGAAACATGTACAGGGAAGACAGCAGGAGTCCCAGCACAACTGACTGGGACCATACTGGTGGGACACAAGGGACAGGAACAGGCTTGGGGACAGGGGGACACAGCCGGAGGAGGAAGGAAGCAGAAGCCCATCTCCCTCTGCCACGCCAAACAGCAGTTCCCATACCCCAACCACCGCGCCAAGCCCGGGCAACTTGGAGCTGAAACACCCACGAGGGTTTTCCAAGTGAGGAATGAGGCAGGTGGGTGCTGAATCGAGATCCACCACCTCCAGCATCCCGAAGATCCCATGAAAGAGGAGCCAGAAGAAGACTCCCAGGGCAAACACCAGCACCGCAGTGTCCACCTGCCAAACTTCAGGGCAGGCAGGCAGCTGGGGTGAAGGCTTCGCACCCTCCTCCTCCTCCTCTCTGATGGGCTAGGAACCGAGGAGGAGGGCTGGGACAACCTGCAACCAGTGACTGCGCCAAGCAGCCGAGCCGGCAGCCCTGCTCCGCTCCCCACCACGTGCCCGGGGAGGAGGAGGGACAATGGCAGCACTCAGGGGTTGCTCTGTCCCCTTCAGAGACTGCGGGGAACCGGGAACGCTTAAACCACAGTGAGGGAGAGCCTGGAGCAACATGGCAGGAAAGGCTCCCAGCCCAGTGACTACAACTACGGAACGAGCAGACACGGCAATGCGGGCAGATGCTGAATATGAAGGATTAAAGAAAAGGAGAAATTAATCTCATTCAGAAGGCAGAGCGGGTTTTTAACTCGTGCACACAGCTGCTGGAGGGGTGGCTGCGGCTTTGATACAAATCAGGAGAGAGAGATGTAAGCTGGGCACTTCCTGGCAATGCCAGGAGCTCGGAAAGCCTCTGAGCAGGAGCAAAGCCCACCTCTCACCCTGAGTCCCCTCCGTCCCTGAGCACACGCTCAACAGGTCTTGGGCTCTCCGGCTGGTGGGAGCCACCTACTCATCCCCTGTTTCTCCTGCGATGTGGCTGACCCCATCCAGCCAAAACACCTCGGGGCACATTTTGGGGAGGGAGATGCTGCCAAAGCGAGGATGGAACTACGTCCTGCCCACTGAGAGGGATGGAGCCAGGCTGGCCACTGTCCTGGGATCCGGCACTCACAGGAGATGCCAGCGCTTGGTTGAATCCCATCCCACCAAGCTCCTTCTCCCACCCACCCTTGTCCTCAGTGTGTGACTTCTCGGGAAGCACAGAGTTGTTGGGCGAGAGGTTGGTGAAAACACATGTCTTTTAATGCTTTTGGAATACAACGGATAAAGCAATACCTAAAAGCGCGCTGGGATCCATCTTGCACCCGCTTTCCAGAGCCGAGGACCATGCTGGCACCCTTCTGCTTCGTGGGAATGGGCACTGCTCCCCGCGGCTCAGCCCATCGCTTTCTGCTTCATTAACCCCTTCTTCGCTCCCTGATGGATCTTTGCATCCAGCTTCCCTGTAAAGAGGGGATTTAAAAAAAAAAAAAAAAAAAAAACACCACACCAAACCCTCATCACTCTTTATTTTTAAAAGCTATTTGCAATGCAAATCAGCTGGAGGCAGCGAGGTCTCCTAGTTAGTGTGTTCCTGTCACATTCAATTATCCTGCTTGAGGAGCCAGGCGTTTCCAGCCGCTGTGGCTTCCCTCTGCAGGCGCGACACTGGGGAGCCGGGGGCAAGCATGTCCAATGCGGCAAAGAGATGCTGGAGAGGGGGAAATTCATCGAGGAGGAGAGTAAATTAACATCCAGCACTCGCCCGCCACTACCGAGGGGGAAACCGATCCCTTTGCTCGCCCGCAGGATGCGTGTCAACACGTTCGGAGGAGATGGGGGACTGTCAAGCACCGTGTCGGGGACATGTTTCTCCACAGCGTGGTGGAAAGCTGGGCTTGGGGACAACAAGCTCCCAGACTGGGGATGATAATGCAGTGGGGCACAGAAGGTGATGGGGACGGACTGCTCTGTGCTCTCAAGTGCCAGGTTGGTGGCCTCCAAGGCCACCATCTGGGAGGGACTTGCTGCCTTTGTCACCAGGCAGCACCTCGGGGAGCCCAGGCACCCGCGGCCAGCTGCTCCGCTGGGACCCAGAGCAAACGCTGCCTCCCCTCATCCCTCACAGCCCTCGGTGGCTTCGCTGTCAGCTCCGCTTTCCCAACTGAGAGAGGAGCAGGACACCAGAACATGGGATTTGGGCAACTTCTGCAGAAGAAGCCAAGAGCCCGGCACAGCGAGCAAGCCAGGAGGGCGATGCACTGCCTCGGAGGAGCATCCCCATCCCTGCCCGCCTCTCCCTGCCCATAGGAAAACAAGGGTGCTCCTGCTCCCCCAGGCAAAGCTCCCTCCTCCAAAAGGGACATGCAGAAAGGGAAGGTGACCTTAAGCAAGGCAGCATGGCAAAGAGCCAGCCTCCCAGAGAGGTTTTGCCATCAGCCAGCACCCGTCACCTCCTCTAATGCCACATCTCCCGAGGAACTCACCTCCCTGCTCCCGCTCCCCTGCATCTTCCCATCCTCCAAATGCCAGCCTCATCCCATCCCTGTCTGTAGCGGGGAGCAGGGATGGGGCTCCACCGCATTGCAGAAGCCAGCAGAAAAACCTGCAGAGCCTGCGGTGAGCTGGGGAGGGTGGCCCCGGTCCCTGGGGAGCATCCCCCACGTCCTTCGGGAGGGACACGGGTGGCCACCGTGGTCACAGCGTCAGGAGGGGAAGCAAAAGGATCAGAGCTTCATCCCAAGGGGATGGACAGACAGAGCCTGTCCCAGCGAAACCCCAGTGAGGTGGATGGAGCCAGAGCTGGCGGCACCTCATCCAGGTCCCTCAGCATCATCCCTCCAGTGAACCAAGCCTGTGCGGTCCTTGGGAGAGCTGCGTTGCTCCAGCCCAGCTACAGCACACAGCAGATCTCGTCCCTGGTGGGGACCAGATCCACCAGGCTCCAAACCGGTCCCGCCCTGGGCACAGCTCCAAAAACCACCGGTAAGTGCCTGTGTGAGGTGAGAAGCAGGCGCCTGTCCAGAGAAAATGGCTCCCAACGAGCCAGAGACCATCACCTTCTCTTCAAACCAAGAAAACTTCTCGATTTCAGCTCAACAAAGAGTCCAACAAGGTTTTTCCCAGGAGAGGCAGGTTACAAACTGCTTCGCTCAGGATGTTCCACCAGGACAAGCCAGCCTTCCTGAAACCATTCCTCCTCCTTCAGCTGGAGTTCTGGGCCAGCCATGCTCCTGTCTGAGCTGGAGTGGGAAGCTGAATGCACCAAATCCATAAGACATGCAAAAAAAATATGTGAGCAAGGCTTTGTAAGTCACCATGCTGCAAACTGAAACATGGCTATGGTCAGGTACAAACTGGGAGGAGGAACCAGACGCTGCCGATGTCTCAGCGCAGCGTTGCCACAACTGCAGCCCACAGGACACAAAAGGCCATCTGCAAAACTATTCCACCACCACAAATGAGAAAATTAAAACTAAGACCAAGCAAAAGGGCAAAACAGGGCATTACTTGAAGCGTCTGTCTGCCCTGAGCCACAGAGTTTGGAAGATGCTCTCCTACAAGGTCTGGGAGACCCACCATCCCCTCTGCCACCCTATGTGGGAGAAGACTTTCCCCATCTGCCCAAGGATGAGGAAGAAGCCCCCTCCTTGCAATGGCTGGAAACAGCAATGGGCACCCAACGAGGCTGAGCCAGCAGGTCCAGACTGTCCGGAAGTGGCATGTCAGACCAGCGTGTCGCCAAGCCGTGGGGTTTTTGGCAGGAGAAAGGCAGCGAGTTCATACTCACTCCATCCTCTGGTCCCCCACCACCAACGCTGTGTCATCTCTGGGGCTGTGAGCTTCATATTTAACATGCCTGCCTGCTCCTCCCAGACCCCAAAAGCAATCAGGAGGCTCCTCGGCTCTATCAGCTGGCAAAGATAAAACATCACATGGGTAACCTTTAGGAAAAGACTAAAAATAAGGCAACGGCCCCAGGGTCCCCTTCTCTTTCTGCTCAGTGATTTAAGGACTCCTGTCTCGCACTGTGACGTGTCCCTTTGCCCGCTCCTCTGCGCTCTTAGAGCCATCAGCTGTTGAAGGGAGGTTTCTGAGTGATGCTCGAGGGATGCTTCAGGGAAGCTTTGCCCAGATTCGAGGAAATCTCCCACGAGAATCACCACCGAGCTTTGTCCTCATGTGCTGAAACTAAGCGGGGATGTGTGTGGGGAGAGCCACGCTCCCAGATGCAACACAAACACAGTGCCCATCCCTTCCACACAAACAATAACCCTGGCAGCAAAAATTGAGCTATGTTACTTTTTTTTTTCCCCCCATACCCAGGCTGCTAGAAACAACTAATTTGCAATGGAGAAGCATTCGGATGTCATCGCGGCAAGGTCCATGCTGTTATCTGGCAAGGAAAACTGCTCTGGCTTGGCTTCCCAACAAGACAAACTGGCATTTTGTCATGGCTTGAGCCAGGCTTCAAGGAGACTGGGGCAGCCGGTGAGCTCAGGTGGGGATGTGAGCCGGCACCTTCCCCCTGCTCTGCCTTCCAGCTTGGAGAATTAAGCTTTTGACTGCCTCGGATGCGATGCCAGCTCCTATTAAAACAGTGCCTTACCCCGATGAAAGGTCAAAGCCTTCCCCACTCCTTCCCTAGGCTGTCACAAACATCACCCAGACGGACGATATCCCCTCAGGGAGGGGAAAATGCAACTCCACAGTCTCCCCTGCTGCTGCTCTTGTGACAGCTCCTGTCGGGATGGAGGGCAGGAAGGGCAGGGCCAGCAGCAGGAGCGGGCAGCACAGGCAGCCGCCAGCACAGCCGGCTTCCTTCCAGGCTGTTAGACTGATCCTTCTCCAAGCAGGAAAGTGTCACAACACAAAGGAGACGATGTGACAGATGGGGAGGGGACAGGCAGCGCCTGCACCCAGCGAGGCAGACGCGCAGAAGCCGGCCGCCCTGCGCTCACCACCACACAGCAGCTTCCCCTTCAGCCGCCGCCGACAGCTCTCCTCCTAACAGCGGCCAGACGGAGGCAGATGTGGCAGTGAAGGGGCATGAGAGAGCTTGTACAAGAGTAAGGAGAGGTTAAAACAAGAAAAAATAAAAATAAAAAGGATGCAGTGGCTGCTCCAGCACGCAACAGCAACGAGGCTGTTTGACCACAGCAAAAGCGTTTGCATCCTAAATAACTCAGCACAGTCCTACCTGCTCACCGGCACACAGGGATAGACCCGTCCCTGGGGAAGGACAGTGCCGTTAGCAAGATACCAGCGTGGCAGCTCACCAGGCACCATTTGTCGTCATCGGCTGAACATACCTCCCAGACATTGATAGAAAATGCAGGGAAGAAACCAAAGTGTTTTGCCCCGCTCAATACCCCAGCAGGGCAGATATAGCCCCAATGACTGAAGCCGTGCTGTGCTCCTGTTACAGAGCAGAGAGGGGAAAAAAAACCTCAAAACCAACAAAAATAACCCCACACCATGCTTCAAAAGCCCTTATTATCCAGTCCTGAGAAATCCTGCCGCTCCTGTGCCGCTAGACTACTCCCAGAGAACTGCGCTGCAAATGAGTAAGAAAACCCAGTCATCAGCTCTGCTAAACAAACAGCCAGGACTATTTCTGCTTATGCTGCTTTTAGCCCGTCAAATTAATTTTTCACATCCCCTGAAAGCATGTACGGTGCCTTCCCCAGGCTGTGCGGTGGGGAGGCTGCTAATAAGGACGGAGCTGACTGCAGGCTCCCCAGCTGCTGCATCCCTCCTCCATCCTTTTTACGGCAGCGGGCAGGAATAACTGGCAGCCTGCAGAGGGGCTGGTGGCTCATAAAAGGGACTAACAACGCTGGCAAGCGGAGCACGGACAGATGCTGCAGCACTTCCCTGCGAGCTCTGCCAGGACATCCCATCCTGCCGGCCTGCGGATGGAGAACATCCATCTGGCTCTGCAGCTCTTGCTGCTTCAAGCCCTCGCCATCCTCGCGGGCGAGAGGGTAATTTAGAACCGCAGGCAAGGAGCGAGCGCAGATCTGCCCGAGCATCCCCGCACCAGCTCGCATCCTGACCCAGGCTGATGCCAGAAGCGGATCAGCTGCAGACACGAGCGCTCTTTGACTCCCGAGTGTTCGCAGAGGCAGGAAGAGGCATGTATTTGGAAGGAAGCAACATCTGGGCAAAGGGGAACCGAAGACAAAAAAAATATTACAGATGTATTCAAGTCATTAAACAAACACCTACAGATCAAAGAGCACAGGGCAAAGGTTGCGAACTCATATGGCAAAGGCAAGCAGAGGTGGTGATGAGAGCAGGCACGAAAGGCCAAGGGGGGCATCTGTGGAAACTTTACTACTTACAGATTTTGGGTTTTCCTTTGATGGGAAACTTCACAACCATCTCCTGGGGATTAGTGCAGATAAAGACAAATGGAGACCCGGACTCCTGGCTCAGATCCGGATACTGCAGAACACAGACACGCATACAAAACAGAGTCAGACCGACTGCTGTAGGTATGAAAAGAGCTCGGCGATCAGGAGCAGAGAAATGTAAGAGATGGGTTATAGCTAGGCTGTAGCAGCTCAGACTAAACCAGTTCAAGAACTTTTAATGAAAAAAAAAAAAAAACAACCAATTGCAGGTTTGGGTCTTAATCAAAGCGAGCCCCTTGCTAAGCCTCTTCCCATTGCCCCTCTGCCACAGCTTGCTCCTTTTCCAGATCTGCTCACTGAGCCACTTCCCTGAGCGCTCCCTAACTCTTTTCAACCCCCTTTAGCACCAATCTGTGTTTCACTGTCTAAAAGGTGTGGTTTCACTGATCTAAAGCATGGGGTGTCGATAAAGAGGCGGTCGGGGGCCCTGCCCTCCCAAGCTTGCCTGCTCGCTGTCTGCTTTGTGCTGGGACAAGCATGGGACGGATTTTCAGCCCAAAGCATTCCCGGATTCAGCTGATCTGGGCTGTGGGTAACCCCGCTAAACCTCAGGCGGTCACGGGCAGCACACCAGCACCTCAACCAAAACAGCTTGGCCAACCCAACAAGATGATGACCAGCAGAAGGGTGGCCACCTCTTCTACTGAAGCAGCTGTCCCAACTACGGACACATCCCCATCTCTTCCCCACAAAGCTCAGCCCAAACACCAGGACTTTGAGATTTCGAGGCTGTGCAGTGTCCTGCTGTGGGACACACAGCCCTTGAGATGTGTCTGCACCTAAAGGGTGAGCAGCAGAAAAAACAGTTGCAACATGGCAGGTCGATGGCTCGGAGAAGCCGGCTGTCTCCATGCGTGGCTGGCTCTGCACACAGTCTGCAGAGAGGTTTCACTGTAATGAAGATACGGGGGAATTTTACAAGTAAAGTACGAACAGATCGTTTCTCTCATTAACCACAGGGGGAAAAGGAGAAGAAAAAAAATCCTCCCAGCGAGGAAATGTACCAAAGTCCTATCTGGATGCAGCTCAGCCTCACTGCTGTTCAGAAGTGAAATGCAGAACAGTAATAAAAAATGTATATATCAACCATCGCTTCAGATTCTCCATTAGCTGCAGACCTTGCGCTGACAGGCACAGAGGCACTGGGTGTGCTACGAAGGTGCTCCAGCCCAGGAAACCCAGTTCAAACAGAGTGCGGAAGTGGTTTTCCTTCCATGGGAAAACTGCTGCCTTTTTTTTTTTCTTGCTCCGCTGCCTTCCTCAAGCAGATCCGTCAAGGCTGCTGTAGGGGACAGGATGCCAGACCAGATGGAGCAGCGTGTCCTGGCAAATCCCCCATTTGTTCCTAACAAATGACTCCTAGGCTGAGTGTTTGAAAAGCTCTCACCGACCTGCCAAGATGAGTTTGGATTTGCCCTGGAACAGCTGGGCACGAAAAGGGGAGCAGGGAGCAAGCCGCTCTCCCTGCGCCGTAGCAGGGTTTGGCAGCATTGCCAGCGGTTAAGGGAGATTTACAGAAGCCCGACACTGGGATTGGATCAACCGGGGAAAGCATTTCCAGCCCCTCTCATTTTACAACAGCGTGTAAGAGCTGTTCACTGAGCAATAGAGCGAGATGTGCGTGCACTTAGCTGCTCTGTACAACACCCGCACCAGGGGAGAAAGAGCCGCACTGATCTGCATCGCATGCGGATGCCCTGCTGTACCGATCTGGGTTGGACAGGTTTCTTCCTCTTTCTTTTTTTGGCTGAGCCACGTTACTTGACTTGCTTCCACCACTCCACGGTGATGCCAGGGATTTTTATTTCCCATCTGCAGGGAAGGAGGAACTTGGAAGGTTAGAAAGAGCCAATGTGAATATTCCTGGCCAAGGCCTGGTGAGTGCGAAATGCTGGCGCCGCTTTATCGCTCTCAGCATCATGCGGGTGACTGGTGCCCCCTCCGTAGCCAGAGGACCTGACTTACCCACACTAGCACGGCCTCTGAAGGTCACACCATAAAGCAGTGGGGCATAAGCCACCATCCTGAGCTGTCGCAGAGGTGGTCCATCCCCACTCTACTACACGTGATTCAGCCAGGTTACGTGTCCGGGACCAGTGTGCCATTAGAGGTCTTGCTGCCCGGAGTACAGCTGCTTCCCAAATCTCCTCATCTACCATCTCCTAGGTGGACCTGGACATCACCACGTCCCCTTTCACACACCTTACAGGCCCTCACACAAGGACTATCCCGGTAACAGGTACCCTGGTGTCAGCAGTGAAAACAGCCGCCAGGTTGGTTTCTCCACTGACAGCTTTCATTCGAAACCAGGATCAAACCTTCAGCTCCAAAAGCTTCCAGCTCAATCTGATCCCAAGGCCGAGGCAGATGCCACAGCTGTGACTTGGGTTTACGCTTCCATGGCACAGCCTTTCATCTTCGATCCCAGGGTACGTTTCTGTACTTGTGCCAAATTCGTCCGTGTCCTGCGTTTTAAAAGCCTCGGTCCTTCCTCTGGATTCTCACTCCCAGGAGGCAGGGAAGGAGACCCTCATCGAGCCACTACATTTAAGGGTTCCTATTGTACCTACCCCAGAAACCCCTTATCCCATACTGGTGAACAACAAAAGCAGAATATTCCTGCCTGCCAGAGCTGAGAAAGAGCCATAACCCTTTCCTCTGCCTAGAGACAAGATGCTCCCAGGCAGAGAAGCTGAGGCTGAGCCAACCTAATGGTTCCACTCTTCCCCTGGTCCCTTCCACAAGTCAATTCAGCTCATTCATTCTGCAGAAATTTAGGGAGCTTCTGGGTAAAGTCAGTTTTCTGCTGGGTTAACGGGCTGAACTGCTCAAAGAAGGGGCCAGTGAAGCAGTGAATGGTAGGAGCGTGCGGCCAGGGGCCGGCAGGAACCGAGACTCCTCGGTTAGATGTGCTGGCTCCGTCTCTTGATGCAAACTGACCAGAGAAACAGTCAGATGTGCTTTTGCCACACAACACATCACTACGACCAAGCCTCTCCCCAGCGCACCTGTAACTAGCTGCCAATTTTTAACCTGTTTAGAAACCACCTCCATAGACCTCATTCCTAGAGGTCACTGGAACTGTTACTATTTCCTACCCAAAATCTCTCCCTGTTGCTATTCAGTCCCCTAAACAGCGCTCGCTCTTGACGTCACACACGATCACCATGAGCAACGCCGCCTGTAGACACCTACAGACTGTATCTACACTATCTCATCCTGTCATCATCAGGATCAGGACAGGCAGCGTGGCTGAACAGTGGCACTCCTCCACCTCTACGGCTCTTTCTGCAGCTGAGCTCAGCGCTAGGACTTCGGCACCTACCTGCCCCGCACCAAAGATGCTTCTCCTATTGGCAACTACTCAGCTGACTTACTTACACTCTCAGAGGAGACGCTGCCAGCAAGATACTAAACACAATCACCTCTGTTACATTTTGCAAAGCTGCCCAAGTACCTAACGAGTACTTGGTAACGAGCATTAGTAAATGCTCATTTCTCAATGTTTCTGCTGTAAGACATCAGTCGAGTCACTCTACAGTCTGCAATGCAGTAAGTTTAGGAGACAGAGAACAAATTTACTGCCATCTACTATACCCCACAGACAGGGGCCACTGCCCATCAGCGCTTCAGCAAACCTGAGGCTTGTAGTAAAAGCCCAAAAGCCACGTCTAGTGTGCCAGAGAGAGAAGACAGAGCATATCCCCAGTAAAGAGGATCTGCAACAGCAATTTTTTAAGTAAAAGGTGAATTTAGAGGGAAATGACAGTCCCTCTCTACAAGAGAATCAAACCCAGCCAGGAGTCTGATGGGGGATGTTCCTAATTTCAACAGCACTCATCGTTATAATCTTGAGGGTATAAATGAGACCGGTGCCAGTACTCCGGGCTTTGACATTGCCTCTAGCAAGAACCAACTCAGCATTTAGGAGAAGGTGGCTAAAAGGGCCCTCTACAGCAAATAAAGTCCAGAGGCCAAGCTGTCCCTCAAGAGGGAGAAAACCCACCCTCCTCCAATCCTGCAGATAAAGCTTGAAGAGAGGGGTTATCCAATGTAACTATAGATTAAAAAAAAGAAATTATTCAGCCTCCTTTCAGACCTTCTGCCACCTCGTAGCAGGCTTGCGACAAGGCAGTTGGGAGGACGGTGGGCTCCGTGGGCTGTGAACAGCCGGCAGGGCTTTACCAACTGCTGCTCCAGCCCACTGCTTCGCACAGTCGAAAACCCCACGTAGGCTCTCCACACACCGGCGTCTGCGCAACCACCACCCTCGTTGCTCATCCCATCTCTGCGACTGCACCAGTCGGGCTTCAATTTGCTGCTAACAGGTTTGTAAGATCCTCGCTGTGAAGAGATTAGTTGGGGGGGGGAGGGGGCAAGAAAAGCAGATCTCAAGGCAGCTTAACACAGCCAGAAAGAGCTCGAGGTTAAATGTAGCGTCTGAACACAAGATGCAAATGGGAGCTGAGCACTGGGCTCCTCCGAAAACCGACCACCAGATTTGCCCTCTCGCTGGAGCCGGCGCTTTGAACATACATTAACTGGCTATCAGATGTCCCCAACAGCCACCCCAATCAAGCTGCAAGCAGGGATAATTGCTAATGAATGCTCCCTACACTTTGTTTTCACCATCACTGGTGTGTCCCATCACCAGCTCATCACCACCAGAAATAGCAGCAGAGCTGCCCAGCCTCCCCGCTCCGCAGCCCACAGCAAAAGAGCAAGGAGGGGACAAGCCAGCTCCAAGACAGCAGAGACAAGAAACCACCTTCTCTGACATTTGAGAGAAAAAAAAAAATCCTGCTGATTTTCCCCCACCACCAATCTGTTAAAGTAAATATTTTTTTCCATTTGGGTAAAGGCTGCAGCGGGATGCGGGGGCCATGCAGCCTTGCTCAGCATCTCTGGGAACAATGCAGGGTTCAGGACTGTAAGCTCATCCCTATTCCATCTCAGCACTGGAAAAAAAAAACATGGAAGAGGGCTGTCCTGAGCCCCTCCATTTCTTCACCCCTCCCCGAGAAGCTGCGTTTGCTTGAACCCGAGTACCGTGAACCAAAGGCAGGGGAATCAAAAGAGCTGAAGAAAAACACGCCGGGGGGGGAGTGCCAAACCATCGCTAACAAGATGAGCTCTGCTCTGGTGCATCCGAGGAAGGAACAAAGGCACCACGTGCAATGGAGCAGCGGCTCTGCGCAGCACAAAGCCAAAACACTCCCTGGCAGCTTCATTAGCGACCTTTCAAGAGCATCTTTCGCTCTTATTAAGGTCTCTGGATACAAAAGGAGACAAGCAATGTGGGGCGAGAGACCAAATGCTAACACCGGGTGGGAACAGCCCCGGCGTTTTACACAGACTGGCCTACGGAGCACTGCAATGCAGCCTGAGCTCTCCTCCGCTCTTCTTGCCCATCAAGCGTGCGACTGCCCGGCCCCAGCGCACATCCTGGTTAGCTGGAACGTGACAGAGAATTGCACGCTGGAACCTGTAGTTCTTCAGCAGGTCACCACCATCCTCGCCATCTTACGGCTGCTGGGGGGTGGCCCTGGGGCACTGGCACCAAACAGCAAGGAGGTGTTGAGATGTTCTGCAAGGTTAATAATGGAAAGGGTTGAATCATTTTCCTGGCGTGCCTGCTCAGTGAACAACAGGGGAAATACAGCACGCTCTGCCAGGCAGCGCTGGGCCAGGACACCAGCTCCAGCCTTCATTTCCCCGCTGCTCTCTAAGAGCTTTGAAATAAAAGAGGCAGCGCTGGAAAGCAATGCTGTCTGGAAAGAATAAAAGCAAGCGGAGCCCATGTGTTGGCAAGAGAGCTCGCCGTAAAATGCATTCAAAGGGAAAAAAAAAAAAATAAATCTTGGCAGAGACGTCCCCTCCGAAAGAGCAGGGCTGCGGTAACCAGCAGTGGCAATAAATCAGCTTTCCACAGCAGGCAAAAAACATGCACTGGGCTCTTCCCCGGGCGTTGTGAGAAGCCCCTTGGCCACGCGCAAGGGAGAGGAGAGGGATGCAAGGCATCCCCTTGGGAACCGGGCTCAACTTCTTTCACCCCGTTTTCTTGGTGATTTGTGGGGAAGGCGGATCCGCTCTTCTTTCATGCCTCATAAGCTTCATAGCTGTCAGACTAACGTAACAGGTAATTAACTACTAAACAGCCATTTTCTCCTCCTCTCCGGAGGGAAATTGCTCACCATCCAGCTAGAAAATGTTTCTTTAGTGGTTTGCAAAGAGGAAAAGAAAGTCGGGAGTTTCTGGCAAGCGACAGGGGTGCCACAGCCAAAGAGGGGCATTTGCCGAGCCTGCAACACGGACATATGGATGCAGGAGAAATGGAGCCCTCAAAAGTGAGAGAGACGATGCTTATCCAGTTGTGGGTGCTGCAAACTCCCCAGTTCCAGTTCGAACACCACCAGCAATAACCCTGGTTCCTGCCTGCAGACACCCCACGGAGCTGCCTGAGCGCAGCTGCAGCCAAAACTGATCCAGCGCTTGAAGCTCAGTTATCGGCTCTGCAGTCCATCTGCAGGTCGGAGTTATTAATATGAAGAGGAAAAAAAAATCCCACCCTTCTCACAGTTTGCAGGGCCAGCCTTCGAGAACTGTTGTGCCCAAGTGGCATCCTTCCTTGTCACTTTTCCAAGGAGAGTGGTGTTGAAGCATTGTTTCCCCGTCTGTTGTTCTAATAGCGTTGATCTCCACCACCTCTTTACAAGGACATTCACTGCTGGGGATTGCCTAGCCAATCTCCCAACCCAGCCTTCACCCCGAAGCGCTCCAGGGCATGTCTGCCCAAGGGTGACACTCAACTGGCAACAGGAGCCATCGCCTGAGATCCAGGTTTGCTGCTGCTTTGTGTCACCTTCTCCTGACTCAGTTTTGGAAAGAGCTTGCAGAGCACCAAGTGCTTCACTTTGAGGCTTGATCTCCCTCATGACATGGTCTTGCATCACACTTTCAACTTTGAGCACATTTTCAAGCACCATCTTTTACGGACCCGTTCCCTCTGCCTTAGCACAGGCCAACCAGCCTGTGAGAAACATAACATTTTCCTAAACAGAAAGCCCAAAGCAGATCCAGCTTTCTAGAAATGCCAAATTTTCTAGCCTGAGGCAGAAACATCCAGTACTGCAGCCTTGCGAACATGCATCCGAGGAACTCCACACGCTGCCCTTGGCCACAGAAGATGGCCACATGGATGCAGAGGAGCTGCTCCACAGAGGCTGCGTTAGAAAAGGGATACCCACTGATGTTCAATCCGAATCAACAGAATGGGTAAAAAGAAAAAAAGCAGGATTGCAAAGAAACACAAACAAAAGCCGGCAGCCAAACTTTTGTTTGAAAGCCTGTCAGGTCTAGACTGCAACGTGTGAGGAAGGAACAGCTCGAAACCACAGCTGCTAATGGTTATGGATTTGGCAATCAAAATGTCTTTGTTAAAAAAAAAAAAGTTAACTGCCTTACTATTGAGGTTACAAACCGCAGCCTTGATGCATTGTTGCAGTCAACATCCTCCCTGCTGTTTTTGAGAGCTTACATCTGCTGCTGGCAGATCATGTGCTGGCATAGGCTCCCTTTGCGAGGATGCGCGAGGCATTTTGCTAGCCTGCCTTCCTTTCCCCTTCTTCCCACAACGATGCCTGTCACTCCTTGCCTGCTCTGCCCCTCGCATGCTTAGCTGGTACGCAACCAGATCCAGACGCAGCAGGCTAGGATCGCCGCAGGATCCTTCCCCAAGCCGGTTGGATCCATCCAGTGGGTGTTCTCTGCCTCCCAGCCTCGAGCCCAGCTCTCATCGTGTTCCTACACCACAAGCTGTACTTTGATTCAAAGGGCAGGGGAAGCAATTAAAACGTAATAAGTAATCGCAGGACTTTGAAATGTAGATTTAATATTCAAACTCATGCTGGTGCACACGGATTTTAAAATGCTGAGCAGTCTGCCAGGGCTACGGCCTGCAAGGAGACCTGGAGGACGTCGCATTGCCAGCAAACACGGCGCACGCTGCACCCCCTCTGCTCTCCCCGAACTGGTGTCACAGGACCTACAGCCACCAACACCCTTCTGCGGCTCAAATCCCAGCCTGAGAAAACACCCGCCCATGGTAAACCCTACAAGCAGCGTGAAAAGGGCTTGAGATGTTTACAGAGCGCCTAACGACCGTCAGGGGAAACTGGGTGGACTTGGAAAAATATTCGGTAGTGTACTAGGCTCAGCTGAAAGAGCCGTTTTCATCCTCCTGTGGCAAGGGACAGTGGAGGCAGGGCTAACCTCATCTGCAACGCAGCCCCACCGCCCGCGCTGTCGGACGAGACCTGGCAAGGAGGAGGAAAGAGGTGACAGGGAGGAGGAGATGAGGGGAAACCAGGGCACCTGCTTCTGTGTCAAGCAGCTCAGAGCGCCTGCACCCTGCCAGATACAGCCAAACAGCAGCAGCCAGCTTCATAAAGTCCTTTCGTAAACCAAAGTTGCAAAGCAAAGGGGTAAAAATGGCGCAGCCAAGCACAGCAGTTGACCAAGATCAGCTAAACTTTGGGAAGAAAACCTAACTTTGGTGAACACAGCCCTGCGTAGATAAGGCATCCGCGTCCCTGCCCTGGTTTACTTCGTCAGCCACCGCTCCCCGCGCTGACCCTTGCTGCTACTCCCCGAGGAGGCGTGACGCCGGCGGCTGCTTCCAGCTATTGATTCAATCCCTCCAATGTGATGCTATTTCTTACGGCCCAATGCACGGCAGAACCAGGATACACATCTGAGCGACTGGTCTGTCTGGGCTTATGAAATTGATGACACATCGAGGAAAGCTTAAGCAAGCAAAGTCCTTTGGCACTCGTACGTTTACCGCAGCGGTCATATTCTGTAGCTGCCAGCTCCTCTGTCATTTGGGGTCACCACCTAAGGGGTGGTGTAGCTCCAACCTGATGGAGCTACAACCGGACAGTGAGAGCGTGGGGCACCTGAGCAGCAGCCAGGCCCGAGGTCAATTTTATCTAACCCTTGGTTTTAGCATTAAATAAAACACCAAACACCAAGAAGGCGGCAAGTATCAGTGACCACATCTGAAAGGAGAAAAAAAAAAACCCACATCACTGCCTAGTTTGCTGAAATGGTAGCAGAGGCTAAGTCCACAGTCATCATTAATTAAGTCATACGCTTCAGCCTTGGCTTCGTTTTTTCCCTAGGGTCTAGGAAACCAGAGGAGAGGGCAAGCTAGCCTCTATCATTCGATTTCTTTGGCATGTTAATGCATTCCTAAATTAATCATCATCAAGTGACAATCTCTCCTTCATCTTAACAGACTGAGCAGTGGCCTCAGTAAACCTGCTGGCTTATGCAAGGCAGCTGGAGCCTTAGAAGAGTCTCTGATGAAAACCAAAGCACTTCACATAAGGAAAAACTCCCCCATCTCTTACCGTCTATAATCCAAACCAGCTGCACGCCTGCTCCACTCTGCTCCTAGAACCACAAACCAGGGGGGCTTTATGCGGTGAGACACCGAATAAAGAGATGCATCATCCCGCAAGCCAGACTAATGCCTAATACTTCTTCATCTGGCATCAGGCTACACACAAAAGACAAATTCAGCTTAGGAGAATTCGGGGACCTGTAAAGTTCAAAGACCTTTCGTCGGTTGCAATCATTAACAGTCACCAAGATTGCTGCAGAAGGAAGGATATCTGATCTAGCCTTCAAACCCCTGCTAAAAATCATTCATTGGTAGAGGTGCAATAACTAAACCTCAGGAAGGAGAAGGTAAATATCCCGCTGGTGGGGGGTGAGCGAAGGTGCCAGGACAGCCACAGCATCGCACAAACCAGCATTTATCTCACTCCGAGCCTGCGCTAGGAAACCTTTACTTTGGGGAGAAGGTCCTTGTAAAAAATCTCGATGTATTTATACTGTTCTTCAAAGTAGACGTCAATGTATACGTTTGTGTTTCTTCCTCTCATTAACTTCTTTCTTAGGAAAATATTACCAGCGGGCTATTGTTCCTTTATTTGGAGATAATCTAAACAGGCACCTTCTGGAATCTAAATATAGGCAATTTCTACGCTTCTTCTTCTCTCTTCTTTGAGAATTTAAAGCGAGTCCTGTATGCTTGGTGTCCAAGTCTCATTTTTTTGCCGTTATTTTCACTGGGGAGGCAAGAGGAGGGCAAGAGATTAAACACAAATTTCCTGAGAAGGAAAGATGGAGCCTATTTAAATGATAGTTGCAATCTCGTGGCCCAAAAATAGCTTAGACATGTTCCCTTGTGCAGATTTAGGACACTAAGCGATCACCTACAAATGAAAAATAAACACTTTACTCCCGTCAAACATAATTACCCAATATTTCAACCCGAGATAATAGCTACATCTAGATATCGGCATGAGGGCGAGCTTGCATTCTAAATAAGTCCAAACACACCTACCAACTACTAAAACAACAGCAGCGGAAACGTTCTTTTTCCAGTTAAAGTAATAGTCTCTCAGATCAAAGTCATTAGCAAAATGAACACGGACTTCAGAGCACATTAAACTGGCATAAATGTAAACAGTTCCCTGCTTGCTTTAGACTCTGGCCAAGCCCTGCCTGCACCATCCCATGTTTCCCCAGCGAGCGCTGCTGAAGTCACCAACACCTCATGCAGGAAAAGAAAGGCAGCTCCTTGCTCTGCTCAAGGTGTCGGTGACGTCAGCCCCGGCACAAGGAAAAGCCGTCGTCAATGCTCAGATCTCGATGGTGGAAAAAAAAAAAAAAAGTTTCCACGTCACCTTTAGCGACGAAAAGCATAACAAAGGGATCATTCTGGTCTTGACCGAGGCTTTTTGGGTGGCTGCCACGAAGAGAAGGAAATGAGTCCAGAACGCGCTCCGAGGAGGTGTAAGATGTGCAAAGCTCAACTGGAAATACTGAGATTTAACAGCCGCGCAGAGGGAGCTCCAGGCACCAGCCAACCACCCGCCTGCAGCAGCGGGGCTGAGTTCAGAAAGCAGCTTTTGCTTCAGGCCCCTGCGAACAAAGCAGGGGACACTTGGTACCTGGGGTGGACTTCCCTACCTGATAGTAACTTCTGCTCCTAGAGCAGCTTCCATCCAAAGATCCCAGCTTTGAGCAGTAACGTTAAGCATATATAACCTCTGATGGGGAAGCACTGCTTTATTTTCCACGTGGGAAGGAGACCCAGAGGAACGGATTTAACTAGTTCATGCAATAAGTAGCACAACTGGGATTAGGGCAATGTCATCTGACATGATGCTGATTTTAATCACAAGGACATCTCTGCTCTGCTCTTCCTCTGCTCCCTGCCAGCTACTGCGTAACAAGATCCTGTTCTGTCATCACTTCTCGCATAGCTCTTGCAGATCTGCAAACCACTTCAACAACCTCAGTCGGTCTTCAAAAACTGTATGCAGGGCAGAGCTGCGAGACTGAGCCCTCTGAAGGGCTGACGCAAGGCCATCTTACAGATAAATAATGCAGATAGATAACCAGTCCCTAATAATAATGCAAGCTCTCGGGGCAGGGACTTGGTCTGAGTCTGCCAGTGCAGCAGCTGGTGAAATAGGGCATTGTTGCTTGATGTTGTTTTTTGAGCACAAGTGTAAAAAAATATATTAAATGAGGATAATGATAGAAAAATACCAGCAGGGTGCCACTAACATCTTCATTAGCAACCTGAGAGAGGATGCAAACAGCAAGGAAATTAAATCTGCAGACGGTACTAAATAGGGAGAGGATGACAGCATCAAAAAGACTCAGAAATAATAGAGAAGTCGCAGGGGAGACAGACCAGGAAGAGTCTCCCTTGCCTATGGGAATGAATGGTCACAACAGAGAGTCAAAACAAACTTCCACGGCTGCTAAAAAAGGCAGGGCCACCATCAGAAGGCAATGAGCAGGACAGGGAACTATCTCATCTTCAGGTGGTGGGTATAATCTGCAAACGTGGCTTGCCCTGCACCTGTGAAATGATTTCTTCTGGAAAAGGCAGAAGCTTCAAACACGAGTTGGTGAGGAGGAGACGTGCGAGCCAAAGCACAGTGCCTGAAAAGAGCTCTGTGGTGGCTTAATCTCAGAGAGGTCTCTGCTGCTGCACCATGTTACCTTACTTGCCAATATACTGCAGATCTTTGGAAAATATTCTATGTTTTTTGTACACCGTAAGTGGCCAAAACACATCATCTTCCTTCCCTCTGCCTCTGAAGCAAGGAGTCTTTGCACACCAAGAAATGGCTGGATTACACTGCTGACAAGTGGCTTTGGTGCCGGTGGTTGATGAACCTGGGCTGAATCATCAGCGTGAGCAACAGGGATTTCCTACTCGCAGGAAGATCTAACTCGGATCTCTGAGCTTGCGCTGCATGCTTTTTCATCCTGCTAGCACTTGCAATTAAATTAATCTCAGCTTCCTTCAGATGCTCTTGCTGCTCATGATAGTCCAGAAAAACATACATTTCCTCATAAACCAGCTTTAGAAGGACACTCAGATCTCTGAATTCAATCTTAGCAGCTAGGGAAACGAACGCTGCATAAAGCGATCATGGGGAAAAAATGGATCACTGTAAAAAGGCAACAAATTAGGAATTATAAATAGTTTGCAATATGCGAGCAGCAAAAAGCCAGTGAGATATATACCTGCATGTGCCATGGCATCATGGCATTGAGAAGAGAGGTAAATCTCTCGCCAATAGGTCTGATCACAGCGCTCCCGAAATATCCCAAAATGATAGCTACTCTTCCCCCGGAGTCTCTGCAGCCAAGCGGTGCCACCGAACTGGGGGGAATTCATAGAGAGCAGAGCTAATTGTGAGGCTCCTCTATGGGAAGATTAAAAGCTAGCTACCTAAAGCTCAATTTCCAGAAGCTGTCACAGCCATTTTAGCAAAGCCTGAAAAACACCCACAAAGGAAGAGGGGAAATTGTTAGGGGGAGAAAAGTACTTGTGAGAGACATATCTTTCCACCAAGGAGGAGTAAAAGATCCTCCATTTAAAACCAGTGTAAATCAGTGGATGCTACAGGAAAAAAAAACCTACACCCACCTCAGTGTCCTTTCCTCTTCTGTCTCCCAAGGCTTGCTCCCATACAAGGCCAAACACTGCTGCAGATTTCGGTGTATTCCAGTCCCAAAGCTCCCTCTGCTGCTCGTATTCCAACCTCTACCCATTCTGCCCACAACTGAGAAGAGACACAACCTCATGAGAAATATTCTCTTCATCTCTAGTTTCCAGGCATCTCTCTCTGCTAAAAAACCTCACGGGGTTTGGGAAAGCCAGAAGCGCACTTCGTAAGAAACAGCCCCCAGCTGCTGATGCTTCTCGAATTCTTCATGGCAAGAAGACGTCCATCAGCCTGGTGTGGCTGCCTCCTCTGTCCCAAGGAATGCTTTTCTTCCATCTCATAAGATGGTCTTGGTTCACTGTCAAGCCCTACATGGTCCGGTGATTCCCATAAGACCGAGACCTGCCCACAAGGAGCAGTGGAGTGACTAGACATGAAACGGTATCGAGAACAGCTGTGCTGTGCTTGGTACCAACCGCAGGCTTTTTAAGTGAGTAAAACACACCCCGAGGAAAGCCATCGCTCCAAATTTTAGGCCTGGAGTCAGTCACAGCATCACAGACTCAGACCTCAGGAGGTCTCTAGTCCAACCTCCCCATCAAAGCAAAGTCAACACTGAATTCAGGCGAGGTTGCTCAAGTCTTTGTCCTGTCGGGTCTCGAAAATCTTCACAGGCGGGGACTGCACAACCCCTCTGGGCAGTGCCTGCTCCAGTGCTCAGCTGTCCTCACCGGGGAATTTTTTTTCTTAGGTCACATTGAAACCTTTCTTTCAACTTATGACCATTGTCTCTCATCCTCCTGCTGTGTACATCAGCAAAGGGCCTGGCTCTGTCTCTCTATAAGCTCCTTGCAGAAAGTAGAAGGTCTCTCTTCTTCTCCAGCCTCTCTTCACCAGGCACATGCTCCAGCCCCCTGCCTTCCTGGTGGCCTCCACTGGACTCACTCCAGATTATCAACATCTTTCTTGTGACCACAGTATTCCAGATGTGGTTTTACCCATGCTGAGCAAAGAGGAATAATCACTTCTACTGGCCATACTGGGCCGTCATTCCGCGAGCCCTCCTTCCTGCGAGGGCTCCCATTCAGCTCACTGGCTGCCAAGATCCCCAGCGCCTCCAGTAGAGCCGCTCCCCAGCATCGAAGCAGGGGTTAGTCCAACCCAGGTGCAGGGTCTGGCGTTGGGCCTTCAGGAATATCATGTCAGCCCTTTGCCTCCCGTCTGTTTAGGTTGCTCTGAATGGCAGCCCTGCTGCTTAGCAGTTCAAGGTAAAGTTCAAGGAACAGAAGTTCATGGAAAAAGCCCCGAGGAACACCACCTGCAATAAGCCTCCGAGGAGATTACAAGGTAACCACCATAGCGGTTTGAATCCAAATGACCCAGCCAGTTATCAGCCCTAGAAGTCCACCCACCCAGACTATAGTGACTCATCTTGGATGCATGCATGCTGTAGGAGACCAAGCTAAAAGCCTTCCTAAATACAAAGTAAAAGAAATTCACCACACTAACTACTGTATCACAGAAGGTAATCAGCTTAGTCAAGCATGATTTTATCCCTAGGTAAATCCACACTGGCTATTCCCAGTGTCCTCCTCCTCCTCCATGTGCCTAAAATTGGTTTCCAAGAGGAATTGCTCTATGAATTTCCCAGAGACCAAAGTGAAGCTGACTGGCCTAAAGTGTCCAGGATCACCCTTCCTTCCCTTTTCAAAGATGGATGTAATAGTCACCTTTCTACAGTTATGAGGCTCCTCTCCTGACCTCCATAATCTTTCCAAGGTAAGTGCAGCCTCACAAAGACATCTGCCAACACTCTCAGCACATTTGGATGCACACCATCAGTACCCATGGACTTGTATGGGTTGAGACTTCTCAAAAGATTCCTGATCCAATCTCCGTTCACTACAGGTAGTCCCTCTCTTGCTTGAACCCTGCCTCTAGGCATGAGATCTCTGGGAGATCCTGTTGGGGGAGCCTGAGGCGAAGAAGGCCTCAGTACCTCAACCTTATCTGTGTCCCTGGTCACCAAATCACCTGCCTCATTCAGCAAAAGGCCACTCAAACATCCCTTGACTTCCTTGGGAGTCTTGATCCACTATGATCTCCAGCTGTCCCTCCTTCCCTGTATATAGGGGCTCTGGATGTCCTCTCTGCAGGGTCTCCATGAAGACCCTGTGGTTCTCCTGGCCATCCTCCCCAGTGGGAGGGTGCTCACCTCCTCTCACAGCTCCTTCTCCTGGTGACTCGGTGCCCCAGCCAGCACACAACTCTCACCGACAAGGCCACTGTGACCTCCAGCTCCAGGAATAAGCACCAGGCAGTTCCAGCAGCTACAGACCTAGATGCCCCTACTTGGGCCAAGCTACCCTCTCCTGTACCAGAGTAGCTGATCCTGCTGGTACCACAGGGCAGGGACAAGGTCCCATAGCACACTACTACCATTGCTGCAGAGTTTCTCCACATATCCACACCTTGTCTTGAGTTTCCAGGCCCCTTCACACTCTCTACCACACAAATCTCTGCAATAACTGCAAAGTCTCTGCTGGCTGTGCTCAGGGAGTTGTTTGCTGCACTCCAAAAGCAGCCAAATAGGTACTAGACCCCTCCAAAGTCCTTCCTGAGGTGGGAAGATCAGCATAGTTATACACAGAAGTAGCAAAAGATCACTGCCTGGCTGGGCAAAACTCAGAACGATTCTTTCTATTAGGACTCCCATGAAGTTTCAAGAGCAATCAGCACTTTAGAATCCACATTGAGGTAAGATGTAAGCTCCCGAGTTTGCCAAATGAGGATGAACACCAGAAATGCACTGCAGGTTCCCGTCTTCCACAGTCCAGCCCAGCGACAGCGTCCTGGTGCACATCTGTCCGTGCAGCAAGAGAAACAACGGCTGTCACAAGCCCTTGCAGAACGCTCTCTCAAGCCAGCGTTAGTTTAATTAAACAGGCGTGAGTCCTTATTGAAAAGAGTTTCAGAGCATGTGAGACACTAGCTACAACTAAACTACCTCACTGCCAGAGAAGCTGACGATGGAGTTGGTCTGTGTTAGTCCACCGCTCCCTTCCATCATTGCTGAAATTCTCTTTCTAGCCATACAAGACCACATAGTAGTTGCGTCTTCTCCCACAGCAGTCTAAGATCTCCATTCAATGTCTTCTCTAGACCACATCATGGAGGCAAGTTATACTACTTTAAAAGTTTGCTGGCTAATGCAAGTTTGTAAAGGTTTATTTGCTGTACTCACCTGCTCACTAAATTGCTCTTGCGATAAACAATCGGTCACGTCCACACAGCCTAGGAGGCACCCTGAGGGATAATCGTTTGGAAATTCCACATCTGCATCAAAAGAAACATCTCATAAGCGGTCCCACATCCCCACACCCCTACACCTGTATCTGGGGTCTTCTAACCCCCAGGTGCTTTTCCCTCCCACCATGCACTTCTACTTTTTGAGACACAAGAAAACACACAGCAATTTTAACACCCTTTTTCCAGCTCAGGATCTTCACCATGACAGGACTAAGGTTGGGAGATTTAATTATATATACACCTTTCCCGACTTAGCTTCTGAGAGAGGAACATACAGTGCAGGAAATGCTCCTTGCCCTGATGAGGGAGCAAACAATCCTGTTGTACGACACTTAAGCTGGGTGACATGCAGAAACACCACACAAAGAGGCATACAGCCCAGCCACCAGCACCCTCCTACCCACAGGAGAGAATAACGTCTTCCCAAGAACCTGCAGCTCTTCAATCCTGATTTCCACAAGGTCAAAATACGTGAAAAGCCTTTAACATCACTGTAAACAGACTGAAGGGCAAGCCATTTCATACGCATGCAAGCGCACACTCGATAGCTTGTTGCTTGAGCCAGGAACAAAATGAAGTCCTTTGCTGTCAAAAGCTATCACAGAAGTCAGGTGCAATTTGATGTTGTTTGTGCTTGGAGAACGTGACCAGCTAAAGAATGGAGTTAAAGTCTGCCACCATAGCCATTTGGCTGATGAAACGTAGAGAGGATGAAGAGAATTTCAAGAACAGAAGGTTAAAAAGCAAAGCAGTAATAACCACTCAGCAGAGGGGGCTTTCTGACACTGCTCATTATGTAGCTCAATATATCAAATAATACAAAGATCCAAGGAGAGAAGTTCACCTTTCCAGCACAGCATTCTGTAGGTGGTCTCCAGTTCAGAGATTTCCTGAGGGGAAGGTCTTTTAGCAGTAGCTGCAATCCACAACCGCCCTCTATGAGATGTGTACCAGGTCCTGCCCTCCACCCTAGAGAATAAAGGAGGCTTTAGGACTTAAATTTCAGTAGAAATCACCCACACGGACAGATTTTTCAATCAAATGTTTTGCTACACAATTCCTGCTGCTAAGCTTTGCCCTCACTAGTGTCAGCACTACAGAGAAAAGCTGAGATGGGCAAGAAATAATGCCACAAGCAGAGCATGTCCTCACTGCTTCAGAGCAACAGCAAAAAAGGACATCAATCCCCTGCAAGTACAGCAGTATGCCCGACACGTGTGTAGGACAACCTGCTCAAACAATTCCCTTACAAGCTCAAAAAGTTACGCGCAGTAAGCACGCAATCTAGGGAGTAATAAGGGACCACGCATCTGTATGAAGCGGTCATTAACTGCAGCTCAGGCATCAATGCTACAGCTGTATCGGAGCAGATGATAGCAGCTCCAGACTACTTGGATGCAGAAACTGGGGCACATTAAGATTTACAGCATCTTTAGGTCGGTAAATGAAAAAGCTTTGCTCACTAAAATGAAGGAAAGGAAAAAAAAAAAGGCTAAAGAAGACTCTTTGTTCTGTTAGTGGTTGGAAAGGTGAATTAACATACCCAGGATGCTGGGCTGAAGGAGCTTCTCTTTGCAAGCCGATTCCTAGCGCAGAGGGGGAAGGTGGCAGCAAGGGGTGGGTGCGTGTGGTTGTTTTTTTTAAGCAAAGCCTGGTGCTACTGTTGGCTTCTTTATGATGGGCAAAAAGACCAGAAGAACATACTTCACATTTTCATCTTATTTGCCTTTCAGAAAGGCACACCGTGACTACAGTGCAGAAATCTCGGCCTTTCTCTACGTTTACCCACTGTGAAGAAACTTCTACCTTCCAGGTTAGCTACTCTCATGAAAAACGGACTCACCAGCTTCTCAAACCATCAGTACAGTGGATAAGGAAGCAGGGCTTCCAAAAGTCTAGCTATCAGTAGTTATCAGTCACTGTACAATGCAAGTGAGTCCACAGAGGTCCTCTGAGGAGCACAACTTCCCATCTTGCCTACGAAGCAAGAGCTGACCAGGATACATCACAGTTCAGGCCACCCCTGTACCTTTTGATTCCTCTTATGAGCAAGGAAGCCCAAGGCTGGTGCATGCTGAGGCACCAGCCATCATCTGAGATCTCCTGCAACTCTCGATCCTGAATCCGCAACCTGTTCCGCTCTGAGCCAGACTCATTTCCAGCGTCCATGGAATGGATGGCTTTCCTGTGCGGGAGCAAACCAGTTTGGTCCACCCACTTCAGAGCGTTCAAAAGAAATAAGAAAAAGGTCAGCACCTCTCTAGGAAAAAATGTATACCAAGTGCAAATCCTATTTGAAGTTTTCCTTCATTTAAGGACAGAGATATTACTCTTATTGGGATCACAATTCCCTCCTTGCAAGCTCGCTGCACTTACATGCAATATTCTGGCAGGAGGAAAAGCAAGGTCATGCTCTGCTCTGCTCGGCTTTTCCTTTCTATGCATCACAGCTAAACTACGGATGTAAAGAACAAATCTACCTGCCGGTGTTTCACAGCATTCACAGGAAGACCCAATTTTCAAAACATATTCACAGCCATCAACACTCAAAACTGGGAATCATCCAACCTCCAAATGCTTCTCAGGCACCACCACAATTGCAGTGGAATTGGAAGGTAGAGACTATGCCCTTTGGAAATTGCAAATCTGGCAGAAAAGGCTTCATAAATAGAGCTGAAAAAGTGACACAGTCTTAGGCTGGCTCTCAGAAATTCTTCCAAGTTCCTGAAACAGAGGCAGGAGACTAAAACCCAGATAAACCAAACCTCCCAAGAGCAGGAAACAGAGCAGAGCATTGGAAAACCTCTTCTGTCCCCAGCTCAAATGGTTAATGAGGATCTCTCAGACACAGGGGAGGAAAGAGGTACCACAAGCATGGTAGAATTCACAATTCTTGAGCTCAACTCTCCCGAAGTTAGTCATTATTCTGGTAGAAATCATTCAACCCATACTGACCAAAGGAGCAGGCTGAAGAAGACGGGGATTCACTAAAACACCAGAATTCAGAGTCGTCTTTGTGTCCGGGCTCCCAGCTGGCTGGCTCAGCGTGCCGCAATTAATGGCTTCAATGGTTTCATCCAGCCTGCAAGCACAAACAAGAGGCATGAAAATTCCCTGCTTCTCCCGGCAACGTCTCCCTTCTCCCTACAAAAACACTTCTGACCCAAAGCATTTTTTAACCACCACCCCCAGTTAAACGAATTCCTTGCCAGGTCTGATTCCTAATTTGAACAGTCACTCTACTGTAGAAACTGTCTGAATTTGAGTTGAATAGGTTCTGTTGAGAGAGGCCTTCTGCAACATCTCTTTCCAGGGCAGCTTTCTCTTTAACAGACATGCCAGCTACTGAAACCCCATGCAAGCTTTGCACAGTTGAGCTTAGGAGGGGGGTCTCGGCAGACTTGTGCTGCAAGCTAAAAAGACCCTCAAGGAAGAAAAAGATGTAAAACTGCATCCTAGTGTCCGAAGTGCTCTTCAGGGGGTCAGCTTGCTCAGCTTTCCTTACACTTGCTCTTCCAGATTCAGCCAGACCACCATCCATAATGACTGTCACCTCTCTGTTCTCAGGGATGCCTGCGCACTGCCAGTTCTCACTCACTTGCTGTGGTATTCAGCAATGCTGTTGTCTTCTTCCAGGATCTGTCTGCCAGCAAAGTCGATGGTGATTTTTTTGGCAAGCCGAGAGGCGTGACGCAGCTCACGCAGCTCCTGCTCTCTCTTCTGGAGGGCCTCCCTTTCCTGCTTGGAGAGCCACTGGTTGGAGTCCGTGGCAAAGTAATCTGATTCATCATCAATGACCTGGGTTCGACGCACGCTGGTGAGAAGCAACCACAAGAGTAGAAGATGAGCACAGCGGGAGAGTCACACAGCGCTGCCGGCCCCAAACCTGCCTTCCTACCGGTTCCCTTCTGCTCCCTCTAGAGCTGACTGTCAGGGACACAAAGCAAGGACATCCAAACAGGACCCATTCAAGGGATTCACTCTTGTTCCACCAAACGCTTGTTCCACCTACAGCTGTCTGTAGGTACAGCCTAAATTTTAGAAGAACTGTCTAACCTTTCCGTTAAAGGCAGCTTAGCCTGCCAGATAATTTATGGTATTTCACGATAGCCTCACAGTTAGTACCTTACCTTGTCCTGTCAAATTCCAACAACTTGTCTTTGTGTTTCACAGCCATCTCCAGGCCTGCTTTGAGTCTAGCTTCTTGTCGAGGCAGTAAGTCTTTGCTTATAGCATCCAAATTCCCTGAATTTTCAGCACCTGAGATAGAAAACAAATCACAGCTCAACAGTCAGTTGTTTGAAGCCCAGTCTTGGTGGGCCTGGCTGCAGAAATGCCCCCTAAAACAAATGCCATTTAAGGAGCTGAAAGAAAAACTTTGCACCACAATCAGCGCCTTTCCAAACCAGGTTCAAGCCCTGATTTTCCCTCTAGCCCCTTCCACAGACTCCCTCCTTCAAGGAGGAGGAAGCCTTTAAATACTACAATGACAACATCTAGGTAGCGTTTACAGAGAAGGTCTTCGATTCTCCTTCACCCTTCCCTAACAATTTGTGCAGTCCAAATTCCACCCATCACCATCCGCAGGCCTTGAGTCCCCTCCTAAATGCCAAATTCTTTGCTAAGTGTTGTTACCTCCACAAAGAGACCCTTGGTCACGACAGATCACTGACAATTGCCAGTTACGCACAGAGCAAGCCTTATGTCTGCTGCGGTATGAGCCTCTCGCAAATTAAATCCTCCCCCACCACACCTCAGCAGGATTTTCATACCAGCTGTTGCTAGAGATGGAGAAATCTATTCCCAAAAATGACCTCTTCTTTCTTACCATTTCTGGCAAGGGGCCAAAAACCAACCAACCAAACAAAAAGTGGGGGGGGAAGGTGTGCATGGAAGGCACAATGGAACAAACCAATGTATTTCACAGAAGACATCATGCAGGCTAACGCCTTTATTTCAGGGAAACAAAAAGCCCTGTACTTCCCTGTCGTCGCCAATCCACATTTTTTCACTCCCCAGACAAATAGTTAACCACGTTTTAGCTTTCACCTACACAGATAATGCACAACACGAGAGCTGGCAGGGGCAGAAGGGGAAACCAATAAAATGGGTAAGAAAAGGGGATCCTGAAGTACATCAGGATTTCTACGGGAAGATTATAAACAGACCAACTTTGTGATCAGCTGTTACTCTCAAGGACTTACGGGACCTCCTGCCATCTCAGCAGCTCTAAAGAGAAGTTGACACTGAGACCCAGAGTAAATATTTCCCCAGTTCTTCAGCGAAGTGTATTTTTCAACCAAGAACACTGTGACCTTGGCTATATTTCAGCTAAACTCAAACATCCCCATAATGCACAGGTCTTCGCTGGGAGATTGGGTATTATTTCCTCTTGCTTTCCTTGGCTCTGTTCCTATTTTTAGCTCCCAAGATAAGTGTTAGACAAGAAGAGTCATCAGAAAATATTAACCACCACCTCTCTAGACCCAGCAAATCAGATAGCAGCACTACCTCTTCCACAGCACACATTCCACCTGAGACTTATCCTAATTTTCAAGGACTGCTACCATGATCCAGTTCATGTGATTGATTCAGGAATGCCTAACAAGCCTCTGGCTAAGGACATTATATGCTGCCATTTGACACTCACAGTTATCACCTCTGTTGAAGGCCACAAATGCTGCCGAGGGCTTGCTGAGAGGATCCAAGGAGCTGGCTTCCCAGCCATCCTTTCAATGCCCACCACACACACCGTGCAGCAACAAGCCCAGTAAATTCTAAAGTAAATAAAGTTCACAAAATGTCCTGGCAATTTACATCCCAGAGAAACATTCAGGTGTCAGCTCCCAAGACAGAATTACCTTTAGACTTTACCAGTAATTCTGTAGAATTTGGATGAATGGACCTAGACAACTTACACACCAGGGAACACACACACACTCATTCCTACACAACATCAAGGCAACTGTACGACAGCGAGGCAGAGGAGGGCTCCTGCTGTTGCATTCGTTGTATTGGATTCATTGTATTACAGGTATGTAATTGCTACTGACCTGCCATGAGCTTCTTCAGCAACTTCTGGCTCTTGTTTGAGTCCCGTTGAAGAATGTCCTGCTCTTCTTTAGTGCATACCTAAGGAAAAAAATGAAGACTTAGGAAGGACATCATGTGCTTGACCAACTTCAGAGCCTTGGACAACAGCTGAGGGTAAGCTTTTTAAAATGGCCAAGACAGTCCACACCTCCTTCCCTTAGGTGTTATTTACAGGGAGAGAATCCCGAAAGTTCATTCTTTACTAAAAGTCATCCATGAGAAACGTACAGCCTGGTCTTTCTTGGTTCTGTGGGTGGGGACACTACCAGGTGATCTCAAAGGATGAGAAATACACTCAGAACCTCCCCGAGCAGATGAGCAATGCTAAACACAGAGGTCCTTTCTCTTGGTGGGCCGCTTGGAGTTAAACAGATCTTTAAAAATAGCAACCAATCTGATTTAAAACATTTTCTTCATCCAACCAGTATTTTCCCCTCTCCTGAAGTTAACTTTACTTAATCTATAGTCATTAACCTGCCCCCTTTCTCCAAAAGGTGTCCTTTCAACCAAATACAGGGTGTAACAGGTATCCCAAACAATGCATGCTGCACAGGTGCTGAAGAGAAGTCAGAACGCTGGCCCTGGCCATGTCTGCTGCCCCTTACAAGGCCACCAGGGCTGTGCCCAGGATGGGGCTGAAGCCTTTCACAAATTTTGGACGCTCATGTGAGGCACAGGACAGCCACAGGAGACCGTCATACAGCAGGAAAGCCCCAAAGTGATGTAAATTATGAGGGAAACCTCTCCGCTCTCTGATGTGGCACATCATAAAAGAAACACAAAGTGACCTAAAGCCACAGCACTTCTCCTTCCCCTAAAAGGAGATAGTACAGGTTCTTTCCTGCCCAGCTTTAGAGCATGGAGAACTTTGCTAGAAGAACTTTGATCTGAGAGACTAATTCAGCCCCGTGCCATTTCAAAGCCCTGAGCAAACTACGCCACATTCAAGCATGGCAAATAAAAACTACTTTGTCACTAACCAGAGAACCACAGAACAAGCAGGGTCCTGAGCCCTCCTGCTCACAGACAATGCGCCCGCAAACCAAGCAGTTGTTGATGAGCTTGTGCTTCTGGCCCAGGCACTCGCAGGCGTGACGCCCAGGGATCAGGACGGCCAGCTTGTCTTGCCCCTCCTTGGTATACAGGCTGACATATTTGGGCTTCTTCTTAGAGGAACTGCTACTGCTGCTGACTCCACTGCTGTTCTCCTGTGCCTGAGAAGCAAAAAAAATAAACAACAAACTGTATTCACTCTGCAATACCAGCAGCAAAGGGAAAGCACTGACCCTTGAACAGGCTGGGGAGACTCAGACAAGGGTGATTCTGCCTAACTGGAAGGAAACTTGGACCAGACCCCAGATTCAATGGAAAGACAAGCTTGGGCTGCCAGAAAAGGTCCAAGGAATCTAAACAAAGCAAGGACATAAGGATGTTGCAGATCCACTTGACGTTTGCTGCCTCTGCAAGCTAAAACTGCTTGGGTCTAGATGGCAGGCGCGCTGTCAGTCCTCTGGACCTGTGTTATCAACTCACGGGTATTTAATGGCTTCAAACAGCAGCTCAGCTACAGCCACATTTATTTTCAAGGGCTATTTAGGTTATAGCAACTCCCTGTTCATGACTGTGAAGTCCTGTGTGCGCCTGTCCCCAGAAACAGAGCCGCTGGCAGCAGCAGGACCTCTTCACTCACAGCCAGTTTGCCACCCAGCATTTTTTGTGTTTTCCACCCAGCACAGCCAGCTGAGCAGAGGTTTTCCGTACACTGAATGTCCAAGTATTTAGCTGTAATGTAAACTCTTCTCCTTGTTTCATGACTTGGAATCAATGATTCAGTGATTCACCCCTCTGCGTTTCAATCAGGGACTGCACTGGGTCAGGCTTTGGGTCAGGGACTAAGCTTCGGGTCAGGCTGGAGTAGAGAAACCCCGATCAGAAACAAAGCAAGATCTATATATGATGGCTGGATTCATAATCTAACAGTGGAATTCTCCGTTTTCTCCCTCAGACCTTACACCTTGATCAGAGAAAAAATAGGTCCCTCCTGCCACCCGACATCTCTAGCAGGTACTGGTTGAGAAGTGAATTGTTGAGAAGTTAATTGCAGGAATTAATTACAGCACAGAAATCATACCAGAGGAACAGAACAAAGCCAACTCCGACCATTTCTCTGGCAATACTCAAAAACAGATGCTTTGAAAAGCAAGCACAACACTCTCCAGGCACAAACCTATCTCACAACACTAGATGAGACTGGTTTCAACCATGACTTGCGTGCTAGCTGTGACCGAGAAAGACTAGGACTTATTACCCGTAGCTATTTCAGCAAGCAGCACTCCAATATAAATGCACTCTCTGGCCTTTAGTTGTCATATCTGTGACACTTGAAAATCCTCTTGCAGCTCTCCACTGTCTCTCGACAATAGCAAAGAGGATTTCTTAGAAGCCCTCTCCCAAAAAGCCTGTTTTCATTCCCTGGAGAACAACAGCTCGCTTTCTCTGCCTGCTGCACGCTAGAGGATCGCCCCCCCTCCCTGCCCCACACCTCAGCTAGCGTCTACTGCTTCTACAGTCCACATCCTCCCATGCTGCTTCTCTCAGTGACAGGGCTGTGCTGTGACACTAGGACACCTCTTGCCTTGACTCTTTTTACCTGCTCTCAACAGCAGCAGGCTACTGGTTTAGTGACAAGAAGATGCAGCACTTCCAGTACCCCAGTTCTGCCCAACTGGCTTTACTGCCACTGCCAGATCCAAACACTACTGTCATGAACAAAAAAAACCCAAAACCAGATAAAGCGACCTTCGTTAGCAAACCCTGGCAGAACTTTCTCAGTGTGTTGTTGTTTGGGTTTTTTTTAAATTATGTTAGAAACTAACTACAAGGAAATGGAACATTACTGTCCATTTCTAACCCTCCAGTTCAAAAAAATGTGGGTTTTTTATCTAACAAACAAATACTTTTACAAAGACTTCAAGCGTTTGCAGCCTCCCTACAACAAAAGCTTCAATTTAAAAACATAACTAAGTTCCACCACTTATTCAGGTGCGACCCTTACTTTCAGGATTTGAATGTTGCTCAGTCAGGGTTGGACCTGGATAAATCATGGAATTTAATTCTGGGAGGCGCAACGTGCTCGATGTTTATAGCATGAAGGACTCCACTGCAAGTCTAACGACACAAGTCAAGCGCAGCACACATCCACATGCGTATTTCTGCGGAGCACACTCTTACACTTCAGGCAGCAATAGAGTGGTCTGCTGGATTCAACGCAACCCACCACGGCTGTACAGCTGGATCCGAACCAAAGGAAGGAACCTGGGTTCCCAGCAAGCAGCTCTGAGTCAAAACCCACTCCAGCAGAAATAAAATCCAGAAATTCAGCCTAGCCAATTAGGACATTTAACAGCAAAGATCACCATATTTGATGCACTGACTGTGGGAAATGCTGAATGGAAAGCAAGTCTGCTGCAAAAAGTAAACTATCACAGAGGAAGGCAACTACTGCTTGCTGCATGGCCTTGTGCTGCTTGAAAATAGCGGGATTTCCTGGGTTTTAGTGTTTCTGTGCTCTTATTTTGCAGTTTCTTTCATTGCAGCTCAGGCTGTTTATGAATACTGCAAAAAAAGTCTCCACAAAATCGAACACCACCTCAATCTGAACGCTAAAGGTGCAGGAGTGGAGCTGAACAGAAGAGAGAAACAGCCAAACCAGAGTTGCTGCTCAGTGGAGAGGCGCTCACTATGGCTCTCAGATTCCTCCATCTAGCACCCAAGGCCTCCCCCCTGAAGCAGCCTGAAATATTTCAGTTGCCAATTAAAGCTTTATTCCGCGTGGCTGGGAAGTTTTAAATTCAGCAAGTTCTACCCACTTGGTGGCTTCCTTAATTCCTCAACCTTCACACCTCTGCTTTAAAGAAATACCTTTTACTACTAATTACAGCAACTACTTCCATTGTCTAGTCTCTCATCCAGGCTTCTTGCGGGGGTGGCAGGGGGAGCAAAATCCATTTTGCGATAGTCGCTTACTGATGATTATTTTACTCTCCAGTATAGACACAAACATACATAATCTTTCTCCCCATCCTTGTATTATCTGCCCCAGAGCAGTGAGAACCCCATACACAGGGTACAAGCATGACCTGTCCAAATCCACACCCAGTTTTGAACAGTCATTGTACAGGAACAGCCGCCCCACTCATTGCAACTGGGCGACTGTAGAACTCGCTGACAGGGCGCTCGCAGTGTGGGACCCCCACTTATCCCATCGGCTTCCAAAGTATTTGCTGAGGTTATAGCTTGTAGCTGCCATGCTGCATGATATCTATGAGTGAACAAAGACACACAAACGTATATCTCACAGCAGCTGTGCTGTATATAAGACAAGACAGCGTTTGCAGGGGGAGACAAGCATTTATTACACCCCATGATGTAGCTGGGAAACACAAACATGCTTTCAGGTACATAACCCACTTTGTCACAACTCTGATAATGAAGGATTTGTATTTCTGAAAGCTTATTTCCACTTTCCAATCACATTTTTTGCTAGTGTTCGACACTACCTTTCCCTGCGACCCAGGTTCAAAGTGTGCCCTCAGCAGCCAGTGTCACACAGCCTGCCCCCGCATACCAGACACACTCACCTTGGCCAGGTCAAGGGGGGTTTTTACTTCCTCTACATGTGCACTTGGCTCAGCGTACGCAGGCATCTCCTGCTTGTTCCTTCCTTTGCGTTTACCCTTTTTCATTTGGTCTCCAGCCCGAGGCACTTCTGAAGTCTCTGGAAGCGTGCGTTAGCACAAAGAAAGGCTGGGTAAGTACCAGCAAGAGAAAGATGTCCCCGAGCTCTTGGTGAATGAAAATTGGCTTTACACTATCATAACATCCAGAAATATGAACAATCACAGGTGTTTGTCGCATGTAATTGCTTATAGACACAATAACTGAGACAAGCTTATTTGAGACTTAATTCCTTCCTCTCCATACCACTCACCATCCTTTTTCCGATATGCTGGCAAAGGCTCGGAGGGCAGCTGAGAGGATTTCCGCCACCTGGCCAGCAGTTCCTCCACAAACCGACTCTTCTCCCCATCGGTCCCCTGGATGAGGTCAATGACGTACTCCCGGATCTCATCCTCATTTGTTATTGACAAGATATACCTGGAAGAGGACAGGATAGAGAAAAATAGGTGAGGGGGCTTTTGTTCTGATCTAATGATCTAATCACACATCTGTGCAATGAGTGCAACATAGCTCTCCTCTTCACATCAGGTTTCTGTGGAGACCATGGTAAGGAACAGGTTTATGAGTCAAATTTTGAGACACACACTTTGGGAAAGCCTTGTGAAATTTTCAGACAGGCACTTTGGGAAATCCCTTGTGCTTGTTTAACTGGAAAAAATGGAAGGTAAATTATCTTTCTCCCCATTCCAGCACAGAGTGACACCTCCCCGACCCTTCTGCCAAACACTAAAAAATTCACTCCGCGACTCCAATTCCTACCAAGTCACATAAAAAATCTAACCATAAACCAACAGGCTCCTGGTCAACCACCAGAAGACAGCGGCATGCCCTTCTTCACCTACCCACAGGGACTCACACCCCTCCCCACCACCTCCCGCCCCCCAGTCCCCTCACGGGACACCCACCCGTGGGACAACCCAGGATGCGGATCCCCCCAGAGCGGCTCTGAAAACACCATTTTCCCTCTGTGCTGGCCGAGGGGCGAGCCGGATGTGAGGCGAGGGGCCGCCGCGGCCTGTCGCGGCAAGCCGGGGCCCGCTAGGCCGCGGCGGAGGATAGGGCCGCGAGCGGGGCCCACCGCGGCTCCCGCCCGCGGCTCCCGCCCGCCCTGGCGGCCCCGGCCCCGCTCACCTCACCACCTCCTCGCCCACGTCCAGCCCGAAGTCTCCGCGCAGGTGCTGGACGCACCAGGCCAGGAGCGGGCTGGGCGCTGCCATCTTCCGCGCGGGGGAAGGCAAACGGCGCCGCACCACCCCGGCGCACGCCCTTCCCCGGGAACGCGGCCGCGGACACACCGTTCCGGGGCTCCCCACGGGGTCTGAAGGCGAGGGAGAGTGGCCTTTGTGGCCCCTTGCTGCCGGGGAAGCGGAGCAGGGGTACGAGGTGAGGCCCGGGCGGCGGCAGCAGCCCCTGCCCTCGCTGAGTGAGCACCCTGTTCCCAAATCTCTTTGCTGGTGCCACATGGGAAGTGATGTTACCAAAGACAGGCCTCTGCTTTGTTTCTAAAATGATTGTTTCTTACTAACCTTCTTACTGTGTGAGAAAATAGCTAATTACTGACTTTCTTACTGTGTAAAAAAGTAGTTAGTCACTGAGCTGATGTTACAGATAGTGAAAATGAGGAGACAGCGAGAAGTAGTTAATCACTTCAAGGTTCTTCTGTACATCAAGTATGTACTCCTATACCAATCAGGATAGAGTTATGGCTACTTCAAAGAACATTCTTATTATCTTCAAGAAGTTGGCAAACTTACAGCAAACTTTTACTGTCCTAAGATGACTCAAAACCTTAAAAGGATAATGTGAGGAAGGGTCTCCTTACCCAAACGACCACCGAGACACTCACGCTTGCGCAGAAGTGTTTTGCCAACGCAACAAAATTTGATACGCATGTGCAAAAAGGCTATTCAGTCATCCTAATGAATATGTAGGCCTAGGTGGAGTTATGTATTAGGTAGGCAGAATTATAAGAACTTTCTGTGTAATTTGTGTAATTGTCTAATTCCCGGTAAGGGTGCTAGATTTGTGGGTTTTCCCCCTAGCACCCAACATCGAATCAAGCAATACCTCCTCCCTAAACTACTTTTGGTTTCGAGGGCTTTTATTTCAGGTAACAGTGACAGGGCTCTGCCAACGGGATGCTGAAGCCCACTCCCTGCCCTCTGCTCACAGTCGGGAAACATCTGCTCCTGCTGGCAGAAATCCTCTGGAGTCAAAAGGCAGAAGTGGCGTCAGTCTGTGTGAAAGAGAAGATGGCAGCCCACCAGCCGCAGGCTCACGGGGAGAGGAGGGGATATTTGGGGTTAGGCTTAGGGTGTCATACTCTGCTCTTCAAAAACCAAACAAAACCACGTCCCAAACAGAGTAATTATTATTCTTTGCTCATGTTTCACATACATACCTGGAGTACTGTGTCCAGCTCTGGAGCCCTCAGCACAAGACGGACATGGACCTGTTGGAGCGGGTCCAGAGGAGGGCCATGAAGATGATCCGACGGCTGGAGCACCTCTGCTGTGAGGACAGGCTGAGAGAGTTGGGGGGGTTCAGCCTGGAGAAGAGAAGGCTCCGGGGAGACCTTATAGTGGCCTTCCAGTACCTGAAGAGGACCTACAGAAAAGCTGGGGAGGGGCTGTTTGCAAGGGCATGTAGTGATAGGACAAGGGGCAATGGTTTTAAACTAGAGCAGGACAGGTTTAGATTAGACATTAGGAAGAAGTTCTTTCCAATGAGAGTGGTGAGACACTGGCCCAGGTTGCCCAGAGAGGTGGTGGAGGCCCCATCCCTGGAGACATTCAAGGCCAGGCTTGATGAGGCTCTGAGCAACCTGATCTAGTTGAAGATGTCCCTGCTTACTGCAGGGGGGCTGGACTAGATGGCCTTTAATGGTCCCTTCCAACCCAACACATTCTGTGTTTCTATCTATGATATGTGCCAGCACCACAAAAAAGGAGGGAATGGAGAATTACATGGGGATGGGACTGAGGGGAGCAACCCCAGTGGGGATGGTGCCGGGGGGAGCGGCGCTGAGGGGAGCAGAGCTGAGCGGAGTGACCCCGGTGGGGATGATGCTGAGGAGACGGGGCTAAGGGGAGCGACCCTGGTGGGAGAGAGCTGAGGGGACAGAGCTGAGGGGACAGACCCTGGTGGGGACGGGGCTGAGGGGATGAGGCTGAGGGGAGCGACCCCACTGGGGACAGGGCTGAGGGGACAGACCCCGGTGGGGACGGGGCTGAGGGGATGGGGCTGAGAGGACAGACCCCGGTGAGGACGGGGCTGAGTGGATGGGGCTGAGGGGAGCGACCCCACTGGGGACAGGGCTGAGGGGACAGACCCCGTTGGTGACGGGGCTGAGGGGATGGGGCTGAGAGGACAGACCCCAGTGAGGACGGGGCTGAGCGGATGGGGCTGAGGGGAGCGACCCCACTGGGGACGGGGCTGAGGGGACGGGGCTGAGGGAACGGTGCTGAGGGAACGGACCCCGGTGGGGATGGGGCTGAGGGGACGGACCTCGGTGGGGACGGTGCTGAGCGGATGGGGGTCAGGGGATGGACCCCGGTGGGGACGCTGCTGAGGGAACGGGGCTGAGCGAACGTTGCTGAGGGGACGGACCCCGGTGGCGACTGGGCTGAGGGGAGACGCCCCTGCTGGGAGCGGCCCGCGGGGCCCCGGCGCGCTGCCATTGGCGGGCGCTGGCCAATGGACTTTCCCCGCGGGCGGCGGCGGCAGCGGCAGCAGCGGCGCGGGGCGAGCGGCGGGGATGGCGCGGACGAAGGCGTGCGGCGGGGTCGGGCGCAAAGGTGCGGAACGGCAAGGGCAAGGGCAAGGGCAAGGGCAAGGGCAAGGGCAAGGGCAAGGGCAAGGGCAAGGCACGGCTGCTCATCGGTCCGGTCTCCCCGCAGTGCTGGTCGCCAGGGCTCCCCGGAAGGTGCTGGGCTGCAGCAGCCTCAACGCGGGACCGTCGCCGGCCGCTAAGAGAGGTGAGAGCGGGGCGCGGACGGGGCTCCGCGGCCGGCCTGCGGCGGGGCTGACGGCCGCGCTCCCCGCAGGCGAGGGCCGGCGTGTCGGAGGGAACCCGGTGTGCCCGAGGCCCGTCCCCGCCTGGCAGAAGGGCATCGGCGAGTTCCTGCGGCTGCCGCAGAAGGAGAACCGGGAGCCCGGCGGAGAGGCGGCGGAGAGCAGCGGGCTGGGGCCGGCCGCCACGAAGTAGGTGTCGGAGCTCGGGGGGCTCCCGAGGCCCCGGCTGCTTCCCTCCCGTCTGCCTCCCCTCAGCATCCCCAGCGAACCGCCGGGGCTTTCTCAGGAGCGTGTTTCGGCGCAGGTTTCCTCACAGCCTTGGGAACGGCGCTGCAAGTCCCACAAACCGCAATTGCAGCGAGGTGAAGCTGGAGGAGGTGCAGGAGTGTCGCGCCTTGGGCAGGGAAGGGACGCTCCGTGTATCGGAGAGGCAAAACGCAGCTGGTAAATTAACGTGTTTTCCACGCTTGAGGAGTTTCGGTGGTCGGCTGTAGCCTGGTTCTCAGGACGTGCTGCTTAAACTTAATGTTCACTTCCTTAAAAAAAAAATAAATTTAAAAAGCTGTCTGAAGTGTGACAGAGAGCTAAAACCGCCTGCGGAGCAGCAGCGGCGCACGCAGCGGTCATCGCTGCAGCTGGTGCTCCGTGGCCTGGCTTTAGAGTGCACACCGGTGTTGTCAGAGTGCGGGATACGTCTGTGGGGTGACATTAAACAGCAAAATCCCTGGCACTTCCAAACAACACCGCTAGCGGCGTGCCTGGCTGCCCGCAAGGGCTGTGCCGAGGGCTGTCAGTGCGTCCTTGGATGAAACAAAGCGTGACTAGTTTTCCTCTGTAGCTGCTTTGAAACTGCAGTTTATTTTTGAAGGAGCAAGCGACCACTAAAAAGTTGATGGTGTGCCTGCTAACCTTCGTATCCTCACTGAAATAATGTTTCTCAGCAAAGTCTGGTACAACGCAGCATCTGTCTCCCCTGACCTTGTGGGGGTTTTCTAAAAATGAGTGCGGTAGTTGATAGTTCAGGCAAATTCTCCGTGCTCAGACGTGCTTCATTTGCATACAGACGAGAGCGATGTGAGTCTCTGTGGCTGTCAGCTCTGTTTCAGAAAAGCTTAGGAGACTGTTAGCGACTTCTATACGTCAGAAATTGAATTGCTCTACCAAGCTGACACTTCAAAGATTAACTTGGAGCCAGCACTAACTGGCTAGAAAGGCAGCCGTGTGAAACATGGTCTTACAGACACTGTTCTCAATTGGCAAGGTTTTTTTTCCGCCAAATATAGATAATCCTAAACTGTCAGGGGGAGCCCATAAGAATTAGTCCTGAATTGTCTTGCAGGACAAGCAAACAAAGACTTTTAAGCGCACCCTACCTCTTGGAGAAACAAAAGTTGTGCACCATAGTGCTGCAAAACTTTGATCTCTTCCACTTGAAGTTTGTTTGGCTGAGTAAGAACCAGGTGGTGATAACCCTGGAGAGAACACACAGCATCGCCATCTAAAATGATTTACAGCTTCCCATTGTGTTCTGGAAAAAGCAGGAGCTGTGCTCGCTTAACTGCACAACTGTTTTTTTCAGTCACGGTGGGTAAGTTAGCCAGGTTGAAACTTGAACGTGAAATGGGAGTTGGATTTTCAGCTTTCTGGAAATGATGTGGGACCTGCATGTGGCCCTCTGGGTGGAGAACGACATGCAGAGGATGACCCAGGGTGTTATCAGTGTAGGGATGTTTTCCTCACTGAAGTAGGCTTTCCCAAGTGAAAGGTAGGTGTGTGCTGCTTCATTTGGGCTCCTAGCACTTAGGATAAAGTACCTTGTATCATCCTAATGTCTCTAGGTGCAGTCTGGGGCTACTTAAAGTCATTTAGGTCATCCAGCCTCAAGGAAAAAGGCTTTGTTGGTTGTAAGCTTGATTGAGTCCTGCTAATTGAATTGCTAACGCTTTTTACAGAGCTCCCCCCCTGCCACCAGATCCTGCAGAAGACGTGGACTCCTCTGAGGAAGAGCAGGCATGACCTGACCCCGACTTCGATGATAAACCATGTGTCTCCCGTACTCGAGTTGTTATTTGTATAGTTTTTTACAGCGTGTTATGGCTTATGTTCAGCTGTTGTACAGAACTCAAAGCATGTCTGAGAGACTGCAAGAACATTTTTATGCAAGAACAAAATTATGGTGAATTTAATATATACTTTTTGAAGCTTAGCATTCAGTATAAGTCACTGTTTTAATTTTTATCTTGGTTTCCTTGAGTTCCTCAGTGACTCCTGCGTACCGTGCAGCTTTTATCTTTCAGTTGCCTTGTCCTTGTCTGAGACTTGCATGATTGTGCTTGTTCTGCTTTTAAAAAGCACTTTTCTAATACACTGAAACACTCTGAGAAGACATCCGTGTCGTGTCATTTGAAAAGACACTGGTGGGATGGAAGGGCAGCTGTCACTTGCTGCCATTTAGAGGTGAATCTCTGTGAATCTAATGGTCTTTGCTTGCTTGGGGAGCTGTACCCATGCCATGCCACCCCATTGTATATTGCTGAACAATTTACATCTATGGCTACAAATGCTTTAATCCAGCAATAAAATTAGTAGCAAAGCTTAATGGGGTAAAGCAGGGTCACATACAGTGTTGAAAATAAGTTCAAGACAAAGATAAATTGGCTGTGTCACTGTTCTCAGTGTAACAGAGGTTTTCCCTGTGCAGGAATTTCTAGAATTTCTAGTCTTCTAGAGTTACAAGGCAAGAGGCATGGTCTGGAGAACCTCTTAGGGGGAACAATGCTGGAAATCCACTCGGTTATTATTACTATCATTACTACCAACTAGTTTTCACTTTTGAGCTCATTTCTTGTAACTTTAAAGAATTACTTGATAACGATGCTCTTTTGGTTAAATCCATATGAACACTGCAACTCCGATTTTTTTAACTGGGGAAAAAAAAAAGGGGAGGAATACTAAACCAGCTAAATCCCAGTGCTCAGGAATGCCCTCTGTAATTAGGATTTTCAATTGAATTTTTAAAATAGAGAAGGGAAGCAAGCTGAGACCTGCCAGCAAAGTCAGACCCACCACTGTGACCCAGCACTGACCAATTTATTAAACTCAATTTATTAACACACTTAGAAGCATCCACTTAAAAAAAAAATAAATACCGGGAGCTGACAATAGATGTCAGCAGCATCTCCAGCTACCGAAGGCTTGAGAGTTCCAGTCATCAGTGCAACGCTCCTTTTGCCTTTTTCCAATATATTTATTTAAGTAGCATGTGGGGAATATGTAAGTGTATGGATGAGAGACTGAAATCGCTCCTTGGTTCCTGAGGATCAGGGTTACCTCACTGAGTTATGGTCTCCTCAGGAAAATGGCATCAGAAAAATCACCCGCTGTTTCACCGGTGAAATCCCTGTGGCTTGCTCAAACCCGTGGCTGGAAGGGCAGGGATGGGCAGCGAGGGGAACTCAGTCCCCCCTGGCAGATGTTTTTTTTCCTATTTCCAACATGCTGAGTTTTCTGCAGATTGTCCAAATTATTCTTTTGACCCCTGACCTTGAGAACATCCCCCCACTCCCACCTGAAAGGTCCAGGAGCTTCTTTCACTGAATGGTAGGGGTTGGAAGGGACTTCTGGAGAACCTCCCTGCCAGAGCAGGGTCACCCAGAGCAGGTCACACAGGAATGCGTCCAGGCGGGTTTGGAATGTCTCCAGAGACGGAGACTCCACCACTTCTCTGGGCAGCCTGTGCCAGGGCTCTGCCACCCTCACAGGAAAGAAGTTTTTCCTCATGTTGAGATGGAATTTCCCATCTTCCAGTTTGTGCCCGTTGCCCTTTGTCCTGTCCCCGGGCACTACTGAGAAGAGTCTGGCCCCATCCTCCTGACACCCGCCCTTTAGCTCTTGCTGAGCATTGACGAGATCCCCTCTCAGCCTGCTCTTCTCCAGCTGAACAGCCCCAGGGCTCTCAGCCTTTCCTCAGCACAGAGATGCTCCAGCCCCTGATCACCATTGTACCCTCCACCGGACTCTCTCCAGCAGTTCCCTGTCTTTCTGGAACCAGGGAGCCCAGAACTGGACCCAGTGCTCCAGCTGTGGCCTCCCCAGGGCAGAGCAGAGGGGGAGGATGACCTCCCTCCACCTGCTGGCCACACTCTTGCTAATGCATCCCAGGATGCCATTGACCTTACTGGCCACAAAGGCCCATTGCTGACTCATGGTCATCCTGTTGTCCACCAGGACTCCCAGGTATCTCTCTGCAGAGCTGCTCTCCAGCAGGTCAGTCCCAACCTGTACTGGTGCATGGGGTTATTCCTCATGAGGTGCCGGGAGATCCGGGCCTTTCGACCCAGGCTGGTGGCACCCAGATCTTTCCTGTGGGATGTTGGATGGACCGATGTTGCGAGCAGGTCATTGCTGGTCCCGACTCCTCAATGGCTCTTGGTCCATCAAGCCAGCCCAGGCCAGCTGAAGCAAGGTTTCTCCTCTGGGAAAAGAGCTGGTTCCCCCTGGAATGTCCAAAACGCCCCTTCTCCACCTATGCCAGGGTTTGGACTGAGCCCTGTGGGGGTGGGAAGGCGGAAAAGGGCGAGGGGTGACGTGGGGGGAGAGCAGGCAAGGGGGATGTGGAGATGCAGTGAGAGCACAGGGGGGGTTGCTGCTGTAACAACTGGATGTGTCTTTCAGTAAGTGCTCTTGGATGCTCCAGAAGCAGCTGCAAAATGAGCGCAAAGGGGGTGTTTGGGAGAGGAGACAGTGGTGGTTAGAAGATAAGAAATCCTAAGGGTCTAATGCGTTGTTTTAAACCTTAGGGGGCAAAATTATCTTTGTCTGGGCAAGAGGGTATGGCGCGATGGACCCCATCCTTTTCCATTCCCATGGCCTAAAGCTTTTCCCTCTTTAAATAACATGGGATAATCACAAAATCCTGCTGCTGCAGAGCATTTTCAAGCTTTTCCTGGCGGAGTCCTTCTGCCCTTGTGTCCGGAACAGGAGGGACTGAACATTTCTGTTGGCTGTGTCTCAGCTGGGCTGGAAGGATCTCCCCCAGCTCTGCTGCAGCCGGTGCCGCGTGGGGGGCAGCTGGTCGGCAGGGCGAGCAGATGTCCCTCCGCGGGGGCATGGGCAGAGGTGAGGGGGCAAAGGGCCGTCAGCTGTCGGGCTGCGCCTTCCTGCCCCGCCGTGGGAATCCATTGCAAAACCTCGGGGACCTCGTTCCCCAGGCAAGGGATTTTCAGCTCTTTTTCTGACTTTCAAGGCTTTTGCCTTAAAAAAAAAAAAGCTGTTACCAAATTATGCTGCACTGTGGCATATACGATGTCCGCTTAACACCGCCGGCTTTTTTACTTCCCATTCCTTGAAATAAAGCCTCCCTGCTGCAGATGCCGCAGTTTGGAGTTGAGAAGCTGCCTGCTTACGCTAAGGGAGCTGCACAGGACGCCCTCTCACACAGGAACCCTGTTAATTTTGGTAAAAGCCAAACCTCTTCACATATATTCCTGCTCTGGATTGAACGATTGCAGGGGCTGTTTCCATCAGGAGAATGAAGGACCAGCCCCTGGTACCTTCTCACTCTACGTGATTGCTCCTCTGCTCTCACATTCCTGCCAAAAAATGCTGGTTTAAGCTTTGTTTTTTCTCTGACTGTGTGGTTTTTTTCCTCTTTGCGGCCTCGCAGCCAGCAGTACCCAGAAGGATGCAAGGTCTCTTTGCGCTGGTGTCCTGCAAGGTGCCCCCCTGCCCACGCCGCCCCGGCGCTGGTGTTGGGGTGGTGCCTCCCTGTGCCTGACCCCGAACAGCAGCTTCATTGTCCTTCCCACTGCCCCACACAAAAGGGTATTGTCCTGCCCACCAGCTCCCATGCCGCTTCGGCCCGCTTCATCCCAACCGCAGACGCTGCAGCAGTTTCAAGAATAAAAGCCAGGCGTTTCCTTTCTCGGGAATCGGTCCGGCTTCTCACCTTTCTTGGTGGAGGATGCAGAGCCAAGTGTCAGCTGGTAGAACCTCCAGTGGGGGGGTCCTAACCCACCTGAGATGTTTCTGGGTCAGCTGCGAGCGCCCTTGTTATGGTTTGAGGAGCCCACAACAATTTATTGTAGTTTGGACAATTATTCTATCACCCAATGAGCCCTCCCCACACAGGAAGGGGAATTGGGGGAGAATAAGGAAACCCGAGGGCCGAAATATAAACAGATTTAATAGAATAAGAGTATTTCATTAACATTAATAGTACTAAAGAACCAATATCGATACGGATACCAATATGAAACACACAAGAATTACACCCAGCCCATTCCATCAGCAGAAGCCGTGCACTCCCCACAGGGACAGCCAATGTGGGACCCTGCGAGCTCTGCGGCTGCGGGAGGAAGGGAAGGGCTCAGGGCTCCAGCACTGGGATGAGGAGTGCTCAGGATGGCAGCCAGCAAGGGAGAGAGAGAACTCCTCAGCAAACTTAATTTCTATTGAATATGGTGTTCATGGTATGACATAATCCTGCTGGCAGCTTGGGGCAAGTGCGCGGGTCTCGCTCCTCCTCGTCCCCGCACCTGGCAAGGCTCAGAAACACCAAGACCTTGAAACAATACCATAGGTGGCTATAAAGTAAATATTTTCACAAATTCAGACACCAGAGTCTTCTAAAAATGCAGTTTTCCCAAGCATTAGAAGAGAAATCAGTCCTGTGTCGCTCAAACCAGGACACCCCTTTGCCCCCAGACGCCTTTCAACATGCAGGCTGGTCTCCTGATAAACTCCCAGGGCATCATCACAGTGCTAACGAGAACTGACCGAAAGAATTACTTAGAATAAAATTGTTTGATGATAAACGGTTTTTCAGAGTTAAGATCCTCCTTGTGAGTTCCCAGATGGTTCAGAGCAGAAATGGGGAGAAACCAGACGATGGTACAGCTTCTATCTGAACAACGAAAATGCAAAGAGGGATGCGCATTGGAATGAGTTTTCTCCTTACTTTCAAAAGTACTTAATTCCCAGTGCCTCTTCCTTTCATCAAAATGGAGTGACGCTAATATTATTTTTTTTTTTCATTCGTAATATCAGAAAGAGACAAAAAAGTGCAAAAAAAGTTCATCCCAGAGCAGAGGCTGGGACAGCATTAGACACGGTGATGCCAGGACGGGCTCTTTAGGTGGCTGGATGGATGAAAGGCATTTTATTTTTGATGTCAATATCGCTGACTTAAAAGGTGTAATATTGTAACTGAGTCGGCAGACTGCTCATATACAATAAAAGAAAGAGTAGGCAAAAAAGCTAAAGTGAAATATTAGCAATTTTTACCAAAACCAGGCTTTATTTTCTGCTTGATTATGGCACCAGCGGAAAATTTACAAGCCTAATCTCAGGAATACAAGGTAGCAGGGAAAATATATAATTTTAAAGCCTAAATTCTGGTTCTAAACAGATTTTCCAGGTGATTTTTCAAAATTAACCCATGGCTCATTCTTGACAAGGGGCCACGTGCTGACGAGCGGTGACTGTGCAGCCAGTTAACGAGGTTGCCCAGGGGCTCGGGGGCTGGTGCGCCAGGGATGAAGGTTTTCCTGATGGCGTTTTTTAACTATTTTCAAGACATATTGTGATTGAAAACCTTTGTGTCGGAAACGTCAAGTTCTTTGCCAGGAGCGGCCTGGGAGGATTCAGGTGATGGCGCCCGGCGGGTTTCTGCTCCTGTACTGTCACATTTCTTTGGTGGCTACTAAAAGCTGGGAAGTGATGACCGTTCAGCAGGACGTTTTCTCGGTGGCTAGTAAAAGCCGGGCAGTGATGGCCATTTAGTGGGATGTGAGGTGTTCCTGGAGCCACGTTTTCCCTCCGACAGCACTTTGCTGCCCTTGTTCCAAACAGCCCTTGGAGGTGCTGCAGGTGGAGGCGATTCAAGGCAAGGATGAGTTGAAGATCTCCATTTTATCCCCCAGCTTTCCGTGGGTATTTTTACCCAGTTTACGGCCAGCTTCCCCCCTCTGCCCATGCTGCTCCCTCACAGACGCGGCGGGTCCTGCAGGGTGGGAAGCCGCCGGGGCTGCGGCGCGGTGGGCTGCTGAGCCCCAGGCGCGGCCCTGCTCGCTGTCCCCCACTCCCAGCCACAGCGGAGCCCGGTCCTGCGCCGGGGCCACCGGTCACCATCCTGCCTCCCGCCCCCCCGGGGCCTGCCCGCCGCCCCGCCGGGCGCCACTTCCGCCTAGCAACGCAACGCTGTTACTAAGGCGAGCCCGCCGCCGCGCCGCCCAGGAAGTTGTTGCGGGCGGCGCGGGCGCGCTGCTGCCATAGGGCGGTGCTGGCCGCGGGGCGGGCTTAGGGGGTGAGCGTTTCCGGGTCGGGGCCCTCCCCGTCGAGCGCGGCGGAGGGAGGAGCCGCGGCGGGGCGAGCAGCGGCGGGGCTCGGCTCGGCTCGGCCCGGCCCAGCCCAGCCCAGCCCGCCCAGCGCCGCCGCCGCCGCCGCCGCAGCAGCCAGGTAGGGGGCGGCGGGGCCACCGTCGCTGCGGGGCCCGGGCGGCGGGGGGCGAGGGGTTCGCTCCGCGGCTCGGCCCGGCCCGGCCCGGCCCGGCCCGGCCCGGTCGCCTTCTCGGGGCCGCGCCTCCCGCCGTGGCGGCGGAGGCTCCGCGGGGCTCCCCACTTCAGCCCTCTCTGGTGCTGGGCCGCGGTTCTCCCGGCGTGAAGGGCTCCAGCCCGGCGGAGGAGCGGCGCGGGACCGGGGCACGGACCGGCCGTCCCCGGCGGCGGGGGCGGGGGGCAGGGGCCGGCGCTGGGGCGGTGGCGGGGCTTCCTTGAACCGGCCCGGGAGAGCCCGGAGGGAGTTGGGCTGTTGGCCGAGCTGAGCTCCGGCAGGCGCCGGGGCGGGGGGTCCCGCCTCCCCCCCGGCGTGGGCGAGGGGAACAGGGCCGGACCCTGCACCGCCGCCCTGCCGAGCTGCCCGTGGAAGGTGGGGTCACCTCAAGGGGCGCGGGTTGACAGCCGCGGTCCGGCCCGTCGCTGGCAGCCCGGGGCAGGGCGCCGGCCGGAGGAGGTGGTTGGGAACTCCTTCTCAGCCTGGTCGTGGTGCCAGGTCTGAAGGAGACAAATCATAACGTGTTGAGTCTATTTACAACTTACTGGTGTGAAGTTGTATATTCCCCCCCTTATCCGGGATAGTTACATATAAGCGCTGTATGAAACTTGAAAGGTTTAAGGCTTGTCTTGGACAATTTGTTCATGGGATTGTCGTCTTCCCTTCCCACTCCGTTTCACTGCTGGTGCCTGTCCTCTTCTGCCTTTCACAACAGCGACTTGACTTCTCAGTTTGTAGGAGGTGTCATGTACTGAGTCCAAGCTCACGGTCAGTCGTTAATACCTGCTGCGTCCCGACTTCATGTGAGGTTTTCCTCCTTCCCCCTTTCTTGTTATCAGGCTTCCAGTGGCCTGGTTGAAGTCACACTGTCATGGGTGTGATCTCAGACTTGATTTTTTTTTTTTTTATCAGTGACCTAATGCATATGTGTAACCAGCTTGTGCTGCCACTCCCCAAGTTTGCCTTTTCCTTCCCCAGCTCCTGGCTGTGATTTACCTAAATAAACCATATTCTCTACACATCTTTAATACTCTGGTGGTAACTCAGTTTCTGCCAACCTGCTGCGAGAGGAGGATGGGTGAACTGAGAAGCGTGAGCTTTGTTCCCGTTGAGAAACTCTTATCGAATATGAGTAGCGCTTTCCCACAGATGCATTCCAAAAAATACAAAGAACGCCTTTGAGTTAAGAGTTTGGGGAGGTTGCTTTCTTCAGACTGCAAAAGCCATGCAGGATTCCTCGCTGCCTGCCAGTTGCTGAAGTTTTGGCAGTGTTGCCTGAGCGGTGAAACGTTACTGATAGGAGAATTTGGGTTCTATTATGATGCTGTTGTAGAGAGATGCACAGACTGGTCTTCTTCATGTGAAGCCAGCTGACTCTAGCGCTCTTTGAGTCAGGGGTGAGCTGGAGATGCTGCCAATGATAAATATCAGCGAGAGTTCTTGTACGGGGAAGGTGACCACCAGCAAGGTGCCACTTGATAAGAAAGGAATTTAAATATCCTGGTGTGGAATAAAAAATATAATTTGTATTTTAAAAAAATCTGATGTACTTGGACAGTGTGGAGGATCATGGTGAGAAATGGCCAGGCAAATCTGTTCTGCTTATTGAGGTCCCAGCTGCTGGTGTAGTGGTACCCTGGTACAGCTGATATTGCAGCCTTTTGGCAAAAATATTGCTGACTCTTTTGAGATATTAGATTATCTGCTTGATAAAATCAGTGCTTTACACTTACACCTTGCATAAGTACCTAAACTTTGTTGAGATACAAGTATTTCTTCAAACGTTGCCTGTGCCGAAATTGCTTTTTCTGGACTCAGCAAAGTGTCCAGCTGGTGCCTTCTTTATTTTTTTAAGAGCTGTTGGGCTGCGAGGAAGACGAGGTGCAGCTCTCTGCTTTACTCTGCAAGTCTATAGCAGTGTATTTTTGACTGCTGACCTGAAGTCCTTGCCACTTTAGGCCAATCTGGGCTTCTGCTGCATTTTTCATGTGGAAAGCTCTTCTATTATCCTCTGGCCACGATGGCTGGAAACTTGCACCAGATTCTCACAACAAATTTATTTGTGACCAGTCTGTACCCATCTGTACCAGTGTTGCCTCTTACAAAAACAGCTCTTCTCTCCTTTGGTGCTTTCAGAAAACACTCAACTCTTGGCTTCTTATTTTCAAACCGTGCATGCCAACCTTGCAGTTGCTCTTTTCCAGGTTCTCTGTCGATCTCTTCTGCGCATGTGTTTGCTTAAAGCTAATCCCTGAAGGCCCCTGACCAGAGCAGGGCGTGGAATGGCGGGGGAGGTCTCTTTGGGATGCTGTGGGGTGTTGCAGGTAACTTCTTTGTGCCGGTATCCTTCACGGCTGAGTCAGGTTGGTGGCTCACAGCAACAAGTTAATAACCTGTGTCTCTCTACTTTTCCTGGGATTAAAGAGCTTTCCTGTTCATAGTACCATTTCTTGTGAAGTCTGAAGTGTATGACCTTGTCCCATTCCAGTCCATCTGTCTTACTTTTCCGTAGGAGTGTTTATGCTGTTCGGTTCTCCATGTTGACAACAATTTAACTTCCTGTGTCGAAGTCGTGGATGGGGAATGTTCTGGTGGGAGCGATCAAGCAGGCAGGTTCACAGAGCTCCATTGCGAGGGGAGCTACGAGCTGGGTGAGATCGTAAGTGCAGCCTAGTCCACAGCCCCTTACAGCTTTCCTTACAATGAGATTGCCCCCTTTTTTGTGGTTTTTAAAATAATTTCCAGCCTTTCTGAAACAATCGTCTGCTGCGTATTTTCAGGTTAACAGATGAAATCCTGTATAATGCCTTAAAAAGTGCTACCAGATGAGACCAGGAATCCATCTGGCCTAGTATCCTGCTCACTAGTAACCAGTAGCAGATTCCTGGGGAGGGGACTACACAAATACAGCAGATCTAATCTGGGGAAATACTGCTTTATTTTTCTATCTCCAGCAGTTTATGACCTTCCTGAGCCAGGTGTTTGAATTTAGTAACCTTCACACTTCCACACATTTGTCCTGTCACTTTGAACCATCTTGATATTCACTGCCTTGCACAGAGAGAGACAAAGCTGGACACCGAGTGTGTAGGCTACTTGTTATGTGGTCTGCGCATGAGGGAGAGAAAGAAAACAAGGACGGGGGGTGTCCAAAAAAAAACTAGCAAGAAACAAATTCAGAAGAAATTACTTCTTCACTTTCATGATTTTAGGAGACTACTTTTTGCATTCCTGGTGGTCTCTTGGCTGGGATGAATTGTCCTCATCTGTGTAGACTTCCCTTTCCATGTCTCTTCTCCTTGCTCTTCATGCCATTGGCAGCTCCGCTCCAGCCTCCTTGAGGCAGGGGCGGCAGCAGGAGGTTGGCAGAGGTGCTGGTCAGATCAGCAGGTGGTATTTATGGTGCGGGTGCCTCTTTAGAAAAGACGGTATGCTGTGGATTTGTATTTTGTTCTGTGTTATTGTTTGTGTAATTACAGACATTCTCCTTGTTCGCTAGTGATGAAAAAACCATGGAGCTGCAGTTTTTGTGGAATGCTCTTCTGTAGCCCCGGTGTCCTGTTCCCCAGTGTTGGCTTGAGTTCAGTCTGTCATGTTGTCATGTTTTTTGAAGTTAGGGTGGTTGTTCCTGATGTGCTGTGCTTTGAATTATATCACCCACTCGTATCATGAGATTTTACTGCAATTCCTTAGAGTCACTGCTCTTATTTACTGATCATGTTGAATTATTCAGAGTAGCAAATGTTGTCATCTTAGTACTGCCTTCCCTTGCATGGCTCAATATAGTTGAGCAGAGCAGAAGCCTTTAGCGAGTCCCCTCTGCTACAAAACTGACCAGTGATGCCTTTTTTCTGCCTTCCTTATCTTTTTTTAATCAGTTATTTATATATGTGAAGGATTTTTCCTTTTATCTTACAGAGTTTTGCTCTCCAAAGAGCTTTGAAGGACCTTGTCATGTAGTGTGTTTGGTTTTTTCAATGAAGTCTATCAGCTGCCTCTTCCTTGTTGATGTGCTCAGCCTCCTGCAAAAGGAAAAAAGACAGACAACCACCTTCAACTGACTCCTGAGTCGTGACTTCATTTTGCAAAATACAATTAGCGCTGCGTCCATTTAGTCCATTCTTTAGGACAACTCTGATTTGCCTGGTGTGGCTGCCTGGTTTGTGGTTGCTCAGATGCCTCTGAATCGCTCTGTGAAAGCCGGTGCAAGTGTCTCTCAGGTGCCTTGGTGCAGCTTTAACCAAGAAACCATGCGGGGAACTTCCCCGTCCTGCTCCAGGGCAATTTTGTATGTAAAGTGAGGTTGCTGCTGTCGCCTTGGCTTCTCAGTGGTCCTTTGCCAACTGAAACCTTATTTGCTTGGCTTGCTTTACTGAGGTCAAGCAGGGAGAGCAGAGGTGTCCAAGCTCAGCACATTGGCCGTAAAACACAGTTTTAATTTTTGGGAGATGTTGTATAGTAATTATTTAACCCAGTAGTAAATCACGGGACTGTTTTTTTTATAATCAAACCTTACTCATTTTTGTTTAGTTTCCTTCTTGGACATTTAGCCTTGCGGTACTGGCTGGATTGGCTTCCATCACTCCTGCGGTGTGGTCAGGTGGCACAGCAGGGGCTCACACCAGTTCTCCAGCTGCAGATCAAGGTGAAGGCAGGAATTGCTGCTGCCTCTCATCTGCTGCTGGGGAGGTGTTGCTTTATACTATTTAATAACTTACTCTTGGCGCTATGTATTGACCTGACACTTGTGCAGTTTACACAGAGGCATCTGAAGTCTCTATGTAATGCCATGTTTTCTGCTTGCACAACCCCCTGGTGACAGTGTGACAGCTGCTCTTGCTGCTTGGGTCGCTGAGACTGTATTTTTTTGGTTTAAGCTTGGAATTCTGATTTACAGGGTATTTCTTGCTGACACAGCAAATGTAGATTGCTCAGATGGTGGTGTATGCTAAAGAAAGCTTAGGTCCTCTAAAAGCTTGTTTAGTCCTCATATACTTTGAAGTCCAGTTCACTTGTCTGCCCTCCACTCTGTTTTGAATGAACCCGCTACACCCATTTTATCACTTTAAAAACAGACATTTGAGTTTTTCCGTCTTCTAGACTTTGGCGTTTGTGAAGAAACACACTTGTGCCTTGGTTTTGCCTTTCCATCTTATTTTACTTGTACTGTGTTGGTTTTTCTAGCTTCTGATTTTTACATGGCTCATTCTTGCCCCATCTGTAGGGGCTTTTGAGGAGGTGAAGTTCTTATGAATCAGCTTCTTTCCCCCAAAAGCTGCATCGTCCTCAAATATATGCTCCTCTGTATCTGCTGGCTTTCTCCTCTCTACTTCTGAAATGTCGGAGGAGCTTTCAATCTTGTTTGCAAGTGTCAGTGTCCAGGTGCTATTTTGATTAATTCAGTACTTGTTCTTGTACAGGCTTCCAGTTGTCCAAAAACCTTCACAATTCCCAGTGAATCCGAGCCTGAGTGTGGGAGCAATTCTTTGAGATGTCATCGCATAACCCCATCATATGCTGGCTGTACCTTTGGACCATGGGCAGTGGCTCCTTCCTGGGGTTATTTAGGAGTGTGTGTGTGTTCCTGTGCAACCAGGTAGTCACTGAAGATACACCCTTTGGAGTCCTGCAAAGTTCCTGGCTTTGATGAAATTATGGCAGTGGTCATGTTGACCTGCAGAGAGATGAGATGACTGAAGGCTTCAGTCCACAGTGGCTGAAATGCCAGTGTGGACAGCACGGTCTGCAGGATGTAAAGAAATTGCCTTGAAGGAGGTGATTCTCCCCCTCTGCTCTGCTCTTATGAGACCCACCCTGGAGCACTGCACCTAGCTCTGGGGACACTAGTGCGAGAAGGACATGGACCTGTTGGAGTGGGTCCAGAGGAGGCCATGGAAATGGTCAAAGGGCTGGAGCACTTCTGCTATGGAGAAAGGCTGAGAGAGTTGGGGTTCTGCAGACTGGAGAAGACAAGGCTCTGGGGAGACCTTACTGTGGCCTTTCAATATATAAAGGGCGCTTAAAAGAAAGACAGACTTTTTATCAGGGCCTGCAGCAACAGGACAGGGGGCAGTGGTTTTAAACTGAAAGGGAGTGGGTTTAGATTGGACATAAGAAACTTTATGATAAAAGTGGTAAGACAGTGGCCCAGGTTGCCCAGAGAAGTTGTGGCTGCCCCATCTCTGGAGATGTTCAAGGCTGGGTTGAATGGGGCTTGAAGCAACCTGGTCTGGTGGGAGGTGTCCCTGCCCAGGGCAGGGGGTTGGGCTAAGGGATCTTTACAGGTCCCTTCCAACCCAAACCATTCTGTGGCTCTAGGGAGAGGTAAATTCTCAGATTTGTGCCTGCTTCATCACTATATTCCATATTAAATCCTCCTAGACCGTTTTTTTTTTTTTATAGAAGGAGGAGGTATTTTAACTCCTTGTTAAAATACCTGTTTGATTTCTGTTTCATCAGATACTACCTACCTTTTACAAGACCACTTATTTCTAGAAACTGGGAAAATGAGCAATGAAACATGGTCAGTGTGAGATTACCACCATCTTCTCCTTGCTTTTCATGTTATTCCCTCCTGTAAGATCTATTTAGAGCAGCTCATCTTCCGAGATGGATGGGTGTCTCTTACCTGTCTGAATCTCCTGTTTTGGTTTGCTCATCTGTGAGCAAATTTCTTCTGGATAATAACTTAATAGCCTGAAGAGTTGACAGCTGTTCTACCCTGAAGATTAGCCTGACAGTTCCTGCTTTGTGGAAGACAATTGAATAGCTTGGATTTGCTACTCCTAGCATTTAATGTGGGAATTGGGGACATTCAGTGGTGAGATGGGAAACTACTTTCCTGTCTGCTTCTGCTATCCTGCTCTTTTTTTTTTTCCTTCTTATGATTGTATTATGACATTCCTTTAGGCTGTGAAAATTGTGGCTGTTTACAAAGAAGTGAAGGTTTCTCTGCAGTCCTGAATCTGCTGTCATTTTTTCTGAAGCTGTTGTGTTTCTGTAGTCTTCTAAAATGAGCTGGCCATATTGCACATAGTACATTAGAGGAGACCGCATAATTTATTAAATATCCTGAGTAGTTGCTGTCCTATATACGTGTTTTAATGTCTATTGATAAATCTTGGTGAGTTCATGCAGTTTGGTGGTGCTCGGAAAACTCTGGAATACCTGCTTTCCATAGAGCAACTCCTTTTCTCCAACCCACAAGGAATTGCCGTACTTCAGTGCTGAAGCTAGGTGAATTAAGCTGTAGGAGAAACCTGCTTGAACTCTGAAGAAAATCAGTCTGAAGTATGTGTTTCTTGAACATATTTATTTTATCTTGCAAAATATGATCCACTTCCATCTTAGCAATTTGCTATGGAGCTCAGTTCGTAATTCAACTCACCTGATGTAGCAGAAACTCTTGGGTGCTTAGGAGGTTGAAATCTGCATGCGTTTTTTCTTAAACACATCTTTTGCAGTTGTAATTAGGGTAACATCTTGTTTGTAGAAATAACAAACCAAACCGTTCCTTTTCTAACTGCTCCACATTTATTTCTGAGTTATAAGTCAGAGGATAGATTCAGATGTGGTCACTTTTCTTCCTTTGTGTTAATGGAGAGCACACTACAGGAGAAACTACCTTGAAAGGTGTCTGTCTGCATCTTTCTAGTCTTCCTCATAGCAAGGAGGGGTGTATGAATTGAGTTATTGCTACTCTTGGATAAAATTCTTTAGGTGGGTTTCTAAAGAGTAGCAATTTCAAGCTTTCATTCCTCGTGACTCAAAATTCCTTGTCCATCTGACTTCTGCTTACTTAGGTCTATTAAAAAACAAATGAGAGGAAGTTCTCTAAAATATGGCTTATAATATTGTTCCATTGGCAGTGCCAGTTCTGGCAAGTGTAACCAAACAGTTCAACTTTTTTGAAGTTTGGTACAAGTTGCTTAATTGTAAGTCCTGTAGCAAGCCTGTTTTGGCTAGTCTGGTTGTCCTTAGGTACCTTGTAACTGTCTTCCTTTGTGACATGCAAGGCTAGTTTCTACAGCTGTTTTTATTCCCTAGATTTTAAAAGAACAAGTTTCAATGAACAAATGAAACTTAAGAACCTGTAACACCTTATTTTAATGAAGCAGAGACCACATACTTTGTAGTTGTCTCTTTTCAAGTCTAAGGTAGACTTCAAAGGTCTCACCTTTAGAAGGTTCATGAAGACTCGTTCTTGCTGTTGCTTTTTGGCAGGGCTGCAGGAACAGGTCACAACACACTGGTTTGCACTGGGAGGGAGGGATTGTTGGCAACACATGCATTAAGTAACTTCTTAGGTGGAAATAAAGGTTTCGAGAATGTGTGCTATAGGTGCATCCACCAGGTAGTGAGGGTCTTCCCCACCCTGAAAAATGCTTGCTCTGTGGTTGCGGTCCCATTTTACTAACCATGGACTACCTCAGCTGGTTTAGCATCAGTGCCAGGTTAGGTGGCTTGGAGGTCCTCGGGTTCTCTGGATGATCATCCTGCAGCTGAGATCAGGCCTGCAGCCACTTTGGCATCTGATATTGGTTCCCAGCTGTCCTCTGTTTGGAAAGGTTTTGACAGGTTTCTAATTCTGAAAAAGCTCTGTGCAGTGCTGGCAGCGCTGAGGCTTCAGTTTTACTGGTGATAGATGCAACACCAGTGATGGTAAATCATAGTTAGGCTCTCTTCTGCTTCTGCGGGAAGAATATCTCAGCTGAAATTTATGTTATTCAGTAGTTAAGATCGAAAACTGGTATTGGGCTCCAAACCAACATGCAGCCCTTTGTTTTTGTCTAGATTTACTGGATATAGCACTGGTACTCGGGTGCTTTTTATCGTTTCTAAATGTTAGTAGTTATTGCGCATGCCAGAGTGCCTTCACTTGTCAAGATCTATGACTGGGAGCGTAGTGTTTTGGAACCGCTTGTTCTGTTCTTTCTGATCTTTGCAGAAAACTGAGTGCTTTGACATTAAGGAGGCAACATGATGGAAGATGGGATTTTGGGGGTAACTTTTGGCTGCTGTGGTGATATGCTGCAAGCCAAAACCTTGAGCTATCAGCTGGGGAACTTGAGGGTCTCGGCATCCTCCTGGCTGGGGGTGCTGTGGGGACAGGTTTGGATGTCAGAGCAGGTATGTGCAGGGTGACCGTCAGATGTTCAGGCAGCTTTCTGTGCTGCCATCTGTCTGCAGAGACTCGAGGGGGTGCAGCGTGACTTACAGGTGTCTAGCTGGACCGTATGTACTCAACATCTACTGTAAGAAACCTTGTGCTCATTTGCACTTGGGACAGTCATCTCAGTAATCTTGGTTTTGCTTGTGTGATCGAGCTAATACTCTTGCAACAAAATAGGTTCTTTGGGGTCTCTGAAGGCCGGCAGGGCTGAGGCAGATGATGTAGATATTCCTTAGTGGTGTCTTGAAACCAGATTCTTTAACTCTTTTTTTTTTTTGTGGGTAGATTCTGTTGAATGCTTGCTGTGCTCCTAGGTATCAAACCTCAGTTCCTCAGTTGAGCGCTGTGGTCCTTCTGTGGGCTCGTGGCTGATACTGATCCTAAGACCCACCACAGCTGAAGAATCTGAGTCATCACCATCTTTTTTGGCTTGGAAAATTATTAAATGTTTCACAAAGCTGTTCGCCGTGACACCTTTTGGTAAACTGGGGCTTGTCTTCACAAACTGTTCAATCAGTCTCTGCTAACATTTACAAAAGCTTGGAATAATCCCTGTGTTCTCATTGATCTGCTCTTCTATAGCATGTTATAACTGTAGCACAAGGCATGTTAGAGTAGGAAATATGCTTGCTAAGGAGGTGTTCTAAAATACACTTGTGCTGAAACCCCATCTATTACATCTCCTTGAGCTCCTCTCTTACCAACTCTAACATTGGACGTAATAATCGTTTACACCATTCGAACTGCAGCATCACAGTGTCCTGATGCTAGTTTTGTACGGTGTTCTAGTATGTCTCCTCTCTGACGAATTGAGATCAGGTTTTCTGTTAATAGCTTTCAGATCATTTGCAATTAAATGGAGTCAAGTCTTCCAAGGGAGATACCCTTGGACCAGAGCTCAACACCAGTATCCGAGCTTCCCCTAACTAACAGACTTGCCTGAGGCACAGGTGGCTAAATTTAGTCTTCTAGCAAGCTAGGTATGACCTTGTGTCGCAAGGACTTTTTCTACTTGTGTCTATATCAAAATGTAAAGGCTGCTTTTCTACGGTGGATGGAGCTTTGAGGCTCGGTGACACTGAAAAGCTTTTTGTGTTGGATCATGGGCTGACGCTTCCAGTGCTGCTGTTGGCAGTGATAAATTCCAGACAGTTCAAAGGGTCTACAAGTGATCTACTGGCACAAAGTGATCCTCACCCGTGGGTATTAAGCCTTCAAAGAAGACAAATGCCACGTGGTGCGTAGAGCAGATTACTTGGTAATGAACACTCCTAATTGACAGCTACACTGAAGATTAGGGATTGAAAGTGGAACTTGAATCAAAGTGGCTTTATACAGATGTGATTTCCTAACTGTGTGAATGGTAATGTTTGCCTTTGAGGTAAAGTTAAGTTTATCTGTACAAAATAGCGCTTTACTCCAGCTTCTGGGGGAATTTTTTAGTGTGTGTGAGATGGTGCACAGAGGTGGACGGTTCTGGCATCTGCTTTGTTGCGTGGGTTTGCCTCCTTGTGTGAAGTGAGACTTACGCTCCATGTTCAACTTTAGCAGCTTTTCGTAAAGGCTGCTTCTAATTAAATACATAATTCATCCTATGAGCGTAATGAAGAAGATGCCTTCAATGTGTAATCAGGCTTCTGGAGCTCTTCTGCCATCCTCGAAAAATGCCAAACTTCTCTGAAGTTGGTAGCACACTGCCAGCTGAATAGGAAGAGTTGTTGCTGGGAAGACAAACAGGATTTTCAAGTGTCTGCTGTGCTTGCTTATGTTTCGGAGTGCAGTGAGTGGTGTGGTTTTTTTGGCTTGTGAAAGAAACTCTTTTGCAGGTGAGTGGGCAAAACCCTTGTTTGGCATGGGCACGGCTTGGGGCCGTTGGGATTTATCTCCCTGGCATTGAGTCGGTTATTGTTGGCATGCTGGTCTCTTGCTTGCTACAAGTACTACATGTTGTTTTATTTTTTGGAGGGCTGAAATATTAATCTGATTAAGGACTGGGGTCATTGAGTAATACGCTGAGTGAATTTCAATAGGTGAGTGTGTGACTACACCTATTGCATTGTGCGTTTTCTGGCTGTTGCATCTTCAGCAGAGCTGGAAAAGCATACAGAGAAGGGCAGTTGAGTTGAAGGCAGAGGAGCAGCTGCCTTTCCTGGGGAGTCTAAAATGTCTGAGACCCTTAGAATTGGAAGGATTTCTTTAAAAACAAGGCAACAGACTTGTGGATCTTGTTGTTCTAGGAGTTTGTGGAAGCTGATAGTTTATGTGCATTCAAAAAGTGGTTAGACAAACTCAGGGTCAGCAGGTCCATAAAATGGATGCTGGTAGGACTGGCAGATGTGTCCATACTAACATCTGTAATCCAGTGGTTGTGGAAGCTTACTGCTCCCTCTGGCATCTGTGATCGTCGGGACAGAATAGTTGGAGAACACTTCTCCTTTCAATTATCTCACCTTTATGAACCCTCTGCCTTTCCAGAATATTGGGGCAGCGTAGGGAGGCAATCTTTCTGATGAGCTCTGGAAGATGGCTTATGGATACTACAGGAGGGGGAGTCTCAAGCTGTTTCTCACCATGCTGTACACACTTACAGGTCTCCTGTATCCAAAGGAGACTTGCCATACAACGTAGTGCTTTATGTGTAAAAGCGTTTCAAGGTGGGATAGGTAGAAACTGAAATGACACAAATGAAAATTAGAAATAACGGATGAAGACAGTAATTGAATGTGAAGTTCTCGGTCCCTTTAAATGGGGAAAATTCTTGAAATTCCACCTTTTTATGCAGAAAGTGGGAGGAGGTGTTCATAATGCTTCTCTTCAGCTTTCCTAGTGTGGGATCGTGACCAGCAGGCAGCCGGGCATTCCTTGCAGGCAGTGATCGGCTGATAGCCCAGAACCAGGCAGGCACAACAACTAGTGAAGCATGCACATATTAATGTCCTGCTCTCTGTCATACTGATTACATGAAGTATATATAGTGATGATGGCAACATTTTCCTGATGCTGTTTCGCTCGTGTTCGTGTCATGGCTGACCAGCTGTGGATTGCTTTTTTAGTCTCTAAGCTCACTGATCCATGCCTGCTAACAATCTAGTTTTAATCAGGAATTGAACTACTAAGCCAGTAGTCTTAGCATGGTTGAGGAACTGTTGATGTAGTTTTGTACCTAAACATGAAACTTGGTGTTTCGATACCTTGCTTGGTATTGAAACATCCTGTTGTGGAGAGTTAAAGCTTGTAAGGCTGTGGTGGTGGCTGCTATGCCCAGAAGGGGAGGTTTTGGTCTCAGCTTTCCCATGTACTGCTGCTGGTGCTTGTCAAACCTGTTCCTGAGCTGCCCTCACTCTCTAACCTGGTACAAAGCTCTCCAGATATTGTTGGGTTAGTTTTCTCCTGTTGCTATAATGAATTTGACTTGTTCATAAATGGGTCTGATAAGCACAGGCAGAGGAGAAACAGGCAGGAATTCCTGCTAGGGGTTGCTGCAGCTCTTTGGTTGCTCCACCTTATGGAGAACGCACTTGGGTCTTCCTTCAAAGATACTGTTTCATCCTGGTGTAAGCTTTAGACTACAAGCATCTTCCCAACTTTTGGGGCACGTATGGATTGTTGGTCTCTCCTAAATGGGGTTCATGTGTGGAGAAGAACCAGGAGAGATAACCAGAAGGTGCAAAGAACTTGAACAAAAACTCTTGAGGAGCAGCATAGGCCTTAATGAATGGAGATTTGTGGACTTTTCTTGGAAAGTGTCACCTCCTCTCTTTAGAGGGCCAGTGGTGTCCCCTGAGTACATGGCAAGCTTTCTGAATCTGTCAGGCAGAGGAAAAAAAGGATCTCAAATATCTGTGTTTGGGTTACTGGCTTGTGCTTAGGCTTTTGATGAGTATCAGCTGAGCAGGCTATTCTAAAGAGCATTAAATTAAGAGTCTGTTAATGATTTAGTAAACAAATGAACTAAGTGGGGGAATGTAGAGGAAATCATCTTTGCTGTGAAGGCTGGGAGAGGCGAGTGGTCTAACAGAGCTTGGTTCTCCTTCAAAAGCGTATGAAGAACTGAAGAAACTGATCTACAGATGCAAATCAAAGGAATCTTGCAAGAAAACTCCCTGGACTAGATTTTTTTTTTAAGTATTACTGTGTGATGATCCAAGTTGAGATCGACACCTGGGAGTGTGAATTCAACTGTGTCTAAGAAGACAAATGCCATCTGGGACAAGTTCTTTTAGACTTGACTTAGGAGAGGTTTATCTTTCTTCCCAGAGGGACTGGGAGTGGAAACATTCCTTGTGCAGACACTGGAAGAGTATCAGCTGTGTGACTTGTGTAACTCATAAAGGGAACCTTGGAAATGAAGAAAAAAAAATAAATCTAAAATATGAACAAAGTGCACACCTGATAATAGTAATATGCAGCGTGTGATCCAGGTAGCGTGTGTTTTGGAGGAAGGTGTGTGTAGAGGCACTTAAGCTAGATTGCGATCAGAGTGTTCCTTAAAGCCTCTTTCAGTAAGATAGTAAGAGTTCAAAAATCCCACTTCTAACTATTTATCATAACGCAATGTTGAATCAAGGTGGACGCTCCATCTTGGTTGTCCTCTCTGAACTCATGACCCAGACGGTTACTTGGCACTGTTTTCTTGGCTACCCTCTGCTCTTGGTTCAGGGCAAGCCGAAGGGGAAGCTCTATTTCTTCGCTTTGCGGTAAAAGAGAGTAAAAAGCAGATGTTTCACGTTAAGATGCATGCTTGTTTTTCCCGGAGCCACACGCTATCTTTCTTCCAGGCTACTGTTTCTTGCGCAGTATCTGCAGCTGTTGGGAGGGGGAAAAAGGTTAAATCATCTGGAAGTGAAAAGTAAAATACTCCTTGGGTGGGCTTTCCCAGTTTGAGTTTCAAGCTTTGGAGGCTGCATCAAACAGGTCAGGGTTTCAGGAGCAGAGGCAAGCGTCAAAAGGATAAAATAGGGTTGTCTTTGTGAGCATCTCCATGCACTCAGCCTGAGGCGTCATTGAACTGTGTAATGTTGAATGATTGCTTGCTGCTGGAAACACATAGTCTTCCTCCATGTTGGGAACATCTCAAGTAAATATAGGCAGTCAAAACTTCATATAATGAAATTTGGCCTGGAGTAAGCAGGACTCTGTTCTGGATGAGTAAAAGGTTTTAAGAATTTCAGTTCATTATATTCCTATGTTGTGAGTACACTCTTTCTGAACTTGCTGACATGTTTTCTCTGAATTTTGTAGTCACCTTGTCTTATTTGAGGCACCATTCTGTTCCCTTTCATCACAAAGACCGTTGGCGTCAGTTTTGAAGGCTTCCATATTTTGCTGTTAACAAAATGTAGGCCTCCTGTGATGCATTAGAAGTACGTGCAGGTTTCAGCACTTGCTGGGAACGTCGAACCTTCACACATGCGGTGATTGCAGTTGGGCATGCTACTAGATAACTCAAAAAATCTTGTTTGCTGTTTTCCTTTTGTAAAGGCAAATTGAGATCTAGACCTGCTTGGAGCATTCCCTTGCTGCGTTTGAAATGTGTGGGCTACTCATGAGTTAAGGGAATTGAGAGAGAGATGTCGAGTGTTTTTTTGCAAGCAGCAGTATTTTTGTATTTTTTTACCTAGGTGTCAGATGATAAATACTGCTATGAGCAGTGCCCAAGTATGGTGCCAGAATAAGAGCTCTCTTTTTCTCCAGTTAAGTAGAGTGAATGTAGATGTCAGCTTTGGGCTGTATTCAGGGAGGAATTTGCAAATTACTGAGTCCAGGCAGGAGCTTTGCTTCAAATGCAGTTGTTAAGGCCTTCAGCTCCCTGTCCAGCTCTCTTCCAGGTGTTGAATGTGTTTGGTTTTGGCAAAAAGGCAGCAAAATCTACCCAACAAGGTATGACTTTTCCCCATTTGACACTGCTGCTTTCTGTGTTTTGAGAGCAGGGAGCCTTAATGTGTAGTTTGGATCCTTTCTGCTTCCCTGCTGCTCTGCTCTCCACTAGACATAGGTTTTAATAACTACTGATAACTGGCAAATAATACTGCTTATTTATTCCCAGCTAGTTGACACATAATGCTGCTTATTTAGTTTATGCAATCAAAGTTGGTCTCTTACTCTTTTCCGTCTGACAAGAAGTGGTTGTTTATATCTAGCTAACCTTAACGGATCAGCAGTGGTTTAGGTCAGGTCAACAAGATCATCAGTGGTCGATGTGGGAGGATGGTCCCCTTCTTCTGCCATGAGATTCGGGATGATCAGATGGAGCTAACAGGAGTGGGTTCAGAAGAAGCAGGAGAACGTTGTTTTTCAGGCAGCGAATAGTAGACTTGTTAAACTAGCCAAGGGCTATTGTGGCTACAGAAAGTTTGGGTAAATTCGGAGAGGAACTTGACATGCTCATGAAGAGGCTGCAACTTTGATGGTTGGACTTGATCTCAAAGGTCCCTTCCAACCTAGACAATTCTATGAATGTTCCTGAACACCCAGAAGCCCAAACTGACTTGGGAAGGCCCAGAAATAAACACCACTGGAGGTGGAAAAGTGCATGGAGAAGTTAGGTACACTTACCCTCTTCTTTCCCTCTCCCAGACATATGCTTATGGTAGCTGCTTCAAGCTGGAGGTTGAGCTAGATGGGCTGTATTCTTTGGTTCATCTCTTTGGCTCTCAGAGGACACAGCTTTAGGTGTTTTGCTGCTGTCCTCTGAGCTGTATCCGTTCATAATTTCTGTAACTGTTCAGCAGCCAGAGCAGTACGTGGATGGAGGTGCAGGTGATACGTTCTAATTGCTCTTGTCTGAGGGAACTTGTAAAGGAGACTCAGTCATAGAATCATAGAACCATAGGGTTGGAAGGGACCTCTGGAGATCATCTAGTCCAACCCCCCTGCCAGAGCAGGGTCACCCAGAGCAGGTTGCACAGAATTGCGTCCAGGTGGGTTTGGAATGTCTCCAGAGACGGAGACTCCACCACCTCTCTGGGCAGCCTGTGCCAGGGCTCTGCCACCCTCACAGGAAAGAGGTTCCTCCTCATGTTTAGGTGGAACTTCCAATGCTCAAGTTTGTGCCCATTACCTCTTGTCCTGTCACTGGGCACCACTGAGAAGAGCCTGCCGCCATCCTCCTGACACCCGCCCTTTAAGTATTTATAAGCGTTGATAAGATCCCCCCTCAGTCGTCTTTTTTCCAGGCTGAAGAGACCCAAATCCTTCAGCCTTTCTTCATAAGAGAGGTGCTCCACTCCCCTCAGCATCTTGGTAGCCCTTTGCTGTCCCCTCCCCAGCAGTTCCCTGTCCTTCTTGAACCGGGGACCCCAGAACTGGACACAGTACTCCAGGTGTGGTCTCCCCAGGGCAGAGTAGAGGGGGAGGATGACCTCCCTCCACCTGCTGGCCACGCTCTTCTTGATGCACCCCAGGATGCCATTGGCCTTCTTGGTCACGAGGGCTCATTGCTGGCTCATGGTCACCCTGTTGTCCACCAGGACTCCCAGGTCTCTTTCCTCTTACTTTCATGCAACACGCAGCTTAAATTTGGTGTACTTCCTGAATTGTCATATCTTTATTACTCCTGAAGAGCTGTTCCTTATGCATTGGCTGAATAGGAGAGGGATGTTTCATGCTACAAACTCATCTATTTAATGGCTTTAACCATTAGTCAGACTTTTCTTTGGGAGCTCACTTGTTTGAGGTGAGGCTTTCATACATAAAGATGCTCTTGCTAGTTTTCCCCCAGCCACTGAAGGTATTACCTGTGGAGTCTCTAAAAATGTTAGTACCTCTTGAAATTTTTGAAACTATCTTAATATTTTGGGGGTTGTTTTTTTGCTGTGTTAAGTGTTCCAGGTTTTCTCTTAATAACTCTGGCTAAAGGTCTGTACGAGTGGAGAACAAAATACTGAGCTGTGAAAATGAAACAGAAGAACATGTTTACCCTGAGATAGTTTGTATGTATTTTTTATCATTCAGAAAAGTGATGCCCCTGGGAGGGAAGGCAAAAGCCTTTTCTAAACAAGGCTTTTGAATGCTGATGTGTTTGACTTGGAACAGAAACTGGCAGTGTTGAGATCTCCTGAAGTCTTTCCTGTGCACCAGAAATGGTCTATACAGACTTTATTTTTCCATATGGGTGTGGAACTCTTCAGCTGAAAATCTGCTCACCTGAGTGTACGTTGATGCAGCTCTGGTGGGTTGCTCTTCAAATAAGGCACTTATTTCTGCAGAATTACCCATTTTGTGCACTGCTAAGCAAAGTTCTCATTGTTCCAGCTCGATGTGAGCACTGGAGCGTCGTGTTTGCTCTTGAGGTCTTGTTCCATTATCAAATGCTGTTGGGAGCTGTCTTTACCTTTTTTTTTGCTGTGCTGGACAGTGTGAAGACTTTGGAATGGAGCAGTGTCCATTTGGTTGGAATTTTAATATTGTTCCCATGCTTTAATTTGGTAACACTACAAATGCCTCAAGCCTAAAGATGACAAGCTTTTTTTTTTAAAGTATTACCTAGAGTTTTGTGCTGCTAACTGGTAATAAGATAATAACGAGCTGAAGTACAAAAGATCCAAAAACTGTCTGTGTACCAGCTTCCCAAGAGAGCTAATAAGGAGTAGGCTTGTAGAGTCCTCTTTCCTGCTGTGGCAGAAGCGATGCCTGCTCCGGGAACTGAAAAGCACCTGTGGTATATCCCGAACTTCCAAGCGCTGTGTCTTGGAAAGCGTGTGTCTCGGCTCAGGCTGGTACAGATTTCCCCGGCCCCCAGCAGAGATGAAAGGCCTGGTTGTGTACTCTAAGGTAGCAAATATCGTCTCTTCACAAGCTGCCTTCAGTGATGTTAGTTTTTATTCTGAAACTGAAACAAGCTTCTCATCTGCTCCTTGCTTTGAAAAGTAATGGGGGAAAAAACATCTAGTGAGGCTTAAAGATTCTAGTGTAGCCTTGTTATCACTCACTGACAGCTGGAAGAGGTTCTGGGGGGGTCTGTGGGGCTTCTCCAGCCAGTGTGATGGTGTTTATCTGAATATCATGGCCTTTGAGGGCTGAACAGAAATGCTGCTTGTTGGCAGTGTGCTGGGAAGAGGCAGCTTTGCGATGCAGAGGAGCATGTCTGGAATACAGGTGCATGGGACCCATCTGTGCCCATCTCCACACCCTGCAATGCTTCATGTCCCTCTGGTTTTGGCACTCTGTAAAATAAATAACTCCTTCTCCTGAAGTGAGTTGCCTGGTGGGAAGCAGAGCATCCTCATCGAAGGATTCTGTTACTTCTGTGTGGTCATATGAAGCCAAGGTCTAGTGAGTTCAAGCTGAGATGTGTGTCTCCAAGCTGAAGGCCTAGTTAGTGCCATCAAGAAGATGTCACAGGAAATGGGCTTGGTGTCTGGAGGTACTAATTAAACACAAAAGAAGTTTAATATCTGTCAAAAGCTAGAAAGGGCCCCTTTTGCTTTTGGTGGTTTTGGACTGCCTCTTTCATTGTCTGTCTTCTTTCTGCAGCAGCTCTTTCAGCTGCCTTAGTCTTCCCTTCGAGAAGGGATGTAGTCCCCTGGGTTCTGCATAATGGTAGGCTTTGGGCAGGCAGGCTTTCTGGAAAAGGAAAGATTGGAGCTTGTTACCATGATAAACTAGTGCTCCAACCGGGTTGTCCACGTATTCTTGCTTGTTCACCATTGCTGTTTCTCGCTGCGAGAGGTGGCTTTCTGTATTGTGCCATGCTTCCAGCTAACCCAGGTTCCTGGCTTGGCTGGCTTTAATGTGTCCTGCAATTGTGAGCTGGATTCTCCTGTTACTCTGGGCTCCTCTGTGCTTTTCTTGAGCCATCTTGCTATGGGGCAGGATTTCTGGGAGAGCCCAGCACCATTGGCATGTGGCCGGGGAAAGGATGGAAAATGAGTTCTGCCTTTTGAACCTCAGGTCTTTCGAGATGCCAGAGTCCTGTCTATGCGAACAGGGGAGGACCCCTGTTTGCAGTGCTGTGGGTCAAAAAATCTGTTAGTGACTGTTTTGTCTGAGGTGGGGACAGGTTTTTGTCACCTCGCCATGCCAGTAGGAAGTGGCAGAGGCTGATGCACACGGGGGATTTTCTCACGTTATACTCTGACCCCTCCATAACCTGCTTGTCGTCTTGTTCTTCGAGCAGAATCTGAATGATATCTAACCCCTGGTTCAAACTAGGCTTTGGGACAGCATGAGATGATTTATTTACTTTTATTCCCAAAGTAAATCATTGTACCGTAGAGCGAGTTATAAATAGTCTTCCGTTTAGCTTCCTTGTTTGAAGGAAGAGGTTGGTATTTAAGTAAAGAAACTGAGGCAGTTTCTGGCCAATGAACCCGACTTGGAATTTTTATGCACAACTTTTGCTTTTTCTTCTAAGTTTAACTGGGGTGTGTTCAAGGTGGCAAAAGAGCAAACTTCGCCAGGTTAAAGGCTGTTCAGCATTTAAATATGTGGACTGTCATGTTAATGGGATACTCCTGTTCTTTGCCCAAGAGTGCTTTTAGGATTGCAATGTCAAGTAACTAAATAAAGCTGCAATCGCTCTTTCCCTGTGAATATAGGCGCTGGCGTTCTCCCTTTCTTGTAGGGCTTAGTTTGGTACAAGTTTGGCTGGTTCTTCCTTGCTGCAGCCTTTGACCCGGTTGTCAAAACAACTTTAGTGTCAAGTAGAACAAAAGCTTGCCTTAAATGCTTTGTAATAAACTTGATGTTGAGGGATATATTCAACTACCAAACGCCTTTTCATTTGAGAGGAATGGGTGTCACTCACACCATGAGTACGCCGCAGCCATGGAGCGGTGGTGTGTGTATTCCTCACCCTGGTGGTTGGCTTCATTCAGGAGTTGGTGCTGGGTAATTGTAGATGAGGATTAATTAATGACAGCTATTGTGAACTCATGGTAACTTTTGAAGTCTCATACAATGCCATGAGCAATAAGCAATTCTTGCAGCTTCTTGAGGACAGAAGTGATGAAGGACATCGTAAGAGCATGTATGTGACTTGGGCTGGCCTGCCAACAGGTTTATGAAAGTACAGGGCAGAGGTAGACCAAATTCCTGCGTGCTTCAGTCAAAGCGTGTCTCTTGGCAGTGCAGTGATGGCGACTTCAGTCTGTCTTGCACTTGATCTGGGAGAAAGCAAAAATACTCTCTGGTACAGGGTTTCTTTCTGCTGTGGTCGGGGTAGAGAGTGACCATTTCCCCCCCCCTCCCTGGGCCCATACTTACAGAACGAGCAGTTTGAGAGGTTAATATGGACTCTTGAACATCTACCCTTGCTGTAATAGTTAGAAAAATACAGACAAAGGTGGTAGCTTAGGCACAGGCTTTGAATGCCTGTGGCACTGGGGAGCCTGGCTGCTTACAGCCCACGTCAGAGCATCACGTGTAAGGGGGTCTGATGGGGTACTTCAGTGCGTCAGAAGCACCTGGCTTCTAAACGATGATCAGATCTTCTCAGAACTTAAAGTTGCTTTTTAAAACTTTATTTTTTGTTAGAAACATACATGTATTTTCTTCCAAAGGAAGTTAAATGCCCAAATTTGGAATGCAGAACAGAATGGTGTGTCTCTGGTCACCCTGGGCAGAGTTTTCCAGAAGTAGTTTAATTTTGGTTCAACCTTCACATCCCTGTTACAGCGCGCTCCCTCTCAGAAACTGTATTTGGGCCCTGCTGGGCCCTGCTCTGCCCTGTGGGCTACAGGGTCTGGAGGGTGTTATTTAAGGGGGAAAAGGCACAAACAAACAAAAAAAAACCCCAAACTCTTGTGCTTCCTTCTGACCAAAGTGCCTGGAGCATCACAGAGATGGAGGCAGCCCAGGGATGCCGCGTCATGGGAGTTCAGGTTTGGAAACCTGTTTCCCAAGGTGGGGAAACAGTTTACTGAAAACAAACCCCAAAATTACTAAAGAGTCAGAAACATGTATATATTAAGAAAACACTGTCATGTTCTGAACTAAAATTCATGTTACTGCACCGAAAGCTATTAGTTTGCCTTGACATGGGGTAAGGAGAAATACTAGAGATTTTCCTATAAGAAGTGGTGGTTGGCTCAGTGTCATCCACAGTACGCTTGGAAGCTGGCATATTAAACTGAAAACTGCAAACAAGGCTTTTTTTTTAGAGCAGAATAAAGCAAGATTGGAAGTTGCTTGTATGAACTGTTGCATGGAGACTTTCTAAAACATCCTTTCTTTTTTCCCCAGATTCAGTACAGCTATGACTGGCTGGCTGCTCTGCTGCTCCTGTGCCCCAGCACTTTCTACCCTGTGATTTGAGATAACAAACATAAGAAGAGAGTTACAAAACGCGTGGTGAGTACCGTGTGGCTTGATATTCTTGAACATCTTAGCATGCAACTCAAATATTCCTTCCTAGAAAAAACAAAACCAACCATATATAAGGGAAGACACTATAAAATCCAGTAACTTATAACCAGGTTACATGAAATATGTTAAGCCTTAGAGACCTGAATGCAAGTTGCTCAATTCTTACCCCTTATTTCCATTTTAATATTTTTTGTCTCTTGATTTTGTCAGCATTTTTCACCAGACATTCTCTGGGAACTTGCATCCCTGATCTACTCTCCTTGGTTTTATTTTTAGAAACATACATGTTGAGCTGAGAAGTAGGTAACTGCAATGCTACTTGTCAGTGATGAATGTCTCCAGCAAGGAAATTCGGTAGGATTAAAGTCAGGGAGAGTCCAAAGTCTTTCGTGGTGAACTGAAGCTTCTCTAAAAGTGCTTTAACTTTTGTTACTGGGAGGAGAGTTGATGTGCTCTGTATATAAGCGTTTGTTCCAGTGTGACAAGTAAAATATGGGCCAGGTTGCCTATTCTGTTACGTTTGACCTGTGAAACGAGCAGAAAACTCAAAAATGAAGATGTTGGGGAAAATTTTTTCTCTGGAACGAAAAAATCAAAGGGAATAATGTTCATAGATGAGGGTGTTTGACTCCAGGGTGGAGAGATACCTTGATTTCATGGAAGAGGCAACAGTGATGTAAGTAAACAAAATAAGCAAGTGGTTTTTTTTTGATTTGATAAAAGTGATGACCTTGAGAGCAGTGCAAGTCTCTGCTGGGCAGGAGGGGTTTTTTTGGGTGAAACTGGCACTAACTTGCCCTTTCTGGACTTCAGAAAAAATCACATATAGCAACAAACTATTTTCCTGTTCAAACAGAAGCTAGTGCAGACTAAGTGATACTGATTAAGCAGTTGGGGCATTTTGTGTAGGGCCATAATTTTGTATCATCCATTGGGACCACTGTTTCTACTTTTGGACAAAATGACGTGACAAAACAAATTCTTTCTAAATTGTAACTTCCATTTTGCATTTTTCTATGTAGAAAGCTTAATGAGCTCTTGCCTTTTGGTAATTTCAGCTGGGGGGGGGGATAGATGGATGGACAACAGTTTCATGCTTTCAGTAGCTTCCAGCCTGGAGGAGAAATCTGTTTTCAATTTTGCTTGATATTATATCTCAAGTTAGTTTGCAACTTCATCCTCTAAAACTAATTTTATCTTTTTTTTTGGTGCTAGTAGTAGGAGTGCCATTAATTATTTGAACAGTCTTTAGTTTGAGCAATTCAGACTGTGCTTATAATATCTTCGTATGAGTCCAACAGAGACTGTAGTCATCTGACTATGCTTCATTTTATATTGCTTTGTCCTAAAGAAAGTCCCTGAAGTCTAAAGCTTTGTTGATCCGTTGTTGGGGGGGGGTTTATTTTGTGACTGAAGTCTTTGACTTGTTTTCCTTCGTTCTGCCCGTATGATATCTGGGATCTTGGGAACTTTTTTTTTTTATCAGATCAACCTGTTTCCATGCGGTTTGGGATTGTAGTGTGCTTTTTTGACTTAGGCAAAGCTTCTACCTGGCTCACAGAGTCTGATTTGTTCCCCCCTCGCTTTCTGTTCAGGCACTTACACACGAGGATGTGGATTCTTAGCACAGGCTGCTAGGCAGCATGAAGGCTAAATGATATAATGAGGAGACCCATCTTGTCTTTTTTTTAGTACGGTAGAAGTTGATAATGCATTACTGCAATACTTTATCATTTCCAAGACAGTGGAAAGTGGTGCTGTCTCAGCCATGGAACTTGCTCCCAAGCTGCCTACACTTGTATCCTATTCATGCCTGCTTTTATCTTTCTGTATATTTAAATTTAATATTTAAAGAAGCTCGGGTTTTCCCATTCCATGACTTCCACTTGCCCATACTAGCACCAGGCTGTAAGCTAGCACCCTGGCTCATGTCGCTACTCGTTCAAGGAGCATTTCTGTCTTCATCTGTGTGTTCCCTGCCTCGGGATCCCTAAGCAGAGCTACTCTGGCCTGACTTCTTCACAGCTCCGGTGAAACCAGGGCCAGGTGCTTCCACTCCTGTGTCTGTGCTGTGGGAACAGGCATTGTCCATGCCAGTGAGGAGTTAGCTCTTGACTCTGAGTTGTCCTCCGGTGTGCTTGGTGAACCATGTCCTGCTTGAGGAATCTGGCTTTAGGAGCACACTTTTTTTTTCCTGGATGACATAAATGAATGAGAGCAGCAGTGGCTGCTGGTTAAATGATTAAATTCCCAGCTTAAACAGTTGCTGGCATGGTGTGTCTCAGCTGTGCTCACTGGGTGGCTGAAGTGGCCTTCTGCACAGTAGTAGATCCAGTACCTGGTGGTATGGGATAGACCTGGACCAACGTTGGCTTGCACAGGAGAACGCTGTGCCATCTAAGCAATCAGGGTTGACTGCAGAGCGGACTTCTCGAGGCAGTGCTGGAGGAAACTAGCTGGAACCAAAGTCTTGGAGGCGATGGCAAAAAAAGAGAGACAGCAGTGAAAGCCGTCGGTGCCTCCGCTGTTCTTTGGCTGCGTATTGGGAGTGGTCCTGATGATGTGTGGTAGCTAAAATATCCTCTTGTACGCAAAGCTTTCTAGTTTTATTAGTCATCCATCAGGCTTCTGGATTATTTAAGTGCTGAAGCTCTCCTCAAAGAACAGCAATATCTATTTGTAGAAAGGTACATAATGTGAAGTGCAATTCCAGTATATTAGAGCTACGTGGCTTGAGATGTTCTCGGGAATGCTGCCTCTCCTGTTGTGGGACTTCGTGGTCTGTAAAGCCCTTATCAAAGATTTGTAATCTTATAATTGGTTTTAGGGACTCGAATTATGATGCCATTAGAGCTCATTCTCAACTTTTTCCACAAAATCACGCCTTCAACTGTTGGATGTTGATCTCCCAACACTGATAAACCCTGAGGAAAAGGGGACAGTGCCCAAAAAGGTGCTCTGTAGCATTAAGGAAAACTATTCTTCTGCTAGGCATAAGCAAGCCCCCAACTCAAATAGTCAATGACCAAAACCATCTTCTGTAAATCTTCAACTTGTACTGACTTGATCTAAGTCTGAAAATGCCTGCAGCTGAACTGGTCCATTTTTAAGCTGTAATTCATCTGTCTCTGCTGTTTACAGAAAGTCTTTAGGACAGCTGATAGCTAGAAGGTTAACTATGATACAGCATGATTATATTCACAAAACTTAGAGAAAACTCAAATCTTTGTGGCTTTTATAGTGCGTATGGGTTCACTTCGTTGTATTCTAACCCAAAAATTAAATGCGGGGTTTCACGTAATGGTTGAGATTCACAGACTGGCAAAACACTTGTTCTTGCTCATGCAGTCTGGCTTTTATGTAACTCATTATTTTTGCTCAAATGTTGCAGATCGTCTGTTTCCTCTAGCAACAGCCACCAGATGTTTAGCTGAACAAGACTTAATTCTTTAAAATTGACCTGTAAGAAATGTGTGAAGGCGAACATGGGGGTGGAACAATTGTATATCAGCATGATTTCCATTTCCTTGCCAAAAAACCTAGTGCAAGCCTTGCAGTTTCATTTGAGCAATGATGGATCCTTTTTTTTTGTGGTACGCTATGAAGCCTTTTCCATGGTTTTTAATGTTTCCATAAATGTACTGTTGGGGGGGGTGGGGTGGGGTCAAGCTGTCTTATGAGAATTAGCACTGTATGGGCAAGTCTATCTGGATATGCCACCATGCGGATCCTGCTGTGGATTCTGGTTGTCAGCTAGGCTTCTTACCTACCTGCGAGTCTTCTGTGATCAACCCCTGTGCTTTGCTAGACTGACTTTATTTCATATTTCCATGGGAAACCAACTCCTGTCTCGGTTTTTCAGCTGGGTGAAGGGAGCACCCCAATGTTTTACTGGGGGGTGCAGGGTGAGCAGTCCTCATGATGACTACTAGGAGGTCCAAGCAGCTCTTACCTCTGAAACATCCCCATTCTAGGGCTGCAAATACCATTGTCCTTCCAAGACTGCTCTGCGTAGCAGAAGAATGTACAGAGACTCTTCTGCTGGGAGTGAATGATCTGGCACCTGGATTTTTGGGTCTGTTGTTTTTTCCTCCAGGTCTGCAGGGACAAGATAAATCAAAGCAGAGCTGTGCCATTTCCCTTCCCCACAAGGATATCTTGCTCCAGATCCCATTGTGCTTCCTCTTGTTGTGCAGTTTGGACATGAAGGTGCATGTCTGGACAGCCAAGGTAGCTGGAACAGTGGTCTCCTGGCTGGACCTTCAGTGAGTCTCTGAGCAGCGTGGCTAGTGCAGGTAAAATTCAGCTTTTAAGAGTCTGAATGCATGAAAAGCTGCACAGATAATCTTCAAGAATAAGTTTATTGGTCTTTAACTGGGGGGAAATGGTGATAGTTCTGTACCAGAGGGGTATGGATTGGGTAGAGCTGTGTGGCTCTGCAAATGGCTTCAAGGTTTCAGAGGTCAAAGTATCTGCTGGTTTAGGTTGGAGATATTTCTGCTTGAAATAATACTTACCTAGTGCTGGAAATGTTTCAGGACACAATGTGGATGCTCCAGTCTTCGCAATTATGGATTTTGGTGTGTTAGCCTTGGTTTTGGTGCTTTTTCAGAAGTTCTAGATGCCTACCAAAAATTGTTGACATCGCTTAAGCGGGAGGTACCTTGAATGTCCTTTTCTTCTGGTAAGATGTGAGGCTGGTACTTGAAGTGGCACTTCCAACTCCTTTCCCTTGTGCTGCCTGCATCAGGTTCGCATTTTCAGTAATTTTCAGAACTAGTGTGTGGGGATACTTACAGTAAGACCTTGCTGAAATGAGCTCATGGGCCACGTGCTCGCTGGCCACTAGTTGGGTTTTGCTGCATTTACCGGCTGCTGTCACCCTTCCACAACAAGTTGCATTTGTTTCTCCTTTAAGTACGTGCTAGTTGACTCCTTTTCAAAATGCTACCAAATTATTTTGCTCACTAAATATCTGCCAGCTTTGAAATTCAGCATTCCCTATCCTGTTTTCTCCTGGTGGGATGGGGTAGAGAGGCTGTGCGACATCCCAGTGCTTCAGAAACATGTGAGGGTGGAAGATGTGGCTGCGGTTTCAGTGAAAGCTGTTGCTACTGCAGTTAACACAAATGAAAGCCTTTATGTTCTTGGCATTCTGTTGTTGCACAGGATATGAAAAGAGCTACTGAAAATTACCAAACACCAGGGGAAGCAGTACTCCTCGAGTACATGTGTTTATTTTGAGGTATTAGAAGAATCATAAATGTCCAATTGTCCGCAAGTTCCTTAGCTGTCCATTCAATGGAAAAACAATGTGTGACAACCTGCTGCTGCCAAAAAGGATGAAACCATCTACCTGTATCTTTCCTCTGGCTGTCTCTGAGGCTTGCTTTAACCTCTCAGTAGAGATTCAGCTCAGGAACCTGATGGAAAGCTATGCAGTTCTGGAACTGGCTCACTGAGAGGCCAAATGAGTGCTGGAGGGACTTGAGGATGGCAGGAGGAGCAGGAAGATGCCTTTTAGGGTAGCTAGATGTTCAATGGGATAAGCTATCTTCTGGTAAACTAGGGGCTGCTCAGCTCTTCTGACCACCTCATCCCTGTCCTTCAGCCCCCAGGAGACACCTAAAGTCTGACTTTGACTCATGCTCTGTCCTTTCTTGTACCTAGGACATGGGCAGAGTAGGGAACTGGGACCAGGCAAGATCAGGACGAGGGAGGTGGTGGTATGCTTGGGCACTGCTGTGATCTGCCCGACACATCTCTAGGGATACTGGCTGTGAATCTCTCCCCCCAACCCGGCACAGGCTTGGGAGTACTTGGACTCTGTGCTTCCCATTGCTTGTCTGTCCTGCACTCCCCAGTTAATATCACACCAGTGCTGCTGGTACCATTTGTGAAGCTGTCCCCTACCTTATGGGCAGGGTGTTGCCCTGTAGTTGAAGAGCCGTGACCCAGACCTACAGCTGCTGACTCTGGGAGGCTCCTTCAGGCAGGAGTTGCCTCGTCTTTCCTTAATTTCAGTTTTCATCCTGTCTTAGCCTGGCCACTGAACTGCTAAGGTTGCTGTAGTCTAGACTAGTCGTGGTCTGGTATGCCTCTGGGGATGAGGTGGAGGAGTCTGAGCCGCTCTGTGATGTGGAAGCAGAGTTTTGGACTTGTGGGGTGCTGTAGAGGACTTGTGGAGCCATTTGGGGATTCACCTGAAGGTGGCCACTAGGAAGAGCACAGAAAGTGGATAATGAATATTACTGGGATAAACCAGTGGCTGTCAGAGAGATTTGCCTGCTCTTTACTTCCCTCGGGTCATGAGAAATTTGGGGGTAAATGGTTAATTGTTTCACTTCTAAGGTTTTGGAAGCTTTTTCTCATCACCTTGAACCACCTTACTGTGCTTCAGCACTTGCAATTGATTATTAAACACGTTGCCATGTATCTGAGCTACTATAAGATCAAAACCAGAAGCAGAGTACATATGGAGCTTTGACTCGCACCCAAACTCTCTGGTGGTGCTGTCGTAAATAGATCTGTGAAAGCTGTTTTTGAGCGGTGCATGGATGCTCAGTCCCACTGACTCTTTTCCAGGGAAAGAAACGCCCCCCACCAGGAAAACTAATTATCAATTGATCACCGCATAGATCAGGTGTAAGCTATTTTCTTATACGTATACATGAATTGGAAAAATTGTCCTACGGGATATCTGACCTTTCCTTAAAACAACTAAAGCCCCACCGCTAACATGCGCCTGCCACTGTAATCCAGGAAATAATTTCTGTAAAAGGCTGTAAAATCTTAATTCTTTTATTTTCTCAGTATGCAAGTGTGTAACAGAGGTCAGAGGATATGTAGGCATTGTCAGCTATATTTGGTACCGTTTCAGGGGAAACCAAGAGAGTCCGAGCAGTAATTAAGCTAAATCCCTATGCAGTTGAATCAGTGACGAACAGCCCCACTAGCGAGCACTGGTTTGCTGGCTGCTGTAGCTCAGCTGTGCTCAGATAAACTGCTCCTGGAAGTGGCATCTTCTCTTTCCTGTCAGAAATCCTTTGGTGCGAGAGGTCCCAGATTTGCACGTGTGCTGCATTTGCACGTGTGCCCTGTGGAAGAAGAGCAGATCAGCTTCAGACAGGGCTTATCCTACTTGGTTCCCAGCCAGCTGACGGGTACTGGTAAGCCATTTCTAAAGGCAAATACGTGATTGCTGTCATCTCCTCAAGCAGCAGCAGAGGTTGGCAGTGTTGTAGTAAATCACTTCAGAGGGCGCAGGTAATGAAGCGAGGTCCCCTAGGGAGGCTGTGGCAGCTGTTGGGCATCTGACTGGTGCTTGTAGACATGGTCAAGCAGTGATCCATCACAAACAAGGGTCTGGCTATATTTAGGTAGGCTGTCCCCTTTTCCATCTGCAGCTTCACCTTGTCCTGAGACACATCCTCAGAGGGACGACGGCCAGACTGCCATGGTAGAGAGTTTATTTTCCATTTTAGTGTTGAGTCTTCAGATGCTGGGAAGTCCAATTTCTAGCATTTCCTTTAAAAGGCAGCAAATGCCAGATTGTTCTCAGTGTCCTTCTCTCTTAAACTTTCTTCTCCAGCTGAATGAGAATCAAATCTGTACAGTTTCTGTGACAAAAAAAATATTCTTCCATTTCTTGTTCTTTCACATATCAATGGCAATGTCACTTTGAAAAAGAAAAGACCTTTCTGACATAGATGTCGAAGTTGTGATGTAGATGTCTGTTAGCCATGCTGAAACTGTGTAGTTTCACTTTTTCTGGGATGCTGTCTTTGGGGACATAGTGCTGGTTCTGTGAACAAGGAGGCTGGTTAGCCTCAAATGAGCTCTGAAGGTTGCAGGTTCAAAAAGTAGATGAGAAACCTCGCTTGATGCAAGCTGCAGAGCACTGTTGTGTGATCTGTGGGTACCAGAAGGCTACACAAATTCAGAAAGAAGCAGGACTAGTTCCTTCGAGTGGGGAAAACCAGTCCGGTGTCATTACATTGATATCACTGCAGGTCGTGAAATGGTGTTCAAATATTTAGCTCCAGTATAGAGCGTTGCTGTGTATTTCCTGTTCTCCTGTGGTCTTGGCTAGGTGTTGCTACCAGCCACTGCAGATGGGATATTGTGCCAAACGCAGCCTCTGTGCATCTCGGTGTGCTTGCTTATGCTCTGATTGCACCTGCACTTTCATGGCATGAATTTCTTCTGAAAAATTTGAAATGTCCTTGTTCCACCTGCTGGTCTTTATGACCTGACTGAGAAGACTAAGCTGGAAATGGCATGAATTTTCTTTCACATGCGGTGATTCAAAGGGATATTTTGTAGCCGAATACAGAGCCATTTTCAGGTTTCAAACCACAGAGGACGACTTTTGAAAAATGCCTGATATGCAGGCCGGTACTGGGCATGGTATAGAGATGCTGTCAAGAGGTGCTGTCTTCCCTTGTGGAAGATCTGCCTTGTAAGCTGAGGAATTGGGCTTATATTTTCAGCTTTCTCAAGGTTATATTGTTTGCATGAAAGGGGAACAGACACTGTAATGAAGTAATTCATCTTGAAAGTATAGTTTTAAGGTAGGACCTAACGGTGATCTGTAGTTGAGGGAGGCAGGGTTTCAGCAATGTATTCTCAGAGGCTCAACCTTCATTTAAGTGAGGATTTGGATGGGGAGTTGGTGCCTTTCAGAGGCCAGGAAGACGCTTGGTAGCATGAGTACGCTGACTTCTCCCATGGTTAGGAGGTAAGTCTCTGCATGGGACAAAACCCCACTTCTCGGTTTAGCTCATGATACTGAAACTGATAGGGAGGAATAAGGTGTCATCTCTCTACTCAACAAGATCGGTGCTTGTGAAATAACAGCTAAAGCTCAGTGTGAAGAAATCTGCCAGCCGTAACTAGTCCAAGGCCATGTGTTGCAGGGCAAAGGATTGTTATCACCAGGGTGTACTTTCCTTGGCTACAAACCTCTGTGAGTACCTGCAGTGCATCTCTGCTTCCTTTTAAAAGATAAACTTAACTCTTGAGCCTAGATGAGTGTGAAAGGGTAGAACAAATAGCTTTCTCCTCCAGCTTCAGGAGCCAAGGACTTCCTCTGATCATCGCTCCTTGCTTATTGTTTGTTTCTTTGGGCGTTGGCTTCAGTTTCTCCCTGTTGCTAATCCAGAGGATGCCGTAAGGTGTCTTCTAATCTCTCTGCACCAAACTCATCTGAATTGCCTTAATCTTATCACAGGGACTTGTTTTGGTTCTTGAGAAATCTTTAGGCTTCTCCTTGTGGTGTCACTAGCTTTGAAGTCACTTCAGGATGGGAAATACAGTAGCATGGAGCTGTATGCACTATAGCAGCTTTCCGTGCTTCCTTAAACCTGCACTGATGTACTTGGTAGCCAGCTTCAGTTTGTATCTGCCAAGTGGTCACTCACCTGTTGAATAGAAGCAAGCTTGTGTAGTTACCGGTGTGTTTATTTTATATATGATGAGCAATAGCAAAGACAGCTGGTCCTGTGTGCTTTGGGAGGAAGGTTGCACCCATCAGGACATTTTAGCTGAGATAAAAATATCCGTGGTTTGCCCCATGGTCTTTTGAATTCTGATCCTGTAACAGCGGGAGTAGATGACTTCAAGAACAGCTTAGAAAATGTGGTTTCAGTGTTTGGATAATCCAGTATCTAATAAGACCCAAGTTGTGAAGCTTTTTTGTGTGGACAGGGATGAGTGACTCCTCTCCCGTGTGCATTCCTTTGTGTTACACTGCTTAACTGAGCTCGTGCTTTGTTATTTTGCTCAGTGAGGGAACACATGTGGATCGCTCTCCTCTGGCTTTATCATAATAGCTGGAGAAATTTAAGGTCTTTGAATTCTTTGTCAAATGGAATTGAAACACATGAATGGGTTAGAAGCTTGCAAAACAGGGATACCAGCACAGCTAAGGCCAAAATGTAAGTCTAATTCCTTGAGGAATGGAGCAAAATATTTCTTTTTGTTAACCACAAGACTTTACTCTTGTTCACACTAGGTGGTATTTATAGTTGCCTTGCCTTTCCTTCCTACTAGATTGCTGGACCGCAAGTGGGTGGAAGATTTGTTTGTTTTGGCACAATATTCACTTTACATAGGCATGTCTCAAGTTTACAGCAAACGGAGCCAGGCTGTGAACTGTGCAAAGTCCTTAACACGAGGGAAAGGAGAGAAGCAGGAAAAGTCGTTCTGTAAAATTACTTCTCTGAAACATCTCTTCATCTTATTTTCCCTGCTAGCTTGCATGCTGCTTCCTTAAGCTGACACTGCTCCATCAAATGCAATGTGAGCTTGAAGGCTTGTGTCAGCACTGCTTGCTCCTGCTGCTCGCAGTCATTGCTGGAAACGGAACGTGCTGCGGGTTGGGCATCCAGCATCCTCCATTTGGGTGTTGACTAGCTTCAGTGGTGATCCTTCTCTGGCACTGGGGAGTTCAAATCTGAATGGATGTAACCAAAACGTTCCTCTTGTTAGGACAAGAGGAAACGGCCTCAAGTTGCGTCAGGGGAGGTTTAGACTGGATATTAGGAAAAATTTTCATACTGAAAGGGTAATTAAGCATTGGAACAGGCTGCCCAAGGAAGTGGTTAAGTCACCATCTCTGGGGGTATTTAAAAGATGGGTAGACATAGTGCTTAAATATGGTTTAGTGATGGGTTTTGTCAGAGTTAGGTTGATGGTTGGACTAGTTGATCTGAAAGGTCCCTTCCAACCTAGGCGATTCTGTGATTCTAAAACGGCATGATGACCTGGCAAAAAGGTAGCTGAGGTGTACTGTTTCTTGGCCTGAGAAATAAGCATCAGGTGGTGGGATGGTGCTGAGATGCAGATAAAAGTTTATCAGTAGCAGCGGCAGAGGTTGGCATGAATTGAATCCACTGCCGTGACCTTAGCGCAGCAGCATTGGCGAATACAGCTGTCTTTGACAAAGCAAATGTGCTGCGGAAGCTGAATATGGCTTTGGAGCTATTATTTGTAGGTGAAAAGTGGGGCTGCTCTGTGTGTGCAGGGTCACCCAGTGGCCCTGCTGTGTGGGACTGGGTCTGGGCTTTAGGTGGGGGAACACTGTTGCTGCCCATCGTCAGGTTCCCTTTTTGTGGAGGCAGAGGACTGTTTTTTTTCTTGGTACGCAGGGATTTTGTGGATTACCAGATGTCTTTGCTGGCATTAACACCCTCTACTGGCAGGTTAGCTGGCAGGTTAGCTGGCAGGCATTAACACCCTCTGTCTCTGCTGGCATTAATCACCTGGTGCAAAGGCAGGGTGATGTCTGGTCACCCGTACTTGTGGACCTGTGTTCAGGATAAGAGTGCGAATGAGGAAGGGATGGTGAAGAAGTTCCTGGCTCTGAGGGTGGTGAGCCCCTGGCCCAGGTTGCCCAGAGAAGCTGTGGCTGCCCCATCCCTGGAGGCGTTCAAGGCCAGGTTGGACAGGGCTTGGAGCAACCTGGTCTGGTGGGAGGTGTCCCTGCCCAGGGCTGGAGGTGGCACTGGATGATCCTTAAGGTCCCTTCCAACCCAAACCATTCCATGATTCTATGTCTCGTAACCAGACTGATCCTTTGCAAATTTAAATTTGTCTGATTACTATGTACTTAAGGGAGGAAACTTGATGAACTTGATGGTGCATGAAGGCAAATGCTATCAGCTGGATGGGTACAACCAAATGTCCGGAGCTTATCTCGAGACTGTCACCATGAGAAACCAGACAGTATTTGTTGCCATCTCTTACGCTGCTCGTGCCACTCACACGTGCCCTAGTGTGCTGGGTGGTTTTACATGGGATGCCCATGGGGAGAGGTTAATTCTCCTGATGCTGCTCTACCTGACGTAGGACAAGGACCACATCTCAGCAAGCGATGTGAGTGATTCTTAGAAAGAAGCTGCATCTTGTGAAGCATGAGTAGAAAAATGATGGATGTGGGACAGTGCTTGCTAATAAATCTGGAAGAAGCTAAAACACGCATATCCAGCATGTGAGGGCTTTTAAGCTGTTGTCAACTTGCTACTTTCAGATTTGAGGAAGGAGAAAACCCACAAAACCAACAAACAACAGAAACCTTCAAGTATTACAATTTTTTAAAGCCGTGTAACTTGCTCTCTGGAGTACGGATGGCTTTCCACTGCGGGCTAGTGGTATGGGCTACTTCCTTGCCATATTGAGGAAATAACTAGGCACAAACATTTACTTTCTGTGAACAAAGGCAACTGTTGAACTGTGTATCTTGAGATTATTATGGCTAATTGCTGTGCTGAGGAAGTGCAGGTTTTACGGAGCTCACGATGTTTGGGTGGGTGTAGCCTATCTTGCCACTTGCAGGCACAGAACAAAACCAGTAACCGAGCCTGTACCTTGCACTGGGTAGGAGGCAGCTAATAGATGCCAGCAAAAGGAATGACCTTTGCTTTGTTTAGAAACAAAGAACTAAAAATACAATAAAAATAAGAAAAGCAAGGAGTATTTCACTAAACTATCGCAGAGCATCTTATGGCCCTCCTGCCTGTACTTCTCCAGCAGGTATTTTGCTTGGTCTGCATGTAATTCTTGGCATCTCTCAATCGCGTGGGCCATCCAGGTCTATCTCTTCTGACAGCTGAACCGCTTTATAAGGATACACAGTTGGGAGCTCTGAAAAAGGGAAATCTTAAATCTGGGAGAGAAAGGAAAAGGTTGTTCTTTACGTGCCATAAGGACGCTACCCTGTAGGATAGGTGGGGTTTTTCTGACAGCTTGGTCTGGCCCTGGGGCACAGCTGCAGTGCTGGCTTCGGGGAGGCTTTATAATCCCATAACGGGAAGGGAAGACAAATCGCTGCAGCAGGTTTCAGGCTTTGAGTGTATTTGTGGTATTAAGCTTTGTCATTTTTAATGTAAGTGAGGTGTACCAGTAAAAACCTTACTCTGCAAAAAAATTGAGGAGTGGGAGAGAATGAGGCAATGGCAGGGAATCGGGGCACTGGCACCTGGCAGCTTCATGGTAGCAGCTTTGAGATGTTTGCTTAGGTTGAATCAAGGTATTTATTAAGCCCAAATGAGCAGGATTTATTAACCAGGAGTCTTGGTTCTTACCTGTCCAGCTGCCTTGAGCTCTTTAACCTCTCCATGTGGTTGCAAGGTTTGTCACCCCTGTTTGACAGCAGTGTGCCTCCAAATAAACAGCACATTAAAGGCTGGGGGAGACTGCTCTCTGTAGATAGGTCTCAGGTACATAGTTTCCTCTTCGAGATGTCACTTAGTTGCATGCAAAATATGTAGGTAATGTCAGTTGAATTGCTGCCAAACATCTAATTATATGAAGTGACAGCATGGTCTGATCCTCTGCCCTGTGACTGCCGGAAAAGGCAGTATCTTCAAGTAAGGAGAAGGTAAAATTCAGGCATTAAACCAAAAAGACATGTACATTAAATTGCTGAGTATCGAGTTTTCTTGTGTTTCCTCTTAATACACTACTTGTCTCTCCTTTTGGCATCACTATTTATTTTTTTTAAGAGATGTTGATACTACTGCTGTCTCTTACATCACTGTTTCCAATTTGTGAACCAGCTCTTACGAGGAGTTTCTGGTGATGAGCAACTGGGAAACAGGGGCCAAGTCAAGTCCATTGGGCAACGGTGAGAGTCTGTGGGATGGAGTCACACGGACTTGGCAGGGTTGTCTGCTTCCCTGTTTTCTGTGGGGCATATGGGCTTTGCCTGCCAGTCCAGGTCTTAAAGTTTAGCTCCATGGGCTGCACAGAGTATACTTGTGACTTCTGCGCACCTATACTGTTGGTTTGGGTCATGTCCCCTTACAGGTTTCTCTTCTCATCCTCTCTTTGTATGAGGCTACGCAGTGGTGAACAACAACTTCTTCAGTTCCTGTGATGCTGAACACTGCCCCACAGTAGGACACGAAAGCACAAAGTCTCTCTTACAGCCAATTTGCTTTGGCTGATTGCGGGTATTCATTCCTGGAGGACACACCTAAGCTGGGAGGAATCTTGCCTCATTTACACTGTGTGTAGGTGCTCAGTGCCTAAATCCTTGCACTGAAGTAGGTGCTTGCATGAAGCTCCCTTTCTGAAGACACCTATTTTTGATGCACCTTTGTTCCTTTTGTGTGGAAGTTGTGTTTTCTCTAAGGCTTTGCTGCTTCGTGTTGTGGACACTTGGACACTGAGAGTGTCATTGCACCTGTATTGTGAGTGGCCAGAGTAGCTTTCCTGTGTCTCCTGAGCCATTAGGTACAAACGCCCAGCAGCATCAATGTGATGTTTTATGCCCACAAGATACAGCATATATTCTTTTCCCTGTCTAGCAGTCTTTTGATCTTTGCAGCTGTATCCTGGACACTATTATCTAGGTGCTGGCTAATACCAAGCAGGGGGCGCACTGCTGCTTCAGACCGCTGGCAAGCATCATCCCAGGTCTCTACTTAACATGGTTTCAGAAGCTGAGATCCTGAATCTGGCCAGCGGTTTCAGAAGCTCTTTTTAGGGGCTGATATGGGCATTGGCAGAGGTTTTTGATCTGAGGCAACCAAGAAACTGTTCTTGTTTGTCCTCAGAGGCATTGTGGGTATTGGTGGGACAGAAGAGAGGCAACCTGTGCGCATCAGGCAGCACAAGCTGAGTCCGGGAACCGCAGCTCTCCCCTCAAGTTGGAGTCCAGAGAGCCTACAGCTGAATCCCACTTCATGGCTGTTTTGTAATGACACCGTTTCTGTTGATACTGGGTGGTACTCGACACGAATGTGTTCTTCCACAGGAGAAACACGTACCTGATAAGTGCTTGTGTTCATCTTGACGCATGGCCAAATGCTTCTCTCACCTCCTTGAATTACCCCAGGGCTGCCTGTCACCTCCAGCTGGGTTTCACTGATGCAACTTCTACCTACCCTTGCTATCAAGGGGTCTTCTGTTTCTTTTGGTCCAGTCTCCTCCAGTTCACAAGGACTTTTGTTCTAGTAAAAGGCTTTTCCCGCCCCCCCCCCCCCCCCCACACACACACACCCACCGTGAAAGCTGCGTTGGCTCTGAACATGATACTTGCATTCCTTTCTGAAAGCAGAAAAAAAGCACTTCATGGTTTGGATAGTGCAAAGGGGTTTTTTTTTGTGTTTAACCGCCAAATTTACCAGTCTTTTCAAGCTCTCTGAGCCTGTCTGCAATTCATCCTCCAGGCTGCTTTTCCTTGCCAGGCGGTGCGCAGATAAAAGTCATAGACTATTGAGGTGCATCTGTGTTAAATTATGCTATAAATCTGCAAAAGTGATGTTGCTGCCAGTGATCCAAGCCTACTCCAGAGCCCAGACTGCAGTGGTGGTCTTGTTGAGGACTTTCCTTGTCGTTGATACTAGTAACTGCAAACTATGTCCACCTTCCACCATGGATGCACCTGAATCTGCTTGACCTGGGTTATTCCCTGAAGATGCAGGTGGCTGTCTAGAAATCATCTCTTCTTTAGTAGATGTTGCCCTTTACTTCAGATCCTGGAAGGAAGGAATTGGTGTAGGCATATCTGAGGCTCTCTTTTTGCTGTTAGGCAACCTGGTATTTTAAGATGAAAAAAATGCAGGTACGTGTGATGCTTGTATATCAGAGAACACCTGCGGGGTTTTCATCCTGCCCTGGGTCTGTTGCAGACCCTTTGCTACTGCCAGGTTTTTTCTCATTTCCTGTGTAGCATCCTCATAAATAACTATTTCTGCTGGAACCTGATCTTACATGGCCTTACGCAGCCTGTTTTGCAAGCAGAGATGGTGTCCTAAGCACAATGCTTTTTGCCAGTCTTTGAGAAACCTTTCAAACACTGGATTTTTAAAGCCGGGGTCGGTTACTGTGATATCAGGAGGTAGATCTCAAAAACTTTGTTGATGTGACGGTTCCCTGCCAGGGCTGAGAGACTCATGGGGCTGGTGAGGATGCGGCGCCAGGGCTGGTGGTGTGCAGCTGTGTGGGGGCTCAACACCTGCGTCCTTCAGAGGTGCTTGCTGCTGACAAATGGGGATTTGGCATTCCGTCAGGCTTTTCTGCAGAGGGGTGCATGTCTGACTTCTGTAGCAAGCCTCAGAAGATAGAGGGGAGCTGATGTGGCAGTTGCTCTTCAGTCTTTTCTATTCCCAGCCTAAAAAAAAATAATAAAATATGCAGAGCTCAGGTTTCATTAGGGGATTTTTAAATTTTATTTCAGCATTCAACTGTTCATTTAGCTGCTCCAACATAATGCAACCCTTCATAAAGAGCACTAACCCTCTTTTTCTGGCAGATTATGATCTGTAGTGCTTTATTAAATGTATAGGAACATGCGTACATGGCTGCTGGCGTATGTTTGACTTGAACTCAAGATGGGAAGAGCAGTCAATGAATCTAGTTTACATCACACAAACCACTTCCCTGAAAAATGGTCTATTCTCTGTTTTGACTCTCTTTGTGTGGAAGAACTAAATTTCTAAATAAATTGCTTTTCCCCTCCCTAGCATTCTTGCTTTCATGCTGAGCTTGTGTAGAGGGTACTGAGAACAAAGTTCAGGAATGGGTGCTTGGATCACTCTTGGTGAAACGATCAACCAAGACTCATATGGAAAAGTAACTTGCCAACACATTTAGTTGAGGAATATACAATTAACGTGTTTTAGCACATTTGCAGTGTCTTCAAGGAAAAGAATTCATGGAAGTTCACTTCCGTAGGATGGAAAATGGTATGAGTTCATTTGGGTTCATCCCTTTCTGTAAAAACTGTAATTGTAGGATGTCAACTTGACAGTCCTGTGCTTTCATGAGTAATGAATGAGTGTAATGATCCGCAGTTGTCCATCCCTCTCCCTTCCCAGCAATTTAGACTTAAATACTGTTTGTATGTCTCATCTTGTAAGGAGCTTTTTTTTCTGCCTGTGAAGCGCTGAACGAAACTAACTGCACGAGCTGAAGATTAAGTTGTTGGGTCAAATGATTCAAGGGAAGCAACTCGTAATGTTTAAAAGGCATCTGTGGCCTTCAAGGTTGGAAAGAATCTCCCAAGTGTGGGACATCAGACGTGACGTGTGCCAGCTTGCTGTGGCTTGCAGCCAGCTTTGTCAATACTGTTACCAGCTTTCAACTGCAACAGCGAATTTTGACCTACTTTTTCAGTTTTTCTGTTCTGCACAACATTGAGGACACTGAAACCAGGTCAGTCTAGTGCTGGTTGGGAAAGCACAGAGAAATGCTGCTCTGTGTCTGGAGGTGCTACCGGATACAGGCAGGTAGTTGAAATACACTGCCATAATAGGAGGCTTATTGGAGAAGTATCTCCTAGTAGGAGACCCTCTAGGTACCCAGAAAGCTCTTGAGTGGGAGAGAAAAAGGTAAAAAAAGTCTGTTTCTCGTGGCTGAATGGAGAAAGCATTCAGCCTCTGCATCCTACTTTCCTACTAGCTTTTGCAGATAGCCAAGCACCAGAGCAGGATCCTCTGCCAGGTCAGGCCAAGATAAAATATTTGGTTATATGTTGATTTTTCTCCTTAGGAACAGGGTAGATCTCATAACTCTTTTTTATTTTCTCTTTAGTAGAAGAGTGACTTTGCCAGAAGTGAGTAATGGGATAGCTTTGGAAAATGAAATTTTTATTGGGGCCAGTTGGATGGCAGCATCGGTCAGAAGCAGGACAAGAAGTGGAACATCATGGAAGGGAAGAGATGAGGCGATGGGATGAGAAGGCATGAAGCCAGTGGAGATGTGTGTCCATGGGGAAGAGAGCAAAGCTGTAGGTGAAAGGTTTACTGATAATGTTTTAATATAGGAAGAGCATTGACACCTAGGAAGCTGTTAATGTGTGGGGTGAAGCAGAGGACACAAAGCCAACTTGTTCCTTTAAACTTAAGGGTGTAAGTAAATGAGTTGACAGGTGCTGAGAACATGGGTGAACACATCATGTACATCCTGGTTTCAAAATATTCCTCATTACCTGTTCCTGGCTGCTGTACCTTTTCCAGAGGGTGAAACATTTGTCCCAATCTGTGGCAAAGGCAGCAAAGCTTTCTGCTGCTGAAGGCTCTACTTCTTGCACTGAACGAGCGTAGAAGCTGCCGATCTCCTACCTGTATGTTTATAATGTGTCAGTTGAGAGCCCTGGAGGACTTCATAGTCTTTGAAGTCATGTGGGAAGTAGCAGAACTTGTCTGGAAAGCGCTCTCCAGATCAAGAGACTTACCAGAAGTATTACACGGGTTTGTGGGGTGGACATTGGAAAATCCAGTGAGATGGCATATGCCTTGCCCTGAAGCAATGATCTTGGAGTGGCTTTGAGAAATGGAGTTCCTGTTTCTGTAGAGAGCGGGATGAGATCACCCATCTTGAAAGAAACTGGGGCTTTCTTGAAGGTCTCTTCTTAAAAGGAGGGAAAAGGAACTGTAGGGCTGAACTACTGCTTGTTAGGGTGGCTATCCATGTAGCAAGCATTTGCAGTTTGATTTCTAGCATCTTTTGACTCCTTCATGAATAAAAACCACAGAGACCTGGATCAGGTCTGCTTGATTTGGTTTGAAGAGAAAGGGATTCACTTGCAATTTCAATTTGGACAGATTTTTCTGAAATTGTGACACAAAACAAGATTTTGACAGCTCTTGTTTCATATCTTGGGAAGATCTCTGGAGTATCTCAAGTAGGTCAAATAAATTTTCAGTGCAAGGGAAGCGAGCTTTTCCTTTGAAGGGTAGGAATAAGGTTTGCTCTGGCTTCTTCACGCCAGTCTCTTGTTTGCGTTGTCCTTTACTACTGCTGCTGTCAAACTTAGGGGCTTCATTGAGAAAACTGGATGGCTGTGAGTGCTGTGTCTATGCCCTAACGAGCGCTCAGTGAGGGATAAACCTTCCTTCACCCTAGACTGTGCTACGGCTCGCAGTGTGAATGGCAGCTGCCTTCAGCACCACCTAGAAGCTGGTTTGTAACTCAAGCGCTGTGGTTTTATTGATGGAGGAGAGGTTGTGATTTAAATCTTGGGTCCTAAGTGTTTTGAAGTGTGTAGGATATAAAGTTTTTGGTTGTCTTTGTTTGGTTTTTTACTTAGCTAACTGTGCTTTAAGTAATTCCCTTTCAAGCCTGCATCTTTCATTAAATAACTGTTCCCGTGTCTCCAACTATATTGTAGTGAAATGAATGCTGGAATTGGACTGAGTCACCATTAGGGAAATATCTTCATCCAGCTTTGTTTAAATGCAAGTAACTTTCAGGTGCAATCTTGCTGAGCGGGTGGAAAGGTAGGAAGAAAAATCGTTATGAAAAAGTTTAAATTGTGGCAGGAAATAGTCCTGGTGCTGAGTAGTCTTTAAATATTAATGTGACTGACTTCAAATTCCAGTCTAGTCTTCATTCTTCTGCCACTACTCTTCCAAAGCAAAGTGCTTTGTTAATCCTCAAAAGCCATATTTGATGCCATATTTACTACAGTTGTTTTCAGTATGCAGTAGCAGCAGCATTATCTTTGTGCAATTCTGTGTACCAACAGCTGGGATCTGCTCCTAATAAAGATGTTATCAAATGCTTGGTTTGCTCATTCATTGCTGATCTGAATTCCTGTTTGCAGGAGGCTTTCAGCTGAGAGAGGGTTAGTGTTTGCAGGCTGTCAGGCGTGACCTTTCCACTCTTCTCCCTGGGGAGACCTTATACAGATGGGGGTTGGGGGAAGGATGGAGGCATAGTAGCTTGTGACTGTTAACATCTTATTTCACTAGCCAGGGAATGTGTGGTGGAGTGCTCTGCTCAGTCTGCCTGAGAAGACTGGAGCTGCTTGTCCCACCTGAGATGCACTGAGCATGATGGTGTAAGTGTCAAACCAAGCAGTGCATTTCTGATGTCGGATCTGAAACTTGGCACACGAGGCTTGAGCTGGGTTCAGACTTTAGTCTGGAGGAGGGGGAAGCTGTATCAAGGCTCAGGAGGGCTTGTGTTCACGAGAGGCTTGAGCAGCCCTTAGAGGAATGATGTACTTGTGTCATTGCGCACTGATGGAGCACCGCCTGCCTTGAAGCTGCTGAATCATAGAACCGTCTGTGTTGGAAGGGACCTTTAAGATCATTGAGTCCAACCATCAACCCAACACTGCCAAAGCCACCAATAACCCATGTCCCTCAGCACCACGTCTGCCTGGCTTTTAAATACCTCCAGGGATGGTGATTCCACTGCTTCCCTGGGCAGCCCATTCCGATGCTTGGAAACCCTTTCAGTGAAGAAATTTTTCCTAATATCCAGTCGATCTCCAGCACCTCTATGTCTTTCCTGTAGTGACGGGCCCAAAACTGGACACAGCACTTGAGGTGGAGCCTCACCAGTGCCCAGTACAGGGGGACGGTCACTGCCCCAGTCCTGCTGGCCACACTAGTGCTGATACGGGCCAGGATGCTGTTGGCCTTCTTGGCCACCTGGGCACACTGCTGGCTCATATTCAGCTGGCTGTCGACGAACACCCCCAGGTCCTTTTCCGCAGGGCAGCTCTCCACCCGCTCTGCCCCAAGGCCAACTCATATCAACCATTTGAAACTTATTAAATTGTGCGCCTTTGCCTTTCGGTGGCTTTCAGCCCTGTTTTATCATAGCTCTTCTCTCATGATGCTTGTGTCAGCAGGTAGCCAAACAACTTTGAGAAGATCTGCACCTAGGCATCAGGTTCTGCTGCAAAACCACCTCGCTATCTGGATCCACCCACTCTGCAGGTCGAAAGCTGGTAGTACTTCATGGCAGAAGCGAGGTTAAACGGTTTCTGGCATCACACAGGAACATGTTGCAGTGCGTTCTTAAACAGCCTGCTCTTCCCAGTCCGCCTCATGTTCATCAGGGTTGTTTAGAAACCCTTTCCTGTGGTTTTAGCTTATATTGACTTTTCTTATACTCTCTACTGACCATGTAATTGTTAGTTGAATGAGCAAGGGAGGAAAAAATAAATCTGTTTGCAACTTTATTAAAAGTTGTATCATTGCTCCTTCCTGTGCTGTAATCTGTCCCTGTCATGCAGTTTTTTCCTCTTTCTTTCAGGGTAGTCCTTCATGGTAGTGTCTCCTCAGTCTGTGCTGCCCTTCATGTCTCACAAAATGCTGTGCATTGTTTTTTCCAAGAGTAAAGAGACTTCTTTGTGTTTCTCTTTTGTGAGGTCTGTAGTTGTTTCCTGTGGGTTATCCAACCTTGATGAAAATAATGACTTTGGTCTCCAGTGGGGGGAAAAAAGTCCTCTTCTCTGACTTTAGTAGAGTCATGTGCGTTTTCCAAAGTGCTACTCTTTTAATTCATAGAATTCCTGTGTTCTGCTCATCTTTCTTAGTGGTCCAGCTGTAGAAGCGCTCCATCATCCTCACATTTGATTTCTGTTGAGCAATAAAGTTCTGTAGTTTCAATGACTCTTATTATTTGTTTTGAAGCAAGTCTCTCCTCCCAGGACAGGCTGGGGTGGCGTCCCATCAAAGTGCTTTTCTGATATCTGATAGAGCATCCTCATTGCTTCTGCAGGCTGGTTTCACAAAGCAAATACAACTGTGTGTGCATCTATGCAAACACCTTTGAGAAACAGCGCTAGCTCACCCCCTCAAACTGAGTGCTGCAGCTGAAAGCACGTTGGGATGTCTGCGATGAAAAACCAGTTCATCCTGTTTGCCTGTAACGGATGCTTCCTGCTCATCCATATTCAGTTTTAGGTATTAAATCTTGAATTAATTTGAGGTATGAGTAAAGCTTGGTAATACTAAATACTGCTTTTCTTGTACGTGAACATCTCCAACTCTTCCGGCTCTAGCTTGGTCAACGGTGCTTAATCACGAGTGGCGTTTCACACATTGCTTAGTGCCACGATGGGAGCTTGATGCTGCAGCTGCTGGGTTGGTGTGGCCAAACTGGTAGTATGGATGTGATACAGTGTTTCTCAGATGACCTGATGATTTTCAGACCACCTGGATTTGCTGCAAACGTGCTGTGTGATGTTTTCTGTGGAGATCCACCTTTGTGCAGAGCAATGACAAGAATGCATCTGTTTTTCAGCCTAGGAAATTGGGCTGCTGAGTCACGGGCTGGATGACATATCCTGTGGGTTGTGACCTGTGCAACCTGAGCTAGGGTCTGAGCAGTAGTATAAACTGCTAAAGATGGGTGGTTTTGTGGGATTGTTATGTTGCATGAAGTGTCCATTCGAGCATATGGATGTTTGGTTACGCTATTATTAGTTCTGCAAGGTCTTCCTAATGCACTGTGGAGGGACACAGCATCCTTCCTATGGAGTCTGTTCAGAGTCCTCCAAATTCCCTGTGTGATACAACAATATCTGAACAAAAGCAGTGGAAAGTAATTGTAAAGCAGTGTTAAAGTTGTGCGTTCTCTGTATTTAATATTTGCTTTTTTTGTGGAAGTATTTAAAAAAAAATATCTAGGGAGGAAGCTGAAGCTGGAGAGAAATGTGCCCTCTTTTGTGCAAACATACAGAACTGCCCATGGAAATGGATAGAAAAGGTCAGAGCTGTGCTAAATATTCAGAAACTGGAATTTCCAGCTGATAGCTACCTGCGTTTTCTGGATGTAGCGTGAATGACTTCTGACTTGTCTACAGATGCCTTAGATCAAAACAAAAGTTTCCAGAAATAAAAGTATACCACAGTTAAAGGCTTGGGAAAGCATACTTGTATTTCACAGGGGCCAATGCTTTTGTTCTGCACCACTGGTTTGCGGATGGGTAATAATTCTTGTCTTTTCTCTTTGGCTGACTGGAAGTAGGTAGCTTTGCTTCTTCATCTCATGAAACAAATAGAAGAAACCCTTCCTAAATCCTCTACAAGCGTCTTGCTACAGGAGGACTGAGCCAACTGAGCCTTAGTAACTTCTGAACCCTTGTAAACATGGTTGTGTTTCTGAGTGTACGTGATAGTGTTTTACTGCTGATGTCCTTCCACAGTGACTCTTGTTTAGGTGGCTTCATGTGGCACTTCTCTGCTGACTTTGGAGGTGTTTGCTGACTTCCATACAAACATTAAAACTTCAGCTGGAGGTATCCACGCAGGAGCAGGACACAAACTTTTTCTAAAATTATTCAGACAATCTTTACATCTGGAAAATCGTGAATGTGACAGTGTCCCCTAAAGGAGTACAATCCAATGCATATAGGTCCTAGGATGTGGGGGATAGCTCCAGGTATGTTTGTTCTGGTTCTTGCTTAAAAACTGCACCGCAAGCATCTCCAGCGTGTCCACATCTGCTGCCTGATACCAGGTCCCAATGCAGCATCTGCAAAAGCATGCTGCAACCTTTTTCTTCATCCTGCTGATTGTTTGGGAAATGCTCAGGCTCCACCGCTGGTACCTCTGAACTGTCTCATCAGGCCACAATGACCCGTTGCCTTCAGAGTTTCACATCTGCATGGTAGAAATTTCTTCTGACCAACAGTGGGGCTGCGCTAATGATCCAGTGTGAGTTCATGTCCTAGGAAAGGTCTCACGGTGAAATGTCAGCCTTCCCTCCCCTTCCTGGACCTCACTTGTGGAGCAGGACCTCCTGTGTCCGTACAGCTTCTGCCTGTCTTTTTTAGGCTGGTCCATGGGCAGAGAGGAACCACTTGACCTGTGTGGGTTGAGAAGCATCTATTTCTTGTCCTCTTTTGACAGAGCTGGCAGACTGGTGCTCATGAGATGCACCAGTGCGCTGTCTGGAGTAGCCCAGACTTGTCTGCCCTTGGGGTTATGGTGCTGACAAGGTTGGACACGGGGGAGGAAGGTGCATGTCCCCTCTGGGAGAACTGTCAGGCTTTGGTTTGCCAGTCATGAATGCAGGCTGCTGGAGGAGATCTTGGCTCTTGTGTCCCTCACCCAATTCCATTAGAACATCTGTTTTTTCCAAAACATCATTTTTTTGGCAACTAAATCATGTTGGTAACATGAATTGTATGTTGATACAGCCTTCAGGAGACTTCTAGCTTTTTCTTAAATAATAAATCTTGCTTTGGCTACTAATTTTAGCCATTTCTGTAAGACAGCAGTTTCAATTAGCAAATGTATGTGGGGTCAACTTTAAAAGGTGGAAAATGAAGGAGAATTTGACTTCCTAAGCACTTCAGTATTTTCTTCTCTTGGCACCTTTCATTTGCCACTTCTTATTTTTTGTCTGGCTTTTATGTAGTACTTTATAAATATATGAAGTGAGAAGAAAACAAACTTTACACTTCACAGTTGCTTTAAAGATGGGACGTGATCTCCTTGCAGTTTCCACCTGACGTGCTGGTGTAATTGAAATTGCTTTTGTTAGTCGGTGTAGCGTGAGTCCCGATAACTCCAATAGCACCCAATGGATGGCCAGCACTTATATTTCTTTGTGACATCAGGGCTTTTTATCAGAAAATTGCTAAGAAAATGGTAAAATTCCTGTATAACTGTTAATTTCCTCGAGGAAAGCTCTGGACGCTGGCCCTGTTGTACATTCCTTGCTCGGTATTTTAAAAATAATGATTTTTATATCATATATCCTTTTTCTTTTCCCCAGGTAAGAAACCAAAAGCAACCTGCCTTTATTGAGTTCTCAAGAACATAATCAAGCCCTTGGTACATTATCAAGATGCATTAGAAAACTGGATACGGTGCCAAAAGAACTCCATGCGTTTCCATGACTCTCTTGGACCTTGACTCAGATACTTTTGGATATATATTTCTATTCTAAGGAGAAGAGTGCGTACTCCAATTCCTTTCTGCCAGCTTGCTGGCAGAGATATTTCACTAAGATCATGGACCATCCTAATAGGGAAAAGGATGAAAGGCAGCGGACGACGAAAGGAATGCCAGGAAGGAGTGGGCACGGTTCTCGACCAAGCTCATCAGCATCTTCTGGTGTTCTTATGGTGGGACCCAACTTCAGAGTGGGCAAGAAGATTGGGTGTGGGAACTTTGGAGAACTCAGACTAGGTAAGAAGTAACCCTTTTAGTCGCCTCCATTATCCAGATTAGCATTTCATCACTGGAATATAAATACATAAAAACTTACCCTGGTTTGAGAAATGTGTGTGCTTGTCTTGTTTCCCAAGTGTCGAGCTGCCTCACCTGAAGCCTCTGACTCAGAAGATGTAACTGTTAGCATTATTTTTATTTGCATAAAGTCAAAGTGAATGTACTGGAGAGGCCAAAGATGCAAATTTTGAACAATCCCAACAATGAAGACGGTTCCCAGTGCTGAATGTCTTGCCTAAGGTGAAAAAAAAAAAAAAAAAAAAACAACTGCCTGGATTATTGCTAAATCTTGCTCTCAATTTCTTGTTCATAAGCTAGGGCGCCCTATTAAAGTAGTGGGTGAGACTCTCTCCCGGCAATGCTTGGCCACATCTTCTCTATTCCACGTCCTTCACCAGCCTCCGTGCCCTAGTTTCAGCCCTGTCACCTGCTCCATCTTGTGTGTTTGACTTGCTGGCTGGTGAAGAGTGGGCTGTCCCGACTGGCCATCTGGCTGCTGCCGAACCAGCCCGGCAGCCCATGATTTTTTGTGGTCTGTTGGTCTTCTAACCACATGTCTTGCAGCTGGTCATGCAAACAGATGGCTATGCTAATGCATCGTTTGTGTAGGATGACTTAAGAGCCCAATACGCAGTGCATTGGGCTCTTAAGTCATCCTAAACAAATGATGGCTGTCTTCTAAATGAGCTGGGGGAAGCAGCCGGTGTTTTTAATTACATGCCCCTAAGCTCCCAAGATGTGGTTTTGGGGTAGTTGCTGTAGATCAGAAGCAGCAGCTCGGGATGGTCATGATCCCGACTGACTTCAAATGGTCACGTTTCTCCTCTTCTGCCGAATGAATTGGATCGCTGTGGTAGCGAACTTGAGGGCGCCGAAGACAGGTTAGCTGACATAAATACCAGTTGCCCAAAACTTGGTATGTATTTAGAATTGAAATTAAAATTATTTGTGCATCAGACATGAGGGGCGATAAATCAATCGGGAAACTGCTTCAGGTAACCGAAGGATAATAACATATAATTACTGATAGTATTTTTGTAGATTCCTCCGCAGAATCTATGTGATCTTAGATTAATCCATGTAATCTTTCATTCTAAGGTTTGGTTATTGCATCTACATGATGTGCTGCTTCTCCACAGTGTGAGGATTTACCAGTTGGTTTATGCTCTGTCTCACTAAATGGGTAGTTTTGGTGTCAGCATTACATCAGAGAAGTGTTATTGATTTGCAGGAGCAGAGATAATGCTCCAAACGTGGAGAGAAACCAAGGGCAGGGACAAAATCTCCCACCTTTATGAACATGAGCATAATTGGCAGCTGAAGATAAGTTTGGATGCTTACAGTAATGTAACATGAGAAGCTGTATTGCATTTTTAAAAGCCCCCACCCCCAACAGCAAATGTCATGATAGCAGGATCCCCATGGAGATGTTGAATTGCTCTGTAACCCAAGCTCTGCTTCAAGGCTCCACAGCTGTAGTGGATCCCTCCTGGTAAATGGCTCTCGTGTTTGTCTGGTGGCCAACTGCTGATCCTTTTTCCGTGGTTCTTCTTTTTCATGTTTCTCAAAATTTTCACAGGATTGGATTTCTGACTGATGTGTTGTTTCAAAGCACGGATGCCACACAAGAGATTTCACTTCCGAAAAAGTCAGTTTACAGAGAATATTCAGTTTTAACTAAGGAAAAAGCAACACCTGTTAATTGAGTGGCTCTTTGTTCGGTTTTTTTGGTACACTGATAAATATTTTTCTGATACTGGTTAACTACGCATGCTGTATTTGGGCAACGGGCCATAAGTACTGATAACAGCAATTAGGTGTAAGGTCCTTACAGAAGCTGTATTACTGTTGCTTTTTGCCAGTTGCTATCGCTTTAAGAACTCCTGTTTGCTCAAGTATCAGATATTTCTGTTGCACAGATGTGATGCTAATTATCGCTGAATTGTGCTGGGGGGAAGGAGAAGCAGCACATCTGAGATATGAGCGAACAAGTCTCTGATAACAGTTTTATCCTGCAAAGATGAATGGCGTGCCCTCTGCTTTTTGGCTTTTTTTTTTTTTTACGTGGTTTCGGAGAAGTTAAACACTTTTTAGAAACACAGGAAGAACAAAGTCACACACTGATAAACAAGGGGAAAATCTATTTTTCCGATTCCCCAAAGAATTTCTCTTTTTTTTCAGGTGTTGTGTTTTCACTCTAAGCTGCTCTTGTGTTGCGCCCCAGTGCCAGACAGAGCACTGATTGTTCAGGGAGGAGATGGCGCATACGTACGGAAGCTGTTCTCTGTGAATATCAACCTCACTGCTCAGGGTTGATCCTTCTTGCTGCAAATACAGATAGCCCCCGGGATATTACTTTTTTTTTTTTTTTGAAGCACATGGGAGCAGCACAGTTGGATTTCAGCCTGCAGAGGAACTGAAATGGGAAGATGAACACAAAACTCAGCCTCTGGCCCAGAGTAATAAGATGAAACGGGGTTAACTCATTGTTTCTTTGGACGGGCTGCAGGGTAGGTGGTCTGTAAGAGCTTTGGTTTCTGAAGTGGCTCAACCTACTAGCAAAGAGCAGGGGATCTTGCTTGCTGGACTCTGCATGCTTATGGGATTTCATCGCCTTTTGTGCAACGCCAAGCCCTGTTGTGCAGCTCCCAGTTGTCTGCCAAGTTAATTCTCCTGTTAACTTGGGAAATTCTCCTGTTAACTTGGGAACTGGCACGCACCTGAAGTTTTATAGTGTGTCTTCTGCCGTTACAAGGTCCTGCATCTCCACCCCAAGCCGATCTGAGAAGCAGCATTATGTAAACCAGCCTGAGAACGGGCTCACCGGGCTGTAAAATCCTGTGATGTCAGGAGGTGCTCCCTGCTCAGGAAAAGTGGGATTTAACCTGTTAAATCTAGTGCTGTGATAAGCTGTAAACGTCAATGTAGAAAAGATACTGCAGCTGAGCCTACGAACCACCTCCTTGTATCGAGTCACAGACTTTCCCAGGGGCTATTTCCTGTATTTACCCCAAATCCTGAGCCATGAGCTGTGTTGAGGATAAATAAGCATCTTCAAATGTCCCATTTTTCCTAGTGTTTGGCACCCTTATTTAATAAAGCAATTAAATACGTAGTAATACAAAATTATTCCAGTTTCAGTAGGTCAGAGGGTTTTCTAAAATAAGCATTAAGTTCTGGCTAGACCAGGGGCTTATTTTAATGCAGAGCTGTAGACTCTTTTTGCCCAAATCTTTTTTGCTCTAATCCAAACATCTGGCATTTTCAAAACAGTGTGTTGAACTATCATTTAAAAATTAGTATCAATGCAACTTTTCTCCCTGCTTGGAGGGAAGAAAGATATTAGGAGGGCTAGATGCTGTTTGTTGCTTGTATCCTTCCTTGGTAGGCTACTGCAGCAAAGGGATTTTTGGAGAAATCTGTGTTTTCGTGTGCTGCCCAAAGAAGTTGCGTAGTGTCCAGAAGTCAGATGCCGGCATGATTCACCCAGAGGTCTCATGAAGATTCAGTGCGTCTCAGCAGTGAGCAACAAGCCCCAAACTAGAAGAAAAGCTGCTTATTTAGACCTTGCCGAGTCAGAGCAGGTTGATCAGATCTGGGAAGGTGCCCCCCAAAAGCCAGCACCAGCCAGCTGACTTCCAGGCTGCGGTTTGAAGTCAGGAGCTCTGCTTTAAAGCAAGTGAAAAAAAAAAAAAAAAATTAAAAAAAAGAAGTTATATTAGCATCTGGTACTGGGACAAGTAGCAAAATCATTGTGTGCATACAAGACTAGAATAATGCTAGATGTGCTCTGGACATGCTAGAATAATGCTAGATGTGCTCTAGACACGTGCTCCGGAAGGGATGGCAAAACTGGCACTGCAAAGTCGATGTGAACTCATGTTCCAGCTGCCCCTGGGGTCTGGTAACTCTGCAGATGCCGTGCTGGCTGGGCTGAGCTCCGCCTGGTCTCTAGGATGACTGGGTGGATGTTTTCTCCCTTACTCAGCCCAGATCTGTCGTCAGAATCTATCATCCACATACAACAAGCTGGACGGAGGGGTCAAAGCATTTTTGATTCGTGTTGTTCATGAGAGGTTTGTACTTGTGGTCCTTAACTTTGACCTGTGGGAATAGCGCACATGAGAGATGGATCAGTTTGGGCTCCTCTGCTGGTCCGCATCTGGCTGTGTGTTCGACACAGCTTACTGCCAGGGCTTGAGAAATCTGCCCTGTTAGGTTTCCCACGTGAATGCCAGTGACTTCATGCAGCGCTTCTCCCTTAGAAGATGTACTTCATAATTGTCAGTGGAACTACCCAAAACTCAGGCATGAACTTAATGGCTGCTCTGTCAAAAGCTTTGCCTGAACTTGAAAGGCTTTTGTTAGTACAGTTATATCATCTCCGCTGTATTACGGATCTTTTGTCTTACTAAGATAAGATGCAGCTTCTATTCATGGCTTATTTTACTGTGCAGATTCACTTTCTCCTGTGAGCAGTGCTGCCTCTACTCTTCCATTTTAATACCATTGCTGGCTTGGAGAAGGAGGAGGAAGAAGACATTGCACCTTGGACTGTGTGACAGCAACAGTGAAGGGCGGATCTCAGTCTGGAGCAAGCCAAAGGGGGAGATTACGGGGATTTGCTTTGCCATCGGAGCCGGCAAAACAAGCAGCTCATGCTGCAGCTTTAGGGAGGGTTTGGAGTTTAGAAGCTGGACCCATTTGCACCCCCTCATGTTCAGGGTCTCCCCATAGTGCGTGTTGTGAAGGGGATGAATTGGGGGATTAATTAGTTTGTTCACCTGGCCTGACATCTCAGGCTACTGTTTTGTTAATCCCAGTTTTCTAACTGAGGAATTTCATTACCAAAATTATCTTCTGCCTAGTCCTCAGCTTTATGAATCAGACCATAATTGGCTGGATGATGGCTGCACACACATGGAGGGTGTTGGCAGTGTCCTCCTCTGCCTTGAAACGAGCTTGGAAGAGCACTGTTTGCCCAGTATCGTTATCCTATGTTGGTGGGAGAGCACAGGTTTTGCGAGGTCTGTGGGTCATTACTGGGTGGACTCACCGCCCTGCACACTGAGTGCCAAAACTGCCTTGAAATGGTGCATCTCCAAGATTGTGATGGAGGTCATGGGATCTGTCAGGGATGGCATTCCCATGCCTCCCTCCTTGGGTTTTTTGCTGTTTAAAGCATCTAACTTTCTCATGTATTTGGGCTGGAGCTTCCCTTAGTCTGGGTTCATGTCCTGAAACTGAGTGTCAGGGTAGGAGCTCAGTCCCTGTCGGGAGGAGTGGGGAGGAGGTGTCAGTGGGCGACCTACAGCTGGAGCTGCCGAGGTGACTCATGTGCTGGTAGCTATTACGGAGCAGATAATTTAAGTGTACTTAGGCTGCCTTCCCTTTATGTCCTTGCATGTTCTCCCACGGCCGGGCTCCCCACATGGCATCAGCCTGGAGCCCTCATCTGTCACGGGGGAAGCAGTTTATCCTGCCCCCTGCTTTCCCCCGATGTGGCCTTCCAGCTCTTCCAGTGCTTTGAAGCCACTTTGTGATGTCTGAGCATTCCTCATGCGACTGCAAAAACTACTTTCTACCCTTCGTTTCCAGCCCAGACATAATAGCTTTTATTGAAAGATCTAAAGAAATAGATTTGAACAGCCCTGTGTTGCCGAGGGTTAATGCTGGAGTTCAGCTTACACATCTGCCTGTGTAAAATGCCTCCTCTGCGGATATTTAACCTCACATTTAGCTGCCTGCCCTGTGTTAAACAGGGTTACCTGTTACCGTAAGGTTGAAGCTTTCCATAAATTGTTTTGGCTTCCTGATGAACATTAAAGCAATCTGCTCAGTACCGACCTGGACTGGGAGTGCCCAATCCGAAACTTGGAGGCCAGAACTACACCAAGCAATATAGCAGGATGGTATCAAAAGAAGTCAAAGGCAGAAACTATGAAGCTGTTACAAAATAAAATAAAAAAAAAAATGGGGATTTTCCCCTGATAAATATTTCAGGATTTAAAGATGACTCTTTGTCTTCTTTCATGTTCACGTCTTTAATTTTACTGAGTCTTCCAATGCTGTTGCTGCATGCAAAGAGTAGCTGTATGTAAGGGAGGACACAGCATGTTTTTAGTGGATTGATGTAGATATGCCCAAACTCCCACCTGCTCTGAAGTATATCACTCCACATCCTGGTCATTCTCAACAGCTGGTCTGTTCTAAGCATCAATATCTGTTATGGGAATTGGGAGGCAAATGTGCAATAGAACTGGGCAGAGCTGACGCTACAAACAGGTGCTGATAACTTCCAGTACAGGTTGTTGTTAAATGTTGGAGCTGCAGAGTCACTCGGTGAAAGTGTGGCTTGTGCTGTAGCGGTGCTAGCAACGGTGAGCAAAGGAGGTCAGCATTCCTCTGTACTGAACCATGGGGAGCTTTGTGCGGTGGAGGCTGCCACCCTCAAAGGGTACAGTAGAACTAGAGGTCAGAAAGGTAGCGGAGATGTCAGGCTGATGGTACAGATCAGGTATGAGGACTGCCTGGGCTCCTTCCCCGGTGATGTCTCTTCCAGAAGAGTTTGCTGTCAGTTGTGAGCAACCTGGAGAAGGTGAACAGGGAGCGATTGCTTAAATAACCCAGCAGAGGAACTAGAGGACATTGAATGACACAGTAACTGGCAGCTTCAGAACACACAGAGAGATGCTCCTTGACATGTGTAGCCGTGCATCTCTGCCACACATCGCCAGGGAGGCCGAGGGCTTGGTTCAAACACCAGACAGGTTCCTGGAGGAAAAATTCACCTCCGGCTGTAGCACACACAGGTGCCAGCTCTGGCTCACAGTCATCCATCCACAACGTGCTGGCGGCTGGCTGTGTGCTTGCCTGGTTGTGCTCGTACCAGGCTCCTGCCCTTCCTGCTTGCCAGAGCTAGTATAGAGCAGACTCTGCTCTATGTTTTGGGGTCCCAAGAATGAGGTTTGTTCTTTTAGTGTATTTCTTAACATCATCGGTACCATATTGCAACTGAGAGTTATTGGCTTTTTTGAATTATCAGTAGATTACGAGGATTGCTTTTGTGCTGCTGCCATGCAGAAGGTGTTTTATATGCGCTGCCTGCCTGTTCGCAGAGGAAAGAATAAAAGCTGTGTGTTGGTACAAAGGTTATTTCCACATGCTTCCTTGCAGTAGTCGTTTTGATATGCAGCATGATTAAGCTAGTGAAGCTCCCTGTAGATCACAGGGTAAAACTGCTTAGTGTCCAGCAGATCCAAGGCATTTCTGAAAGAAATGGTGCTCTGATTCTTCATTTTTTTGTTCCCCTGACTTTTTTGGCACAATGTGGATAATAAAACTTAATGTGGCTGGGATACCTCCTCAGACACTCGCATGGAACATTAAATGCTACCATAAAACGTGGTTACCTTATGCTGAATGGAAGATAGTGTTTGCCTGTCCTGGTGAACTGCTGCAGCTTATTATTTTGAGGCTTACACTGTGTTAAAGACATGAATTTGAGCAGGGAATTGAGAAAAGACAGCTCTTTGCCAGCAGTGATGCTCTTCTGCCTTGTCTCTACCTGCAAGTGTTGAATGTGGAACTAAAAGATTTTTCTTTTTCCTTCACAGGTAAAAATCTCTACACCAATGAATATGTAGCGATTAAACTGGTAAGTAGAAGCTTCGGGTGTTCTTAAATGACTTGTACTTAATCTGAAAAACTCATATGAAAAGCAACTTTCTCACTTTGGGCTTAATGCTGCTCTCACCCCCAGCTAGAATAACTTATTTAAACTAAGATAAATTATTGAGAGCGCTAAAAATGAGGAAAGAATCCATCCTTCCACCTGCTGAATGTTTCTGATGCCTAAATGGTCTGTAGCTGTCTTATACCGGTGAGAGCCTTGTTCCTCTTTGCAAGCCAGGTCCCAGTGAGCGGTACTGATTGCGGGTTTGCCACCTCTTCCCACTCCCTGGGTTGCACCTTTCTGTTCAGGACTATCGATTCTGCACACTCTTCCTTCTCCCTGGGTGGGCGGTTGGCAGAGGGTTTGGTTAGGAGTGTGGCACTGTGCAGCCTGCTCCTCCATGGTTTTGGAGTCAAAAGGCAGGAAAGGGGGTAATTCAATGGTTAAAACTTCCCCTGCGAATAGCACAACCAGCCAGTGGTCCAGGTAAAAAGGCTGCCTCTGAAGACTGCTTCAGGGCATTGAGATGCTGTGGTCAGCGGTGGTTTGAAGTCAGAGTCTAGGGGATGGGGAAACCCTCTAACTTGTAGCTTTTTTTTGATTTATAAAGTCATAGCCCAGTAGTTTGTGTTTATGCCTTAACTTTTCCTATCTGTAAACTTTCATTAGTCTCTTGGGGTTTTCAAATTTGATGTCTCCAGCTGCTGTGCTCTTTTCTCATCCGTACGCTCTTTAATCACAGATCCAAACCCCAGAATCTGAAGTTAAAGTTGTAACACTAACTCAATGTTAGCAGCAAACCCGCCTGTTTGCCCAACCGATGTTGTCTGGCAAAATGAGAGGAGTATTTCAGATTACAGAAGATCAAGATGGACTTGGTGCATTAATTCTGGTCACGTTCAAGTGCCACAGATTTTATCTCTCTAGCGTTCTCCTTATATAAGGCATCATAGATGAAAAATAATTAGGGCTTTGCAGGAGGGACTTGTTTTCAAGCCTGTTGGCAAACATCAGAAGATATTCCCTAAAATAAATAAATAAATGCCTGCAGTGGAGCTTAGGATGTTCTTGATATGGATCCACATCAGGAAGGAGGACTGGGGCTTGCTGCATAACTCGCTTTTTAGGCAGATCTGACAATATAAAATGCACTGTGTACACAGACGAGTTGTTTTATTGAATTAACAACGCTTCTAGTTTGCTTTCAAAGATAAACCCACAAAGTTACAGCATTGGAAAGCATAAGGAAGTAATAATATAGGAAAAACACAGCTGTATTAGTCCAAAGGATGCTTGTTTCTCTCAAAACAGTGCCTGCAGAAACACCTCCTAGTAACCTGAACCCTTTCAATAGCCGTATGGCAGAGCTGAATGGCGTTACCTTTATTGCTACCTTAATCTTACCTATTTTTTCCAGTAGTATTTTTTCTTTCTTTCCCCCGACTCCTGAAATATCTGAGTGTTAAAGCACTTACTCTGCAGCACACTGCAGTTTTATTTGCCCTGTTGCGATTCATGCTTAAAAATCTCTGGTCTGTCACATTTGAAGGACTGGGATTGCCATGCGGTGGCTACCCAGGCATTCGCCTACCTGCTCCGGTTTTGGGAAGATTAACGAGGGAACAGTAAAAGAGATGGGGGTTTTTTGGTCTCCTCATCTCAGATCACATTCCCCGGGAGTAAGAAGTGCTCAGCCTCCTCAGCAGCAAATATGCTTCTCTTATACGTGTACTTAACTGTAATTTTCTTTACCCTTCAAATAATTTGTGAACTAGCGATAGAGTAGCTGCATTCAATGAACTCGAAGGCAACGTTTTCTTTTATCTGCATCGTTGGACCAAGTCAAAACTCTGCTCCAAGTCCTCCTAGCTGTGTGAGATCATCTTCTGCAACTGAAGCCCTGCTGTCTCAGCTATTCGTGCCTCCTCTCATGATGTTCAAGCTGGAAAATTAGAGAATTGTGTGATGGATGCCAAAGAGCTGATCAGAAAGCTCTGTGAAATTCAGTGCTAACGTCTCATGGTTTCTCTTTGGGGGCGAGGATTGTGCCGCATCTTGGAAGATTGCTGGCAGGGAAAAATACTGCCTGTCTCCTCGTCCTGCTCTTCAGCTGAACGTTATTTGGTTAAGGGCATCTAGTTCACGGAGGAATTTGCCTTCTGAAATGCCATAGCCATATTTACTGGTTTAATCTTCTGGGGGTTTTTAATGTGGAGTGGCACATCGCAGGAATTTCTTCCCTGCGTGAAAGCAGCCCGTGTCACGCACAGATGTAGCCTGAGCGCAGGAGCCACGCTCTGCCCTCTCCTGCGGGATCATGATGCCCGTTGGTTCGAGCTGTGGATTTTGTACATTAGGCAGTAGCAATTCAGTTATTTTCGCTACAAATGCAACATCTGCCAGCATCCTTAAGCCCTTGGCCTACAGGACCACCATCTGTTCTGGTATGATCTTCTCGGAAGCTGCCACGACTCTGGCAAGTGTCCAGAGCTCAGGCTCCAGCAGCTCCTGATGCAGAAATGGCTTGGACTTACCTCCTCTGATTTTGTCACGGGCAGCCTCACATCCCAGTACATTCATCCTTCTACCTTTATCCAAATATTTTAACTGGATAAATAAACTATTCGCTGAACAGGCTGTGTTCCGGTTGCCCTGAATCCCTTTGCTGCGCAGGTGTCTATAGACTCTCCCTCAAGCCATCAGCAACAATTATCTTAATTTAAATGCAACTTATATAACAAACTTGTTTTTGCATTGCTTTATACTTGCCTTCAGTACAGATTTGCCTTCAGAATATTTTTCACCATAGTTTTCTCAGTAGTTGGTCATATTTGACTTATGAAGCTTTTCAATATCAGAAAGTTGAGGAGCACCCAAGAGTATTTTTCCCCCTTGTTGGCAAAAGGGGGGGATACTTGAGCTGGTGGTGACCAGCTTGGCTGGGAGTCGAATCGCCTGAATTCCTGTGCAAAAATTGTTCATCTGACTTAAAAAGAAGTCTTTAATGTGGAGTTCATGCTAAATGTGGACATTAGTCTTAACCCTACAGACCAGAGGTGGAACAGGACAAGTGGATCAGCGAAAGCCTTCGTTTCCTCCTGTGCAGGCCAAAGAGTTACTCCACCGTATCGGAGATGGCTTAAACTCCTGGTGGCTGTGTTTAACCTCCTTTGGATGCTCTTGCTGTAACTCACAGGAGCTGATGGGAAACACAAAGTGAAGATATTTTGTGTGTGTTACTCTTAGGGGGCTCCTTTATAGGCAAACTTCTAAATGCTGAGTTAACTTCCAAATAGAGGATTATTTAGCAGGTTTTTGAAATTCAGACTAGTTTTGGTACCATGCTATGAATTTTACATAGTTTTGAGCATGGAGCGTCTCTTTTCTCAAGAGCAGGGAAATAAGCAACATCCAAACAAAAACTGAGGCTGGTATTAACTTTCAAAGCTGTCCGGGCGGTTGGTGCATCCACATTACTGCCTACCCCAAGTACGCAGTTTTATTGAGAATGTAATTACTTGTCTCTTAATCCTCTCCACGTTAACTTTATATTTTTAGAAGCTTTGTAATCTTGCATGTTAATGCCTTTATGGATCATAGGCATTAAGTTTTGTGCGTAAAGCACAGATGAGTAACAGTGGAAAAATGTAACATTTTGGGTGCATTGCAGACTTAGCCATTTTTATTTTATTCTGTGTATAAAAATAGAATATTCTTGAGTGCTTTGAGATGTTTGACTGACACCTGCTACTGACGAGGGAGACTTCTTCCTGGGTTTCTACCAGATAGCTGGCTGCACTGTAGCGCTCGCTGCGAGCAAGATTGTAGCTTTATACAACTGCGGTCTGACTTAAAACACGGATACGTGACTCAACATTTTTCAAAAATATAGACTAGCAAGAATACTGTGGGCAACCACAGTCCACAAAGTGAACCTGGGACTTCATCTTTTGCAGCTTTGGCTTTCCTCCTGCCAATGTCCAGGGTCATTCTTCAAGGACCAGGAGCTTTGTTGACCAATTCTTGAATTTCGCTGCCATGAACACACTTTGGGTTTAAACGCAGAAGTTATTTCTCCTCCAGAGTGCATGTTGCAAGTCTTACTGCTTTTTGTTCTCTGCTTATTTAAATGATGTCTAATGGTGAAGTCTGTTGCTAGACTTTCAGTCTAGGGTGTTTTATCTTGAAACTTGAAGCATTACGTACAGTCACAAAACTTCAAGTATGGGATATAACTTTTTTCAGGCAAACTGATTTTAACCAACTTTTTTTTTGCTGTTTTAGGAACCAATAAAATCACGTGCACCGCAGCTTCATTTAGAATACAGGTTTTATAAACAACTCGGAAGCGCGGGTAAGTAACATATCCTAAGCTTAGAGAAAGTTTGTGATTTCTTTGTTAAATGAAGTGTTACCATCATATTGTTGTGTAACTCTGACTTGAACTTACTGATCTGGACAAACTCTCTTGGTCCCATGCGAGTTTTTGGAAGGGATTTGTTCAGAATAACATCATAATGATACAAGATAATTATTTGGAGCTAGAAACTCTCATTAGTAAACTGGCTATTGCCTAAGTGAGGATTGACTGATACAGGAAATACCCATGTAAATGTGTTTGTAAAACATAGGAACCATCAATGGATGGAAAGTCACTTGCGTATAGAATGACAGACTTCAAAAAGGCAACGTAAAGTTTTAAAATCTAGGAAATGGTTTAAAAAACAGAGCTTTTCTAATAAAAGCCTGAAATACTGTTTTCATTTATATTTACTAAATCATAAGAGTGTGCAAAAGCCTATGGGCTCAGTAGCCTCTTTGCGACCATATTCTACAGCAAATATGAGAATATAACAGGATAAGCCAAAGGTGGTGTGTTTTTCGGTTTTTTGGTTTTTTTCTGGCAGGCTCTCCGATTTCCCTAATATAGGGCTTGAGCTTGTGTCTAACAGTGTTTGGATTTTTCTTCCTTGAATTCATGACTGCTTTTTAAACCTATATAGACTTCTGGCATGTGCTGTTTCCCATGCCAAGGATTTCCACAGCCTTGACTTCCCACCGCCTGAAGAAGTCTCTCTAAAGCAAAACCTTCTCTGCGCCTTCTGTGCCTTGATCATGTATTGACCTTGGGCTTTGGCAAGTTTCCTACTTGTAATTTTTCTTTTCACACTTTCTTCTGTTTTTATTTTTCCTGTTTCCCCTGCATGGACATAGCTTCCACTGGCAGAGGATGCCTTCTCAGATTACCAAAATACTAAGTTGAACAGAATGAAATATATATTTACTCTGAGCACATAATACGCAGTGTCTTGCATTTTTCCTTTCTGCTTCCAATTATTTTTTCTGAGGAGTTTCCTTAATTTTGCATAGCACATCCTCTGGAGATTGAGTGCTATTGCGCTCTGCATTTTGTGGCTTCTTTGCTCCTTATAGGATGCAAAATCTGGGATGTGGGAACCAAGTAAGTTGTCACTATTGGAAATACTAAAATAAGGAATTCTCTACTGAAATGAAGTGGTCTTTTCTATGTATTTTGTATCCTAGTGGTAGCATCTGGTACTGTGCACAAAGCTCTTGATAGGCTAATGTTGTCACTTCACTCCAATTACCTGTGCTTTTAAGACTTCGGGCATTTCTGCCAAAGCCCGTGTAGTAAATAAATCAAACACAGGCTCACAGAATAAGTGATACGCTTAATTCTGCTCTTCGCTCCCTACTTGAGTTCTGTTGATGCTTGCCATCTCTGTGATACTCCCCATCTGCTTTTTTTTACACCTGTCGGCTTTCTACCGCTCTTTAAATATGTTACTGAGGAATTTTAAAACCCATCAAATGTTGGGAGTTTGGCTTTATTTTGGTTAGCGTAAGGATTTTCTCATGGGTTTTTTCCTGTTCCTAATGAATCTAAACTTTTCATCCTACAACACTCGCCCACGCAGGGCATTTCTGCCCTGTCTGATGCTGTGCACGCTAATGGAAGTATTTCTGAGCGTGCTGCTGTCAGACATGGAGATCTTGCCTTCAAGATCTCTCCTTCCCTTCATCGTGGGTGAAGTGGCGCTGACTTTCATCTCAAGCCTTTTTGCCAGTATTTGTCAAGAGACTCTTGAGAAGCCTCATGAACAACACAACTTTTATTTCCCTCTCTGTGTGGTCCCACAGGCACGGCAAACCCAGCTCTGATAATCTGTTGAATGCCGTTAGAAGCTCTTGTGCTAGCGTTTTGCTAAAACAACTGGAAATAGGCCAGGAGCTTGCATGGAGAATGTGAGCCACATCTCTGGTCTCTCCGTGAAACTTGGAAGCTGAACAAAATAAATTTTGGTGGAGTCAGACTGCCAGGACTAGGGAGCCTTAACTTGGTGTCTGCAAGCCACGCTGAGAATTAGGGGAAGACCGTCTGTCTGTACAAAGAGATTGGTGCTAAATATGTGCCTGCTTTGGGGAAATAGATGTATCTGTTCTCAGTGATGTTGTTAATGCCAGGCTCCCCTTAATGGTCCTTCCTTAAAAACTTCAGCTGCTCAAACTCACAGCCTTGAACTTCCAGCAAGCAGGACTGGTTACTTGAAATTATCGTAGACTCGCCAAATGAAGACTGCAAGTGTCCAAACCCATGGTGTGCATGACTCAGAGGAGAACAACAGTAGTGTTACATGTGACATACTGTTCAATAAATTAGCCAATTAATCTTGCCAAATAACGCGGCTGACTGCGAACCTCCCACTGTTAGCCTAACAAGTAAGACTAGTAAAAGCATTGCTGTAACGCCGCAGTAGCAGCGTGGTCCTCTTGTTAGTGCAACTGCTGCGTTCAACTGCATGTACAACCACATGGTCTCAGTGAGCAGCATCTCTGAGATGTCAAAGTTATGATCACCTGCAGCATTTGGAGAAAAATGGGTTTTTTCCTAATGAGAAGAAATTTGATGGTGATTTCCTTTTTCCTGGATATTCAGAATAAATACTTTTAAAGTATATTACTCTTGGATACTAATCATAGGAAACCTTAGGTTGAAAGGGACCACCCTCCTTGGCCATGGATCAAGTAGGAACCTTCTTGCAGGATGGCTTTGTGTATGTCGAAAAGATATTTCATCTCTAGTATGTGGCTGGATGTGTCCACGTGACGTTGGGACTAGCCTGGAGGGAAGTGTTTTATGGCAGTTGGCCTTCCAAGAGAGTGGTCTTGGGTGCTAAAGACCGTGGAAAACTTGGTCATGACTTGCTTGCAACGTACCAGATCGAGAAGCGCAACCTCCAAACTCAGGAGTATAAAGGTTTTGTGCTTCAAAACCCCTGCAGAAGCCTAAGTGGTTGGCGAGGAGGTATGAAGTGCTGGATCATACTGGTAGGACAAGTGGTGCTTTTGGAGAGAAGTTTGCAACTAGCTCTGTAATGCTGACTCTGGAGTCTGGTCCTGCAGTATATTGCACAAAATACTTTTGCGGGGGCTTTTGCCCCAAAATTTTAAAACGATTCTACAGTTCAATGCCTGAAGGATGTATGTTGGTGTTGGTTACCTGCTTCACTTGTTGCCATCATCAAAAGCTAGTGAAATTAGTCTCTTTTCTTTTTAAAGCTATTTGGTCTAGAAATAGCCCAATAATTCAGGGCTCAGTCAGAAGTTAATTCCCGGGATGAGCTTCCGTGTGAGATGTTTCCATGTGAACGGAGGAAGCAGCACAGTTGTGTGATAGCTGCCTCTTCCTTTTGCAGCTCTGCTGTGCCTTCCTGTGCCACGTGCTCCATCAGCATCGATGGTTAAAGACTTTCTGGCAAGGCACCGAAGTTGCATCTGGTGCTTCCATCAGCACCAGCTTCTTCATCTGCCATGTGACTCGGCTGAAGACCACTAGTCAGCTTGGATGAGGAGAAGACTGGATTTCTTGTGTCTCGTACATCTTAAGACATATTTCACACTAGACAGGATATACTGGAGCAAAAGTTTGATAAAGGGATCTAAACTGTATGAATGTAGCTCTTTTTGGTGCTTCTCAGTAGCTCAATACCAGTGAATATATCAAATGGATTCAGAAATAGCTAATTGAGATAGTCCTGGGGCAGAAGAACCAACCAATAGCTGTCTCTGATGCGCTTCTGCAGGAATTGATGCTGTCTCTGATGTTTCAATGCCTCCCTGTAGTATGAGAAACTAATAGCTCCTCTGTAATTTCCTACCTTGCCCCTCCAAATGGAGGGTTTTCCTCCATTTAGAATGGAGGGGTTTCCTTATAGAAATGGGTTTTCCTGTTTCTTCCTTGAACTTTTCTATCCCGTTAAAAGAAGAGGCAAGGGCCTGCTGCACAGTGACCATCTGCTGGTTTCTTCTCACTGTGGAATTAAATATTTAATAACCTAAAATAGTGTATGAGTGCTTTACTTTAATGCAGCCAGTGAAACAAAAAAGGCAGGCACTGAGTCAAAGACCTGATGGTCGGTCCACAGGGTGTCTCAGGAAAGGACGAGAATTCCTTTAGGTTTTAGGTAGTCTGGGATACAATCCATTTGCTGACCAAGATAATTGGAGTAGTTTTAACAATCTCTTTGCAAACTAGTTGTGTTACTCTGTCATCAGTCCTGTAAGGTACTGGTGTCATACTGAACTGTTTCATGGTTGCTCCTTATCGTGAAGTCCGTGGAAGCATGCATGGACATCCTGACACAGAAGATTCACCCTGGCCTGGGCTATCCCCAGGATCTCACTTTTCTGGTGGTGTCACCATCTGTGTATGTCGGTCCTAAATTTTTTCTTGCTGGATAGCAGCTATCTGCATATGAACATGAGCAGCGCAGCTTTCCACAAGAAGTCCACATGGGATTTGGGTATTTCCCAAAATTAGGCTCTTGCTCTACGACCCTCTTTGAGGACTGGCTGTTCCAGATGTTCCCCTCCTCCTCAAGTCTGGTTCCCGGCTGCTGGCCTTCCCCTTACTGTGAGGCCTCGTTCAGCTACTTAAATCTGCTGCTTCCATCCTTTGGGGACAGGAGGAGCTCCCCCATCCAACTTGACTGGATGTTTTACATCTCCTAGGGCTGCCAAGTTCAGGTCTCCAGCATGTTTCCAGTGTTGGATCAGTCACTTGAGCATGTCATTTGTCCCCTGTACTTGAAGTTTGTGGAGTAAAGGCTTGGCTTCTTATAATTCATAAAAAATCTTGAATAATCAGGCCCTACAGCTTGCAGGATGATGGGTGGAGGAGCTCCATCCCCACCACTGGCTGTCTGAATGTCTGGTTCCCCATAATACAGGGGTAGGGAAGCTGGTGTTGGCAGAGCAAAACTGCGATACTTTGGCCGTGGTCAGAGTGACCCAGCTCCTAACTCCTGGGACGGTTGTGTTTCCTGGGTAGCGTACCAGGACCAGCCAGCAGCATCCCAGGTCTCTCCTACTTGGTTTGGGGTGAATAAAGCAGTTCATGCAGCTGCAGGAGCCCTGTCAGGCCACCTTCAGCAGCTGGGTCCTGCTGGTGGCCCACTAAGGTCTTAGTGATTGTGTTGGCTTTGTCTGGTGGACTCTTTTTGCTTATTGACCTGCTTTGAGGAACTTCAGCAGGAATGTTCTTTTTGTTTTAAGACTGATTCCGCATTCTCACCTTTCCTTCAAGTTAAACTGTCCTGCAGACTTCACGGGGGAAACCTCTCTTCCAAAGGTTTTATTGGAAACTCATCTTTTATCAGCAAGCAGCGCCCGTATTTCCCAGTCCCTGCTTCTCACTCTTCAGTAGCCCTTGGCCTGAGCTCTCTTTCCCATGTGTAATGTGGACATACAGGAGCACGTGGCCATGCTTTTATCTCCGCCCATCCCATCGTTTGGATTTTTGGCTGCAATCTGCCGCAGCTTCTACACGTCCTTTTGCATCCGTGGTATCTCCAGCCAGCTGGTCTGAGTTGCCCATGGAGATACCGGCCTCTCCTCTCGACTGACCGCTCTGGTGGGACTGCGGGGTGGCAGTGAGGGTTGTGGGCAGTGCTGCTCAAAAGTGTGAAAGGTGGATCCTACTGCTCTCAGCTCTAGTAGAAAACACTTTAAATGTGGTTTATGTTTGCAAAGCCTTTTAAACTTAAGACGCTGCTGTGTTTCCTGCTCTAGAAACCTCTGTATCCTTACTCAGTGCAATCAGCACGTCTCTCGTCTGCTGCGTGTTTAACATCCCTTTCCAAAGGGAAGCTGAAGACGCTGTTTGGGAACCCTTCTGGAAAGCTGTTGCATCCCAGGGAAGAGAAGTGCAACAAAGCTGTCTGCAGGTTGGGGTGCTGGGCTGCCCTGTCTCCTGGATGCGGCAGCAGAGCCCACGGAGCTGCTCCACGTCACTTGATGTGCTGCAGGAGGATGGTAGCACCTGCCTGTCCCACCATAAAGCCTCTCCTCCATCCAGCTGCTGTCATATCTAGTGGAGCTCATGTATCCGTGAAAGAAATGGAAGCCAACTGCTGGGACTTCAAGACGAGCTTTGTCTGAAAGCTTTCTTTTTCTCCCAAGCTATGCTGGTTGGAGGGGGAAAAAATACTGACCTCTTTCTGTAAGCCTTGCTTTGCTGAGAAGTGAAGGCAAACATGTTTGCTGCGTTGTGGATACTTGCAAAGCTTTAACTACTTTTTTTCCCCAAAGTATCCCTGAACTCTAAGCCTTTTCTGGAGGACAGGGAGCCTGCTGCTGCGTGACCGTTACTGTATCACTCTGAGCCCAGTTCCTCTCTCTCAGGACGTGACCACGGCTGAAGAACATCTCCATGCAATCAGGAAACTGCTCTTCAGTCTCCTGCTTCCACGCAAATAAATAATTCACCGTGGTCCTGGGAAGTATTGACTTTCCAGCAGTGACCCGTAGATGTACAGGAATGATTTATTTTTATTTTTCGTTACTACATTTCAAAGCATCTCTGGCATCCCTCCCCTGTGGTTGTTAATGCCATATGTAATACCTTCCCTGTGAGCCCTGCCTTTGGAAGGTGAAATGGAGCGTTGCTTATTTTCAGGTTTCTTTTGGCCGCTCTGAGCTGATGATCGAGTTCCCGCATAGTGACAGCTTCTGCCTGTGCGCATGGTGTGGAGGAGTCATGCATTTTTGATTCAGTAGTAGCTTATTTTTATGTCAGCTGGTGGGTGAGTCACACCTTCCCCCAATCCTTCGCCGTCCCACCTTGGCACACGTGATTCAGCGCAGTCCGGTGCCAACATGCCTCGAGTCTCATGCAATAGCTCTGTAGCCAGCGCTCGTCCCCAGGACGGGCAGGTGACATCGGCAACTGGATGTCAAGTGTAATGAGGCTCTACGGTGTGGTGGTGGAAGGCAGGAGAGGAGTCTGATGCGCCAGAGAATCCCAGGAAACCGAGATCTCTGCTCTCCCCAGCCCACGCGATGGATGAGTCACAGCATACAAGCAGAAGATACTGAGTCAGGGAGGGCTATGTTGTTACATATAGAATACTGACGGATTCTGTGGTTTTGTTTTAATTATTGCTCTGTAAATAAGCTCACCTCCAATGAAGTATGGAGTCTGTGTGTTTACTTTTGGACCTCTTTCTGTTGCACAACTCGCTGGAGTGAAGCAGTCTGTTTACTTGTCAGGAAGTAGAACCAAGGAAAATGAAGGGGGTATAAATAACTGAGCCTTTTACATAGCATAGTCAATATTTGCTTATATGTTTTTCAATGTAGCTGAGCTGTCTGCTACTCCATACTGCATATTAAGTTGGCTTTTTGGGATTGCCTACATCAAGCACGTTTTTCTCATTCTGTGTTGCTCTCACTTTACTCCTGACCTGCTGCACGCTTTGTACGTACCGGTGTCCTTTATAAAGAAATTCTTTCCGTGCTGGTTGCACAATGCTGTCATTCACGTAGCAATTAGGTAGGGGTCATTTCAGTAAGACTTGTTGTACGGCTAGGTGTAAACAAGTCCCCATGGTGCTGCCAATACCGGCTGTTTCATGGGGAACTTCCCGTGCACAACGCTTTTCCCCAGGGGAGCTGGAGTAACTCGAGGCCACGTGAGGGTTAACGCAAGATGTCTACACCCCTGTTTAATTAAGGAGCACGAACGTACGCATTAGCTGTTGCTGTGGTCACTTTAATCTACAGCAATCCCACTTGTGTTTGCCACCTCGATGAAAACACTGCTGTGGCCGGGAGGTGAGCTGGCAGAAGCTTACCCTGCTGGCAGGTGCTGGTGTGGGGCAGGAGAGAGCTGCTGGGGGTGGGGGATGGGGCCTCTGTGCCCCAAAGTGGGTTTGTGCTGGCGTGGAGTGATACGTAGCCATTGCCTGAAGCACATTTGTGTCCTGCTTCGTTGCGTGGAAGGGCTTGCTCATAGCTGTCACCCTACGACAATCTGGAGGAGCACTGCAGCCTCCTCCTTTCAAATACTGGGAAATATTTTAGAATGTAAGTGTTTGGTTACTCTAAGTATTTAATAAGTGGCTTACCCGTGCAAGATGATAAAAACCTGACATCTATTTGTATGGAAAGGAACTCGCGCCTTTGAGTCATATCTCATGTTTAATCATTCCCCGATTTCAGATGCCTGCGACAGGCCCTAGCACTTGTTTGAAGCTGTTGGGTTAATTTTCTAACAGTGAGGAAAAACTCTTTTCCCTTCATTCTCAAATCTTGCAAAGATACATGCCATTGGTGAAGGTTTGTAGTGCCTCAGCAAGGAGCCATGCTTTCATTCCTCTGAAAATGGCCTTTTTGAACAAAAAGTGCAACACATGGAGGTCCCTCACACTTAGCTGCACCCTTAAAGAAGGGTGGTCAGCAGCTTTGTCATAAAGTCAGGGTAGTCCAACGAACTTTTGAACTTGAGGGATCTCTGACTTGAGAGCTTTTGAATTGCAAAATAAAAAGTGGTGGATTACTGTCACACACCCAGTTACAGCCTGCCTGCTTTCAAAGCTGGCTTGCTGTTGATCTCTGGGGAGTAATATTTTATTACCTAAAAATACTTTTTTTTTTTTTTTTTTTAATGTGGCAGTTCCCTTGTTAGGAAGGGCTTCCTGAATATGCACATTTCAGCATCTCTTTTAACGTCAGAAGTTTTGACTTCCTTGGGCTAAATTTAGGCTTTGTCAATTGGAAGGTATCAGATGCTTTTAAAGCAAGGCCATTAATATTTGAATATGAGATTAGGGCAGTTTCCTTTTTATATTTCGAAAAGTCCTCATGCTTCTCTCTCATGCTTCCGGTATCCATTGCAGTAATCCCGAATCACTGCCCAGCAACACTGGGGAACGGCGGGGTGCTGGGGAGCTGGAAAATGCCTTTCCTGCAGATGCTTTTCCTCGATGCCTGATGTCCCCCACGGCAGCGGTTGTGAATCTGCAGCTGAGTCGCCCCCTGTGCCTCACCAGGCTCTGCTGGTGGATGGCAACCTGCTGAGAGCGGGTTCTGCGATGTGCCGCTGGCCTGACCGCTCTACACATCCAGCTGGGCTTGAGGAGTGGGACAGGCCATTTAATGATCACAGAATCATAGAATGGTTTGGGTTCGAAGGGACCTTAAAGATCATCTGGTTCCAGCCCCCATGATGGAGGTCTCTGTGCTGCTTCTGGTGCTTTCTGCCGAACCCCGAGCAGAGATCCCTCGCGCCTCGCCAGCAGCGCAGGCTGTGCGTGGGACTTGGAGTGCCTCAGCCGTTTGAGCAAGGAGATGAAGATACTCAATGTTTTGGAGATAAACTTTGGAATTTGTATTTACGTTGAATGGAAAACCCAGTTTGGCAATAGGGCCACGATAATTAATAAGGATGTAGCAACTAGTTAGCCTTGCTCTTCTGCCTGTCCCCCTTCTATGACAATTTTTCAAGCTGTCAGGACACTGCACTTAGAAACTAATTGAGGTCTAGAGCTATAAAAGTCGTTTCATTTTCTGGAGGGCTGATATGTCAGGTGTTGAGTACGGCCTTGATGCAAATAAAGCTGGTTCCCTTTTGTGAGGTGGGTGCCGGATTTACTGGGATCCCTTTCATATGTTTGTGCTTCCAAAGCATCCTGTGCAGGTTGAAGGTTTTTAAGGTGCTCTTCACCTTAAAGAGGGAAATGTTTGAGCTGTGCCAGGGAGGTTTGACACAAGTGAAGTTCTGGTACGCAGGGCTGCCCACCCCCCATGCCAGCTGATGAACGGAGTTTGCATTTCTGAGCTGTGCCCTGCCTGCTATGCCGAAACCTCCTCCCATCTCTAAAAGATAAGCCATAGGCTCTGCCCCTGAATCTGTAATGGATCCAGCTGTGTAAGAAGAACTTTTCAGCAGGCTCTGCCCCGGGTGGAGACTTGCAGTTTTGTAATAATTTTTCTCTCTGAAAGTGGCAGTTTTTCCTTCAAAACTCCGTTCCTACCTGCTCATACTCAGCTATCTTAAGGTGAAACAAAAGAGATGACATCTGGAGGTCCTGTCTTACTTAGCACCTCTGAACTTCTGTTTGGCAGGAGATTCTCCTGTGATAAGAGGGAGTGGGAGGTTTTCCATCAGACTGGGAGGACCATGTGGGTGACACTTTCCTACTAATCTGAAAAATCCCTTTTTCCCCTCAGAAATGACAATAGTTACTGGGCTCGTGAATGCCAGTCTCTTGACTTGTGGAGAGTTTACGCCTGTTTGACTCTTCAGCATCCATCACTTACTAGTTTGCCGTTTGCTCCTGCAATAGCATCAGTCTCGTGGCTTTTTAATCACCCCTCCTGTTGGGTCCTGCGCGGAAGCTAAAGCAGCTTTGATGGCAGCACAAGGCATTCCTGCTGTCGGGCCGCCCTCCCAGCGTGAGTGTTGTGGGGCCGAGCTGCACCCACGGGTTTGCAAGGAGGTCTTGGCACATTTGGGGATGGCGGCTGTGGTTGTGCTGCCAGAAATGCCACCCGGATTGTCCCACTGTGGTCTGGCGGGCAGAAGCTGGTCAGCTTCAGCTGCCTGAGTGTGGCCAAGCATCATCTTACTCCAGAGCACCCAAAGCAGGGGCTGCGTGTCCCATAGCATTGTCTGCTTTATCCAGCTGAATGGGACCAGTCTGATCTGTCATCCAAGACCCAAATGCCTTGGATCCATGACAAATGCTGCCTGTACGTGCCAGTTTTGCCTTGCGTCGCTGTGCCATCCTGGCTAGGATGACCCCTGGTCACTGCGCAGAGCCGTGGGTTGCAGCTGAGCTGTAATTCAAGCTGTCCGGTTCCCTCCGCATTGTCACTGTGGCAGTTTCACCCTATTTTGCAGCTGGCCCGCACACCATAAGCGTAAACTTACTTGTACTGTAGATGCTCTCTATAGCACTTAACTCACGCTGTGGATTTTTGGCGTGTGGGCAGGAGGAGGCAGGGAGCCGGTAAGAGCTCTGCCTCCAGCCGACAGTCTCCAGTGGAGATGAGCTGATGAAGGGCAGGGGCCACCCGGGACGTGGTGTGATCAAATCCAAATGTTTCTCTGGACAGCAGAGGAGCGATTCAGCAGAAGGCTTTTATTATTGCTGCTTTCTTAGCATTTTCCATCTGCCAAGAAGTAGCCCCTTCCTTGGCAGTGCTTCTGGAGGTAAATCTCTGTGCGGCTGAGCGCTCACTGGCACCTGAGAAGTTCTCTGGTTGATTTTTTTAAGCTTCCTGTACATTGTACCTGTAATGTAATTAACGTGCATAACTTGTTCTCAAAGAAAAAAAAAAAATGCAGTCACAGAGCATACCCATAATTGTCTCAACTTCAGTTACCTGGTTAAAATGAAGCAGCCAAAACCTGCTGCTTAATTCCCTTTCAGCAGGTAGAGCTGATGCGATGCAAAAATTTCACAGCCAAGGAAAACTGGGCGGGAACAATTTCTCTTCGGTATTAAGCAGCAGAACTGAGTTGGCCATCGCAAATGTGATCTGGCTTTTCACCGACCGGCAAAACTCGCCCAGCGCGGTGACCTGTGGTGTAGCAGGAGGCCACATCTTCCTTGCTGGATCTGTCCCGCAGGAGCCATGGTCCCGGCTGCGGAGGTTGCCGATAGCACCTGTGTCCTGGTTTGAGTGACACAGGACTAATTTCTCTTCTAATGCTTGGGAAAACTGCACTTTTAGAAGACTCCAATGCCTGAATTTGTGAAAAGATTTACTTTACAGCCAGCTAGGCTATGTGGGATCCAAGGTCTCAGTGTTTCCGAGCCTTGCTAGGTGCGGGGACGAGGAGGAGCGAGACCCGGGCACTTGCCCCAAGATGACAATGGGATCATTTCATACCATGAACATCACATTCAATAGAAATTAGAAAGTTTGCTGAGGAGTTCTCTCTCTCTTCCTTGATGGTGGAGGTCCAGAGAACTCCTCGCCCCGGTGCCGGAGCCCTGCGCCCTTCCCTTCCTCCCGCAGCCACAGCGCTCGCAGGGTCCCACATTGGCTGTCCCTGTGGGGAGTGCACGGCTTCCTGCTGATGGAACAGGCTGGGTGTAATTCTTGTGTATTTTGTATTTGTGTCAGGATCAATATTGGTTCTTCAGTGTTATTGTTAATTGTTTGGTCTTGTATCGTATCTATTTGCTTTTCAGTCCTCGTGTTTCCTTGTTTTCCCTGATTCCCCCTCCTGGCTGGGGAGGACTCATCGGGTGACAGAGCGGTTGTCTAGATGACAATAAATTGTTATGGGTGTCTCTGGCTGGTTGAAGAGCGTGGAGTTGACACGCGAAGCGATGTACGCCTTCAAACCGTGAAGCCGAGCTTGGAGGCAGAAAAGCAGCCTGAGGAGCTGGTTCATGACAGGACTGCGTTTTAATTACACGAGAGCTTTTTGGGCAAATCCCGCTGCTTTCAGTAGGCTGCTGTAACCCCTCACTTAACCCTCAAGAAGTTAAAACACTGCAGCACCGCAGCTTCTCACACCTTTCAGCAAAAACACGGGCTCCGCTGAGTGCACAGAGAAGCCCAGGAGCAAAGCAGGAATAATTATGTGAAACAAAACCTTTTGCTATTTTCTTCTGCCCTGGTCGTTGTATCGCAGGTGTGTGGGAAAAGGTAGATAATTAAGCTAGAACTTAAGCTAGAACTTTTTGGGGTGGTTTAAAATAACTCTTCTGAAACCTTCTCTTAAGATGATGTCTTACGTGCCAACTGCCATCATCACTGGAACAAGAGATTTGATATAAAATCCAACAGTAACGTGGAGATTTGAGTGCAGTCATTTCCCTTGAGCCCTAGAAATGTGAATTCAGTCTCCGAAACTTGCCAAAAAAGCGATTTATTGTGTTGTGCTTTATTCTTTTGTCTTTATCAAGAATTCAAAGAATTTGATTTGACTGCACTATACTGGCTACAGCTAAAAAACTGACCGGGAATGGGTGTTTGTGGGTAAATTTCCTAGATTATGGAAGTCTTCCTGTAGCTCAGCCTTTCCAGCTAGAGCTGATTCTCCTCCCAGTCTTTTTTTATTCTTATGAATCCGAATGTGAACATTCTCTTGGTGCCCTCTCTGAAACTGCTGCTTTCTCTGTGTGTATGAAGAGTTGTTTAATAGAGTCAAGCCGTGCTATCAGGAGACCAGCTTGTGGAACTCAAGGAAAATGAAATGCCACCCCCTTTTAATAACACAATGATCATGAAAATTGTTTTTCTGCAACTGAAGTAAAAATCAAATCGTTTGGATTTTTACCAGCAGCAAGAACAAATATGTTCTTCCTTCTGTCCTTCCCATGTCTGGTTTTCTTCTGTTCCTTTTCCCATACCTTTTTTTTGTAGATTAAAATATTAACAAGCTACTCAAAACACAGCAGGGATCCGATACATCCTGTGTATCCTGAGAAGAGGCACAAAATAAGCAGGGTTTCTGGAGTGAAACTGGAGTCTTGGAGTCTGCGTGGAAGCAAACGCATTGGAGATGAGAGTAGCTCTGTCTGCTCATGGCTCGCACACAACTGTTGTGCCATTGTGTGCCAAGTGTCATCTCTTCCCATTAAAAGCTGGGCTTGCTCTGCGGCCGTCAGGGGAGAAGGTAGTGATCCAGCTTGTGACGTTCTCTCTTGCTTTATTCCCAAGTTCCTCTTGGGTTCAGAGAGGGTTTGAGCTGTGTCTCTTCCGCGTCCGAGGGCAGGGGAAGCGGCTTGGTCTGCCTCTGCTCCCTCTTGGCGGCTCTGCACCCTTCTCCCTGCCTCAAAGTCCTGCTGCAGCTTCTCCTGCTGGGCAGCCCCGCCGGAGCGTTTAGCATTTGCTCGAAGGGAGGTGATTCACTGCCCAACCGAAGCAGGAAAAAGATGTGGAAAGCTGGCGGTGGAGAGCCGAGTGTCTGGCAGCAGTCGCAGCAAACAGAGCAGGAGGATGTTCAGGGGGTAGCGTGAATAAGAGGAGCTCATAATGACGCTGTGAAAGGGCTGCTGAGATGCCATCTGGAATAGGGTGAGCAGTTCCAGAGGAGAGATCTAGAATAAATGGGGCTGGGAGCAGAAAAAGCCAGCACGCCGACCAGTCGAGGTTTAAGGAGGTGGCTCCTGCGGCAGCCCTCACTGCTGCCTTCCTTGCTGGCCTTTGGGCAAGGCAGAGGAGCAGCTGGGACCCGTTCGTGCTGAGCCACGCTCTGCTGAGTGCCCCTCTCCCAGAGGAGCCGAAGCCAAGGGTAACCCAGCTGCCTCCCAGGCAGGATCCAGAGAAGCCAGCAGGAGACCGTGGGATGCTGCCAGATGCTCTGTACAGGTCCAGTTGCTCTTCATCCCGTTCAGATGAGTGAGAGAGAACTAAAGGTAAATCAAGGGCTCTGAAACCAGAGCATCAAAGCTCAGGAGGGCAAGGAAGTTATCCAGTCATAGTGGTGGGCTGAAAACACATGCGATTCCCCATCAGAATGGCCATCTCTGTGCTCTCCGTCAGCACGGTGGGACGGGAGCTGCAGCAGTGCCTACCCGCCTGCGGACTGCAGTCACCCCCCGAGTCACGGCGGAGCTCGAGCCCCGCTTCTGTACGTTGACATTCTTGCGTGTGTGTTGGATCAGCTTACTGTTTTTAGGTTGTTTCCCTAATCTGATGCCAGTTGAAGGTTTGTAAAGTCTTGGAGCGATGGTCAAGATTGTGGCGGACCCTGTGCCATCACCTGCTTTTCTCCCTGCAGCGTGGCTGCAAGTGAGTTGGTGCTGGAGTCAGAAATGGCATTTTGTGCCCTTTTTCCTTTGCGTCTCAACTGTTGGGTGTTCTCTTGTAACAAGCAAGAGAAAACGTTCTCAAGCACTCAAAATCACTATCCTTCCCCAGCCTCCTCCAGTTACGGTTGAAGGTGAAGGACTGTACGGAAAAGCTTTTGCAATCCTGCTTTGAAATGAGACATCTCTGAAACGTAGTCCGTCAAATATTTGAAAGACCTTTAGGCTAACTTCATTCCAAGTAAGAAGCCTATCTTAACTTTTCTTCCCTCTTTCTGTTTTTGAAGCGGATTATTCAGAAACCTGAAGGTCAGAACAAGACTTTGTCATTCCAGCTCATAAACGTAACCCGTTAACCAACGTGTTCAGGTAGATTTAAACCCACCATCGCGGGGTGTGTTTTAAGAGGTTAAAAGATGAGATCCTGGCTCAGTTGACACTGATAGCAAAGCTTCTGTTTCAGCCAGGATTTTATTCCGATTTGAAAATTAAGAGAAGGGTAGATCCTCATTAGTGTAATCAGCTTAAATGGGTTGACTATTCTAAAGCAATTTGTTTAATTTGTTTGGAACATGTTTAATTTTAGCTATAGATGTTCAGCTCTCGCGCAGTTGCTATTTGTGCTGTTTATCATGTAATTTTGTGTTCTGTGATTTGTAAAAATAAACTTTCTGCTCTGAATGAGAATTTGGTGACAATCTGCGTCCCATTCATCAGCGCTGCTTTAAAATCCTGCAGAACTTTCTGTGCGCTCCTGCCGCTGTTGTTTCTCTGCATCCATCTCTATGACGAACAGTTCTGGCTGCTCACGTAGAGTGCATTCCCGCATCGAGCTTCTGCCGTTTGCTTGACACTGGGTTGCTCCCCCCTCCCTCTGTCTTCAGGTATCTAATTTGGGGCTCCTCAGGAGTTTGAAGCCCGCATGAAGAGAGGTTATGAAATTCTTCTGTAATTCTTCTTGCAATTGAGGATGTCAGCTCCTCTTTATTTGGCCACACCACATCTAAGGGCAGTAGAAACCAATTTCCCGTGGGAGACAAAAAAATGGGTGATTCAGAAGCTGCCAGTATTGTTTGGTTTTCACAAGTTGTGGTTGTTTCTGGGCGATTCGGTATACAGGGACGCGACTTTGGCATCTCCGCTGATATAGGTGCCACATGTAGCTTCCTGCACTTGCTGCCTCATCTCTTCTTGGCTGTATTTTGGGTTGCTCACTGTTGCACGAGGTTTATTCGTAGCATCTCGTGATGCTCATCTACAGAGCATCAGTACGTATTCTCTGCCGCAGCAGATGGTTTCCACTTTCCATGCCTTCCACGTGGGGCAGCTGCTGTAAAATCAGATTTCCCTTGGGCATAACCTTTGATTGACATCTTTCTGCCAGTCGCCATTTCATAACCCATCCTGGAAATGGCTTTGGACTGTCTGTATGACTCGTACGTCTGATGCCTGGACTAACGTGGCTTGTTGGGGTATGCTGGATGTCTGATGGGTTATTAGGGCTGTTAGTCAAGCTATGAAGCATGTGGCAGCAGGACAGCACCACTTGGATCAGCCAGGATACTTGACCTTGAGATGGAGATTTGCTGGAAGGTGTGATTCCCTGGGGTTGACCCAGCGCAGATGAAGCTCTCCCCAAGAGCTGTGGTCCTGCAGTTTGTTACTGTTCCCATTCTTGCGTTCAAGCTCAAGCAAACCCCAAGCTTTTTATGGGTTGATCCAACTTATTGCTCAGCCACATGAGCACAGGGAGGCGGTGGGACGGGTGAGGGTGGACTGAGGATGGGACGGTCCCTTTTGGTGGCAGCCCACAGGAGCAGTTAGAGTTTTAGCATCTCAGGAGACCCGAGGCCAGAGTCGTGTGGCCGCACAGGAGCGCGGTGGAAGCAAAGTCTGTTTCCAGCTTTGATGTCTGCATTTGCTCTCGTTCCAGCCACGATGCATTAATCTCTGAAATGCTATGCTAGGTTTTCGCTGTGCTCAGCTTGAATTTTTTCCAAGGCATTGCACTGCTGAAATAGCAGAATTTGCCTGTAGATTCCAGTGCAGTGATCAGCCTGTGTTTATTGGGGTGACAAACTTTCCGCGAGAGCAAGGGTGGAGCGGGGCCTTTTACAGACAGTTGAGCCAAATCACTGAGCAGCAGGACTGAAGCCATTCAGCAAATTCAGATGATTTCTGCTTGCAGCAGCCTCCACTGCAACAGGAGTGGAGCAGTAGGATGAGGGGCGATGGTTTTAAACTGAAAGAGGGGAGATTTAGATGAGATCTCAGGAAGAAATTCTTTGTTGTGAGGGTGGTGAGCCCCTGGCCCAGGTTGCCCAGAGAAGCTGTGGCTGCCCCATCCCTGGAGGCGTTCAAGGCCAGGTTGGACGGGGCTTGGAGCGACCTGGGCTGGTGGGAGGTGTCCCTGCCCAGGGCAGGGGTGGGACTGGGTGAGCTTTAAGGTCCCTTCCAACCCAAACCATTCTGTGATTCTCCCAAGGAGAATCTGCACGTGCTGTGCCTGGATTTTCTTGCCTTAATATGTTGGTTGTGTTTAATGCCATGGAGAAAATCCTTGTTTAGATGTTATTTCGTACATAAATTGCGTTAAGCTGATCATGGTTTGTATTTCAAGCATTGAGTTGTGCCTTTGAATGCTTGCGAGGAGACCTCTGCTCTGCCCAGGGCTTTTGAATCTGCACTCTTTGAATCCAGAACCACTCATCTAGGACAGATTGCTTCCCAGCACCGTGGCTTCGTTTGACCTTTGCAGTCCTCTGCTGACACAATTGCTCGCCATTAAAAACCTCAAATTCGACAGCCCAGACAAAAGATAATTTTTCCTCAATCAATCTCTTTTGTTGGCAACATCCTTCTTAAGTATTTACAGATCTACTGGTGATATTTGTGAAGTTCCTGTGGTTCACAGTGGCAATGGACGCGGTGGGACCAGGACACGTTGCTTGTTGCTGAAATAGAGCCAAGCTACATCCTGAATTATGCAGGTGGGCTGTGATTACCTAAAATTTTGTGCAGGTTTTCTTAGGCTGCCCCTTTTTCCTGTTCATAAGATGAACGGGTCCAGAGATGCCTGTAGCTCAAGTCTGCAGAGAAGCACCCTGAAATCATCTGGATCCTGCAGGCATCAAGCCTTAATATTTGCATCAAGCTTATAACTTCTCTTTCAAGCGTCGTCCCTTCCTAAAATGCCGCTAAATGTTGACTTGTGTTTGAGGGAGCTGAGGGTGCGTTACCCTGTGTCCCTTGTAACTTTATTTCAGTAGCCAGGCTTGGGCTGGAGGCTCTGAAGGGCTTGTCAGCGACGATTCCTTGGGTGTAGGATGCGTGAGGGATGCAGCCTGGATCTGCAAATGAGATAAATGTTACAGTGTTTTTCTTCTAGCAAAGCCAAGAGGTAAGCTCTTGACTGCAGAGCTGGCGGTGTTGCTGCTGAAAACCCTCAGAGAAAAATCGAACCCTAAAAATATGCCTGAAACTAATAATGTCTTCTGTAGGCTGGCACTTAGGATGCTGTTTTTAACGTTCTTCGCTACAGCTTCACCTTGCAGAGCTCCCACCTGGAGCAGAGCCTTCTGGAGGTTTGAAGCTGAGGGTGGTGGTGCTGGAAGCTCTCGGGGTACTCAGGGCTGGCTCTGGGTGGGTAAAGCTGGCTCAAGGGATTGGGGCCCCAGAGAGCGCTAAATAGTCACGTTGCCTCCTTTCCTACATGAAATTCCCATCTTTTGAGTCTTGCTGCAATTTATCTTCCTGATTCTTACGTCCAGCAGGAATTTAATTTTAATTGCAATGCGCTCTCTTTACCAAGTGAGGCTGGAAATTCACTTCTTTCCCTTTGCTCTGGGAGTGGAATTCTTTGCTTTCCTTAAGAGCCTTTCTGCAATTTTATTCTCCCGTGTTCCTTAATTAGCACACTCCTAATCCGAGTGGTTTCCTTCCTGATTTGCACTTTTCAAGACTGTTATCCCTATGTAGAAATTGTGATAGAAGTACTCACTGTATATATACATATATATATATATAGAATTTATAATGGTCTCAGTTTTAAACTTTCCACAGACTATTCTGTTATTCTGTTCTATTATTCTCTATTATTCTTTGAATTAGAGGTATTAGAGGTATTCTCTGCTATTCTCTATTTGAATTAGAGGTATTCTTGGTATCAGAGGTAGTATAGGTAAGTCCTCATCAGATTTGACTGAAAACTCAGTGGCTCACCATGAGTTACTTCAAGAGCTACTACAATTATTCCAGCCTTCAGCACTGAGCTGATAGCATTGAATTATCATTCATGTTGGTTTGGGGGTATTTGCAAATGTTTTGGAGCTGCCTGGGTCACATCCCATCGTTGTTCCGCTTTCTGAATTGCTTCTGCATCAAACCATCCTGTTTTCTTAGAGGACTTAATTGCTGTTAATGCTTCCTAAAACGTTATCTCTGTCAGGAGCAGTAGCCTCCCAAGGCCAGGTTGGGTAAACGTCAAACTCCGGTTAGACTGGGAATTCCTGCAATACTCTGCAGTACCTCATTAGTGCGTCCCGATGACCTAATACGATTCCCCAAGCACGTGAGTTAATGAGATTAAAACCATCCTACGGTAATCTTTGTCAAGCTGCATTTTGTTCTTTTTGAGTAATACATGGGAGCATAAGTTCCGTAATATTTAAGCTTCGGTAATCTCAGCACCGCATTTATTGTATTGTTGGCAAGTTGAGGACTGCCGTCGGGCAGATTAACGAGGCTTCCCTAAATCCGTAGTAGGATTTACAGTTATTATGTCGCTGACACACGCCAGCCTTCGTGTTTCCCTGTTTCACTGCCCTGACCTGCGTGGGGCTAAGCTGCCTGAGCACGCCGTAGAGCGCATACAAAACCCTGCAGTTACACAAGCAATTTAATTCTGGTGTCTGATAATTAGCAAGGTTTTTTGCTATTTTTAAGACTGATCTCTTATGTAAATATAAGTGTGTTTATGGGTTTACTCAAAACATGCCATAAAATTTATAATCCCTCTCTTTTGAGGTCCCGTGCTATATAATTTACGGACCTCAGTGTGACTTCGCAGCAAAGGCTGTGTATGCAGCAGTGCTCCCCATGCTGAGCCTTCACGCTGAATAGCAGGATGTCGTCTCTTTGTGTGTCGAAGCAAAGATGTTGTTGTGACACAGGACAAAACCTGTATTTCAAAACAAAACCCCTTCCATTGTGTTTTCGAACTGCTTATGCGATGTAGACTGGAAATATATTACCCAAAACAAAGTGTTGTGCAGCTTGATACTGATGCCAGGACACTGGGCGCCTGTGCTAGATGCTGATTAGAGAAATGTGCAGTTAGCCCCACGCTGAAGTCCTCCCTGTACGGGCTGCTCTGACTTTTGGACTAAAAGGTAATTCAAGGAGCGCCATGCAGCTCAGTGAGTGCTCAGACACCAAGGCTGTTTTTTTTCCCTTTTCTAGTGCCTTTTGGAAAGCTAATCCATACAAAAAGCCACTGTCGGCTGAGTATAAATATTGCCTGCTCTGGCTGAGAAATCCGCCACTGAGCTGCTCAGTGGAAGGGAGGCTCTGACTCAGGCCAGCTGGGTGTTGAGAGTTTTGTGTGCGACTTCGCAAAACCATCTGCACTTACGCTTAATGACTGTGATCACTTATTTTTACGCGGTGATGGGTCAAAACTTAAATCTTTGCTCTTTTTTATAGGAAAACTTTTTTCCCCTTTCTCGTGAGTATAATAAGAATTAACTTTGTGTGAGGTTGTGCTGAAAAACGATGACTATTATCTTGGTTGAAAAAGCAGCCCTTTTTTGGACATGCCTCATTTTCTGCAAGGGCTATCATCTTCCTAACTCCTCTGACGGGTGCCAGCCCACGTTTGGGGTTGTGCTCTGCCTGGTGTTTAGTGCGACGCAGGGAATTCCGTGTCTCGTTACATGAAGTCCAAGCATTTACACTGGCAAGCTAGATGCTTTCATGTGGTCGTGTTATTGCTTTGAAATCCAGTTGTCTATTCAAGGGTGTAGCTGAGCAAAGCCTGCACTGATTTGGCCTTCGGTTCATGCACAGTGTGTGCTGAAACTTATTTGCTTGCTGGGCAAGATCAAACAGAAAGGACATTTGAGAGGTAAAAATAAAGGCTCTGCCCAGTGAAAGATTTACACCCAGGAGGAAGAGTATTAACCTTGTCCCTTTGACTGATTTCAATTCTTTTCATATTCTTCCAGCTGAAGGGCTTCCCCAGGTGTATTACTTCGGACCGTGTGGAAAGTACAACGCCATGGTACTAGAGCTGCTTGGTCCTAGCTTGGAAGATTTATTTGACCTCTGTGATAGGACGTTCACTTTGAAGACAGTATTAATGATAGCCATCCAGCTGGTGAGTAACAGTGGGCAGGGCTCTGCCCGGCAGCCTCCACGGTGCCAACTCGTGTTTCTGGCAGTACTGGGTTAGCTGAAGGAAGGGGTTGGTATGGTGTGAGGTTCAGGAACGTCTGTTGGTTGGAGAGACAATCGATCTCCTTCCATCGTAGAATCACAGAACAGTTTGGATTGGAAGGGACCTTCAAAGATCCAGTCCAACCCCTCTGCCATGGGCAGGAACACCTTTCATTCGATCGGGTTGCTCAAAGCCCCGTCCAGCCTGACCTTGGACACTCCCAATGATCCTCGTCTTTTCTGGGCAACCTGCTCCAGCGTCTCACCACTCTCATTGTAAAGAATTTTCTTCCTGATGTCCAATCTAAACCTATGCTCTTTCAGTTTAAGAACATTGCCCCGTGTCCTGTCTCTGCAGGCCTTGGTAAAAAGTCTCTCTCCATCTTTCTTAGAAAAGAAAACTTCTCAGGTTTGAGAAAAACTGTTGCTTATGAAGAGAAGGTCAAATGATGCTTCTGAGCAAACTTGCTCCTTGCGTAGCAGAACCGGTGAAGCTGGATTCCTGTGAACTTGCGTCCTGTGTCCCCTACACACCCCTGCCCCAGCACCTACCCCAGCTCCCTCCCTCTGCTTGGACATCCCCCAGAACATCTCATTTCTTACCCGCTCCCCAGGACACAGGGAGCACAACACCCACCCACGCTCCTACCAGTTTTACTGGTTTGGTGCTACCGGGCTGCTCATAGACTGAAACCTCTCAGGGCGATGGGAGCTGAGCTCTCCTTAGCCAAAGTACCAGCGTTCAAGGCCTCTGTCTTGGTCAAATTTGGTCAAAACTGGCCAATGGGTTTAAATGACTAACAGCTGGAAATGGGTAGATGTATGAGCAGCATCACCGAGACCCTTATTTGCCTGAAACAAAGGGAAACCAAGCTGAAAGTGGTAGCTTGGATTTGTGTTTGTATTAAAAGTGGATGATGTGAAAACTGAACATACTAAATGTGGTGAGTGAGCTTCCCCGAGTGGGTAGGGCCGGTCAGTTAGAGCTTTAGTTTGGCTTTCTGGTTTTCAACCCATGGTCTTGCAGGTACCTGAGTGGCACAGCAGAGGTGGGACTATATATTCACATTAATGGATCTGTGGATTGCAGAGGTAAAATAAAGAGAAGGTGGTAAGGGACTAGGGAACGCAATCCTTTCTAAATAAACTGGTTTGCCACAGCAGGATCTCAAATGGAAAACTGAGGTCACAGATGCAGAAGTTTGAACAGCGCCTGCCTGGCATTGGGTTCATGAAGTTGTCCTCCTACAGCTGAGCAGCCTAGTTTTGTTGGCTTTGAGTGTTCCTTGATCAGTGGAAAACCAATTTATAGTATTGTTTTTAATTAAATCAAGTAGCAACAGATGGCGAAGCCTTGGATATAGCTTACATGACCTTTTGGTTCTAAAGATGTAAAATGTAAAGGTAGGAATTTATTCCCATGAGACTGCTGGGGAAATCAAGATTGTCACAGTAGGTTCTGTCTGCCTTTGGCCAAGCCCTAGGGCTGCAGATTAGCTCTGTGCTTGGACGGTCTTCACTGACATCATCTGCTGATCTTGTGACCTCGGTTGGCCTGCCAACTCATCTAGACACTGGTACCAGTTTGAAAAACAGATGCTTAGAGTGATGTAGGGGGACACCAAAAGCAATTGCAAATGGAGGAGTTGATGTTCTCCAAAAGGAGCAGGCAGTGCTGCCCCTTTTTCCATGGGGAGATATTTTAAGACCTTTCCAGTCTTCTCAGGAAGATTACCTGAGTTACCAGCTTGGAGCGTATGCATTTAAGAAGACAGATTTAGCATTTTTAGGTGTGCCCCATCTGCTTCCATGGGAGGTTTCCTCACCTGGTCCTTGGAGACGCGTTTTCTGAAGGGGCTGGCACTTACTGCTCGACTGCAATGAAAATCCCTCGCTCCCGCCACAAAGCTTTGGGGGAAATTGTCTTGGATTTATCTTAGTTCCTACACTAAATCATTACAGTCACTGTGTCATGCTCCAGTGTGAAAGAAACATCAGAGAAGGAAAGCTGAACTGTCAGATTCAGTGGATTCGCCTCCATAAATTATGTTTTGCTCTTGCTTTTGACCAACCAGGCCTACTTAAGCTGCTGTAATTCTGACCACAGGCGTGAGGAGACATAAGACTTCACTGCCAGAATCCCATGCATTGGGATTAACACCTGTTAATGAAGCCTAATATCCAGGGAGTCTTCCAAAAGAATGTGAATGGCCTGGTGCCACCCAGACAGCAGAGGAGCACCCTGCCCTGGTGTAGGGAATGAGGGACAACTCAGCACACTGCAGAAAACTGCTGGTCCAGTTTGGTTCTCACCAAAATGTAAAATTATTGGGCTTTTTAGACAGGAAGACTACCCAAAGGTAAAGCAGTGCTACTCCTCTGGGAGGCCTCTCTGCAGCATGGGGCTTGGGGAGCTCCCAGGAGATGACCCCGATGCTGGGAATCACCTTTGCATTGCCTCTCCAGCCTTGGGCTTGATCCCCTCAGGAGAGGGAGGAAAGAGAGGTCTACCGGAGATGTCTTTGCAGGCGTTGGAGCAGCAGTACTGGCAGCAGGGCTGCCCCGACAGAGTGGGATGTCAAGTGTCCACCCTTTTGTCCCCTCACTTGCATGTGATGATCCCCGTGTCTTTAGGAGCGTCCAGTCCTTTCTCTGCCGATGGCGTGGTTTCTTGCGTGCTGCAGGCTCAGTCCCGCAGCCAGCCACTGCTTCCAAGGTCCCCGTTAGCTCCCGTCTCCCCCCTCTACCCCCTCGAGCCTGCGCGCTGCTGCAGCAAATCTCCAACACATCTGCGTGTGTGCCGCGTGCTAAAGCTAGGCAGGAACTTTGAATGCAGTGTGGTGGCACCTGATCTCCTTTTTTTGTGTCCAGTGGTCAGTTTTTAACCAGAGGCACCCCTGAAGCATATTTTTTAATAAGCGTACGTGCTTGGCTGGACTTACATAGCTTGGCAGGTAGCAGCATCTCAGGACTGGGGTGGATCCTTTAACTCTACAGATGTTAGAAGAAAGAAAAGCCCTCTAGGAGAAACAAATATATTGTCATTGTTTTAAGGAGTGTTGCTTGTGATTATGGGAGAATGTAAGTGTGGTTTTACATCAGGAAGACTCTCCTGGCTGAGGGAGATGGAGGCTGGACAATAATGAGTCTTCAAGGAAGGAGGACAACTCTTTTGGAGTTTTTCAGATGAGATGACCCACTCGGAAGGTCTGCCTCAGCAGGGGGATGAGCCACGCAGCCCTCAGGTTTGTCACCAGGCTTGCAGGTTCATCTGGTAAGCGTGCATTGTGCTCAGAGCTGTGGCAGCAGCATATCAAACACAGCTTGGGCCGAATCAGAAACGCTCTTAGTCTAATGCACTGTTTCAAACCTCTGGGTGAAAACCTGCATTGAAGGAGTCCTCTGTTATCCTTCCCTGGTGGAAGTTTTCCAGCTCTGTTACTCCTGTGACTTGTGTATCTCTGATGCTTCATGATGCTCTGCTAGGAGCATCCAACTGGAACTGCTTCCTCCATCCGCCACATCCGAGTGGCCGACATTCCTGAACGAAGCAAAGCTTGGCAATTAAAAACGTGTTCACACTAGTGTCAGTCCCTAAAGCCCATAATTCGGACGTCATCTTCGGGCTTTGCCTAAGATGCCTAAGAACTGACTCGATGTTTGGTTTGGGGAGAACACTTTTTATTGTGGCTTCAATTTTTCCCTCGTAGCCAGGTCCAGCATGTGTGATGCTCGTTGACAGCTCAGTTTTGTCACGAGTAAATGTTATTTTCACCCTTGCTTTAAGTGCTTGCTGTCAGAGACAAGGTCCATTGTGCCAGGCACTGTGCAAATCCTTCTGGCTGCGATCTGGACCAAGTCATGGTGAAAAGATTTTTGACTGGTGACCATCAAAATCGTCTTGTACAAGAGACACTGTCGTGGTTTAACCCCACCAACAAGTAGGACCAAGCAGCCACTCGCTCATTCCCCGCCCCCAATGTGATGGGGAGAGAATCAGAAGAGTAAAAGTGAGAAAACTCGTGGACTGACATAAAGGCAGGTTAATAAGTAAAGCGAAAGCCGCACGCACACGCAAAGCAAAACAAGGAGTTCATTAGCTGCTTCCGGTCGGCAGGCAGGTGTTCGGCCGTGTCCAGGAAAGCCGGGCTCCATCACACGTAACGGTGACTTGGGCAGACAAACTGCCATATCTCTGAATGTCCCCCATTCCTCCTTCTTCCCCAGCTTTATATGCTGAGCAGGAGTCATACGGCACGGGGTGTCCCTGTGGGCAGCTGGGGTCAGCTGTCCCCACTGTGTCCCCTCCCAGCCCCTCCTGCGCCCCCAGCCCATCGCTGTCGGGGCGATGTGAGGAGCAGAAAAGGCCTTGGCTCTGTGTAAGCGCTGCTCAGCAGGAGCTAAAACATCCCTGTTATCAATGCCGTTTTCAGCACAAATCCAAAATTCTCACTACTGTGAAGAAAACTAACTCTACCCCAGCCAAAACCAGCGAAGACACCAAAACAGCCTTTAAACGGGAGGATTTTTTATCTCTGCTGATGTGATTTACATTCAAGCAGGTAATACGTGGAAGAAGGGTCAAATTTATGAGGAGGGTCTGGGATTGCTACTGAGATCAGATTCTCAAGAGTTACGTTTTGGCAGAAAGAGGGTTTATTACGCTTGCTTCCTTGACAGGAGAAAGGAAAAGTAAAAGCCTGAGTTTCTTTGGCATCTGGTTAAATGTCACAAATATCCTCTCGTTTCTCAGCCGCAGCACAGGGCTTCTGCTGCATGCCAGGGGATGTTCTCCCCTCCTGGGGGCTTCTCCGACATCTGAAATGGAGATTTGTGGCTCCGAAGATGGAATCGGCTGGCCGTGGCCATGGAAGTCCTGCTTAATTCACAAGCAGAGTCTCCCTTCCACCCCTAGTATTCCTGTACCCTATGATAAAATTCCATAGTCTGTTCTTATTACTGTTAAAATAAGAGAGCAGATGTTAACACTGCTTCACAGTTGCTGGTTTTCCAGTGTAAAAGCAATTCCAGTAGTTAGTCCCAGCTCCTTGCAGCGGTTTCTCTGTCCATAGAAGAATTAATGCACAGACTTTAGAGCCTGTAGTTCAAGCACAAAGGAGTGGGCACTGAGTGGGCATCCAGCATGTTTCTGGAGTGGGAACTCCACTTCTCCTCTTTTCCAGCTCTGCGATGGGTCTGAGTCAGGCTGAGGTCGCTCTGGCACAGCTCGTTTCTTCTCAGGTAGCAAACCTGGAAGCGTGATGCAGCGCAGACAGTCACCAGCCCCCCATCGCTAGCAGACATAAGCAGGGTGAGTGTCTTGTCAGGGTGAATCAGGCATGGAGGCTGTTCCAGGAAACATCTTTCTGACATGGAAAGCATCTTTCAGCCATCGTTGGCTGTGCGCAGCTCTCCGGCAGCACATCATGAAGCGTCCAGGCAGGTGGAAGTAAAGAAAAAGGAATATGAAAGACCCAACAGCATCTCTGTGTGTGTGGTGGAAGCAAAAAAGCAGGTAAATCAGTATCTCCAAGTGCTGCTGGAGTGTATCGGTTCATCTGGCATCTCAACCATCCACGTTGTTGTCCTGGCCAATGTGACCTGCTGTGAGGTTTTAGGGAACAAAAAAAACATGCTTTTTTTGGGCTGCGTAATTGCTGTTGGCCATTTCAACAACTGAGCTTCTCTGGTAGCAGGGACAAATCAAATGAGCCAGTCAGGCTGTTTGAAAGCTCGTTATGTATGGAGAGGCGAGGAAACGCTTTGTTCCAGTTTTAAGGGTTGCATCTTAATTTGAATTGCCTCCCGACCTACCTTTTTGTCTTCCAGCCTGCTGCTGTGTCCTGTAGATGATTCAAAGCGTGAAGAATGGCTGAAGTGCAGAGCATCTGCTCTGTTCCGCATCATCCTATAATTGATTAGAAATAATGGCTGTTAGCCGTGAAACCCATTTTCTCAGCACATTGAAATAAATCACTGCTTAGAGAAGAGGGGAACAGCAACACGTGCTGTTACCTTCTTTGAAGAGCCTTTGAGCAAGTCCTGTTTTTTAAGACTGATTCACCTACCGTCATTTTTTTCCTGTCTCCTGCCCTCCCTGTACAGCATTTTTTATTTTATAAGGAGTGCTGCCCCCTCCTGCCTGTTACTCCTTTCCAAGTGGTGGAAGTGCAGCGTATTTTCCTTACAAATAAGGTATCTGATAGGCCTCTGGGAGCAGGATGGAATGATCACATGTGCATGGAGCATTCAGCAAGGTGTGGATCCAAGATCTGTAAAGAAAAAGAGAGATCTGGGTTTGACGGTGGAGGAGGTGTCTGGGTTCAGAGCGAGAAACCAAAGAGCAGTTGAGGTCTGTCAGCCCAATGGCCCTCGTGGTTGAGGCAAGCGGGTTGGCTGGAAGGACCGACGTGGCTGGTGATCTAGAGCAGTGTCACTCCAGCCTGCCCCATGCCAGAGGTGAGGAGCTGCCCTCCCAGTAACAACCCAGTGCAGAACCTTTCAGGAACCAGTGAGTCCCCGCAGGGGAGCCACCAGCTCCCTGCTGGTGGCTCTCACCTTAGATGTTCCCCCATTCTGATGGCATCACACTGTGAGGTCCCCTGCAACGGTGTGGCAGTGACCTCTGCGGACTGACGCTTGTTATTGCAAAATCTGGAGGTTGCGAGAGCTTCACGATGGTTCTGTAGTGTCGCAAGCTGGCATGCAGATGGGTAGGTGGCTTTTCCAAAGAGACATCTTCCTTAAAAAAGCCACCATGCATGCAGGGCAGTCACGGACCAACACAGCCATAACTGGGAATTCACATGTTTGCAGTTAAAACCTTAAAAAATTAAAAAGTAATAAATGAAATTATTTCCAATTGGAATCATTTTATAAGTTAGGAACCCAAAGGAGAACTGCTCGGCGACCTATTCGAACTTCACCTGCAATATATTTAGTTTCAAAAGCAACATTAACGATAAGCATCTGAATAAGGTGCGTTGTTAGAGGGGAAACAGCCCCCCATCGCCCTGGAAGTGGAGTTCCTGCCCTTTTACCTCCCTTCTTTTTACCTCCCAGTCATGCCACCAGAACAAAGTTAGTCAGAAGCTGAAAAACATTCCAGCTATTCCTAGTTGACAACCGATGAGATCAATTATTCTTTTCAGTCAGCATTGAGGATCGTAAGGCTTCTGCCTGCCCAAGAATTCCCCCTCCATGAGGAATCTGGCATGTCTAAGACAACATATGGGTGGAGGGAGGAAGGTGGTAAGACACAGAGCAACAAGGGAAGGCCGTGGGCAAGGGAAGAGCTCTTGGTAACCGGTTTAGTGTGTTTAAAATCAATACACAAAGGCTGCTGCAATTCCCTGGGGAATCCTTCCAAGAGCTGTGTCCCGGTAGTCATGTTTCAGAAACAGCCCTTAGAAATAAAGTCAGGGAGCACAGTTAAGTAGCCGGAGAAAGGAGGGGATGGCAAATTCCTCTTCCAGCTCCACACCAGAGGACACAACCCAGCTCCAGTCATAACTTCTGCCTGGGTCCGCTCCATCTGTTGCTGTGTTTCTCGTAGAGGAGTTGAACTCTGAGGTAGCACCAAGGAGAGGCTCGGTGATGGGCCTACAGAACCTTGCTGCCTCGTTAGCCGGGAGAGCGCGGTAGCTGGTCTGCTCACCAATAACTTTTGCCTCATCGTTTTGCAGATATCTCGGATGGAGTACGTGCATTCGAAGAACCTCATCTACCGAGATGTCAAGCCAGAAAACTTCCTTATTGGCCGGCAAGGCAATAAGAAAGAGCACGTCATTCACATCATAGACTTTGGATTGGCGAAGGAGTACATTGACCCCGAAACCAAAAAACACATACCTTACAGGGAACACAAAAGCTTAACTGGAACGGCAAGATACATGTCCATCAACACTCATCTTGGCAAAGGTCTGTGTGGGTGGTGGGAGCTTGCTGTGCCGAGTCCTGTCGAGCCCTGATGGTAGCTTGGCTTATGGCTTTTTTGTGCCCTTCAAGCTGTTTGTAAGCCGCTCAGTGCCCTGGAGCTGTTTACAGTTGTGAGGCTTTTTTTCACCCCCTTTTAAGGAACTGAGACAGCTGAAATGTTGGAAGCCTCATAATTATAGTTTTTATTAGGAACTAAATAACTGGTAGCAACCCTGCACTGATAAGAGGCAAGAGGCAGGCAGTAATTGCCACACTAAATGATGACCAAATAGATTCTTATAGCACAGCTCTACCGGTACCTTCCACTTCCAGGTCTTGGAGTTGGATGTTCCCTAACCTAATAATTGGTTGGAGAAAATTAATGATTTAACTACTTTTACAACTGCCTTTCATCTCCTCTCCTCACTGCCTTCTTTCATACCAGAAGATTACATTTCTGTGGCTGAAAGGCAAAAAAACTTATTAAATGTTTATATTCACTAAAACTCATAAGAGCAGTAAGATGACGGAATACTCTTTGAGTAGCGTCCCAGCTATGAGATCAAGCATCACTGGCTTTCCCATCTCTTGGGGAGCTCGCTTGCTTTGGGGGTCAGGAAGGATGAGCCCAGCTTCTAATTTTGGAAAACCTGGTGAAGCATTGGGAGGGATGGAGGAATGGGAAGCCACAGTGGGAGCAGGTTTGGGAACTCCTGGGGATGTGCTCTGCGGGTGGATTCAGAAAGAAGATCCGTTTGCATTTGAAGTGCACTCTGTGCCTTCTTTAGGACCCTTCTGCCTGCAGGTTTTGCAGCTCGCGCCATGGCTTCTGCAGGGAAGAGCCAGTTGTGGTGGGTGTATTTGAGGGGGGAAGGCTGGCTGCTGGCCATGCGGGGGTCTGTCTCTGCCCAGCCGGCTTTCCTGGGGCTGATGCTCTGCTGGTGAGGCCAGCCCAGGTGGAGTCGCTCCCTTCACTTTTCAGCACCAAGAAAAATAAAGGAGCCTGATTGCAATTTTTCTGAAAGATTAGTGTGCTCAACCATCTTCCCGAGAAGTTAATCTGCATCATTGAATTAAATTACCCAGGACATCTTTTTTTTTTTTTTTTTTGCCCCCTTTTTACAGCTGTATCAGGGTAACCTGCAGGAACTGTCATCTCAATTCCCTTCCGCTGAGCGTTCTCACCCCCAGCATCTTTTGACGGTTAAATTTGCTGCTGCTCATGAAGAAGTCATGCTGTGCAAAGTGCTGCCTTTCTCTCCTCTTGCAGATGATGCAGCACCGGGCACAGCTCACACGCACTTTGTGGTGGCGTGTGGGCTGCATGACTAGATCCGTGCTGGATTGTGGCTTCGGAGCGCGTTGTCTGCCTGCAGGTGGAGGTTTGGAGAGAGGAGGTTACATCAAATTGGTCCGTGAGCTCGGTGAACCCAAGTCTGCTTGATGGCACAGCGGCAGTCCCGTGTTGCGCGCTCCGGATTTGTTGTTCTGTCTTGTATCCTCCCCTGGGATTTTTTGATAACACTTTTGTTGATTATTTTAAGGATGCTTTTTCCTTTGGCTTGAGGCCCCCTTTCCCCCCTCCTCAGTTACGATGATAACATCTGCATGGCAACAGCAGCAAGTGTTTCACAAGGAAAAGCAGTGCTAGAAGGAGCTATTTTCGATCTGCTCTGATGTGATGAGCTGCAGAAGCAACTGGAGAGGGGTTGACACTGTGTGACGTGGTAGTTCCCTGCAAGTGGTCGCAGGCATCCCCTGCCTGCTCCTGTGTAGTTCAGAGGAAATAATACAATCCAGCACCACGTCGCAGTTGCCCCGTCGGCACTGGCAGTCCAGAGAACACCTAGGGAATGGCTTAATTCCTTTGCAATTAATGCCTCCACCTCTTGTCCATTCTACCTAAGGCTGGGCAGTATGTCTTACAGTTCCTGTGTCATCTCATGCCTTTTAGCTGATCTTTTTTTTTACGTATTTTATGTTTTTTTTTAACAGGTTCTAGGTATTTTTTGCACAAGGCCCGAGTTACCAACAGCAAGTGAACTTCCCTGTGATAACGTTATCTCAGAAATAGGTGCGGCTGCTGATCAGATCTCAGATCCATTTCTGCAGCTGCAGCAGTAACTTGTCATCTCTTCTGTTTCAGAGCAAAGTCGTCGAGATGACTTGGAAGCCCTGGGCCACATGTTTATGTATTTCCTCCGAGGCAGTCTGCCCTGGCAAGGATTGAAGGTAGGTCTGAGCTTTAGGTTTTGCCCTTTGAATCTGTGGTCTCTGGCCAAATGAGAATCTGGTGGGGAAACATTTGCAAAATCCAGCCAGAAGCACTGTTGTCTCCTTTGTGTCCTTGAAGTCTAATGACACGGCTTTAGCTTTACCTACAGGAAAGATTTTAGGATAGAAATATGTTACCTGTCACTTCAAGTTACTATTAGCTTAGGTGAATTGGTAAGAGTCCAGAGAGACAATTCGGCAGAGGCGGGTGAGTGGCCAGGACGGGGAGAGCAATGAGAGAACCGTTGAGCTGTTGGAGTGCCTGAGCTGGAGTGCGGCTGGGACACCGTGGTTGTTGATGAAATTGCAGTTACAGCATACAGTCCCCCAGCTGCATCTGCGAAACATGTTTATAATGGGAGCAGTTTGATGGGTTTAGATGTGCAGATGGACTTGAGCTTGAAAAAAATGGTTTTCTGGCAGAAGTATTGAGCTTGGCTTCCCTCCAGAGACTCTGGACACTCAGTGCTTAGAAGTTTATGAAATGCCTTGTACAATGTGGAGGGCTGCGAGCAATCGAGTTACAGCAACTGCAGCTAACATCCCTCAGCCCAGTTAGCTATAGTGAGTTGTTTGCTGGCTCTGAAGCTGTTGGTAGTTGCATCTTCTCTTCTCCATTAGTTTCCTAATGATTAAGCTACTGCGTTCAGCTTTGGAATGGAAGTGAGTGAAGAGATCACATCTGATCAGGTTAGGAGAAGGTTTATGAATGAAGATGACAACTCCTGTTAGACCTGTTAGTGCTGCTGGGGAAACGAGATGAGCTTTTGGGCTGGCAAGCTGCTCAGCAGAGTGCTGCTATGGGCAGTGGCTTTGCATGACAGCTTTTGGTAAGCTGCTTTGTCACCATCTATCCAGAGTTAGGCTCAGCTCAGCCTTATCAGACATGTGCCAGAAATGTTGGCAACAACTCATAAAAACAAAGAAAGGGTTTTTCAAGCATGAAAGTGACTCTGAAAGAAATCAGAATCTCTCCAGCTTTAAGTTCACACCTCTGTAAGTGTGTGTTATTCCGTTACGTATTTTGTTTCTGGTTTAGTTGTACTCATCTGCTTTAAATTAACCCTGTAAATTGTTCAAAAACAATTCCAGGTTTAGACAAGGCTCTAAAAATTTTGTCAGTTCAGTGCTGAACTTGATAAGAATTAGTTGGCTGCTTCTTGAAGTCCTATATTTTTTCAGCTCCAGAACAAACACAGACTCTTCAGCTTCATCTAGAATATGGCATATTCACTCTGCTAGGTTTCCTCAGCTTACACTTTTGGTCTCTATTGTCAGAGCTAAAGTCTTGAGAGAACATTTTGCTATGCTACTTATGCTGCTGGCAGGTCTAATTGGCATATTTGGAAATGGAGGCAATAAAACCCGTTCTTAGGGTGCCGACTGGAGTGGAGTTCTCTGCTTCAAGAGGGATTTAGGTGGGAAATCTGACTGAAAATGGTTTCATTTTTCTTGATGACCAGCTGTTTGATCAGTGCTGCCTAAGTGATAGACACGTTGGGGGTGAAAGGAGAGGTAGTGTGGGAGTAGCATGGGATTTGGGAGAAGTGTGACTGATGTAAACTCGTTGTCTATGTGGTGGCATTCTATTATACACCGTAAAAACCCAACGTGCCCAAATTGCCCTTGCAATTTATCTGCTTTTGCAGTTGTTTATGAAGGTGTTGAGGTTGCCAATGGCTCTAAGCCTAGGATTGATGTGCAATCATTGTATATGCAGCTTCATTTTCTTGTCCTGTGAAAGCTCCCCTGTACAGTCCTCGGGACTGGGCTGGTAAGAAATTAGCCTGGGACACTGACAAGTGTTCTTCCTTAGGAGTACTGAAGATGTTTTGAATGTGTCCTTGGATATTCTTTGCCCATAGCACATGAAATGTGTAGTAAGAATTACAACAGGGTAAGACAGCATTCCTCCTAGTCTAGTCTAGGATGCAGTTCAGCTACAAGTAACATCTTCTGATACCACCCAGAATCGGCATTAAATACCTTGTTTTTCTTCCCATACAGCATGTCGTTTATCACATGGTTGAACTCTTTCTCCACAACTGTTTTGTCTTTGTGCGCTACAGGCTGACACCTTAAAAGAGAGGTATCAGAAGATTGGGGACACAAAGAGAAACACTCCGGTTGAAGTTCTCTGTGAGAACTTTCCAGGTAAAGCCCTGATGGGACCGTTTGAGAGCAGTTGGGCATACCTAGTAAAATATGGTGGTTCTGAGCTCCTCCAGGAGAAAGTATTTGGATGACGTTTATCCATTATGTTGTTCCTCAAGTTGGGAGACAACTGGAGCTGCTGCTATGGATTAGTGCGGCCTGAGAGCTTGTGGCTGTGGGTTAAAATGACCATAAGTCTTCTCATCAAGGAGGCTGCACAATGCTCAAGTGCCTCGAGTTCCTGCTTTGTTTCTTGCCTGCTTTCCTTCCAGGAGCCTTGTTATTTTGACTCTCCCAAGTGGCTGTGTTGGATCTACTGAGTTAATTCTTTTCCAGATGGAAGGTTTTACAAGTGTTAAGATTTTATGTGGCCAGCTTAGAAGATGGAATGATATGTCTCTTATTGAATTCCACCTTCTGACAACAGTTTTAAGGAGAGTGTTATTCAAGATGTGCTTCTAGCGAAGTCCAACGGCTATTCTCCAAAAGTCCACCTTGGAGCTAGGAGAACAGAGTACAAAGTTAAAGCCCTCCCCAAGTACCCTGTGGCCTTCACAGAGTGGTTTTGGTATTTTTTCTAGGAAGTGGGGATCCTGCCACCAAGGAGAGCCCCCAGGTCCCCACGATTGGTCGCATTCCTGTAGGAGCTGTTGTGTCACATGGCTCTTTCCCAGCATGAGGAGCAGCAAGCCTGGAAGGGGATTGTTGTTCACTCAAGTCATGCTAATTCCCCAGACATCTTTGTATCCAAAATCCACCTAGTTCCAAGCAGAACAGCTTCAGGTTGGCTGTTCTCATCTTTTTCCCCCATACTCCTTCCTCAGAGCTCAGTCACACCTGCAGGTCAAGGCTGAAGGGATATGAGAGAACTTATTTTTATTCCTTGCTCGCCTGAAACCTGTTGGTCCTCCGCCTTTCCGAGATGCTAGCAGGAAGAGGGAATTACCTTTCTTCTCCTTCTTTTTGCTCTTTTACCTCAACATGACATGCAAGCTGCAAGCCACAGAGTTAGGTATCGCTAAGCGATGCTGTTCTTATCTTTGTCAGCTAAAGGCGAAAACCATGCTGGTGTACCATTCGTAATGTAGTGCCCGGACCCGCGCCTCACACTGAGCCCTGCTCAAATGTCCTACCTCGGCTTAGGCACAAGCCGAGAGAGAGCTGGGAAGGGGCAGGACATGAGTTACCAGCGCTCAGTTCTCTGTGCATGGAATGACCCAGCTGCAGGAAGGCGATTAATTAGCTTAATGCCAAACAGTGTTCTCTGTGCGCCAGGTAAATTAAGGTTGTAGCCTCCCCTTTGAAGTCTTGTTTTGGGTATTCGCGGCGATGACCGATGCAATGACTCCAGTTGTTGCTGGAGCTCAGGGGTGGCATGGGCTGCCCACCAACATCTGCTGCTTTCCTTCCCCGGATGAAATCACTGTGGCTGTTTAAATGTCTATGTCAGCAGACATACACGTGAGCATCCTGTTGGCAGATTCAGTGAGTTGGCATTTATTGTACAGTGTGTTTCAGTGTTTGTTTTTATACAAACATATAGAATAAAGCTAGCTGTGGAACTCAGATTTGAGGTGGAGCAGCAGCTTTCTGGAGCAGAGGTGGGACTTCCAGCTTTGCTTGAGAAGTGTTTGAATTGATTTGCCTGGTGGACTGTTACTAAAAACCACTACTTTCATAGGAAAAGACAGAGGTAGCACCAGCAGTCCAGACACTTCTCTCACAGCATGGTGCTCAATGCTAAAACACAGACCTTGGTTTATAACAACTCATTCAGAAGATTCAGAATAAAAGCAGATGATTATTAGACTTTGGGCAGAACAGGAGGGCTCGGGAAAGCTGAGTGAGATTCATCCAGCAATGAAAGACTGTTGGGGAGGTCACTGAGGGTGAAGACTTGTTGGATGACCTCAGCTTCTGTCAATCTGCATGGCTCAGCTGAACTTAGCGGAGCTTGGACAACTCACAGCACTGTGAGTCTGGCCCTCAGTCCAACTTTGGCACCAACTTTGAGCCTAGTGCCATGGGGAAGTCTTGTTGGAGTTAATTGAAAAGCGTATTTCCAGTGTGTGTGTTGGATCTGAGAGATTTCTAAGTGATGGAGCTCCTGTGTGAGCAGAACTGATGCCGCTGCTTTTTCCCCCTTTTCCAACAGAGGAGATGGCCACATACCTCCGTTATGTTCGGCGACTGGACTTCTTTGAGAGACCGGACTACGATTATTTACGAACCATCTTCACAGAGCTGTTTGAAAAGAAAGGCTACACCTTTGACTACGCCTATGACTGGGTCGGCAGGCCAATTGTGAGTTGTCCCTGCAAAATGCAGTGCCTTGCCTGCCAAGGGCTGCTTCCCCACCACCTGGCTCTTTGTTCCTGATAATCCCCACTAATGCCAGCGTGCTCAGGATCAAATAATTCGCTTCTGTTCTCTAGCTAACATGGGCTCAGCGTAGTGAGATGTCCTGACATTGTGTTCAGGGGGTTCTTGCAGTGCCTTGCAGTTTCCTGAAGCGGCAGAAGGCCCCTACCCACCTCTTTGGGCTTGCCCTGGTGGGGCTTTCAAACCTGATTTTCCTACTTGTGGCAGTGGATATGACTAGATTTAATTTCCTCTAGCTTAGCACAGGATTTGACACCAATATCTATAGACATCCGTCTTAAAGCAGGAGAATCATAGAATCATAGAATTGTTAGGGTTGGAAGGGACCTTAAAGATCATCTAGTTCCAACCCCCCTGCCATGGGCAGGGACATCTCCCACTAGATCAGGTTGCTCAGAGCCCCGTCCAGCCTGGCCTTAAAAACTTCCAGGGATGGGGCTTTCACCACCTCTCTGGGCAACCTGTTCCAGTGTCTCACCACCCTCATGGTGAAGAACTTCTTCCTAACATCCAATCTGAATTGACCCATCTCTAGTTTTAATCCATTCCCTCTGGTCCTACCATTACCTGACATCCTAAAAAGTCCCTTACCAGCTTTCTTGTAGGCCTCCTTAAGATACTGGTAGGCCACTATAAGGTCTCCTCGGAGCCTTCTTTTCTCCAGACTGAACAACCCCAACTCTCTCAGTCTGTCCTCATAGGAGAGGTGCTCCAGCCCTCTGATCATCCTCGTGGCCCTTCTCTGCACACGTTCCAGCACGTCCATATCTCTCTTGTAGTAGGGGCTCCAGAACTGGATGCAGTACTCCAGGTGGGGTCTCATGAGAGTGGAGTAGAGAGGCAGAATCACCTCCCTCAACCTGCTGGCCACGCTTTTCCTGATGCAGCCCAGGATACGATTGGCTTTCTGGGCTGCTAGTGCCCACTGACGGCTCATGTTGAGCCTCTCGTCCACCAGCACCCCCAAGTCCTTTTCTTCAGGGCTGCTCTCAAGCCAGTCACTGCCCAGCCTGTATCGGTGCTTGGGATTGCCCTGACAATGCTTGCTTTGTCAAGAGAGTTTCCATGAGAACATGCTTGCTACCTCAGTGCTGAGTGATGGAAGACCTGTATAATGGTCGAGTTTTCATCAAGAAGTAGGGGAGAACTAGGCAGGGCTCTGATGGATGCTTACTGAATAGTAACAGCAAACCAGTTCTGAGCTCAAAAGATCTTGGGGCTTACCCTACTTTGACGGCTGCACCGGCTCTTTATAGCACATGGCAAGGAAATGTAGGAGTAACCAAGCTCCATTTAGCAGTTCCATGACACCAGATGGACCATTATCGTGATCTCGTTGTGTCATTTCTGTTGTCAAAAGCCATTTATGCTCAGGAAGACCTTGGCCAAAAGATGTGTCATGGGAAAATCTGATAGAAAAGTCTAAAGCTCTTCAGCTGGCTGCCTGGCTGATCCGTGTCTGTGGAGCAGCCTGTCGCTTGCGTTTCATGTCCTTCTGCTGATGGCCTTCTTGCAAATGGCCACTCACCACACAGCGTCAATGGCAAAGCCATCTGTAAATCAACTGTCGCTGGTGCTAGATCAAATGTCTTCAGTGCTAAACTTGGTACCGTTGACAGTGATTTACCGTCCCAACTACATTTAGCATTACCAATGTTTACTGAGCCCAAAACAGTTCATAAGAAATCATTCCCTTTGTGAATCATGATTTTGCTCCTCATTTTTGTTTAATTACAAAGGCGATTGATAAAAAGCCCCTTGCAAGACAAGCATGCTATTGCTGACAACTGCAGTGGTTACCATGGAGATTTTGATGTTGTGAGCAGGGATTATGACTTTGGTGAGAATAGAGCAGATGAAGCTTTAATTTTAACACGTCCTGTTTCTGTGCAAGCGTGATTTTTAAAAGTGGCGAGACGATGAGATGAGGAAAACAAGTCTGTGTGTTTTCAGTTGTAATAGTCTTATGTGAGACACGTGAGGTGTGATCTGACACTGATACAGCTACCTAACTGTATCTTTTTAACTATTTTTTATACAAGGCATTTGGTGCTGGTGTCCAGCATCCAATCACATGTCCATCAAATCACGGGGATTTTATAGCCCTGGCTGTGATTTTCCTTGATTATTGTCAGTACCTTTGGGCAGTATTTTGATGTTTTCCTGCTTCTACCAGACAGGAACCAGCCTGACAAGTTAGGTTTGTGCATGCGTGTGTTGAGAGAGAGAGAACGGCATCTTCAGCATTGGCTTCATCCTAACGAATGCCTTGTTTTCCAGCCTACTCCGGTGGGATCTGTTCACGTAGATTCTGGGACGTCTGCAGTAACAAGAGACAGCCACGTCCATCGGGATCGGCCATCGCAGCAGGCGCTTCGCAATCAGGTGCGTTGCTCACAACTGCTTCGGCAGCGCCACGTTGTTTGGCACCTCTCTGAATTCCTCGTGGTCTGCAGAAGCAGAAAGCCTGTGCCGTTAGAGGTGGCCGGGGCTGATTCTTGCCTCGGTCATGGCAAGCACAATTCCTCCTTAATTTAGAGACTGTGATTTGACAGAATGTTGTCAAAGGAACAGGTTGCTGAAATACTGCCAGGCAGTGGAATTCCTCGGGATTGTGAACGAAGTGGAGTACAATTTGGAATGGGTCACTTTTCTGTAGTTTGTGGGTAAGCTGTTTAAGTCAACTGTCCAGCCTGGTCATCCCGCCTGACTTACCCTGGTCAACAACGTTCTTTTGGGTGCTTTTACTCATAGCTCACAGACCGTGGAGTAGATCACCAGTTGTGGCAATGGCAGCCCACCCCCAGGTGCCCTCTTCCCATGGACCGTGCGGCTGCAACAGGGATGTGCGTGTCCCGTGTACGCACAGTATCTCCTTCTCAGGGTGCCTGGTTCACGGCGTGGGGGTTGCAGAGCATTAAGGACTGCCAGGGTAGGGTGCGTCGGGGAGGCTGGGCATCGCGGTCCGGATGAACTGCCAGTTTCTGAATTTCCCCATTTTTTCCTTTGTAGTTGTAATGTTTTGTTGGTGTTGAGAGTTCGGATTTTCTGTGTTAACAGAACTGATGAGAAGTTCAGTAGATCTCCAACTGCCGGCTCCTAGCTAGAGCTGTTGGTGCTCTTACTTCCCAGTGAGTGGTTCTGGCTCGCTCTCTTCCTCTAACTGCTGTGTGCCCTTCTAGCTCCTCCTCCGCCCTCTCTGCTCCCACTCCGCTTGCGTGAGCTGGGGTTCACAGGTGCAGAATCGAGTGTGAGATGTAATAACCTGTTTGGGCTCAGCTTTCCTTCTTCCACGCAACTGGACTCTGAACGGTAGAGCCACTAATGTAGACTAGAATACAGCTAAAGCCATCAGCTGCCATCAGGATGAACACCCCTCATTAGAAGTGTTGCTTGTAGGAAGCTGGATGGTTTGAAGCACGCGTGCAGTGCTGCATTGATGCATGCTGATTCCTGTGGACTGGTTTGTGAGTACTAGTGAAATAATCTGCTTTAATATATTGCCTGATTAATGCATTAACCCCCCATTTTGGGGTGGCAGTCTCTAGTTGTCCGCTTTGACAACAGACCTTCGTGCTGTGTATGTATGAGGCATCTTGTTACCTTTAGCGGACAAAGACGCCTGGCTTCATTTTCAAGCATGTTAGTTCGCAAATTGTAGTAGGTAGCCCAAAGAAATCTGTCCTATTCCCAAAATATTATGCAGGCAGCCTTCAGTCCTGGTTCTTCCCAGACTCTCAGATAGTCTTGATGCTGTATTGCATGGCAGCTTTTGTCATTTATTTTTTTTACCTAACCATTACTCAGGATACTGAATTATTTATATTCCCAATATGCAAGGAAAATCAGTTTCTTCTCGCCAAAACATAAACAACTCTCTTCCAAGGGGTGTTCCTTTTAAGTGTTGAGCAAAAAGTTTCTCTAAAGAAAAAAGTAGAAAAAATAAATGTCTAGAACAGTGAACTGGAGCCATGGGTTTGGGTGAAGTGCCTGCCTTGATCTCCAGATTTAATTGCCTTATTTTTGTTCCCGGGTGTAATAACTGCAGATTCTCTTTTATATAAATTTGGTTCCCAGTAAAGATGCTGATGAGAGAGTGATCTCCTTTTTGTAGCCTTTTCCTCTAGAAGCAAAGATATTTACTATCTCCCGAAGACAGGTGAGCCCTGCCCCCTCTGTCTTGCCTTGCAATTTGGCAGCTGGTAGGAAGGTGATAAGTGTTAGGGGAAACTCGATCCTCTCAGGTTTCACAGGCATCACTTTCTCAGTGTCACCGCTTGCGTTGTGTTTTGGGCAGCTCAGCTCAAGCCTACTTCAAAAGCAGTTTATCACATACCTGACTGTAGAGCTAAAAGGGAAAAATCTGTCTCTTGTGGCCACTAGAGCCTTTCCTAGAAACTGCTTCCAGGCTCCTGGGCAGAAGGCTGCTTCTCCTAACACTGATGTGGCATGGTGCTACTTCATCGCCTGGGCTAGCCAGGCAACCTGATGGCACAGTGCTTTGGAAGAAGCAGCACTCAAGATCTGACTTCTACTAGCTTTTAAAACCTACATTTAAATTCTCCAGTCGTTCATAATCTTGTGACTTGCAGACATTGAAAAAATATTCCAAGGGAAGTGCTTCTCCCTTGAACGTCATCAAGTGCAGAAAGCGTAAGCAGCGTCTCAGGCCGGTGGGAAGAACATTTAACAGGACAAGCCTGGACAAGACCACCTCTAGGGAAATGCTGCCTGTGAACTGGATTTGGTGCCTGCTTGGAAGGAGGAGCAGCACCATGGGTCACTCCAGGAGGGAGTCAGAGGTCACATGCAAAGGGAATGATAGCAAATGTTTCAGGAAATGCCAGGAGACTTTGTTTCTTATTCTCCTACTTTTGCACGTGCTCCTGCTCTGGTTGAGTGACAATTTACTAGTTAGTGTTGAAGTTTATTCAAAGGTTTCTGAGTCTTTCTCCTGGGGGGAGCTGCTTGTGGTCTTTTTCTTTTCTTTTTCACAGTGACACTGAGCTCAGTGGCTTCTCTCTTGCTCATACCAGGGCTGGGGCTCATCGTCGGTGGCTGCAGGGAGTAACACAAAGTAGTGCTGGGGAAAGGCAGGGCCTGGGCACAACTCTTTGATTAGCTCCTTCAGCTTCACCGCTGAGAACCTGCTGTTTATTCGCTTGAGCCTCTTGTTTCCTGGCCAGGTCCATGGTTCAGCATCCCTCCTGCCAGCTGCGTGTGCTCTGGGGGGACTCTGCTGCTCTGCCCTCTCCTCTTTAAAATTTGTGCTTCAGCTTTGAAGCATTTGCTTAGATTTTTATATGGTGTCCAGGGAGACACCTTTTAAATGTCAGTCACTTCAGGCTTGACTACGTCCTCGTCTGTTGGCCTGAGGCCAGCGCAGATCTAGCTGTTCATCCTACGCTTCCAGGTCTTAGGAAGTGTTCCTCCAGCTGATCAGCTAGGTTTTGGTGTGCCGAGATCCTCCTGGCACCCAGGTAAATGCTGGATGTGTTGTCATCAAAGCTGGGCAACCCGTAAGGAACCTCACATGCAAGTGCAAAGTGGTTCTTCTAGTGAAACAAATAAAATTCTGATAATTTAATTGTGGAAAGTTTGCATCTGTTGGGGATAAAGAAGAAACTGTTAGCAAAAGTTTCTTATCTACTTTTCTGCAGAGAACCAAAAAGCCACCAAGCCTCCCTCCAGTCAAGCAGGTGTGGTGGATGTTTCCTTCTGCACCTCACAGGTGAATCAGTGTGTGGAACTGGCTTTTGGTGAAAGAAAATGTGGCTTTGTTTTATGTTGCAAATTTGAGTTAAAAAATAAGTATTTTAGGGAGGTCGAGCTTGTGTATCCAACCTTGCTGCCATGCCAGGTGCTCTGGTGTGTGTGACCTGACAGGCACAGTTGGACGTACAGTCAGTATGTTTATTTCTATTCTGAAACCCGTGGAAATGAAGCCGTGTAAAGAAATAACTTCCTGAATAGATCTGAGCTTTCTCTTCGTTTAGCAGCTAGAGGAGAAGAAATCCACTCCTGCAGTGGGTTACTACAGACACTGCTGAAGTAAAGTACGAGGTGCACTTGGTAAAGAGAAATTTTAGCCCAGCTAAAAGTTTAAATGCCTTGCTTTTTGCAAAAGAAACTAACTCACTAACAAACACCCTTCTGTTTCTTCCCCTCATTCACCTTTTGCCCTCTCTTCTGTTTCTCTCGTGCTTCTGAACCTACGAGCAGGCGTCATCAGATCGCCGAGGGGACTGGGAGATACAGCCAAGCCGGCAGACGAATACCTCGTACTTGACATCTCATTTGGCTGCAGATCGGCACGGAGGATCAGTACAGGTATCTCTTCCTCCTGGCATGTACAGCCTCGATGCGAGAATCTATTAAATCCCCTGAATTCTCCTCAACTTGCAGTAACATCACAGTCAGGAGAGTGATTTCACAGGCCAATTTGGTCCTGTCCCGTACATAACATTCAAGTCACGGTTTTGTGGGACCAAAGCTGTGATGGCCAACATCGTTGCTGTTACTGCTTCAACAAAGCTTTTCCTCTGAGAGCTATTTTGATCTCAGATTTGTCAAATTGAACACAGAAGGGAGTGTATGTTAAGCAGGTCTTGTCTATAAAGCACCCCTCTATCCCACAGAATCACAGAATGGTGGGGTTGGAAGGGACCTCTGGAGATCATCCAGTCCAACCCCTGCCAGAGAAGGTGACACAGGAACGTGTCCAGGCACGTTTGGAATGTCTCCAGAGACGGAGACTCCACCTCTCTGGGCAGCCTGTTCCAGTGCTCTGCCACCCTCACAGTAAAGAAGTTCCTCCTCATGTTTAGACAGAACTTCCTATGTTCAAGTTTGTGCCCGTTGCCTCTTGTCCTGTCACTGGGCATCACTTTGGGATCCCCAGTCCCCATCCTTGGGGATGCTCTTAGATAGTAAGAGGCAGCTGAAACAAGGTCTGTTGCGTATAAACCCCATAAATGTTAGGAAGATAGTTGAGCTGTTCCAGTTCAGGCTTGATAGGTGAGGCTCTGGTCAAATTCCTGCTGCGGAAGGTGGATAAGCAGAGGATGCGCAACAGTGCCAGGCAGCATTAAAGGTGCCACCACAGCTAAATTTTTAAATTCCTGAAAAGACTGTTTCTATTTATGAAACCTTACCTGCCTCTGGGTGACACTCAAGCTCGCTAAGGGAGTTTCTCGCTCTGCTGCCAGACTAAGATGGCTGCACGTGCTAGAGAGAAGATGGAAGAGTCGCTCAAGCAAACAAGAGCTGTCTAGTATTGCTGGCGAGGTGAACTCCTGGGCAGAGGTTTGCCTGCGAGAGCTGGCTCTAATGTCAGATACAGCACTTTGAGAATTGGCTCTGGTGAAACAGGGGTTAGTGCCTGGAGCGGGACAGAGCCAAGCAGAGGAGACGGGAAGTGCCGGGTGCCCCTAGGTGAAATGCAGATTAGGTTGAGATTTTTACTTATTGCCAATACTTGGCTGGATTCAATGATCTTTTGGCTTGATTAAGCCACGCTCCTTTTTTCATTTAAAGATATTTTACTGAGTAAAATGAAACTGAAAGAAACTGAAAGATAAGGAGGAACTACTGTATGTATAGCTCAGACCTGAGCAGACAGTAAACTGGAGAAGTGTTCAAGGTCAGGTTGGATGGGGCTTTAAGCACCCTCAAAGATGTACCTGCCCATGGCAGGGGTGTTGGACTAGATGATCTAGTCCAACAGTCTTCCAACCCAAACCATTCTATGAATTCAGCTCTCAGTAAGTACAGAGTAGGTGCTTTTATTCATATTTTTTTATGTAAGGGGAATAGTTTCCTTGCACAAAGCCAGCATGAGCTGTGTCTCCCCATGAAGAGTGCTCTGCCAGAGGAGCTGCAGCAATAAGGCAGTCCTAGTCTGAATTTGACTGGCAGGGTTGCCTACCTGAGCAGTTACAAGCTTGTATATGCCACCGTAAGCATTACAATTCTGCTTAACCTGCAGCCAAGAACAGGAAATCTTCTGCTGTCCATGGCTGCTGGGCTGCAGACTCTTAAATCGTTTCTCAGCAGATGCCCCGGCCCATGCTGAACCCTTGGGAGGTCAGTAGCTTCGGGTGGCCGTTTCCTTTAAGGCAACGGTTGAATTTGCCACATCAAAATGAAGTGGCAGCATGTAAAAATGAGGAGGAAAATCAGAGCCTTTTGTAAAATGAAGTTTAACAAGTAGCTGGAGAAAGTGTGGGAAGATCACTGGAAATAGCACAATTAAGTGCTAGCATTTTGCAGAGTTGTGTGGGAAGTGTGAGGGTCTGGAGAACCTGGGTGGGCCCATAGTGTGATGAGTCTGGGAAGGCGGGTGTGAAGAGAACCCAAGGGGTTGTCACTCCAGGAGAGCTCTGAGAACCAGATGAGCTGAGTCCTGACCTGTCTTGGCAGAGACTGGCCACCGCACTTGGTCTGCAGAAACAGCAGTTGCTGGTAGAACTTAAGTATTCAAAACAAACATGGATAGATGCATTTAATAGTGAGGGGACATCTGCTTCAGTGGCTTCCCTCCCTTCACCTCTGGTGATTAGGTCATCCAGAGCCACCAGGAATACTGGGTAGCACCTTGACACACACCCCCCATGGGAGACACCTCCTTTTACCTTATAGAAAGGCAAAGAGGTGGAGCAGGAGGGGAGCCATGTGTCGTTACAGCTTTGGAGCCAGGAGCAGCTCCAGGTGTTCACAGCAGGAGCCTGTCCTACCTTCCAGATGGAGTGCGGAAGGGCCGGCCAAACTTCGGTACCGTACAGGCTGCTTTGGTGGTGGTTGTGGCAATAGAGTAATGATGAACTATACAGAAAATTACGTGCTCTCCTGGCCAGTGCAGAGCTGCTGGCAGATGGGGATCTGGATGGTCATCCTTATAATGGAGATGCTGAAGTAAGCCATCATGTCAGCTTTGAAGCAAAAAGAGATGAGAGACCTTATCAATAGCTTTTGGGTGTCATTCCAGAAACTGGCTGTGTTTCCAGAAAAGGAGTGAGATTCTGGGGGCTCTGGAGTGACTTCTTCCCACGGCTCTGGCAGGCTCCGAGTCGCTCGCCTGTAAAAGTGTCAGGAGAAAACGATTAGCATAATAGAGTTTGTGTGTGTATATAGGGCTGTCGATTAGTCTTCACGCTAGTGGCTGCGCCTCCCAAAGTGGCGTAGCCTCCTAAGGACACAGGACCTGTGCTGGGTGCAGGAGTGTGAATTACTGAACACAGGAGCAGTCCCCTGCCTGTTGTTCTCATGAACCAGCTGGTTTCTCCACACCAGGCACATGATTCAAAGGCATTCAAGGAATCTGACAGCCTGCTAAGAGGGTGCAAAGAAACAGGAACAAACAGAAGTTATTCCGCAGATTTCCCATTCCCACAGCATCCCTTGTCCAGGCGAGTGGAGCCGCATCACGTGCAAGGGGGTGTTCCGTTAACAGGGCGTTCATTAACGGGGCATTTATTTGTGTTTCAGGTGGTTAGCTCAACCAACGGGGAGCTGAACGTGGACGACCCGACGGGGGCACACTCCAACGCTCCAATAACAGCGCAGGCAGAGGTGGAGGTGGTGGAGGAAGCTAAGTACGTTTGCTTTACAAACAGGCTTTCCACTGGTGCGGTCATTAATCCTCCTCCTGGGAAACGAGTGGGGATGTTTACCCGTGGTGAAGTACTCGATGCTCACGTCCCATGCCCTGTTCCTTGCTTATTGCTGCTTTTGTGCATGGTGCCTTCAGTGCTGCTGTTGCTGCTGCTTCTTTTCTACAGTTGTTGTGGCTGGAGAACGTAACTCTTACTCAGAGCATGTATTGCAAGATAGACAGTAGCAGAAATACCAGAATAATGTGAATTGATTTGAGGAATCCCGGTGAGTGTCCTCTGTTCCAAAAGGCGAACACACTGTACTCTCATGCTGAGAGTGTAGGAGTACTTGAGCACAGCTCAGTGAAGAGATTGTTGGTCGGAAACTTAATGCTTTATTTCTGGCTGCAAGAAGTGGATGCCAGGTATCCAGAACGGTCCTTGCAGGGACTCTTGCAGGTAGTTTTCTCTGGGAATTCTCTTGGTCCAGCCCAACAGAAGCTGAGTGAGAGAAACCTGAAGCAGCCCTCCTGCTTGTGGGGAAGAGCGCACTCCCTCCGAGCTGATCTTTCCTCTGTAGTTTGTGGTCACGAGTGAGAACTGATGTATGAAGTTGCTGCTTTGACTGTTTTGGCCTCCTTTGCACACGTGCTGCATCTGGCACCATCATGTCACCTTTTGCATGATCCTCAACGTGGGACCTTCTCACTGCCTCTGAACTAGAGCAGGACCCTGGCAGGTCACAGTGTAATCCCAGCACTCCCCGTGCGAGGGGTGAATAGCCCCCGGGGCTGCCTTTGAACTGGTCAGCGCTGTGACGTTGCCCAACTGCCTGGTTGTAATTTGACTGGATGACACTGGTGTCGCTTGTCCCATGTTATTTGTCTCAGCCTTTGTGGGAACCTGTTAGGAATGGCTTGTGGGAGGGTGAAGAGGAAAACTGGCAGGCATGAGAAAGGGTGTGCTGATGGACAAGGTCAGTCTGAAACCAGTGCTGGTTGTCCAGAAGGTCTTCTGCTGTCTATTCCTCTGTCCCTCGGGAAGCATTTGTGCGTGGTCTGGCTCACTGGTAGCTGGCCTGGGCGCGATCCTGGCAGCAGCGTGCCCGAGCAACAGATACACTTTCTGCTCCCAGCCGAAGGAGCGAGCCTGGGGTTTGGTGCAAGATCCTTATCAAGTACAGCAAGGTGGGGGCGATCTTCAGGTCCAACTTGCAGATTGGGCCATGCTCCTCTTAGATATGGGTAGTGTGGCCTGCAGAGGCCACCAGTTTGGTGTCACAGGCTCTGTCTCGGTCACACTGAAGTGGGTCCCCGCCAGGCACGTGGCTTGGGGTTGCTCCTAGGAAGGACGGGGCAAATTGCCACCCTTAACAGTCCTCGATACAGTAACCCAATGCAAGGAAGACCCAGCTTTTAAGATGGGAGCCCCTTCATCCTGTTTCTGCAGCACCTTGTTCAGCGAGGCCAGGGTCCAGAGCCCACACCCGTGTACAGCGGAGGTGTCAGGACAGGGGAAAGGGAGCGTGCAAGGGCCGTGCTGCCCAAGCCATGTCTCTTGACACGTGGAACTGTGTGGTCTCCCTCCAGCCCTTGTTTGTGTGGCCTCAAATGGGTTTTGGAGGTGCTGGGAAGCAGAGCACAGGCTGCTTTGCACTGACAGGTTTGGGGTATCTTGTAATTCCCAAGCGTAGTCCGCTTCATTCCTCTTGCCACAGGGAGGGCTGCCTTCATCTTGATGCCTTGCATCTGTGATCATAAATCCTCTCAGATATATGCGGAGGGAATGGGACCTTTGGATTCTGCTCTGCAGTAAAGTGGGCCAGAAGGAGCTAGAAGGAGCTGGAGGTGGGGCTCTGTGTTTTGAGACAAGATGCAATAGCAGAAAGGTCTTTCCCTGGCACTCCCGGCAGGCAGGGGAGCTGTGTAAATGCTTCTGCTTTGGGGTATGCTGGAGATAATAAGCTCCTGAAGGGTTTCGCTGAAGGGCAGGTTCCCAGGTGTAGATCCATGATGTGGCCCTTCTGCCGCTGGAGCTGCAGGGGACAAGAGCACATTCCTCTCCTGGTGGCCCTGAGCCCCTTTCTGATCCCACCCCAGATAAGAACCTCCTGGGGCCTTCATGGAAAATAGGGGATGTTTGTCAGAGACCTCAAAACCCTGGAGAAGGTGGCAGTTCTCAGCAGCGCCATGGCCAGGGCAGAGGTGGTATGAGGGCTGGGGGTGGGCGGTGGGCAGGCATGGTGTGTGTCTGCCAGTCTGCACTGCATGTTTGCATGGCTGCAGTGACATGCTTTCATCCCACCTCTGTGAACTAATTGCTCTTTCTTCCTTTCTGTGTTTTTTCTCTACACTCTCTGTAGCTGCCTGAAAATGCTCAACTTGTGGTGAGTCCCTCTCTCCAGTCCACATGCAAGGGGGAGCGGACCAGACTAGACTGGGGTTGGCAAAATCAAACCGACCAAACCCTAAAAAGGCACAAAGTCAAAGCCAACCCAGAGCTGTTTTAATGTTAGGACCGTGCTGAGGACCACATGCAATATTGGGGAGGGTGTGGGCTATGTCTGAGTGGCCGCATTAGGCTGAGCAATTTGGCTGATCTCTGAACTGGCGGATGCAAAAGATGGATTTTAATCCTTTTCTACTTGGCTTACCATCTCCCCCAAACTGTTACGTCCGTGAGCAGATGATGTCTAATGGAGTTGGGCAGAGTCGGGACCAGGCTTGCCGAGCATCTTGCAGGAATTCCTCACGCAGACGGTTACGAAGGGAAAACTCTGCGCTGGGTATTCCCAGCGAGGGGAGGGGGCCAGTCGCTTCCTCAGAGAGTTTCCTCTGGAGAAGCACAGGCCTGTATCATTAGAGGGAATGGAAAGATGTGTCCATGGAGTCCTCATTAGTGACAGAGCCCCAGCTAGAGCCCCTGCTTGGAGAGGGTGGGTGGGAGATGTCTCCTTTCCAAAAACCCTGCAGCTGACAGCCAAAGGCACAGGTGAACTGCCTTCTCCAGGAGAGAAAGGGCAGAAGGGTTGGGATTAGCATTGCTCCAAGCCCAGTTTAGGCACATGTGCGGTCTTATAAGGGTTTTGAAGCCTCAGCTGTAGTGTCCCGGCCTCAAGGTGTCCCATAGAGGTGTGCCCTCCCTCCCTTGCCCCTTGGGGAATCCATGTACCCAGTAAGCAGAGGACCAAGCGAAGTCTTGGATGAGGAGTTTATAGGGAGGGCTGATGGGTGGGAGTCACTATGGAGTGAGGTGACAAAGCCCGTGTGCAGCAAGGAATATCCTTGTTGGATGGGAGACTGACTGCCTCTGCCCTGCTCTCCATAGGCATTGCCTCCGGTACCTCTGGCATCTCTGGCTTCTCTGTATGTCATAGTCTGGGGCTGTTCTCTTGGGCATTGTCTGCATGCAGAGAGATCACGTTCTGTAATTGTCAGCCTGCCTTATTCTTTTATTTTGGTGTTTTGCCTCTGCCTGTCTGAACTGCCAGGACTTCCTTTCCTGAACCCTTCCCTGGACCTCTGAGTAACAGCCTAAAAAGACAGTCACAAGGGAAAACAGCCAGAAGTCAGTCAGCTCCCTTTGTTCGGTGCCCAAGGAAATGAGTGCTGCTCAGCCCTCTTCTTCCCTTACCCACTGCATGTGAAACCATAACTCGTGCATTTTCCATCCTCTCTCCCCATAACATCCCCCCCTTACTCACCATTGCCTAAGTCATGAAGGAAGGTGGCTGCTGTGGGAGAGAAATACTGTGACAGGTTAAAACAGGAGAGGGTGGCACATGGCCTGGGAGGAGAAAATGCAAGACCAGTTCCAGGGCAGGGGGGTGAGAGTGCCAGCCATGCGGAGGAGCTTGGGTTGGGCAGTGCTTCAGGCTGCAGGCTGCAAACGTCAGGCTGGGTGGGTAGTGATGGAGTTGTCACGGGTCGCTCCAAGTCCGTGTTCCTGCAAGGACAAGTGCTTTGCATTTTCTCTCAGCTCAGCTCCAAACTGAGCCTGTTTAGGAATCTAAAGACAAAGCAGGGACGTTGAACTTCCCCTGGCCATTAGTCTGTGCAGGCCAGAGGAACATGTGGTGGGAGGTGGCCCTCCTCTTGCTGTGGCTGTTTGAGCTCTCCATGTTGTAGGGGGTTTCGGTCTCCCCAGCAGATGGCCTGTGCTGGCAGGCTTCGCTCACGGGGGTGCGGTGGTCACCCATCACTTTCGCACCCCATAGAAAGGCTCGTGCATCCGGGGACAAGCACTTTCTGGGGTGCGAGTGAGAACAAATCTGTTCCTCCAGCTCTGAGAGGACAGAATTGTAATGCTGACATTTCAGAGTCACGAAGGACCCAACGGAAAATAATTCGGAGAAGTTGTTACAGTGTTTTTGTAAGTTGTTTGTCTGGCTGTTGGTAAAAGATTCTTGTAGGAAAAAATGGTCTTGGCATACTCACATCCGCTCTTGCTGCTTAGCCAGGCGTCCCTTCCACCAGCCTGAAATGGTGGTCCAGGCATCACCCAGGCTTCTCTGGAGATGGCTGTGATGGCAGGAGAAAGACACGTAGCTCAGGAGCAGAACTCGCACAGAACAAACACCTTTCTTCTGTGCAGGGTATTCCTGACAGTGGGCTAGAAAGGTAGATATGCCTTAAATGCCGAGTGACTCTGTAGGAAGCCAGCAGGACTAGAAAACCTGGGCAACTGCTTTCAGTGTGTCCCACAAGTGAAACCGCCGCTTGTCACGGTTCAGCTGCGATGGGCGTTTTTCTTCCCACCTCAGCCTCCACTATCCATCCTTCTTGCTTCCCCTAATCCCTGGGCGCTGCGTACCTCCCTTGCATCGGATAGGGGAAGAAGCAGGGGTTCTGCATATCGGCACTGAATGATTTATGCGGGGTGGAAGCTCTGGTTATTGTGAAAGGTTCAGTAAAGAAACCTGGTCGCTGAGCCGAGGTCTCTTTGGAACTTGTCTTTTTAGTGAACGGTGGTGAAAACCGTGTGTCTTGTAGCTGGGAAGAGCAGCCAGGGCTCACTGTCCCAGTCTGCTCCCTCCGGGGTTCAGACAGAGGGAGCGGAGCATCTGGATCCTTGTTTTCCCACCTTCCCAGATGGCTCTTTGTGTTCCTGCCCCAGTCACGGAGGGAGACAGCCTGGCTCGGTGCTCAGGGGGGCTGTGCCCTGCTGTCACCCACAGCCTTTGGGCAGTGGGATTTCCCCCCAGTGTGCAGCTGACTTGCCTTTGCTGCTCTGTCAGTCCGGGCCAGTGGTGCCAGCCATCCACCAGCATCTGCTGGCCTTTCCGACCGACGGCGGGTCTGTCTGGGCCTGGGGCCAGGCGCACGGAGGTGCTGTTGCATGTAGCTGAGCAGAGGGAAGCCCAGGGTGGTGGGGACCTTCCCGTGGTGCCAGGCGTGGGGCTAACTTGCCTTGTCCTTTGTGCCCCAGGTGCTGCTGCTTCTTTAAGAGGAAACGGAAGAAGACGGCTCAGCGTCACAAGTGACCGTGCCTCCTGGGCCTTGCAGGAACCACCGCGCCTGCAGCTCCTGCCCTGTCTCACTGGAAGGGGCTTCTCTTTAGGGGGGAGGAGGAGGCATAGGAGGAAGAGAGAAAAAAACAAAACAAAACAAAACAAAACAGAAAGTGACATTTTAAACCAAAAAAAGAAGAAAACGTTCCAAAACAAACCACTCTGGGGTGGATCTGGTGAATGGTCGCCCTCATTCACTCCAAGCCTGAAGCTCCTTTTGGGACCAGGACTGTGGCAGACTCAGGTCTTGGTTGACCTGGGAGGGGGGCTGGCTGGCTGACCCTCCTTCCCATTGTTTACGGTGAAGGCATCGTTCACGCAAACCTGAGGACTGTGCTTAGTTCCTGCTCACTTTCCTCCCCACCTCCCCTGCGCTCTCTGCTCCTCTGTCCTCCTCCCTCCTTAATTAAGCGAAGAAATACCATAGTAGGTTCGACTGGCTGTCGAGAGGGCAGGAGGACGCGGTGCGGGCAGGAGAGTTGCCTGGGAGAAGGGCCTGACTGCTGCAGCAGTAAGAGACAGGTTCCCTTTTCGGCTCCTTGGGAACAGTTACACTGTAATGTGCAAGCTGTGAGAAATTTGCAATCTACTGTTCCAGTTAGGTTTTTTTTCCGGCTCCCTTGACACCTCCCTCCTCTGACAGTAATAGAGCAATGTGGATTGTTTTAAAGAAGCTGACATCATTGCACTTTTTATTATTTTTAGCATTTACAGATGCACATTGTATCTGTGGATCTCTGCGCAGCCACGCGGTGCCAGCGCAGACAGACATTCAGCTGGGAAGATGGTGGGGTGCAAAGAATGCCCTGCAGTGGGGATGTCGATGACATCCCCACGACCCTCATGCCAGTCTGGGGTTCCCGACGCCTGTCTTGGGCCACGCGCTGAGGAAAGCATACTTGAATTTTCAGTCACCCTTCCTAGCTGCCGGTGAATGTCCCTACCATGGTTTCCTACACCGTGCCTGACCCAACCGGCCGGGAGACGCGAGGCTGTAGCCCAGTGTTGGCAGGAGGGAGCGGTGTCAGCTTTGCCAAGCCGGAGGAGTTTGCGCTGGCTTAAGAGGTAGATCTGGATTAAGGTGACGGGGAGGCAGCCATTTCCCAACAGCGTAGGCGTTTCTCGGTGTGGGCAACCAGGCAGCCTTCTCGAATCCCTCCAGTAGGGTGGTTGTGAACACATACCTTCTGCGAGAAAGCATTAGCAGGAGCGAAGCTTCCCCGGCAGGGGAGAGGATACTTCACTGCCTTAACACTGATTTCATCTCCAGATGAAGGTCAGATAGGTTTGACTGGAATAGCCTTCACATCCTCTCCGCAAGCATGGGTCTGGGGCACGTGGGACGCTATCGCAGCCTGCAGGAGAAGCCACAGTTCTCACACACCGCTTTTGAGCCAAACCAATAACTAGCAAAGGGCTTGGGGCGCTTTGCACACATGTTAAAAAAAAAAAAAAAAACAACAAAAAACTTGCATACTGCTGCAGCATTTCCAGACTCAAAGGAGGCTGAGGCTGCCCGGGGGTTACCGCAGACGTGGCAGGACTCTGGGAGAACTCAAGCAGCTTTTGGGGAGGTTCTGAATAGGTTCCTTGTACTTTGTCTTTCCACGTGTGACACCCGACCAGGCTGGGACTGTTCACTTGAGGGACTTCGCTTGTCATAAACTCGGGCCTGGGTCACCCCACATTCCCCAGACAGCATGAAGGGAGGAAGGGGAGAGACTAGATCTCATTATCTTTTATTCTTTTAATGACGATCTGCGTAGCTTGGAGTTCGTGCAGCGGCACTCAGGAGAGGGTCGGTTCCCCTGGCTGGGCAGAAGCGGGTGTAGGGTGCAGGAGATCATCCTGGGCAGGGAGCTTCTGGCCTTGCTCTTCCTGCATCCCCAAAGCAGGGAGACGCTGGTGTGGTCTCGCTTCCTTGCCGGGATTCCCGCAGGGCGTCTCTTCGCCATTCTCCGCTGCGTTCTCTCCATGCCTTATCCCAGTGAGCGCGGCTGGGAGGTGCGGAGCTATTCACTCGCATGCCCACCGGGAGATGTGTGCACCCCCCTTCTCCTTCTGCAAAGCGCTTTCCTCCAGCTGTGCCGTGGGCCAGGGCAGGAAGGGGACCGCTCACCTTCGCCCTCTCATCCCCTCCTGCCAGAGCAAGGACCAGGACCGTGGCCACGTTCCACACATCTCTTTCCGAACTCCTCCGCTGCCAGTGGCCCCCAGGAGCCTGGTGTCTCTGGTACAGGCGTTCCCCTCTCCGCTGTAGGAAACCATGGTTTGGCGTCTTGGGAGGGGGGAAAGGGGCACAAGCGCTCCCTGGGGAGCCGTCCTGCCCACTGCAGATGGAGCCGGGCCCTGAGACACTTCTGTTGCTGCCCTCCTAAGCCCCACTAAGTGCCTGTCACCAGAACTCGATTCCTTCTGCATCTCCTGCCATGTTTGGTCATTCCTCACTGCCTCCGGTCAAGGAGCAGCTTGTAGTTGCAGCATATGTAAGTGTTTGCAGGGTAAGGGAGGGCGGGGGGGAAAAGGGGCCATCTCAACAGTTTTTGTTCTTAATTTTTTTTTTGTTTTTTTTTTTAAAGTGAATGTATTTGATTGTTTAGAAACTTTCCTGACCTTGTTTTTAAGTGGGTCGGTTTGAAAGGTATTTCACCGTGACCCACTACCGCTTCTCTCTGGAGATACGATGTTCTTTTAATCCTACGATGATGTGTTTGTAGGGGAGGACTGTCCCCCCACGGCATGCTGGTAATGCTCACTTGTACCAAGCCCTCTTGCACTATAGTCGTACGTTGGACTCTTCAAAAGGGCAAAAATGTGGGGTGGGTTTTTTTTTAAAAAAAAAAAAAAAGGAAAATAAAGCAGGTTAACAGCAAGTCCTGTGCTTGAGGAAACCGCTGTCCCCAGGGAGCTCGGAGGTGACTAGGAGACACAATCCAGACTGAGCCAGCCATGCTGTGGTAGGAAGCAGGGCATTAAGCCTACCTGGGCAAACTCTCCTCTCCTCACCAGAAGTTTGTTAGCAGCCGGGAGACGCGGGGGTGCGAGGGGAGGGCTCTCGGGCCCACGCGGCGCGGGGCACCTGGCACTGTGCTGGCCTCCCCAGTGTAGCTCTCCCACGGTGTGGCCCACCAACGTTGCGATGCAGTCTTCTGAGGTATCAAGTGAGATGATTATTTTTTTTTTTTCAATAAAACATTGCACTGCTGCATTGTTCTCCATGAATAGATGTATTTATTACCTCCTCCTGACCACATCGCTTGTATTTTCTTTTCCTTTACTTCAGTCGGGCTGGGCTGGTAGCCGCCTTCTTCTCTGAGAAGCTCTGAGCCCTCCTTTGAGAGGACGGTGCATGGTGTGGGAACTTAACTTACAGGACCTTCTCACCACTTTGTGCTTTACAGCCATGGACGGTTCAGCCCCACAGAGCTTGGCTGTGGCACGGTGGCACCAATTTCTCTTCTCCCTGTACTTGTACATCCCCACTTCAAGCATTGTGGGGAGCAGAATGGCCCAAACCATTAGTTACTTGGAACACAAAGATGTGAACCACCCCAAAACCTGCTGTTGAGTGGTCCCCGTGTCTCTGGAATAGATCTGCAGGCAGCAAGCATACCTTCCCCAAGTGGAAGGGCACAGCGAGGGGCTTCAGCTCCAGATGAATCCCTCGGCACATGCCATGCTGGCAGCTGTGCCGGCGGAGGAAGGTGGCAGTGACCCAGTGACCCAACCATTGCAGCCTCGAGTGCCAGCTCCCTGTGTCTCTGCCCACTCCTCAGGCTCTTGTGTAGAAAGGTGCAGCACTGTGCCGCTTCCATGGAATCAACCACCAGGATTGCCAGGTTTTCCAGTGTGCAAATAGCTGCTGGTTATTTGTTCCCAGTACAGAGAAAAGCATTAAAGATATTAGCCAAACATACCATCTTATAAAAGCAGCTTTCACTGTATCTAGACAGGGAGAGCACCTGCAGCACAGCTCCTGCTCTTAGAAACTGCTTCACACTGGGATCTTTGTCAGGACACTTTTTCTCCTTGCATTTCCCAGCCTTAAACACAATATTTTTAGCATGAACTTTCATTTCCTGTTCCCAAAAATTAGTCTTGGGACACTTGTGCTCTGAGAAGACCAACCTCAACCTTTCTTTCCCTGGCCCTTGGGAACATGGATCTCCAGCAAGCAGTTTCTTTAAAGGTGTCTATGCTAGGCGATTAGCACTGACCCTCATCTATTTGAGTAGACATGAGAAAAAAAATAGGTAATTCCCATGTGTTCAACAACTCCAGTGTCTGTGAATGAGTGTGCTAAGCTAGACATACTGTGTCCAGTTTTGGGCCCCTCACCACAAAAAATACATTGAGGGGCTGAAGCGTGTCTGAAGGGCAACGGAGCTGGTGAGGGGTCTGGAGCACAAGTCTTGTGAGGAGCGGCTGAGGAAGCTGGGGGTGTTCAGCCTGGAGAAAAGGAGGCTGAGCGGAGACCTTCTCGCTCTCTACAGCTCCCTGAAAGGAGGGTGTAGCCAGGGGGACCAGTCTCTGCTCCCAACAGGCGATGGCACAAGAGGAAACGGCCTCAAGTTGCACCAGGGGAGGTTTAGACTGGATATTAGGAAAAAATTCTTCACCGAAAGGGTTATCAAGCATTGGAATGGGCTGCCTAGGGAAGTGGTGGAATCACCATCCCTGGAGCTATTTAAAAACTGGGCAGACGTGGTGCTGAGGGACTTGGGTTAGTGGTGGTTTGGGCAGTGTTGGGTTGATGGCTGGACTCGATAAAGGTCCCTTCCGACCTCAACAATTCCATGATGGGCACCTGCAATGCTGCAAACACTTCTGTGTGCCACTTTCAGCCTGGCCACAGCTGGTATTTCAGAGAAATCTGTGCCTCTGATGAAGGCCGTTCTCCTCTCTCACCCCTTTCTTTAAGTCTATCACACAGTCTCGCCCAGCTCTTCAGTCTTGCCCAGGGAAAGGCGGGGGGGGGGGGGGGGGGGGGGGGGGGGGGGATGCAGTCACAAAGGCCCCTCTGCCGCTGTGCCCTCAGGCCAAGGCTCCATCTTTGCAGCGGAGGGGGGGGGAGCTGCAGGAAGGGCAAAGGTCGCACCCTCCTGCTGCCAGGCCCGGAGCTGCGAAGGGCCCTAGAGGCGGCGAAGGGCCCTAGAGGCGGCAAAGGGCCCTGGGGGCGCCGAGCTGTCATTTACTGTGTCCGTTTAACGTCCCCCCCCGGCCCGGGCTGTCCCTGTTTTGCCGCTGCGGACACGGACCCCCCGCCGCCCCCCGCCTCCGGCGCGCACCCCCTCAGCGCCCCCAACGGCCGCCGCGCGCGCCTACCCACCCCCTCGCAGGCCGCCGCCCGCGCCCATTGGCCGGCCCCGCCCTCGCGGCCCCGCCCCGCCTCCTCCGCAGCGGCCAATCAGCGCGCCGCCCCGCTCCTGATTGGCCCGCGCCGCGGCTGCCGAGCGAGGGGCAACGTGGCACCCGCCCGGCGGCTCGCAGCGGCGCCGCCCCCTCGACACCCACCCCCTCGACACCCACCCCCGGATCCCCCCCTTTTCCCCGCGGGCGTTGGTCGCGCCCGGGCGGCTGGAGCGGGCGGGCGGGGCGGGCGGCGGGCGCGTACCACTGCGCAGCGGGGGCGGGGGGGCGCGGCCGGATGCAGGCGGCGCGGCGGGCGCTGTGGCCGGGCTGCGAGCGGCGCAGGATGAAGGTGCTGGTGGCGGCGGCGGCGCTGGGCGCTGCCTTCCTGCTCCTGCTGCCCGCCGCCTCGCGGGCCGACGAGCGCAAGAAGGGGCCCAAGGTCACCGCCAAGGTCGGCGGGGAAGGGCCTGGGCGGGACCGGCTGAGGCGGGGGAGGCCCGGGGAGAGCGGGCCCGGCTGGGCCTGGGGGGAGGCCTGGGACTGGGGGAGGCCTGGGGTGAGGGGTCCTGAGGTGGGGCGGGGCCGGATGGGTTGGGGAAGGCTTGGGATGAAAGGGGCCCGGATGGACGGGGGGACACAAAGGAGACCTGGGGTGAGGGGGGCATGGGGCGATGGAGGCCTGGGGTGAGGGGCCCTGAGGTGAGGGCGGGGAGGGGGGGAATGGGCCCTGGGATGAGAGGGACCCGGATGGCGGGGGACACAAAGAAGACCTGAGAGGAGGGAAGCCTCGGGTGAGGGGGGCATGGATGGATTGGGGGGGGGGGCATGGATGAGAGGGGCCCAGATGGGGGGTGGGGACAAAGGAGACCTGAGGGGAGGGAAGCCTGGGGTGAGGGGGGCCTGGGGCGATGGAGGCCTGCGGTGAAAGAGGCCCGGATGGTGTGGAGGAGGCCTGGGATGAGGGGGGACCTGGAATTGGGGGAGGCCTGGGGTGAGGGAGACCCAGCTGGGGTCGGGGGGAGCTGAGGTGGGGAGGGCCCAGATGGGGTTGGGGGCCTGGGGTGAAGGAGGCTTGGGGTGAGGGGGGCCCAGCTTGGGGTGGGGGGGCTGGGGTGAGGGGGCCCTTGAGGAGAGGGGGGCCCAGATTGGGAGGGGGGTTTGGGTCAGAGGGAGGTCTGGGGTGAGAGGGTCCTGAGGTGAGGGGAGACCCAACCTGGGGGGGGGGGGTGGTTCTGGGGCAAGGGGGGCCTGGATGGGGTGGGGGGTGCTGGGGTGAGAGGGTCCTGAGGTGAGGGGAGACCCAACCTGGGGGAGGGGGGGGTGCTGGGGTGAGAGGGTCCTGAGGTGAGGGGAGCCGGATGGGGTGGGGGATGCCTGAGGTGAGGCAGACCCAGGTGGGGTGGGGGGTCTGGGGTAAAGGAGGCCTGGGGTGAGGGGGACCCATCTGAGGTGAGAGAGGCCTGGGCTGAAAGAGGCCCAGATGGGGTGAGGGGGACACGGATGGGGGTGGGGGGGTGAGGGGCTGGGCGGGGGAAGGCCCAGTGAGTTTAGGCCTGGTGAGTCAGTCTCGGGGGTGTGTTGGCCCTGCAAGGTGAGGCTGGCTCTGCTGATGGCCCCCTCCAGCTTACCTCCACCCCCACCCCTCCAAGGTATTCTTCGACCTGCGGATCGGCGAGGAGGATGTGGGCCGTGTCGTTATCGGGCTCTTTGGCAAGACCGTGCCCAAGACGGTGGAGAACTTTGTGGCGTTGGCCACCGGAGAGGTGAGGGGCTGGCGGCTGCCTGGCTGGGCCTCACCCGGCCCCCTGGGACAGAGGCAGCTCATCTGTCCCTTTGCCTCATTCCGTTTTCTCTCACCCCACCCCCAGAAAGGATTCGGCTTCAAGGGCAGCAAGTTCCACCGTGTGATCAAGGACTTCATGATCCAGGGAGGAGACTTCACCCGTGGAGATGGCACTGGAGGTAATTTGTCCCACACTACCCCAGGGATCCAGCCACTGTCTTGAAGGGAGACAGCAGCCACGCTCCCAACCCACTGCCCAGCTTCCCCCTGGGGACCAGTGTGGAGCTGGAACTCAGTACCACAGTGGGGACGAGTGGGCACACAGCTCATAGAGACCTGGCCTCGAAGCAGAGCTCGGTGCTGGGGTGGGACGGGCGCAGTGAGAATTCTGAATGTTACCCATGTAGCTGTGTCCTCTGCCCCAGGAGGACCTGGAGCTCCTCACTGAGAAAACTTCCCTCTGCAGCAGCTGGTGCCTCTGTCGGGCGTCCTGGCTGCCACGACACATTTAGTCCGGTAGCAGCAGAGTTCAAACCTTCCGCCACCACTTAGCAAACATTAGCAGTGTTGATGATGTCAGTATTCGGGCTTGTAAGCTCTTATTAGGTCTGCTCCCCTGCAGCCTCCTGCTCCAGTCCCTTGGGGGCGTGATCCCTCCTGCCCAGCTCGTGGGGTGCTTTTCGCTCCCTCCGGTAGCAGGTAGCTCATGGTTCCCTGCAGCCCTGTGGGGCTGGTGGTTAGTCCACTCTCTAGATGCACTCACTCACCCCACCCAGCCTGTGGAGACAGCCGCCATCATCACCCCTACCCTGATGCTTTCCCATGAGAGCAACACAGCCTTTTTTTTTTTTCCTCTCCCTAGGAAAAAGTATCTATGGGGACCGCTTCCCCGATGAGAACTTCAAGCTGAAGCACTACGGCCCCGGCTGGGTGAGCATGGCCAATGCCGGCAAGGACACCAACGGCTCCCAGTTCTTCATCACCACAGTGAAGACGCCGTGGCTGGACGGCAAGCACGTGGTGTTCGGCAAAGTGCTGGAGGGCATGGTAAGGGGGTGATCAATTAACGAGGGAGAGCGGGACAGGGCAGGTGCTGTCCAGGGGGGCTGGCAGGGGGCAGAGCGCTGTGGAGGATGGTCTGGGAGGTGCTTTCTGGGACAGGGATTGCGCTGAGCTGGTTCTGCCCGTGCCCCACGTTGCCCCGCACTCACACCTCTGCTGTCCCCAGGACGTGGTGAGGAAGGTGGAGAACACCAAGACAGACAGCCGGGACAAGCCCCTGAAGGACGTCGCCATTGCCGACTGCGGCACCATGGCAGTGGAGAAGCCATTCGCTATCACCAAAGAGTAATCCACCCTCCGGGCTCCGCGACACGGCAAGGGGCCCGGCTGCGAAGGGCTGCAGGCCTGGGGCTGCCCCGCTCCCCCCCGTGCATTCCCTGCTGTCCCCAGGGCGGGTGAGCAGCAGCAGAGCCACTGTGCCCCACTGCCTGGCCTCCCCTGGCACCCTGCCGCCTTCCAGCGGGCAGGATGGGGCATTGGCTCCTCTTCCCATCACTTTTGTAAGAAGCACATGCACCAATAAATGTGACCAATGTGTTTTTTAAAGGGTCGCTTCTCTTCTGCTCTCAGAGGGGGCCAGGTCACAGCATCACCCGGCCCTCACACCCCCTTACAGGTTTTGTCAAGCTGAGAGGGGCAATTTGCTTTGTGCAATTACAGAGCACAATAATCTTTTGCCAGTCAAGCCAGAGTGATTTATTGCACCGAAGTCTGGACGCTGAGGGCTTTTTCCGGCATGGTTCAGCCTCGAGGGCTCCTACCGCAACCCCAAACCAGCCGGCAGAGCTCCCGCTCTCCCAACAGAGGCACTGTGAGTGGCAGTGGGCAAGCAGCGCTGGCCTGGAGACCAGCTGTGCCCCCCACCCTGCCCCTTGGCTTCTCCCACCCGTTTTTCCTGCCCCATCCCAGCTCCAGCTGCTGCACGGAGGTTGTTTTTACCGCAGGGCTCCTTCCCGCTGCTGCCCTGGGCGCTGGGTGGGCGCTCAGGACCCTGGTGGGCTGGGGGCTCAAGGTGCTGCCTGGTGGGGGCCGCAGCTCAGGGGGACATAGAGGCCCTGCAGGACCCCCCTGAGGACAGTGTCGGGGAGCAGGTCTGCAAGGAAAAGGGGGAGCTGGAGTGCTTTTGTTTCCCTCCCAGGCCCCATTAGTGGAAAAACACGTTTTGGGGGCTCTTGGGGACCAGCACCCACAGGGCCGCTCCTTACCAGTGCCTGGTGGCTGCGCGTAGGGGTCAGTGCAGAAGCCAACAACGGGCCGCTGGGAGGGCAAGGGGCAGGTGCTGCCATGGGAGAGGGGACATCGGCATCCAGAGTCACCCGGCTGCGTGCCAGCCCCCTCCCAGTCCCCATCGTCCCCAGCCCAGTGTCTTGGGGTGCTGCACACGGGTGAGGGGCGGGACATCATGCCAGATGATAGATAAACTCATCTACTCACGGGGGGCTGGTGGCCTTGGAGTCCTGCTGGCAACGCCGTACTTTGAGGAAGTCCAGAACGTCCTGGGGCAGCTCCTTGTTGTGGTACAGGACACCCTGCCGTGCACCGGGGGGGGTCAGCACCTCAAAAAACTTACCCCCAAAGGCAGAGCCAGCCGGTGCCTTACCCGTATGTAGAGCTCCAGGCCCTGCCGGCGCTGCTCCAGCACTTTGGGCATCCAGTTGGGGACACGGCGCGGGGGGAAGTCGGGGACCTTGCAGGTCTTCTTGATCTAAGGTAGAGCATGGGGTGACACCACGGACCATGGAGGAGGAGGAGGAAGCTGGTCCCCCCTGGTGCTGGGGAGCTGGTGTCCCCTATGCATGTCCCCCCCCTTCCCGTGGTGCCGGGGGGTCTCACCCGCTTGTGCAGCGCCTGGAACTCGCTGTAGCGCTTCGCCACCGTATGCCGCCGGCCATTGCACAGCACCTCCACCCTGAACACCTGCGCAGCGGGTCAGCCATCACGGCCTCCACACACACCCCCCCGCCACACACACACACCCCCCCCCACCCCCTGGGGCAGTAGGGGGCACCCCAGGGCAGGCAGGGATCCCTGGGGACACTCAGGAACCCTGCAGGTGGGGGCACGCACCCCCTCCCAGGGGACAAGTGGGGACACCCAGGAGCAGACAGGGGCTCGCTGCCACTACCAAGGGCAAGTGAGGGTTCCCCCCAAGCCAGGGACATCCCCTACCTTTCAAGGCTAGAGGGTCTCCAAGGCAGGGACCTCCACTCCTGGTGGCACAAGGGGATCTCTGGGACAGGGACACTCTCCCCCACATCAAGGGCACAGGGTCCCCTCCAGCAAGGACCCATGGTGGGTGGGGGAGAGGGAGGGCAGTTTGGGACTTCCACCCTCAGGTAGGGAAGGACTCTGGGGACAGCTGGGGACATCCACCCTCCTGAGAAAAGTGGGACCACCCATCCCGGTGGCAGACAGGGATTGTTATCTCCAAGGGCAGAATGGGACACCCACCTAACCCCTTGGGCCAGAGGGGACCCCATGGGCCAGGGACCCCCCCCCCCCCCCACCCCCCCCCCCCCCCCCCCCCCCCCCACCCCAACCCCATTTCAGGGGAAGAGAGCGCTCTCGCAAGTACCCTCTGGGGACCTGTACCCTGGGGATGGGGGTGATACCCACCCGTCCCAGTGCAGACAGTGGTATGTGGGGGCAGGACACGGGGGAGATGGGACAGACAGAGACCTCCTACCCCGGGATGGGTGGAGACATCCCCACCTCCCACCACCCCCCTGGGCAGATGGGATCCCCAGGAGCTGGCAGGACACCCCCTCCCCGGAACATATAGGACCCCCACTCTGGGGTTTTGGGGGGGCAAGTAGAGCCCTCCAACCCGTGGGGCACCCTGGGGATGACAAGGACCCCCAGGGACAGAGGGGAGCCCTCCTGGCCAGGGACAATCCCTCCCACCCCTTTCAAGGGTAGAGTCCCCCCACCCCTCTCTGGGCAGGGACTGTCACTCCTGGGGCACGTGGGGACACCCGGGGCAGGGGGGAATTTGGGGACATCCCATTCCCAGGGCAGATGAGGACACACAGACCCATGGGGCAGAGGGGGGTACGCGAGGACAGACAGGACCATGCCGCCCCCGCTCCCTGGGGCCAGAGGGGACCCCTGGGCCAGGGAAACATCCCCCACCCCGGCACTTCAAGGGTAGAGGGATTCCCAGGCTGTGACCGCTAGGTGCAGGCAGGGACCTCCAACCCCCACCCCGGGTAGCACAGGGACCTCCTGCCCTCTGACAGATGGGGGCACCCAGGCCCGACAGGGACCCCTGGGGGCAGATGGGACCCCAGGGAGATGGGACAGAGGCCCCCCCACCCCCGAGGACAGGAGGAAACACCACCACCATCCCCCAACAACCACCACCCCCCCTAGTCTCGGGCAGGTGGGGACACCCCGGGGCAGGCAGGGACCTCCCCCCCCAACCCACTGGGGCCAGAGGGGACACCCGGGCCAAGGCCCCCCCCACCCTCCCGTCCCCTCCCCCCCCCCCCCCATTAAAGGTAGAGGAGTGTCCCTGCCGGCAGAGACCCCGGGGGTCAGGCAGGGACCGGCACCACCCAAGAAAGATGGTGGCACCCTGGGGCAGACCAGGACACCCCTACTCTGCTGGGGCCAGAGGGGACCCCCCCAGGGTAGAGGAACACCCCCATTTTCAAGGGCAGGGTGCCCCCGGCAGGGACCATGCACCCCTGCAGGGCAGATGCAGGGTCCCCTGGGACGCTTGGGGACCTCCAACCCCTGGGGCAGAGGGAGACACCCTCCCTCCTGGGCAGCTGGGGACCCCCGGGGGTAGTCATGGGCCTCCACCCCCCCAGAGCAGACAGGGACCTCCAGCCCCTGGGGCAGGTCGGGGCACCCCCAGGCAGGGACCCCTGGGGACAGGCAGTGACCTCCAACCGCTTGGGAAAAGTGGGACCACCATCGCCACCCCCTCCCCAGGGCAGGCAGGGACCGTCACACCCCCCCCCCCCCCCCCCCCCCCCCCCCCCCCCCCCCCCCCCAGAGCAGATGGGGGCACCCTGGGGCAGGCGGGAGCCAGGGGACCCCCTCAGAGCCGGGGGGGGGGGTCCCCGGGACAGGGACCCTCCCTTCCTGTTTCAAGGGCAGAGGGTGGCCCTGGCAGGGACCCGTGTCTGGCAGAAACCTCTTCCCCCTGGGGCATGTGGGGACCCACCCGGGGACACTTGGGGACTTCCGACCCCTGGGGCAGAGGGAGACACACACACACACACCCCGGGGGAACCGGGGACCTCCAATGCCCAGGGCAGGTGGGGGCACCCCGGGGCAGGCAGGGACCCCTCCAAACCCCCGGAGCCAGAGGGGACCCTCGGAGCAGTGACACCACCCCCCCCCGCCAGGGACCCCCGGGGACGCTTGGGTACCTCCACCCCCCGGGGCAGAGGGAAACACACACACGCTGCAGGTGGGGACCCCTTGGGGACAGCGAAACCTCCTCCCTCGGCTGCACAGACCCCCCGCGGCCCGCGGACGCCCCTCACCGTGTGCGCCGTGTCGGGGCTGCGCGGGGGCTCTGCCGCCGGGATGGAGACGGCGATCATGCTGCCAGCCCGACACCGCCCGGCCGCGGGGGGGCCGCGCCGCTGTCACCTCCGGCAGCCGGGACAGCCCCGGCCACCGCGGGGTGACACGGGGGACCCTGGGAGCCCCCAGGGAGGGGTCCTGCAGCCCCAAATCCAAACCCGGCGCTGTTGAAGGGGGGATCGCGGGGTGGGGGGGGGGGGGGGTGGTGGTGGTGTCAGTGCCGGGAGGTCCCGCAGGGATCCGGCGCGACAGGGACAAGGGGAAAGGAAAGTGGGAAGTCAGCACAAGCTGCCTTTTCCCTTTTTGTTTCTTTTTAAAAAAAGGGGGTATCGGTTTTGATGAAATCCCCAGCTGGGTTGAAGGGGCACAAGCTGCCCCTTGGCCATGGGGGACAGGAGCATCCCAGCCCCCAGAAGCCCCACGCTGGCTTCTGGGGGCCAGGTCCCCCCCCTAAAAACACCCACGCCAGCCACCACGCTGAGCTCAGACCCTAAAAACAGCCACCCCTGGCTCCTGGTGGGAGCAGGGCAGGAAGCCAAGGCTTAATCAGGAGCCAGGACAGGTGGCTGGGGCAGTGCCCAAGGTCACCCCTGTCCCCAGTCACAACAAGGCAGGAGGCTGCACTGCCTCCCTCCCCAGCAGCAGGATGCAGCCGTTACCCCCCCACCCCAGCACCAGACAGAGCCTGTTTGCCCTGACAGAAGTTTTATTACAGAATTTTAATGGCACTGCAGGAATAAGATAGTCATTAGAGCCCTAAAACCCAGCCTGAAAAATATACATTTTACATTTATCGTTAACCCCCTGCTGCAGGTCTGGTCTCAAAGCAGGAAACTAGTTTCTCTTCAGTAAGAAAATATATGTTGCTAAATGAAAAATATACAGTTAGAAGAGTTACTGGCTTGCAAAGCTGCTTGTCTGGGGGTTAAACCTCTACCAGCTCCAGAGTGTGTAACTAGGGTTGGTTCACGTGTAAAAGAGGAAGAGGTATAGTGTATATATAAAAAAAAAAAAACAAAACAAAACAAGGCAAAGTTCAGGTACGCTCATTTGCTCAGTCCAATTAAGAAATGGCCTTGGCTTCGGGTAGGAACGCTTCCCAGTACTTCACCAGCTGCGGAGAGAGGGAGGGAGTCAGGAGCCCACGGGCCCTTCGCCAGCACCGTTCAAGCCCAGAGCAAGCATTTTGGGAGGGGGTAAAAACCCTTTCAAAGGGCACAGCCCCCCCCAAACAGGCATCAAGGGGGACGCAGCGCTTATATTTTTGCCCTGCTCGAGCAGGCAGGGGTTCATCCCTCCCCACACCTGGGGAGAAGGATGTACCCAGGGTGGAGGGGGCACAAGCTCGGAGGGCAGCTCACCTGTTGCTGAGAGTTTAATAACGTCTCAAGGTATTTAGTGACATGGTTTCTGAAGTCCTTGGATTTCTCTTTCTGCAAGAGATGGGGGCAGGAGTCAGTACAAGGCCCAACAAACCACCAAAACCCTCCAGCTTTTTAGGGGGAGGAAAGAAAAACCACCGGGATTTTCCTGTTCCTCCTGGAGCCCCATGAACAGACCAGTGGAAGAGCCCAAGATGCTGAGGATGAAGCTCATCTCCAGCCCCAGCCTGACGGCTCAGAGGATCTTTGCCCTCCCACCTGCCTTTTAATGGATGCCCTTCTCTGCATAGAAGCCACCTCCGAGCCAAAAAACATCAGCTCTGCCTGCAGCAGCTATGCCCCAACTCACACGTGCCCGGATTTACAAATATTGGCAGCTGCTGTCCCGGGAGCGGGATCAGGAGCCCCTCGGCTACCCCAGGCTGGTGTTCCTAGCCAAGGCACATCAAGGCCAACCAGCCTTGCACGCGGAGGGCTGAGCCAAACGTACCTCAAACCGTATCACTTCCTTGCGGATGACGGCAGAAATCCGTTCAAAGTCCCTTTCGTACTGTGTCACACGAGACTCCCACTGCGGAGAAAGGAACCGCGCTGTTTCCAGGGGAGGGGAAGTGGAGAAGCTCTCGCTCCCCGCTCCAAGTGCTTTCGGAGCCACTACTGTTCACGTGAAAGGCGCCGCCGGAGCAAAGCCTGTCATTTCTGGTCCTTGCCGCCACAGCAAGCTGCATCCCCTGCTTGCTGCAAGCTCAGCAAGGAAGCCACGGGAGGTCGGACCGCAAGCTGCCCCTCCTGTGGCTTCCCACAGGGCTTGCTCAAGGCTGGCTTGGTGCCAGCCTGGCAACAGATACCTGTCCCTTCAGCTCAGCATGTCCCCTTCCCACTGCTTCGCAGCAGAGCGCGGAGGAAAGGAGCCGAGCAGAGGCCCCGGCCCTCCTCATTCCCTACCTCTGAGATCTCCTCTTTAGCCTGCTGCAGCTTGTCGGGTTTGTTGGCCCAGAGCAGCCTGGCCTCCATCTCCCTCTTCTTCTGCAGCATGCTCTGAGCGTCCTGCCACCGCTGCCACGTCTTCATGCGCTGGTCAAAGGCTCCCTGAAAGGAAGGAGCAGAGACTGAGTGCACTCTGTCTCTGCTACTCTGCCTCCGAGAGCTCTGCTCTGCCTCTGCTACCACACCAGGAGCAGCGGGCAGCTGCCAGGAGCTCTGCTGGCAGTGGCAACCATGTCTTTGGCAAGGGTGACATCAGCTAGTTGACAGAGCTGCTTCATCACTGACGTCCTGGACCCATCTCAGTGTAACCAAAGCTGAACCAGAACATGGACTTGCTCTACTAGAGAAGGAGCCCAGGTGGAACACCAACCAACTCATGCTTCAGGAGCAGCTTTGAGGCCTCTCTCCATACAGGGCTGTCCACCTGCTCCAGGGTTTGTCAGGACAGTCACTGGAAAAGCTCCAGCTACGTGCGTGGTTCAGTACAAGCCCGGACAGGCCTGAGGCCACCCACTGAACTGGCAGCATCCCAAATGCAATGCCTAACCTGTGCCCAAGCCCTGCTGCCCGCCCATTTCAGTCCTGCCATCGAGAGTGGCCAGTACAAGCAGCTACCCTTGCCTGTCCCCCACCGGATCTCCAGCACGAGCTCCTGCAGAGCTAAGTGCCCACAGCTCCTGCTGATCGCACAGCATCCTCCTGCACCAGCTCCAGAGGCCAGATGATGCTAGCAGGCCTGCAAGTCACCAGCCCAAGCAAGAAAGATCCCATTAAGCTTCTGAAGGCATCCAGCTAGATCATGGGGAAGAGCTAGAACAGCAGAAAGCAGTGTTTGACAGCCTGGTCAGAAGAACAGAGCAGCCAAGAGACAGGTAAAGTCTGAGGCAACACTAGGGCTCCTCACCAGAACATCCCAGATAAGCCTTATTACCTCCAGCACCAGCAGACATCTCTGTCCTGCTCTGCAGCACCCACCACACCTCTCGGTACAGCCTGGCAGACCAAGGAGGCTCGTGCCTACTCACTAGGCTGCATTCTGGCCTCTGCAGCCTCCAGAAAGGACTGCTCAGAGGCAGGACATGTTTGGGGCAGGAAAAAGTCAGCCTGCCAGACTTGCGGCTCACTTGGGACTGGTTTCTTTCAGTCTCCACCATGGAGGCCAGTGCACCAGGCAGGCTGTGGGGACTTGAAGACTCAGGCTCTCCCCCAGCAGGTGCTTTGCAGATCTATTTGCAACACCCCGATCACAGGTTATCAGCTCACAGCCTCCACGGTAGCTGCAGCCTTCACCTCTGGAAGGGTTGAGGCCACCTACGAGCCATGAACTTGCTCCACATCCTCCCTGGAGGACAGCAGGACAGCCAGGCCTCACGTGCCCCATGTTTCCGATCTAACCACTCCAACATATGCACAACTGGACAAGCAGCAAGTTCGCCCTCTGCCTGGAGAGCAGAGGCACGCCATGTCCTGGGCTTGAATTTAGAAGACCAGCACACCTAAGCCTAGCGTCGGTGCTGGGACCAGCAGCATGGCATAGAGCTTGCCCCAAAGGAGTGCTTACCCTTACAACCGAGAGGAGGCGGATGTAGTCTCCCAGGAGCTCGGCCAGGAGGAAGAAGTCATTGTTAGCCTGTTCCTGGTGCAGCTGTTCAATCTTCTCTTCCACCTCAGCCAGCTGGGACAGCGCCCGGGACAGGGCCGTGTTGTCCTCCGAGCTCCCCAGCATAGCCAGGCTCTTTGCAAACTGGGCTGTATTCAACGCTAGCTCTAGTGAATGGAATAAGAGAGACAACCGATGGGCCTCGCTACACCGGGTGCTCCACAAGTCAAGCCCCAGCCTAGTGGTCAGCCCAAGGAGCTGCTTTTCTGTAGCCCCAGGAGATATTGGCTGGAAGAACCAGCCTTGCCTCGGTCCGAGCTGGCAGCTCTGCAGCACGGCAAGAGGAGGGCTAGGAACTCCAGCCAAGGAGTAGAAGGGAAGCAGCAGAGTGAGAGGACAGGCACAGCTTCGCAGAAGCCACTCAAAACATGCAGAAGAAGAAAAACACCCCTGCTCCCTGCCAGAGGACAGCTCAGAATTAGGAATAAGACCAGCTCTGCTCAGGTTTGCTACGGCAGCCTCCATCCAGCAGGACGCTGGTTCATTTCAGCACCATCATCCTAAGCTCATGGGCCTGGACAGAAGAGTTGGGCTTACTGTTTTACTTCTGTCTCCCATGGTGAAGAGACCAAGAGCCCTTTACAGTAAGGAAGTACTGTCCTATCTCCTCCGAAGTGCCTCCTAGGACAGCCCTGCGCTGGCGACCTCCAGTCAGGCAGGGCACGAGGCTTAGCTGTTATGGGCCAAGCTACAGCTCAAGCGATACCAAGCTTGTTACCTTTCCTGTGGTTCACTAGCATTTCGACAACAGCATGCAGCTTCCGTAGCCGCTGGTCCTCGCACTCCACCTCCTGCAGCTTCTCCTCGAACCACTGAAATGGGGAAAGCCAGAGGTGACTCCCACAGATGGGCCCGCTGCGGGGCTTTCCTTTCATCTTGCACCCAGAGCTTGAGCTGGGGAGAGCACCCAGCTCCGGAGTGAGGACAAGGACAGCCCAGAGGTGTCCAAATACTTACTATGTCCGATTCATTCATCTTGATGGTCATTTTACTGACGGCATCTGTAGCTTTGTTGAACATTTTCAGTATTCCTGCTCCACTCAGGGTCTGGGTGCCTACTGCTCTTGGTAGCTATAAAGAAATAGAAGAGTTTGCTGCGCGAGGAGGTCATGGCAGCTTAGCAAGCTGTCACCACAGTGGGATCGTTCTCACATGTAGGTCCCTTGACAGCAGTTTTTTTTCTGCTCGCAGCACTGCAAAGAATTAGCCAGACACCGCCCAAGTGGTGGCACAGCCTGTACAGTATTTCAAATAACAGGGCTGGAGTGGTTTTCAAACAAACGCGAAGTTCCTAAACCTGACAGCGTATCTGGGGTCTGCCTGCTCTGCTTGACCAAGGTATCACAGACCTGTAAGAGCCTGCCATGCTACTTGAATCCCTGAACTAAGGGATGCCCAAGCTGCCACAGGTCACGCAGGCACGGAGAAGTGCTTCGGAGCATCTCTTCAAAAGCCAGCAGCAGTTTGCACTGCTGGGGGACACTAGAGCAGTGCTTTGATGCTGGGAAATGCTCCACACCAGCCACAGCTATTTTCCAGACAGCTGCATCTGCTCAGCAGCAAAGTGAGGTGTTTCCGTGATGTCTACTCCTATGCAAGAGCCTTCCAGCACAGCATCACTGCTGGAATCACTCAGACTCAGGTCTCCCTGGGGCTCAGCCTCTTTAAGACTCTGACTTCTCCAAGCCAGGTGTGCAGTTGGGCATGGTCACACTCTCCTTGAAGCAGCAGGGACCACATCAGCCACATGGCTCAGTACTGAGCCAGCGCTCCCTCAACATCTGAGCATCAGGCCAAGCCAGCACGGGACCCCCCCTTACCTCCGAACAGTGGGTTACACTCCTACCATGGATTTCAGAGAACAAAGACCATCTGTGCTCTCAACACGTGCCCCCACTGTGATGGAAGCAAGGTAGGCCAGAGCTCGTGATGAGCGTACAGTGCTTAAACAAGCACCAACACACAGAAGAGAGTCCTGTTCTCCTCATCCCTAGTTAAGAGCTCTTACAGGGTTCTGCTGCTTCTCACTGAGCTTTGAAGCATGATGTTTCACTAACTGCTTGTATACCGTTTCCGTCTGTACTTCCAAGGTACTTGTAGCTACATTATTCCATGCTACTGACCTCCTCCTTTTCCAAGAACTCCCTGACATCGGGGTCTTGCAGCATGGTTGGATGGCTGACCACCCTCCGTAGGTACCTGTGGAGAGGAATGCACCAAGAGTTACTTCGATTGTAGCAAACCTGGCTCTGAGCCATCACGGTGAGCTGCAGCATGTGCGGGTCAGCGGGAACCTGCCTGTTATTTACTCTGAAATGGCAGTTCAGTAGCTAGAAGTCAGGCCCAACAAGTTGTTCTCATCCACCCACCAAGAGTCCCACCTCCCTGTGGACTCTGGTGAGACCAGCCTGCAAGATCAGACTTGCCAGACCTTTGAGTAACCCTTGCTATAGCAAGAAAGTTACTCAATATGCCAAGTGATCAAGATTTAGCATTACATCTTTAACACTACTTTTAACGGATCTTTCAGAGGCTGAAGCTGGAGGGAGGATCAGCATCCCAGTGCTAACTACAATAGTCACAGGTGGCAGAGCAAAGGCCACCCGTGGCTTCATAGTTAGGGTGCAAGTTAGACAGAGATCGAGTTGTTTCTCACCTGATCCGCACTGTTTGTACAACTACTTAATATCCATATTTTTAGGCTCCTGAGACAGCTCGGTTCTCTCCCTGCCTTGTCAGGGGAGTTTGGCCAGATTTGGCCCAAACACCAGCAGAGTCTTTTGAAGCAGGAGATTGTTTTACAGCATCAAAGCAACTCTCTGCAGTTGCAACTCTTCAGCAGCTCCCAGGTTTGCTGCAAACCTAGAAGCAGACGGCTTTTCTCACGTAGGGAGGAGAGTGCAGCCAGTCTGACCTTTCAGAGGTCCCTTGCTTGGTTCAGGCACGAGGGGATAGCTGTTGGGGTCTGTACCTCTCTAGAGCAGCCCGTCTTTTTTCTAGGAACTCTGCAGAGGAGGAGTCTTCTTTCCCAACTTTCACTTTGGTCATTCCTAGCACAGAAGGAAGACACAATTAATGAGCTGCTTCAAACTCAACACACAAGGTAGCACGGTCTGTTACAGACTATCAGGGTGACAGCAGAGGAGAGGTATTTTAGGAGAGGATTTAGACCTTGTATCAGCAAGAGCTACTTGGAAATTTAAAATCTGTCTATGCCCAACATCTAGCAGAAGTCAACATCCGGAAAAGAGACAGAGCAATGCCAGGCAAGACTGGAAGAGTTACAGGTCTGGACTCAAGTGAACAGCAATTCAGTGACAGCGCAGAGGATGAGCTTTTACTCTGCATCAAGCAGATGTGGAGGCATCTGCGAATTCAAACAAGGCTTTAAACCCAAAGCTCTGAGTATGGAACCAGAGTTTTGCCTGTGCCACAGAACCCAGATTGTTTTCCACACCTGCTCCCCACAGCTGCTCTGCAGCTTCCCTCTCAGCTTTGAGACCACAGGCAGTCCTTCAGGTGCAAAGCTTGCCACCAGAAGGACCAGCTCTAGAGCTCTGCACCTCCACCACTCACCTATGAGACTCTTCTCGGGCGGTGGAGGAACGATGAACCCATTTTGGGCATGCTTCTCCGACAACTTCTCATAGAGACCCAGAAAGTCACTGAACCTCCTTTTCACTGAAAACTGCTTGCTCCTGAACATGGGCATGCTCGTCTGGGTGGGGGGAGGGGAAAGAGATGAGACTCAGATCAGACTCACATGGGGAAGCTGGCCCCTTCACGCACAGCCTCGCTGGCTCTATCTGCTGTCACCTCTGGGGGTGAAGTGGGACAGCTTGAGCTCTGCAAGATCTGGGAAACAGGCAAGGCTGAACAGAGGAAGCTTGGGCCTCGGTTTTCACCAACTTACCTCCTAACAATTCTCCTTGGACCGAGCAGCAGTATTAATCCACTAAATAACAGAGCAGCTGTTACTGTGGCCACAGGCTGCTTGGTAAGCCCTGCCCATTGCCGAATCCCATCATCCCTGCTCCCCACAGGGACAGGGACCACTGTCAGGTCACACTTTATCACCTTAAGACTACAGGGGCCATCAGTGGCTTTTAACTGTGTTTGCAGAGCAGGAGCGGAGGCTAATGAGTCCCCTGATCCCCTTCAAACGCCATCAGCTTCAGAGCACAGGATGTCTGTTGTCCAGCAGCCGCTGTACAGGCAGCTAGGAACAACTTTTTGCAGAGCTCCTAGCAGCACCCCAAAGCTCCAAGCAGGGCAGCAGCTGCAGAAGGCTAGATTTCTTGCGACTAGCCCAGGAGAGCAGGTCCTGACATGAAACCAGCTACAGCAGCAGCTCTTCGGCAAGAGCTGAGTTCAGGTCAGCTTAATCTGATGCTACCATCGGTACAGAACCATTAGCAGCAGTCCCAGCGTCTGGGGCTCTCCCTGCTGTCATTCCTGCTGCTTACTCCAACACTGAGCACCAGTATCAGCCAGGACTGCAATGAGGTAGATAACAGAGAAAAAAGAAAAAAAAAACGCCTCCTTTCAAACAGGTTCAAAACCTATTTCTCAGCTGGGCTCATCCTTTGATCTGTAGGAGTGGATTATAACTCCTGAATCCATGTAACAAGGCATTCAGGCCTCCCATCTATTTAGGTCACCACTGGTTTGGCTAAGGACAGTCCAGCTGCCTCCAAGCATGGAAAAATAATGGCACCCCACCTCAGGAGGGATGGATTAGACATACCTGTGTTGACACTTTGTAGGCTACATACGCATTCATGCCATCCCCTACGGAAAACAGAAACTAAGGCATTAGTATCACAAGAACAGCACTTTCCACTATCACCTGAAAGCAAAGCACGAGGCTCCTGGCCTTTGCCTGCCTCATTGGTTCTGAGCTTTGGCCTGAGAGAGCCCCAAACCTTCGCACAGAACCACAGGCAGCATCTCACCACGGGCCCTGGGACTCCTGCCCGCTAGGCATTTCCCCGACCTGACTGCTCAGTCCTCCTTTTACTTCCTAAGGCAGCCAACGCTGACAATCAGTCGCTTGTTACACCGACAGCAATTGGGCTGACTCCATGCATCTGCTCAGCATGCAACAATTCGGTGGCTGTACAGCACATGAAGCAGTCTATTCAGAGGATGCAAGTCAGACAGCCCCTGGCTGCATGTGGTTGGATTCTGAAACATCACAGGCAGTTTTCTCCAGTTAACACAGAAATCCCCTTGTTTACCTGGTAGTTCAACTGAAGGGCATCCTCAGAGGTCTGGTGCTACACCTAATACACCTCCTTAGTGCACCTCCCAGCTCCAGAGATCACAAGCCACGGAGTGAGAACAAGCTGCCCCTCATGAGGCTGCTCCACTGACTGGGATCAGATGTTTCCTTGGATTCTCTGCACCCCAGGGACTGACACGTACCTGGCTGAGTCCCACTTTCAAGGGAGAAAAACCCTTTTGCTTCCCAGTTTGAAGCCAGAGCTGCTTCCCTGGCAAGCACAGCTGCTAGGGAAGGTGGCAGAGCATGGAATAATACACTTAGTTTTAGGTTAAGGCAGTTTTGCCTCCCCCTTGCCAGCTGCACACAGGACATTGCTGCCCGGAGGTCAAGTCAAGTTGGTCGCCACACTTCCAGACACCAAGCTCTGCAACTGCAAGCATCACATTTCACCCTCCCAAAAAACCCACTCCCAGCTCCCTGCCGTTGAGGTCCCTGGCTTTCCAAAACTTGCTCCTGCCTCGCCCATTTGTGACACAGTCATTTTGCTTTGTGTAGCTCTGCTTTTTCTAGCTGTTGGAAGAAGTCTTGGAGAAGTTACTCTGGGATCAAGTTTGCACTTGCAGAGACAGCTCGAGAGCTGGGGCTGTGGCATGTGGAGGTGATAGCTGCATTCAGTCCTACTGCCAAGCCTGGCTTGTCTAACTGTGCTTCACTGTGGAGCAGGACAGCATGTTAACTCACCAACTTTCTCTGGGTCACTCACTCCTACAGTCAGCTCAAATTTGTCCTCCTGTTCCTCTTCTTCCAGCTGTTTGGAGTAAGCACACAAAGACAGCAAGTTAAAACTAGAAAGCCAGGCTTCAAACCACCCTGAACCACGAAGTCCCATCCGTTACGGCGAGCTTGTCACACTGCCAAGGCACCTTTGGCACTTCAGTCTGGCCAAGGCCATTCTATAAAGCCCTTGAGCTTCTCACTTGTGCCTGGGCCACATGTTCCAAGGATCCTAAAGTGGATTTGTCCTTACAACACTGCTATCTACACAGACCGATGTACAAACCGCTCAGCCCCAAGGTGAAACTCAGATTCCAGCCTCAGCTCTGTGCACGATAATTCCCTTTGGGCTCTTCTACATCATGATTTCAGTTCTGAAACAGCGTAAAATACTGAACCTATGCCCAAGGTAAGCTGTATTGTGTAGGCACACAGGGATGGAGAGCCAGGATAGCAACCGGCAGACACCATCTGAACGGGTCTTTCCATCATACCCTGCTTTGCTAAAGGCCAGTGGGCAGCTATGCCAGCAGTAACGCCTCTGACAGACCACAGAGGCTTCAGGCTTGCGTAGCAAGCATTGCAGTGCCTCGTTAGTGGAACGGTAGTAAGAGTGAGCAAAGCAGAGCTGTCAACCAGAAGGTGACAGCTTATCAGTTCACTGACCAGCTCAGGATCCCAGCCTAGCTCTGCATTGCTCCCTCACTTACACCAGTCTGAAGCCAACCTGAGACACTACTCCTGATGGCACTGCAGAGCCCGTCCTCAGGAGCTCAGGGGTGCCTGTGACAGAAAAGGAACACTTTCCTTGTCTCCAAAATAGTTTCAGTCTCTTTAAAGGAGAACCCAGACTCAGGCCAAGTACCACCTGATTAACTGGGTTTGGCAACCAGAATACAAGTTCCACGTAAGGACCCTGTGCTCTCGCATCACCCAGGAGGCTGTTTCTTTTAAAAACATGGACAAGAGCAGCTACACCGCTTGCCCCATCTGTGCCAATACAGTGTGCTAGAGCTCCGAGTCAGAGCTCAGACCCTCAGGACCAGATCAGCCACTTGCTATTTCAGCTTTGGAAGCAATCTACACCACCACACGAGCAAGAATGCTGTCAGGCTGACCTGAGCCCCACTTCAGCTGTATCAGTCCCAGATGGATGGCCTGAGATACAAGCCAGGGTATCCAGTATGGCAATTACATTAATTGCATCATTTAAGATGCATGTTTACAACTAAGTAAACAGACAGGTTCCTGCCAATTACAGTTGGAAACCAGCAGGGCAAGTTGGAAAGCTCAGAGCAATTCTCACCTCCTCATAGCTCTTTGGAGGGTTTCTAGAAGAGGAGCTTGCAGCTACTTCTAATGAGGGGGCAGGATTGGATGCTTTGGCAAGTTCCTTCTTCTGGTTGTTTTGCGTGCTGTCTAGGGACAACTCCACAGTGGCATCTGTCAAGAGAAGTTTGCAAGGGTCAGCCTCTCTGCCTTGGGTTTCTGGAAAGGTAATTTCAATATTCTCCGAGAGGTTCATGGGATCTACAGAGTAACAATAGTCTTAATTAGAAAAAAAAAATCCATAGGGAGGACACCTACAAGTATTGGGAAGAGCATGACTTAATGCATCTTCACTGAAGTAAGAGCATTTGACCAATCCTGCTGGAGAACATTAAGTTAATCCAATGAACTTCTTATTCTAGAAGGAGCCAGGCATTACCTCCTTGCTGTGTGCTAGAGGAGCTCCACTAGAACAGCTAAAGCCAAGCTGGAATTTTTTTTACATGGCATGTAGGCTGGCCTGGAAGGTAGGCTCCTTCCCGGTACACTTCACCCAGAGGAAGTAAAAACTTCTATCTGTTAGCAGGCTTCTCCAGAACTGACTCTCAGATGCCTCTGCCAGAGGTGTCCCGCCATGCCAGGGCTGGGGAAGGTCTGACCCTCCTCATTTTCCCCTGCTGAGGGGTGTTATGTTTCCTGTTCCTTGGGAACAGCCACGTCTCTACTAGAGATGCTTCCTCCACCTGCATGGAGGGAGGAGAAGGTAGAGAACAAAATTCTTTTAACTCTGAGAAGACACTCAGCACCTTACAGTTTAAGGCAACAAAACTAAAGCAAACCCCATTTTAATGCTCTTCAGCTTCCAAACAGTTAATCCTGCCGCATGATTATGCTAGAGACCTGGAGGAGGCTACTTTGGTGTTCTCAAAAACACCACCAGCGCTTAGTGCTTCCAGAGCAGACTGGAACACGAGTTTGAGATAAGGACCTGTGATAATTCAGAATAAGCATGACACATAGGTCACGGATACAAAGCAGATCACTCCAGGCTTAGAGTTCAGAAAGCTCCAGTAAACACCCAGTAGATACAGACTCACCTGCAAATAAGTCCTGATCATCTTGCTCTACACGAACACCATTTTCTTTGGAGGTGCTGCTCACAGGGAGAAGAGATTCCCTTTTCGGTGGCGTGGGATTGCTCTGTAAGAGAATTAAAAGCACATAAAGAAAAGGTCACTTACACTGAGGAAGGGAAGCTGGAGGACTAAACAGCTCACCTTCCTAGCTGCTGCCACACAGGGTCACTGTTACAAATCTCATGTGAACGCAACGGCCAGAGGACATCACAGCCTGCTTCCCTTCCACCCACCCTTGAGCATTACGATCTCTGCCAGCAAGGCTGTACTGTAGCATCCGAGCTCTTAAGGACACCAAGTATCATGCAGAACTTCACAGCCATTTTCAACCCTGATCTTTAGCAGAACGGCAGCAGCTAGCAGGTCACTGGGACGTGCCAGCCCACAGGCCAAGTGTCACATCCCCAGTCCCTGACTGGGGACTACAGGTGTCAGGAGCAGCAGGCAGTCGAGCACACGCAAGTGCCCCTGTTCACAACACCCATAATGCACCTAGCCACGCCATTTCCAGGTAGTGACTTGCACACCAGCACTAACACCACACCAAGGCCAGTGGGTAGCACTGGGGATAACCGTAGTAAGCCAAGCACGATGCCAACAGGAGATCTCTTGGGAAAGCTGAGCTGTTGCTGCTGGTGGCAGAGACCTGCGGTGATTTGCTTGCCTGAAGGGGAGATGCCGGGGATCACAGGAGCCTTGTCAGCAGCTTAACTTGTGCTAGCAGTTCAACCACCACCACCAGCCCAGCTGCCCCTCCCCAGAGGGCTGTGTAGGGCCCGTGTGAAGCTGCCGGGCCATGCTTTAATGCAGCAGCTCAGTTCCAAGGGGTGTCACAGACTCCGCTGCCCTGGCACTGCTTCATGGAGCCACACCACCCCCTCCTGCAAGACCCTTCACAGCAGAGACAAGGCTGGACTAAAGCCGGGCATGCCTCTCTGTGTTTCGCAAAGCGATGCTGGCAAAGTCTTGCACACCACGTTTCACAACCCAAAGCTCGTGCTCCCCATGAATGGCTTGGCCGGGACAAGCCAGCCCTGAACGCCAGGGCTGGGACTTACAGCTGGATCCTGCCACAGCAAACAGCCCCTTGGGCATGCTGCTTTGCTGGGGGACACCTACCAGGAGCAGGCTTGGGGACAAGGTGAAAGCCCGCCTGAGAGCTTGTATGCCAACCAGTCCACCACACCAGAAGGCAGAGCTATTTCTGCATTCCTGCTGCAGGCAAGCCCTACGGACACTGGCACTGGCATCACGAATCATCCCTCATTTTGCAAGCAGACAAGCAAGTACAAGTTATTCCAAGCAAGGATGGGACAGCAAGCGCTATTCTTTAACTACTTAGCAGAGAACAGAATAGGTCTTTGATGGCCAGTAAATGGAGCACTATTAGCAGCTACTCTGAACTGACAGGCTCCTTGGTGCTTTCTTCAGCAAGGAAATATCATCAGTTTGCACTGCTCCTGAAGGAGTAAAGCGGTGCTAACGCTGCTCCTCTCTGAGGTGAGCCCAAGTCTTTGGGTACATAAAACACCAGTGCCCTGTTTGATGGCACCACTGCCCTGTTTGATGGCGAGTCCTCCTATATTTTAGGATGTTTTCCTGGAAGAGAAAGCTGGGACTGCTACCAGCTTTAATCAGAAGAGTTATAGGCAGGAGCTACATTTGCTAGTGATGGAGAGTGGGGAGCAGAGAGACCCACACCAAACATCACACCCAGACTCCCACAGGGTCCTCCAGCTGGACATCCAGCTGGTGGCCAAGCCAACAAGAGTGCAACCACCACAGGGACCTCCTCCAGCCAGCAGTCGAGCCAACACGAGGGCTGCTAACACCAGTGACCTACATCAGGGAAGTTTGTAGCAGGTCTCATTCAGATCCTCTGCTTCTGCAGGAGCTTCCCAAGCTGGTAAAGAAACCCCACTCAACGTGGACAAGCTAGGGTGGGCTCTGAAGTTTCCCTAATGAGTTTCGCAGCTTTCAAACACAGAAAAGGACTATCTACTTTTCTACTGCGACCAAGTTCTCAGTTTGTTTTAGACTTAGTTTCTAAGACTGAAAGTACCATGCCCTATTCCTGCTTCTCCATCTGCTGCTAGAGAAGAGCCACGGCCTCTTTTGGAGCCCATGACACAACACCTGCCATCTCAGAGGTCTGATTTAGCACACCCTGACCATCACGCACGCAGGCAGAAGCTCCTTAGGTCCCCCAGTGCAAGCCTGATGCCTACCATGGGGAACCAGACCTCTGGTCAGAAGAGCCGGCACTTGAGGGCATCCCTAGAGAGATCTGTGGTCATGCAGCAGTCCAACTTTTGTCAACAGATGGATGAGGTCCAGCTCTGGTTATAGTTGTGTCTGACCCAAATGCTTCTTTGCTGGCTACTGCATTATGACTAAGCCACCCGAACACCAGCAGCCAGGTGGATCTGCCTCACCGGCCTGACTCCCCTGCTTCACACAAAGTGTTTTTCTAACGCTCAAGGGCAGAGAGAAAAGCAAAGCCACTGGGCTGCACAGAAGAGCCAAGTATTAGTTATGACAGTTACTGCAACAACAACACTAAGCACCTGATAAGCTGCTTTAGCTTATTAACAGACTCCAGTTTCAGTGAAGGGCCACTTTATTTGTGTGAAAGCCCGCAGCAGTTGGCACTCATCTGTTTTGGGAGGCTACCACTACCACAAAGCAACAAGCCACCTACTACATCTTCCAGTTCTTCAATAAAGAAAGGTCCTGAGAAGTTCAAGACCATCACCGTGCCCTAGTGCCAGCCAGAGGTACCTGCATCTTCCTCTTGCAAGGCCAGGGTTACACTTTCCCACGTTGTTTTCAAAACATATGACTCCACTACTCTATTTTGCCCAGTTCCATCCTCTCAAGCTCACACAGGGAAGAATCTACCCACATCTCCCCAAATCTGCCTTGTTCCCTGCTGCTAAGCCACCAGCAGAAGACAGCCTGCTGCTGAGTGAGCATGGCTCAAGGACACCAGGCAGCACCAGGCCAGGAGCTCCACCAGAAGTGGGGCAGAGACAGCTCCAGCTGTGTGCTGGTGACAGGAGAAGCTTGGCGAAGCCAGCTCCATGCCCAGTAGCGGGCAGGTTCGCATGTTCACGGCCACACTCTCCTCCTTGAGGCCTCCCGGAGCCCAGTCCAGGGAAAACCAGGGCTGAGAAACTGCAGACAGGAGGTTTCTGGAGAGTTTAATGCCGGAGACACCAACTCCTCCTGCCCTGCCGGCAGGAGCAGGCAGATTGCAAAAAGCCTGAGTGAGGCAGGCAGAGACCACAGTGTCAGCCCTCACAGGGGACAATGTGACCAGCCTCAGCTCACAGAGTTAGGAAATCAACCCTAGAACTTACAGTGTTCAAGCAACCAGGCTGCTGGAGCAGCCAGCTCCTGCAGCAGCCAGCTTCTGCACCCCCTCTAGCAGAGAACCTTGCTCGGTGCAGACACTGAGCCCAAGAACTTGAGGCCAACAGCTGGCGAGGGAGGAATTCAGCCTGGGAAAGCACCAGCCAGTGTTTTAACTCCCCTCCTGGCTGCTGATCACTGTCTGGAGCAAATGCCAGTGCAGCTGGCAAGAGTTAACACCAACAGCCTTCAACAACCAGGGATTCACACACAGAAGACTATTACAAACAAGAAAAGGCACTGAAACCCTTCACCATTCACACCTCCACATTCAGCAGGGAATTTGTGCAGCACCACAGTGACCTGGTTTGCTGAACACCAAACCTTCCTAGACCCTCCTGCAGCCAATTGTGCTGGTACAAGGCAAAGGAGGTCACCACGGTGCTGGTGACCCTCTTCACCATGAGCAGAGGACATGGGATGCCTCCTGTCACCTCACTCCCACTGCACAGAGGGGTCTGTCCCCCAATACCAAACTGAAGGCAGCTAGCACCATGTCAGCCTCCACGTTGGAATGTTGAAGGGACAAGAGCTGATGCCGGGGGAAGGAAGACAGAGGGCTCTTCTCTTGTGAAGTCTCATGAACTCCACAGCAAAGATGCTGAGCTGCGACTGCCACCAGGTTTCAAACCAGCGAGGTGGCTCACTCGTGAGTTACTCTGACCCTGATCTGGCGGGGATCGAGAAGCTGGCAGTTGCCCCCGGCACTGTGCCCAAACCACACAGGGACATCTTCACACTGACAGGCTCCTTCAAGATGCTCAGGTTCTGCAAGAATTGACAGGTTATAACTCCGAGGACACAGAGACCGGCCCGCCATGAGCTGCTGCACATTCCTACAGCCAAAGGGGACCCCAGGGCCTGCTCCCTGACCCCCGGGCACCCACCTGGCCCCCACAGCACCCTCCTCCACAGCCACCCAAGGCACTTCAGGTGCTTTTAGGGAGGAAGGAGATACTGGGCTCCCTACAGGAGCAGGAGCCCAGAGGAACCGCCCACACACCCCCCAGTTTTATTTTGGGGGTTCTCCCCTTTTTTAGCCAAAGCCAGAGGATGTCACGCCGCTGCCTGGAGGCACCGGACTGCCCTTCAGAGAAGGGTCCACCCGCAGGCGCCGCCGGGCCCAGCCCCACAGCTCCTCCCCCACAGCTCCTCCCTCACAGCCTGCCCGGGCCGGGCCTACCCCCGGGGCGCTGCCCCCTCCCCGCCCGCGGCCCATACTCACGGTGCCGGTGAATATGTCCTCGCCCTCCGTATCGCTGTCGGCCGCCCCCGGCGCGTCGCTGTCGCCGCCGTGGGGGTCGGGGAAGGGTGGGGGGAGGCGCTCGGCGGGGGAGGGGGAGCGGGAGCCGCTGGCGCCGCCCGACGCCATGTCCGCGCTGCCGCCGCCGCCGCCGCCGCTTCCGCCTGCGACAGCCGCGCCGGAAACCCCCGCCGCCGCTTTAACCCGCCGGGGCGGGGCCGGAGGGGTAGGCGGCCTCCAGATTGGGCGGTGCCTCCGCCTGCCCCGCCCTTCCCCGCCAGGGGGAGCCAATGAGCACCGCCCTTTTCCTCCGCTGGCAGGCGTCTCTCCGTCCCCATGGAAACGGCCACGAGCCTGGGCCGGGGGGGGCGGCGGGCCGTACCATTGCACCGGCGGAGGGGGAGCCTGTTCCCCCCCGGGGACAGTGGGCGAGTCCCGGCCTGAGGGGACTGAGGGTGGCGCGCGGGTGTCCCCAACCGGATTGCAGCCTGCGGTTCCCCCGGCCCCTCAGTGCCCCAGCCACCTATGGTCCCCTCAATGCCTCAACTGAGGTGTCTGTGGTCCCCTCAGTGCCCCAGCCAAGATGGGCACAGCCCCCTCAACAACCCAACCAGCCATGGTCCTCTCAGTGCCCCAACCAGCTATGGTCCCCTCAATGCCTCAACTGAGATGGGCGTGATCCCCTCAGTGCCCCAACCAAGATGGCCACGGTCCCCTCAACAAACCAACCAGCTATAGTCTCCTCAGTGCATCAGCTGAGATAGCTGTCGTCCCCTCAGTGCAGCGACTGAGTTGGCCATGGTCCTCTCAGTGCCCCAACCACCTGTGGTTTCCTCAATGCCTCAACTGAGATGGCTGTGCTCCCCTCAGTGCCCCAACCAAGATAGCCATGGTCCCCTCAATACCCCAGTCAAGATGGTCATGGTCCCATCAATGCCCAGCCAAGATGGCCATGGTCCCCTCCGCTGAGGGGACCCAGCTGAGATGGCTGCCAACCCCTCAACCTGATCCAGACGCCATAGTGCCCTTGATGTCCCAACCAAGATGGCCACAGTCCTCTCTGTGCCCCAGCCACCCTCCCTGGGATACCTGAACCATGGCAGTCATTGTCCCCCTCAGTTCCCTGACCAAGATGGTCATGGTTCCCTCAACACCTCAACCATGACAGCTGCCATCCCCTCCACACCGTGACCAGGATGGCCACCTCTTCAGCACAAGGGTTTTTGGGAGCAGCCCAAGAGAGGCGTCACTGCCACAAACCACCTTGATCCCTCTTTCCCCCCATCTGTGATTCCTCCCCTAAACATCCAGTAATACGTCTTGTGCAAGCCCAAAATACACTTCCATGCATCCCAGGATGAGTCCCATACCCCCCCAAGATGTCCCAGGATGAGTCCCATACCCTGAAGACATATCAGGATGAGGCCTACACCCCTCAAAACATCCCAGAACAAGCCCCATATTGCTGTGACAGTGACTGCCCTTGCTCAAGTCGCTCACTCATGGTGACAGGTCACCACCACCCCATGGGGCTGTGGTGGTTCTTTCAGGGCAGTGCCAGGAGAAGCCAGGCAGGGCAGTAGGTAAAGCAGAGCCAGGTGAGCTGGACTTTCATCAGCTTTGGGTTAAGGGAGAAGACACCAAGACAGATAAACCAGAGGGGGTCCCTACCTGCTGGACACCCCTCAGCTGAATTCATTCACTGGGTGGTACCCCAGGGAAAGAGTCTCTTTCTCCAGGTGGGAAGCACCAAGGGGAGCTGCTGGGTGGTGCTGGTCCCTCGGTTGTGGGAGAGTAACCAAAAGAGATGGATTTTTCTTCTTTTGTCTCAGCTGCTTCCTGCAACAAAGCAGCAAAGTCCAGTAGAAACCTCCTACATCAGAGCATTTGGTTTCTTATGTGATTGCAACTGTGTCACGCTTTCCTCCTCCATCCCTGCTGGCTCTCAGGCAAGGAGCACCCACACCAGGTCTACACGCTGCTCTGTTCCAAACGGAAAACATAACACGGCTTATCCTTATCTTGAAGGACTCGCTGGTGTCCTCTCTTCCTACAAATCAGTGAACGGCTGCTAGTTCCCTTCTGTCTGAAATAATCTCTAGGGTTTGTAGTGGCAAGGTCCACCCTTTTGCTTGCAGGTGAGTCACCACGCAGGTATCCTCCCAGATGATCTTGGTGGGTTTGAAACTATGGTTTTCACCCTGATGACAGTGGCAGCCTGCCAGCGTCACTGTTTTGAAGCAATGTAGCAGCAGAGGGCTAGGGCCGCACAGGGATGAACGCAGTTGTCCCAAAGAAGAACCTTCCAACAATAAAGCGTGAGGAGGAAGTGGAGAAGGCTTTGAGCCTACTTTTTGGCAGACCTGATTTTGAGGGCAGGGAAAAGGCTGCAGGACACCAAGATGAGCAGGAGAGGCATCAAGATGACAAAAGCAGCTGCCAGGGTGACCTGGAGCTCCTTCCAGCTGGACCTCGCACCATTTTAGATGATTGAGAGCCTACACCACACCTATAGCACTACAGGCAGGAGCCCCCTCTAGGTCCTGCACCACATCTGCAGCATCTCTTGTCTCTGCACAAGTGTATTTGGGCATCTCAGTTGCTCCTCTGAAGTGTGTTTCAGAAGCAGAGATGCAAGCTGCCTTAATAAGCAGTGGAAATAAGGATGTGAGTGCTTGGGCGGGATTTATCTTCTGCAAATTCTCATTGTGCATTAGTTTGACCTCTGGAGGATGTCAGTTTAAAGGAATAGTTTCATCTGCTCTCATGTACCTGGCATTGGAGCTCAGGTACTTGGTAGCTACCAGTCTGAGAATGAGACAACCTTCTGGTGCAAACCTCTTTTGAACGTACACCAGGCTTTAGGTGTCAAGTTTAGACCTCAGGATGGACAGAGGTGGCCTAGGCTCAGATGTCCCATAGGATCAGGGGAAGTCCCACCATATAGCCAGGCAGGAGCCACAGAGATTTCTACAGTGGGACTTGGGCACCCCCTCAGCCCTAAAACACAGAAGCAAGGGTCAGCTTGTGGTAGTCATGGTCAGTTAAAATCACTCAAGAAAGACACTTTGAGGTACTTCACCACAACCACCTTGGCAAGCCTTTAGACTAGTTAGTCTTTGAGACCTCAGCAAATAGAAGAGGTGCTAATTACCCACACACCTGTGTTTAAGATCCCCCATATCTTTCCCCTGTGCACCCAGATGTGCCCTCCTACATGCACCCGTCTTTCCTTTCCCCTTGGGGCAAGCTCTGACCCCTCTTCCCCACCACATCCCTTTCCTCACAGCCTATTCCTCTCCCTCGGGGCTCAATTCCCCTCTGTCCCCAGCAGCATGGGGTCCTCTGATTCCCTCTGCTCCCTTCCAAGCACATCGCCTTCTCCTCCATCCCCCTTCACCCTCCTCCTGAGTCCTCTGCGCATCCCTCCCTGCTTCTCCTTCCCTTTTACTGCACACTTGGATCCCCACCATCCCCGACCAGGGGCCTCCATGCCCACGTGATGCCTCCAGAGCCCCTGTGCTTACAGCAGAAGCTGCCCCCAGGAGCCAGAAGAGCTTGTTAATCACCTTTTTATTTTATTTCAACTGCTGTACACAAAGTCACTCACCCCGAGGTGCTCCCAGCGCCCCTGTGCAGACCCTGCCTCCACACCCGCCGTGATGCGGCGCTCACCGCTGCTGGGTGCGAGGCCAAAATAAGTTACCCGCCTCCCCGTGCTGCGCTCCCGGGCACCGGGGCAGGTCGGTATCAGCCGTCGAGCACCGGCCCAGCCAGTGCCCGGTTCACCCAGAGTGCCCTGCACCAGGGTTAAGTGTTTGCTTCAAAACTCAACATCAGGGCATCGGGCCCTGCCCATTCCCGGCACCGCTGGCCCTGGCTCCCCTTCCCAAACTCCTGGGGCTCAGCATGGCATGGCAGCCTCCGATGGCAGCGGGGAGCACCTGGGAGGAAAGGACAAGGCTGGAGCATCTAGTTGTCACAGTCATGCTGCCAGCAGCTGATGTCAACCTGTCCCAGAGAAGTGGGAGCAAAGCCACAGGTGTCATCTCAGCCCAGTGGAAGTTTGGAGACATGTGTCTAACGGGGCGGTCCCCAAGGGGATAGAAGTGGCAAACTGCTGTCTGCTGCTGCTCCTCTCCCAGGGGATCCCCAGGGGAGGGAGGTAGCCATGCCAGGCAGTACTCACTCCATCTTGGCTTCCAGGTGGTGGACAGTCTGCTTGTCCAGGTAGCGGCAGAAGAGCGAGAGAAGGTTGCTGGGCAAGAAGAGAGGTTCCACCAGCGAGGTCTTGGGCACTTGCGACAGCTCCCGGGCGACCAGGAACACTGTGTCTGTCCTGGGGGCATCAACACAGGGAGCTGAGCACCCCACCGGCTGGTAAACCCCAATCCCAGTGCTCACACAGCCCCTCACCACATCTCGAAGTCCCCACTGCATGGCTCCAGTGGTGTGTCAGAGGACAGCAGCCTCTCGCCGTGGCTCAGCAGGGAGTAGAGCAAGGAGATCCCAAACTGCAGGGAAGCACCAGGAGCAGCGTCATGGGCAGCTGGCAGTGCTGGCTTCCCAGGGACGTCACACATCTCTGCCCTGCTTGGGGCCACCTACCTGGTTCTTCAAGGCCATGGCGAGGGGGAGTTCAGGGGACTCGGGCAGAGGCCTGGTCATCTCCTGCAAGACCTCGATGAGTCTGCTGAAGGTCATCCCGCCCACCACTTTGTTCAATGGGCCGTAGAGCAAGGAGAGAGACTGGGCAGTGCACAGAGGAGAGTAGGGATCTGAGACTATTTGACCCGTCACAGCCCCAGCCCCAACCCTGAGCCCCATCCCAACACCTAGGGGGGGGGACACGCAAAGGCCAACACTGCACCCCCTCATGGTAGACTGCCACCAGGACTGCTTTAACCTCTCCTGGAAACATTTATCCTCCTCTGGACGGAAGGAAAGAGGCTCCTGTCTCAGGTCAACCCCACCAGCTGCCTATCTGTGCTGGGATCCAGCAAGACAGGCCCCCCCATTGCTCAGAGTGCCCCCCCCCAGCAAGAGCAGACAGGGGAAGGAGGCAGCCTGGGACGTCCCTGCCCTGCCTGGAGGTGCTCACCTCATCTAACACATCCTTCTTCATGAGGAATGGCAGGTGGTGGGTGATGGTCAGTAGCATCTTCTCCGCTTGCTCCCGGGTCAGGTGGGGCAGCAGCCGGGCTGTGAGCTTCTTGCCCTTCCGCACACACAGGAGTTGCAGGAATTCATCCTCTGCCTCCCTGGGGATGAAGGCTCTGTTGGCACAGATCCCAAAGGATCTGTAGCATCTCTGTCCATCCAGAAGGACCAGCATCAGCTCCAGTGGAGGACGAGGCTCATGGGCAGAGTTCACACAGGCCATGGTGACACACGGAGGACAGGATCCAACCCTCAGCATCACCCAGAACTACTCATCTGTGACCATCTGAGCCCCATGAGGACCGGGACATGCCACCTGCTCCCCTCTCCCCACAGCACAAACTCACTCTTCATTGCTGCAAGCTCTGATTTTCAAGACTTGGTAGATACGCTCCACTTCTTGGCTCTTCTGCTCCTGACAGCAGGGCTGCTCCTCCTCAGGGGCCAGGGACATCTTCCGCTGCATCTCCTCCACTTCCAGCAGCTGCAGAAAGAGCTGGAGACACAGCACAGGGTAAGGGGGAAGCTTGGAACATCTACCAACTGGTTATCCAGGACCCCCGCCTAGGCAGATGTCCCCTCACAGAGCTCCTTGGATGAAAGCCAAGGGTCTGCACCATCCCACCCTGCCCCGAACTGCAGCTCACTCACCTTCTCAATCCTGTGCAGTGCCCGTAGCCGGTGGCTCCCTGCAGCCTTCAGAAGGGGAGAAAGGAACACACAACAGTTACAGCCAGCACCAGACACCACCATTGGCAGAGCACTGGGCCAGCTACTCCCTGGGGATCAGAGGTGGCTTCAGGACACAGAGCAATCCCACGGGAGGCCATGGCCAGCTCCAACTGCCTGCAGCCCCATCCCACCCTCGGCAGGGGGCAAGCCGAGGCAGCACCTGCTCCATTCCGCAGCTCAGGACAGCACCCAGAGCCAGGGCAGCACCCATGCTGGGTCACAGCAGGTCCTAAAGCTCCTGCTAAAGCTGCTCCAGGGCCTGGGGGAAGCTCAGGGCTGTGTCCCCAGGCATCCAGGGCACCCACCAGCCCAGCTTCCCCTCACCTACCTCCTCCACAAGGGCATGGTGCACAGCATCGATGGCCCGGCGAGGGCTGTAGCAGGTGGACACCGCAACTTGACCCAGCGAGCCCGCGATGCGCACCACTGGAAGAGAGATGGAATACAGTGAGACCACATCCCATAATCCATCCCCTCATCCTGCCCCCTGCCACCCATCCCAGCCCCTCACCAGAGTCATATGTCTCTACTTTCTGGATGAATGGTGTGACCAGCTTAGGGGGCTCCTGCTTGTTGCGCCCGCCAAGGAGCTCCTCCTCCGCCTGTTTGCGCTCCAGCTGGTGGTAGTACGTCTGTAAGGACAGGTGTAGCCAGGAGGGGAGGCACCATGAGCCTGGGCACCCTCTGGCTCCCAAAGAGATGAAGCCCCAGCCTTGAGGTGCAGGATGAGCCACTGGCCCTGACAGCAGGATCTCACCTGGTAGTAGTAGTCATCATCCATGTTCTCACTCTGCAGCTGGATCATCTCCACTTTGATGACCCAGTCCTTCTCCTTGGAGGTCATCAGCCCAGCATAAGGGTCCACTTTAGGAGACCACACCTTCTTGGGGGAGATGCTGGCACAGGAGAAGATTGCAACCTGCTGGGACTGCCCAGAGCCCCCCCCCCCCCCCAGCCTCAGCACCCCCAGGACTCCCTTACCTCTGTGCCTGCCCGCCTTGCTGCTGCCGCTGGGTCAGAATCCGCTGGTGCTGGGGGTGCAGCTGGGTCATATGGCTGGGAGCAACGCAAGGGAGACACGACATGGCCTGGGGACTCAGCACCCACGCTAGAGCCATCCTCAGAGGAGGGACACCCCCCCAGCTGCTTTGCAGGGCTCCTCTGGTCCCACCCGGGCACCCCGCTCACCATCCTGCTACCTGAGGTTCAGCTGGCCGCTGGCTGGTGGAGTGAAAAAGAGAGCGGGGTCCAAAGAAGGAGACATGGGACCAAAGTGCATGCCGAGAGGCCGCAGTGGGCTGCTGATTTTGGGTGACATGGGCCGGAAAGGAGTTGGAGACGCATACCCTGTGGTCTAGAGAGGGAGAGAGAAGCATCCAGGTGTCAGAGCCTTCCCCTCCAAGGGTCCTGGAGGGGTCTGCCAGCTCCATGCTGGCTTCTGGTTCCTGTCCTTGCATGGGGCACCCTCCCCCTGCACAGAGGTGCCACGTGGGGCACTGCAGTGAAGCGATACCCCACAGCGATCCTGTCACTACAGCTGAGCAAGGCAAGGGGACCCAGGTGTCACCAGGGATTGCATGTCCTAAGTCCATCGCCAGTGCCACAGCATGACACCAAGCACAACACCATACCCAGTGCAGGTCCCGTGGGGACTTCAGGACAAATAGACTTAGGAAACAACAGGTGGCTGGACTTTCCCTATTGGCAAGACGCCAGAGATGGGTGCTCAGGATTAGATGGTGCTGCAAAGTCTGCCCCAGACAGCAGAGCTTTGGGGAAGCACCATCCCCATCCCCTGCTGCTCCAGGGCCACCTGAGAGAGGACACAGTGGTGGCTCACAGCCCGCTGTGTTACCTGGTTGGAAGCGAAGAGCGGAGAGGGTCTGCGAGCTGGCGCGAAGGGCCGAGTGGAGCAGTGGGAGCGAGGCATCAGCGGCGGCTGCTGCAGAGCAGGAGACAGGGAGGTGTTGCTGGGACAAGACTGTCCTCAAGGCTGCACCTCTGGGGAGGGGGAGGGCAGAGAAAGAGGGGACACAAGAGCCCCCTGAAACCTGTTACCTGCCGGAGAAAGTGCTGGGGGAAGGACTTGGGGGACATCAGTCTTAAGTCAGGGCGCTTGAGCCGCGGAGAGCCCCCATAGCCCCGCTGCACAGGGGAGCCAAGGAAGTCGAGGGCCACGTTGGTGGACGGTGGGGGCCTCTCCAGGACCTGGAGGATGGCTTTATCCTGCAGGGAGGAGGCAGCAGGAGATGGGAACAGGGCCCACCTGGGATCAATTTAGCTCCCCCAGCATCAAGCAGCTCAGCAAAACCTTTGATTGTTGCTCAGCTGTACCATGCACCAGCCAGGCTCCCATCCTGGTGGTGTGCAACAGCAGGGGACCCTGCATGGGGGTTCTAGTCCCCCCAAACTCAACAGCTTTGCCTTCAAGTCCAGACTCTGCTTAGGGTGGGCACCTCTACCCACTGCCTTAGCACCCAAGAGACATGCCCATGCACCCCCAGACCCGTGATGAGGCTTTGGAGGTCCCCCAGCCACCCCAAATCGCCTGTATGACCCTTGGGCCATGGTACTGAGAGCCCTCAGCCGCTCCCCGAGGGTCTGGCTGGGGGTACCCACCTCCAGCATGTGGTGGGGTGGAATGCTGCCAGGGCAGGAGCCCCACACCGTGGGATCCATCGCCAGCTGGAAGACAGGGAGATGATCAGCAAGGGGAAGGAGGACAAAAGGAGAGGGGCAGGGGATGCCACAGAGGCCCCTCAGCCCCACCACCAGATGCAGGGGGACATGTTTACCATGTCGTCTTTGCTAAACTCTGTCCAGCAAGCACCAATTCTGCTGTCCAACACTGCTGAGTCTTGGCTCTGCAGGCAAAGAGGTGGTTACAGACTGCACGGTAGGACTCCCTCCCTCAGGCAGGAATCAAATCACCCCCTCTGTGGGGCAGGACCCACAGGTGTGGGTCCCCTCCCTCCCTGCTGATGCATCACCTCCAGTGTGGGTTTGCTCTGCACAGCTCTCATCACTGCTGGGTCTCCCAGGTCATTGGGCTCCTCGCAGGGCTCCTGGTCTTCCTCCTGTTCCTCAGTCCCCAGCTCCTCCTCCTCTTCCTCCAACTCAGAGCCAACCTGCTCAACCTCTGACTCCATCCCACCTTCTTCCTGGGGCTCTCCCAGCTCCTCCGGCTGGTCAGCCACTTCAGGCTCCAGTTCTTCCCTGGCCTCGGTCTCCTCTGCCACCACTTCAGCCAGCTCAGGGCTCATCTCTAGAGGCATCAGGGGTTTTGTGATGTCTTCCTCAGTGGAGTTTCGGTCTTGGAGCAGGGAGGGAAAGCACATCAGGGTGGGTGAGAGCCTGGGCAGTGACCACCAGGGTCCCTGCTCCCAAACCAGCTCCTTACCCCACCGCCTCCATCCTCCTCACCATGTTGGGTGCTGGCTGGGGGTCCTGGCCCTGGGGCTCCCCTGAGACCTTACCTAACCCAAAAGTCATCTCGTTGTACAGGTCGAGCTCTTCATCCTCCTCAGCCATCTCCTCCAGCAGAGGCGCATCTTGCACCAGCAGGTAGTCCTCTAGGATCTGGAGTGGAAAGCAGCAGGGTCCCCGCTAAGAGAGACAGGTAGGGGAGGGGTAACCCTAACCCACCCCCAAGTGCAGGCCACCCAACTTCCCCCCCACACCGGTCGCAGCGCCGGGCAGCCGTCAGGGCTCATGGCTGCTCCGCAACTGGAAAGGGAAAAGCGGGAGCCACAGGCACGGCCAGCGAGGGCAGGAACCGCTGGCTCAGCACAGGGTAGGAGCTCGCCGAAGCCTGCCGGGACCAGGGCTGTAGCCACCCAGAGGCGACGGTGGCCAGCGCAGGAACAGCACCAGCGTGGCTAGCACCGAGGGACCTTTAGGCTTCAGAGCCAACACCCCACTACCGGGGCATGAACAGCACCCGAGCACAAGGTAAGGAAGGGCACCCCTACTAGCACCGGGACGGCGTCTTCTCCGGTACCGACCGCTCCCGGGAGAGCCAGCACCGGGAGAGGCTGCCTCGGGGGAGCCGGCGCCGGGGGGCGTGACCGGGGGCAGTGGGAAAGGAGGCGGCCCCAGGGACCGGCCAGCACGCCAGAGCGGAGCAGGGTGGGCACTCACAACGGGCTCGCCACCCTCCGCCATGCCGCGGCGCCGCCCGCCCGCCCGCGTCCCTCTACGGGGCCGGAGTGGCCCCGCCGCCGCCTTTTACGGACCCCCGCTTGCCGTACAGCATGGCGGCGCCCAGAGCCGCGCCGCGCCTGCGCAATCGCGTCGCCACGCCCCTTTCGGATAGGCCCCGCCCCCGAGGCCGGCGGAGCGGGATAGGGTAAAGTGGCGCGAAAAAGGGTTTTGCCCGAGTTTTGCGGTGCGCAGAAACCCCGCAACCCGGCTTTTTTTTTTTCACTCTTCTCGTCGGTCACTGACAGCGACGGCGTTTTCCCAACCGATGCTCCCCTGGGCAGTCATGGCCATCTATCGGGACGCGGTCTGTGTGGCTGGAAGCATGTCCTGGGGATTTGCCGTAGTAGGTTCAGGAGCACGGGGGAGAAAAACCAAGGTGAAGGCGCTGCAAATCTCGCCCCCCCCCCCCAAACGCTGGCAGTGCCTCAGCTGTGTCAGACCTCACCCACTCCTTTGATATTTCCCTCTGCTAATAAAAGTGGAATTGCCCTAAAAGAGGAAGATTTGGCTGTTCTAACCAAATTCGTGCAGCCAACATGTGGAATAAACTTGCAGTTCGGCTTCTCTTTTTGGGGAAAGTCCACTGGGTGCCACTGGTGACAGCAGAGCCATGTCCAGGGATTCCCATCCCAAGGGGCAGATCCCAGGTGCCAGCACTGAGAAAGGATCCATGTCCTGCCATTTGCGTAATTAATCCTCCCCGAGCCCAGGGAGGGTTACACTGGCCCACAGGCTGGGCTGCGACACCCATGCAGGGGTCAGCCCTCATTGCCGTGAGAGCCCCGATAAGGCTCCGACTGCAGCTGCATCCCCTTATCTCATTGCAAAAGCACTCAAGGGCAGCTGGGCAGCCAGGCAGCTAGCAGACTCAGCTGGAGCTCAGCTCAGAGCCAGTCTGGTGGGGGCCAGTAATGAGCATTTGCATGATTTTCCTTTGCTCAGTCTCCGCTGATTTACCTGCGGCCTTTGGGTGAGGGATGTTCTCTGTTTGGGCTTTATCAATTTAAGTTAGGCCTTTAAATGGGATGTATTGCAATGGCAAGTCCTAGAGAACCTCGGTGTTCGAGCAGCTCCGCAGTACCGCTGTTTTCTTCCTGACAGCAGTGACTTTCTTTCCCTTCCCTTTTTTTTATTTGACTTTTTAATCCTTACACAGCTGGATGGAAGACAATCTGCTTCCCAGTCTGAAACAGTGACTGAAGATAAGCAGCGCATGACCTGCAGGACTGCAAGCAGACAAGCTCCTGGGTGTCTAAAATATCTATGTGCTCTTTAATATGGTTTAATTTTCCTTTTTTAATGTTGGTTTTCTCAACAGATATTCAAAGCAGAGTACTTCTCTCCTCTAAGCAGCGTCACAGGGCTGTCCGGAGGGCTACCCAACCTGATTGAGCTATGGTTCTTGCACCTTTTCTGGAGGAGGCACCAGAAAACCTGGTTCTTTGACTTTTGGGTTGCTGTGTTTGACACTGGGGAATCCATGCTGCACTCAAAGGGCAGAGTCAATCCACCCCACAGTCACTGGGCTGACATGCTGATGCCCAGAGAGCAAGCCGAGGTTCAGGAAGGAAGGTGGCCAGGCTGCGCCAGCATCGGCTGTTGGCGTAGTACTGGCTCTAGCTGCGAACTCCTCTGTGAGAAGCTGTTTTCACCCCACTTCTGGTGGGGGGCAGGAGCCAGGTGAGCACCTTGTAGCCGCTGCTCCATGACCTGCTCCTGGCGGGGGTTCCTGACCGCAGGCGTCCAGCTGCAGGCCTGGGGAAGCGGTGGCCGGGGCTCGTACCGCCTCACCCCTTTGAGGCCTCCATCCCGCCGTGGTCGGGAAAGGCCCCGGGCTGGGGCGGCCCCGGGCGGTGCCTCGGACCTAAAGCGAAACCGAAAGCGACTCTGCCTGCAAGCGGGCGGGCTCGCACAACCTCTGCTCTGCCTTTCTGCCTGGAGACTGATGACGCGCAGGGCAGTCCCGCACAGTGATTGGCCGCGGGCGGCAGAGGGTATAAAAGGCGGCGGGCGAGCAGGGTGGGCCAGTCCGCGCGGTGAGCGGAGCAGAGTCACCATGGAGCTGGGGAAAAAGGTGGCCATCCTGGTGCTGCTAGTGGCCCTGGTCGCGGCAGATGGTGAGTGCCCGGGGAGGCGGGAGGGGCCGTGAGGGTTCCGGCACCGGTTACCATGGATGGATGGATGGATGAGTGGGTGGGTGTTGGCTTCTCCAAGGCTTCTCACCACCTCCTTCCTTCCCTTCCCTTCCCCTCCCCTCCACAGAGGCACCGAAGGTGGAGGTGTACTCCCGCAAACGTGCCGTAGTGGGAGAGGAGAACACCCTCAACTGCTTCGTGAGTGGGTTCCACCCTCCCAAGATCGAGATCACTCTCCTGAAGAATGGGGAGCCCATGAGCAATGTCCAGTACGCGGACATGTCCTTCAACGACAAGTGGCATTTCCAGCGCCTGGTGTACGTGCCTTTCACCCCCATGAAGGGCGATGTCTACGCTTGCAAAGTGGCCCATTCCGCCTTGCAGGAGCCGCAGGTGTTCCAATGGGGTATGGTGTGCCTTCCTCGTCAAGCTTTGCCTGCTGTTTGTGTCCGGAAGCCAGAGCTTGTTAATTCATATCCACAGTGTCTCTGTTCCCCTTCTCAGGGTGCTATAATGGGGTGGATTTTGAAGGCCTTGTGCACTAGGTGGCAGATTAACTTGGTTTCAGCTGGGCTGCTGAAAAGACTGCATCCCTGCCCACGCAAGAGTTCGTTAGTAGCAGACAGGGAAGATTTTCCTTGGTATTTCCTATCTGTAGGTGTTTGGTTGTGCTGTGCCTGACAGCTCCCAGTAGAGCTTTAATCTTTTTCTAGGAGAACTTGCCTACAAAGAGGTGGGTCGTGCAATGACTTTTTGGCTCTATATTTGGTGAATATAGAGAAGGATGTAGCACTGGGGACCGATTGTGGTAACCCAGCCTGCTGCAGCAAGCACAGAGCCAAGCGAGGGCAGTTCCCTGGGGCTGTTTCCAGCGGGGGGGGGGGGGGGGGGGGGGGGGGGTGTGGTGTGGGGGGGGGGGCGTTCTGTTTACCCCAAAGCCTAATGCTCTGCCCTTCTTTCTTGCAGAGGCAGACTTCTAAGCTGTGTCTGGGGTAATCACGGTGAGTTTCGCTGATGCTTCATGCTGTGCTGATGAGGGGAACGTCTACCACTTTCTGGAGGGGGAAAGTGTGTAGCTTGTGTAGTTGAGGAACAAAAGCAACCACCCCCAAAAAAACATAATAATACAGTGTTGCCACTGATTGGGAGCGGGGCTGTTCCCACACCCTTTCTACCCACTGTTTTCTACCAAGAATCTCCTTTCCTTCAAAGAAAAGAGCTCCTTGGAGCAAAATTTCCCTACATGCCTTTGGCATGACTGCCAAATACCGCTTAGAGTTGTCCAAGGTCTTCCAGTGCTTCTCCAGCCCCTGTGCTGTTATCTTTGGACTAGTGAGGAGGAAGTTGCCACGCCTGGAAATCCCCATGACGTGGGGGGGGGCAGGCTGGTTAACCCTGTGGTGGGCACTGTGTCGCCTTGGCAATGTGGGATTTATGAAGCGCAAATCAGCGCCGTGCTGGCAGACCAGAAGCAGTCTTGGTTTTATTCACTGGTGTCTCACAGTCTGAGGGCTCCAGGTTTCTTCAAACTGTCTGATCTGGACGTAGCAATTGGATAAATCCTAGTTTACCCTTGATAGCAAAAATAAAAGTAAAGATTTGTGGCCTAGCTGGCGTAGTTGCAATGCTGGTTGAAACGCCTTAGTTATGTATCCTGGTAGAGGCTGGATAATTATTAACTGCATCCAGGACAAGCCTTGGCAAGACCTCACTTGAAATGTCCTCCACGTTGGACCAGAAAATGTTATTAATGGCTTCTAGACTGAGACACAATCAAGAGCCAAATGAACTTTGTAAATTGGAAAACAAATGCCTTGTGCATTTCTTCTTGGGAAGATGTAGATCATAGAATCATTTAGGTTGGAAAAGACCCTTGGGATCTTTGAGTCCAACCATCAACCCCACTCTACAAAGTTCTCCCCTACACCATATCCCCTAACACCACATCTAAACAATTCTTAAACACGTTGAGGGATAGTGACTCCACCACCTCCCTGGGCAGCCTAGTCCAGTGTCTGACCACTATTTCTGTGAAGAATTTTTTCCTAATGTCCAGTCTAAACCTACCCTGTTGCAGCTTGAAGCCATTCCCTCTTGTTCTATCGCTAATTACCTGTGAGAAGAGACCAGCACCAACCTCTCTACAATGTTCTTTCAAGTAGTTGTAGCGAGTGATGAGGTCTCCCCTCAGCCTCCTCTTCCTCAAACTAAACAGTCCCAGCTCCTTCAATCGCTCCTCATCAGATTTATTCTCCAGGCCCTTCACCAGCTTCGTTGCCCTCCTCTGCACTTGCTCCAGCACCTTGATAATCTCTCTCATATCGAGGTGCCCAAAACTGGACACAGTACTCAAGGTGTGGCCTCACAAGTGCTGAGTACAGGGGGACGATCACCTCCCTACTTATGCTGGTCACACTATTTCTGTTCTTCACTTCTCACTGTCTAATACTGTTCTCCCTCTTAAAGCTCCCCAGCTCACCCTCGCTGTAGAGCAGCAAAGGCTGTAGGAGGGGTGTTGGGCTTCCAGGGACAAGAGAAAATGGAGGTCAGTTCACCATCTTTCTAGTGGGGGACAACAGAAGAAAAGATACACTGTAAATTTGCAGCAGAGGAGCGGAGGTGCGATACTGGGGGCTAGGGAAAGGCTCCAGAGATCCCCCAGAGCCTGAAATGATTGGATTGGAAGGATATTTAAAAGGGATACCATAAGTGTTCAATGGTTTGCTTCTAACTGCTGCTTGAGATGGGATGCTGAGGTAAAGCGACCTATGATTTGATACAGTACAGACACTTTCAGCTAACGGAGCTCTGAAAAATTATACACAGCCACTCTTCTGGCTTTTCACCTGCTTTTGGGCAGCGGGGGTGGAAACCTGGCCCCAGGGCAGGGTCTGCGGTCTGCTGGTGCCCATGCAGCAGTGGCTTTGGTGGGACATCAGCAAGAAGGTCACTGATGGTGAGGGATGCCAAGCTTGGTTGGGGGTGGGACACTGCTGACTTCGCTAGGGTCTGGAGTCTCTGACTCTGCAGTTGGAGTTCCCTGTGGAAAACACTTCTTTCTTTTTTTTCCTTAAAATACTTACAATTGAAGGTGTGAACAGAGTGACTGACATCAATCTCCTATTCTCCACACAGGTCTTGCAAGTCAAAATATTCTTCAGCTTCTGTCCTTCCCTCACTTTGGAATATGATGAAGAGCAATTGTCTTCCTTGCAGAATAACCTCCTTCAATAAAGGTTATTGTTAAAATATCCTTTATCCAAGGCAGTATGCCAGCTAGGCTTTTTTTGGAACACTTAGCTATAAACATACACATTACTGATTAAAAACCAATGGTAGCTCTTTAATGCTCTGAATTGTATAAGATTTGTATCTAAATAAAATTGGAGGACTTCTGTGGTGTCCTTAAAAATGTTTCTTTGGAGTTGTATGACAACCAGAGCTGATTTCCTGGGCTGTGAGGGCCGCTGGATTGTGGATGGATCTGGAGGGTGGTGACACTGTGCTCAGTTGCACTTTTTTACCCCACTGAGAAGGTAGAGGAACACTTTTTCCATCATTTAAAAAAAAAAAAAAAAAGAAGAATTGAAGGTTTAACTTGTTTATATGGGATCTGCCTGGCCACAGGCTCCTGTGTGGCTCTGAAGGAAAGATGCAAGGTTAAAAAAAGGGACAAAGTGACCTTGGGGATACTGGGCAAGTGTCGTAGAGCTGGGCAAGAGGAAAAGGCATGATGGGCAGGATGTGGTGTCCACTTAATGGGGGAGAACTCCAGCTGATGCTTCTTGGGGGTGTGTGGTGTAAAGGTGGGCCAAGGGGAAGCAGATGTGCATGTCAGTGATTTCATTTCTGGTTTTGTATTCCGTAAGTGGCTGACCCTATGGAAAAGCGCTGTTGGGGGCTGGTCTTCTGCCATCCGTCAGGGGTTTTGACAGCACTACTCAAAAATGCTGCCACTTGGGACAATCTGTCAGCCTGCTGGTATTTTAGGAAGAAGTCAGTATGATCGCTTGGTGACTGCTGGATTGAGGAGTATCTCGTCAATGCAGACCTCATGTATAGGAACAAGGATTACTAGTAACCCAGTGGGTGTGATCTATTGCATGTCTCTTCTTGTGTGTATTAAGATCTGCTGTGACTGGTGTTGCAGAACACCCGCTTGAGATTTTGAGGCATCTTGGCTTGTTTCATAGCTTTTTCCATTATAACCATGTTTTCTGTTAAGGATTAGGAAAATTCAAACTGTTGCAGTTCCAGCACCTGGGTTGGAGGTTGCTGGGGTGAAGGGAGTGATTATGGGTGTCCCTTTGTGCTCATCAGAGGAACATTCAAACGAGGAGAGGTGGGGATGTCACGGCTGGGTGGTCATGCACCCCCAGCTTGTAACCCAGCATGGGACGGCAGGACTCACCAGCTCAGCCAGCCAGGCTCTGGAGACCAGCCAGGGACTGCACCAGCCCCAGTGGTCCTTCTGGGGTAGAAGATGGTCTGAGAGAGAGGAAGAGGTTTGGGCGTCTCTTCCGGAGACCCCAGCGGAGCAGTACAGCCTGCTGTGAAAGCCTGAGGTGGCTTGAGTCACGGGCCGCGTCCCAGCTTCCTTGTCTGGATCACAAAGAGCCACCAAAGTGCCTATCACCACCTTGGCTTCACCTTTACTGTTGTCAAGAGCATCAGAGAGTAACTTCTGGGTGCATCACACCAACAGGAAAATTTCATCCTAATTAGGACATGAGTGGCGTTGACTGTAGAAGCTGAAGATGCTGTGGCACAGGCAATGTGACGTGACCGTGTCTCCAAAGGAAACTTACATCAACATCTTCCCACACCAGGGAAGTCTTTGCCCTGATTGCATCTGTGGGCTTTTTGTGGTCTTTCTTAGGAAATATTTTCATGGCTTACTCAACCCCCACTCCAGGGGAGAACAATGCATGCTGATCCCAGAGGCTGGCTAATTTTGATTAACATCTGAATTTCAGGACCGTATCTAGAAAAATCTTACCTGTTTTATCAGGCATCCTTGGGGTCCAGCCTGGGGGCTCCACGGGTACCTGGCGTGTAGCTGCACTGCTGCTGCTGGCTTTTAAGCAAAAGTTCCCAGGAGATGGAGTCGTTGAAGGCTATCTTAGCAAGTTTGAAGCATGAAACAAGCCTAATTTGTGCTTTATGAAATACAAGCAATTCTGCTGCAAGCAAACTATTTCCTGAGTTAACCAAATATGAGTGGTTTTAGGAGAACAACTTCTAGAAGAACAACTTAGAAGGACATTTTTGAAGTCCAATTTCTTCAATGTCACATCTCTTTGGAGTTTTTAAAGCTTCACCAGTTCCTGTGCAGCAGGGAGAAAAGCTGAAGGAATGGGTGCAAGAGGAGGGGAAAATCATTCAAGACACATGGCTGAACACAGACATCCTCCAAGAAAAGTGGAACCAAGCTTAAGAGCCCCCCCACACCCAGTCCCTGCTCTGCCACAACTCCAGCTCTGTGGGAATGCAGTTGCCATCTGCTCCCTCTCCAGCAAGCAAACCACAGCGAGGTGGGTAAAGGCAGATATCCACAGCGTGTTTTTCCCAAAATGTCCATGTGGTGTCTGCAAGAGGAAGGCTGCACAGCCCCAGGCCAGCCCTGGCTGCTTGACGCAGGCTGGCCCGTTTCAGCTCAACTAAGCTGGGCTCACCTGTGCCACACAGCAGTTAAATGTGATCCAACACCTCTCCTTGCCTCTCTCTCCTTTAATTTGCTGCATTACCAAGTCCTTTGAGGGAAGGCGAGTGCAAGCAGAAATAATTCTTCAGCTTGTGCAAAAACTTGATTAAAAATTAGTAATATGCAAAGACTAGGGGTTTCTGTATCACTTTTCAGTACTGCTGACACCCAACTTCGTCTTGGGGGCATATTCAGCTTTGTTTAGGTATGTGCACTAGTAAATCTTTCTCCTGGGGTGTGCAGAAAACCCAAGTGTGGAGGAGACCAGGTGTGGCTGTGTCTCACCCGTGTGTCCTGCTGGGCTGGACTTGCCCCGTATTCACCAGATTTGGTGATGACACACTGCCTGGCAGGATGGTTTGTTCCCTCCGCAGCACAAAGCACGCACTGTCTGAAGGGGATGGGGTCTGGTGGGCAGCTCTGGGCTCCGATCCAGCAGATGACATGGGAGGACACGAAATCCAGGCAAGGAGATACTGTCTTCCTCTCACTACCTCCTCTTTTGCCACCACCTACAGAGAAAATTAATACTGAGCATCTCCAGGGGAGCTTGTTCTCCCCATGGGACAGAGAGAAGGAATCGGGACCAGGCAGTGAAGGAGGCCATAGTCTGAAGGCTTTTGCTTCACCTTTCTGCAGAAGCTGGAAGAGATTCAGAACATGGTGCAGGGTGATGGCAGGCGTGGAGAGGACCAAGGCCGTCGGATGCTGCTGGGCTCTGACACTGCCTCCTCCCGGGCAAGTCAGCCTAGATGCTGGCTTCTCCATGCCCTTGTCTCATCCTCTCCTCTTTCCAGGGGTGCCAAGAGCTGTGGAGGGTCTCCAGAGGGGGCTGAGCCCCACTCCTGGCCTGGCTGTGCACGGGTGTGGGTCACCGCCGCCATGTTGGGGCGTTCAGCCGAGGGCAGACGGGCACGGGGAGGTGGCAGCGGTGCCGGGAGCCCTTACCGGGGCCGGTGTGAAACCTGTACAGCCTCACTTACCAGTGCCTCCACGACTTTGGAGGGAAGCGGCCAGCACCGACACGGCCATTGCCTCTCGGGGCACTGGGCCTCCCCTCAGAGTCCTCCCGCCTCCCCTCAGCGCCCGCCGCGCCTCGGGGTCTTCCCGCCGCCATCGCCCCTCAGGGCTCCTCCCACCGCCCCTCAGGGCTCCTCCTCCTCCTCCTCTTCCTCTTCCTCCCGCCTCTGCCGCCGCCGCCCCATCCCGTCCCGCCGCGATGTTCCGCGGCTGCAGCGCCTGGTTCTCGCAGAGCGTCAGCCCGGGCCCGCGGGAGCTGTGGGGTGAGGGGACCTGGGGGTGGGACACGGGGCCTGGCACCCGGCCTCGGTGGGGCTGAGCGGTGGGGACACGGCCCTGTCACCCCTCAGTGGGGCTGAGCACTGGCAGCACAGCCCTGACACCCTCCAGTGAGGACATGGCCCCGTCACCCCTCAGTGGGGCAGAGCAGTGGCAGCATGGTCCCCCTCACCCCTCAGTGGGGCAGAGCAGTGGCAGCATGGTCCCCCTCACCCCTCGGTGGGGCACAGCAGTGGGGACATGGCCTTGTCATCCCTCAGTGGGGCACAGCAGTGGAGACATGGCTCTGTCACCCCTTAATGGGGCTGAGCAATGGCAGCACAGCCCTGCCACCCTCCAGTGGGGACATGGCCCCATCACCCTTCGGGGGGCAGAGCAGTGGTGGCACAGCCCTGTCACCCCTTGGTGGGGACACAGCCCTGTCATCCCTCAGTGGGGCAGAGCAATGGCCGTACTGCCCCATAACCCCTCAGTGGGGACACAGCCCTGTCATCCCTCAGTGGGGCAGAGCAATGGCCGTACTGCCCCATAACCCCTCAGTGGGGACACGACCCTGTCACCCCTCAGTGGGGCACAGCAGTGGGGACATGGCCCTGTCACCCCTCAGTAGGGCAGAGCATTGGGAGCATGGTCCCCTCAGTGGGGCAGAGCAGTGGGGACACGGCCCTGTCAGCCCTCCATGGGGACATGGTCCCATCACCCCTTGGTGGGGCTGAGCAGTGGGGACACAGCCCCGTCACCCCTCAGTGGGGCAGAGCAATGGCAGCATGGTCCTGTCACGCCTCAGTGGGGCAGGGCAATGGCAGCATGGTCCTGTCACCCCTCAGTGGGGCACAGCAGTGGGGACATGGCCCTGTCACACCTCAATAGGGCAAAGCAATGGTGGCACAGCCCTGTGACCCCTCACTGGGGCCATGGTCCCTCACCCCTCAGTGGGGCAGAGCAGGGTTGAGCCCCCACAGCAGGGAAGAGCATGTCTTTGTCAGGTCCCCCCAGTCACAGTGTCCCCACACTGAGGGAAAGACCAGAAGAGCCCTCAATGGGGCAGGGAGAGACCCACGGCCATGGTGGGGGCCATCACAGCTCCCACTTTGGCGCCCGGCCCTGCGGCCCACAACTCACCCGGGCAGCTGTCCCCATCCCGGGCCACCTCGAGGTGACGACCCATTGGGGCATCCACCTTTCTCCTCACCCCTTTTCCCCCTGCAGCGGCTGGCGGCGGGGCGCTCACCCACCGGCGGGACGCCGACTACCTCTTCAGCAGCGACGCCGACCACCCAGACACCCGCAGGTGGGCTCTGTCCCCCCACCGTGTCCCCGCCGTGTGTCACCCCCATGCTGTCCTTGCTTGGGAGATGCCTGCAGCCCCACTTCACGCTCACCTTGAGACCTCTCCACACGATGGCTGTGGAGAGTGAGAGATGAGTGGAGGTGTAGATAATGGTTTTAGTGTATTTAACATAAACTATTTAATAGATGCCAACATCCTTGAAAAGTCAGGGTGGTGTTTTTAGGGTGCCTGGTACAGGTCTGCTGGGGTTTTACTGCTTAGAGGGGTCTGAAATCTCACATCCATGCTAAACCGAAGCGAGACGAAACAAAACAGCTGCAAAAACCATCCACGTGTCAGGCTGGCTGAACTCCGATGTAAATTAAGTTAATTGTGCTGGTTTTCTCGCCACCTTTCAATTGATCTACTGGAAAATTAAAACAGAGGTGACACCATCCCTGAGAAACCAAGTGCAAAAAAGGCAGTGCGAATTAACTCTGAAAGCAAGCGTGGGGCTGGAAAAGGGCCCAACTGCTATTTTCCTTCTGCTTGCTCAATATAAAAAAATTGGAGTGCTCAAGAATGTTTGTACAAATATAAGGAAAAGCTATTCAGGGTCTTCCTCCAGCGAGTGAATATTTATCTGTATTCCATATCATGTAAATATATTTACGTGAAAGGGAACCACCATGTTTTCTCAGAATGCTCTGCAGCAGGCTTTGCTGGGCTGGACTAAGCAGCTGCTTTTAACACGCCATTGCGTAAAACTGGCTTAGATTTTTGTCATCCTTCAGTACACCCGCTCCAGCTGCAGGAGAGGAATCCCAAGAAACCCGGAGTAACCACTTTCCTTCCACCACAGCATCCCGATGGACTGGGTTGCTCCCCCAGGGGGAATTATATATATTACATATATATATATATATATATATATATTTTCAATGTATATATTCAGATTATTAACTGGTAAAACCCTGGCAAACGACATTTAATTCCCGTCTAAGGAGGATGGTGAGGGCTTGGGCGTCCTCCACCCACCCTTCCTTGCTCAGCTGTAATGCCTGGGGGACAGGCTGGGGACCGTGCCATGAGACTGAGCAGGGACCAGAGCGGTTAAGAATAAATAAAAATACCATTTTCCCCCCCTCCCTGAGGAACTGGTCTCATCTCGAGAGCCGAGTGTGGAGCGGTGCCATTTAGTCCCTAAAAATCTGTGTTTACCTGGTCCCCGCTGTCTTTCCTCCAGGCTGCTTGCAGAAGGTGCCAGCAGCCAGGACCATAATGGGACGTTGATGGTACAGTCTGATAGAAAACTATGGGAAATTAGGTGGTTTTGGCAAAAATATCGCAGCAGGTCAGTTTTAATGACAATATCCTTCTAAACTTTTTTTCTTTTTTTTCCCCCAGGTTTACCTTTGGAAACCAGATATTGTTTTCTCTTGCAGAATACACCAGAGCCTCGATTACTTGGAGGGCAGAGCTACCGTCTTTCACTCCCGTTACCTCTCCGCCTGGGCGAGCAGTGGCGCTGGAGCGAAGCCATCGGTGGTTCTGGGCCACTTCGTCCTGCCCCCCGCCTGCCTGCAAGAAGGTCAGGGGATCAAAAAAACACCAGCAGGGTTGGGCTCCCTGGGGGTTTCCCCCATGAGTGCAGCCTTTTGGGGGCTGCCAACCAGAACCTCCAGTTACTTCTGCTCTCAGTGGAGGGAATTTCTTTCTGTTGGGAGCGATTCTTCCTCCCCAGGGACAGAACTAATATCTTTTATATTGCATTAGCGAGCAGCGCCGTGCGGTGAGCTCCTGCCTGCGCTAGCACCTGCGAGAGGCAGGGGCTTGTGAAGGCAGAGACTGCCACCCGGTATCGTTATTTGGTGCTCTCACAGCCATTTAATTTTTTTGCTCGTGGCAGAAATCAGAAGGCAAATCGGTGGTTTTATTTGGGAGCAGGCAGATGATTCCCTTGCAGAACAGGTAAGATGAGAAATATATCCTTACAGGAGGTGTAGCTTAAAAAAATATTGGTTATATCAACTTCAGGGACCGTGGGGTTCATCCCAGATCCCCAAATAGGAGACCAAACATTCTTGTGCTTGCTGCGCTGTGTCACCTCCCAGGGTGACATTCCGGGGGGGACAGCACTGGACTGAGCGCAGGACAGCACTGGACTGAGCGTGGGATGTGCAGGAGGGACTTCCTCCCTCACCCAGCCAGACGCCCCAGATCCCCGGCTCGTCCCTCCGGGGATGCCCATTGCCGAGGCCTGAGCTCAGCCCTTCTGTGTCGCGTTTTCCTGCCCCACGTAGCTCCGAGACACTGCCTGCTCTCTTCTCAAAGCAACTTCTCAGTACTTTTGAAGCGAAAATGCGATTAATTTTAAAATTGTATTCTAAATCACGCTTGAGACCACAAGTCCTAAAAACACCTCTTGGATTTGGTCTCTGGTGTTTCGCAGGGTACCCAGGATGCAATTTTAACTCATCTCTGCCTTGATACTTGCAGCCCAATGAAAACCTGATGGACAAACCGGAGGTGGCAAGAAAAGGCTGTGAGGAAGAAGCGGAGGAGGATGCGCTAGACCTGGCCGAAAGGTATTTTCCTGCCCTCGGTGTGAGGATTTGGATGTGCCCCCCAGATTTCAAGAGATCCTCAATGCATAGGAAATAACACATTTTTTTTTCTCCTCCCCAATACAGCAGCGAAGAAGAAACAGGCTCCAGAGGTCCTGCCCAAGGGGAATTTCCATACCATGCCCTCCAGGAATACCCCCTGAACAACATGGTGACAGGTAACGTTCCGCGTTGGTAGATTTTTTAAGGAGTGGAAAATATGCTGGAAAAAGAGTGCGGATGAAGCAGTGACGCCCCCTGTGTGCTCGTCAGTTCCTCCCGGTGCTCACAGCAGCAGAATGGCTGAGGGTGCTGGTGGGATCGCTCCCTTCATTTTCCATCGTCCTTGTTTCATGGGAGAAGAGGGCAGCTCCCCCGGTGAGACCCGCGCTTTCCCTCCACAGGCTACACCTCCGCCCGCGACATGAAGAAATACACCGGAGAGCTCCGTGATTTCATTCCCGGCACCTCAGGCTACGCGGTGTATTGGATTCGGAGTGAAATTAACATTCACTCTGACGCTAAGACTAGAATGAAGACAAAATTGTAAGTAACAGGTGGCCATTAGCATCAAAAGCTTCACTGCCAGCGAGCTACCAGTCACGTTTGGGAATTCAATCCCGTAGTTAGGTGCTCGGATGCCTCCTTGCTCGCTCTCTTCTGCAGGTTGATGGTTATTTTAACCGTCAGTCTGCATTCTCCCCGTGTTTTAGTTAAATAGCAAAGAGATACGTGGTATTGAGCTGCAAATTCTGAGTTAAATCTCTGTGGTACACAAGATCTATGAATTATCTCTGCTTGGCTTATCTGCTTGGCTCAGCACGTTCAATGTAAATACCTGCCTACACTTACTGTTTTCTTCTCTGAGTAACTATTCAAAAGAAATTCCACAGCAAACTTATAGACATTTCTCCCTAAAACACACATCATTTTGTCTTTTTATTGTGTACCGGGGGGGTTAAGATGTGGCTGCAAATACGAGTTTTCCTTGGTGGGACACACGGAGGTCTCCTGGCAGGGAGGTCACCCATGGCAGAGCCGTACCCACCCATGGTACACACTGGTGGCATCCAGCACCGTGGCAGTGATGGCAGGACGGGATGGGACACCTCGTGATGGAGTCTGTCACTCAAGGCAGGGAGGGAAAACCCCGGGACCCAGGAGCACTGCCCGCAGCTGGACCCCCTGGGTGATGCCACCAGCCAAGGTGGAGCGCGACCTGTAGGTCTCCTCTGCCTCCAAGCAGAGCCTCTGCACAGCAGGACAGGTGCTTCGGGGGGTGAACCCCAAAACTCTTCTATGACTGTTGCACCCTGGGGAAATTGTTGGATGGAGCATCTTGCCAGGGGAAGGACAGCACAAGCCTCACCAGGGCCCATCTCCACAGGGAGCTTCCACCCCCAGACACAGCGCTCTGCTCAAGCCCACTTCACTCCCCTCACAAAGAAAACCAGCAACAAGGCTTTTTTCCTTTCATTTAAGCACTTAAAAGTGACCAACATGGTTATAAAAAGCAACTTTTATTCTGGCACAGCTGTCCACTCGGAGGAGGTGCAAGTGAGGAGCTCTGGCAAGCTCCAAGGAGCTACCACCGTTGTCCTCTCCTGGCTGCGTACCGCAGGAGAGCCTGTAAAATAACAGCTTTGCACCTCACACCCCAAAAACAGCAAGGAAAGAACCCAAATAGATGCCAGCAAACGTGAAGGTGATGATGAGTCCTCCTCACCCTCTGAAGCCCTGGACACCTGTATTTGGGACGTGGCACCCCGAGGAACCAGCCCTCCCTCCTCATCCCAGGGGACACCAGCTTCCAAAGACCAGGCAGGCTGAGATGGTTTCCCCACGTTTATTGGAAAAGTGACAAACAGGGACCGCCTCAGAGTGCTCCTCGGGGCGTTTTGAAGTTCATCCCCACCGTGGGCTGTGTCACCTGCAGGTTGGACAGGCTGCCGAAGTCCTGGAAAACAGCACGGGATTGGGATCAGCCATGCCACCCGGCCCACCACCTGCACCCGACCCCACGCAGGGTGGAGGCAGATCCCTCCTGAGAGGAGCGGGAAGCGTATGGTAGCACAAAGGGTGGATTCACATCTCCAGAAAGGGAGATGACCACCTCGCTGTGGAGATCAGTTCATCGGTGGGGGGAATCCAGTCTTTCTGGGGGCAAACCCAGGTTCACCTCCCAGCGAGAGCTGAGGAGGGGGCCCTCGGGTCAGCACCCGCTGTGTGCCCAGAGTGTCGAAGCCTTCATCCGACTCCAGCAAGCCCCTCAGGGCAGCGGGAGCGCTGCCAGGGACATGCCACCAGCCTGGCAGGGGGACAGCTGGGGCTACTCACCAGGAGCTTCAGCATTTCCTTGGTGTCCGGGTCCACTTCAATGATCTCCTGGTCAAGGGCAGAGACCTGGGGACGAAGGAGAGACAGACCCAGTTTGACAAGGCCCTGCAGCCACGGCCCTGCTACCACCGGGGTCCCCCACACACCCACCCCGCTCCCATCCCACCACAAAGGGGCTGCTGGAAGGGACCTGATCCTTCCCCCAGCGCCGCCATCCAATGCTGCCCAGATCTTGTTTCGACACAAACAAGATCTATCTGCCTGTCGTAGGGAACAGCTCCAGCAACAGAACAAGCCAGGAAGACCCCAGTGGGGCCCAGCTCTCCTGCCAAAACACTGCGAGAGGCCACCAGGCAGCAGAGGCCCCACACAGGGAGAAGAGCCTGTTTTATGGCAAGTCTTTGGAAACCCGAGGCCTAACCAGCTTCATGCCAAGGCTGGCAAGAGGAGCCGGGGTTATGTGCACCACTGCACCCCGTTGGTCACCACTGACACTCGCACTCATCCTGTGACACATCTCCCCAGGGCTGGAGCCCGACCACTGCGGTGCCAGACAGCAATGCCAAGCGACCCACTGGGCTGTCCCACTCCAGGACCTGAGGTCTCCTGCTCTTTAAGTCCAGAGCAACCTCTTCCGACCTTCTCTGGACCTCAAACCTCCATCTCTGCATGCTTCCTACCCTAAGAGGCTACATCACACCAGTATTTTTGGAAGAAGTCAGGAATGATGCCCATCCAGCTACAGCACAGATGCTCCTTTCCTGCTTGGGGTCCCTCCAGGGGTGACCTCTCCCACCAGCACCACCTTATCCTTTATCCTGCCTTTGAAACTCAGCTGGAAGGTCACTACGTGAAACACACAGTCGCCCAGCCGGTTCCTCCAAGCCCCCGACACCCGCTGTGCAGGTCAGCGCTGTGCTGACACCTAACATCTGGGGTGCTAAGGGATCTGGGAGAGGATCTGCACGGAGCTGCCGGGGTTTCACGTGTTATTTCTAGCTGTGGGGAGTGAGGGAGTCAAACCCAGCCCATGTCTCTTGTGGGGAGCTGTGTCACCTCACCCTGGGCTACGAAACCAAGGCGGCAAAGCAGTGAGAGCACTCCTGAGGCAGATCTCCATGTGCCGGGGATAGCACCAACCCGCCTTAGAGCACTGCCGAGGATTCCATGACATCCTGCCTGTTCCTTCCAGATCATTGCCAAAATAACCTTCCACGTAACGAAACCCCAGCACCAACAGTTCGGGAGAGCCGAGGTGACAGAACCGAGCGGTTTGGTGAAACCAGCAGCTCCACCAGAAGCTGGGCAGGGAGATGTGAAGAAGGGTGAGACGCGCTGTGTCTGAAGGCTACAAGGGTTTGGGAGGGATGGGATAGAAACCACCCACCACGGGAAATGCTTTCGGAGCTCCTTTCCCTGCACCACCAGCTCCAGGGGTGAGACCTCAACCCCTTGTGAGCCCAGGTTCAAGAGAGGGGGTTTCACCAATTCCCTCTCTTCAGCGACATCTCCTGTACGGCAGGTTTTAAGCCACTCTAAAATATCCTCCTGCATCCCATCAAATTACTTTTTCTCATTTCAAGTTAGGAAAATCAAGGATGAACATCATCTGCCGACTGGCAGCAGAGTCAAAAGGCAAGAAGTCAGCTGCTCCTCCCCTCCCAGGCAGTGGTTTTGGAGGGAGCGCCCTGATACGAGACCAAAATCCACCTCAGCCCTTTGTGACCCAAACCCTCCTCAGCTCCTCCTGGCTGAGATTTGGTGTCAAAGACATTTGGGGCCACTAATGGAGAAGACACCTCAAGGCAGGATGGACAGATGCCAAAACAGGCACTCGAGCACAGACAGAGCCTCACCTCGGGGACATAGTTGTCCCTCCTCTCCCTCTCCTCCTCCTGCAGTTTGATGGAGATGCCTCGGACAGGTCCCCTCTGGATACGCTTCATCAGGTGGGTGACATACCTGCGGGGGACACACAGCACGTTCCAAGGCTTCCCCGTGCTCCCACAGCCCTCATCTCCCTTCTCCACCCTCATCCTCCCAAAATCGCATCAGACTGAGAAGAAGAGACCCCGCCGGCAACCCTAGCACTGTCCCACCATCAAGCTCAGCACGTCCCACCACTGAGCCCAGCATTCTCCCACCACCAGCCCCAGCAATGCCCCACCACCAGCCCCAGCAATGTCCCACCACCTCCTGGGCACATCAGGGACGGCGAAGTGTCCGACAGCAACAGGGTTTGGGAGCGGGGTGACGCCCCCCCAAACACGGGAAAGCTCTCGGCGTTCCTCTCCCTGCACTATCGATGACCGGGCCACGGCCGAGGCCAAGATCACTTTCGAATGCAGGTCTGGCGGCCATCGCTCTCCCCGCGCCCCCCCCCCACCCCACCGTGCCTCACCCCGCGATCTTGTTGCGCAGCTTCTTGCTGGGGATGATGGCGATCTCCTCGCACACCCGCTTATTGGTGTGGAAGTCGTTGCCCAGCCGGGTGTAGTACTTCTCGATGATCACCCGGGCCGCCTTCTTCACCGTCTTCGTTCGGACGCGTCCCTGGGCGGGGGCGGCCAACACAGGTCAGGCCCCGCCGCCGCCGCCCGCCCCGGGCCCGCCATCCCCCGGCCCCTCAGTGCGGGCGGCCTCCCCTCACCCGGGCCCCGCTCCCCCTTCCTCGGCCCCCCCCTTCCCCTCGCCCCGCTCCCCGCAGCCGCTCAGCGCCGCGGGCGGGGCGGCCCAGGCTGCGGATGGCGGCGGATGGCGGCGGCGGCGGGCGCGGACGGTACCCACCATGGCGGCAGCGGCGGCGGAAAGAGAGCAGAGGATGGCGGGAGGCACGCGCGGAGCCGCCGGGAGCACACAGCGCCCCCCCGCGGCGCGGAGGACGCCTGCGGCAGGGGGAGGGGCGGGGCTAGACGCTCCCAGCGCTCCCCCGGGTCCCAGCGTCCGCCGGCACCGCGCCCGGCTGGGAGCCTCAGGGCCACGTCCAGCACTGGCCCCGGGCTACTAAATACAGGTGGGTCCAGCACCGCCGACTCAGGCCAAGAGACAGTTTTGGGGGAAGCGGGTGGCAGCAGCTGATGCCGGATCACGCTGTGTGATGAATGGAGGTGCCGGCTGAGCCCCCACAAACTCACCCCACGTATGAGGGGGTGTGTGTGGCCAAAGGTGGGGTCCAGACCCGGGGTGCAAAGAGCCCACCCACAGCCAGGGCCGAGACCTTGGTTTATTTCAGGTCTGTGCAAGGAGGGGCGCTGGGCGGAAACTCCACAAAGCCCGCACACCTCAGCCTAGGCACTGCAAGCAGTTGTATTTTACAAAAAAATCAACTAATTAACACATGACACTTATTACTGGCTGCTCATGATTTCACAAGAAGCTCCTCGGGGCTGCTTGTATTCTTCCTTTGAATTAAGGTACAGCTCGTTCCTCATTTCCTGCACTTGCTCAGTGAGTCACCCAATGGCAGGGGTTGGAAGGGACCTCTGGAGATCATCTTGTCTGCTTCCAGCCAGGATCCTGAGCTCCACCACCTCACAGTCACCACAGCCAAGGCCACCCCTGACCTTCACCTTCCCAGCCAGCCCTTCTTTACCCAGCACTGCCCCTCTGCTCCTTGGGTCCTCCACCACCCATGTCAGAAACCTCAGTGAGTAGCTTTGGAGCTGTGGTTTTCACGTGCTAACGAGCCAGGTTCACCTAAAGGACAGACAGATTTTATTTCCAACACTTTGTAACAACCAGCAACAGCACTGTTTTAAGGGAATCCTTAAAAAAAAAAAAAACAACCATGCAGTTTTTCCCAAGTTGGGTTCCTTGTGTCTTTCCGCTATCCACAGGCTGCTACACCACACTTGTCTTCCTTGATTGCCCAAGGTCTTTTTTTCCTTGGCAATATCTCACTTACTTTGCCTTCACCACCAGAGGACCAGCACCCAGAGCAAAGAGATGAGGGGTGGCCCCCCCAGCTGCCTGCAGTTACTCACAGCAGGAGATGCTAAGGGTGACATGAGGAAGGAGCCTGAAGTCCCTCTCCAGGGCCATGGGGCACCCAAGGGTGGCTGCTGTGGGCAGCCCTACCATACCCCAGGTCCTGCTCACCCCTGCAGAGAGGAGCCCTGGAGCTCATCACCCCTGCCAGCCACCCCAGCAGGGTGTCACCCCTCCAGGGAGGGTGGGACATCTCAATTAACCTCATTAACTCCCTGTTGTGAGCTGGAGAGCTCCAGCTGGAGCCAGGCTGCTTCTGCCCAAGGGTCCCAAAGGCACCCACTGAGGGTGGTAACTCCTTTGGTAACTGGTACCTAAAAACTCATCCCCCAGCCGAGTCACCTACAGCATCCATACATTCCCCACCGCACCAGCCTCAGCTTCTCCCAGCTCGTACCTCACCAAAAGACAAGACCCCACAGCCCTCCAGGCTGTAGAGATCTCACACGAGGCACCCAAGCAAAGAGCACAAGAGGATTATTTTTTTTTTTTGCTGCAACGTGTTTATTATGTGCCAAAAACTACACCACAGCTTACTCCACACATCTGTAGGAGAGTACAGTCTTGCCTGCATATACTACAATGAGGTAGAGACTTCACACACAGCTTCACGAAACCCCACAAAGAGCAGCTGGGATATGCAACAATGCAACATCAGCTCAGCAGGAAAAAAAAAAAAAGAGAGAGGGAGAAATTATGACACTGGTTCTTTGGCACACAGCTTCCAATAGAGGGGAAAAGTTAAAAAGAAAAAAAACAAACCAACAATAATTAAAGTTCTCAAATCCCAGCAGCAGCATCAGTCGACTGCACCGTTACTCCGCACATTCCGCAAAGGAAAGGAAAAGTACTTGTCCCCTCTAAGAGAAAGGGCTCCTACGAACCTTCATCTGTCCACCGAAACGCAGCCCTTTTTTAGCTAGTTACAAAAGAAAAGTAAGTCCTGTGACTTCGTGTGATTAAAAACCTTTATCAACCCCCCTTAAGTGCAACTTAAAAAAGTGCAACAAACTATTTAAAACTATATACAGCAGCTCAGAGATCGTTTTTCCGGTCCAGTTTCAAATCCAAAAAAAAAAAAAGCCGTCCTGTTCTGTTGCAAACCCCTCGATTTACAACTTTCCACCAGCAGCTCCCAGACACAAATTGCAATAATGTTAAAAGCTGCCAGGAAAGAAAAAATCTCTCATTTCAAACGACTTAAAAACTGTTTTTAAGAGTGTAAAAAGGAACTGGTAAAAATCCTTGAGCGTAAAATATGAAATATGATTTGGTTTAAATGAAGAGCAAAGTCTCCTTGTTGTTACAGTAAAAAACGCCAGCTGAACATTCAGTTTATGCCGTTCAGATGGGGGTTAAATGAATGGAAAGGCACTGTATGGCAACTGCAAAAAAATGGAGCCAATGAGACCTGCATTATTACCATCAGTATTGCAAGGAATGTAAAAAAGCGCCTTTAATAAATAAAAAAAAAACTAGGTGAAGGCATCTGCATCAACACCTTCTCAACACGTGGCCCTTTTGTTATTTTGGCTTCTTGTCAGCAAACTAGGAACCAAAGTCTGGGAACTGCAGAATCGCTTGAGGGGCGCTCCCCCCCCCTCAAAAAACCCCCAAACAAAACCCGACAAAATTCACTGTGCATTAGTGCAGAAAAAAAAAAAGACCAGCAAGTGCAAACGTGAATGTAAGATTTTTTTGTTGTTTTTTTTTTTCCCCATTAGTCCTCAGGAAGCGCGTTCCCAGCCTGGGTCTGGCACCAGCAGGCACGCTCGTGCGCTCTCCACTTGGCAGGTTCACAAAAGGACTTTCTCCTGCGCCTGCGGCAGCCCCCGGAGCCTCGGTGGCCGCTTTAGCTGGAGTCTTTGTTCTTCTGGTTGCGCATCAGCGGGCGGTGGTGACGCAGGACCTCCATGGAGTGCTGCCAGTGCCAGCAGGAGCGACAGAAGTACTTGAAGCAGATCTGCGGGGAGAGCAGAGGGGCGACACTGTGGGGCAAGGGACACAGACACCATCCCACTGGCCAAGTGGCATCCCCTCCCTCCCTGCTTTCGTGGCCCACGCCAGTGCAGTGGATCTTTGAAGCAGAGGGAGGGAATTCCAGCAATGCTGCCGGAGGATGCCTTGTGCTGAGCTTCCAGCATGGCCCCTTTTTAAGAAGGTTTGAAATACCAGGATCTGGGGACTGCATGGAAGCAGCCTCCTGGGGCCAGCTGCAGGCAGGGGCTGTGGGGGCAGCAGCTGGGCTCTGCCAGTGCTCGCTGCATTCCCACCTCTCCCAGCGGAGCAAAGCCTGCTGCTGCTCATCCCCCATCCAGACTCTACAGGAAGTCGCCGGACCATGGCCGAGCTCCTTTGCCCACAGCAAGTGGAGGTTGGCCAGTCCCCTACATTTCAGGCAGCTCCAGGACCAATGGCAGGGTGATGGCGCTCCAGCTTGTCACGGCCCGGGGAGCGGCAGCTTCTCCTCTGGGACACCCCGCTGCCCACAGCGGGCCCTGGTGCTCTGGCACAGCACCAGTGCAGCCACAGCATCCCCGGCTCCCAGCAGGGTGGAAGCTGCCTTTGCCTCCTGGTGAGCACCAGAGCTCCCCCGCCCGAGAGGGCTGCACCTCCTGCAAAACAAGGGCCCACCTGGGGCTCTTGCAGGAACACTTCATCCTCCCCACTTGGCAAGGAACACCAGGCATCCCCAGATAATAAAGTGAGTGCTGCGGGCAGATCCTGCTGCTCCTCAAGGAATTACCCCGAGTGTACCACAGGCAGATCCTGCTGCTCCTTGACGAATTCCCCCGAGTGCAGCAGCCAGGAGCCGAGCAGAGCCAGCAGAAAACCTTACCTGGTCTCTGCAGAAGAAAGGGCCGGACTGGGTGCTGCAGACCTGGCACAAGGAGTCCTCCAGGTACGGGTCGATCTGCACCTGCAGGAGAAGCAGGCACTGAGCACACAGCGGTGCTGGGGGCAACTGCCTGCTTCCAGGGCAGCCCCACCGGCACCAACCCACCACCCTGGGTACCCCAAATCCACCATCAGCACCCCTCACAGCTGGCAGAGCAGCAGTTCACCACCTCCCTCTGCTGCCACAAGGGTACAGAGCAAAGAAGGATACGGAGCAGGCTCCGTGGGCCATGGTGCTCCCAGCAGTACCACCCGTCACACACAGGTTCAACTCCCCAGGCTGCCCCAGCAGCTCTACTCACCTTTTTAGTAAACTTGGTGGTTTTGATTTCCACAAACGCAGCGGTGACTGCCTTCAGATAGCTGCGCTGGTTGTTAAAGGTGACACGGCCAGACCCTGGAAGAAGCCAGGCCACAAGGGTTAGACTGACCCGGCACCTACGGCAAGAACCCGGAGAGGCTACAAGTGAGCCCCTGGCGCAGTTCAGCCCTGGGCAGGGAAGCAGCTTTTGCAAGGAGATGGTATCCAAGGCCCATGGCTCTGCCTGCCTCTTTCCCCAGGCAGTACCAAAAGCACAGCAGGCAGCGGAGAGCAGAAAGGCTTTTCCACGGACACTTCCAGGCTGGTTTAGACATGAGCTTACAGGTGGCAGCGATCCCAGGAGGACCAGCAGCAGCCAGGCAGAGGGAAGGAGGCTGCCAGGGCACTGCTGAGGGCAGTGCAGCACAGCAGCAGGCTCCACGCCTGCACCTGAAATAAGCCAGTGCCAAGACAGCTCAGCAGCTTTTATTTTGAGCCTCCCACTCATCCCAGAGCCTTGCATTTTGCAGCTTCATTGCCGGTCAGCAGCATTCCTGCACCACTCGTTCACAGCCAAGTTTTGTTAAGCTCCAGGAAAGTGTATCTGTGTTTACCTACGAGTTTCTCTCCTCCGTGTAAGGGGAGCTCTGGCTGCTACAAGACTGTCCTGTGCCGGCAGATGGCCAAAGCTCAGCTTACCACTGACAGCCACACTGCAAAGCATCACCCAGAACCCTTGTAACTCCTCCCCTGTAGCATCACACAGGCACAGGCTGGAGGGCCCGGATCTGGTTTGGGGTTACGCTGTCTATAGGGATTGCAGCCGCACACAGGGGGATCCTTCCTCTTCCAAAAGGGTCAATTCCACCTCCTAGTGGGACCCCCCAAAAACTGTCTGGGCAATGGCTTTCTCTGCTGATTGGCTGGTCTCAAAGGCATCTCCTCATAACTGTGGTCAGACACCGATTTCTCACACTCCCTGCCGCCAGCAGGATCACCCTCCACTCAAGATGATTCCACAGGTTACACACAGTGGCCTTCCCTTCAGGAGGCTTCTGCCAAGCCAGGGGCAGCGGTCAAGCAAGCCTGGGGCAGCATCTCAGCCCAGGAGACGCTTCAATTAACACAAAACAAGATTAGGGTACAGTTTAGTTATTGATTTCATGTTGCTGTAACTCTAAGACAACTTCAAGCGTGGAAATGCCAGTCTCCTGTTGGGAGCCAGAGCAAGCCGGGCTCTGCATGAAGCCACAGGAGGTCTTAAGGTCATGCTCTAGGACCTCACAGTGCCAGCATGGGGTGGTTTGGTGTGCAAGACTTCATCTGTGCTTAAAGTCTCATATCTCCATTCCTAACCCTTTGGGACCATTGCCCCCTAAAGCCACTTCAGTAACACAAGCACGTCCTAAACCCAGGCCTTGGGCACCAAGCCTTGACCAGAACAGTCTGAAAGCTGTCCAAGGACAGCGACAAGCAGTAGACAGCTCTGACATTATTCCTGCCTGGCAACACAGAGGAAATTCATGGTCCCTTCTTAAGTATGTAACTTGCTGCAGCTCAAGCCTGGAAAGCTGTACCTCATGCTCAGCAGTAGGGTTCCTCCATACACCCCAGTGACCTCAGTGCTGTCCCCTCCCCCATGAGGCCACCATAGAGGTACAGGGAACACTGTGGTGACATGAGTGGCAAGTAGTCAACTCCCATGTGGGAGACCATCTCAGCAGGGTATGGGGAGAGGGCTGCCCTCATGACCTATCCCTCCCAAACACACAGCCTTGTCAGGAGGTGGGATCTCAGAGGCTTCATACTCTCCACCTGCAAGAGTGCAGTGGGTCTACCTGACCCAGGGGTCATAGGCTGGGGCAGCAGCCTTCCTCATGAGAGCAGAGGAGGCAGCTGAGCCTCCCTGATGCCTGCAGCAGTCTCTGGTTTCAGTCCCATCAGAGGACAGGAGTGCTGTCCAAGAGTCACTCTCATCCCCAGCACTTCTGACCCTAGGCAGGTTGATGCCCTGAGCAGAGATGGACATGCCATCCCCCAGCAGACCCAATCAGGAGGCTCTGGGAAGCCTCTCCACCTGTGCTACCAGCTGCCTTACAAGCCCAAGTAGCACCCTGAAGGGGAACTAAAGAGAACAGTGGGGACAGGATGCTGCCTGCAAGTGCTGGGTCAGCCATGACCTTGCCCTGTTCCTGCTGCCGCCCAGCAGGTGGCACCTCTCCAGCATCCAGCAGGCCTGAGTTCACCCTGACAGGCAGCAAAAGCTGGGGTAAAATCCACAGCAATCACTGGGGATGGAAGAGCATCTAAAACAGCATCTAGTGACCATTAACAGCACTGAACAAGGGCAGAAAACCCTTCAGCAACACTTAAAGACATTTAAAAACCTTGAGCTGCTCTGTAATGATCTAGGACCTTCCAGTTCCCAGGCACACCAGCTATGCCAGCCCTGCCCAACATGCCCTGGACAGTCTCCCCCATTGAGGGACCAAGCCAGGGGCACTGCTGCAGCCTCCCCAGAGCATCCTGTGAGTGATACTTACCAATGGGATACTTGTGCTTGTCCGTGTCGATGCCAGCATAGACCACCCCTCCGAACAGGTCATACATGACGGCTGCCAGGGCCTCCGCGTTCAGCATCCCATGCAGAGCCCCCACGAACACAGTCTTGCTAGGATCAAGCCGCTGCGATGGACTGCGCACAAAGTTGCTGTCGGCCAGAACCCATGGGATCACCTGCACCTGGAACCACACACAAGCAGGTCGGGTTGGCCAAGAGCCTGCAAAGCCACAGGTTGTGCTGCTCCACAGTGCCCTCAGCTGGCAGCAGAAGCCATCCCAGATCCTCGGGTTTTACCCCCAGCCTGCAAGTGTCACACTGTTATTGCTACTCAGGGTCCATGTCCGGGGCGCTACAGCTCTGGAGCTCCAGCCTTGCTCCTCAGGAGAGTCCACAGGGCTGTTCAAGGGAACAAAACCAACGACCACAGCATTCTGCTTCCAGCCAAACTGGAATCCAAAACACTAGTCCCTCAGGGCTGGCAGCCAGGAAGCAATCCATGCACAAGTGGATTTTACCTACTGCCTGCACCTACGTTTACAGCCCAGTCAGATGCCTCCCTGCACAGAAACCTGTAGTTGGAGGAGATCAATGAAACAATCCACCCACTGCCAATTTCAACAGGACCTTCCATCTGCTAGACAGCTGATATAGGGCTCCAAAGAGGAGAAATTTCTGCCAGAGCTAAATCACCAAGCATGAAAGTGTTGCCAAAAGCCAGACACCAGGAGAGCTGCCTGGAGTGCAATTAGTTTGTACCTGTCCAGATAAGAGCTGAATCTCAGTTCTTGAACTCCAAACTCACACAGTTGTACCCAACCTATAGCTAGGGTCCTCCTTTACTGGAAGGCCAACCCGAGCCTCTGACAGCCTCAGCACCCCCAGCTCCAGAGCACAGGTCAGCCAGCCAAGGCTGCACTGGGGAGCAGCTGCAGTTACAGCTGTGGATCCAAAGCATCTGCCTGTGTTAAGCATGAAATCCATTCATTCTGCAAGCAGACGAGATCTAATAAAGCACCAAAAGGATCAAAGTCTGTCTCCACAAGCAAAGGTGCTGAACGAAGCAGTAAAACCCCTGTTCCTGCACTACTTTTCCAGATAACCGAAGCTGCTTGACTTCATGAGGTCAGGGTCTCCCCACAGATCCAGGAGCTCCAGGTCACAATTCCTGACACAAGCTATTGGTGTTTGTGTCCTTCACAATCTGACACTTTCCTCCTTGATTGCATCCAGCCCTACCACAGGAACACACCAACTAAAGATAACCAAGAGCCAGTTTTACTTCTGCTGCTCTGCTTCAGCCTTGGAGCAGAGTGACTCTGTGCGCCCCATCGCCTCCGAGCATCTCACCAGCACCCCCTGCTGTCAGCTGCCGGGCTCTCCGGGGTCTGCTCACCTCTTTGCAGCGCATCCTGCGGCTGGACATCTTGAAGTAGTATTCACTGAGCCCATCAGGGCTCAGCAGGTTCTGGGAGCACGCCTGGAGCAGAGCACGCACAGATTTCTCCGACTCAAACACCAGGTAGACATATCCTTTAGAGGTGAAAGGAAAGAAACAGTTATTAGAACTGCAGCAGAGGAAAACCAGATCATCCCAGTTCGCAGACACCTTCAAAATCACTCTCAGATGCCACCCAAAGTATCTGCACTGCATCTTCTTTGCTGTCCTCAACCCCTTCTAGGGGAGGGCAGAGATTTGCAGCACCTGCTCCAGCCAACTCTACATATGAGATCCACCCGTGACGCACAGAGGCTGGCCAAGCTGGGAGAGAGCCCCAGCTCAGCACAGCACAAGGCTGCCCAGCTGTCAGGGACAGGTTTACCCGCGCCCAATGCCATCTGGGCCACTGTCCCCCACCCCCAAAGCCACATCTAGACATGACAAGTGGACACCCACCAGCCTGGTCACAGCGTGGCCTGCAGGAAAACAGACTTTGCTTCACATTTAAGATGTTTTGGCTCAGAAATAGAAGTTCAGGGCTTTAAAGTCCATTCCATCAGTGCCAGCACTCTGTACCTCGCAGTGGTCTGGTCACTGAATGAGGCCATTAGGCACCACCAGACCTACAAACTAGTCACTCCTTGCCCCGTAACTCATTACTGCTTACACAACACATCAGCCCAGCTGCCTGAGCCAGGATTATGCCGCAGGGGCTGCTGGGCTCACCAGTCCCCACAGCTGCCAGCTTGCTGCGGACACACACTTTGATTCACTGTGTGCACTTTACACCAAGCATGCGTCCTATTTGAGTGCTTGTGCTGTCAGTGGGGACTAGCGGCTATCACCCAGAGCAAGACAGCCCCACATGGGGCTCCTGAAGCACCAGAGAGGCTTTCCGTCAGCCCATGCTCCTGCCCAGCCCTGCTAGGGGCAAGGGGGGACACTAGGTTCAAGGTGACAGTGCTCTGCAACCCTGGTGCTGACCCATGTGAGAGCAGATGATTTACCCTAGGGTGCTCTGTACCATCCAGTCACCAGCATGCAGCCGTACCATCCCAGCATCTGTGCTGTAACATAGCATGGGAAAAGAGTAACCCTACCGTGTCGCTATTACCTTTAGGCATATTACCTTTGGGAGGGCAGCGTGGGTGTTTGCCATCCTTACCAGGCCACTCCACACTCAGTGAGCCAAAAGCACGGAAGGTGTTGATTAGTCCAGCTGCAGACAGAAGGAGAAGTCAGCGCCCCCCTAAAAAAGCTTCACGCTACACATTCCTGATGTCAAAATCCAAGGCCTCAGTGCCCAGCCCGGGGCTGCTCACCTTCCGTAATGTCCCACGGGACTCCTCCCAGGAACACTTTGCAGGAGTAGATGGGGTTCTTGTAGTGTCGGGGAGGCAGCTGCCCACTCCAGGTGCAGGTTGCTTCATTCATAGCTGGGACAAGCACAAGCAACACTCAGCCACAGGACCATTCACTTCCCGCTCTCCCACAGGTCTCCAAGCAAATCCCCATGTTCCACAACTACAGGTTCAGCAGAGCTGCAGTAGCAACAGGTAGTGGCCCATACATCCCACCTGGTTTTCTGCCAGCAGGTAGACTCAGAGTTCGGCTTGTGCATGGAGAAAGGTCTGATGTGCTGCAAACTCATGTCCAGCCACATTATCTGCACAGAAGCCACCTCCATTCCCTCCCAGAAGCACAGGACCATCACAGTGCACTGAAGCCTATAGAGACCCACCATCCAACTTACCTGCTGCTTGCCTATGAAGCCTGGCTTCTCTTTCGATACTGAAGGGGTCTTCTGGAGAGTCCAGGAGATCCCAGGAAGGCCATGCAGATGCTCCAGGCCATCTTTTTGATGCACTAGCTGAGGAGGAAGTGACTGCAGCCAGGGCAGCTTGATCTTGATCCAGCCGGGACCCCACTCCCATCTTTAGGGAGTCTCTTGACACCCCACTGAGGGGCAGGAAGGGCAGAGGTGGGGAGATGCGAAGGCTTGACTGCAAGAGAAGAGTCCACATTAAAACCCAGCTTCTGAATAGGAGCACATAATGCTTGAAGGTCATGCACCACCCTGGGGCCCTGCCCTCACCCACAGCAGGAGAAGGTGTTCTCAGTGATCTCCTGTTCTCTGAGACCCTCTGAGGTCTGGCAGAGGCAGGAAAGCAGCCACGTCACCTGCCCCAGCAGCCTGATGGCATCACTGTTTCCCTGGGAAAGGTCTGCCCCTACAGCCATTTCCCTCTGAACCCAAACCAAGTTAGCAGCAGCGGGTAGCATTAAGCAGGATGGCAGACAACAAAACCAACAGCAACCCTCCACCCGCACAGCCTCAAGGACAGCTGCCACCCCCAGGGAACACCAGCCACTCCAGGAGGAGCCTCATGTTTTGCTTCGGGCCCTGCCTGCAGCAGGCAGGGCTTGATAGCAGCACCCAGGAGCTCTGTAGGCTCTTGCCCTCCACAGACCAGCTCCCAGGGTGCAGGCTCAGCTGGCTGCAGATCCAACCACTCACAGGCTTGACATGCCTCTCCCAGGGTGGAAGGAGTAAAAGCATGGATTAATAGGACAGCAGGGATGCAAGACACTGTGCAGCTTATCGAGTGCCAGCCGCTCTGCAGATCCAGCCATGTGCTGCTGCGGCACAGCCGCCCACACTGAGGCCATGCTGGGGAAGACCTGACCTTCATGAACAAGGCCAGCACAAAACCCTGCTGCCCTGCACTACCTGCCATCATCAGAGCCCAGGGGGCTGCAGCCACTTACAGCACCATCCGATTCTCCAGGATGGATCACAGGAGAATCAATTCCACACCAAGTCAACTGTGTCCTTCACGCCCACCCCAACATGGGGGTCAAGGCCACAGCAGAGCCAGGAGCAGCTCAGCCTTGGCTTTAGCCTCAGGTCCTGCAGAGGAGCCACGCAGCACCTGCAGAGCTCACCAGAGCCAGGCTGCCCTGCTGGCACCCAGAGCTGCCGCTCACACTGCAACACAGACCCAGCAGCACAGACTGGGTCAGCAAGACAGACACTTGCCTCGCTTGCTGGCTTCCAAATTTAGCTATGCTTTAGGGAATGAAAGCAGGCTAGACCCAGTTTGCTCTAGAAGAAACAGCCCTGAGATGGAGAAGTGCAGTCAGCAAACGGGAAGGGCAATGAGAAGCAGACAGGAGCTCCTGAGAAGCCCGGGCAGGAGCCTGGAGGCAGCTGTGCTGATCAACCACCTCCCTGCTGGGATCAGGGCACGGACACCCTCCTGCCACACACCAGCTCAAGGACTCAGACCCCTCTGGGTCTGACCCATTAACCCATTAGGGCTGCAAGCACAAAGCCAAAAGGCCAAAACATTATATGGAAAAAAATAAATATAAGGACAGTGCTAGTCTGTGCTGAAGGAGGACTGCACAAGCAGCCCTTCTTCTAAACCCTGGGCTGCAGAACCTCGCTGTGTCAGCGTGGGGATCCCTCCAGCACTCCCTTCCCTTCCTGGGCTATAGCTTGCAGCCCCTCACACCTCTCCCGTGCTCCCCTAAAATGCAGCAAGACACCAGGAACCACACAGCGCGTGCAGGACCCAAACTTACAATCAAGTCTGAGAGGTGGTCAGAGCCAGAGCTGAACCCACTGGTGTCTGAGTCCGAGGGGCTGCTGGAGCGGGAGTCCAGGAGGGAACGGGAATCCAGGCGGGAGCTCCTCAGCGTCGGCGTGGAAAACTTTTCTGACAGGTCTGAACCAATGGGGTCTAGAGGCAGGAAACCCAGCGGGGGCTTCCCCAGGACGTTCCCAAGAGGGTTATTCAGCATGCTGAGAACTGCAACAGAGAAAGAGTCTGTCAGTGCTGCAGCATGACATACCTCTTTCCCTCCTGGCTCTTGTGGCAGAGGCCCAGGAGGGTACTGGGCTCCCATCAGCCCACCAATGGCTCACCCAGGAGGTGGCACGTCTGGCAGGCACCAACCTCTGCGCCATTCCAGAAAGGCTGCATGCTGTTTGCCCTCAGTTGCAGTGCAGTGCTGCACAGCTGGAGCCAGCAGCAGCCTGGTGTGGCTGCCAAACACGAGGGTGGGTCGCTCTCCCAAGGCTGACATCAGCCAGGAGATCCCACTTCATCTGGGAGCAGAATCAGAGACCCCAGGTCCCAGTTATGGACCTCAGATGCTCCAGACAGGTTCATGCCCGTATACTGCTATTTCTGGCTGCTTGTGCTGGACAAAGCTGGGACCCAGGAGGGCAGGTACCCCCTGGGTCTTAGTGGTGGGGGGCACAGACTGGGCCCACAGCCAGCATTTGTGCACACACCAATAGCCAGGCTGAGAAGAGCAAGGCCTGGCCCATGAGCAGGCATCCGCAGGCTCGGAGGTGGGACACTGTGCACGTCAGCCCTGACAGGAGCTGGCTACAGGCACCCAGCTATGTGCCAGTCTGGCTGGCTGACAAAGGAGATGCTTCACAGTCAGCGGCAAGCACCGTCCCCGGTACGTGTTCACAACAAGCCTGTCTGGTCAGGCCTCTGCCTGAGAGCCGACAAGCGAGTATGCGCCAGACTGCTTCCCTCACACAGCAGCAGGTTTTCCTCCCACTGAGGAGAACTGAGGCAGGCAAATTCCTCCCTACAAACAGGGCTGCCCTCCCCTGAGCAGAGCACCAGGCCACCGAGGGGTCATGAAAGTCCCATCCCGCTCCGTGGGTCAGTGGTGTGGGGCCAGCTGCCACCCAGAAGGAAAGGGAACGCAGGGCAGGCTCAGCCACACAGGATCCCACGAGGGCACGACACCAGCCAGCTCTATTCAAAAGGAGCAAGTCTCAGCAAGCTGAATGTGTCCCCAAACCAAACGAAAAGAGCAAAGCATTCAGAAATGGTTTTAATTATTCAGAGGCTGCAAAACAAGGCAGCTTGCCCTGAAGCTTTCAGTTCTCAGCAAAGCAAGTTTGGGATCCACTTGATATCCTCCAGCCCCACCTGATCTCAACCAGGTAGGACCACAAGGTTTTTAACCCAGATTTTCAGGTAGCTCTTGTACAGAAGAGGATTAACAGTTCAAAATGCTGCCTAAACCAGGTGAGTAGAAAAATGCTACTAGAAAGAAGTGGTAGCATTATGGTCAGACATCAGTACCCACTCAGTGCCAGAGACAGAGAAAGCTGCCAAGCGTGGCCGAACCAAGATGCTGGGATATACCTGTCCCAAGCAGCATGACTCACAGGACACCTGCCAGGGAGCTGGCATCTCTAGCCTCACACTAGAGCGAGATAACTCGAAACACCAACAGAACACCCAGACAGGTTCAGGTGGGTCTTTTACTTGAAGCATCTACCTCAACCCGAGGCAGAGCTGGTCTGCAGGAGCTGTCAGCAACCGTCACAGCATCTCCCCACATTCACTGAGCCTGTGAGTTTCCCCAACAGAGGTGCAGATCCATTTTGGCTGTGGCACAGGACTATGAGGTCACCTCTGACCGCACTTGGAAAGGGACCTCCTGCTCCCTGAATATCTGCTTGGCTCTCCCCAGCAGCAACAGCAGCACCTGTGCTTATGCCCAGCCCCGCAGCCACAGAAAAACCTCGCTGGCCCAGCGGTACTTACCCTGGGCAGAGCTTGAGGAGCAGCAGCAGCAGCCGCCCCGCCAGTGGTGGTGGGTAGTGAGGGAGAGCTGCCGCAGACAGCTCGAGTCGGGGAGGAGACTGCTCCCTCCTAGTCACAGCACAGAGCAGGGCAGAGCATCTCCCAGCCCAGGCAAGCCGCACTAGGCTGGTTTGCCGACTTCTCTGAAGCCACGTGATGCATTTAAAAATACAGCCAGTGTATTGTTCAAGGGAGACAGCTGAATTTGTTAAACAGGCTCAAAAATCTGATTAGTCACTAAACAGTACAAGAGTCAAAGCAAAGCAGCTGATCCCATGGCCCAAGCCTCACCACCGACAAACACTCCAACACTGATGTCCTCCTCAGCCATCAAGCACGGTGGGTTTATAATGCCGGGCAGTGAGCAGCCCTGCACTGACCCCATGTGCGCAGTGTTCCTAGAGACCTGGAACAGCAAACACCACACAGATTGCTACCAGGCAACGCCATCCCACACCTCATCTCCTGGTTATCAGAGACGGGGGAGACCAGAACTCCATTTGGGATGCACCAGCAAGGGTTCAGGAGCTCACCGGGATCTCCCAAAGGTGTTACAGAACCCAACTGCTCTGCCCCATTTATTTCATCCTCATCTCTGGCTTGCTACAGCCACTGCTTACACATTTACTCCCAGGACTCCTTAGCTCTCACCACAGCTAGAAAACCAGTAAGGCCAGTATGAGTGCATTCGAGTAGCAGGATTACCAGCCTTTCAAGAGATCTACTGTCTGGGCATCTGAGTTTCAGCACCTACCACCAAGCAAAATCCTGCTGGCTATGACTGACCCACTCCTAACCTCTTGTCCTGGAAGCGCTGACATCCTGCTGTTAATGCAGATGGATTTCATCCACTCCAGAAGCTTTGACAGGTCTGCACAGGCAGCGCCTGGTTACACACTCGGCAGGTTTCACTGAGCTCACGGAAGAGCCTACATCACCCCAGTGGGTCTGACTCAGCTTCACTTGGTACCTACAGCGACTCACAGGGACATGGGGAGGAAAAGCTGCGAGCCACACTTGGCCTTTCCTCCTCCGCACTTGCCTAGCAATCAGGTTGTGTCCCCTGAAGCCAGCCTTTGCAGGTAGCCTAGGAAACATCAGCGTACAAGATCAGATCTTATTTCTCACTGCCCCAACCCAAAGGCATCCTGCTTTAACTCCCTGCCCTAACCCACTGAACCCCCTCCTGGGTGATGGGGCACAAGAGTCTGACAAAGGCTGCCCACCTAAAAAAAAGCTCTCACATCATTGGGGACACTCAATAAAACCACAGGTCCTCCAGGGAAGTTGGCCTTGTCTCCCCTCCAAGAAGAAGCTTGCAGAAGAGAAAAAGCATTTCCAATGCACATGCAAGATGCATCAGCAGTTTCTGTTGTAAAAAACATCCCTGAAGATCCCAAAGTGAAGCAGCAAGCATCAGGTAACTACTCAGACTATGAAAAAAACCCTAAGTGCAAACAACTAAGTATTTTACACATCTACGGGGGAAATTTTAACTGAAGAGTCGATGCGATTCCCATTCATCTGCTCATACACAGCGGCCCTGCTGTCCAGAGCATGGCAGTTTGCAGAGAGCTTCTGGAACTTTTCAAGCCTCCGCTCGGAGCTGCAAGAGAGGCACATGCCAACGCTCCTTTGCAGGGGACAGCAAAAGAGGTAGCTTTTAATAGAAACTCAGCTCTGACTTTTGACTCACTGCTGCAGCTTTAATGACTGGATTTGGAGCCAGCATGCTCCATCTTTGAGCATGTCAGCCAAACACTGACAGATTTAAGAGCTCTGTGGAGCAGTCTCGATACCAGCGTGGCACTCTTCCAGATCGTAGGCACTCTGGTCTCTCTCTAGAGAACAAGCATTTTACGAACCCACTACTCCTCCTTAGTTGAGCTTTCCCTAGTAAATGCTATCAGGACAATGCTGCTGCAATACATCCTCTTAATTCCCGCATCATCTTGGAGCCCATAAGGATAGCGGGTGGAGCACGTACAAGCATCCTGAACCCATCGCACCCAAGAGAGTGACTAGTTTTAACTCTTCATGCCAGCTCTGTCCTGTAGACCCCAAATCACCTTCTAAATCCAGTTACCAGCTACTGAGCTACTACATTTAATGTGAACTTACCCAGCCCCAGACAGATGACTCCATCAGCACAAGCTGTGATTCACAGCATGCACCTTGGGAAAGGTGCCGCAACAGAAAGATGCCCTATGCCCAGCCCAACCAGCCTCAGACCAGCTTTTATTTTTCCATGTGCCGGTTAGACTTGCAATTTAACATTTCCAGCACCTGCTCAGAACCTTGAAGTACTTTCTTCCCTTCATACTATAATTTACAGCCATTTAAGAATTAGACCTTCCTGGTAGCTTTGACCAAGCCCATTTTATAAGAGATGGGTGTAAAGATGAGCCCTAAGGAACCGGGTTTACCAATGCTGGCAGCTCAGGGAAGGGCTCTGGGTAAATAAACCACGTTACCACTATGCTGATGACAAATGATGCTTTAATGCCTTGAATAAGACCTTAAGATAAGCAGAACACTACACACAGAGCATCCACTGAATTTATTTCTGACAGAGTTGACAAAAAGCTCTGCCACCGTTAAGCCGTCCTCTGTATAAGTACTTCTGCTTTAGCTTGGGTCTGCACAAGACCACCCAGCAGAAGCAGCCAACAGCACATGAGCAGAGCAGTGCTGATGCTCTTCACTCCTTGCTGTGTCAAGTTTTAGTCAAGTTACCTGGAAACTGAGTACTGCCCAGAGGAAAAAAAAAAACAAACAAAAAACAAAAAACACAAAAAACCTCTCACCTTATAACTGTCCAGGTACTTCTGCTCAAGCCCTTTCCCCACACCAAGAACATCAGTAGAAGCTTCCCCATAGAGGGGAACACCATTTGCCCTAGGGGACACACATCACAGCCTCTTCACGAGCCTGAAGGCACATGTAACCATGTGTGTGCCCACAAGGAACTCCCGCTGAGCAGAACAGCATGCCAGGCCCCAGATCCTTCTACTACCAGTAATGTCTGGCACCTGCATGCTTAATGCGCAGGCAGTTCCACACTGCATTTGGCAGTGGCACCAAGTGTTAGATGAGCACATGCACGCGCTTTTTTGAAGTCACACTCTGAAGACATGTTCCAGCCTTTAAAAGCTCACTGCAGGGCTCAAAAAAAGCCTATTTAGAAGGGACCAGGACTTGTCTGAGCAGGTCTACGATGCTGAGGCCTTCAGAGGGTCACTTTTGCAGGCTGGCACCACCAGCAAGGTTAGACAGAGGGACATTTCAATCTCCTGAGAGGAGATACCAGAAGTTTGACTGCTGGGAGATTACTCAGCACAGGAGAGCTGGCAGACTGTCAAGACCTCCCCTTCATCCACCAACTACTACTTACACTGAAAGTCTGCCCTTCTGCCTTGATCTCCTTGCAAGAGCAGGGGTGAAGAGACCGATAGGAAAGCTCTTACCGAGAGAAACCAGTCAGAAGAGATGGGTTTCAGTGCCACCATGCTCCTGCTTCCACTGGGAGACACCTGCCATACCCAGAGGATGCAGAGCTGTTTGCGCATTTGGGGCAGGGTGGCAAAGGAGGGAAGCAGCATGACCGAGGCCCTGGAGACTGAACACAGTGCAGTTTCTTTTGTCATTTGTCAAATAAGCTTGTAAAGAAAAAAAAAAAGGCTGATGTCCCAAACAATAGCCTGCTGCAGTTCCAGAAAAACAGCTCGTCTGCAGTTTTTACCACCCAGCCAGACTCTACCCTGGTGGGGTGGGAGCAGGCTGAACGTTTTAGTCAGCCAAAAAGCAGCACCTCCTACAGACACTAAGCAACTTGACGGCAAGAGAAACATTTGCATGTCTGAAAGGCAAACGGGCACCGTAACCACCTCCTACAGCTACAGTTAATGTCTCTGTAGTTACAACATAGCCAGTCAGGCTGCAACAGTGAGTTTCCCCCCTCCATCACACACGATCACCAAGCTGCTTAAGAACACCAAGAACACCACAGAGGAAGGGGTGATCAATACTCCGGACTAATCTTAAGTAAAGTTTTAGCACTTCACACCTGCAGCCATGGGACCTCACACTGCCTACGAGGAGCCAGCACACCTGCAGGCACAGCACAGGGAGCACCAGCTGAACCCAGCCCAGCAGAAGGCCCAATGACAGTTGTGGGGCTGCAGCACACAGTACAGGAACAGGCTTTGCTTGGCACAGGGAAGGCAGACATTGGATCTCCCTCCCACCTCTACTCACTCCTTAACAGGGAGTTATAAGTTCCTTATAAGGAACAGCCAGGCTCTTACAGGTGCCCAAAGAAACAAGGAAAAACTGCAGTAAGGGAAGCAGCACAAAAATTTATTCCTCTTAAGTGGAGCAGCCATGGGACAGGGCCCAGAGAGGAAGGGATCTCCTCCTTAGGCCCTCCCCATCCTTGGATGACTCCATAGATCTTGTCCAGCTCAAATCCTCCCAATTTGATTATACTCCCACTACTCCATTGGAGAAAGAAGTCACTGCTATTATGAGAAAAGCCACCTAAAGTCAGATGCATGCAACACTGTCCGGAGCTGTACATCAAAACAGAAGTCTCTATCATCTTGAACCAACTGCCAGTGCTCAAGAAAAGCAACTCCCAGAGCTGCAGATGTGATCAAACCAGCAGTAACCACCAACTGAATAAGAACTACAGCACAAGCCTTTTTGTTCCTGAACTACTAAAGAGGAACCTCTGCCCTGGCAGACTCTTCATTTGGGGCAAAGAAGAACTGAGGCTATTCGAGCAGCTATTTCTGATTTGCTAAGAAGGGGGCAGGGGAATAAAAAAAAAAAGGCAGCACGATCCCACAGCTGAACCACAGAATTAGAGTCAGGACACCTGAGGTCTATTCTTGGTTCTGGCACCAATGTGGTAAGTCACTTTCCCAGCGTGCCCTGAAAAATGGAAGCAGCAGCAGAACTAAGAACCCAGAGTAGCTTATTGCATTAACGTTTGAGAGCATCAGTCCTCCTCCTGCGCCGAGAGAGTGGGACCTGGCTGACAACAAGCCTCGCTGCTTCTTGAGGCAGGGAATTTACTATTATGTTTCTGGGAAGGGAAAACAGGTGCCCAAGGTAAATATAAAAATCAGTAAAGACAGCTAAAACACACCTCAGGATTAGAAGTGCGCAGGTAATTGTATTCACTAAGCAGACTGCCACAACTGTGTTTGTCTTTAAAAAGATCAGAACATTGAAATACAGCAGGGTTTAACATGTATCAGTCCCAGAGAGATTTAAAAGCCAACATATTCAGGTCAAATTCTGCACAACAAGCTTCAGCTTTACAAACCTCAAGAATAAACACTTCTATATTTAAGTACCGAACTCCTCTCAATTATCTGCTGCAATGTCCAAGGTGCAAACTCTGCAGCATGTGTTACTTTATGTGCTAACAAGGATGACTGACTCATTTTCACTGCTCAGCTGCATCACAGTTCCTGGAGTGTCGAGTCCATCAGGATACCACCTTTAGAAGGTATGTTCTTTAGAGGGTGGCTGGGGGGAGCAGGCTGCTGGCCGTACCCCTTTGGGGAAGGCAACAAGCTGCAGTGAACAAAATATGTAAAAAAAAAAAGAGACAAGCTTTAGTCCCAAACGCAATCTTACTTGAAAAATGGCATGCAAGCCTCACTAAGGAATTCAGCTGGCATAAAGCCACATATCTCATCACCAGATTGGTACACCCAGCACCACCAAGTGATGCCTGCAGATTCCCAGTTACTTTCCAGAGGTCTGCATGCCTCAGGTACAGCATCACAGCTTCAGGGATTTGTTTCATCCTTCTTTCCTTCTGCATTCTCAGAGAGAAAACAAGCCAGAGGGGCAAGGAGGGAAGCTGGGCATTTCTGTGCGGCTGTCTCAAATGGTTGGTGGCTGCTGCTGTGTCTGAGAGCAGCCTCCGAGCTGGCAGTAGCACAGACATCACCTGTGATTCAGCTGTTTTGCCAGCGCCTAAGGGACCACGCACAAGGCGAGCAAGCCTGGAGATGTGGATAACAAGTGCTGAGATGGAAGATGCGGCACTGGCTGGAGATGTATGCCCTGCCCAGTGCCCCTGCCCTCAGCCCGCACCCTCTGGGAGGCTGATAATTCAGCCCCGCATCTGCACAGTGAGAGCTCAAGGACCAGGGCACCTTTTGGAAGCAGATCATTTTGGAGCCAGCTCAGTGGAGGTGCCCATTTAAACAGGGAACACTGAAGCAGTCCAGGAGTCAGTTTCTTCAGCCCCTCCTTGGGCTGTGTTATTTTTGCCACTCTCTAGCAGCTTTTCTATCCTGCTTTGAGCAGGAGTCTGGACTAGATAACCTCAAGAGGTCCTTTACAACCCAAATTACCCTATCATTTTAAAGAGACAACCTGTCAAGAGCACCACAGAGGGTCTAAGATGCCTTCTAACAGCAGTCCCACAGACAGTCACTGCATGAGAAGTCAGCTAGAGGGATTTCAGCTCTACAAACAGGCCAAACCTCTGCTGGCTCAGTGGCCTTGCCCCTAGTGTCACCACAGTGACAGGCCATCTACAACACCACACTACACAGCCTGGTTATCAGAGCAGCGCACTGTGCCCACACACAATGCAGCGCCAGGGATAAACGCAAGTCTAAGGCAGGAGCAGATGAACCCAGAGGTGTGGAAGGGGAGGAGTGGGCATCACTCCTACCTTCTGCTACAGGCAGCCCCAGCACACTGGCAGAGCAGGTCCAAAAGCCATGCAGGAGTCCAGGCAGTTCCCCTATCCAGCTCCAGGTGGAAGAATGCAGACCTGCACACACACTGTGGAGTTTGTAATGAAGGTACTCAGCCAAAAAAACCCACCCACATTCAGGCCTCTTCTAGAGAGCTACCATATTACCACTGATGAAGATGCAGCAGAAAAAGCCTTTCATGTCTGCTCTGCCCAGCAAGCCAGCATCCCATCTGCTGCTTAAACATCCAGCAGTGCATGGGTTGGACAAAACCTTAACTGCCCCATCTCTCATTTGACTGGCACAATTTTGGGGATGAATCTCACCCCAGGCCAGAGCTTGCACACACCTAAACCACCCTGCTGCTACCTCCAATATCAATCGCAACAGGAAAGAAAGACTAAGCTACAAGTTGCCTGGGGCAGCTCAGAGCCAAACAGCGGCTCCAATGCTCTCCTCAGAAAGGAACATGCTTGTTAAGGCTCACTTCAGGAGCTAGCCAAGAGGCACATACTCTGGACTACAACTTGAGTCAAAGAGTTTATAGGCAAGCTTCATAAGCCAGATGTATTTGCACACACCAGCATCACCAGGCAGCAGGTCTATGAAGGATGGAGATCCACCAGTGCTGGAATGTTTCCATCATTGCACCTCCAGCTTTGAGCAGAATCAGCTGCTGAAAGGTCTGTGCCTTTCTTGTACCTGCACTTGTTCACTATTACCTCCAGGGAGCACACAGGCAACAGCAACAGCCCCTCCATGTTGCTACAGAGGCTGTGATGAAACATCCTTCCCTGACAGAAGTCAAGGGGAGGGGTTTGGGTGGTGCGTGCCCGCTCCCGCAAGCAATCTCCAGCACAGGACTGGAGGCTGCCCTGACCCACTTCAGCACTAGCTGGATACAAGCAGAGATGCTGGTTAGATTCCTGTTCCAGTTACTTATCTATTTGCATCTTCTATTTTACAGCATCAGCACAAATAAAAATAAATCTGTTTAGGAGAAGCTGCTCAAACGGAAGCTTTAAGAAGTGGATTAAGAGCAACTTCCATTAGGAACCAATTGCAAACTCAGAGTTATGATACTTGTTTTACTTATTTGATACATATTTTATTCTGTTAAGGATCAAATACTGCTGCCACATAAGTAGTCTGCAGTTACTAAGTGTTCCTTGCTTTCTACTCCACAGCATGGCTGGCTCTGGCCAGCAGTTGAGAAATCAGCCCACAGAGTGTGAGCAGCCCTTACCAAAACACGCTCAAGAAACAAGTGCCTGTTAAGCATCCACACCAAGTGCATCCTCAGAAAAGCCCTCCAGGAGCTAAGATGGCATGGGGCAAGCTTTTAGCATGGCCATCTCAGGTACTCCTGAAGTACAACCACCCCAGAAGAGACCATGCAAGTCAAGCCATCTTCCAGCTTTGTTCCCTTACAGCATTACTATACTTAACTCCACACAGATGGCACCACCACGATGTTTATGCGTCCACTACTAAGCCCTGAGCAGTAGACAGACTGGTCCAGAAGGACCAGGGCTTAACGCAGAGCTGCTGGGAAAGCCTGTCTTCACTTCAAGGCAATGAAGGACACTGAGAACACAGGGATTCGGGATATGCCCCGCCCCCCCCCCCCCCAAGTCTTTGGTTACCCATTTGCCTGAATTGGGTGCCAGTCTGAGGCCAGCAAAAGGTGGTCCTTGCTCCAGCAAACCACCACACCATCAGCAGTATGAAGGAACCTTTGACTGAGTTTCCTAGGCAGACTTATGCTTAAATCTGAGTGAGGCTGCAGGTGAACTCGTATGAAGCGAGTCTCACTCAGGGTGAAGTGCTCAGTCGCTGGACCTGAAGCTCCCCTTCCACTAGAAAGCAGAAAAAAAAAAACCTTCTTGGATACTATGGTAACAACCTAGAGTTATCCAGATGCTGAGTGTTCCTGTCAGAATGAGCCTCTGAAACCTTTCTCTAGCACAAGAAGGACTTTCACACAGCCAAGCATGCAGGACTTGAGGGCACACCTAGGCAGCAACTGTCCAAGAGACATTAAGGAAAAGAGCAGGGAGAGACCCTGACACAGAGGAGCACGGGGAGAGCACTACGGAGCAGGCACTTGGCACTGTGCTGCAGCACAGGTTAGTCTAGCAGCAAATTAAATAGCCAGGGAAAAGAAATATCCAGGAGACTTCCCTCACCCAAATCCTCTGTCCCTCTAAGGTCTACCTCAAGCTCTGCAGCCAAACACTCAGAACAACTGCTCGAGGAAGGCCAGCAATTGCTGTGTTGTACTTATTAGCAACAACCACTCCCAAACTGATTAGCAGCTCTCACTTGGGGGGTTCTCAGGTGCCTGCCACCACATAGACAGCACTTCCTGAGGACAGTCTGAAAACAGTCCCTCCTGCTGTTACCAATAAGAAAGGCTAGGAGTCCATGACAACACCCACACTTCCTTCTGTGCAACAGGTCTCCTCTTTCATCCTTCAGAGACAGGGTTTTGCCTTGGAAGACTTCAGAGTGATTTGTACTCAGAGGCCTCGCTATCTGCCAGGCTATGCACAACAGACTGCCTGCAGTTCTAGCCTAGCAGATTTTAAGCAACTACATATAATCAGCATGTTCAAGCTTACCGCAGGAAGAAGTTGCTGTGCTGTGGGAAGTAGGATAACCAAGAGCTGGAAAGATCCAGCAGCGCTTCTCTACCACAAGCCACTTTCCTAGCACCAGAGCTGTAACCCTGTGGCTAGAGAATGAGACAGCAGCAGCCAGCCCAGAGAGGGCATGGATGAGGCTGGAGCTGCAGCCTCAAGAGCAGACCCAAGATAAAGGTCTGATCTGTTGCTGCACCAGAAGCTTTAGGGTCACACACCAAGGAGAGGCAGACAGAGCAAGGTGGTCCATCTGACACCACTAGGAAGAGCTCACCTGCTCAGGCTGGGCTCACCCAGAGAAGCCAACGTCCTCTCCAGAAGAAGAGCTGATACTTCTGAAAATGCCCTTGCACATGCATCGCAAGTTTAGTGTTAACAGACTGGTTTTAGGATGATTTCCCAGTGGGCAAGTCTGCCTGTCCCACATAGGGTTAGCCTCAGCCTCCCGATGTAGGGCAAGACAGACCAGCCAGACCAAGCAGCTGGCATGCAAGCTGAAAACAGCCAGAGAGACCCAAAATCTGCACACGGATCTGCCTGTGTACTGCTGTCACCCATTCTCCAGGCAAAAATTGGATCGAGACCCCATTTGCTTGTGCTCCTTGAAGAATAGGGCAGTGAAAGTAAAGGATACCATCAAGGGCAGTTCCATCTCACTCCCTCTTAACCCCTCCTTGCCCCTGAGAAGGAATGAACTCAAAGATCTTGATACTAGTGACTGCCTACTAAGAGGCTACTTTAAAGAAGGCAAAATGCTGCCTTAAGTAATACAGCCAGGGATGGCAAGACTGGAAGTGTTCAAGGCCAGCTTCCTGCAAAAGCCCCTCCCCAGGCCACAGAGCAGGTTTCTGGGACTTGCTGAAGTATTTCCAGCCTGACAGATCTAGCGGCAGCAGTGGGTTTGAGATGCCTCTCCTGCTATGAGACAGCAGTTCAATCCTACAGCCAATAAATGCAGGCAGCTCGAGCCTGCAGCAGCTGCTGCCTCCCGGAGAGGCTCTCTCCAGACACCAGCTTCAGGGGCTGGCAGCACATCTGGCACGCTCTCAAGGGCGAAGCACACATCCTCAGTGTGCTACAGTGCCGGGCCCAGAAGGAAAATGCATTACAAATAATCTCATCTGGGCGCAAGGTGTTCAGCAGCCCTTTGGGAAGGGGGACATAGGCAGGACTGGAGCACACAAGCCATCGCCACTGCTCCTCTGGCCTCCTCTGGCACAGCCCTGGCCAATGGCAGGCACCTGATCCCACTGCACCAAGCTGCATGGTGACACTGCCCTGGGAGTGCAAGGTGACACCAGAAGGGTTTGCAGCCAAAGGTCCTTCCCAGGCTGAGAGTTCTGCACTGGCAGGGACTATGCGGACAGGAGAGGAGGTCCCAGCTAATCCGTACTCAAGTACAGGCACTGCAGGGGACCACATCAGCAATATTTTTAGCCTGATTGTTAGTTTTTTTGCATTTCCACCCTTCCAGACACCTCCCTGCGGGTCTGTACAGCTGAGTCACTGCTGGAACCTTCCAAATGCTGGGGCGCCAGCGTCACAACAGCTCTGCTTGGCAGCACCATCCCTCCCCAACCCCTAGAGACAGCCCAGCACTGATACAGCCTCAGGACACCCTGATGGAGAACCCAGCCCTTGGGGGCCAGCTGCAGCCTCCCAGGGCTCAGCACTGGGCATCAGGAACACCTGGACACAGTAGCATCCTCTCCATGTCATCTCTCTTTCCACCACAGCATGGCTGGCCACCTGGAAGCCTCAGTATCTGCTGACTCCTCAGATCCATACAGCTTTCAGACACAGGAGGCTCCTCTGCCACCCAGAGAGGAGTGTTTCACAGCCTTTCAGATGACGCTCCTGAACTACAAGATCTCTCCTCCCATGGAGCTCCACACTGCCATTCCAGGGCCCTTAGGAAGGGGAAAAAGGCTCTGCAGACATGGGAGGTATGGGCAGGCTGAAGCAATACAACAGCTGTGCACAGATACCAGCGTTTCACTTCTCCAGCCAGCGAATGCCATCCTCACAGCTCTCGGGAGCAGGAGAGCAACAGCAGCCAAGGAGCACTCCTGACCCAGCTGCTGCACACCTGGGATGGGAGGGTGGGACTGAGAAGGAGAACACAGTCTCAGGACCACAGCACCCCCAGCTATACAGCCCTAGACCCTCCGCACAGCTGCTGCAGGCCAGAGGATCCTCTGTAGAAGCAGTATAGCTGCATTCAAGTTGGTTTTTATGCCCAAATCCCCTCCCTCACATACGGAGGGGAATATCAGCAGTGATAAGTGAGGAAACAGGCCTCTCCAGACAGTATTGGGTGCCATGCTCCAGCAGCTGTTACCACAAGTTGTCACAAACACCCACTGGGTGCAGACCGCCCGAGCCCAGGGCTGTACATGGGGTTAGATCCTTCCTGCTGCTCTTCCCAGGCCTCTGCGGCAGGCAGGAGCTCCAGCACGATGCACTGCAGTCAGTGGGGGCACCTGACACCAGATACAGCCTCTGTGAGCAGGGAGGTCACTGGAGCACCTTCAAATCATCTCCAGATGAATCTCCCTCCTGAAACCAGAAGCCTCTCCACCCTTGACAGCAAACCCACCACCACAGTCCACTCGGCCCCACCACCCAACCTGTGAGGTGCAAAGCCTGCCAAGGCTGGTGCAAGCACTGCTCGCCTGCCTGCCAGAGCGCTGCAGAGACATTCCTGCCTCTGCCAAGACAGCCTGGCAGGAAGCTGGCCAAGAGAGCGCTGGAGACGGCTACAGCAGATCAGGTGGGGCTGGGACATCCGCACAGAGCAGCCGCCTCAGTGTGCGACAGCCCCTGTTCTGCGCCATTGTGCACCCAGCCCTGAGTATTGTAGCTGTTAGCAGCGGCAGAACCCTTCAGCATGGATGTTGCCTGCTTTAAGCGTGCTCTTTACATTAAAGATCCTATTCAGCACCCCATAGTCTGCTTGCAACCATAAGGGGCTCAGTGCACAGCTGAGGCACCTGTCCAGGCCACTGCGCACTAATAACTTTCATTTCTCCCTCCTCCTTCAAGGTTTTAGCTGGCAGTGAAAGGAGGACAGATACCAAGTGTGTGGTATTCCCTCGTTCATTAGGGGAAGCCCAGAGGACCATGTGCTGGAGCAGAGCAAGGCTTAATAAAGCTACCACAGCCTGACTGCGAGCAGACCCTAAGTGCCTGTGCTAGGGACCACACGCAAGCCTGCACACTACATCTTGTGGAAATTAGATGTAGAAACTTGAGTGAGCTGTGCTGGTAAAGCTGTTTCAAACTCCGCTACCCCACAAGTGGGTTTTTGTTTGTTTTACAACCCATGCAGCAACATTCAGGGCTGCGTCCCAGAAGCTCTCCCTATCTGGAGGACAGTGTTCCCTGGACAGAGCTGGTCAACAGCACCCCCCTGACCCCCCAAACATCCGTGTGGACAAATCACACTGCCCAGGCCACCCCAGGAGCTATCTACATTCCTGTCAGCACCAACTTTATGCCTGGGGCCTCCTGCGTCACCCAAATCTGTGCAGAGATGCACTACCCTTTTAACAAAGCAGCAGTATGCTGCTATAAAGGGATGAGTTTCTGTAGCAACCAGGCTGAACTTGTACAAACTCTGCCAAAGCACTAGATCTTTCCATGGACTGATACTTGAACGAACATACCACCATTTGTGAAACTGGTTTTTACAGCCCCCTCAAAGGCTGGGAAATGAACTCTTGCCTCTGTTTTACTCCCCTCCTCTGTCACCAGGCTGAGGAAATGTGTTAAGTTTGTGTATGCAGCACCCCTTTCTCCTCCTGCAATTTTACAGAGAAGGCTGATGCTTCTGGAAGAGTTAACTGAACCCTGCATCACTTTGGGAAGAACCCAGCACCCCAAAAACTCCCCATCCACTCCCAGCTGCAAAACCAGACTGGAGAGGATTGACGGGGAAGGGCAAGCCAGCCAGCAGCGCGTGGCTGCAAGCCCACACCCTGCTGATCACATAGGTTTGCGCTGGACCAAAAGAGTTAAAGCAAGAAGCCATTCCACTGCATCTCCTCCAGCCCACTGCTAGGAGCAGACCGCTATTTCTAGTTGAACGTGGGAGTGGAGGAAGGATCCCTCCAAGTCTTCCTCCCAGCCTGCAAGATGCCGGCTGAAGTTGTCAGTTGGGTGCCGGCTGTACCTACCACACCCCACAGGCAGAGTTCGGCAGGCAATGCTGCCGTAGTGTAGGAGCGAGCGGTGCTGCCTGGACTTTCGCAGTTGGGCAGGGTTGGGGGGGGTGTCCCTCTGCAAACACGTGCATCCCTACCCGCAGAGCTACCTGCCACCAGGGATTTTCTTAGGCTGCCGGAGTGAAGTTCAGCTTCACTCCTACCCGGCATGTTTAGCCTTCTGACACCACACCCCCCACCCACTCCCTCCAAATGCAGGGAGAGGATTTCTCCTCTCTCAGTGAGGTTATTCCTCCTCCACCAGCATTACAGAGCAGAACATAAGCCTGGGCACTTCTTGTCTGCAGTGAACTGACAGCAGAGCAGAGGGGGCTGTGGCACAGCCAGCCACAGCCTCCCCAACTCAACCGCCACATTACACAAGTATTACAGGTCAAGAAGCCCCCATCAGTGAACTGCCAGCACCCCCTTACACAAGCAAATCACTCCACATTAGCTTTAAAATGACCAAAAATAAAAGGAATCCAACAACTGTTGCTGTATGTGTCAGCAGACTCACCGGACTGTGGGCTGGTTTGTGCTGCAGCGTCAGAGTCCTGGGTGCTCCAGGGTCTGTCCCACCCTGTCAGGTTGAGGGATTGCAGGCCAAGGCACAGATCATTGGTGTCCGGGAGGCCACGGGAAGACTCTTGCGTGGACGTGGGGAAAAGCATGCTGCTTGCCACTGCTTCTTCAGAGTCCTGGAAGTCTGCTCAGATTGAGAACAAACAGAAGCTTGAGAGTTCAGGGCTGCTTTTTTTCTTTTTAAAGAAGGAGTTTTCCAAAGCGTTAAGCCCTGAGCCAGGTCTCGTGCCGCTCTGAAGCCACAGCTTCTGCAACTAGCAGTTGCACCCCAAAAGGGAGGGCTACCATATGTCCAGAAACCAGGCCCCCACCCCCCTGAGCCCCTCCACCTTCCTATCCCGTCTGCATTACTGACTGGGTCAGCATGTGACCAGGCTGCTGATGCTTACTGTGCTGACAGTGACGTCACTCAGCCATGCAAGAGAACTGCATCAGCTCTTACAAAATAAAAGGTAAGAAGAAAGGATAAGATTCCCCCAAAAGACAAGACGGCAGGCGAGAGGAGAGAGGTGCAGCTCCGGTAAATCGAGGGAGGCAGGCAGCACAAAAGCAGGGCTCCACAATACAGCACGGCAGATGACAGGCTCGAGGCAGCAATCCCCCCAGCAACGACGACAGCAGCAGCAGCAGCGACAGAGCAGACAGTTAGTTTTAGTGCTACCCAGCTCTCCTGTCCCCGCCTCCCTCCACCCACAAAACCCAAAAACACTTTAGTCCTGGACAGGCTCCAGCTGCTGGCTCCAATTCAGAGCCCAATGCAAAGCTTCGCAATTCTGCTAGCATAATCTATTTGGTTCAACTTGGCCACTGTGCCTCACTGACTCTGCATTGTTTACCACTGAGTAACAAGGATAACCTTCAACCCCCCTGCTACCCGGAGAGAAGCCCATTATCCCAGGTCCAGCCCGAGTGGGCACATCGCACTGGTACAGGGAGAAGAGGACCGGCCAGAGCACAGGACCCATTTCACATCAGGAATTTTTCATGGCCTGTTTACCTTCCGCACGCCTGGTCCCCCCCCTTTCCCAGCCCTCCCCTCCCCTGCAGGGTGTTCACAAGCCTACAGTACTGGAGACGCTGGATTCTTGCCTCGGTTTAAGCCTGTGCCAAGAGCCTAAGGAAACGCAGCAGGTTCATAGTCTGAGAATTCCAGTTTAATGCGGGGATCTGGGGGCTGATGAAACCACAAGATGCTCAGCTGTGCTACCCGAAATCTGAGTCAGAGGGCATTTATAAGCCAGCTACCAAGCAGCAGCAGCTGTCTCCTCCTCCCCCTGCCCCCACACCCTCCCACTGTGCCATCAGATGTACACCTCGCACACACCACTCCCGGCTCTTCAGCAGGGCGCTGCAGTGGCTTCAGCCTGTCACGTTATCCCTCACATGCAGCCCCGGCCATCCCAGACAGCATTCCCGGCCTCCTTTTCCACACCCACGTCCACACCTCATGCCACTTGGTTGCCCGTGACCTAGTGAAGCCCAGACAAGGCCCCACCATCAGCTGGGTACCCTATGCAAGATGTGGGCTGCCACCACCACTGGAGGTGGGACCCTCACCTTCACCCCACAGGTATTTGGGGACGCTGACGTTCCCAGATGACAGCGAGGGCTGCAGCACTGCAGTCAGGATGAGAGCAGCCCAAACCATACCTGCTGGCAATGTGCTGCCTTCCCCCTTCCAGCTGCAGCCTCCTCCACAGCACTTCACCAGGGTAGCATCCACTGGGTTTGTTTTTTTTCCTTACTCCCCTAGTAGTACTAGTACAAGCTGTAGTGTCGTTTCAGTCATATTACTATCAAACACCTGTAACAGCATGCATCCCACTGCATCTTCAGCAGGGTATTTCACTGCATTAACTCTTCCAGTATAGTTTTCAGATTGCTTGTTTTGGACAGGCCCTAAAAACATTTATAATGCAGCTGTAAGGAGGAGAGGATAAAGGCACATTGCTCAGACAACTCAGTTCCCACAGCAACCATAGCTTGCCCATATGAATATGTAACATTTCTGTGTTTATGAAAATGCTCAAGTGCTCTGCTGTAGCCCAGAGCCCTGGCAGTAGGAGACTACCTTCCCTTTGGGGACCAGGATCTTGCTAGGTTTTATGCCATCTTCTGGGAAGCACAGACACAGAGAATTATCAACAGACAGCAGAACTCAAATCCCACCCAGAGTCCCTCATCCAACATCTTGGATGAAATCCATCACTGGAGAAATAAGGAAAGTAGGGAACAAATACATCAGCGACAGGAAGTGCTCACTCCACAGCATCCAGCCACATTTTCCCTGGCTATCTACATTTCTCAGGAAATAAGCTCTTTTGTTTAATTGAACCCAATCAGATTCAAGTTCAAGAGATATATGTTTCCCTCTGATGACTCCAGTCTACATTAAAGACAAGCTCTCTGCAATTCGGTTATGGGTATAACTGCTGAAGCACAGTAGAATTTGGTTCTATAACCAGCATTTTTTAACTGGACCTTTTCCCATCTGAAGCAAACAGCCTTCCCCTTTAACACTCCCAGCCACACTGAAAGATGGATACAGGCCATCAAGGAAAAACGCCAGCTTAAAAAATAGAATTTAAATGGATTCTGGAATAGTTATTTTCAAATTCAGAGCCTGGAAATTTCTTACAAAGCAATCAGTTGCTGACAGCAGACAAAACTAATAGGATACTAGGGCAGGAAGAATTCATTTCCTACAAAAATTCAGTCTAAAGAGTCACAACCTCAAATCAGTTGCAAGTGTCTACCAAATAGAAAATAGTTTCACTTTTCAACCTGACACAGCCCAGCCCAAATGCTTTGCTGCAGACTTTTCCAAGCCCCAAGAACCAGCATGAGTCTTTCCAACCTGAATTTTTCTCTGGAGTTGCCACTGGAAGCCAACCATCCTGGCAGAGGGAGCTGCGCTGTGCTGGGCTCATGCCCAAATGTCTGGGAGAGACTGAGCTCCCACCTCCCGAGCCGGTTAGGTCTGATTTCAACAGCATCACGAGAAGCAAGTCCTTAGTAAAACACTTCCGTGCGGGTCTCGTAGCAGGCGGCTCTCCTGGATGAGATCCCTGGAGCCAGGGCACACCGCAGCACAGGCTGGACAGCTTTCCACACCACCGCCCAGATGGAAAGCTGCATTTTTCAGACTTCAAATGTTAACATCACCAACTTTAAGACATTTCAAAGGCTTCTTAAAGGTGAGCATCTCCACACAGTTCAGCTCTTAAACCTGCAGGTAAGCCCTAACAGCCCAGACAGCTTACACGTGCTGCAGCCCCAGCCACTTGTCCCCACCCCAGTGCTCCCTCCCCACTTACACCAGTTTAGGCAGATGAGTTTCCACACAGGAAGCCGGGCTAAGGAGCTGATCTGGTTAAAACCAAGCCACTAGGAGTTAGTTTTAGCCTAGCTCATTCCCCTGATCTGGTATGCAGTGTGGCTGCACTGACCAGGCATTTGAAACAGGAAAATATTTAGAAAATTACAGTCTAAGCCTGTGTGGAGAGGACAAGCAGGGACCAGCACCAGGAGCTGCGACCCACAGGCAGTTTGTGGCAGGCGGGTTAAGGTAGCATGGGAAGAGCTGAGCACGATTCAGTCCCCATCCTGTAGCAGCAGCATCCCTCTGTGCCATAAGACTTAGTCTTGAAAGGTAACACTTCATTCAAATACAAAGACATTCAGATGTTCGAGCCTTCCAGACCTAAGCCCCTTGCAAAGCCAGCTAAAAATCCAGCAAACAGGGTTTAGCTTGAAAACTGAGAAAACCCAGAGAAAGGCAGCAACAAAATAGTTACGCAAGCATGAACCAAACCAGCTAGACCTACTACCTCTGCAACCATGAAGAGGTGTCCCTTTGCTCCCATGTGCTAATTTAGGAAGCCCTTCCACAAATGAGGCCCCTGAGTGTACGGAGCAGGGGAAGGAAAAGCACAACTCATCTGTGAGCTCTGTTCACTGACAGAACCAGACTCACCTTTGTGGACTAGAGCTCTGACCAAGGCTGAACTTCCAAACCAAATCCAGAGAAGCAAGAGGCAAGGCAAGCATTTCTGTAGCCTTCAAGATCACAAATAGGAAAGCAGCTCACAGGAAAGCAGCTCACAGCAGAAGCATCCTTTTACCTTTCACACCTCTTTACACCTCCAGCTGTAAAGACTGGGAATTGCATCCCTGAAAATTAAGCTTCTCAAGTACCTTTTGCACACAAGACAAACAAATCTCAAGTGAAAGCTTTTAGGAATACAATCGGCTCATCCTCTGTGGTACACTGAGGATCATCAGGCACTTAGGAAAGCCCTTATTCGGCATAAATCTACTAGTTACAAGAGGTTTTTCTGATACACAACTAAGCATCTTCCCTGCAATCTGAAAAATTCCTCAAGTGGAGATATTTGCTGCTGCACGACCCATTTCACAGCCAGAGCAAGGAGTTTGCCTTATTCCAGTAACCACAACCACTTGAATAGCTGGCAAGCAACTATTTAAGAAACTAAGGAAGAGGGCACTGCAACTTCGCCTTGCTGCTCTACTTACCTCTTCCAAGAGTAGGAGTGAGAGAGTGCCACAGGATTACAGCACCAAGACGTGAACGACAGAGCACAGCACATCAGGAAACCTGCTGGATCTTCAGCAACACCATGCAATTTGTGACTGCTGCAGGGAGGAACAGCTCTAGGGGAAGTCCCTGCTCTCTGCAGAACACACCACCACGATCTGCTTCCATTTGCAGATCTGATGAAGAAAACCCATTTACTAGAGCTACCTTCCTGTAAAGAAAAGCATCGCACCCATGTAAGAAAGACCTGTTAATGTGACACTTGAAATATAAAGGCCAAAACCCAAAGGCAGTAGGTGTGCACCTCTCTGGGGGCAAACAGGTATTGAATTTCACTATTCCAGATGTGTGTACCAGGCATACAGCATGTATTAGGGGCAAGCAGAATTGTTCTCAGCTGCCTGCTCCAGTTGAGCTCCTGCTAACAGCCTTGCCTCAGGCACCCTGTTAACCCCACACACTCCAGGCAAGCAGCACTACATTTTGGGTCTCTGCATCTTACATCTTGTCCCCGCCATCCAAGACCACACACATCAGGTTGGCTGCACCCAGCGCTCTCTGGCATGTTTCCTCATGGCTGCAGGGCAGTGAAGAGCAGAGGAATTTACATTATAGTACCAGAGAGGACTTTTTTGGGTGGCTAAACAAGCGATAAGTCATTAATTGACTGCAATGGAGAGCAAACAGGAAACTGATTTAATCATCAGCTAGTCTGGGTTTGCATTTGTCCTTCAGTTTTCCTTAAATAAAGCAGCCACTGAGAATCATTAGGACCTGATGGGCCACAACTAACAGCCTCTACAGTGAACTTGGGCATCTTAAGCCACTCCCATCCACAGGAAGTCATTTAAACATCTCCCATTTCTCCACACAATGGACTGTCAACCTATAGCAAAATAATGGCTGCTTTGTCTCAGTTAAACGAGCAGAGCTAAATGAAAGGGAAATCAATGCTGATGGGACATTTGGGGTACCTACAATCCTTTTAAATCCATTTGTTTTAAGCCAGCATTGCCTTCAGTTGAAGCGAGTCAGCTTAGCCAGGTGAGTAAACAGGCATACTGAAGAGGGAGCTTTACTCACTTAAGATGGAAGCTGTGCCTAAAGAACAGGCTGATGATTTCAAAAGCTGGTTTAGGGTTGGTTTTTTTTTTTTATTAACCAAAGCTGGTAGCAGCACCTTCCACCCGGAAAGGCCCAGCTTTAAAGCCTGGCAGACAAACCACCTCCTACCTTAAGAAATTGGCTTTGCTCACATTCTTATTCAGATCAGCGATGAACATGCAGATTAGCCTCAAATTCGGGAGTGAACCAACATTCCCTGTGAAGTGGTTGCTCAAGGACAGTCTGCACTCCAGCAGCACTGGCGGGAGTCAAGCTACTGGGAGATGTTGACTTCTGCCTCTATCAAGGCCACATTCTCTCTCCCATCTCCAACATCCCACTAAAAGCCACTAAAGGTTAATGTCTGCACTTACGCACAACCTCGCTGAGGAAGTTTTGCCTTTCTTTAGAGATGACAGAATCGGACTGAAAAGCAGGTATTTTGAAGCACCACACAATCCTGTCCCAGAAGCTACCAGACAGGTTCTACAATTACAGCTTTCACCACACTGCTGCAGTGCACCCTTTGGTTTGGGCTAGCGATCTAAGCCTGCTGCTTGGGGAACTCCTGGAGCAAGCACCCAGGAGCCACTGCAGTGGTGGTCAGGCTGGGCCTGACAGCTCAGATCATTCTGACAAGGCAACTACGTTCACCAAGGATTATCATTAAGTGCAAACTGATCTTTATAGAGATTTAACATTAGGTATGGCAAGCTAAATTTCCAGTGGCAGTCCCTTCTGCCACGCAGCTCTGCCCAGATCTGGATAACTCTCCAACTGTGTCAGATCCGGCACTGCTGAATAAGCTTGTTCTCTCACATTGCTCAGACTGCTGCTGTGCTGATCTCCTCAGCACCATCCTGCTGCGCACCTCATCACACGGAGTAAGGTGTCTCCACACGTGTCTCCCAATAGCATTAGTGAAAGGTCACAAACTTCTGCCATCCCTTTTCCACCACGTGTAATCCTCTTAATACTGAAAGGGGCTTCTTACACACAAGTACCATCCAGGATAAATTTAGTTTGACCTGAGGAAGATGACTGAAAAGCTTGAGAATGAATAGATTAAAGTACAAGTATTTCCCCAGCTGGAATTAAATCACTTCCTCAAGCCCACCAACAAAAGAGCTTCAATTGTAAAGAGACAGTCCTTTCACCTGTTATAGCTACTACATTAAGGGCAGATGTCCAGGCTCATTAAGACTGCCCAGGCTACAAGTTTCATGAAAATATAGCCTAACTACAGTACACAAGTTGTTCCTGCATTGAGTAAAAGCACCAGAGGCTCATGAATTCTTCAGATGTGATTTAACACAAGTGACAAGACACCACATGAGATCAAGGGTCTCTCTGCTCCATTGGTCAGCCACCCAGGAGCCAGGCTCGCCAAAGGCAAGACACTGATCCTGCAGAGCCTTGTCCTGTTCACTGAAAGGCATGGCAAACAACTCCAACAGCCTGCTTCAGGCTCTAAACCATCTGCCCAGCACAGGGGGCAGTTGGCTGCATTATATTCTGAATGTTAGTCATCAGCTGCTGAGCCTTACAGCCAACAGGTATGAATTTCTGCAGAAGAATGGCATAACCCAGCACTGAAGCACCTCCCCATTTGCTGATCATGGCTGTCCTAGGATTCACATTCTTGCTGACAGCACCAACTTTTTCATGGAGAAGATGCTCATTCGCAACACATTAAACAAGGGAAGCAGCTCAGGCACTTCTCTGATCCAGAGGCAGAAAGGATTTTACAGAACTGCTGCATTTCAGCCCCTGTTACCTACTGAGAGGTCCTGACTCTGACACCAAGGAAACTAGGCTGGGACTGCAAGGAGACTAATAACTCTGAGCTGCCCATGCACTGGCAGATGCTGACTCATCCACATATTTACGGCTGATAACTGCTGGCCTGGCCAGGGTAGCTCAGGTTGTACTCTATTATCAGTCCCTGGTACAGCCCAGAGGCACCTTCTGAAAAAAAAGATAAATCACATGTTTCCATTAGCCTGAAGTGTGAGGGCACCCAAGGCAGCCACTTTCTGGCCCTGGCTCAGCAGTGCCCAGCGTACCTTGGGAAGTGAGCAAGCCCCTTTCCTGGTGCCATCACAAATGTTTGTGCCACTGCACAAGTGATTTGACACAAGCTAAAAGCCTCCTGTCAGGTTACCCCCAACCCACACAAGTGGCTGCACCAGCAGCCAGCGCATACTTGCAAGACTGGCCGCAACTGCTATGTCAGGAACAAGAAAAGCTGCTTAGGATGCCCCAAAAAGCAGAGCTTTGGTTGCCCTGCATCAGAAATAATGCTTGCTACAGGAAGCCTCCCTTTTTTACATGCACATCCCACCATACTTGCCCTACAAGAGATCTTCCATAGGAGTTAGTCAACAGTAGCCTGAAACACAAACACAGTTTAACACCACTGAAGGGAAATCCACCCAGTTGCCAATCAAGGCACCACCTCTCAGCAGCTCCACACCAGGTAAGACCCTCTTCTCCAGACATACATAAGAAATACCACAGTAACTGACAGACTGAGCAGAGGTTTCCATGCAGCAGGTTCATTTCACTACCAGGTGAATAGCCCAGTCCCTCTGAGAAGAGCTTTAGAAGCCTAGAAGACAGTACTGCAAATTAAAATTGATGTGCCAGCTCTAAGCCCAGACCTAAGACCAGAACTAACCCACATCTTCACAGGATGAATCTGCTCGGGGAGGCAGAGATAGTTGCTTTATCAACTAAGTTAACTGAAGTAAATCGAAACTTAATTAGGAAACATTTCCATTCCAAATTATAAATGGGCTATGAAGGGCTATAGTTAAGATTTCAACAAGGCAGCCAGAAACAGCTCTTTTGTGAGCTCATTGTAAGGAGCTAAAGGAAAATACTTAGGTTTATTTCTCCCTTATGCTTCCAGTGCATCAAGATCAGATACAACACTGACTACCACTGTACCAAGGGACAAAAAAAAAGTCTAAAACAGCTCAGTACAACAGCAAATCTCTAAAAAGGCACCACTAACCACACCACTGACCTGAATCAGTTAATAGTCACTACGCAACTGCTCAGGGGCAGCCAGCATATCCTCCAATACCGTTTTACCAGGCACATTTCAAGCAATGCTGGCTATAGATCCGTACCTCAAAGTGAACGATTCACTTCCTCTGGTATTTCTGCAGAGCCAGCACAGGATCACATGGCCAGATCAGCCCCGGGTTCCACAGTGCTAAGCCCTCCAAATACCCGGGAGATTAAGCTGCGCTGGAAGTTATCTGGTAGCAGTCATTTCGCTAGTCGAGAACAAAGTTGCACTGTGCAAGCATCAAACAGACCCACAGGATGCCCAGACACCTGTTTGCAGCTTTTTTTAACACCCATTTGATTAAAACTCATCAGATTATCCATAAGCACAAGACAAGCCTGTCTTCAAGTGACTGCAGTGAAAGCTTCTCTGCCTACAGCAGCCTGCAAGGTCACCAGCTGGTGAGGTTTCTCCCTTTACTTCCCACTTTGTTTTGGGACAACTCCAGAGGGTCAGTTTGTTTCCAATAATGGCCAAAGTGTTTATTGACCCTATAATTCAGAGGCTGGAGGAGCAACAGCAATCTCTTTCAAGTGCCCAAATCCTTGGCACAAGTACCGCTGCACAGAAGTGCGCTGGCAAGAAGAACATCAGGCACCGGGCAGGTACATTTACTGGCAGATCTTACCTACCGTAGAGGGACAAAAGCATGTCCTTCACTTACATAAAAATAAGATTGGACCCAACACTCTTTGCTCTGGCACAGAGCCTTCTGTTTTGAGGCAGATCAAGCACAACACAGCAGAATGTGCCCACTCCCCTCAGCCTGCAGGAAGCAAAACTTGCAGCACTGATTTCATAATCCCAAACTTGTTTTGCAAGAAAGTCTTCACCTACATGTCCTGCTTCGGTGGGCTCTTACATACGTGACTAAGTGACCTGTAGCAAACAGTTATTCAAAATTCTTTTGCATTTTTAATGTATGCAGCAGATCAGCCATACTAACCGCTGACAGATGAGTCTTGCCTCCAGGAAGAGGCAGACTGTAAAGGAGTCTGCTGGAACTAGCTACACGAGAAGTTGGCAGGTCAGGCAGCGAGACCTCACATCCTGCCCACACAATGATCCACAGCATCACAGTGAGTGTAAACATGCTTTCCTAGGCACATCCACACTGCCAGGGAACACCTGGGTTATCCATTTCAGGCACATAAATGAAGCCTCCAGTAGTAAAACAGCATTAACCCCGACTCCAAGCAGCTTTCTGCCCCCAAGCACAGGCCAACAGCTAGATCACCAAGGATTACCACTACCACCACATGCTTACTAGATCCCACCAAGCAACTCCCCACCTTCTACCAGTCCCAAATCCTCAAGGTCGTTTTGAACCCAGCCAAACACATCACCTGGCAGGATGTCACGTTTGCTTTTTGTGACAGGTGTGGTGCAGACTCCACTGAAATCCAAAGAGTTGTCCAACATGGCATTTATTTGGCGGAATATATCTGCATTGCTGCAAGTGGAAAGTGCAGGGGCATCTGGGCTATCCCAGCAGTCTTTTATGCTCCTCCCAGTATCTTCTTTCTGGAAAAAAGAAGTATTAATGTCAAGCAGGCTAGTACTCACCACGGCTTTCAACACATTGTGGGAAGTCTGGATTGCCTCCAATACTCATATTAGCTTTAGCTCCAGGTCTTAGCAACACTCAAGCACCATTCTTGGCATTACAGAAACAATTAAGCAAACAGGTCATCAGTTTGTCAGTACAGCACATCAGACCAGGACCGTCCCAGCCACAAAGCTGGTCCTCACCACGGGTAGGGTGAACTTTAGACTATGAGCCACAGCACCCAAACTAGTGTGGTTGCTAACACAAGCTCCCTGCTGCTTTTCTCCATCAGATCACGTCACTAAAGCAGAGACCTGGTTAACACAGAGGCACGCACCTTCTTGACAGACTCAGCCTCCTGACACTAGGGGACAAGGGTAATGCTCATGGTCAAGGCAGCCACCACAAGAAACCACAGTAGCTCCTCCTGTGCACAGCAGAAACAAGCAAGGCTCACTTCACCACCCATACTTGAGAGCTCTGAGCAACACCTTGGAATGGCCCAAGTCAGCAGCCATGCAGTCACATCAGAAAACAGGCTTGCAGAAAAAACATGGCTTCCCAGCTAATCAAACATAGCCCCAAATCTGGAGGTTTCCCTTGGCAAGGTAGAGAACTAATTCACCATCTTCCCTTTAGGTAGCAGCTCCTGATCACAAAGGCAGGTTACCCCAAACCAGCTCTGCTTTAGCATGACTCTCCACAGGCACTGATCTACCAGCATCAATGTTTTAGGACCATCCTACACAAGCCAGAGCTCTGGTAAAGCTTCCTCTCCACAAAAAAAAAATTAAAAAAAAATCAAACCCCTCCTGCTTCCTGGTGCCAGTCCAGAGAATCGTCAAGAGCAGCTGCTTCCCCCAGGTCTGCTCACAAGCCGCTTTCACATCCAGGCTTGTTTCGGTGCAGCTGCACAACATTCAAGCCTCTGTTGATCTAGAAGCCACTAAACAATCTCTAACCAGAATTTTTGGACCAAGGGCAGCTCTTCCCACCACCCAAAAGCCACTGCAGCAGAACTCTGCTGCTGAGCAAACGGTATCGCTATCAATTAGGACCCACATTAAAGAGAAGAGCAGGAAGGCACAACCCTGGCAGTCTTGGCCTCTGGAGCAGAATCCTTGCCATTAAACAAATCAAGTTAGAGCCAAATTCAGAGAACTGAATTGCAGTGAGGCTGGCGAACAGGCCCCTGCTACTCCAAGACACACTGAAGCCTATAGCTCTAAATTGGGCCATTTGTACTTGTCAAGGAGACATTTAATACATCTACCTTTTGGATGGCTTCCTGCAAGAGTTTTGGGCCTGACTTCCCCCACATTTCTCCCCCTGCTTCACCCAGCAGCAAGCCTGAAGCAACGAGCTGGTTTTACTTTCTAATCATCCCTTAGTGATCTTTCCAGTACGCAGCCTGTGGCAGAAGGTCTAAACTGATTTCACGGGGACACAGGAACTGTAGCCCAGCCCAAGTACAGGACTTGCATATCCCCCCCCCCTCCCCCAACCCTGTCATTATGAGCAGTTTTACTGCCATAACTGCATGATCCCATAGTTTTCTCCACAAATGTGAGCGTCCCCCCACCAATCATTTAGCTAGAAAGCAAAGGAAACCCTGTCCTGGAAGCAGCAGGAATAAGCTACTGAATTGCCAACTCACACGATGCCTCCAGGCAGGGTCCAAACAATTGATTCAGAATTTCAGCCCGTTTAAGGCTATTTAGCATCTATTCAGCACTGGGATCTTTGTCTAATGAAAGGCTCAGCCCACCCCAAGATAAGGTCCTGGGACTGCAGACACAGTGCAGGAGCATTTACAAGCCAAGAGTAAAACAGGTAGGGCTGAAAGGGAGCTTCAAGCAAGAGGGAAAAGGCAGAGCAAGCTTTAAGTCATCTTTATAAAAAGCAGATGAAGAGTACAGAAGCTCAGTTTAAGAAAGCATTGCCAGTCATCTTTAATAAAAAGTGCCGCATCAGGCTGCTTTGGCACAAGTGTGAAACTCCATATTCTACTCCTGTTACTGCTAAAGAACCACTTACACCAGGAGGCAAAGCTTTTCCCTTGGAGTCTGTGCTAGCAAGCCAAAAATAAAACTGAGCAGCAAACCAAATGCCTGACCCGTTCCCGCTCATTTAGCATTTGATGATTCCCACAGCTGGCAGTACCAGGCCTGCTACAAACAAGAACAGAAAACAGTAAGCATACAGCCAAGCATTTCCACAAAAATTCCTTCCACTTACAGAGCTTTTAACCTTAAGATTGTCAAGGATATCCCAGAGATACTGCAAACATCCAGGACACAAGAGTTAGCATCCAAATCCTTGTAGGAAGTGGCTTGTGTCTACACCTTCCCCTGGTAAAGCTCACCCTCCTCCCCAAATCCCTAGAAGGGAAAGACTCCTTCGAGAAGAGCTCTGCAGGTCTTCAAAGCATGCAGAGCCCAAACCGTTCAGCAGCTTGGATAGGCCAGTGGAAAGAGTTTGCAAACATGTAGCTGGAAAATACACCCATATCCTTTAGTCTCAGAGTTAATACTAAAGCACAGGGAAATACTGTGCCTGAGGCTGCGTCCTCCAGAACCTGCTCTGCTCTCCCATCCCCAAGCCAAGACAAGCAAAGGAGCACTCAAGCCCAGCCAGGATTAGCTTTCAGCACTCCATCTTGAAGGATTTTGCAATAGTTAAAGACATGCTGCCTGTCCAAGCTTCTCTGGAAGTCCTCCGCAGAGCAGTGACTACCGCTACCGCTCAGGCTCAGTGCTGATGATTTCCTGTGCTTTCACCAAGGCACCAGCCCCAGAGCACTGGTGGGTCCTTCTTCTGCAGGCCCTGCAGTGACCTTGCACATGGTGTGTGACACTGGGGTGTAACCAGTGACCCAACAACAGCCATTCTCTGCCAGTCCTGCCTGCTACACCACACAATCCCAAATCCAGGAGAGGAGACACTATTTTAACAGTGCGGCCAGTGGATGAACAAGTCAAAACAGAAGTGTGATCCAGCTGACAGGTCATTTAAAGGCATCAAGAGTCAAACACTGCTTCCTGAAGCCCGGTAAGACACCCAATCTCCATTTAAGAGCCAAGAGTTTCTAGGGATGTTCCTAGATCAGAAACAAATGAGAAAGGCAATTCAGTTCCCTGCAGTAGACATGCAGTGCCACGGGGCAAACGATTTAAAGGCTTCAGGTTAAATCTTTGTGGTAGATCTGGAACACAGACCCAAAAAAAGCATCACATCAAGATGTATCTCAGACAGGAGTACTGTCCATCATATCCTGTCACAGCTAAACCCTTAGCCAAAAACCCATGTCAAATCACGAACTTGTGTCCCCTGGATAATCTGAGGTCTCAGGGAGGGCACAGTCAGGCTCCAGACACCTCTAGCACTCCAAACCAAACACACCAGCGTGGGAAAAGGGGTGCCAGGCTTGATTTGAAATGGGGGGGAATCTCCACTCCCTCAGAGTAACAGAAATATAACCAATGAGCCTTACCACATTACTTCTTACAAGAGAGCTCTTGTTTGCTGGGTCTGCATTGAGAAGCCATCAGCTGAAGCACAGCGGCTGTTAGGTCTCTGGAGTTCCCATCCCATCAGCCCCAAGCAAACCCCACAGCTGCAGCCTGTGGTTTTACCTGCAGGAGGTCCCACTCCAGAGACACACACACAACCTACAGCAGCTCAGTTGGTGGAACAACATACACTTGTGCAGCAAAAACCACCAAAGATGTCCAAGGTAAGTGGAAACAAAGGCACCTCTACAGCCTTGAGGCAGACACACCTGTAGGAAACCTACAGATAATGAAATCTCAGGGCTAGGCAGAACCTGCAGCATCACAACAGCACTGGCACAGGATTATGATATCCTAATCCTTAGGGAAGTCATTAAACACAGCTCAGCTGCCGGTATGGCCAAGATGTGCATTAGCTCCTGGGGACGCTCCGGAGCAGACAAGGCTCATCCACCTCAGATACAATTCAGCCTTTGCTTTTCACATCTTTCACAGAAATCCCACTGGGGCAGCACCACACTGATGCCCGAAGGGGTTCTCAGCGCTGTAGCTACAGCAAAGGCAGCCTTCAATCCTGAGACAAAATTTGAGATGTTGTTAAGATGTCAGTCTCAACATAATCAAGCCAAGATGGCTCCATACTTTGGCCAAAAGCAACTCTAAAAGTCATTTCCCCTGGTATATTTTGCTTTCCAAGCTGAAGTCAGCTACACCCATAACAAGTGTGACATTTGTGTAATTGTTCCTACCAAGCAACACTGCTACACAACAAGGCCACACACCCAACTCATCCCAAATGGCATTAGGCTAGGCTACATCAGCAAGGCTGAGATTAAGCAGTGCTCCCTGGGTTTACTGTGGGTGGAGAAGGGTCTTGAACACACCTGGCCATAATCAAGACTGGAAGGGATTTTGATGGTACTATTTCACATGGGAGCACTGACTTTGGAACAACACCGATTTTGCCAGAACACCTGTTTTTAAAGAAGCTTCCCTGTTGAGGCACCTACTTTTTGGTATTTTTTGGGGAACAAGATGCTTTGAAGCCATTACCCAAGCACCTTTGGAAACAAGCAGTATCACAGCTGCTTGTTTCAGCACATCATCAAAGCAGAAATAAGGTTTTTAATTGGTTTAGGGAGATTGTTACAGATGAGATAAACTGCAGCAAAGCAACAGGGATCCCAAAACTCCTCACAAAACACAGCTCCATCCTCCGCACAGCCCCTCACCAAGGCTCCTGCTGCCAGCACACACGGTTAGCTTATCACCAAAACAGCAACAACAAGCGTTAATTGGTTTTAGCTGGGGAATACTGAAGGGTAAAAAAAAATCCCACTTGTTTTTCAGACTTGTTTCTTGCCTCTGCTGATACAGGGCTAAGGATACAGGGACTAAGTCTCACCAACAGAAGTTACATGGAACTTGCAGTTGCCTGGTTTAAGGGAGAAATAACCACTCTGTTCACTTTGCACGCTAAAAAGAAGATTTTAGAAGCTTTAACCAAGAGAATGGCTTCCTACTGCAGCCAAAAACTCACCCCACCATCACCAGCCACAGCTCAGTGGCTCCACCTCCCTCTCCCCACACATAACCTGGGCTGAGAGCGACCACAAGCACTGGTTGGACTAGGAGCACTGGTTTTTCCCTCGTGGAATGGATGTCGATGGGTTGCCTGAGGTGAAGCTCCTTGAGCAGTGGGGCGAGACCTCAGGGCGGAGGGGTGGGCCCGAGTGGGGGCTAAGCCCCCACTCGGCCCCACCCCCCCGAGGCCTGGCCTTACTACTGAGGGAAAAGGGGGATTCCTGGGAAAAGGGGGATTCCTGGGAAGAGAGGGATCCCACCGCCATGGAAAAAGGGCGGGAAATCACCTCACAGCGTCCCCCCCTCCTCCTCCTTCCCCCCCCCCCGCCCTCACCTACCGCCGCCAACGTGTGAAACCACGTGACGCGGCGGGAGGGGCGGCCTTAAAGGGGCCGCCTCCCCGAGCGCATGTCCCTCCCCTTTTTCCCGTCCCCTCACCGGCGGGAAGGCCATGCGGGCGGATCCCAGGAAGGAGGGAAGCGAACAGCCTGACGGGTCACAACCCTGCCGCCCCCGCCGGGTTTTTATGGGCGGCTGCCTCGATGGGGTTTGATGGGGGGGGGGGGGTGCGGCTGAGGGGAGGAGGGGCTATTGCGCATGCGCACATCGGCCCCCCCTCCCCCGCCCCCCTCCCCCCTTTTTTTACTCCGCCTCGATCCCAGGGCGCACTGTGCGGGGTGTCCGGCGCGCGCCGTTTCCCGCGCTGTGAGGCGGCTCCTCACGACGCCCGGCGGCGGCCTCGGCCTCCGCCTCCTTTCAGGCCGCTGTGCTTTCTCTGAGGGGAATGGCCCTGCCCCCGAGGGGGTAAAACAGGGCAATTGGGGCAGTGGCTAGTGCTGCTGGCTCCCAGCTTTGGCCTCCCCTCACCCTGGCAGGTGAGCTCTTCTGTGTGATGGAGTAAGGAGTGCTGGACCTAAGTCAAGGCTTGAGGACACTCATCTTGGACAAATCCTGGGATCCTGATTTAAGGCTAGAATCCTGTGTAATGGGACACCCACTAGAAACTCTTTGAAATCACAGGGCTTTTTAAGAACCCCAGAAGTGGTTTCAGCAAAGGTCTTCACTTCTGACACCTGAGCTGTGAAATCATCTGCTTAGGGAAAAGGGACAGAGGGCACCTTCCTTCTACAGAGAGGAACTTTCTATCCCCTTCTTCCCATCACCAGGCAGGGTTAACACACATTTGTCTTTCTTGGCAGGACTTTAAGGGAGAACCAGCAGTTCTATGGGAGAACCCCATAGAAATGTTTTTTTTTTTCCCTGCCGGAGCAAACACTTGATACCCAGTGGCTGGTGGTGCTGCCACTGGCCAGCGTTTCCTTGCCTGCCATAAAGGTGATTTTATCCCGTCTCCTCCCAAGCACTGGAAAAAGCAGAAAGCCCCTCACCCTCTGTGCAGCAGCAGAAGGGGTCAGTCTGGAAGTGATTTGGGGTGCAGGCCTTCCGGTGTGTCCTCTGCTCATCCTCTCCCTCCAGTGCTGGGCCTGGCTCCCTGCTGGGCTGCAGCTTTGGAAAACGAGACGGGGCTCTCTTAAATCCCACCCAACCCGTGCTGGGAGGAGATACCTTGATACAGAGTCAAATTTCCTTTTTTTTTTTTCTTCCTACTCCCTCTCCCCACCCCCCCCCCTCACAGTTTGGAGATGAAAAGCTTCCTCGAGCCAGGCCCCGGAATCCTTCCAGTGACACTGCAGAACAGATCAAGCCCTGACGTAGCAGGTACTTCTGTGGTCAAAGCACGAGCAGTTCTGCTTTGAATAAACAGCTGGTAACCTACCAAGACTCCTCAGATCCCTAGTTGCGATTGAATGCCTCCCGCCCTCCGCCAAGCCCCAGGGGGTTTTACCCCAGCCCTGTGTTTCAGTGCTGAGTTTTCTCCAAAAGCCAGCAGACGCATGATTCAAGCAGTGCCCCCCCTAGGGGACTTGCATGTCCCCAGTTGCCTAAGGGATGGCTGGTGCCCTGATGTCCCCACAGCAGCCTAATCCGGGGGAGGCTGGCTGAGCCTGGTGTGGAGACGGTTTGGGGCTGATCCAGCGGCTGTGCACACAGAGCAGAGGAGGGGAAGGGAAGTGGGTTCAAGAAGAGCTTTATTGGGTGATCCTGGCCATAATAAATAGGGGTTACACTGGGAGATGGTGGTGAGGGGCCAGGGGATGGAGCCACGCAGTGCTCCCATGGGGTCTATAGCTGCCGACACCCCTCTGAGCGGGACATTGCCCTGCGTCCCATCTGCCCCGTCCCGCTCCTTCTTCCTAATGGCGAATAACCTGGCAGAAATCGGGGCAGGGAGTGTTTCGGGGAGTGATGTGGGGCAGAGGGGGGTGGGAAAGCAAGGCCGTGGATGCAGCAGGGCCTGACCATCACTGCACCAGGGCCTGGATGATGTCCTTCACCAGCATGGTGCCGATAACCATCTTCTCGCTGTTGACTGTCAGCTGGGCTGCGGCGCCCTCCCGTCGCTCCAGGGTGATGAGCACCAGGCTCCCGCTTGTCACCGTCTTGGCTGCGAACCTGCCCGCCGGCAAACATGGGGCTTCAGGGCAAGCTGTCCCCCCATCACCCTTCTGTACCCCAGGATGCTCTGGTGGGGACCAGGGAGGTATCTGCCACCCACAGCCACCTTCACATGTGGGTTCACACAGGCTCCTTGTCCTAAAGGAAGCCCTGAGTGTCCCCGCTGTGATTTGTGTGGGACCGGAGAGCTGACAGCACCTGCCTGGTCCCAGTGTGGGCGTCTGGCTACCTGTACTCATTGTCGGCACCACAGGGCACGCGACCCACGTTGGCGGCCAAGGTCACTTGCTGGACGATGGCGTGGTCGCTCCAGCATTTCTCGGGCAGCATCAGCTTCTCTGTAATCTCGCTCATCCCCGTCAGCTTCCCTGGAGCAGGCAGCAGAGGCACCTGCCTGTCTCTGGCCACACACCCAGTAGCCATGTCCCTGCCAGGCCCCGTTTTGCTGTCCCCAAACCAAGCTCCCCACATCCAGGTCCCCCACGACATCCCAAACTGACTGCCCTGCTTGCTACAGGCAGAGACAAATTTCGGAAAATCCTTCTTCCACAACCTTTTCCAGGCTCATCGCTGCCCAGTGGCAGCAGCCACATCCCTGGGGACAGGCTCCTCCACTCACTGGTAGTGATGGGACCGGGTGCTGCGGGGCACCAAGCACCCACTGCTCAGTGCAGACCCCCATCCACAGGGCCAGGGCAGGGATGCTGCTGCTCCAGGAGCATGGGGACGCTGTGCCAGGGTGTCCCCGTCACTCACTGGACATGGTGCCAAGGGTGGCACGGGCCCTCCACACTGCACGGGGACCCAGCAGGGGCACCAGGGTGGTCACCCCAAGCTGCGCCGCAGGTTCAGGAGGGGGCTGAGGGGAGCAGAGCTAGTCTAGGGGCCTGCCGAGTGGCCACTTAGCCTTGCCCGGCCACGTGAGGTGCTCTAAGGCCATGGCAAGGGTGGCAAAGGGGACAAAATAGGGGGTGAGCATGGGCACTGGGTTCCCACAGGCTGCTCTATCCCCATCCCCGCCCCCCCACTCACCCTGCTCCTTCTTGAATTCGTTCTCGCTCATGAACACGGGGGCCATGAGCTCTCCCACGGGCGGCTGGATGGAGACGTAGAAGTGGCGCATGTGGGTGCTGGGGAGACAGGTGGGTGAGGAGAGCACACGCTCAAAATGTCCCCCCCTCCGTGTCCCACTTCCCTTCCCTGCCCTGTGTAGGGGGTGGCTGGAGGGAAACTGAGGCACAAACAGCCTCGGAAATAGAGGGAACCTGTCAGGTTGGCCCTGGGGCTGCTGCCACCTCCTTGTCCCCTGCAGGGAGCCCAGTGCCTGCCCTGCTGTCCCCTGACCACCCCATGCCTATCCTGGTGTCCCCCCTCCCCTGGAAGGATCCTGGTGCCTATTCTGCTGTCCCGTGTCTCCCAGAGAGACCTTGTCCCACTGTCCCCTGGAGCCTCTCCTGCTGTCCTCCACCCCCTGGAAGGATGTTGGTGCCTGTCTAGCTGTCCCCAGTACCCTGGAACACCCCATACTCTGTTCTGCTGTCCTGTGGGGTACCCCATGCCCTTTCTTGCTGTCCCTGTCCCCCAGGGTACCCCATGCCCTGTCTGGCTGTCACCTGTCCCCTGCTGCCACACACCCCATGGAGGGATGTTGGTGCCTGTCCCACTTTTCCCATCCCCTGGAGCACCCGTGCCCTGCCCCGCTGTCCCCTATCCCTGGAGCACCCCACAATGTCCCCATCCTCTGGGACATCCCACCATGCCCGGTGCTGGACGCTCACCACAGCTGGAAGTTGGCTGCCTGGGTGGAGTCACAGAAGTCGATGCCCATCACCACACTGGCCGTGTCCCCGGGTGCCAGGCGCTCTGAAACCACAGGGCTGCCACTGTGTCTCACGTCCCCTCCACCAGCCAACCCCTGTCCCCGTCCCCTCCAGCAGTTGTGGCTGTGCCATGCTGTGCCGTGCCATACCAATCTCGGGGAACTCCTGGATCCGCATGCCAGAGAGAGGCTTGGGCTCGCTGACCCGCAGGCTCTTCACCTCGGCGTCGGTGTTGTTGGAGATCTGGATCTGGACGGCCACCATGTGGGGGTCCCCCAGGAAGGGCCGGCGCCTGAAGCAATACTCGACCGAGAGCCCCTCTCCCGCCATGCGGTGCAGCAGCTCATAGGTCCTCACTGCGCCGAACGGCGGGCTCAGCAGCTGTGAGGGACCAAGGGACCAGTGTGGGCTGATGGGCCCCACGGGTGGCAGGGGTCCCAGGAGACCCCCGGGAAGGACACTGCGGACACTTACAGCAGGTGCCAGGGAGGTGTCAGTGAGCGTGAGGCCCTCCAGATCGGTCACCAGGCTGGTGGAGACGATGCTGCTGGAGTGGACGGGCTGGGGAGGAGGGGGGGTGACTGCAGGGTCGGGGGAGGACAGGGTTAACAGAGCTCTTATAAGCCACAGCCCCCTGGGGACAGCCTTGGTGGCATACCCCCATGGGACAGCCACATGGAGACAGCCCCCAGTGGCACAGCCCCATGGGGACAGCCCCGGTGGCATAGCCCTGTGGGGAGAACCCCATGGGGACAGTCCCAGTGGCATAGCCCCATGGGACAGCCCCATGGAGACAGCTGCATGGGGACAGCCCTGGTGGCACAACGCCAGGGGCACAACCACATGGGGACAATACCATGGGCACTGCCCCAACAGGGACAGCCCCACTGGCACAGCCACCTGTCCCACAGCCATCCTCTGGGGACAAGGACCACTCACCCCACCGGTCCCCGTCCCAGCTCAGCAGCCCCCAAAGGACCTGTAAGACCCCCATCCCACCAGGGCGGGTGCCCGTGCCTCAGTTTCCTCAGTGCCACCATAACGGCCATCGCACCTGCCCCGGGCAGCCACTCACAGTCATCCAGGTCGAGCAGGGAGATCTCCTTGGGGCCTGCCTTGCTGCTGGGGGGCTGCAAGGGGGCAGAGAGGCAGGGAGGGTGGGTGAATGGAGGGGCTGGGGGTCCTCACGCTGCCCCCAGCCCAGCCCAGCCCAGCCCGGCCCTCACCACCTTCCTCTGCTTGGCCTCTGCCTCGGAGCATGAGTCGGAGCCTGAGGAGCTGCTCTCGGAGGCGCTGGCCTCCTCCGACGAGGTCTCGGCATGGCTCTTCCTCCCCTGTGATGCCTTCTTCTTCTTGGCTTTCTTCACCCGCTCCTCCTCCTCCTCTTCCTCACTGGGGCTGTGGGAGAACCTGGCTAAGGGGGGGCCAGGGCCATGGTGGGGTTTGGCCAGGGGCACTCAGCTTTCCCAGGGAGTACCTGCCCGCACTCCCCAGGGCTGCCTTCCGGGAGCCTTCCTTCTCTTTTCTTTTTGTCCTCTTCTCCTCCTCTTCCTCCTTGTCCTCTGACTGCTCTCCGCTGCCTTCCTCCTCCTCTTCCTCCTCCTCCTCCTCACTGCCAGAGCTGGAGCTGCTGGAGCTGCTGCTGCTGCCGCTCTCCTCACTGGCAGACTCGGGCTCTGCGGAGGCCACGGCTCAGCCCTGCTGCTGCGTCCCCCCACGTCCCCCCAGCTCCCTGCTTTGTCCTACTGCATCCCCCCATCCTCCCACTCCATCCCCCCATCCTCCCACTGCATCCCACTGCATCCTCACACCCACTGCTGCATCCTCACTGCATCCTCCCACTGTATCCCTGCATCCTCCTGCTGCATCCCTGCATCCTCCCACTGCATCCCAGCACCCTCTGCTGCCTCCCGCTGCATCCTGCTGCGTCTCCACATCCTCCCACTGCATCCCACTGTATCCCTGCACCCCTCCACTGCATCCCCACATCTTCCTACTGCATCCCGCGGCATCCCCACAACCCCACACCACATCCCACCATGTCCCCTGCCATGTCCCCACTACAATGGGATGTCCCCACTGCAATGTCCCCTGCCTGATGCTGCACCATTGTGGCACCTGCCTGATGCCCCACCATGGCATCCCTTGCCTGATGCCCTACTGTGGTGGCACTTGTCCCATGCGCCACCATGGTGGCACCTGCCTGATGCCCCATCATGGTGGTTCCTGCCCCGTGTCCCTCCGTGGTGGCACCTGCCTGATATCCCTGCCACACTGACCCCTGCCCACTGCCCCACCACCGTGGCCCTTGCCCCATGCCCTGCTGTGCCACTGGGTGCTCACCGCTGTCTGCTGACTCTGTGGGCCCTGACTCGCCCTCTGAGTCGGAGTAGAAAGGTTTCTCCACCTTCTCCTTCCTCTTCTCCCGGCTGGTGCACTTGGTCCACTCAGGAACCTGCCAGCACAAGGCTGATGGAATGTGGCCATTGCCCATGGGTGGGGGGCCCAAACAGCAGCCCTTCCCCCACTCCTGTCCCCAGGTGGGTGTGTGGGCACCAGAGAGGGGACATGGGGCAGCTGAGCAGAACCTGGGCACCTTCAGGGGCTCTCCCAAGACCTCAAGAAGATGCCCCCACCTTGGCATCCCCATGCACCCCAGCACCCCACGGTGCTCTACACACCTCCACATTCCTCACGGAGGGGTCAGGGGCCTCATCTGGCCAGTCGGGCAGCTCCTGGTAGCCTACAGCCTTGGCGTTGAGGAGGTGGGACAGGGAGCCCAGCTGGAAATGGTCCCGATCTACAGCGGGGTGAGAGATGGCAGCAGCTCGGGGACAGCTGTGCAGCATCATGGTAATAGCTGGCTCCGTGTCCCCATGTCCTGTGACCAGGGTTGGGTACCTTTGAAGGAGGACTCCAAGATGGGAGCAGGTTTTTGAGCCAGGAAGAGCTTCTTGGCGTACTTGTTGAGGGCCCCACTCTTCTCAGTGGGCACGATGAGCTGGCGGATGAAGCGAGCCCGGTCGCGGATGTCATAATTCTGGTCATACTTGGCCAAGTTGAGGACATACTGGGTCAGCAGCTTGCTCTGCACCAGGGGACACGCTCAGGGCCAGCCTCTTCCTCCCCGCTGGGGAAACTGAGGCACGCTGTGGGGCTGCATCCCTGATACCTGCTTGGAGTTGGTCAGGTAGAGCTTAGCTGCCAGGTTGATGACCTGCAACTTGACGATGTCCTCCTCATTGGTGAAGGACTTGGCCATCTTGCGCAGCACGTCGGGCGCAATCTTGGGCACATGCTCACAGTACTCGCCGATGAGCCACAAGATGCTGGCCCGTGCCATTGGCACCTGCAAAATGCCCCCAGGCATGTGGCACCACTGCTGCTCCCCCAGTCCTGCGGGCCATGCCATGCCCTGACCTACCTGGATGTTGTCCGTCAGCTTGGCCATGTGCTTGATGATCTCACTGTGCTGGGCTGGCTGCATCTGCAGCAGCTTTTTGATGACCACCACAGATTCGGCCACCACCAGCTCTGTGGGCAGAGACCCGGCCTCAGGAGGGTCCTGGCCTGAGGGCGATGGAGCCCCCATTTCACCCCCACTGCATTCACTCACCATCCCGGTTGGAGAGGAGCTGGACCAGGCCATTGAGGCAGGTGTCCCGCACCTTCCCGATGTTGGTGGCACAGCGCCCGATGGCTTGGATGGTGGCAGCCACGAAGTCCTTGTCCATGCTGCGGATGTAGGTCTGTGCAGGCATGCGGGGGGACACACAACATGTCACCCACATGCCAGTGCCAGGCATCCCCCCATGTGGTAGTCACATGTTGGGGGTCTTCGGAGCCACCCATGGGGTTGACGTGGATTCAGCCCACTCCTCCTGGTGGGGCTCTCCTGTGTCCCCTCCATGGTGGTGTTTTGGCACCCAGAGCCATGCCACGGTGGCACCTTGGTATGGCCATGGCATACCTGGAACTCCCGCAGGATGGTGGAGATGTTGGTCTCGTTGGCCAGGTTGGTGAGGACTTCCAGCTGTGGGAAGAAGGGAGAGATGGGCAGCACGGGGGCACAGTGCTGGGGCACTGGGTCCTTGCTGTCCTCCTGTCCCCAGGGCATGGAGGACAGCTGCCCCACAGGGAAGGCACCAGGAAGCCCCAAAGCCACCAGTGATGGGTACTGCCAAGCATATTTCCAGCTCACCTTGAGAATCTTGATCTGCGTGGGGTCCGTGGAGCGGATGTAGAAGCTCTTCAGGTAGGGCTCAAACATCCCCTGTGTGCAGAACATGCAGAATTAGCCCTGTCCCCCCCTCGCCAAGTCCACCCACAGGCAGCTGGCCATGGAGAGTGGCTGCTGGCCAGCCCTCACCCTGCTCCAGAGGCGACAGGGCCAACTCCTCCCACAGTGAATCCAAGACTCACCCGCCGTTTGATGGACATGGTGGCAACATTCTGCAGCACAACATACTGCACCTCGCTGTGGGGACAAAGAGGGGACTGCCATTAGTGGGGCAGGGCCGGATGCCCCCAGCACATCCCCATGAAGACAGGGCAGGACCCACCACCAGGCTGGTGGCACCATGGTGCTGCTCCTCCATGTCTGGGCTGGGCCAGGCCAAAAAGCCCTCTTTTTTTGGCAATTTGCCTCAACCTGATGTCCCTGCAGGGATGGGCTTTTTGAGGGGGTCTCTGCCAGGGTCTTGGGGCTCCCCCATGGGTCCCACCAATGGGGATGGCAAGGTAGGGGACCACTGCAGCCCAGGTGCAGCAGACCTGTGACTCCGCAGGAGCCGCACCAGCGCCTTGGCAATGACGCCAACCTCTGCCTTGGGTGCCAGGTGGAAGTAGAGCTGTGCCACGGCCATCACCACCTGCAGGGAGACACCCAAGCATCACCTGGGGGGCATGGGGACACCCTGGCGGCCGGCTGTGTCCCCCAGTGTTCCACCCAGCAGCACCCAGAGGAAGTCCATCCCTGGGGACTCCCAGCCCTGGGTGTCCCTCAGCCGCCCTGCGTGTCCCTCAGCCACCCTGGTGGTTCCTTGGCCAGTGGGGACATCACAAGCCAAGGTTCATGGACACCACCGGTGGCCTCCAGGGATGGACAGGGCTGGGGAAGGGGGCTCACTGCAGCATTGCGGCTCTGCAGCAGGGGCTTGGTGTTGCGCAGGAGCAAGCGGTGGTCAGGGTCCATGACGTAGGGCTTGCGCTTGGCCAGTGAGGCTGCCTCTGCCTTGGTGTCCTTGGTGTCCTCCTCCTCGGAGCCATAGAAAGCCTTCTCTGCGCTCTCCTCCAGCAAGGACTCCTGATGGTAGGTGGGATGCCTTGCACCTCTCAACAGCACCCTCCCTCACCCCACCTCCCTGCCACAAACCATGTTTCCCAAGGCACCCCGAGGCTCCCGGGGCATACCAAAGCTCCCACACTCACGTTTTGGTTGGGGCTGAGGAATTGGGTGCGTGCATAGCGGGTCAGCATGTTGATGATGACCACCTGCCCCCACTCCTCCACATCAATGAGCAGGTTGCAGAGCTTGCGGTAGTTCTTGTGGATGAGGTCGATGCGCTCCGGGCAGACCTCCTCGAATGCCATCACCACACTGCCAGCCACCAGCTGGGGAGGGAAAGCCTGGGGTGACTCACTGAGGTGGTGGCATCTCCATCATGATGCCAGCTTGATGGGGGGATGGTGGCATCCCCATGAGAATGCTGGTTTGTTGGGGACGGTGGCTTCCTTATGGAGATGCCAGCTTGGTGGAGATGGTTGCATCCCCATGAGAATCCTAGCTTGTTGGAGACAGCATCATCCCTACAAGGATGCCAGCTCTGGAGGGACAGCTGCATCCCCACGAGAATGCCAGTTTCGTGGAGATGTCTGCATTCCTACAAGGATGCTGGCTCAGTGGGGATGGTGGCAACCCCATGAGGATGCTGGCTCGATGGGAACACCAGCATCACTGCAAGGATTCCCACTCTGCATGGATGGCTGCATCCCCACAAGGACACCAGTTTGGTGGGGACATCTGCGTCCCCATGAGGACACCGGTTCAGCGGGGATGGTGCCATCCCCAGACTTAGGGGCAGGGGAGACATGGCGCCCCGCTCACCGTGGTCTTGTCCGCCAGCAGCTTCTCGATCACTTCGATGAGCTGGTCCTTCTGGTCCGAGTCAAGGCTGCGAGGGAAGAGCAGGGCAGGTGTGGCCAGACCAAACTGCCCCCCCCATCCCTGCCTATCCCTGCGCGCACCAAGCAGCTGAGACCCCAGCACTGCACCCTTATTGATACCCCCAAAATTTAGCAGCCAACCCCCCCCAATACCTGTACAGCTTGGGAATGGCGTGGGCGGCCGTCTTGCGCACGTACGGGGACATGTCGGAGGCGGCCTCCTTGATGGCCAGCATCATGATGGGCACGATGATGGGCACACGGATGCTGGAGAGGACCCGCAGGGCGCTGGCGCGGATCAGCTGGTTGGGGTCCTGTGGGGACATGCCAGGGGCTGCAGCGCGGCGTGGAGGGACTTGCTGCCCCCCGCCCCAGACCCACCCCCCGGCTCCCCAAACCAGCCCACCTTGAGTCCTCGCTGGAAGGTGGAGATGGAGAGCAGGGCCAGATCCTGCTGCTCCTCTGCATAGCGCACCAGGTAGACATACACCAGCTTCTTCACCTGTGGGGTGAAGATGGTGGAGCCACCTCACACCCCCCAAAACCCAGCCCATCCGCAAAACCCTCCTGCAGGGGAGCACCAGACCCTGGGGACACCCATGGGTGCCACCAGGGCCACCCAAGACCTTCCTCACCTCAATATTCTTGCAGGCGACGTTTTTCACCACAGCTGGGAAGAGGTCAGAGGCGTTTTTTCCCCGGGCGATCATCTAGGGGGTAAAGGAGCAGTGTGACATGGGGCAGCTGGCTTGGCACCAGCAGTGGTCCCCACCGGTGGCAGCCACACCCACCGCCACGATCCTCTTCATGGCCTCCAGCTTGAGCGAATCCTTGTTGCTATCAAGCATCTCCTTGAGGTCATCGTGCCTGCACCATGCCAGGGAGGAAAAAAATATCCAGTTTTCTATTTTTAGCCATTTTAAGTCTTCTTTTTTTTGTTCCCAGCCTGCCATCAAGCTGGCAACCTGACCCTTCGCCATGCAATATTTATGGGGACGGGCGTTGTGTTACAGCCAGGTGAAAGAGGAGCCGGAGGGACCAGCGCGGTGCTGGCACCTGGCTCTGTCCCCATCCCAGGCACTGGGACAAGGACCCTGTCCCAGCCTAGCTGTGGCTGTCACCCTACGTTGTCCCCAAATCGCTTCCCAGCGAGCAGGCACCCATCACTGGCTCCATCCCAGCCACCAGCCCTGCTTGGCTGGGTGTCTCTTATCCCCTCATGGGCACAGTGGCATGGATGTGCCACTGCATCCCAATGCAGAGCCTGTCCCTGGTCCCCTCCCTGGTCTGGGAAAATGCCACCAGCCTTTTATAAGGTTGGCTGTCACCACTGTACAGTTTTCCAAGGGACATCCATCCCCACCACACCGGGGAGATCTCCAAGGCTGCATCCAGCCACAGTAGCCGGGGGTGGCGCCCATGGGGCGATGCCCAGGCAGAACCACTGTCACCGGAGGGTCCCGGGGGATCTCCTTGGAGGGGTCTTACCGCGGCGGTGGCCCGGTGCCAGTGGCCACTGCAGGCTCGGTGCTGGCAAGTGGCCGCAGCTCATCAGCTCGCAGGGCGCTGTAGCAGGGAGGCTGTCCAGCCTCGGTGGCCAGCACTGGGCTCGTCACCTCCTCAGCCGTGTCACCACCTGCTGGTGTTTTTGGCCGCCTGGCCAGCCCCGCTGGTAGCTGCCGCAGCAGCTTCTGCACCGGCGGCAGGGACAGCATGGCTTTGGCCAGAGATGGTGGCCCTGAGGACTACTTACTACCTGCACTGCCAGCTGAAACCTGATGCTGGGGCTGGAGTTGGGTTGCAGCCACAACTGTGATGCCCGCGACGCCCTTCCTGGTGGACGAAGTCACCCCATGGTGTCACGTCCCAAGAGACACCTGTCCTGCAGCTGTGGCCTGTGGACATTACAGGGAGCTCCTCCCTGGATGGTTTGGGTGGCTCAGTCCTGGCCAGGGACCCAACATCATGATGGGATGCCCACCTGGGTGGTGAGGGTGGCACAGCGGGACATCTGTGGGTGTCCCACCTGGGTGGTGGGGTGGCATTTCTCTTGCCCCACATGCCATGCCTGGCTCATGGGGATGGTGACAGATCTGGTGTGGCCACAAGGGGACAGGCTTTGGGGAAGGGCAGCACACAGGCTGGGGACACTGTCAGGGGGTCAGGGGTGGGGGATACTGCCAGGCAGGGCTACACTACCAGGGCACCAGGGAGTCGGGGGACACTGCCAGGGAGTCGGGGCTCAGGGGACACTGCCAGAGCAGGGGACAGTGCCAGGGGATCAGGGAAGGGGGGACACTGTGAGATGTGGACACTGTCAGTGGGTCACGGATAGGGGACACATCCAGAGTGGGGGACAGAGTGCTGCCAGAGTGGGGGACACTGCCAGTGGGGGGACACTGCAAGGCTGGGGGCTGGGGACTCATATCCAGACTGGGGGACACTGTTGGTGGGGGGGTTTCAGGGTTGGGGCACACTGCCAGAGTTGGGAGGACAGTGCATCAGGCCTGGGGGGACACTGCCAGATTGGGGGATGATGCCAGGGGTAGGGGGGGTGCCACTGCTAGACAGGGGGACACTGCTGTGGCATTAGGGACGGGTCCAGGGATGGGGGACACTGCCTGAACGGGGGACACTGTCAGCAAGTCAGGGTGGGGGACAGATTCAGGGTGGGGGACACATTCAGATTGGGTGACACTGCCAGGGCTGGGGGGACAAAGGGACCCCCATGTTCCCACAGCTCCAGGGACCCGCCCCTCACCTTCCTCTGCATCCCTGTCTCACCCCCCGCCCCCCCATCAGCCTGGCCCACACAGGGGTGACATTTCTGAACCCCTCCCCCCCCCGGCTGGGGACCTCGGTGGGGGGGTGCCGTCACCCGGGGACCCTCGCGAGAACCGTGGGAGCCAGCGGAGCCCGGGGGGGGGGACACCGTGCCCGGGATTCCACCAGCCCAGGGGTGAGGGGTGCACTGGGGGGGGCCCGCGCATCCCCCCCACCACAGCGGCTCCAAAACCCTGCGGATTTCCCCGAAACCTTGCACGGCCTTTGCAACCTGCAGTGGTGGCGGCGTGACCGCGTCCCCTGTCCCCATCCCTGTCTCCATCCTCATCCCCATCCTCATCCTCATCCCGTCCCCCACCCGGGGGGGGACGGTTGCCAGCCCCCATCGGGTACCGCTGGGGATGGCGGCCAAGGCCCGCGGCGGCGGCCACCCGGCCAGGCTCGGCCCTTGTCTCCTGCTCCCTCCCCTCGCCCACTCCGCCTTGTCCCCACCTCTTGTAGTCGGACGAGAAGATGCCGCCGCTGGCGGGGTCGTGGCCGTACTCGGGCTCCCCCAGGCTGGAGGATCCCCCCTTCTCCTCCCCGTAGGCCGGGCTGGCGGCCATGGCGGCGGGATGCGGGCGGGATGCGGCGGCGGGGACGCCGGGACTGATGTCAGCGCCGGGCGGGGGGGGGGGACCGCCCCGCTACCCCCCGCTCCAGGGATGCGCGGTTCAGGGGGGGACCGCCCCGCCACCCCCGCTCCAGGGATGCGCGGTTTAAGCGGGACACACACAGCCCCGCCACCCCCGCTCCAGGGATGCGCGGTGCTGGGGGGCAGTGCCCGGGCAGTTCGGCCCCTCCCTACATTGGAGGAGGGAAAGGGGGGGCTTTGCCACCCTCAAAAGGGGTCCCCAGGCCTGGACCCCGCCCCCCACCTGCAGAGGTTTGGGTGCCGGTCAGCGGTAAAACGGGTGTAATTCAGGATGTTAGCAGTAGTAGGGCTTGGGATGTGATTATATAGTACAGATCATATAGCTCATATATCATACATCATTATAGATTATATAATTATACACATTTACATTCTATTACATTATATTAAATCATATTATATCATATTTATACATTACCTCTTATTATGTCATACATAATATATAGTGTATATTATAGTCTACGTATTATATGCTACATACTATACACCATATATTACATGTTATATATTACATTACAAATTATATTAATTATATGATATGTTTTCTATATTCAATCATACTATATTGTACATAATTGATAATCCATAATCCATTCTATATTCTATATTATATCCTATATGTTATATATTATATGTTGTTGTACATTATACTACATTATTTTATGTTGTGGTGTATATTAATTATATTCTATTCTACATTCTAAAGTACATGCCCAAGGGCAGTCTTGGTTGCATGACCACGAGATGGTGGAGTTCAAGATCCTTAGGGCACTGAGGAGAGTGCACAGCAAGCTCGCTATCCTGGACTTCAGGAGAGTAGACGTTGGCCTCTTCAGGGATCTGGGACTTCCCCGGTGCCTGCCAGAGTCCCATGGGATAAAGCCCTGGAGGGAAGACGGGCCCAAGGAAGCTGGTTAATCTTCAAGGGTCACCTCCTCCAAGCTCAGGAGCAATGCATCCTGACAAAGAGGAAGTTGGGCGAGAATGCCAGGAGGCCTGCGTAGATGAACAAGGAGCTCCTGGAGAAACTTAAACTCAAAAACGAAGCCTACAGAGGGTGGAAGCAAGGACAGGTAGCCTGGGAGGAATACAGAGAAATTGTCTGAGCCGCCAGGGGTCAGGTTAGGAAAGCTAAAGCCTTGATAGAGTTAAATCTGGCCAGGGACATCAGGGGCAACAAGTAGAACTTCTGTTTATTAGAGGAAGACTAGGGAAAATATGGGCCCTCTCCAGAAGAAAAGAGGAGACCTGGTCACCTGGGACATGGAGAAGGCTGAGGTACTCAACGTCTGGGATGCAGAGAAGCTCCTGCTTATACTTATTGCTGTAACAACCAAGACCGGCTAACTTTGTTGTGTGCCCTGTTGGAGGGTTGGGAGCAGAGAAGCGTAGAGGGGTTGCACCTGCGGGGAGGAGCAGACAGCAGAGGTGACCCCAAACTGACCAACAGGGTATTCCATCCCATCTGCCCCACGCTCAGTATAAAATCTGAGGGATCACAGGGTCAGGTCTCTTCCTTCAGTGGCAAGCATCTGAGGAGGACTCTGTCTGTCTGCCTTTGATCCCAATCCATGTGTTTCTGAATGCAGATGCAGAATCCAGTTCCCATCCATTGCTGCATCCAGTCTGGGACTTCCCCAGTGCCTGCTGGTGACACAATCATCATTCTGGGAGCTTGACATGGTTTTGTATATATTGTATATATTCCATTATTTCCTTTTCATTATTTTGTTGTTAATATTTCATTAAAGTAGTTTAGGTTTTTTCTAAACTCCTAAGTCTCTTTCTCTCTTCCCCTCTCCTTGGAGAGAAAGGTAGGGGAGAGCATCTGCAGTTCTTTTCAGTGGCCAGTTTGGCCCAAACCAAGACATGATGTTAAAGGTCTCTTCAACCAGAACAATTCTATGATTCTGTAATTCTATGACTGGGAGAATGAAGAACCGCCCACTGTAGGAGAAGACCAGGTTTGAGACCATCTGAGGAACCCAAAGCTGCACAAGTCCATGGGACCTGATGAGATGCATCCACAGGTCCTGAGGGAACTGGCGGATGAAGTTGCTAAGCCACTATCCATCATGTCTGAGAAGTTGTGGCGGTCCGATGAAGTTCTTGCCAACTGGAAACGTGAAACATAACCCCAATTTTTAAAGAGAAAGACTTGGGGAGCTACAGGGTGGTCAAGGGATCACCTCTGTGCCCGGTAACATCATGGAGCAAATTGTCCTGGAAACTCTACTAAGGCACATGGAAATAAGGAGGTGATTGGTGACAGCCAACCTGGCTTCACTAAGGGCAAATCATGCCTAGATAAATTTGGTGGCCTTCTACAATGGCATTACAGCATTGGTAGATAAGGGAAGAGCATCTGACATCGTCTGCCTGGACTTGTGCAAGGTATTTGACACTGTCCCGCATGACATAGAATCATGGTTTAGGTTGGAAGAGACCTTAAAGATCATCTAGTTCCAACCTCCCAGCACCTTCCACTAGACCAAGTTGCTCAAAACCCCATCCAACCTGCCCCTCCAGGGATGGGACTTCAAGAACTTCTCTGGGAAACCTGTTCCAGTGCCTCACCACCCTCATAGTGGAAAATTTCTTCCCAATATCTAATCTCAACCTCCCCTCTTTCAGTTTAAAACCGTTCCCCCTCATCCTGTTGCTCCACTCCCTGATCAAGAGTCCCTCTGATCTCACCTGTAGGCCCCCTTTAGGTACCGGAAGAGGCTCTAAGGTCTCCCCAGAGCCTTCTCTTCTCCAGGCTGAACAACCCCAACTCTCAGCCTGTCCCCATAGGAGAGGTCCTCCAGCCTTCTGATCATCTTTGTTGCCCTCCCTGGTAGGGGTCCTGCAGGAAAGATGGGGAGGGATCAGGGAGCGTAGGAATCCCTTGTTGGGGACCCCAGCCCTACTGGTGACTCAGCCCTCGCAGGGACACCAGAGCCCTCCTGAGAGCCCAGCCATCCTGAGGACCCCAGTCCTCCTGGGGATGCCATAGTCCTCCTGGTGACCAAGCCCTCATTGGGACACCACAGTACTCCCGGGGAAACTACAACCCCATAGGGACCTGAATCCTCTTTGTGTATGTCAGCCCTCCTGGGGAAAACACAGTCCTCCTGGTGACCCATCCCTCCTGGGGATGCCACAGCCTTTCTTGTTAACCCAGTCATTGAGTTGGCATTCTTGTGGGGATGCCACCTCCTCCACTGAACCTGCATCACCACAAGGAAGCCACCATCCCCACCAAACCAGCATCCCCACAGGGATGCCACTGTCCCCACCAAGCTGGCATCCTCAAAGGGATACAGCCATCCCTGCCAAACCAGCATCCTCCTGGGGATACCACAGCCCCCCTAAATCAGCATCCTCACATGGATGCCACTGTGGCCCATGATCCAGCATCCTGGCAAGGATGCAGCCATCCCTGCTGGGCTGACATACTCGTAGAGATGCCACTATGCCACAAAACTGTCATCCTCATGAAGATGCCACCATCCCCACCAAACCAGCGTCTTTATGGAGATGCCACCACCCTGGTGAGTCATCGCAGACTTTCCCTACCCAGATGATGGCCAGCAGCATGGTGATGGTGCTTCAAGAGGTCTGCTCAGAGCGCACTGACCTCATCCACAAGAACTACCGCAAGGTCTGCAACCTGCGCATCAATGTGGAGGAGTGGGAACAGGTGGTCATCAGGACATATGTGCACCCAGTTCCTCTGCCCCAGCCAGAACACGACTGTAGGAGCCTTGTGGTGCCCTAGGAGCCTTGGGGTGCACTGGGATACCCAGGTTTGTGGCAGGAACCATAGAACCATAGAACCATAGGGTTGGAAGGGACCTCTGGAGATCATCTAGTCCAACCCCCCTGCCACAGCAGGGTCACCTAGAGCAGGTTACACAGGAACACATCCAGGCGGGTTTTGAATGTCTCCAGAGTTGGAGACTCCACCACCTCTCTGGGCAGCCTGTGCCAGTGCTCTGCCACCCTCAGGGTAAAGAAGTTCCTCCTCATGTTTAGGTGGAACTTCTTATGCTCAAGTTTGTGCCCATTGCCTCTTGTCCTGTCCCTGGGCACCACTGATAAGAGCCTGGCCCCATCCTCCTGACACCCACCCTTTAAGTATTTATAAGTGTTGATAAGGTCACCCCTCAGCCGTCTTTTTTCCAGACTGAAGAGACCCAAATCCCTCAGCCTTTCCTCATAAGAGAGGTGTTCCAGTCCCCTAATCATCTTTGTAGCCCTCTGCTGCACCCTTTCCAGCAGTTCCCTGTCCCTCTTGAACCTGGGAGCCCAGAACTGGACACAGTACTCCAGGTGTGGCCTCACCAAGGCAGAGTAGAGGGGGAGGATGACCTCCCTTGACCTGCTGGCCACACTCTTCTTGATGCACCCCAGGATGCCACTGGCCTTCTTGGCCACAAGGGCACATTGCTGCCTCATGGTCATCCTGTTGGCCACCAGGACTCCCAGGTCTCTTTCCACAGAGCTGCTCTCCAGCAGGTCAGCCCCCAACCTGTCCTGGTGCATGGGGTTGTTCCTCCCCAGGTGCAGCACCCTACACTTGCCCTTGTTGAATTTCATAAGGTTTCTCTCTGCCCAGATCTCCAACCTGTCCAGGTCTCTCTGCATGGCGGCACAGCCTACCGGTGTGTCAGCCACCCCCCCCAGCTTTGTGTCGTCAGCAAACTTGCTGAGGGTGCACTCTATCCCCTCATCCAGGTCACTGATGAATATATTGAAGAGGGCTGGACCCAGTACTGACCCCTGGGGAACACCACTCGTCACTGACCTCCAACTAGACTCTGTGCCCCTAATCACAACCCTCTGAGCTCTATCTTTCAACCAGTTTTCTATCCACCTTACTGTCCATTCATCTAACCCACACTTCCTAAGCTTCCCTATGAGGATGCTGTGGGAGACCGTGTCAAACGCCTTGCTTAAGTCAAGGTAGACCACATCTACTGCCCTCCCCTCATCTATCCATCCAGTCATGCCATCGTAGAAGGCTATCAGATTAGTCAGACATGATTCCCCTTGGTGAATCCATGCTGAGTATTTCTGATAGCTTTCTTTTCCTCCACGTGCCTTGAGATGACACCCAGAACAAGCTGTTCCATCATCTTTCCAGGGATGGAGGTGAGGCTGAACGGCCTGTAGTTCCCCGGCTCCTCCTTCTTGCCTTTTTTGAAGACTGGAGTGACATAGGCTTTCCTCCAGTCCCCAGGCACCTCGCTGTTCACCAGGAAGGTGGGGAGAAGAAGGGTGCTGATGAGGGGTACAAGACATCCCACCTACCATCAGGAGTCCCTGCTGGAGGAGAGCTGGAGGAGACCCTGCTGGTTGATTGGGGCATTGGGGTCCCCTAGACTGGCCACGATTCCCGACGGGGACATCCGTGAGCTGCCTGTGGGACGGAGCAGACATCGTACTCTTTGTCCCTTCCATGCAGATGTCCCCATACCGTGCCCATGGGGCTCTTGGGGCTCACCTTCCAGGTGGATGATCTCCCCGTCACCGGAGTAGATGCCAGCATGGGCGCCCCACCAGCCTGGGCCCCTGGAGGCCAGCGGGAAGAGGAAGAAGTCCCTGGGCTGGGGCTCGGCCACCCCATTGGGGACCACATCGAAGTGCTGGCCCAGCAGCCCCTCACAGAGGAAGAATGCCGCCGTGCTCACTGCCCCGGCCACCACCTGGGGACCCGGTTGTGATTCAGGGCCACTGGTGCCCTGGGGACACCAGCAGCATCACTGACCCGCTGGCTCATTCCCCATCCCCAGTGGCTTGGGTCCCAGCCGCGCGTTCCGTTGGCGCCCCGTGCCTCAGCAGAGGCATGGGACCACCTGGGTGCAGGGGCCCTCCCCGCACAGTGACCACCGGCACAGGGACACCACTACGTGGCTGCTGGGTGGTGAGAGCCATCAAGAACCTGTGGTGACAGTGACTCTGGCCGAGCATTATCCGGTGGCTGCCATCCCCAGCCGCTGTGTCTGGATGCAGCCTTGCAGGTCCTCCCAGTTCAGTGGGAATGGATGTGCCTCAGAAAAGGGGATGTTGGTGGCATATTCCCAGCCCAGGGAGGGGAGCAGGGAAGGGATCTGTGTCTTGTCCCCACTGATATGGCATCCTGGTGGTGTTGCAGCCATCCCTGCAGCACTGGCATCCTCACAGGGATGCCACTGTCCCCGCCGAGCTGCCATCCTCTTAGGGATACATCTGTCCCTGCCAAACTAGCATCCTCCTGGCCATACCACAATCCCCTCCAAGCCAGCATCCTCACGTGGATGGACTGCGCCCACTGACCCACCATCCTGGCAAGGATGCAGCTGGCCGTGCTAAGCCGGCATCCTCATGGAGATGCCACCATCCCAGTGAGCCATCCCAGACTTTCCTCCCCAGCTGGTGGCTGGCAGTGTGGTGATGGCATTCGAGGAGGTCTGCCCAGAGTGCCTTGACCTCATCCACAAGAACTGCCACAAGCTCAACACCTGCTCATTGATGTGGAGGAGTGGGGGCAGGTGGTCATCATCAACATGCTGACCCGCTATGCACGCACCCAATTCCTCAGCCCCAACCAAAACATGAGTGTGGGAGCTTTGGTATGCCCCGGGAGCCTCGGGGTGCCTTGGGAAACATGGTTTGTGGCAGGGAGGTGGGGTGAGGGAGGGTGCTGTTGAGAGGTGCAAGGCATCCCACCTACCATCAGGAGTCCCTGCTGGAGGAGAGCGCAGAGAAGGCTTTCTATGGCTCCGAGGAGGAGGACACCAAGGACACCAAGGCAGAGGCAGCCTCACTGGCCAAGCGCAAGCCCTACGTCATGGACCCTGACCACCGCTTGCTCCTGCGCAACACCAAGCCCCTGCTGCAGAGCCGCAATGCTGCAGTGAGCCCCCTTCCCCAGCCCTGTCCATCCCTGGAGGCCACCGGTGGTGTCCATGAACCTTGGCTTGTGATGTCCCCACTGGCCAAGGAACCACCAGGGTGGCTGAGGGACACCCAGGGCAGCTGAGGGACACCCAGGGCTGGGAGTCCCCAGGGATGGACTTCCTCTGGGTGCTGCTGGGTGGAATACTGGAGGACACAGCCATCTCCTAGGTTGTCCTCATGCTCTCCAGGTGACACTTGGGTTTCTCTCTGCAGGCGGCGATGGCAATGGCAAAGCTGTACTTCCACCTGGCACCCAAGCATCATTGCCAAGGTGCTACTGTGTCTCCTGTGGCATCACAGGTCTGTGGCACCTGGGCTGCAGTGGTTCCTCAAACCCACTACCATGGGTGCAAAACCTATGGGGGAGGACCAAGACCTTTGCAGACACCCCCCAAAAGCCCATCCCAGATGGCTTCTGGTAGGTCCTGTGACCCTGTGGAGAGAAGGTCACGCTGGAGCAGGTCTTTAGGCTGGACCTGTGACCCCTTGGGTTCGAGATCACACTGGAGCAGTTTGTGAAGAACTGCAGCCCGTAGGAAGGACCCACGTTGGAGCAGTTGGTGGAGGACTGTCTCCTGTGGGTGGGACCCCACGCTGGAGAAGGGAAAGAGAGTGAGGAGGAAGTAGGGACAGAGACAATGTGTGATGAAGTGACCGCAAACCCCTCACATTGTTCTCCCCCTGTGCAGCTGAGGAAGGAGTGTGATAGAGCGTCTGGGTGGGCACCTGTCAGCCAGCTAAGGTCCACCCACCACAGTTATATTATGATGTACAATGTCTGAGTATATTATAATTTTGTCTGATTTATGATGTATATATAATAGATTATGTATGGTATTGTATTGTATTCTATTATTTATACCTTTTGTAGATGTTACTGTTGTTACTGTTGTTGTTATTATTATTCTTCACCGCTAACAAGCACCGAGAGGCTGGTGGCAGCCTTCTCACCCCATCACAGACGAGTGAGGCAGCAAGGGAAAAATGGGCACATCTCAGGCAGCAAAATTTAATAAAGCATCTAATTAACACATGGCAATTAAACACCAGCAAGCAGAATGCAACCCCTCCTGTAAAAAGAGATCCTTCCCTGGAGTGAAGCATTGGGGTGCACGGAGTGACACTGAGGCTTCTCTGTGGTTCGAGGGGACATCATCCTCAGGAGGAGACGGCGGCCGCCATGTATCACACCACGTGGCTGCTCCTCTGCAATGCCGGGGTTGGTGGGCTGAGCGTGGCTGGAAAAGGGGGAAGAAGGTCCCCCCATCCCATCCCATCCCCTGCCCTTTCCATTCTGTGCAGATGGGTCCCCCACCAGCAGCTGGAGCACAGCCCTCCTGGGAACTCCACAGGGGAACTCCCGGGGATCCCAGTCCCCTTTGGGGACCCTGCAGGGCTCTCAGGGACCCCATCCTTCTTTGGGAACACCAGCCTCCCATGGACCTCAGGTCTCTTGGGGACTCTACAGCCCTCCCAGAGATCCTGCAACACTCCCAGAGACCCCAGCCCTGTTTGGGGTGCCCCAGCCCTCTTGGGGACCCTGCCGCCCTCCCAGATACCCCAGCCCTCTTGGGGACCCAATAGCCCCCTTGGGGACCCCACAGGCCTCCCAGGGACCTTAGCCCCCAGGGAACCCCATCCCTCCTGGGGACACCATCCCTCCTGGAGACCCCACAGTCCGCTTGGGGACCCAGCCCTAATTGGGACACGAAGTCCTCCCAGGAACTCCACAGCCCTGCTGGGGACGGCTGACACTGGGGATACTCACAGCCCCACCGCTGCAACTGCCACCTTTGTTTTGGATTTCCACCTGCCAGAGAAAGCTGTCCATGTGCAGGGGCCTTGGGTGTCCCCACCACTGTGCCCACTGTCCATGGGCCAGCCCCAGGGGCAATTGGGTCACGATGCAAACACAGGGCTGGCTGTGGGTGCAGGAGGCATCCCACCACAGCCATGAGACGCAACTCCGTGCTCACCAGTTTCACGTAGAAGTCCACCAAGCCCAGGAGGTAGAGGGCAAGTGGATGCAGTTGTTTGTGCCCAAATAATACTTGGCTTCGCACTTCATCACCTCCCTGACTTTACTATAGAAGCCTTTACTATGAAGCCTTCCTTGCTGATCTCACCACTGTTCCCCGACGTGCTTGTATCTGGAAAACCAAGAGCCACCACCTGCCCAGCTACCACACTGCCAGCCACATTTTGGCTACCACCACATCCCAAAGAGGAGCAGGGGATTAGGCGCTTACTCTGGAAGTGTATGACCTCTCCGTCCCCACAGTAGACAGCTGCGTGCTTGAAGCTGCCACTGTATCTGGCAGAGCTGCTGTCGAAGGGAAAGATCAAGATGTCCCCGGGATGCAACGTGCTCTCCGACACTTCCTCAAAGACATTCCCATGCTCGGGGGTGCTCTTCAACAGCAGAAACTGGATCGCCTGATGCTCCCTCTGCCAACCACATCAGGGAGAGAAGGTGAGGAGGCTGCAGAACCAGCACCATTGACACCCAACACACCTTGAGACCCCCACGCTGTCGGCGGAGGTCTCACCAAGCTCTGACTTACAAAGCTTCTCGACATCTGCGAGGAGAGAGGAACAGAAATGAGAGTCAGTGCTGTACTTGTGCCATCCTGCCCACGTGCGGAGGGCAGGGTCCCACCTGGCCATCACACCCTGCCCGTGATCATTCCTGTCACATGAAAGCGCTTGGCTCAGGCAAAAGTCACCCGTGCTGCCAACTTTTCTGAGCTGGAGACGTCCTGGGAGAAGCCCTGTTCACCGTCCCTGCCCTGTCCCAGTGCAATGGTGGCACGGGCAACTGCCTGCAAAGGGTGTGGAGATGGGAGCATCCTTACCAGGCTACCGATGATACTTTGCATTGTTTTCTGTGGGACGGAGTGGGTGACGGAGCCAGGCTGCTGTCACCTCCACAAAGGGCTGTGGGAAATGCAGCAGAGACGCATGGGTCAGACCCAACGTCACATCCTTCCTGATACATGTCAGAGGCAAAGAAAGGCTGAAAGCAAAAACTAAAAGCAGGAAAAGGCCACATAACCCACACACGTGTTTTCGCACTTCTTGAAACTGGGGTTCATTTGTTAATTCTACCTTAAACATTAACTTTGGGAAGGGAGAGAGACAACGCGGGAGTTCCTGGAAATGCTCGTGAGTCAGAGGAGCTGCAGGACATCTCCAAAAGTGCGAGTCATGCAGTGACCGCCCACCCACCTCCCAGTGACCTTCTCCAGCTTCAGCTGCTCAGGAACTTGGCTTCTTGTTTTTGCTCCCTTCCCCGTAGAAGCCACAGGAACATTTCCCCCTTGCTGGTGAATCAAACTTCCCCTCTGGTGGGAGTGAAGCCTCCCAGAATCTCTTCCATGAATATGCGAACTACCAGAGTCCCCAAAAGAAAGCCTGGAGAGAGACCCAAAACAGCTTTAAATAATCCCAATGGAGGAATATTTTTGAAGGATCACAGAACAATTGAGGTTGGAGGCACCTCTGGAAGTCATCTGTTTCAGCCTCAACCTAGAGCTCCTTGCCCATGACTATGTCCAGATGACTTCTGAATACCTCCAAGGATGGAGGCTCCAGAGCATCCCTGGGTGCCGTGTGCCACGGGTCGGTCACCCTCGCAGTGAAAAAAAGTCTTTCCCGATGTTCCGAGGGAACCTCCTGTGTTTCTGTTCACATGAACTCTGGTCCTGGCACTGGGCACCACCAAGAAGAACCTGGCTCCATCTTCTTTACTCCCCCCAACAGGTGTTGATACACACTGATAAGATCTCCCTGAGCCTTTTCTTCTCCAAGTTGAATAGACCCAGCTCTCCCAGCTTCCCTTTGTATGGGAGATGCTCCAGAGCCTTGGTGGCCCTTTGTTGGTCTCTCTCTAGTATGTCCATATCTCTCTTGTACTGGGGAGCCCAGCACAAGACCCAGCATTCCAGGGGTGGCCTCACCAGTGCTGAGCAGAGGTCAAGAATCACCCGTGTCGACCTGCTCATTTCTCCTAACGCAGCCCAGGACGTTATTGGCCTTCACCCTTTCCCGAGGGCACATTGCTGGCTTGGGGTCAACGAAGGGCCACGAAGATGATCAGAGGGCTGGAACGCCTCTCCTGTGAGGACAGGCTGAGAGAGTTGGGGTTGTTCAGTCTGGAGAAGAGAAGGTTCCAGGGAGACGCTTATAGCAGCTTTCCGGTATCAGAAGTGGCCCTATAGGAAAGATGGGGAGGGACTTTTTACAAGGGCATGTAGTGATAGGACAAGGGTTAATGACTTCAAACTGGAAGAGGGGAGTTTAGATATCAGGAAGAAATTTTTCACTATGAGGGTGCTGAGGCACTGGAACAGGTTGCCCAGGAAAGTTGTGGCTGCCCCATCCTTGGAGGTGTTCAAGACCAAGATAAATGGGGCTTTGAGCAACCTGGTCTAGTGGGAGGTGTTGCTGCCCATGGTGGTTGGGCGTGGAACTAGATGACCTTTAAGGTCCCTTCAACCTAAACCATTCTATGATTCCATGATTCTATGAACTTGGTGTCCCCCAGGACCCCCAGGGCCTTTTCTGCCAAGCTGTTTTCCAACTGGTCGCTCCCCAGCATGTCCTGGTGCCTGGGCTTCTTCCTCCCCAGGGATAGGACTTTGTACCTTCCCTTTGTTGAAGTTTGTGAGGTTCCTGTTGGCCCATTTCTCCAGCCTGTCCAGGTCCCTCTGGGTGCCAGCATGACTCTTGGGAGCATCAGTCTGCCTTCCCAGTTTGGTGTCAGCAGCAAACTCGCTGAGGGTACACCCTGACCCGTCAGTGGGACCAGTAATGGACCAGGACTGGACCCAGTATTGACCCCTGGGGTACACCACTGGTGACTAGCCTCCAAACAGACATGGTGCAGCTGTTTGGCCAGCCTTCACACCAGCAGCCCAGCAAATGCTTCTTTTGATGATCAAAATCAAACAAGGCACTGGCAATGAAAGACGCATCTGTTTGTCTCAGGTGGCCACAGGAGCAAAGAGCAGCTGCTCCCTTCAAGGGGAGCGGGAAGGGGTGGCTGTACCAGGGGTGACTTCAGAGAAAGGAGCTTCTGGGAAGAGGAAAGTGAAGTCAAAGCAACACAAATCAAGCAGGGTTGGCACAGGGTCTCTGTGCAACCATTTATTGCCGTCCAAGAGGGATGCCAAAGCCACCAGCGAATGCTGGTCACCCAGGGAAGGATGCTCCAGCCCCTTGCATGTCTCCCGGGCGCATCATCGCCTCCATCACTGCAGCGCTGGAGACACCTGGGAGAGAGGATGGGCGGTGCTGACACTCAGCTGGGCCAGGCATCAGGGTTCCCTGGGGTGGTGGCACCCACTGTGGTCGCGGAACCCACTGTAGCACCGGAGAGCTGGCCCAGCCCCAGCAGGGCAAGGGCGAAGTGGACGCAGTTGCAGGTGATGGCGTCGTACTCCACCACCTGGTCCATGGCCACCCGGATGCGCTGCTGCAGGGCAGCTGCATCCAGGCCTCCCTTCCTCCGCAGCACCTTGGCCGGACCCCGCGTCCGCAGGAGGTGGCTCTTGCTGTGCTTGGCCACGATCCCCGACGGGGACATCCCCGAGCTGCCTGCAGGGTGGAGGGGACGTTGTACTCTTTGTCCCTTCCATGAAGATGTCCCCATGCCGTGCCCACGGGGCTCTTGGGGCTCACCTTCCAGGTGGATGATCTCCCCGTCACCGGAGTAGATGCCAGCATGGGCGCCCCACCAACCTGGGCCCCCGGAGGCCAGAGGGAAGAGGAAGAGGTCCCCGGGCTGGGGCTCGGCCACCCCATTGGGGACCACATCGAAGTGCTGGCCCAGCAGCCCCTCACAGAGGAAGAACGCCGCCGTGCTCGCTGCCCCGGCCACCACCTGGGGACCCGGTTGTGATTCAGGGCCACTGGTGCCCTGGGGACACCAGCAGCATCACTGACCCGCTGGCTCATTCCCCATCCCCAGTGGCTTGGGCACAGCTTGGGTCTCCATGTGTGAGGAAACCCTCTGAGAAGTGGCCATCTCCTGTAGGTGCTGAGCACCCATGGGTGCTGAGGAAAAGGCAGGGTGTGCCAGATTTTTCCCTGTTGTGCTAGGGGTGAGATGGGTGGTGCAGAATGCAGCAGGGACACCGACACTTACCTGTCTGGAGCTGCTCACCTGCAGTGACAAAGACCTGGTGTCAGCCCCGGTGGCACTGGGTAGGTGGGACCCAGAGCACCAGTATCATTGTGCAGCCCCTGCCCGAGACACTGGCTGAGGTCCCCATGCCCACAACCCCAGCCTCTCGCACCGAGGAGCCCAGCCAGCGCCAGGGCTGGAGAAACAGTCCATCCGTGTCTCGTAGGGTCTGCACCAGGGTGGTCACCTGTGGAGAGAGGGGGCAGAGCGAGCTTGGGTCCTAGTCTCTGCTAGCACCCATCCCCTGCTATCACCCATGCCCTGATTGCATGCATTCCGTTGGCACCCATCCCTGATAGCACCCATCCCATGCTATCACCCACCCTTGCTGGCACGCATTCTACGCTAGCACCCACCTCTGTTATCACCCACCCCTGCTGCTACCCATCCCCAGCCCACAGCAGCCTCTCAGGACCCGCCACCCTGTCCTGCTCCCCCAGACTCAGCACCGGGCAGGTCCCAGCCACACGTTCTGTAGACGCCGGGTGTCACAGCAGAGGGGTGGGACCGCCTGGGTGCGGGTGCCCTCACTGTCAGCTGCCCCATTACCTGGGCAAGAAGGTTCATCTGCAAGGAGAAAACATGATGTGCAGAGAGCTGGGGACACGGAGCCATGCCCAGTCCCACCTGGGGGACCTCTCTGTTCCCAAACGGTTGAGTTGCCACGTCACCCTGCCAAAACTCAAGCCATGGCCTCGGGCACCACGCCAGCCCTGGTGTTTGTGCCCTTCCCAGATTCCTCACCTTGGGGACGCTTCTGAGATCCCCTCACTCCGACGTGGTCCCCAAGCAGCTGCTGCTCTGAAGGTGGCCGTGGGGCAGGACCTCAACCCGCCCCGGGAAACACCCTGCGGTGGCTCTTGGCACACACATGTGGCTCCACCGGTGCCTGGGAATGTGCCCGGACCACACTGACCGGCTGTGCCATGGCACTGAGCCATCCGGTGGGGCCAGTCCTGGGGGGACAGACCCAATCTAGTGTGACATTTCATCAGTGAACCCCTTGTGTGACCCCAAAGGAGTCATGAAACAGACCCATGGCCATGATGCACCGATAGCCAGTGGACTCCAGGCCAGTGCCAAAACATCTCTTGGTGCCAAAATGCCTCTTGTCCTGAAGGTGACCCAAGGGATGGACACCAGCCTGTCCCCAGCTCCGTGTCCCAGCTGGTGGTGCATGCCTGGGGTCAGCTCTGGAGCCACATTAAACTTTAATCCTCATGCTGGGGGGGGGGGGCGCAGAAGGGGAGTGAAGGGGTGGTGGGGGGGGTGGTGTCAGCGAAGGCTTTGGCAGGGCTTGGGGCGGGTGACGTGGGGGCTGTCACCCTCTGTCATCAGGCAACTTCCACAGCATCATTTGTCACGAAGCCTCCAATAAACAAGAGCTAATTACAGCTGAAATCGGAGCCTGGCCTGGACTCGGCTCAGTGCCGGCTGGCTGCGTTAACCCTTCCCAGCCACCTCAAGTCCCACAGGCATCTTGTACCCTCCCAGACCTTCGTGTATTCTTCTGGTTCCTCTTGTCCCCTGCTGATCTCGACCATCCTCCCCTGGCCCCTGTTGTCCTGTCCTGATGTACCCTTCACTTCTCACCACCCCCTTCTGGTCCCTGGTGTCCCCTCCTGGTCTCCACCATCCCCTCCTGGTCATCACTATCCACTCATGGGCTCCATCACCTTCTCCTGATCTGCATCATTCCTCTGTGTTCCCTTGGGCCCTCTTTGTCACCATTGTCCCCTTCTGGTCCCCATCACCCCCTCCTAGTCCCCATCATCCCATTCCAGTCCTCACTATCCCTTCATAATCCACATCCACCCCTGTTGTATCCCACTGCCCTCTCCCGATCCCCATCACACCCTCCACCATCCATCATTGTCTCCTGGTCACCATCAAAACAGGCAGGTTCCCGTTGTCCCCTCCTGATTCTCATCATCCCCTCCCAGTCCCCATCACCTGCTCTTGGTCCCCATCATCCCCTCCTGGTTCCAAATCATCCCATCATCATCCCCATCATCTCCTCCTGGGTCCCAGTTATTCCGTCCTGATCTCCACCATCTCCTCATGGTCTCCATCACCACCTCCTGATAATTGTTGTCCCTTCCCGGTCCTTGTCATCTGCTCTTCATCCCCAATGTCTCCTTCCTGATTTCCATCATCTCCTCTTGGTCTCCACCATCTCTACTTGGTCCCCATTGTCTCCTCCTGGTCCCCACCATCTCGTCCTGATCCTTGTTGTCTCCTCTTGGTGCCCACGATCTCTCCTTGGTCTCCATCGTCTGCTCCTGATCCCCACTGTCCCCTCCTTGTCCCCACAATTTCCCCGTGGTCCCCATTGTCTCCTCCTGGTCCCCCCACCATCCCCTCCTTGTCCCTTCCCATTCCCCACCACTCCATGCCAACCAAGCTGTCCCCTGGCCAGGACACATCCACTGGCTCCCCATGGCCAGCGGGATTAGGGCAGCTGGAGCCTTGGGGCTGCTCCTGACCAAAGGTTTTGAGCCCATCAGCAGCATCTTTGGGTAATTAGTAAATTAGTAATTAAATGCTCTCTGCCTGCTGGGGGGGGAAGGGGGAACAGATCCCGAGGTTTTAGGCTGGGTAATCCTGTGGCATCTGCCCCAGCGTCTGTCACTGAGCCGAGTCACGACCCCACCGCGGACTTTAATGTTTGCTCCCTCACCCCCACCCCACTGCCCGCAGCCCCTCAGCCGTGGCGTCGGGCCTGCTCGGGGCGCACCCCAAAAATGGGATGTGTTGAGCCCTGCCGGGTGCCTGGGCTGTGTGCTCAAGGGGTGCTCAGCCCTGGGAGGGGGACAGGGCACTGCTCCATGGGCACCCCACCTTGGGGACAGCACCCAGCCGGCTGTAACAGAGAAACGGGGTGGGAAACCATATTTTTGTAATTATTGGCTTTCCTGGGCATGCCGATGATTGGCCGGCAGCAGATGGTTGGCCTGGCTAATCCCTCTCCCAAATCCCTGCTCCGGAGCTGGCTTTTACCCGACGGCGAGAAGGGGACAGGCAAATTAGCCAACTCAGCATGTATCGCCATGCTGGCCGCTCCCCGACATCCCCTGGCACCGCGTGCCCAGGTCCCCACGTCACCCATGGGCGGGCTGGCACCCTGGGGCGCGGGCGCTCCCAGCACCCCCGGATCGGGCACCGGGGGTTGTTTCACCCATGGGTGAAGCTCTGCTGAAGGGTCTGGAGGCACCTGGACTGCAGGCAAGGGACGGGCAGGGCGAGGTGACAGCTTGCTCCTGCCGCATTAACCCAGCGTCATAATTCTGCCAAGGGAGGAGGGCGGCCGCTGCCGCAGATGGCGGCTGTCAGAGATCTGGGTCAGGGTGGGGGGCCGCCGTGGGATGGGGGCTGCGGGGTGGGACGGGACACCCCCGGGGGGACAGAGGGTCCTGGGGGTGGAGGGGTGCTGCAGGCAGGGGCGGTGGAGCCATGCTGCAGGCAAGGATGGAGCGGCAGGCAAGGGGTGACGGAGCCATGCTGCAGGCAGGGGAGGTGGAGCCATGCTGCAGGCAGCATAATGGGGTGATGCTGCAGGCAGGATGCCGGAGCAACAGTGCAGGCAGGAGAACACGGAGCAATGGTGCAGGCAGGGGAGATGGAAGGAGGTTGCAGGCAGGATTGTGGAGCCATGCTGCAGGCAGACGTGATGGAGCAATGCTGCAGGCAGGAGAACGTGGAGCAATGGTGCAGGCAGTGGGAATGGAAGGAAGTTGCAGGCAGGACGGTGGAGCAATGGTGCAGGGCAGGAGAACATGGAGCCATGCTGCAGGCAGGGGAGGTCGAGCGATGCTGCAGGCAGGGGTGATGGAGCCATGCTGCAGGCAGAGATGACGGAGCAACGCTGCAGGCGGGAGAACATGGAGCGATGGAGCAGGCAGGGGAGGTCAAGCGATGCTGCAGGCAAGGATGAAGGACAGAGCGGCAGGCAAGGGGTGATGGAGCCATGCTGCAGGCAGCATAATGGGGTGATGCTGCAGGCAGCAGAGGGTGAGCAATGCTGCAGGCAGGAGAACATGGAGCGATGCTGCAGGCAGGGGGGATGGAAGGAGGTTGCAGGCAGGATGGTGGAGCCATGCTGCAGGCAGGGGGGATGGAGCCACACTGCAGGCAGGAGAACATGGAGCCACGCTGCAGGCAGGATGGTGGCACCATGCAGCAGGCAGGGATGGCGGAGGGTTGACACCCCCCCCAGCCCCCAGATCCACTCTTGTCACTGCCGCCAGCCCTCAGTGGGGACCCGCTGGCAGCGCCTGTCCCCTGGGATGCCTCCACCAGGGCCACAGACGGCAGTGACACCCCTGGGGCCACCAGCTGAGCCCCCCTCAGGAGGGACACAGGGGGCTGGGGACCCCCGGCCGCAGCCTGGCCCGTCCCTAGGCAAGCCCAGGCCGGGTGATGGTGGCCACCAGTCATTCCCCTGAGCTGGGCGGGGGGGTGGTTTAGCAGCTAAAGCCCTCAAATCCCAAATTGTGCTGCTCTGTCATGGCGAGGGTTTAGCGTCAGTTGCGTAACCCCGGGGGCCACCTGGCCCCCACCCACTGCCATGTCAGCAGCCCAAGCCCAATGCCCCTGGGGCCCCGCATCCCCCTGGGAGGGGAAACTGAGGCACGAGGGGGGCCCCCACCGAGCATCCCCCCTCCCCTCACCATCAGGGATGGTAATTAATTACTTGGGGGCAGGGAAATTACCCCCCTTAATTACCACTTTTCGTTATTCCCCTCTAACCGCCTTAGCGAGGGGCTTATGTGCTTATAGGACCTGGTGGGTCCCAAGGGGGGGACACACATATGGGGAGTCCCTACCCTGAGCCCCATCTCCCACCCGTGCTGCAATCTCAGCCTCACAATGCTGGGGGGGCGGGATACAGGCGGTGGCACGGTGACACCCCCACAGTGGCCTGTGGCAGCGCAGGGACAGGAGTGGCTTGGGTGTCGCGGGGTTTAGGGTTACAAGGCTGGGGCTCAGCACCTTTTTAATTCTTCATCGCGTGGCTGATTGATCCCCCCCCTTCGCTCCCCCCCTGCCCCGTGCAGACACTAAAGATTAAGAGGGTGACAAAGAGGCGGCTGCTTACACAGCGCCCGCCGCTAAGCCGCCTTGAAGAGAGCAAGGCAAGAGCCCCGCTGCCCGCAGAGCTGCTGGAGCACCCACCACCCCACCACAGCCCGGGGCACCCGCTGCGGCCGTGGCTGGAGGGAGGGGAGAGGGAGAGGTCAGGAACGCTGGGCACGGGATGACGGCGTCGCCAGCGGGGTCAGTGGTGAGCACCGGGCTGGATGATAGCCCCACGGGTAAGAGGCGGCGTTCTGCTTGAGTGGGTACGACACGGTGGGACCGCGGTCACCGGTGGGGTTATTCTCTGAGATGGCTGGGGTCCCCATCACCGTCCTGCTCCAAAATACACAGGATCCCCCTCATGGACTTCTCCAGGATGCCTGGGGTCCTCAGCTATTTCCCTTCTCCAAGATGCTGGGGGTCCCTACCGTGGTCCTTCTCTGGGCCATGATGCCTGCAATCCCCGACCCCAACCCTCTCCATGGTGCCCATGCTCCTTATCATGGCCCTTCTCCAGGATCCCCAGGGTCACCAGCTATGGCCTTTCCCCAGGATGCCTGCGGTCCCCAGCCACAACCTCTCCTGGATGCCCGTGGTCCCTGGCCCTTCTCCTGGCTCCCCATGGTCCCTGCTGTGATCCCTCTCTGGGATGCCCACGGCCCCTTGCCAGGATGCCCAGTGTCCCCAGCCATGGCCCTTCTCCAGGACACCTCCAGTCCCTGGCTGCGACCCTTCTCTGGGATGCCCAGCATGCCCTCACTAGGACACTTGGTGTCCCCATCCCTAGGGACACCATTTCATCCCCTTCTAAAAGCCCCATGAGAGCTCATCCTGAGCATCTCGGGTGCTGGGGCATGGGGAGATGCCAAACCCTGTGTGCAATCCCTGGAGTCCCCGAGGTGTCGCCATCCATGTCCCTGGGCTGGACCAGTGGAGACGGAAAACACCGCATCGCCAGCGTGCTGGGGGGCAGTGGGGAATGGTGGGAGGGACAAGGGCTATCGGAGTGTCCTGAGTCACCCTGAATGTGGTGGCTCCACTCCTGCAGGGCTGAGCCCAGCCCCCGGCAAGGCGCTGAGCCCCGTGCTGCTGTGCAAGGTGTGCGGGGACACCAGCAGCGGGAAGCACTATGGCATCTACGCCTGCAATGGCTGCAGCGGCTTCTTCAAGCGCAGCGTCCGGAGGAAGCTCATCTACAGGTGGGGACTGGTGTGGAGGGTCCTCACAGGGCAGGGACCAGGAGGACGGGCAGCCAGTGGGGCGGGAACCCAGGGATGGGCACTCAGAGGGGCAGGGACCAGGGCGACGGATACCCAGTGAGGCAGGGACCAGGGGACAAGCACCCAATGGGGCAGGGACTCACGGGATGGCCACCCAGCAGAGCAGGGGCTGCAGGGCATGGGCAATGAGTGGGGCAGGGACCCGGGGATGGCCACCCAGCAGGGCAGGGACCAGGGGATAGGCACCCAATGGGACAGGGACCTGGGGGGGGTCCATGGGACCCAGAGGATGGGCACCCAGAAGGACAGGGACTGGTAGGACGGGCACTCAGCAGGGCAGGGATCTAGAGGTTGGACACCCAGTGGGGCAGGGACCAGGGAGACAGGCACCCAACGGGGTAGGGACCAGGGGGATGTGGACCCAGTGGGACAGGGACCCAGGAGACGGGCACCCAGCGAGGCAAGAACCCACGGGGAAGGACACTCATCAGGGCAGGGACTGGGGGACAGGCACTCAGAGGGACAGGGACCAGGGGACAGGCACCCAGCAGGACAGGCACCTTGAGGACGGACACCCAGTGGGGCAGGGACCAGGGAACAGGCACCCAGTGGGGTAGGGACCCATGGGATGGACACTCAGCAGAGCAGGGGCCGCAAGGCATGGGCAACGAGTGGGGTGGGGACACGGGGATGGCCACCCAGCAGGGCAGGGACCAGGGGACAGGCACCCAATGGGACACGGACCTGGGGGGGTCCAGGGCACCTGTGGGGCCAGGATGCCCATCGAGGCAGGTTATTAACTGTCCCCTCACCCCTGGAGGGGACAGGGCACCCCCTGGAGATCGGGCATTCCTTGGGACGGGGCACCCACTGGGGACAAGGTACCCATTGAGGTGGGGCACCCACGGGGTGGAGGACAGCCATGGGGAGGGAAGGGACAAGGCACCCAGCAGGGACAAAGCACCCCCAGGACATGGGACTCACGGAGGCAGGACACCCCTGGGGGACAGGATCCCACAGGGACAGGGGCCACCCCAGGGGCTGCAGCCGGTGCCACCTCTCCCCACAGGTGCCAGGCGGGGACGGGGCTGTGCCCGGTGGACAAGGCGCACCGCAACCAGTGCCAGGCCTGCCGGCTCAAGAAGTGTCTGCAAGCCGGCATGAACAAGGACGGTGAGATGGGTCGTGGGAGGGGGGGACATACGGTGATGGCTGAGGGGGGTGACAGCAGGGTGGCCAGCCTTGATACCACCTTGTCCTTGCAGCTGTGCAGAATGAGCGCCAGCCCCGCAGCACGGCCCAGGTCCGGCTGGACAGCATTGAGCTGGATGCTGAGCTGCCCCCCGAGCACGTGGCCACCACTCGTGAAGTCCCCCCCACACCCTGCCCGGCTCCCCGCGGTCCCGGTTCCACCGTGACCGTCACCCCGGGTCCCCGAGCACCCACGCCGCCCACCAACCATCGCTTCATGGCCAGCCTGATGACGGCTGAGACCTGCGCCAAGCTGGAGCCCGAGGACGGTGCGTGGCTGCCAGTGGGGAGGGGACGGGTGGGAGTTGTCCCCATGGTGTGGTGACCACCAGCGTCCTCTTCTGTCCCCGCAGCTGATGAGACGGTGGACGTGACGGGTAGTGAGCCAGAGCGGGCGACCGGCGAGTACCAGGTGGCACCCTACCCAGTGGCCAGCCCTGAAAACGTCTACGAGACCTCAGCACGTCTCCTCTTCATGGCCGTGAAATGGGCCAAAAACCTGCCCGTCTTCTCCAACCTGCCCTTCCGTGACCAGGTGGGGTTGGGGACCCCCACGGGGCATTGGGAACCCCCCTATGTGGCAGTGGGGACCCCAAAGAATGTAAGGAACCAGCGGGATGGGGATGGCTGGGGCATCCTCACAACGTTCACCGCAGGGTCTTGGTGTCCCCGCCCAGAAGATGCTCTTCATCCCAACCAACTGTGATGGCTTCAAATGCCGGAGACTTTGAGGGTGACAGGGGTTTTTGGGGCTTCCCCCCTCACCCCAGGTTATCCTGCTGGAGGAAGCATGGAGTGAGCTGTTCCTGCTCTGTGCCATCCAGTGGTCCATGCCCCTGGAGAGCTGCCCGCTGCTGGCCGTCCCTGAGCCGGCTCCTGGCAAGCTGCTGCCGGCCACCCTGGACGTCCGGGCACTGCAGGAGACCCTCGGTCGCTTCAAGGCGTTGGCTGTCGACCCCACCGAATTTGCCTGCATGAAGGCCGTGGTGCTCTTCAAACCAGGTGAGGGGACCCACCAGCACCCACTGCTGCCCATCCCCGTGTCCCCACCCTACACCATCACCACCTTGTCCCTGCAGAGACCCGCGGCCTAAAGGACCCCGAGCAGGTGGAGAACCTGCAGGACCAGTCGCAGGTGATGCTGGGCCAGCACAACCGTTCTCACTACCCAGGGCAACCCGTCAGGTACCACCATCCCCATGTCCTCATGGGTGACGCCAGGTGTGGGGACACTCACCCATGACCACCACTCCATCCCCCAGGTTTGGGAAGCTGCTGCTGCTCCTCCCGGCACTGCGCTTCATCTCCTCCGAGCATGTGGAGCTGCTCTTCTTCCGCCGGACAATCGGCAACACCCCAATGGAGAAGCTGCTGTGCGACATGTTCAAGAACTGACCTTCCTCCCACCCCAGGGTCACCCAGGTTTTTGTCACCCTGCATTAGCACCCTGTCACCCCCCACCCTGCACATCCTCACCCCAGGATGCTGCAGGGTGTGAAGGTGCTTGTGGTCCCATCTCCAAGGTGGTGGCCGGGATGCTGCTGGCAGCTGGGATGTGGGACCAGCTTCACTGGGGACAGCTGGTGGCAGGGTGATGTCCCTGAGAAGGTGCCAGATGCACTGAGAGAACCCCATTGGGGTGGGCGACTCAATCCCAAGCGGTGGGGACCCATGGACCCTGGCAAGGTGCCCTTGCTGTGGCCCCGGGACCTATGGGACCCACTGCCACCTAAGGGTGACACCAGACTGGGGGTGACAATGGCCCGGGGTTGATACCAGCCTGGGGCATGACACCAGCCTGGAGGTGATGCCAGCCCAGGGTATGAGACAAGACCAAGGGTGACATTGGCTGGGGTGATGGTGACACCAGCCCTGGGTGACACTTGGCTGGGGATGATGCCACCTGGGGGTTGATGCCAGCCTGGGGGTGACACTAGCCCAGGGGTGAGGCCAGCCCAGGGTATGACACAAGACCAAGGGTGACACTGGCTGGCGGTGACACCGGCTGGCGGTGACACCAGCCCAGGGGTGATGCCAGCCCAGGGGTGACGCCAGCCCAGAGGTGACAGTGGCTGGTGGGTGACACCACCCCGGGTACAGCTGTCTCCCCCCCAGGCACAATCACTGCCCCTCACTCTTGGGGCACTAAGACCCCCTGCCGCGACTTCAGCTCCGTGATCTCAGGGGACCTGCGGTGACGGACTCTCATCCCCACGTCCCGGGGGGCTCCTGCTCTGCCCCCCCTCTTTTGTACTCCAAATAAAGAGGGGTTTTGCAGCCCGGCTCCTCCTGCCACTGCTGCGCGGTCCCCGCCCTCCGGGGGGTGGCACTGAGCGGGGGTGGGGTGGGAAGCACCAGCTGAGCATAAATAATCTGAATATAAAAAAATGGAAAATAAATTATCTGAATATAAAAATGAAAAACAAATTATCTGAATATAACTACATAAAAATAAAATATAACTAAATATAAATAAAATGTGCATAAACAACCCAAACTAAATAATCTCAGTAGAAACAAGATTAATAGAAATACCGTGAATAGAAATAAAATGAAAAGAAATAATCTGAATCTAAATGAACTGAAAATAAATTATCTGAAGGGAAATGATCTGAAATAACCTGAATAGAAATAAATTGAAAATAAACGATCTGACTAGAAATAAGATAAACAGAAATAATCTGATTAGAAGTAATCTGAATTAAATAATCTGAATAGAAATAATCCAGATATAATGTGAACAGAAATAAATTGAAAATAATCTGAATAGAAATAAATTGAAAATAATCTGAATAGAGATAAAAATAATCTGAACAGAAACAAAATGAAAATAATCTGAAGAGAAATAATCTGGATAGAATTTGAATAGAAATAAATTGAAAATAATCTGAATAGAAATAACCTGGCTAGAAATAAATTGGAAATAATCTGATTATAAATAACCTGAAGTGAACGACGTGGGGGGCCGGAGGCAGCACAGCCTCAGCCCCCGGGAGCCGCCGTGATCCCCCCCCAGCATCAAACACAGCACCAAGCGCCAGGCGCTCCTCGTTACAGCTCTTTAATTAGCGGGGGGTGGGGGGGTGCCAAGCCGCTGTGTACAGCCGGGGGGGCTGAGGCAGGATCCACAAATTGCACTTTATACACACCACGGTCCGACGGCAGAAGGAAAAGACGCCCCCAAACCCCTCCCCCCAAACCCGACAGCAATGCGGGGGTGGGACAAGCGGCAGCATCCCCCCCCCGGGAATTCTTTGTCTTCATAGAATTACACTTTTATTTCTCTTTTGTTTTGCTTTTTTTTTTTCCTTTTTTAGACAGTTTCTAGCGCAGCTGACACAGGATAATATATCCTCGTACAATACAGACGTTGTTTTTAATTTACACGCAGCAGACTTATAAATTACTTAAAAAAAATTTCCATTAAAAATAATAATAATAATTAACAGCACGCAGCCCCTCTCCTTTCCAGTAGTAAGTACATTCACGCTGCTCCGGAAAAATCCCAATTTGTTGCCCCCGGAGCTGGCGCTTTGCTGGAGGAACGGCCGGGAAGGAGCTGCCGGGGGGGCTGGGGATGCACCTGAGCCCCTGGAAAACCCCACTCCCCCCCAATTTTTATATATATATATATGTGTGTATTTCTTTTCTATTTTTTTCTTTATATATATATATAAAATAAAAATATATATATAAAGAAATATATTTCCCGTATATATTCTATACATCCTCTCTCTACAGAGAATATATATTTCTTCATATATATTTTTACATATATAAAGAAATATCTCCTGTGTATATATATTCTATACATTCTCTCTCTATATAAAGGATATATATTTCTTCATATTTTTCTTCATATATATAAAGAAATATATAGAAACAGATAAATATATACTACATATAAAGAATAAATTTCTTCACATATATGTAAATATACTACATGTAAAGAAATACATATAAACACATATTTTATATATAATTCTTTACATATAGAAATATATATAAAGACATATATCACTTTTACATATATTTCTTTAAATATAGAAATATATAAAATTTGTAAATATATATACTGTCTATAAAGAATATATATAATATATAGTTACTATATACAGTATATATAGTATATATACTATTTTCTATATTTATTATATATGTATATATAGTATATGTATTCTATATTATATAGTATATATATTTTTATATATTTCTTTATTATCTTTATACATTTCTTTAGATGTATAAAAGAAACATGAATTATGTAAAGAAACATATTCCTTATATATATTAATTTATGTACATTTTTCTTCATATATAGAATATATATATTCTTTCATACATTTTTAATATATAGAATATATATTCTTATATATATATTTTCTTTATATATATATTTTAAATACATGCATATATATAAGAGAAATACATATATAAGACAAAAGAAATATACACATATATATATATATTTGGAGGTGCAGCCTCAGCCCAACCTGCCGTCGCTGGGGGGCGAGAAAAGGGATGCTTAGGCTGGAGCCCTTCCACCTGCCCCAGGCCCCCCTGGCTGCAGCCTGCCTGCTTTGAGGCCAGTTACCAGGATTTTGGTCAAAGAGGCTCTAAAACGGCTGGTTTTGGCGCAGAGCGCTGGGGATGCTCCTGCTGTTTCCATCTCCGGGGGTTTTGGGGTGGCTCCCTGGGAGCTTCCACCTTCATGGCCACCATCCTCCTTCCCAGCGCATCCCAGGGCACTTCCCAAATCCCTGTTTTTTCCCTAGGGGGCTGATGAAATCCCATTTTCCCCCACGGATGGTGGACGAGTGACTGGGTCTCGCCCCGCTCCTGGGATGCAGCGTGGCGGGGGATGCTGTTCCTGCGCCCCGGCTCGCCCTGTGGCACCTATCACTTTCCCCCATTGAAAAAAAAACCCCCAAAAAAAAAAAAACCTAATTAAAAAAATAAAAAAAAAACAACCACAAAACAAACCAAAACCAAACAAACACCCCAATAAATAAACCATCCCTCGAAGGAAACGGCACTTTGGGCAGGGGGAGAGGGGACCAAGGGGCGGCGGGGCTGAGCCCAGGGATGCAGGGATGCCCGGCAAAACACAGATTACTCCGGAAGACTCAATTTTCTGGTATTTTCCCTCTTTTTGGTGGCATTTAGGGAAAGGATGAGCCCCAACCCGCAACGCCCAGCCCATCTGAAAGGCCAGATCCAGCCTTTCTTAATTTAATTAGTGCCCCAGGGCTCCTAATTTTGCTTTTCCAGAGGTTTTCCGGTACCTGGAGCTTCTCCAGGTGCCACCGACGGTGACGATGATGATGATATGGGAGGGATTAAGAGCTAGCGTTGCTAATTAGTCTTATCACGGGCACCGCTTTTAAATCATGCTAATTACACCTGCAGGGATTTCTTCTTCAAAAAAACCAATGTATAGAGCAAGGTGGTAGCAGCAAGCGACGGATGGTGACGCTGGCAGTGACATTGGCAGGACGGCTCAGCCCATTGCTTCCCTCCTCCCCGGCCAAAAATAATAACAATAATTAAAAAAAAAAAAAAAGTCCTGTCGGGGAAAAATATTAAAAAAAATAATAAAAATATATATATTTACAACAAACTCCAGTAACCGGCATATAAACAAATTTAGCTTCAAGTAGTCCTTGATTATTATTATTATTATTTTTTAATACTGATGGTCTCCAGAAAAAAAGAGAGGAAAGGTGGTTAGGTCACGTTAAAAAATAAAATTAAAAAAAAAAGGTGATTTTTGGCAGATTTTAACACTTTTCCATGCGCTCAGCGTTGGGGTGGATGAGGTGGTTAAAGCGCAGAGGGCTTGGCTGGCTGGAGTGGAGCTGGCACCGGGTCGGGATGCTCCCGTGGGATTTTTAGGCTTCAGTTTTCTCCTACTGACAGGCGGCGATTCAGCACGAGGATCTGGCAGCGTCACGCTCCGAGATGCTGGATGCTCCAAGGGGAAGGGCGCAGGAGCCGGCCGGTGCCCTCCATCCCCGGTCCAACCCACCCACCCCACCCCTGAAGGTCTCAACCCCCCCAAAACCATTAAGGCCACCGTTAAAACTGTCCCCCACCGGCCCTTTTTTAATTAAGAATTCATCCTCCTGGTGTTAACGAGGGGAGGACGCTCCGGCGCATGATGCGTCCCCGGGGTGGAGCATCTCAGACTATGAACTCGTTGCTCCCCAGGAGGACGAGGGGTTGGGCGGCGGCACAGTCGGTCTCAGGGTTTCTCTTGCGTCCCCCCCCTGTCCCCCCATCTGGGGGCTCTTTGGTTTTCGGGGGAGATGTTTTCACGCTCTTCAGTTTCTGTTTGCCTTTCTCCGGGTTGAACGTCCCGCGGGTGGTGAACTGAGGCCGGTCCTCGGGACACCGGAGAGGTCCCACGAAGCCCTCGGGGCTGGCCCGGGTTTCGGGGGGCTCACCGGACCCCCCCGCTCGGTAGAAAGGTGATTTGGAGTACATCTGGAAGCGCTTTCGGGGTAGGTGGGGCAAGCAGGATGTGGAGGATTGGGAGGAGGAGGAGGAGATGGAGGTGTCGGCTGTGTCTGCCGGGTCCAGCCGGGTCCTGGGGTGCCTTCGCAGCCGGCTCGGCCCCTCTGCCTTGACAGGGCGCAGGGAGGTAAGTGCTATGCTTCTCTCTGCAGGGAGAAGGACCACCGGAGGATTAACACCCCAGAACCACCCAGCATCTCAGTGCCACTCCCCAGGGATGCACTCCAGCAAGCCAGGACAATGTTCCTGGCATCTCACCGTAGGTAGCATCATCCATGATGATGCGGCAGCACTGGAGGAGTGCTCACCTCCCCACCAAATCCAGGGTGCTACCACCCACCTCCCCAGGTCCATATGTTTTTATCTTTAACTCCCATTTAAATTGCTGGCTTTAATTTACCTGGGGGCAGGAAAAAACAAATAAACCTCCCCCTAAAGCTATCAAAAAACCTGAGCAACCTGATGTAGTGGAAGATGTCCCTGCTCATTGCAGAGGGGTTGGACTAGATGATGTTTGGAGGTCCCTTCCAACCCAAACCATTCTATAATGAACCCAAGAATGCCTAGATTTACCCGAACGATCGGAGATGGCTCCTTCGGAGTCAAAGTTCAAATTTTCAGAGCTGTCGGCGGTGCCGATGGAGGCTTCTGACTCGAGGGTTTCATCGTCGGAGGCGCGGGGCTCCAGTGTCAGCATCTCGAACGTCAGTTCCTCCCTGCCAAAACCAACCCAGTCCCATTGACCCAACAGGACCAAAAAGGTGGGGAGGAAGAGAAAGGGATGCATGTACACCAAGAGATCATGGAGGGAAGGAGTCCTCCAGGTCACCCTGTGAGTATGATGTCAACCATATGATGTCAAGCAACATCCATAGGTAACCTATAGCCAGGGGACGTGACTTGAACCCTTGGCCAGACTCACTTTTCCTTCTGAAGGCTCTCGATCTGCTCAGTCAGCACCTTCTCCTCCTGCTGCATGGCCACTTGCTGCTGCTCCGTCACCTCCATTTCCATGGCTTCCTCGCTGCTCATGGTCTCCTCAGGGACATCCGTCACTGAGGGCAAGCGCACGGCAACAGGAGATGTTGGGCTGGGGTAGGCACCACGTCGCACACGTCCCTTGCCCTGAAGAGAGACAATGGTGTCACCACCACCAGCCAAGGTGATGTTGCAAACATCTCAGGTGCCAACCACACTGGTCTCCCAAAGAGTAAAGACAACGGTCCTGGCCATGTGTCCTTAGCGCGCCACCAGTGGTCGCACCCAGGACCCTCCAAAATCTCACCCCAGGCTGGGAGAGGTACCAGAAGGACTCAACACATTGGAGGGGGTGAGGGTGGAGGGAGCGAGGATGGCAGTGATGGACCAGCTACCAGCTGATGGATCAAGTGCAACTTGGACTTCAAAGCAAACACAGCTGGCAGCAGGATGGGTTTCCGCAAAGCCCACAGCCTGTGCGATGGGAAGCTTGACCTGCCAGGTGCCCATGTTGGCTTTGGGTGGGAGCATCACCAGGGCTTTGATTTCAGGGCACCTGGCTCCTGCTTTATCATTAGATCATGTCTCGCATCCTTCCCTTGTCCACCCTTGGTATTTCCAAAGCATCGCAAGGGTCTCCACCGACTCCTTCAGCAAACGGTAATTCACACCTAATCTCATTGCCCATGCTCTGATCTCATGTACATGAGATCCATAAACAAAGACCACCTCCAGTGGTCCGTTATAAGACAATAAATGTTAATTTTTGCACCCATGGTTAAACAGGGAGATTTACTGCAGCGGTTCCTGCTGAGAAGCTATGAAGAACCATCTATTTTTTTTTTAATATTAAAACTAGCGATGGAAAAGGAGTCGAACAGGGGTAGTACGCATGGAGGAATATTATACATGCAGCTGCTTTAACCCTTCAAGGACCAGCGCTATGGATCTGCTTCACAGAGTAGAAGAAAAAGATGGGTTTTTGGGGATGAGGGAGACCACGGCCATTAAAAAGCTTTTATCTTAACCGTTATCATAACCAGACACATCTCATCTTCTAAATTCAAGATCCTGAACCAACCAGGACTTAGGAGATGTCGACCAGCCTGAGTCATGCCCATCACTTGCTGCCCTCCTCCTGACAACCACCACCCAGGATGAACAATCCTCGTGGTTGAAGAGCTCATTGCAAAACAGCTTTTGTCCCCATAGGACTATTTAAACCTTGCAGGTGGGGCATCCCCAGGTCTTCCTGATAACCCATGTGCCCAGAGCAGGTTTGCAGGGTAAAGGAGCCTCCCTTTTTGTCTTTAAAAGTGAGATTTGCTCCATTTTACCCCTTTTAATGTCACATCTGAGACACCTTTCTTTGGCAGCAAAGCCATTCCCATGCCCCAGCATTCTTCTGATGACACCTCACGTGGGCTCCTGAGCTGAAGCACAGCTACCTGAATCCTATTAGCCAAAACCCCTGAGATCCCAAAGATCCCACCGGCTCATGGACTTAAGCACCTGTGAATGGCGTGCTTGTGAAACAGCATCAGGGGAGCAGAGCTCAAATTTTGCTCTTCTCCGTCTCCTGACCCTCAGGGATGCTGAAGGACAGGGAGAAGGATCATGGGCCGAACTTGGTAGGAAGGGAAACAGCCCTATGAGCATCCCCAAAAACCTGCAGGCACTTTTCTCGCCCATCGCAGTCTCGCTGGGAAGTCAAACTCAAGCTGGGATGGAGCTGGGAAATACTGGGGTTGCTGGACCCCTCCCAATTCAAACATGACCTTGTGTTCAAGGTGGTGGTGGTGGTCCTCCTCCAAGAAGGTGGAGGAGACCTTTAGATGCCTCCTGGTCTCTGAGGTATCTGAGCTGGGGGCTTTATTCACCATCTCAAGACACAGCAGCACTGCAAAAGCAACTTGATGCTGAAACGTATCCTGAGCAAGCAGAAATTGGGGTGGGAAGGGAAGGGATGAGTCAAGCAAAGCAAAGAAGAGGGAAGCACAGGATGGAAAAAGAAAACAAAATAAAAAAAAAAATAAGTAGGAAGGGGAAAAGGGCTGGAAAGCGGTTGTTTGAGGAGTTGCGTGCAGGGGTGGCCGAGCGCAGGCTGTCCCAAACTCCTGCCGCCTGGGGGACCTGCGGGAGAAACACTGGCCCTGAGGAGCGGCACCCGCTCAGGGACAAGACGGGCAACGTCACGGACAATGGCCGGTGGGACGGGGCTGGAATGAGTGGCGGTGACACATAACGGAAGGACACGGCGGCTGGCGCAGGGCGCGCTGCAGTTAATACATACCGGGATTGAACTGCGGGTTATGCTCATAAATCTAACTGCAATTAGTACGGGTTTCTGGATTAGAGAGGAGATGAAAAGGAAAGCAGAAGGTTAGAGTGCACATGCCATCGCCCCTCCAAAAAACCCGTTTTTGTTCATTTTTATGGGTTTGGTTTTTTTAAACTGGTATGAGCAGGGCAGCTCTGCAGCACCAGCCCCACAACCTTGGGCAGCCCCTGCTTGGATTTCATCCCAAAAAAAGGAGAAGCAATGTATCCCTGAGGACCACAGCGGGCAGGTCCAAGCAGAGGAGCCGCTCGGCTCCTTAGCCCAAGCCTGGGACGACCGCGCTGTGCCGAGTCCGTCCCTTTCCTGCAGCCCATCAAGCCAAGCGCAGCGTGCATCTGCAGCCCGCCGGCCCCCCAGGAAGCATGGAAGCTCAATGAGATGGGTTTGAGGCCCCCAAAAAGGTGGTGCAGGAGCAGGGTGGACTTTTGGGGAGCTCATTTTGTGTTTAGATAATGTGACTGAGCACAAAAAAAGGATGGTCCAGGTCTCCCAAGGGGTGATATCGAGCTGGTCAATGAAAGGCTTGACTCAACCCAGGACCAAACAGCTCAAATGAAGGTGGAAACGTTGATCAGGAGTGTCTGAGTGGAGTGACCACATTTCCACAGACCGTTTCCACCTCCTTGTGCTTTGGTATGACTCCCTGCAAAGGCGAGGAGCCACCATGGGCCTGAGGGTCCCTGTCCTGGGGAAGATGGTGTGGGTGGTTGCAAGGGGTTTGGGAGGCTGGGATAAGCAGGAGAAGACAAGGTAGGGTTGCTTCAGGGGCAAGGAGAGGACAGGAGAGGACACAGATGGCTTTGGCATCTCACCATCGATCTGCGGATCAAGGAGAGGCGGCTCTTGGCTTTGTTCTCTGCAAACTCCAGGCTGTTGATGTCCTTGAGACGAGCCTTGTATTTGTTCATCTGCTCCATGACAATTAATTCTACGCAACTAATGGGGGAAAAATCCAAAAGAAGACAAAATGGGAGGAAGAAATTATTTGATCTGAGCTGTTTCTGTCTTGCCTGAAGATCTGCCCTGATGGAAAGGCATGGAGGGAGAAAGATCCAGCTAGAAACCAGAGTAGTGGAAATTCCGCTAAAAATAGCGATAACAGGCTATGGATGGATCAAGGAACTCGGACTAGAGAAATTAAAAACCTCCAAGGATCCCACTGGAGAAATTTTCCTCCCTTGGAAGAGGGATGAAGGAAATACAAACCTGGGGAAGGCAGGTTGCTTCCAACTCGCACGCAATAGTGCTGCAGCAAGCTTATTCAGCTGAGCTGACTGTTGAATGCTGTCAGGAGTGTGTTTGGGGAAAAAAAAATCCTTTCTGCGTAATAAAATTAGAGCATGTGCTATAGCTAAAGTCCAAGGGAGAAGCTACAAAGAAATCCTGTTGAAGGATAAGTGCTTCTCTACCAGCTGGGTCTCCAAGCACAGTCTGGTCTTCAACAATTTTAATATTTAATAAAATCACCTCTTTCAGAAGCCCAGCCCTTCACTGGATGGTTTCCATTATTATCATTGTCTCCATTATCTATTTTTAAATCTATTTAAAACAAGCCAGACTGAATTAAGGCAAGTGCTTCCCTTTTTCTCTGTAAAACCTTTGCAAATATGTCAAATACCTTAAAGAAATCCATGTATGCAATATTAATATTGCTGCAGACCAAACAAGCTCACCTCCTCAAATAAAAAAGACAAAATTAAGAATAAAGATCTGCTTGCCATAAATGGCATTAACTATAAAACCACACCAGCACAAGCTCCATCTTTTCCTGCTGAGATGTGTCGGGCAGGAATGCAAGTTGATCTGCTCTTGTGGATCCTCCATTGCTTAAAAACCCCCTCTGGGGGATTGAGAGAATATGAAATATCTTCATGAAGATGCAGTTAATACGTGTTTATAATTGCCATGCTAAAACTCTATCTAGTCTTCATCCATTTGACCGTACTAAGGGTTATCAAGATGTGAGTGGTGACATGGCAATGGTTATGGAGCTGGATCATCCAGCACCACGTTCTTACGTGGTTGTTTTACTGATGTCCTGAACGCTCTGCAGTGGGTCCGTGGTATCAGGGCAGCGGAGGATACAGGGAGCAAAGACGATGGCCAAGGCATTAGCTGACATGCGATTGGTCTCTTCTTGGAGGGCAATCCTAAAAAAAATAGGGATTAAGAGAGGAGTCAGAGGTGAAGGCACCTCCACCGCACTTCTTCCACATGGCCATGGATGAACAGAGGAGATGACATTTCTACAGTGCATTCTTGCTCTGCTAGCAAGCACGCTGCTCTGCCCTCTGCTTTCTCAGTGGAGAAAGCCAAACCTGAAGACATCCAAGGTGCTCCCAAGGCAGGGAAACAACTGGTGTTTTCCACCCAAAAAACGTGTACCTGCAGTAGTGAGAGGTACCACAAGCCACCAGAGCGCTGTGGAGGTTGCTCATCAATACAAGCATCGTTTGGAGAAATAGCTCTGGGGCCACCTCCTGGGAGACACGATGGACTTGAAAACTCTTCTCTTTTCCTTGCCCACCTGCTTTTGGTCTCACTTATTTCAGTATGAAGGATGCCTGAGCACCTTCCCATTGCCCGAAGCTGCCCTGACCCAACGTACCTCACCAGGTGGAAAATGAGACGCTCCAAGGTGCTGAGATGGGTGCGGGAGAGCTGGTCTATGACTGAATACACTCCCCGCACTGTCTCCTTCCTCTCCTGGAGGCCTGCGGAGAAAGCACCAGCGTTTAGAGGCGGCTTCTACTTCTTCCTCCTATTTAAAATGATACCTTCTTAATGCTTGCTTACTTTTACTACTTAAAGATGAATCTTCTGGCTAATTGTTTGGGCTGAAATATGCTGAACCATAATGCAAGTGCATGCCACCAAAGGCAATATTGAATTGCCCGTGGCTTTGCATAAAAAAAAAAACCGTTATAGCCAAAAAATCAGACTTTGAAACCAGGTAAATATAATTTGGCAAAACCATCTGGTTTGGGTACAAAGAATAAATAAAAAGTTTGGCACTAAAAGCAGCCACCGTTTTTCTCTGCCAAGGGAATGGGATAGTGAAGGAGGCTCCTTACCCATCGCCCGCAGAAACTCCTCATAGAGCTCGAAGGTCATGAGAGGGTTAGGCAGATCTCGGAGCCACTGCTTGAACACACTGGCAATGACGTGGATGTTGTAGTCGTCTAAATTCACATTCTCGATGTCTGGGTTTGGCAGCAGATTGAGGAAAAAGAAAAAAAAACAGGAGGGAATGATCAACATGAAGCTGTTAGTGAAGCCAGGGGGCTGGACTAGATGACCTTTAAAGGTCCCTTCCAATCCAAACCATTCTATGATAAGCTACTCCTCTATAATAGAAAACATGCCACCCCAAAATCACACTGCGTCTAATGGCAAGAAATCCAGCACTTGATTTCAGCTCCACGTGTTAAAATTAGAGAAGTGCATTTCCAGAGCAAGTCATCTTAGGTGGGTCCAGGATTTCTTTTCTTACTGGCATCTATTGCTATGTTTAAGTAAAGCAGCATTTTCCCTCAACTAGAATGACTTTTTTCACGTATTGCACCCAAAAAAGCATGAATTGGTGACCCGAGTTTTGGTTGGAGATGTGAAAGCATCACTTGCGCAGCCCGGAGTTGGGGAAGGCAGGACTGCTGCCTTGTTTTGCCCCAGTGAAGCATCCCAACTTCCTTACATCCAACCTTGATGTTGCAGAGATTTTTCTCCCCGGGTGGGTTTTTTTTCCCACCCTTTACCTGTATCAAGCCCTTGCCGCAGCTCCTTGATCTTATTGGTGGACCCTGATTTTCTGTAAATGCCCTCTGTGTACAGCCCATGCATTTCGATGTAGTTGATGAGCTTCTCCACCAGCACCGGCACCGCTCGCTCCTCGCTGGTCAACCGGGAAAGCTCCACGCCAAACTGCCGAGATGAGAGCTCGGGGTCATACTGAAGGGGAAAAGGAAAACAAGAGTTGTAAAATCCATTTAGGAAGCAATGCTGGTGCAGTGCTTGGATCCAACTGCTATTCAGACTTCCTCGGCTGATCCAGGTGACGTGCAAGTCAGTCTAACGAAGGAGAACAGGACAGCCAGCAATGTACACCGTGCAATGCTAAATCGGTCTCCAGACATGCACCTGAAATCGTAAAGGTTGGATTTTCTTTCTTTAACCACCCCACTGTGGTTATATTCTCAGGCTGGCAGAGCCAACGCAGCTGGGCATGGTCCTCCTCCACCTCCTGCCCCTCTGGCACCATCTCCAGGGGTGATTTCACTCCCCAAAGAGGACGCACGAGGCAGAACAGGTAAATCTGAGTCTTGGGTATTTAGATCAACTCGCAGCATTGGCAATTACAAAACATCTGTGAACAAACAGATGTGAACATGAAAAAACCCATCTACATCTGTCAGGAAAGACTCATTTTCCGGTTGCAAATGCTCACTGGAGATATGATATCTGGCAAATTCAAATGTGAACAAAGTCCTCCTGCATGGAAGGTTCCATGTGGGAAAAGTCAAAAGACCCAATAAAATTTTGACACAAATGCCCAGCCCCAGCAAAAGGACGTGAGATGACACATGCTGCAATCCAGCCATCAGCAAGACGGCGGTGACCATGATCCAGGTCACAGCACCCCTTATAACCACTCCTGCATCTTTGTTTTTCACATTCAAGGTCATCCTTTCATCAGTCTTGTCAACCTTATGAGATGATGTGGGGAAGATGCCCATGCTCTTTCATGCTCTAGGGAAAAAAAACCACCCCATGATTGCCTGGTCTCAGCTACCAGCTGGAATTCATCACCTGCTGCTCAACCAGCTTGCTTGGCTGCTTAAACCACCAGCAAATGTGATGTCACAAAGCCCATGTGCTACTTTACTCAAGTCAAGTAGCTCTGAGATGAGGACCAAGCATGGGTGAAAACAACTCTATAGCCATCGGAAGAGATGAGCTTGGTCTTTGCTCAAGTTCACCATAGATCTGGAGAAACAGATCCAGCCTGGGACAAGGCTAACAGTTACAAAATCAGCTGTTGCCAGAAAATAAAGACCTCTTTCTCCAAGCATAATAGATGGTTTGTGGCTCCCTATTGCTGAAAACAACCCTAAAAATGTTAACCCACCAAGCGCAGACAAGCCAGAGCCTTCCTAGAGAAGGACCTCCAACTGTCCAAATGGAAAGCTACTGTGGAGACGTGGTGAACTCGCTTCCTTGGGTACAGCACAAAAACTTCCTTGTGCAGAGAAACCCCAAGAAACGAGAAGGCTCCAAGCACCTCTGAGCTTCTCTGAAAAAAAATAATAATCAGATATCTCATTGAACTTTCCAGATTTTAGAGCAGAAACTCCTATGAGGCGTTCCCAGCTCTTGCAGAAATACTGCCAGAAAAGGAAAGAGTGCAGCAAAAATACTATATATATCCAAAATAAAAATACATTCAAATATATATATATCTTTAATGTATATATTCAGATTATTTCCTGGGAAAAATGTAATCATGCAGTTTTACGGAGGCTGTATATTATGGAGGCCGTTCTTCCTCGAGAAGCCTCCCAGGGAGCTGATAAAGCTTTGCGCACATTATTATCCTGGCTGTATTAACATTCTTCGGGGCACAAAATAATCTATTTAAAAGAAAAAACATCAAATCTTGATGATTCATTGTTAGCTGGAGCAACCTGCTGCATTCACTCACTGTCCTCCACACCCTTAAACCCGGCAAACAATATTTAATTCCCCTCTAAGGAAGACGGTGAGGACTTGAGCATCCTCCGCCCACCCTTCCCTGCTCAGCTGTAATGCCGCTGCTGGCTGGGGACCGCACCATGAGCCTGAGCAGGGACCAGCAGGGTTAAGAATAACCCGTATTTTCCAGAATAACCCCACATTTCTAAGTCCTTAAGAGCTTTAAAACAAGGCAGCTTTCTATTCTTCAGTGTGGTGACAAGGCAGGGAACATCACTGCAATATCTGCTGCATGCCTGGGCAGATAAATAGTGATGCATCGCTGTGTTACTCCCAAAATACACGCAAACCCCAAAGCACTGGTTGGAGAGAGCTCCAGGGACCTCTGCTCCAAGCTCCTGCTCGAAGGAGGGTTATTGCCAGCATTATATCAAGTTCTGTGCCTGCAAAAATTTCTTTGTATACAAGCCATCTGAAAGGTATTTAATGAAAGAAAAAGAATGAGAGACATTTACCTTTTTGGAGCACTTTGTCGTGGTTTTAAGACAGCACTTCTTGTGACAAGCATATTTACATACTGCAATGAAGAAAAATAGTATTTAATAATCCAGAAAGTCATGCAACTGGAAAAATATGAATTAATATGAATTAAGTAGTTCCTCTCAGGACTAGCAGGTCAAAAGCACATTGAATTTGCAGTTTCCAGGGGACAAGTCTGTATTAGATCCACTCAAACAAACAAACAAACAAAAGTCTTTGACTTTAAAGGTCCCATATTTAAGCCTCTGAAACATTAAAAAAAACCCTAATAGATCAAGTCGGAAAATAATCCGTGAGTCACTGAGCTATCAGACATGGATACCCTTAAAGAGGTTGGAAATACCACCTAATTTGTATCCTTCCTGCACTGGACATCAGCCTGAAATACCCCAGGGTTGATATTTTCAACCTAATCAGAGAAATGTTGGAAAACCCAAAGCAATGGATCAACCTTTCCCATTGATCCTCCTCCATCTTCCTGATCTCCCCAAAAATTCATGTGCCTGGAGGTGAAATAGGCTAAGCCAAATGAATTGGCCATGGTCATGAGACCCACAGAATCCTACGGGCTGAAGCCCTAGGGCACATTTGCCATACCCAACTCTACCGTCATTCTTAAGATGATACTTAAATATGGTTTGACCATATGGGATGACCATATGACCTTATGGGATAAGACGTGTACCACAAAGCTCTTGCACACAAAACTAACCGTACGGTGAGGACTGGAAGGACTGCTGGGATGAACTTACTAGTTGATTTTAGAAACCCTTAAGATCTGTCCCAAAAGCTTTGCCAAGGTGAAAAACCCCCAAATTATTTGAGAGTGGGGTTGCAGGCAACACCTTTCAAAATCCCCAAACTCATCACTGTGATACAAGCACATGGAAAAAGACAAAAGAGAGCATGCTTACATTTACAAACAGAAGCCCTGTCCATTATCCAGATCAAGGAGGAACAATATTCACAGTAGGTGGGGATGCTGTACTGGGTCGCCTTAAAAATGTGACCGTTGTGCTCTTCCACCTGCGACGATAAAGGTTGGGTGGTGAGAAAAAGGAGATGGGAGCTTGGTCTGCTGCAAAATGGGGGAGATGAACACAGTCAGCTCTCCAACTTTTAGCTGTTATTTGCTATTTTTGTTTCCTTTGGAGCCCAATAACCCCATAGGCAACCCAAACAGACATCCAGCCTGTATGGGAACCGAACCACCATGCAAGCAGGTTAGAAACTGTGCTTGACTGAGGTTCACTGGTCAACTTCTCCATGTTAAGAAGGTCTCCTATGCATCCAAAGCCCCTTTTTGCTCTGCACCTGCATGCTCTGTAGTGCTATCATATCCTTTAGGACAAAAGGAGATGTAATTTCCTACATCTCTGATATTAGAGATGTAAAACACAGCCTATTAAGTTTATGCAGAAACCCAGAACAACACTTTCTGTTTCACTCTCAGTTCTTCTGTAATAACTCTTGACATTACATTTACTGTCTTGACTGATGCAGGACATGTTTTCAGAGAACAACCTGCAGTGATCCTCGATCAAGGAAACCAAATCCACCTCGTGCATCTTTCTAGCACGACCTTTCACAGTGTGATGTTCAGATCTCAGCAGAGGACATGTCATGAGCAGGTCTCTAGGTCTCTTAATGCTCGTCATTCTGGCCACAAAGATTTTAATCTTTTAATGTGCAGGCACAGATTGCTCAACTCACCACATCTGCTTCCTTTTTTCTTCTCTTTTTTCGTTCCGTTTTTGGCACCTGGTATTAGAAAGAGATTTAAGTGTATTTATGGGCAATTTCTCCAGGTAAAGCGTACAGAGGGCTTATATCTAACGTTGCCCACTGCTCTCCAGCTCCATCCTCTAATGCACGTGCAGCCCCAGAAGAATCACTGCAGAAAACTCTCCTACAGATCACCCCATATTCAGAAATCTCCTGAACAACTGTCCCCATGTTCATCTCAGAGTTGAGATTAGCTGCTGCTCTAGCTCCAAGTCCAGCATCAGTGACCTAAAGCTCTCCCATCTCATGCAAGACACTCCAAGAAAATGTGGCACAGCACTGTAGCCAGAGCTGATGCTCAGCCTGCTCTGAAAAAAACCTGCCTGGAAAGGAACCTGGGGAGGCCTCGGATCAAAAGAGCCCAAAGATGGGATATTTATCCAACAAACACCATCTCCCAAGCCCAGCCTGAGACCCCGTGGTTGTCCTCACAGATAATATGAAGCTGAAAGAGAGATCATCATGTTTGTGAAAGGCACACTGCAAGCTCTGACTGCTCTAAAAACTGTGGATTCCAAGGACAGCCACTGTCCATGTCCCCTTCTCCTGCAACCCAACCGATGGTGAAGTATGTGGTCACTTGGGAAGAGGTGAAGAGACTAGGAAACCTTGTGTCTCTTTCACTTTCCCTCAAAGATTGAGCAACCCCCAAAAAACAACTAAAAAAGAAGCACCAGAAGCTGCCTTTCCCATCATCCACAGATGGTTGTGGTTTTACCTTGGAGACATCATCTACATGTTGGCATTTGCCATGGCCCAGCTCAGTCCAGATGAACTGGGATTTGCTGAGCCAGTGAAACCCAACCAATGAATTGTGCTTTGCATGCTGGCTTATGTTGTCCACCTCAGCTTAAAGCAGAGAAGAAGACAATAGAGGTTTCCATGTTTGTACAGAGACCACAACCCCACGGAAAGACAGTTCCCACATCTTCAAGGGACTTAAGAAAAGTGCCAACTACCTTCACTGCAGTGTAGTCCAGTGGTTTGTACTCTATCATATATTCATCCAGGAAGACTTTGAAGGTATTGACCCAGACTTTGACTGGAGACTCACTCCAGTCCCTCTGCTCAAGCCTCATGGTCTTCTCCAGAATCTGCTCAAATAAGGCGTAGAGGTCCTTATAGCGGATGCTTTTCCCATCATCCATCTTTTATAGAAACAGAAGCAAAAAGAAAAGTGATTTTTATACATCCCAGACTGCCTATTCTGCTCCAAACAATTATTTCAGCCTGACCGGCTTCCAGCCACTTGGGGAAAGTCCAAGTATGATTAAAAGAAGGAAAAAAGGATCATCTAATAGAGAGTTGTTTTGTGACCTTTGGCAGGGTGGCTTCTCTGTGCACAGAGCAGGAGGACGTTAAGTGCCAGCTCAAGTTTTAGAGGGAACTTTTTGTACAATCTGGGGAATAAAATATTTTTTTTGATCTCTGTGATCATACGCCATAGTGATCTTTGCTCAGATTCAGAAGTAGCAGAAGAGCAGAGCTCCACATTGCTCAGGTGTCTCCACCACTTGCAAATGTAACACGAAGGTTTCCAGGCACTTTGGGTGGCAAATAGGAGTTTACTGACTTACTGTCATCTCCCATTTGACTGGGAGCAAGCTGTAATGAGGAGATCAGAAATCTCCGCTCAACGTACATTGAGAACTGGTTAATGAGGAAGAGTTAGTTTGAATTTACAGCTCATGGGACTGAATACAAAGGAAAAGCATCCATCCCTTAGGATGAGCAGACCAGGAGTGGAAGGCTCAGCAATGTCTCCACCACCAGGAGGGCCCACAGCATCTCGTTTCTCCTGAAGGCGGAAGTTCTCACCCGTCATCCGGTCACTTACCGCCAAAGCCGAGGAGTAAAAGCTGAAGATGTTTTGTCGGAATTCCTTCAGTGCTTTCTTGAACACAACATCTACCAGCGTGTCCTTTTTGCTGTCCTCGTTATCCAGTTCATTCATCTGGGAAACCAAAGGGGTTTATGCACCCTTGCCACTTTTGCTGTGGCAGAGCATGTGTGAGATGAAGCAGCACTAATGAGCAGCTGCTCCACCATGGGCAGACGATGTTAATAGTGATAACAAGGCGGTTTCTCCTGCATGCAAACTAGAAACACAAGCATTTGCCCACAGCCTTCAACTCCTGCCCTCCTAGGTCATCCATTTCTGATGCCACCTCAAAGCAGTGGAAGCACTGAAGCCGCTGTGCTTGTGCAGAATGACCACATGGTGCACACACAGTGTGCCCATCTTTTCTCCCAAGCCTGCCCTGGTGCATGCTGCCCACCTTTAGATTTATTATTAGTATTGCTACTGCTGCCCCCAGGATAATTTTGCCTTTGTTGTCTCTATCTGCTCTTTGAGCTCTCTGATGATTTAGCTGGAGCAGTGAGGACAGGAGTTACCTTTTTCAGAAGAAACTCATCCATGCTCTTCAAGTCGCTAGCACTGGTTATGATCTGCAGCGAGTCGTTCTGCCACTGCACGGGCTCCAGAGCCACGTTGCTGATCTTGACGCTGCGCTTGCGTTTCACTTTGGGAGAGGGCTCCTTGTTCTCCTTAAACTCCCGCCGGTAGATACCGGACAGCTCGGGACTCCGTGGAGGGGTCAGGTGGTGAGGACCCAACTCTACAGGTGATAATTAAAAAGGGGGAATGAGATTGAAGAGCAGATGAAAAATAATTCTGCCACTAAACCAGGGAGATGGGCACCAGAATAAACCTGAGGAGGAGAAAAGCACTGTGTGGTACTCACAGGAAAATTAAACATCATTTCTCCTTTGGTTATTTCCTCCGTCAAGAGGGGAAACATCTGTCCATATCCAGACAGCTGCTGGGATGATTAGCAATACAGAACTCCTTGAGACCCATTTTGGATCCCACTGTCTAACCTACTTGCTACCATTTCGGGTTAACGCCGTCCATGAATTCAGGAGATGTGAACCAGCATGGACATTCAATTTGTGCAGCTTCCCAACCCCTTTTCCCACAGCAGCCTCAGCTTGATCACACCATCGTACACGATACTCCCATTAACAGACACCCTAACCCTATAGATAAGCCAACCATCCTCGGTTCTCTGTCTTTACCCAAGCCCCTATATATTGAGATACACTTGGGTGTGGCGTAAAGCCAGATTTACACTGGCTTTTCTCTCTGCCATGAAAGTGAACGCAACTTCTCTGCTCCTTACAACATGGGCACTGTGCCACCCCACCACTTACCTTCACCGAGCTGCAAGCCAGAAATCACCTCCCTGCCAGGGGCTTCTTGCTCTGCGTACAGCTCTAGCAGCTCAGACTGGGTAGCAAGCTTCTCCCGTGGGGTCTTCTTGTCCCCCTGCTTTCCCTTCCCCCAGAACCTCATCTTGGCTCGCTGAGGCCTGGAAATAAGTCATCAAAAAAGGAACCGGCTTAACTAGGAAAATGTCCTTCTACCCAAAACTATCCCAAATCTCCCAGACCTTCATGGTGTTTGAGGAGGAGTTAAATCCACACAACTTCTACCAGAGAAACCAGGCTATGTGTCCTTCAGGAAAGGCAAGAAGCTCAAGTTTCACGCATGCAATTGGGTGTTTTGGGAGGGGACGTCTGGCCCATGTCATCAAAACTTTATTGTGATAGAAGCAGGATGCCTCTTCTAATTGGGCATGTCCATGGTCACATAGGAAAGGTGGGATGAATAACTCGTGTGCTGGCTTTGGCTGGTGGAGCTCAAAAGGAGCTGGGGTGGTTCAGTAAGGTGATGGAGAGCAAGGACACCAGAGGGACTCATCTCCCATTTTCCACCACGTTTCCTACCTGCCATCCGGAGCCAGGCTCTTCTGCGCGGCCACCAGCTTCCCGATCTCCCCCTGAGACATGGTTTTGTGCAGTTTTGTTTGGCCTTCCCCAGAGGCGAGTCGCTGCACTGTCTGTAACAATTCCAAGCAAGAAGCATTTAAAAATGAGACACAGCTCTTGGGATGCCAGCTGATTATTTTTTTTTCCTAGCAAAAATTAGATATTTCATCTGTTACATCTTTATTTCTATCTGCCTATAGGTGAAAACCTACAGTCCTGTTGAGCTAGCTACAACTAGAGAAATATTTCAACGATTCCTAAAAAAGAAAGGGATTTCCCTTGCTCCAACTCTACATCGAGGTCCAACCTTCTTTCTCCTTGAGCAACTAATGATGCAAATTGGTGTGGACCAAGTGATGGATCCTCATCACTCAGCCCACACAACTGCTCCACCATCTTGGTCTGGGCAGCCCAGCTCTCCAACCCAGAAGAGCCATGTTAGCGACGATAGTTAGCCACGATAAAGTGATTTGTAGTGTTCCTTGGACCAAAGGAACCTACAACCACATGGATCTGTCCCAGCAGAGCTTCCTCCTCCAACTCTTGTTGAGGACTTTACAGAGAAGAAGACCAAAGTCTTTGTGCCAAGGACACGTCAAAATGAAACCTTTAGAAATAAGAGATTTTGCAGCTTCAATACAAAGGATGTCTGCTTTCACCACCATTCAAAATGCCCCGGGATCATTTTTAAGGGTGAAATTAACTTGCAATAATTCAACCTAATGGGTTTCCATGAAATAGCCCAGAAATTGCCTTGTTGTATTTTTAAAAAACAGCAATTTTTGTTCTTTTTTTCCAATTGCAGCTATGATTTCAGAGTTTGACTCCTGGAGGAGACACTTTCGGCATGAGGAAAGCAGGGAATCAGGTTGTATCTAAGGTTTCGGAAGATGATGGTCAAATATCTCCTGTAGCTTTCCTATCATGTAAATGTCTCAACTGAACACACTGTGTTGTTAAGCATTTCCTTTTCTTGTATTAGATATATTTCAAATAAAATTATATAAAATATGGGCTGCAGGGGAGCCACATTTACCAAATTTACTCTCTTCGAATGTCTTATTTTTCACCCCTGAACTAACCTCTCTACCAGCCACGAGATGGCAGCACATAAGGCAAAACTGCCACTGGGAAAGTAAGAAACTGCCTAAACCACTCAAGGGTTTCGTGTTCCTGTCACTCTTACAGTTAAGGGATGATCACACACAAGTTGTGAATGGATACTGGGGAAAGAAAACCACCTTCAAACCCCATAAAAGTGATTTCCATCCAGCCCACACTTACTACTTGCTTTTAAAAATGACTTATTAAAATACTTGTCTAAATTATATAGTTTTGTTCTTGAGTAATTCCAACCTTTTAATCACTTTCAGTGCTTTCATTTAAAAAAAAATGTATTTTGTGGGGGCATTTACTCCCTTTTTTCTATTTCAGAGCCATTTCAAGCACATTGGTGAGGACTGACGGTGGCAGGCAGGCTGAGGGGATCCTGGAGCAATGCAGGGGTTGCTCTGTAGGACACCATGTACACTTTCTTTTTAAAATATATACCGTATCTACTGCACAAGCAGATCTAGCGTACGGCTTTTGGAGTAGAGCAAAGCAAGTGAAACCCCTGGCTCACGCAGAAGACTGAGTCAAAAACTTCTGAAACGCACTTTTTAGACAAAACTGGAAGAAGGATTTTCTACCATTACTACCACCACCGCTCTCTGCTCTGCCCCAATTCTTGACCTACTGTCGTTCAGTGTTTCCTCTGCTATCACAGCAATCTCTCCAGGTTTTGAACGTAAGGATTAAAAGGCATTTTTGGAGAGAGATCCTTCCGTTTGAGGTACTCCTCTAAGAAGCTATGATGGAGAAGGTCCTTGGCTGGATGGAAAACCTTCTCAGATGCCAAGACAAGCCTCTGCGCCAGGTAATCCCCGGCCAGGGAACACCACAAATCATCACATGCAGACAAGTGGCAATAGCCAGGGGGTCTGGAGTTGTCCCTTGGATGAAGAGGGGATCAAATATTTTTCCTCTGAAAGAACAACTTGTATTTCATGGGCCTGCGCTAGCAAGAGGTAACTGTGGTCAAGCGAGACGATTTGTCCCAGCAGGCAGCGGTGTTATGTGCTGCATTGAAGAGTTTCCTAAAGTGCAATGCTCCCTCTGAATGACTTAGGACAGGAGATCTTCTTTCATTGCTGGCTCTTCAGGCATGCATGGGATCAGCTGGTGACACATACTTGGACTGATGTTTGTCAATTCATGGCTTTAGTATGCAGGCTGGAGCAAAATGACTGCTTCGCCTTCCAGGTCCCTCTCTCTAAGAGCCTCTGCCAAAAGAGAATGTATTCAGAAGGTATATCTGGTGTGTTTTCTCTAACCAAGGCTTTCTATTTGTCTGCTGCAGGAAAGTTCTCCAGGTTTAGGTGCAAAAGAGAAGTGGTATTCAGATATGTTGACCACAGCCAGGAACTATTTCTCCCACTTGTCTCACCACAAAGCAGGTTAAATCTCCGCTATTCAATAGCCAAAAAACTCAAGCAACCTTTGAAGGCTGGTCTATGTCAGGAAGCCCTTATGTCCTATGTCAGGTCCTATGTCAGGAAGTGCCTTAAAAGCACTTTGGAGTAACCTGTACCTTCAGCAGCCACCTTATGTGCTGGTGCACTTGGGGTTCATCTCTGGCCGAAGATGCTCTTAGTCTTTGCTGCTCTGGGATATCCCAGACTCAGGTCGGGAGCATTGGTTTCTGGTGGGCCTCTACTTACCAGCTGGTTAGACACAATCATTGACTTGAGGGCCAAGAAACCAATGGGTAAAACAGGCAGTGCAGCTGGTGAGTCATCACATGCTCAACTTCACAAGGTCGCTCATGATCTCTCTTTTGTCTATCCAGCAGCCCTCAGCTGCTGAGCAGCATGTTAAAAGAGGCTTTTTTTGGCAAGTCATAGCTGGGGGCAGGAGTCGTATGAATAAGCTATTCACTAGCACTGAAACCAGCCCGCACATGGTGGCTGCCTGACTCGTCTTCATGCGAACATCACAAGACACAACGAATGTGTCTACATAGACATCGACCTACTTGAGTTTGTACCCAAACCAACATGCACCAGTATTGCTCTATCATAGGCTGCTCCATCACCTACAACACCCAATCGGGCTCTGCTAATAAATATGAATAAGCAGTCCCTAAATTTTGCTACTTGTGGTGATCCTGACCCAGAAAAGCAACAAGCCAAAGGGCTGTCCCCAAACCTGCAACAGAGAACACAGATGGAAACACCGCTCGTGTTGTTGGGACATACAGATGTAGGGTATTGCTGAGCACACAACTTCACAGGCAGCGTTTGCTAGAAAGCAGAACTCAACCACACAAAGGGTGAAAGTGCTGAGCACCAGTTAGAGCTAGTGATGGAGAGCAGAGGAGAAGAGGGATACAGGAGAGACGAGAGACAGTTGGCACCTACTACTACTCGCATGCAGTGAGAGCTGTTAAACCAGGTGAGCAGAGTCCCAGGGAGCATTTCTAAAGAGTGGGATGAGTCCAGTCCCTTCCCAAGGATGGAGACTGCCAAGCGCCTTTCGCATCCCAGTGGGACAGATTTCTAGGGCTAAAAAAACCCTAACACTTTGTAAGAGGGTGGCCTCTAGGAACACAGCACGGCACTCCAGGTATGGCCCGGCACCTTGCTCGGGGCTTTTGCCAGGCTATGTAAAATACGACAGAAAATTCTCCCTTTCCTGATCTACACGCAGGCAGATGCGCTAAGACGCAGTCAAGTGAGCTAAGTTCACAGAGCTGCATCTTTCAATCAGATTTTGAGTATTCCTGGCGCAAAACCCCTGGAAATTTATCAAAAGCAACTTTAAAAATTAATGGAATTTGTAAATCTCTGCCCCTTCCCGTGAGGAAATTATCCTGGGAAAAATTTATCCTTTATAATAAAAGCTGCTAACAGAAAAGTCAAAAAACCCCTCCTCAGCCATCTGATTTCCTGGAAAAGCTGATGTTAGGATCGCATGAGAGGTTTGCCAGACCCACGGCAATGCCATAACACAAAATGAATCGCTGACTTCAGTTTTCATGCTTTTGTTCAGTTTTATACTCAGCTCCACATCCTGTGCTGGAGCAGAGGAGCCAGGCAGCTCTACACAGTGCTCCACCCAAGCTTTTACGGCAGAAGACGATTCCTGGTGTTTATCCTGACATCCCCACCATGTCAGGATAAAAACATGAGTGGGTTGGAAGCCGTTGGCCTCTTCCACTCCTGAAACCTCTGGGTCTGTGATTTTCCGAAAGCAGCTTATCCAGGCGGGAGATTAAGCCTGAAATGCAAATGCTCTGCAGCACAGGCTCACGCCACACGGTGCTGCAGCCTGTGGACATCAGTCACTCCACTTGAAAAAGCCACTAAAGATGGTGGTTTTTTTTTAAAAAAAAAATACTATTTCACTCTCGATATATTTTTATTGCCCAATTTACATATTTTTGCTTTCTCTAGGATGCTGTCTGCCAGCATTGCTCTGATAATTAAGGACTGAATAATCATCAGTACTGTGGCTAAGGATACAAAATCAAAAGTAATAAGAGGTGCAACATTTATATCGTTTTCTTTGTTGTCTGTTGCTTTTTGGACAATATTTGCTTTGATCTTTTCTATGGACACGTGTAGATCATTTTTAGAGCAAAAAGATCCTAGAGGGACTTTGCTATTGAGGTTATAAAACAAACAAAAATATAGGTAGCTGTGCAACAACACAAGTTGCAAAGCTGCAGAAAGCTATGGAGACCGTAGCTGGTACCAAATCAAGCCAGAAAACACCCCATGGTTGAGAAATACAAGTGATTTCCCAGTTTGGCATCTGTTTCTGCTGTGTTCGCTGAGTTTACCCATCTCCAGAATCCTTGCAAGTGGGAGAAGAAGCGGTGGAGGGATCAGTGCAGCTAAAGTTAGCAAAGAAAGGCTCCCGCAGCTCCGCTCGCTCCCTCCTTTCATTTCCCCCACCACCTTGTCAAAAATTACCATTTCGGAGTCACTGTAACAGGCCTGCCCCAGCCGGGCCGCAGGCACCGCCTTGGGATGAGGAGGTTGGTCAGAGGAGAGAAGGAACTCAAAATTGCCATCAAAATCATCTTCCTCCGTATCCCCCTCCCCATCAGCAAAAGTACCTCTAGTCAAGAAATCGGAGCGCGTCCGCGCCATGCGAGCTTTCTTTTTATGGGTCGGTCTGGGAACCTGCTTGACCAAATGATAAAACAAAACAAAAAGGGTTTTTAAAATAAAAAGGAGATTCTACTGATGTTTGGCATCATAGTGTAGCTCAAGTACAGGCTTAAGACATCTCTGAGTGACACTGCACCCCACGGAGGGGACACAATATTATATCTAGTGCAAAAAAAACAGGACCAGGAGAAACAAAAACCAAGACAGCATGATGAAAATGGACAATGATGGATGTTACTCAAATGTACGTTAAACCAAACCAAGACAAGACTGTGTTGCACAGTGTTTGCCACCAGGACCGTGAGTTCTTTTTTATCCAGAGTTGCTACAAATTAATGTTATGGCAGGGTTATATTTTTAAGAGAAGGTGTGAAGGTTGCCGTACTGTGACATCCCCCTTCCCTATGTCCAGCAGCCCTCGTGCTTTAGAGTTCGCTTCTTTGAAGGTTTTGAGGGCAAACTGGCAGGTTAAGGGTCTTTTTTCACCCCTGTTCAATGAAAAGAGAAAATAAGTGAGCCACAGCTTACCTCTCCTCTGCCAGACCCTGGCATCTTAAACGGCTTCCTAGCTTGTTCGCCCTTGGAAAGGCATTGATGATTTGCTTCTCTGCTGAAACACAAGAGAACAGAGATGTTTCATCTTCTCCTAAAAGCCTTCCCACCGCACCAGCCCAGCTCACAGGAGTGTACAACTGCCCAAGCAATCAAGACCAAATTGCAAGTTTGAGGTCATGGGCTTTTGGAATTCTTCAGGATTTGAGTTAATACCAAAGGACAAGAAGCCAGGGAGTTCTGCCTGCCAACTCTACCTATTACGGTGGTTACGGATGGTGCCTTTTCACTTCAGGATTCTCACATGTGATTATTCTGTTGCAGAATAAAAAGTAAAATACAGGGATTTTTAATATCTTTTTTTTCCTGTTGCTGGTTCTGGGCAAGAACCAGGAAAAGAAATGGAAAGAAATTTTTTGGGGGAGAGGACTATTCTCAAATACCCACTTCCAAACCAGTTCTCCAGGGCCTCCTGCAGATTTTCATATGAACTAGTTCGGAAGCAGAGCATCCTCACTTTGCATCTAACTTAGCATTAAGAAATACGCACGTGTAAAGTTGCTTTTTGCTCAGCTCACTCTTTCTACCATCACTTACGAATAAAACCCTCCCCATTCCCACATATGAAGGATGCTGCTGGCTCTACTGGGGAGCCAAGGGCTATTTTTTTATTGACTGGTCCTTTTCCCCATGATGTGTTTTTGGACTTAAAGAACCTGCACAAATTAAACGGGAATCTCCTCCCGTTGCAACGGCACATAAACCACAAGACCACTACACTTGGACGTACCTGGGCTATCAACAGCAAACATTCACTGGTAGCTTTTGCCTTAGAAAGGGCACAGCAGGATTTGGGCGGGTTTATGTCCTTTTTGAGCTAAATGGCCCAAAGCTCTCCAAAATTAGGCAAGGCAACATGACAAAGTGGGAGCAAATATTGTCCCAAGATCTTGCTGTGGTGTCCAGACCCTGTGCTGGAGCAGCCCATCATTTAAGTTCCCACTTCAGGACATTTAAGCTCCCTTAGGCTGAAGGACTGTGCTTATCAGTGTAATTCTACATATACAAGTGTAGTACATATACACATGTAATTATACATGTAAGCAATACACTGTCAAAAGCACCTTCATACTCCAAACTCCCTCCAGACAGTTGCTGTTTTATAACCTGCAATGGTAAGATCATCTCAATGGCTTTGCTGGCTGTGTTAGTTCTACAGTAAGCAAGAAAAATCCTGACATTTTCTGCCTTATCTACTCTGATCACCCAAAAATCCTATGAATTTTTATTTCATCTTTTACCTTGAGAAATAAAACTCCTATCCTATTTCAGGGAACTACAGGCTGGTCAGCCTCACCTCCATCCCTGGAAAGATGATGGAACAGCTCGTTCTGGGTGTCATCTCAAGGCACGTGGAGGAAAAGAAAGCTATCAGAAATACTCAGCATGGATTCACCAAGGGGAAATCATGTCTGACTAATCTGATAGCCTTCTGTGATGGCATGACTGGATGGATAGATGAGGGGAGGGCGGTAGATGTGGTCTACCTTGCCTTAAGCAAAGCGTTTGACACGGTCTCCCACAGCATCCTCATAGGGAAGCTTAGGAAGTGCGGGTTAGATGAATGGACAGTAAGGTGGATAGAAAACTGGTTGAAAGATAGAGCTCAGAGGGTTGTGATTAGGGGCACAGAGTCTAGTTGGAGACCAGTGACGAGTGGTGTTCCCCAGGGGTCAGTACTGGGTCCAGCCCTCTTCAATATATTCATCAGTGACCTGGATGAGGGGATAGAGTGCACCCACAGCAAGTTTGCTGATGACACAAAGCTGGGGGGGTGGCTGACACACCAGTAGGCTGTGCCGCCATGCAGAGAGACCTGGACAGGTTGGAGATCTGGGCAGAGAGAAACCTTATGAAATTCAACAAGGGCAAGTGTAGGGTGCTGCACCTGGGGAGGAACAACCCCATGCACCAGGACAGGTTGGGGGCTGACCTGCTGGAGAGCAGCTCTGTGGAAAGAGACCTGGGAGTCCTGGTGGCCAACAGGATGACCATGAGGAAGCAATGTGCCCTTGTGGCCAAGAAGGCCAATGGCATCCTGGGGTGCATCAAGAAGAGTGTGGCCAGCAGGTCAAGGGAGGTCATCCTCCCCCTCTACTCTGCCTTGGTGAGGCCACACCTGGAGTACTGTGTCCAGTTCTGGGCTCCCAGGTTCAAGAGGGACAGGGAACTGCTGGAAAGGGTGCAGCAGAGGGCTACAAAGATGATTAGGGGACTGGAACACCTCTCTTATGAGGAAAGGCTGAGGGATTTGGGTCTCTTCAGTCTGGAAAAAAGACGGCTGAGGGGGGATCTTATCAACACTTATAAATACTTAAAGGGTGGGTGTCAGGAGGATGGGGCCAGGCTCTTTTCAGTGGTGCCCGGGGACAGGACAAGAGGCAATGGGCACAAACTTGAGCATAAGAAGTTCCACCTAAACATGAGGAGGAACTTCTTTACCCTGAGGGTGGCAGAGCACTGGCACAGGCTGCCCAGAGAGGCGGTGGAGTCTCCAACTCTGGAGACATTCAAAACCCGCCTGGATGTGTTCCTGTGTAACCTGCTCTGGGTGACCCTGCTGTGGCAGGGGGGTTGGACTAGATGATCTCCAGAGGTCCCTTCCAACCCTATGGTTCTATGGTTCTATCCCTGTTCAGCCAGGGTAAATGAAACACAGTGTCAACTCTCTTCTAACATCCACAATTATCTCTCCTGGCTTACATAATGCCCATCACATAAGAGACCGAGAAATCATATTTCCAGCTCTTTTTCCTTTTCCACTGATCTCTGCCCACTCATTGCTCAAGAAACCCATTTTCATTTTGCTAGGGGCTTTGTACAGTTTCCAGCAACAACGTTCTGGACCATTTGTATAATCTCTAGCAGAACAGAAAGCCTATGGAGAAAGCCTACAGAGAAAGCTACGGAGAAAGTACACCATCTTTTTACTCACTGGAGGCCAAAGGGATTGTCTTTCGGCGTGAAGAACATAGTGCTTGCCCTCGTCTCCTCGGTGGCCTGGTTGGGCATTCGGGGTTGCCGGAGGCGCTCCATCCTTGAGAAGTGGCTACCTGGCAGGTCCCTGGGGTCCAGAGTTGGTCTGGAATGGCAGCGGGGTTCCAGTGCCGATCCCGATTGACCTTCTCGTCGCTCCATGAACATGCTGACAGGTCTGTCTTTAGAGGCACTGTGGGCTGGAGAGCTTCCCCTGGTCCCAACAGTGAGACCTTTAATGTCCACCGATGAGGTTGGAGTCACACCCGTGGTGGGGCCGTGTTCCCCTCTGCTCTGGGGGTGCAGGATGAGGACCGACTGAGGCCGGCTGTCTGGTTTTTTGGTTGGTTTGAGGAAGGAGTCCTTCATTCTGCTCTGCTCAGCCCTCTGCAAAGCCTCCACTCTCCCTTGCTGCTCAAAGGCTTTGCGTTGTCGCTCCAGAATTTCCTTCTGCTGACGGATCTGCTCCATCATCTCCCTCTCATTTTGCAGCTGAAGCTGCTTTTGCCGTTCCTCCTTCTCCACATTGAGCTTTTCCAGTCTCTGGATGACAGAGTCTGGAGAATGAGCCTGTGTCGCAGTCGCTGTCCCACGTTCCTCCCTCTTGGTAGAGGACTTCTCCTCTGCCTCCCCTCCCAAGGCTCTGCCCTTGTTTGAATCAGAGTCCTTCTTGACCTCAGAGAACATAACTGTCCTCTCCTCTCTTTCCACTGCTTTGTTCCTCAGGTTATTCTCCATCAGCTTCACCTTTGCATTGTCTTGTGGTGGAACGTAGAAAGTAGGTAGGTTGCTGGAAAGGAAAGTTTCTCTTGGATGCGCCTTGTATATAACATTATGGGGGTCACAGACCACATGCTCCTTCATGGTGAGGTTATCAGGTAGCTCCAAGTCTGAGGGCATCCTTCTGCACCTGGGTAAATTGCTGTTCACATCTGCCGCACAGAAAGACTTCTCCTGCTGATGAGCCTGGGGACTGCTAGGCAAAGAGTCAGTGGAAAACGTCTGCGCACCTTGCTCATCTAAAACTAAGGAAACAAATTTATTACTTGGGGTATCTTCACAGCTTAACATCTCAAAGCTTCCTTGAGAGCTTTCACTCTCCGGGGTTCCCTGAGGGGAATGAAGTGCTTCAGATACAATTTCGGTGGACCACCGCCGCTCTTCTGAAGGTGACAGCCCGCCAGTGGACCGGACCTTGAGCAGCTCCAAGCTAAATTTTGCCTGTTCCAGTTCACGCATCCTCCGGCTTTCTCTTTTTGCACGAACCACTTTTTTCTGGTTGAGATCCTCCAGCGACTTGGGTCTCTCTCTCACAATGACCTCCTCTTCAGTGTCCATCCCACTCTGGCTACTGGCTCTCTCGTGTCTTTTGTACAATGAATTTGCAGAAGTATCCAGTGGGTCGATGTGATTCACACGATTATTCTCCATCAGCAATTTACATTCCTCTATAGCTCTCTCACGCTCTTCAAAAGAGCCATCCTCCCACTTAGATGGGTCAGAGCCCTTAATTTCCAAAGCATCATCTGCCTCCAGTCCATCCTCTTCTCTAACTGACAGGCCATTCTCCAGCTGCATCTCTTTTAATCGCTGCTCTTTCAAAGCTCTAAACCTGCAAGAAAGCAGAAAAACAGAATATTTTACCCCCATGCCCACTCACGTCCCTTCAAGGCACTGCACTGGTGACCAACCCTCTCCCCTCTTATGCCATCTCTGCTACTCAAGGACTGCCCCAACGCACCTGAAAGCTCCCTTCATGCTGATGGCAGCAGCTCCAGCCTCCATCCCTGGTCTAGCTTGTTTGTAAGCTGATGGAGCCAGAAGAGCTTAACCCATAGCTTGCTTGGGGTTCTCCAAGAAGCCAATAACCCTTGGCTTCTCCATCTTCACCATCCTGCTTGGGCTGCCTCTGGTACAGCTAGCAGGGGCTTGCGCTCCACGCCAAGAGCTCTTTGCAGCTCCCAACCTTCCACCCTATGTCAAGGTGCTCCACACCTTGCAGGCAGCACCTCCGGAGAACAAACCAAGACCTGCCCCGTGTCCAGCAAGCCAAGGCATGGCTGGAAGCCCTCTCCCCTTCACAGCGGCTGGCTCCAGTATCTCCTGTCCCTGCGAGACAGCACAGCAACTAGAATGGTGAGGCAATCTGAGTTAAAAATAGGCTACTTAAACTGGTGCTGCTGCCAAGGGGGAAAAAAAACCCTCGCAATTATTTATGGCCTCGGCTTTCCACTGCCTACGTGCTCCAACCTGAAATAGGCCCTGCTTATTCTAGGAGTAGGACGTGCAGCTAAATAAACTCCTTTGTTAGAAAGCATGGACAAACGAAGGATCAGGGCAGGTCTGGACAGGGTCAGAGATCCCATGAAGGGACACTCGGTAAAAGTCACCATAGTCTAAGCACTGCCTGAATTCACATCAACTGCCTCCCTCCCCAGTCAGCATCATCAGAAAAATATTTTCTTTTTTAACCAAGGCTGATGGCATTACCTTTGTCGGGCTAAATATCCTCTGCAAGCTGCTTGCAAGCAAACGACTTTGCTCCTGCTGGCTGTGTATGACTGCTTCGCACGGTGTCCTCGCCAGGCTGCCTGGATGCTGGTGGCCGCGTCGTGACGCCGCTTGGCGTACTCCCGCCAGCAGCTCTGGATGAGATGTGCTGCAAACTGCATCTGCAGAAACCTCCGCCTCTCCACGAAGCCACGCCAGTGGGTCTGGAGAATGATGGCGGCTTTGCTGAGGACGAGAGGGTCCGGGGATGGTTCGCCTTGCTTTCGGCTCTGGTAACTACGCCAAAATCTCTGCAAACACAGCAGGCAGTTCCTTGTAATGGGTGTTGCATGAACATGGGAGAGCATGTACTTTCATGGAACCCCTCCAGCTCTGTCTCCCCCCTTCCCAACTTATTATGGCACTAGGAGTCAAATTTTGATTGTAAGAGCCTTCCCTGGAGAGATGACCTGATTTTACCCATCAGCTGTATCTGTAGGACTTGAGGGTTGTAATTTGCAATGAAATCAGGCACCATCACCTACCTGTATGATCACTGCCGCTTGCTTTAAGCTGAGGAACTGCCTCCTGCAGAGCATGCTGCGGAACCAGCGCTGCAGCAGCGTGATGCGGCGCAGCACCTCCTGATGTAGCAGGTCCTGCAGAAGCTGCCGCTCCCGCTCCTTCATGAAAACCTGGGCAAAAAAAAACCCCAAAAAACCTACTAGCATGGAAAGCTCCCACCATCACAAGACAAATCATAGAATGGTTTGGGTTGGAAGGGACCTTAAAGATCATCCAATCCAAACCCCCCTGCCCTGGGCAGGGACACCTCCCACCAGACCAGGTTGCTCCAAGCCCCATCCAACCTGGCCTTGAACCCCTCCAGGGATGGGGCAGCCACAGCTTCTCTGGGCAACCTGGGCCAGGGGCTCACCACCCTCACAGGGGAGAATTTCTTCCTAATATCTAATCTAAATCTCCCCTCTTTCAGTTTAAAACCATTACCCCTCATCCTGTTGCTCCACTCTCTGAGCCAGAGTCCCTCCCCAGCATTCCTGTAGACCCTTTCAGGTACTGGAAGGCTGCTAGAAGGTCTCCCCGGAGCCTTCTCTGATTTAATGCTACTGGTTTCCACGTCCTGGGTGCCCAGAAGAAAGTTCAGCTGCTGATTTCAGTTAAGCCACCTCTGACAGGTTTCTGCAGCTTCATCTCCAGCCTGCGACTGTCCAAGCTCCGAATTACAAGCTCTGCTTTCCCTTTGGGGGAGGCAAAATGAGAGCTGTTGTATCAAGCCATGTCTACGCACAGACACAGTTTTTTGAAGGCTGCCTTATTACAACCAAGACCTGGGCCATGGTTTAGCACAAAGTCACAATATTCCTTGTTATTTTGCATTAACAGTATTCAAAGCTTCATTTAAATCATTGGCTTCCAGCAAACAGAAGAAAAATAGCTTCATTAATTAAAAGCATATATAAAGATGTTAATTTATCATTACAGAAATGCAGTCAAATGTTGTATCTCTATCTTAAACATAAGTCTGAGCTGAGTACAAACATTTACCATTGTTCTTCCAACTTGGTAATTGTCTGGATCAAGTTTTATTTTCTGGAAGAAATCATGGATATTGTGCTTAGACGGGCTGATTCCTTGTGGCAGAAGGACATGGAAATGGTTGACAAAATCCTGAGGAAAAAAACCAAAACAACAAGATTTGATTAGATGGGTCCTGCTGTGTCCCTTTCTTCCATAAATAACGGATTTGCTCCATGGGCCACATGAAACAGGATCTATTGAGCAAGCAGAAGGACAGATAGCATTTTACAGACTGGGGAACGCCAAGTTTCCTCCACCATTTGTGGTTTGACGGGAAACACATCAAAGCAGGGACTCAGCAACGTTCAAACATCTTTCAGTGTGGGAGGAGAGGTTCTGCAGAACCCACAGGGTCATCTTGAGCAAAAAAGGCTCCAAATCCTCAGCAAGGGCCGCTACGAAAGGGGGTTACCAGCATCTGCAAAACATCTCTGAGATGTTCCATTGGTTACTGCTGTGAGGACTCAAAGAGCGGAGAAGGTATGAGAGGAGAGATCCTCCCAAGTATGGTTGGGATCCATGCTCATGGCAAAAAAGGCACTGAGCAGTCTTCCTTTTCTAAACAGCTGCTGCGCAGGACACGACATCTGGCCCAAAGCAGCTGCCAGCAGGAAACAAATCGGCACCAGCAAAGCATGAAAGGACTGACATGTGTGCAAAACCTGGCAAAAACACAGAAAAGAAGAAAACAGGAAAAGCTGGATAACTCCAGAACGGTTTAGAGGATGCCAATCACCCTCCCAATGGGATACAGCCAGCACCATCGTGACAGGGCGAAAGCCATGCCCAGGTGATTTCAAAACACGGAAAAGTATATGCAAATTGGATACCTCTTTTTGAAAAAAGAAAGTTCATATTACAAAAAAAATACTGCTTTTGTTCAAAACCCATGACGTTATCTGCAGAGGGGTCGTAGCCTTCACCTAGGTCTAGACCAGCTTGCCAGAAACCAACAGTGCAGCAGGGGACCGCTCCATGCCAGACATCAGCCCATTACACCCACTGCCTTGCACAAGCTATAAATTCATTACTTTGTTAAAACAAACAAGCTAGCAACGTTCAGGCAACTAGGATAATGATGCTAAAGGTGGCGGAAGACTGAAAACATTTTCCCCAACCTGGAAGGAGTATTTGCAGCTGTATCCTGACTGGCGAATGCGAACGGTCTCCAGCATCCCCGTGTACCGCAGCTGCCTGAGCACCAGGCTGTCGTTGAAGCGCAGAGGCAGCTGGAAGAGGAAAAACAGGGCAATGATAAGCAAGTATTTCCTTTAACTGAAGCTTTTAAGCGCGCGGATGGGTAAACGGACTCAGCAGATGTAGCACATCTGCATGACATGCACATTGGCCATGATGTGATGGGAGGGAGGGAACCTGGATCCCCAGGAACCAAGCTAATCCCACCAGGGTTGAATCCTGTTTGCTTCCAAGCAGCCATCAGATGGAGACTTTCAAATAGCTAGATATATAAATATATTTTTTGGCACCCCCGAACTGAATAAGACCCCCCAGGGGCACAGCTAATGGGTGAGACTGTGAGCAACTACATCATCTCCTAGGCATAAAGCTTCGTCTTTAAATGTCTGGTAAAACTCTGAAGGATTAATCCACAAGCGAGCATTGCTACTGCAACCCTCATTTTAAACTGAGGGTCCTCAGCCCATGAGACACATCAGTCCTTAAAGCCAAATTCCAAAAATATGATGCATTACTGAGTCAGTTTGAATAATGTGGCTTATTCTAAAAGTATCTGCTTTCACCTATGAAAACTTTATTTTAAAGAAGCTTTAGGGTTCAGTAAGAGCACAAGTGAATTCACGGCTCTGTAAATCTCTATTATGGGTGGCAGGAGCTTCAAAGGAGTCAAATTTATGTATTAAAACCAATATATTTCTCATATAAATTAAAACCATATATTTTTCATATACGTGTTTCTACAATTACAAGAAGAGCTAGTGCAGTTTATCAAGAGCAACACCCAAGTGATACCATCCACACTTCCCATTGCTCACGTACAAATATCTTCTAGATCCAACTTGATTTGGGCGTTTCTTTTCTTTTTAACCCCCTGTAAAAATTTCTGAAACATTTCCAAGATGCTTTCTAGCAGTGCCACTTTCACGGGACAGGATTTACCTTTTCAGCGTTGGATCGAATGCACTTGACAAAATAAGGTTCTGCTTGGCCAAGGGTCTCCATCAGTTTGTTGAGCGATGCCTGCAACAGAGAAGACATCTTTGGTTGGGAAACAGAGAAGAAACCACGACGAATAATGAAAATCCAAGCGTTTAAATCAGAAGACAAAAAAAAAATTGGAATAAATGATAAGCAAACCAGGCAAATGGGAACTTGTTCCCCAAAATGAGTGTTTCGGACCAAGAACTGGGCTGGTTTTGTCTTTGCACCCAACAAATTCGCTAGAGATAAATACAATGCCGGGTTATATTTTGAGATGCTCGGTTCAACCTTTTCACAGCTGGAGCCCAAAGTCACACTGTGCTCCGCACCAACAAGGCTTTTCTAGACGTGAGCGGGAGCTCCAAGACAAGTATTTACATCTTCCGCCAAAATATCAATGATGTTTTTTAAATACAAATACAATTTTCCTTCATCAAAAGTGACTCCGCACAGCATTTATTCCTGATTCTTAATTGTCAAAAATTTATTACTGGCCTAAAAATGAATTTTCTTAATGAGGGGTTTGCAAAGGGAAGATATGGAATTTGCAGTGATTTTTGAAGCCTGTGAACCCTAAACATTTCATAGCTTGTTTCTAGAGGAGAATGCTGGTGTATTCCTGGCCATAACCCTCTGCCAAAATGCACAGTTGTGATCACTGAGAATCGAGGGTTTTCCAGGTTCCCGTTCTATATTTCCCCTTATTTCTGCATCATTATTAAAAGTCTGGCCCATAAAAATGAATTTATATTGGCATCATTGCTACGCACAACTGCTCCAGCAGGACATCACGCCGAGTTATTCCTCCACCTTGCAAATCTTTGACTCTTTAGCGATGAAGCACAAGCTCTTTGAATAAAACCATACTGAAAATGTGAGCATGCTGAGTCAGGCTGCGGCTGGCTGGGCTCCTCGACTGCATTTTTATTGCAGTGCCCTATAAATATTTTGAATATCTCTAATTGCCGAGCACATTAGTGACATGGTATTAGTAACATGCCCCAGAGTTCATCACTCCTGAATTTTACAGCGTTTTAAACTCAGTTGTGCAAAAGATATTCTGTTGTATATTTACTATAGGCAAAGTTATAAATTTTTGAATATATATATATTAATAAAACAGTGTGATACTAAAAAGAAGCATTTCACCTAATGATCTGCTTGCAAGAAGCCTTTTCTTCTCCTTCTGATCATTTTAAAGACATCTTTATAGGAAGCCTTTCATGTTTAGAAAAATGTATCTACAACCAGGATCTGGGGAAGAGCGAGGGACAGATCCCACACACATGCGATGCAGCTGCGTTACGCACGTATTAACTGCATGCAAATGTCCCTGTTGTTCCCAGCCCGGGGAGCAGTGGGAACGCCACGACGTGGCAGATCTCTGCTGGCATGCTCCTGGTTTTCTTAAAAGTAGGCTGAAATCACTCTTTTTTAAAAAAAAAAAGAAAAAAAATCTATTAAGAGATATGGATCAGCAAGGATGCTGCAGCATCCCACTGTGCCCCTCATCGGGCTGGTGGGAGGGAAAGGAGACACATGGGATGCAGCCCCCTTCCCAAAAAGCCCTGCTGAAATCCCAGCAAGCAAAGTGCTCCCAGCACTGGGAATTGTGGAAACTGGGTGGTACGGTGACCACCAGCCCCGTAGGAGAGGGTATTTCCATTCCATCAGCAGCCAGCCGTATCCCGCGCGCAGCAGATGGTGCAGGCACTCTCTGCCATCTGGCACAAGCTCTGGCCATCGGGAATCTGTAAAGGACAGGCGAGGTCCCCGGATTAACCTCATACCCTGCTCCTTGAACTCTCTGCCTGCAAAACTTTCCAGCCACCTGCTCTTTCGCCACCTGTGTTCAGTCTTTCAGGGTGTGATGAACAGTTTCAGCATCACCCCGCGCTAGACTGGGCAGCATCCTTTTCTCTAGGGTACCACCAGCACACGCAGGGGAAAAGGGAAGGCTGTAAATCTCCAGTTTAGGTACCAGTGGCCTAGTTTTCAACTGTGAAAGCCATCGCTGCTCTTACAGCATCCTCTAACACAGCTATTTCGCCTACAGATTACCCTAAGTATAGGCATGGCTAAAATCAATAGGAGACGGAGCAGCTGCAAACCCGGCATTCAGGCATTAGCCACAAGGCAGCATTTATCAGCAAAAAAACCCCAAAACACTCAAACCCCGAGATAGGAAACATTTGTATTTCCTGCCTGTGACCTAGTTCCATGCGCCGCAATTTTATTAGCCTGCTCTTGATAAAAAAAAAAAAAAAAAAAAAAAAAGATCTGTCTGGCTTGCACCAAGGCTGCTCTCTCGAGAAAATGCTTCTCTCTTATGAGTGTTAAATGAAATTAGGGCTGGAGTGCCCAGCGTTTGTCTAGGAGGGGAAGCAGGCAGTCAGACCAGAGCTGCCTCCAACTTAAATATGTTTTTATTCATTGACATAAAAAAAGGATGGGTTGTAGACACAGCTCCTACGTTGTCAAATCACCGCTGGGGAACACCAGAAAGCATAAGGAAAAGGTATTTGAATGATCTGCTTTGCTGCACAGGGGTAGGGGGGAAACTTCAGGGTGTTTAGTGGTCTTTTATTTGTATGTGCTGTAAAAATATATATGAAGATCTCAGTCACACACCCTGAGGCTTTTCAGAGTTTTGTTTGAAGGATGAATAGGTTTCAGGAAGGCATTTCACTCCAAGACACCCCTGTTTCAACCTCCCCGTGGTATTGTATGAGTTAAAGACTGTGTATTTTAACCATTACACTAGACTAACCTTAATATATATATATCTCTCTCTCTCTACAGACGCGCATTCTGCAAGTTATATATACATAGGTTTGTATACATATATGTGTGTGTGTGAGTTTATAGACTTAATTACTTAATTTATCCAGATCTACACATGGAGGCTTTCTAAAAATGACTCACATCTCAAAAAAATAAAATAAAATTAGAAGTCTAAACCAAGCCAGACTTGCTTAGAAACCGATTTTGTAACTGAAAAGCTGCTTTCTAATATTACCACCTGCTCGTGCATGTGTCTTGTAGCAGGTTCCAAGCCCTGATGCGCATATTGGAGGATTATTTTCACTGCAGCTATTCCTAGGGACGGCTGGCTGGCGCACAGCGTCGACAACACAACAAATGCTGTATCGATCCCTCCTCTGCCTGCCTGGAGGTAGCGCAGCAATATTTTGACCTTTCCACCCCTATTAAAATTCACATTCTGGCTGACTTGAAAACAGATTGAACTGCAGATGCTGAATGCAAGTGAAAAGACGGTAAAGATGTCATTTTGGGATTTGGTGGTTTCTGGATTCGGTGGAGAAAGCGCCAGGACGCAACAGCTTGGAAAGTGAGGTACCAGAGGACAGCAATGCACCAACATCTCTGCAGCTCATCCTCACATCCCATCTTGCTCCACCGCATCATCCCCCACGATATCCACCATTGCTCTTGTTTCTCTCCATTTACACCCTTTACATAGCTGCAAAGTGTCTCCCAGCTTACCCAAGCCACGTCCTCAGCTGAATTCATGTCCTAAGCGGTGGCAAGGATCGGACAAGACTGTGCCTGACAATGTGCTCCAAGGCACCCTGGGGACCCGGAGCAAGTATTTGCTTTTAATTCACTTCTCTGTACCAAAGGCAAAGGATTACCTGGAACTGGGCGCTGATGCTGGGCGGTTTTTTCTTCTTATGGAGGTGGAGGAGAGATTTGGTAATGCGGTCATGCAGCGTCAGGTTGGTGAGGTGCTTGAGGGACTTCACATCCAGCATGTGCTGCGGAAGATAGAGACTCTGTTTGGATTATTAGATCTTATCAGCATACTATGTGCGATATCCCTCTTTATACCCTCTGCAGGGCTTCCTTAGGGTATCCACCCTACTTAATCTCAATGGGAAACACCGAGGGCCGGCTTGTAACGTAGCTCTGCTCTGATCTGGCTGGAGCAAGATCCCCCAGATCACGTTCCTCCAAGGATTTGCCCAGGGCATCTTTGACCACAAGAAATTTGGCTCCTTATCCACTAAGGGCTCCAGACAAACTATTCACTGTTAATAAGCAGTTCATCGATTAACTGTATCTGTGCCTCTCTAGATGCAACGTGCACACAGAGAGGAGTAAAAGCAAAGTTTGCTCCTCTTGGTCCTCCGATCCCAACCACTGGCGCAGCACCAGCAAGCACCACAGCAAGCATTATTCTTCTAGATACAACAGATCTCTTGGCATCTCTTAAAACATAGTAAATGCAGCCAAGTTGGAGGGAAACTGAGTATTAGACAAGCCTGTTGTTTATCAGGTACCGGCCCTCTTACACAACCTACCCGCTCATTTTAGTTTAAAGATTTAATTATCAAATTTTGCCAGCACATACATACTCCTTCCCAGGAGTAGGAAAAAAGGAGCCAGAGCAGGTCCAAGAAAGGAAGATGCAAGCACTAATATAGCACTCTCCCAGCACAAATCAGGGCTGAAACCCTATGCTTTTATATAAATTAAAGAGCCCTGAATGGAGTTGAGTTGACCGAGGTCTTGATGTAGATACATATGGTCTTCCCTCACCTTGTCACTGTACCTACAGTCTTAACCCATGGACTGGCAAGGTAAAAATGCTGCTTCTCGCTCACCTTCGGGAGGTTGGGTTTGGCTTTGAAGTTCTTATTTCGCCTGGGGAGATAATAAATGGTTCAGGTTAATCCATGCATGCAATTGCAGAATGGAGGAGTTTATAGAACAAGCCCGTCCCAATCCCCTTCAGCAGCTGCCTCCTATAACCTGCACTGAAATTGGGGCTGCTTCTGCACGCTGCAAAACAGTTTTACAAATCTAGTGGCAGAGGTTTGAGAGGAAGGTATTCAATTAAAGGGAATTGTTACAGTGGAAATGATGGGGATGCCAGTAATTTGGGTAGAGTGAGGGAGCGGCGTCGCGACACAACTGACCACCCTCCAGCTTTCTCATACCCTATGTTAACTCCATCCACCCCGGCGATGTTCTCTCAACCTTCTGATGAGGCTGCAGTGTGAATCATCGACATCATTTTCCCACCTAATATGTAATGGAAACTTTGATATCACGCTAAAAAATGTGACTACATTACATCGCTGTCATATCTTGAGACTGGTTTGACCGGCAGACTTGTTCCTTCTCTCTCTTCCCCGCGTCTGTCATTACAAATAAATCAGACGCATAAAACATACTGGGGTCACTTTGACCCAACTATGAAATGTCTCCAAGTCTACTTGAAACCCTGATTATTTTTTATTCTGGCTATTTATATTCCTCTAACTACCCATACTGCTCATTATGCTCCAGGAATAAAGCCAAAATGCCTTCTTTGTACACTGACATGAGGATGCCGTGGGCCCTCTCCAGGAGCTTGCTGTTGGTCGTGTTGACGAATATCCCGTCTTTGTCTAGGAAGGTGCCAGGGCTGGTGAGCCTGCTGTGCCGCATCCCCATCCGGCCATTCCAGCCAACTGCGTAGGCATCGCTGCAACACCAAACACCCCACAGTGTTAGGAAAATATAAAAAAAAACTGGTTCTGTGACAAAATAAAAAATAAGATCATAAAATAATCCATTGGTAGAAAGTGAGAGTTGCCAATTTATTCTTTTCACTGTTCGTTCACTCCCGTGGGATGAGTTCATGACACCAGACACCACACAAAGCGACTGGCTAATTTAGCACCTTTCAAAAATCAAATACTCATAAAAGGATCAAACTGTCAGCAGGAGAATAACAGCTCCCCGTTCTCCGAGTTGGAAGGCTTGGGTCTGCAGATGCCCCAGTGGTCCAAAGGATATGAGACTATAACATCTGCTGTCAGCCTTGCCACCATTAATAGTCACAACTTCAGATGATGTTGGTGCTGACTCTGTCTTCTCTAATTCATGCAATCATTTCATTAGGAAAAGAAAAAGCAGGTATCATTTGCAATAAATGAATTATTTGCCACATACAAAGGATGCCAGCCCAGCTGGACTGATGGGTCAGCCCAGAATCACTCACTGGTACCCAATCACAAATCACTCGCCCAATTTAGTCCTCTGTGCTGCGGAGCAGAGACGTTTTGGTCACCAGAAGCGCTCTCCTGGCTGCAGAAGGACTGAAGGGAAGGGCGAGAGGAATCAAAATCCTCTCTTGGAGGAAGGGAAACAGGTACTCGACAAAACTTCACATGAGGGCAAATATTTCCCAGAGTTGAGGAGCCTTCCTATGGTATCTGGGGTTACGCAAAGCCCCTCCTGGGCTGCACTCAACTGCAATACTTTTGGTTTGGATGTGGGGCTTTGGTGGTTTGTTTGGATTTTTTTAATTTTAAATTATCTATCCGCCTTGCAGAAACCATCCTATGAAATAAAGCTGATCTAAGGAAGGATGTGGGGTCTGCAAGCCCTCCTGAGCTATCTCAGCCAAGAGGAAAAGGAATAGGGGGAGACTCAATGTAGCACCAGTCTTATGGTCACGAGGATGCCGAAGGACACGGTGGTTTAAGTGGCACCTCCAGCACCGGTCACTTCTGAGGTCTAGCAACAAAGCAGCCCTTTGCCTTAAAGTCTTGATTTGAAGGAAGGGCAAATACCAAGTGTCACATGGAAATTAAAAAATAAAGCATGTAAAGTTGTTCATTCAGCCAGCTCAAAGCCTTGGAGCCAGAGCCTTGGAGCAACGTGACGCTGGAGTGCAAGTCTCCTTGCTGCCTCGCCGCAGCGCTTTTCAAATTCCTTCCTAGCCCCATTAAATCAGCATTTTGACATGTACCACTATTAAAAGAAAGGATGAATCACAACAAAGTAAACCTCTGCCCGAGCGCTCCAGGACCTGCTTTTTTTAAGCAGCCCATTCCATTCAAGGAAGGCCAGCGAGAAGCTTTAATATCCAGGTGATCTCTCCAGTCCATCTTCTTTCTCTTTACAGCTAAGGTCCCGTCCATCAAAAACCTCCTATTTGCAGGAGGGAAAAAAAAAAATCACTGGTTGATGGGTACCATTAAACCTCAATGGCCACTTTCGGGATCTACAACCCATCATTAATCCTGGCTGACCTCAATGCACTCTCAGGCTTGAGATTAGCTGTGGATATATGGACTCTGAACAGGACTGAAAACCCTAGAAATTCCCATGTGGTTTAAAAAAAAAAAAAGGAAAGAAAAAAAAAGAGATAAAACAACAGCTCTGTTTATTATGGACACTTTAGGATGGATACATGCATACGGCAAGCAACACATCTGTATTGTACTTGGGAGGTCAGTCATCTCACCAAGCCCTACCAAGGGTTTCAAGACAGACTGATCAACACCTGCTTTCCTGCACGCTGCTTAGACAATGCTGCACATAAAACAGTTTCATCAATGAACATAAACCAGCAGGAAAACAGACAGCCTGAGCACTTTTTGTTAGCGATGACATGGCTTTCATTACTCGACGGCCGGTGAAGGCACTTCCAAGGCACGCCAGCTTCCCAAGGCTCTGCTGAAGCCTGGTTTCCCCCCCCAGCATGTGCAAACCACCCATCCGCTTTCTTCTGAGATCAGAGGAGAGTGCTTGGCTCGCTAAACCCTCCTCAATGACTTCCTGTGTGATGTCATGCCTCAGATTTGCTTTTAGAAGTAAGCCCCGGGCTATCCTGTGGGTTGGATGTACAACGCAGACTTATCAGCGACTGCATGATCATGAGATGGCTTTGAAAGCAAATTCCTGTTTAATTTAGCTCCGTAAATCACTTGCCGGACTATCTGCTGGAAAGCTGTTAAAGTAAATCTCTCTTCTAGACATGTTACCTTCACGCCTCTGTTTACCCCTTCTTGCTCCACCAGCGCAATTTAACTGAAATACCAGCATTTATGAAGTGTGATATTACTTTTCAGGTCAAAATTACCATAATGAAAGGTATCAAAATCACCTGCGTACTCCAAAAGCACAGGATAGATTTCAGAGATCTTATGAGAGACCTAGTTTGTGCTTTCAGAAGGAAGAGGCACAGATGACATTTGGGGACCCATCACTGATGATGCCCAAGAGAAGCAAAGATAATGGACTGGGCTGCTGAGGCACCACACCAGGAGTAACACAGGAGTTAGGGCAACTTCAAAAGTACATTTTCTGGAAATATATCAGTAAAGGGAATAAACTGTCTGTCCTGACCCTGTTGTTAGGATGCAACTGCTGAGGATGATGGAAGGAAGACCCAGTAGTTGCTGCCCTTGATCCCATCTGTTTAAGGCAACTTGTCTGCTATGTTGGCTTGCGTTAAGCCAAATAAATAGAGTTGACCACAGCCCGAACTCCACAGTAAACAAATACATCCCCCTCCTTGCCTGGGACAGAAGGAGCTTCCCTGCCTTTACAACAGCCCCTTGCTGAGATAATTGAGATGGTTTGGGCTATGAAAATGCCAGCAGCCCAAGCTGCCGCACCGACGTGCCTCCAAAGCTGGAGCTGTATGGTCAAGAAGTGCCCCATCCCACTTCACAGCTGTTCTTCACACATCAGATTTGAAGGCTTGCTAGAGAAACTGCAGAACTACTCTTATCTACACATGAAGATCTCCACAGGGAAAAAGTTTCATGTTACATCACATTTAGGGAAACCTGCACAACCAGAGATGCTAGAAACAGTGAACGTCACCTCTGGAGACACCAACCTTCTCTGCCTAATGTTACCATGTACCTATTATCATCGTAAGCCAATAGATTACAGCCGTAGCAACATAAGGAGAAAGAAAAGGAGGGGTGGGAAAGACTGATGTGAGGAAAACCAGGGTTGCATCACCTTCTCATGATAGGGTGAGATTGCTGGCACAAGCTGGATTTCTCCCCAAACTCGAGAAGTGGCACAAATTTATGAATTCAATCAAAAAATTATATGGAAATCACATCCTCTCTGACCACTGAAAATAAGCCAACTTGTAATGATATAAGACTCTCAAAGGGAAGAAATCCAGGGCAAGAGGGATATTCTCGTCTTGATTGCACTCAGAGGGCACGTGGTAAACAAAGCCAGACAATAAAAGCCACTTTTGTTCCCCTAGGAAAAAAAAAAAGAAACAATGTGTGTCTAATTTCTGTCTTGGACATTTGGCATTTAAGCCAGGAAAAAATGAGGTTTAATAATATATTTGGAGGCCATTTTATTTTCTGTGGAAGGGAAGCCCACTGAGATGCAAGGACCATCACAGCAGATTTGATGGACACGTTTCAGACAGACTCCTCTCGCCCTGTTTTAGACTTCTTGTGAAACTCAGCAGCCATGAAGTTATACCTGGACATCTGCAGCTCCGAGCAATCATTTTAGGAGCTGAGGGTGCTCTGATCATATCTTTCCCAGCACACACACATCTGCTCAGAGGGAAGTAGAAAGGCACTGCACCCCTTTAGAGGTGTCATTTGGATAATCAGGTGTCTGCAGAGGGATCACACAAGAGCAGCTGGAGAAAAGGAGGAGGATCAGCGCCCAGATTTCCCTTTAAAATTAAGACATTTTGTTTCACAAGCAACTTAATTCTGAAATGGATTTGGAAAACCTTTTGCAGAAGAGGCATAGATCTGCACCTCAAAGGGTAGACCCGACTCTCAAACAAAAAGGTCTCATTAAGTAGTTGCTTGAATGGCCAGAGCCTTCAAGGAAGGATTAAAAAAAAAAAACTGTAGATAAAAACTATAAAAATTGAACCTTTTTGAAGTTAACATGCTTCTTTCCCTCAAAAGCAAGCAAACATTTGACAAGGTACCTTCTCAAGTCCCATAACTTCCCAGGTCCTTCACACTCAGCAGTGCCTAGAGTCACCATCACACGGCTTGTGTGCAGTTCTGCACCCAAACACATCATTGGGTTTTTCACTCCAGAAAAATCCTCACTAAATTTTTATTTCCTTGATATTAGCACGTTTGTTAATTTTTTTTTTGCAAGCTTCTTACCACCTGGTACACCACACCACCTACAATTGCTGCCTTTTGAGGGAGGAAAGTTGCTTTCCCTGCCTGCCGTTAAGTCAGGTAAAGATATTTAGATATGATCACATAGCAGAGAAAGAACAAAGAGAAAACAAAATTAATACGCAAGCTGGGAGAAACATTAATACAGTCATTTATAACAACAGCGAGTGCTCTCCCATCCCAGATTTCCTTGCCCTGCCAACGTAAAAACAAGAGACTTACCGCTGGGTCCTCTCGTTGATGGTATTGACTCCCTGAAGATCTGAGAGTGGAGTCCGCGGGCTCTTCCGAGTAATACCTAGAGCAGCACATGAAAAAAAGACGTTTCTGCCTGGCTCTGCACCAGAAGGCAATTAGCACAGCCATAGCTTAGCATTGACTACAGCGAGGAGGAGCATGGACGTGTCATGGCACATACTGCACATACATGGGTGCCAAGGATGCCGACATACCAATCGTCTACGAAGTTCTACCTCTCTGCCGCAGAGTCATCACCCTTATGATTAATGCTGTTTGCTCAAGCCTACTAATTCCCCTCCCACACATGCACATTGTGATAGGGACACGTTGTCCCCGCTAGTAAATAAATGGTGTAAAGGAGGAAGTTGCTGTGACAGGGGGGGACCAGCCACCCGTGTCCAAAATATTACTAAGCTCTGGGACAACCCAGTTGCTTGCATGGGCAAAACACCTGGACATAAGTAGGGTGCTTGGAAAAATGGTCATTTATTCCTTGCACACTTCTTCCCTTCCTACAGATATATGGACAGGGACATGCATAGCAAGTAGTATGTACTGCATGAGGAGGCTTTATTGCCTTTTGAACCTTTATTGCCTGTTGAACGTGTATCCTTTGATAGGGGTAGTTTTAGAGTAATTTCTATGTAATAAATAGCCAATAAAGTTATCATGCGTGGTTACAGAAGCAGACATTTCAACCTGTTATCTTCCCCAAAGTGGAAATGTTTTGTAACCAAGCATTTAGGAAGACAGAAGACAATTTTTGTAGACAACAAAACACTTTTCAAGTCAGTAAACTGCAGATACTTAAAGAGCTGATAAGCTCGAATTTGACAGGAAAACAGCCAAGCAATTTTTTAACTGTCTTGAAATTGCTGCAGTGAGACAGGAAACACTGCAGCGCTCACCTGAACATGGGAAAAATATGTATTCCTTTACCCTGAGATTTCTGCAGTGGAAAAAACATTGCAAAAAACCTTGCTCTAAAAAGAAAGAAGTCTAAACTATAGTTTATAACAGAATAGAAAGAAGCAATATAGCATATCCCCTACTCCCCACATTTATCATTTTCCTATTTAATAATAGCCCAGATGCTGAGCTAAAAGGTGCCCTAAGGATCTTTTTATTCTGAAAATGAACGCAAAGCAAAAACACAGAGATCTAAGCCCGTCCTGCTGATCCTCAGAGCCTGAAATGTCTAAGGAGAAGGTGAATTCCTACCAAACCCCAACAGGCGACATCCCTTTAACGGGACATCCACTGTCCTCTTTTACCTGTTAAGATATTATAACAGCTTTCTTGAAGCCTGAACATTGGGCAGAAGCCTGAAAAGGCTGATGGTCCACTTGGTTAAGTTATTGTATCTAAAAGTGTCCAAATATCCTAGAAAATAGCAACCTGAGCAAAAGAAAATTCAGGAATGTGTTGCCACAGGTCATCTTTGATCCTGCCTGTGCTCCAAGGCAGGATCCAATCACTCCTGCTGAGAAGGTTTTGCAAACTCCAACTCCGGAGATTTTTGGAAAGCAAGCCAGATAATCTATTCCAGCGCCTGCTATGCCTGCAGTTCAAAACTCTCTTTCTAATCCCCCTTTTTGCCATTTAAGCCATTTTTTGTTACATTTCTTGTTCTAGGAGCGCTCTTTTACCTCTTTCAAGACTGGCATTTCTGTGCCAAAAGTTGCTTGTTTAGAGCACAGAAACCCAATTGTAAAGAAGGGAAAAAAGAATAATCTTCTTAAAATACTGTGTTCGTGTTTTTTGTAGCTAGTTTTACACTAAGAAAGTACTTAACATCTAGCTGCATCCATTTTTTATATAGTATATATGCCTGAATACTTGCCCATTAAGGCACAGAAGGCTTCTCTAACCTAAAGTATTTGATGAAAAATGGCCTTTCAGTGGTATTTCTAAGATTTTTTTTTTTTAAGTCCATGCCCTTCTTTTTAGAGCAAACTCTGTCCTCCTGCACTTCTCGGGAAAAGAGAAAACTCTGCACCTCCTTGCATTGCTCGGGAAAAGGGAATTTCTATTTCAGGCTTCCAGATAATAGCTGCATTAAAACCACATTGTAATTCTGCCAGCTTAGCACCTTAAGTGACTTTTTGATTAATAAAAGTTCTGGTGCACAAGCTGGGTTAAAGATTGCTTTAGATATACAAAAGCAAAAAAAAAAAAAAGGACTTTTCTACATTGTGCCATGACTTGGCCCTTGAAAGAAATACATACATGCCAAAGCCAAATAAAAGTTATATTGACGTAGCCCCTTTTCTGGGAAATAGAGGGGTTTTTTTTTCAGTAACGAAAAGCAAAAAGGTTTTAGATTTAACCTGATGAGTCACACATGGCTTTGAAAATTCTGTATAGGGAATACAGGTTATTAAATTGTATATATTAATACACTGCATGCAAGAAACCATGGTATGAGTGGAAACCACTCATTGCCTTCACCCAGGTCACATGCGGGGTGATCTGTTTTATATTTCAGGAAGAAAATTATTCTGATTTTTCAAGTATATTCCCTTTTCTTCAGCAGTAGTGTTTTAGAAAGACGGACTGATTTGCCTAACGGGTCTTTGCCCTCATGGAGAAGAGCTTTGGATAATCCCAGTCACAAATGTCAACCAGCACAGCTCTGCTCTTGAACCCTAGAGGTCTAAACCCACTGCCTTGCTCTGGTGGAAGACCACAAATTAACTGATAGACTCAAAGACACCAGCAAAGCAGCTGAGATGGGAACGGAAGGGCAACCAGTTGGCTACATAAGCTGAATACCAAGTGACCTACAGGGAATCTGAATATATTCATCAAATCAATTAGTTTTCTCTCTTTGTGCATAGCTAGAACTAATGGGCACAATTCAAGACAAGGAGATGACCTATTTGGTCCCTTCTCTCAAGGCTGACACAGATGTAACCTCATCTGACTTCTGGGAAAAGCCAAGTCCCCAGGGCCAACCTCAGCCCAAGCATCCTCGCCTGCGGGGCCCACAAGCCCACTAAATTCAGGACCCCAAAATTATCCAGGCTCCAAGCCCGGTTTGTCCTGCCACAGAACTGAAGCCTGGGGATGCAGTTTGCCAGAGCACACCCCACGGGAAAAGCCGAGTGATTTCTGAATGCAGAACATGAATTACTCGTTTGTCAGGTTGGATGCTCTCGGCCAATTCACAAACTACAGCGGCGTTACTCTTGCATCCATCTGCTGGTTTTACCCTATGCAAGACCGAACCATGTGGACAAGTCTACGCTAAGTGAGGTTTCAACATGTTGAGCTCAACACTGAGTTCAACTTCACTGCGTCACGTTAAATTAAAGCTCTGTTTCTAAGTGTCTCTTGAGTTGCATGAATTTCCCTCTTCACACCTAAGCAACAGCAAATGAAACCCCCCCCCCAACTTCCCATGTTGCTGAGTTAACTTACAAATTTAAAAATGTAACTAATTAATTAATTGCAATTAAAATTACTCTACTGATAATCACCTTCCTTTTCAACAGTGTCTTAGTAGTACCACTAAGGTCACTTAGTACAGTGCCACTTAAGAAAATCTGTTGCTGTGTTTGTCTTACTGCTTTCTATTTCCTTGTAGCAATGTTGGGAACTTGTAGGAAAAAAACAATGTACTCAAAATAAAAAATTAAAGCCTAAATTAAGAATTAAAACACCTCTGCTCTCCCAATGCTACATGTTCCAAGAAGCGTGGAAATCTGATATGAGGTTTCTCGCAGGAAAAGCACATTTGTGAAGACTTAACATGCAGCTACTGTACTTACCGTACTCGGCTCTGCAGAAAAAGCCTGAATGGTTTGCATTTACGCCCAAGTTGCATGATATTTAAGTTAGCAACTCAGGCTGAGGATTTGCCTTTGAAGACTGCATACAGCAGTGCTCTATTTCTGTGGGCTTTAATGTGCAATGTGAAGGAAGAGAATAATGGCAGAAAAATGATATATTTAAAGATACAAGAACCAAATATTTTTTTTTATATATATATATATATAATATAGTAGCACAGGCAGAAGTGTCCATGTTGTCATGCAGGATGAGTTTATTATGTGACAGAGGAGTGAGGAGGAAGAAATGGAGACCAAGTGCATCTTTACCCAACTCATTCTGTAAAATAACATTGCCAAATACTTCAGTTTTAAGTACAACCCCTCGGAGACAATATTTTCACCAGCTAAAGTTATTTTTAAAGTCCAATGAAATCTAAATAAAGTCAAATTCCAGCTGTATCAGCCACGTGCCTTATATCAGGTCCTACTGGACCTACGGTGCTTTGAACTTGTTATCATACATGTGATAACAACAGTAAAACACACGAAAAATACCCCTAGCATCAGCATCCCGACTTAGCCCCAGCGAGTAAACGGGGAAACCGCCAACAAAATGATGCCATATCTCAAGAGGCATGGGTTTGCATTTAATTTTACTCTTCAAACTCTGCCTACTAATTTCCCCAGATAGGCTCAAAATTGCTCTAAGGCAGCAGTTCGATCCTGGAAGGCTCCTCGGGCAGTTTTTTTACCCTTTCTAGGCTGAATGCACCTGGTTTCCATTTCTTGGTGTGTGAGTGTCATATGAGAGGGAAGGGCAGGTTGGTGGAGCCTTACTGTACTTCTCCTCCTTGCATCTCTGCAGGATCTCTAAGCTCCTCTGATGGACTGGGTGATGGAGAAAGCTAAAACTATCCACACTTTTCAAAACCGCACATGGCACTGCATCATCATGCCCTTGGGAAGCAAAATAAAAACAACAAAACAAATGGAGAGAAGAGAAAGATTATATAAGCAGAAATCAGGAGAGCGTAAAGAACAAGCCCGAAGGACGCGAGAGCTTGAGGGTCGCGCATTTTTTGCGCTCAACACAATTTAACCTCGGTTTCCTCCTGACACGGCACTGTGGCACAGGAGTGATGGGCTGGACTGTGTCCCAACCCCACGTATAATCCTTATTAGCTGGAGCATAATCACTTTATAAACACTCTGAGATTATTGGGGCAAAAAACAGATGATTGGATAAATCTTTACTTTTATTAACTGCTCTTTAAAATCCTTTCTGTGCCTCTGCCAGGCGTTATCTGCAAATTCCCTGCGCAGATGCTCCCAGACATGGCCACCTCGAATTCTCATCTTGCATCCCAGTGCCACGCTTTGCCCAGATATTGGCAATTAAAAGGAAAGCCAGAAATTCTTTGTATTAAACAAAGGTTCTGTTTTCCTCAAGGGCAGAGGACACAGAGTCTGGAGTTAGGTAGGATGGGTTTGAGGTCAAAAATTGGAAGAAACCATCCCAAGAGGAGTTCTGATGGCCCAGCTCCGACCACAGGGTGGCAGAGGGGTTACACAGGTGACACTGTGCCAACAGCACCTCCCCATCATCCTTTACTGGCCAAGTCAAGGGATACGTCATGCTCCCATTGAGGCACGATGAGGTCACCGAGGAGTTACCTTGTGTCAGCAGGTACAGAAGCATTTCATACCAACGCATTAAATCATCAGCAAGGACCGATCAGAACTTTCCAGAGGAACACTGTCAAGGGGTGTCTTCCTCGCATTAACACCACTTCATGCGGCTCAGTGAGACCTCAAAGACCAATTTTTTGGTTGCTATCACCTTTATTCGGCAAATACAGTTGTTGGGGTTTTATTCCTTTGTGGGGGGGGTTGTTTTTTTGGTGCCCAGCTTCAGGAATAAATGTGCAGAAGTCAATGGGATTGTTTCTGAGAAGGTGTTACCCTGCAGGCCAGCCAAGGAGCAGCCCTTGCTGGCTAAATGGAAATGCAGAGCCCATGGAGGGACAGCACAGCCCCAGGACCACGAACGCTTCATCAGAGCTCATGTCCAGCAAAACCAAGATGAGAAAGCTGGGATTCTCCACAGCCTGGTTTATATGAATAGCACCAGCTCTCCATCAAGTTTTCGCTAAGAAAGAATTAGAATTTCTTGATGATATAGCAAAAAAATGTCAACAAGCCAAAATTCTTTCCTAAAAAGCTTGATAATGTTCCTTTAATCAAAGTTCATTAACAAATCTAGTTCAAACGTGTAGTTCTTTTGGACTACCTCAGTCCTCCCTGATAAACTCAATTATAATAATAATAAAAAAGCAAGTTATTGAAAAATACCCTTCCGCTAATTGCATCTTGCCAGGTCCCAGCGTGTTTCACCCGAGGAGGGTTGGAAGCACCATAAGAGGTATCTCTCGGGCAAGAAAGAAAGGTACCCTCCAAAATTCACTGTGACACCACTTTGCTACTCTTCACCTCCAGGTTAACGAGGACAATCAGGCAGTCACTAAAAGCTGTGCTACAAGGATATTAGGAGCACAAAAAAAAGGAGAGTCCCTAAAGCCAGCAGGAAAAAATGCTGATTATCTTTACAGAAGCATCTATAGCATTGGTTGGCACTGCGGGCACAGAGAAGATAACCAAAAGGATGATGGAAAAAGAAAGCAGATCAGATTTTTGCAGAGCTGCTTAAATGTAAGCTGGAGATTTTTCATTAAAATCCCTGTTTTTCATTAAAATCCCCTTTGGGCATTGCAAGCGAGATTCGGACAGGCCTTCAGACAGGTAAAAGCAAAGGAGATTCATTCAGGGTTAAGACAAAAGAGTGCAAAGAGCCATAAATAAATGAAAGCATGCTTCATATATTTCACCTACGCATTATTTACACCCGCCTTACGGATGGTAGCAGCAGCAGGCGGGACCTCAGAAACCAAGAACAAGGCAGCACGCCTTTTAAAAAATTATATACAAATATTAAGCATGCACACTTAGAGGGACGTGTGTGAAATTATTCTCAGCTAATCTACCATAATTTTATCGAAAGCTCCATATCTGTGGGCAGCAAGGCATTCAGATCAGGCTAAATAGAGCCAGCAAGTTTTGGTAAAAAACCAAAATAAACCTAAAATATATGCTGTCTTTGGTTGCCTGCTTTTACTTATCGAGGTGGGGTAATTTTACTGATTCTTTAAGAACTGACAAATGCCTTCTGTAATAGATGCAAAGCATCAGTTTGGGACTTTCCTGCATTATTTCGGGGAGCAGGAAGGATCACCAGCATCCAGTAGCGGACACGCTGTGCAACACCAGCCCGCCCCACCTTCCAGACACCGGCCAAGCCTTCTGCTCAGGTCTACCTCTCCTACAGCAATCTGCTTTGTGGTGCTTTGGCAAGATGGATGGGATTTTGGAGAAGGGCACCTGAACGGGAGGTGAGCACGAGGTCTCACCAGCAAAAGCATGATGAAAAGGTCAGGTTGGACAGGGCTCTGAGCAATCTGATCTACTTGAAGGTGTCCCAGGAAGGGTGGACTAGATGACTTTTAAAGGTCCCTTCCAACTCAAACTATTCTATGATTCTATGCAAACACTGCTATGGATTTCAACTTGCTAAGTGCTACCACTACCCGGGCAGAAGTCATGCCAGGAGACGATGGGTACCTCTCCAAAGAGTTCAGAGGCAGCTGAACAAGAGTGGTCGCAGCTCCGCCATCGCTTGTAGGGCAAGTTTGTCCAACAAGTAAGGTGTACCTCAATATGGGAATTAGATTTAGGTAATCTCCTCCCACTAGTTCTGCCTATGTCATGGTGACTTTCTCATGACTTTTTCCCAATTTAGGCTGAAGATGCACATAGAAATTCAGGGTGTGACTTACCTGAGGATTGTTGGGAAGTTTAAGATAAACCTTATCCAGCTTTTTAAGGGGTTTGGGGTTTTTTTTCCTCTTTCTTTTTGACTAAAAACCCAAAGGTTACAAAGCACAAAGCTATTTGAAAGCAGGCCAAAGGACACCAAATATATAAAACAGCAGCAACGTGTGCCAGAAAAGGTTTAGAAACTCAGCCATTACTGTGTTAGTTTTGGTATGGAAAGAGAAGGCAGTGCAAGAGGTGAGTCTCCCAGAATTGTCTGAAAACCTCCTGGACTCTATTCTATACCTATATATTGATATCTATAGATATATATAGATATACGCAAGTTAATGCCACAAAGTCAAGACTGAAAAGCAGAAAGGTAGCTAGTGAGGAGAGGAGCACGGCAGGCATGACCGATTGCCAGAGACACAGAAAGCGAAGGAGGGCTTGAAATTAGCTCTTACTTCCCAAGACTGAATGCGTATTTTTTTATCTCCTTGACCAGCTCGCTTTAGTTCAGCCCAGGCTTTACGCAAGATAAAAAAGGCAAATATGCAAATAGGGATTCCCGAAGCCACTCTTCCGAGTGATGTTCCTCCCAATGCCATCTACCTCTCGGCGTTTCAAAACGCCACTGCCTGTAGATGCTGCCTTGATGTGCCAGATAGACCCAGGTTCACGAGAAACATCTTTTGTTCTCTTACGCTCCGAGTGGTTCGAGAGGAAAAGTGTCAAGAGCTGAAAGCTGATTTTTGCCTTCTGCTGTTCTTGGGATGTTATTATTTGCCCCAAACAAGAAAATTATTCTTTCTGCTTCTACTGCTTCCATATCTACACTCCTCGACCAAAGATCCCTGGCTCTCCTTGATGCACACCATGCTTAATTTTAACTCAGCTGACATTTTTCCTGCTGAGGCTCTAATTTCATCATGAGTTTCAAGCCCTCTTGTGCCCAGAAATTAATAGTAATAGCTTGTACCCGTCTTTGCAAAATTGCTTTATGCAGAGAAATGGTCGAAAAGCACAGCCAGGTATCGCGTGCCACAGCATGATGATGCACCATTACTTTCCTTTAATTTAATGCCCCCACATTCGGCATGAGGTGGTTCTGGATGACTGCGAAGCAATGAATTCTGCTAGACAAGAGACACGGTCTCTTGCAGCTTAAAGGGTGAACAGCTTGAAAAATTATAGAGGAGAATTATTTCCTTTTTTTTTCCTCAGATGTAACTAACAGTTCAAGAATTCCTAGCAAAAATAATTTGCCTTATTTGCTAAATAAATTTTATGTTTCTATTCAAATAATTCTGGATTCTCTACGCATGCATCCTACAAAAAGGAAAAGTTAAAGCACCAGTAAAGTGAAAATCTTTTCTTACGATGTGTTAAAATCCAAACGTACCTTTAAATGTAACTTGCATAGCGAAAATCTATACACTATTTTAATGAGTTTTTTTAAATAGATTAATAGCTCCTAATAAGTCAGGCTACTTAAAATACTGTAGTAATATAGTAGACCTATGTTTGCTGGTGAAAAACGGGCGCTAGGATTAGGAGATCAGCACACGTACCAGTTTTCTTCTCCACGTATCGTTTTCCAGCCTCCCTGAAAGCAACCATCGCCCGGAAAAAGGCCCGCAGGACTGCCCAGCGGAACACGGCCACTGGGTCGATCCCGATCATCCCGCAGATAAAAGCATTTTTGCTGCTTCTTAGGAGAGCTACAATGTCCGGGCGCATATGATCTGTGTTTTTCTCACGGAAATCCTAGGGAATGAGAAAAAGGAGGGGGAGAAAAGAGGAAAATAAACAATATCTACAAGATACATCAGGTAAGACCTGCTGCACAATTATTGAATCCTGTTTCTATCTTTTTTTTCTGCCCCCGTATTAGATGCCTCTTTATGTCCAGAAAATAAATGTTTTATCCCAAAGTCCTGTTCTCTGAAGCATCTTGAAGCTGATGCTGAAGTGTGTCACGTGCATTTATTGCATCAGAAACACAATTACAGATTTGCAGTTGTAAATCCTGAGTCGTAAATCATCCAGGCTCACCTGCCCACCAGAACTGTTTCTGTTAATAATTGGCATGAATATAAACAGGGTCAAGTTTGAAATCATTTGTGTGGGATTTTAAGAAGTACCTGCAGCAGTGAGATGTTAAGACCTATGCTCCTGTAACCTCTATTTAAAAATGGCTAATGATGCAAAAAACATTGGGTTTTCTAAACAAACCAAGCCCAGAAAAGCTACCAAATACCCAATTTCAAGCCATCGCTTGGGACATATCATTAATCTCAGTGCATGTCCCTAAATTCTTCCCCTAAACGCCAACACGCAGCGTTTGCAAGGTGCAGGAGAGCAGGAAGACACCATCCCCACCACCTTCTCATTTCAGCCAAGCTTTTCACCAAACACTTCTCTCTCGACCCTCGCGTCTCTTCTCTAGCCAAGTCCTCTCCAAAACATCTCCGCGGAGCCTTTGGGTCTCTCCTTCCCCATCACAGCTCAGTGCTTTAAATGAAAACAACTGCCGGGGAACAGCTGGGTGACAGACCTTCACTCCATACTTCACTTTGCCCGCATAGTGTTTGATGATGAAAGCCGGCTCCATGACCGCTGGAAATTCTATGTAGGAGTTCCCTTCATGTTGACGCTTAAACTTGTCCAACAGCGTCTGGTTTGTGGCTTGAGGAAAACTGAGTGGAAAGAATTAAAAATAAGAATGCCGTAAACCCAACGAAAAAGCTTTTACACTTTGTCCTTGACCACCAATGGGAAAACAGAGAAATTCTGAGCTTCCACTTCTGTGCCTGCAGATACTAAGCAAGCATTATTTTGTATGCTGTCGTGTGGTTATATACGAGCACAAAGTATATCTGTTGCCTGAAGAACTCTTAACTGATTTAGTGATGGTCTGAAATCAGTTATAAAAGCACAAACAGGTGTATTTTTATTGTGGTATACTGCATTGTATGCATATTGCATGGAAATTTTTCAGAGTAGCTGCCTTTATCTGAAACCCCAAGTTTCTGACAGCTTAGACTGCTGCTGTATCTATGGGGTATTCACACATTTAGGAAATATTGAGCTGCTTTGCCTACAAATCTCACTTCACATTCAGGAGTTACTTGACTGACGCTGGCATAGGAAAGAGGAAGATAAAGGACTTGAGCAGCTTGGTAAGAGCAAGCCAATCCTCCATCCTCAAACTTCATGTAAATCTGCAACTTGGCGGTATATTTCCCAGCTTTACCTAATTTAAGCTGGTTTAGCCTAGTGTGATATCAGTGGGACAGCATTACCACTGCCATGTGTCTGGTCAATGAGACAAGAAACACAGGAGAAACCTGCAAGCAAATGGTGGGAGGAGAGCTCGTGCCCTGGACCAGAGCACGCAGATCCAAGGCGACACCAGAAGATCCACCTGGCCTTTCCCTGACCTTCCTAGGGAGAAAACTGGCACGTGCATCTGACGGGAGGTGCCTTATGCTTAGAACTTTCCACCCAAAGGCAAACCCAGAAGCCACAAGCTCATCCAATAACTTCTACCGAGACAAGTGGGATGGACATAAATAACCAAGGGTGCCAACTGCAGCCACTCATGAAGCCCTGCAGCCCCTACATACAACTGCCCTCAGTTCACTCTGGCTTAATTTTTAAAAGTAAATTGATAAATCCACCTTATATCTCAACCTCAGCATCCACACAATCTGCTTTAACTCATGCACTTGGATTCTCCCTTCACTCAGCTCAGCGTCACGCATCTTCACATCGTTACACCACAAGAAACAGGGAGAGAAATGAGGAGACAAGACGAGGAAACCTTTGCCCTTCCCTTTAATGGAAGAAATTCTTGAAACAGAATTTTAATTATTATTTGTTAAGGCATTTTGCTCAGCTTGCTGATTCTCCACTGTTTGCATTACCACCTTGGAAACAAAACTGGAGACAGAAGATAAATCAGCCCAATGAGCTATTAGCATTTTTCTGGGAAGAATCACAAGAGGAAAGACTTAAGGATAAATGCTTTCTAAGTGAAAAAAACAAATATCATTAGCAAAACCAACAGTTTCCTACTCACTTGCTTTCCTCATCCAGCAGATGGAGCAGGCCTGTCGGCTTCTTACTGATCAGGTTGATGCAGCTGGAGTTGTCTATGTAGTCGATGTTGTGCCAGCTAATTCCTTCTGCTCTATATTCCTCCTAAAAAGACCCCACAGATATTATAACGATGTTGGGTGCAAGCAGAAAAAGAAAGGTGAAATTCAAAGGTTTTTGGGGAAACTGATGCACCATTTACCCAAGTGAACACCTCTTCTGCTAATACGCCACCGATATTTGTCTTGATGTGAAAGAAAATGATTAAAGAACCACTCGAACAATCTCAACCACAGGGAATCGCATGATACTTTACCATTTCAGGCACCCCAAGTTTTTGCTCAGACACAGGTTAGCTATATGGCAGACCATGCCTACCAAAGACGCACAGCGTGCTACGCATCTTTGCTTCTCTCTTTCCTTTGCCTGGCTTGCTGTTAAAGCATTATACAATGTATTTGCATCAACTAATATTTAGTATTTAGTTGCTAGAAGAAAATGGTGATACAACATATTCATTTAATTACAAAGAATAAGGAACAGAACTCCTTTTCCTGCTTCACTGGGCTCTACTCTTCTACCTCTCCCACTATTAACGGCTGGTGCTATAAGGGCTAACGAAGAGAACTCCAGCTAGCAGAAATCACTGCTACAAGACCAGCATAGTCACGACCCTTTACAGTAAAAGTGAGGATCTGTCCCCAAATTCACACTGGAGAAAAAAAGCGCTATTTATTTTCCACCAAAATAACCCCACCTCTTGCTCTTTTATAAAGGTTATCGCCTCCGAGACAGATTTTCAACTGGATTACTTCAAGAAGTCTTCTGTAGAAATTGGTTTAGGGTGTTTGGAATAAAGTTAAGCTGGTTTGTGCATAAAAACCATAATTTTTATCATATGCTTTTAAGACTTGTAACTCACTCTCGAAACAGCGATATTGGAAGTGCACCTTACTCCATGTGTTGGAAAAAGTCCTACCGATCCAAGTTGTGTTTTTACTTCTCTATTGTAAGACATTTTGATGGCATAATTGAAGAAAAAAAGGAAAAAAATCCTCAAAAATGTACTAACATGATGCACCTTTTTAACAATCCAATTCATTTTTATTGCTGCTTCTGCTTTTATTTTTAATATGAGCAAAAAACGTAAAAAAAGTACGTTCTTCCAACTCTCCAAACTATCCCCATCCAAAATTAACGTGAACACTACCTATATTATTTTTAGAATTAAAGAGCCTGGAGTGCTTTGAGACACCTCACAAGGAAATTTGTGCTAAAAAATTACGAGGTCCTGAATTTAGTATTTGGGACATCACGTACCTTTACACCAACCATACACACTATATCCATATGTGTGGATGCAGAGAAGGAGATTTTAATGGCTCTAAAGCCTTTCAGGTTCAAAACAGAACACATCCCATTGGTAGAAAAAAAATCCTGAAAATAAGGAACAACTCCGCACTATGAATTTTCTTTTTTTTTTTTTTTTTTTTTTCTTTTTCCTCAGGTTTCTATAGAAGACCCAGGACATAGCAGGCATGCAGAATAGCATTCACAGCTCCCTCCTAAACTATAGGCATTTAAAAATCATATATTTCACTATGATTTGTTGTATTTCTAGTGCAAGTCAGGAAAAAAAGCTTCTATACGGCAACCCAGCCAACTGTAGAAGATTGCATATTTCTTGAGCAAGCATAAGCTTCTCCTGAGTGATTTAGAACAGAGAGACGGCGATGCGTGCAGCAGTAATGGGAGTCAGCATCATTTATCAACCGCCTGCTTCTGACAGCCGCTTAATCGGACGCAAGGTCCATTAGTCCCAGCTTCGCCTGCTCAGGCCTGGTCCTGAGCACCCAGAGAGCAATAAACCTTGCCACGACACTAAAGGAAGAGCCTTATTTTAGTGGTGATGTGCGGCTGGTGCATGTTCCTTGGCTTACCTATTTATTCTCGTGGCCCTTTTTTGAACTATGGGGGCATTACACTTCCCCCCCCACACACAAAACCCCCCAGTTATCTAGAGCTTTACGTTTGCATACATCTACATTGGGCACACATCATCAACTCTGCTCTAGAAGCCCTCTAGACATCTATGTGTGAAACGCTTATGACCATACTAAAAATCTTCTACTACTCCAAAGGTCAGTGCAAAATAACTAATTAGCAGTGCCAGCTGGGTTTTTTTTTTTTCTTAATATATTCCAGTAAATGACCATAAAAGACCACTGAGTTCAAGGTCTCTACTTCTTTAGGCTCCCCTTCAGCTCTGCAACAGACTATGCACGACCTGAGGTCGGTCATCACGTACCTCCTGGCCTTGGTTACTTCAGCTGCAGGATTTTGGCTAATTTTCCCTCCTCTGCTCTTCTTTTTTCCTCTGGGCTGGGTCAGAAACACTCCCAGGCTGTGCAGTTGTTCCCCATATCTGTCCATCTGCTGCTCCCACCCTTCCATCCCCAATGCAACCTCGGGTTGCGTTGGCCAAAGACGAAGAGGGATTAAAGTCCTCAGCTAATAACCTTTTCCACAATAACTCAGATACACACTCTCATTTCATGGCGGGAGTGTATGTAGCAGAAGCTACGCCAGAGCAATTGCTCCAAAGCTGAAGTGGAAAAAAATGCCCTTTATTTCTTTTTTCCTAGCATTTCTCCAGTTATGGGTTTTGTTGTCTTCAGAAAGAATCACAGACCAGGAAAAATAACTATGGCTTTGTGATTGAGGGATGTAATTCCTTGGGTGTTTGCTGGTCTGCAGAACACCATGCAAATTATGCACAGAAAGCAGCAGATTTAGAGTACAATCATTGCTGTCCATATATATATGTTAAACTTATTCAATTAAATTTCAGTTATTAATCTTCTATATAATTTCTATATTCGTCTGTTAATGACCGTTTTTCTGCAGAATTCAGGACATATCCTGAAAAGCTACCTCCAAATATTTCTTTACTTCTAAGACAATAAAGTCCCTGCCACCCTTTGATGGATGCAGGGTCCTCGCAGAGCACTTGAGTATTAAGGAATTAGATCCAAACAACACGAGGTTTTCATTTAACAAACATACAATCAAGATGAAGACAATACAAAACACAGCCCATTCAAAAACCCCTCAAACTGGAGGTTAATTAAAAATCAGCTTAAATTTATACCTTGACTTAAAACTAAGTTATATTTAGAGGGAAATTCAAATGCCCTATTTCTAGAAGACCAACTTTACATCAAGAACCAAAACGCTGACATTATCACTATCTGCAAAAGTTTCTAGCATAGTAAAGTCCATGGAGTCCTATTTTTTGGCACCCTTACTCCCAACAAAAATGTACAGATTTACTCCTCCCATCCCTGCGTAGCTGAAACCTGGTCTGTTGGAAGGTAGAGCAATGCAAGTTCACTGGAGAGGAGAGCACTGAGCTCCCAAACTTGGCAAAAGGAATTGAGCAAAGAACCAAAAAAAAGACATTCAGGGTTTTTTTAGAGTCCAGCAGCTCCATATTTTCATTTAATTATTGGGTGAGATGCTACTTATTGCTCTCCAGGGGACCTGTAAAGCCACCACGAGTAGATTAATGCTTCCCAGTTGTGCATTTAGAAGCGATTCTGCTGCCCCAACCGCAATGACATTGGCAGGACGTCAACGTTGGCACCACACATCGCCGAAGGGACTCGTTCTGCCGGCGCAAGCCCAATCACTTCTCAAACGCCATCACCTGGATCAGAGCAGGGGTGTGCTGCCGTAGCTGCATCGGCACTTGCTGCAGCAGCCAGGGCAGCAAAATTGCATAATGTGGATTTGGCCTCTCTGACTCAGCTGAAGCTCAGGAGAGGAGGAGGTTAGTGACTTCACCTCGCATCTTTTTAGGGGAAAAAAGACTCCATATATATATATGTATTTCATTATTGTATTTGATATTTAGAAAGATGTGGCTAAGCAGGGAGGTGGCTCATAAGAAAAGGCAGCATTAGTTTGAGTTTTTCTTGTTTGCAAGGGATGGTTTTTTAGAGCTTAAAATGCTCAGATAGACCTGAATGCACAAACACAATTTGTGATGTTCAAACATATAAAAAAAAAGACCCTAAAGATGATAAAAAACAACCACAAAATGTGACTCCAGACTTTGAAATGCATATACTCAGAATACGGGTATAAATCTTTACTGAATATCACACAACATTACCTGAGACATATTAGCATGTAAGATTTGGGGTACCAAATAAACAAATTTCCAACATTTTTATATATGAAAATTAAAGGAAGTCTAGCAAAGAGATGGCTAAGCAGTATTAAAGAGAAACCCTGCCTACCTACAACCAACCCCCGAGTACAAACACTGCTTATGCCACGCATAATAATGAATTCAAGATTAAAATATGCGTGCTGAGCATCAGGAAAACCTTCCCAGCTGGGCTGCAAGGCTTGATGGAAACCCAACTGCTGGGCACAGAAAACATCTGTAATTTTAAAGTAGAGAAACAAGTCCCGTTATCTTTACAGGAGCGTTGGATCAGTTCTTTTATCGGGACTTTATTTCGATGCTAAGCCAAAGAGAAACATGCTCTAATGCACAGCAGAAATAAAGGCTTATATATCCTGAGTGGGAGAAAATACCCATGAGCCCAGCAGATTCTTGGAAGTGCTGGAATCCAACAGCTCTACCCATCCACACATGCTCCATTATGAATTACTCCACAGCCAGCCATGGTCAACAGTAAGTAACATCAAATGTTAAAAACCATAATTGGAGGAGAAAGCATTAAATATGATTTTTAAGCTCACACTTATCTAGACTATCATTCTCACCGGCGGGTATTGCTCCCCAAAATCACATGGTAAAATTAAGAGGTGGTTGGAGGGAGTGATCAGGAGCTTGAAAAACTTAGAGAAGCATAGAAACCCAGAGAAGAAATGAAGCAGGAGAGACGTGATAAAAATACAAAATAAAAAACATAATAAGTTTCCCATCTGTCTTAAAGCACAAAACCCAGGGATTATTAAAATTCAAATCAAAAGGCAGTGAAAAATCAGGCCTGAATACAAAGGCATGTGTTTTTCCATGATGTATGGCATTTTTTTGCCCTATCACAGGATATCAAAGGTCAAAAATGTGTCATGAGCTAAAGAGGTCCGGAGGGTGCTGGGCACCCATCCATACAAACTGCAAGCCAAGACCCATGAAAATATCCCAGTATTTCAGGGCCCAGGAGGCAGCCATCTTATACTGTAGGGATATTGCTATTAGTCACAGTGAAAATTGAGAAGCAGCCCCCAAAAAACTCTATTTAAAACCCGAAGACAGGGATGATACTCTCTCCTCTTTCCTGGGGATGGGGCAAGACTGAGGGCAAAAACAGGGGTAAAACATAGCATGCAGTGCTGTCTCAGCTTTTATCAAGTCCGACTAGGAAATTAAAGCGTATTAAGAAGGAAATGTAAACCAAAATGATTAATTATTTGCATAGAACTGCGTGCAAGGGAAATATGGGGTTTTGTGTTTCCCGGCAGCACGGCAATCCCTGCTTAAGAAATGCTCGAGTAAATCACAAGAGCAGAGGAAAACGCCATCAGCTCATTCACCTCCCAGATGGAGCTAGATAAGCCCTAGGAGTTTATCTGCCCAAGGTTTTCGTTACTGAGGCATAGGAAAACCTTGTTTACACAATAAAAATTCCCAAAATAAAAGAGGAAATAAACTAAAAAATCCCTTTTTCCAGTATAGCTCCATGTGGGAACACTTCCCGTTGTGTTCCCATCGTAAATACTCTCATAATCCAGAGCCGCACACTGTGATGTGACCGACAGGCAGATACTTCTGGATGTCTAAATGTACATATTTTGCCTAAAAATTCACGAGTAAACAGAAGGGTGTGAAATTCCTCTCTTCTTGGCTCTAACACCATCTGCTTCAGCTTCGGGCAGCGTTTGCAAAGTAAGAAACTAGGAATCAAACCCCCTTCCACACCTCTCTCTGTTCCCAGCGGACTTCCCCAGCTCAAAATAGTCTCAAAATATCCTTAAAAAAAATATTGCGAGTCAATTTGACACCCACAAAAATATAAACCTTTGCAAATCCAAACTTAGAGCCACTAAAGCCAAGCATACTAATTGTTTCTCTCTTGATTGCTTACCCAGTAACAAGGTACCATCAACCTTACAGATGCCGATGAACAAGAAGATATGAATAAAGTATCAAAAACCTCTGCTTAAATATTAGAAACGAAGCCGTATTCTGCAAACTATATTGAAAACCTTCCAGGAAAGAACATAATGTTTAATGTTTTAAAAATTACATTAAAATAGGTCATTGTTACATGATAAACTAAAGGAGCTAAACCTTGTAAAAGCTCTTTTCTGGATATATCTATATATGTATATATCCTAAATTCCATCTTGGGAAAGCTTTTCCAAGGCTGGAAACGGCAGCAAGACATGGGGGAATCTCTCCATCCAAGGAGAGATCCACGCAGGATCCTTCCATCCAGGAATTAATCCTTCCCGTGGAGGATTAATTGCTCATTCAGCAAATGCAGACAGGCATCATGAGCCCCAGCATTCAGCAGAAACATCCCAGTGCAATTTGATAATTAAAATGGGCTTGATACGACAAATCCTCTAGATGAGAAAACCTTATTATTAGAGAGTTCCCAAATGAATGAGACCAACGTCTTGTTTGGTGCCAGCGCTTACGAGCCGCAGAATACACGGATGCCTTGAGTTCCCGACATCCCTCCAGACAAGGATCCCAAGGGCTGGTGATGGCGACGCTTTCGTTTATGAACAAGGATTTTTATGTTTGTTCTCAAGTAGAAAAGGAATTCATACACACAACCATATATATAAAAATATATATATAATATATACTTTTACTAATGCGCCCACAGACATAGTATATATAAATGTGTATCCACGTGCTCTATAAATACACAATCTATAAAGGGGTTTATAAACCAGTCTATTTTAATGGTAACGTCTGGCAGTGCAGGGGTTCTGATAAACAGCCTTCCCCTGCACGCCATCTGCCGTCCGTTTTGAGTTGCAAACCTTGATGGTCATCTTCGAGGCAACCGTTTTGGCGGCTCCTCAGCAAATGGCAAGTGAATCTGGCTTTATTTTGAGGCTGATCCTTCGCCCACTGACAACCTGAGTTGTACATGCACAGTCTAAGATTTTAATTTCTTGTAATTTGGACTGTCCATCATCAGAGAAAGTGTTTTGAAATAGTCAGTTCAGCCCAGGGTTTCGCTGCTACACAGGCTCTGCAGCACCCAGCTCTGAGCTCAAATCAGCTCCCTACGCTTCAGTGGCAACAGCAGGTTTCAGTCATAAATTATAATTTACTCTCAAAATGGGGAAAATTGGTTTTGCACGATGCAGCTGGCAAAGCACACCTTGCCACGGTCCCATTCACTCCCTGCGCAGGAGCATCCTTCTTCCCAACCTGCCTTACAAAAGCCAGGAGAAGCGTGATTCTAAAGATGCTGCGTAATCTGCTGGTATATTAATTTCTTTAATTTCTTGCTATCTAAATTAAAGAGGAAAAGAATTATATATGTATACATATATATCTCTCTCTCTCGATGCAGTCCTTGCACGATGTATCAGGCTTAGCAAACGTGACAGGGACCTCCATAGTGGTCACGGTCAACACCAGACTGGTCCTCCACACTGAACGTCATCTTCCCCTTCCAGTCCCCACTCCAAACTCATGTCAATAAATACACTTTCTCCCGATTCCTCTCTCATTCATTCCCACTTACAACGGGCTCACAGTATTCCCTATTACATATATATATATATGTATATACACAAACATATATATAGTTGTCTCAGGCTACCCCTATAAAATCTTGTTACCATGCCAAACCAGTCCAGGCAGGAATTCTGCACGTGACAAGTGGAAGAGCTGCAGTCAGGATGGACCTCAATATGACATGTTTTTGGATCGTATTGCTGAGTATTTCAGAGGCCTTTAGAGGTTTCTCGCTCATCTTCTTGCTGAAGAAGAAGGGAGCTCACATTGCACAATGCTGTCCTATGAAAATCCACCAACATGCATCGAGGTCTTTTATTTTTAAAGAAAAGACGCTGCTCACAAGTATTGTTGGTGCTTTTTTGAGGAAATAACCAAAGATTTCATTACGTTGTTGCCTAATTTAGCTCAAAGGTATAAGGATTGTGCAAGAATTTCCCCACAACTGTGGTTCTGGACTATGACCCAGAAACCAGTATAGAAGCATCCTAGATCACCCTTGAGCACCCCTAGTGCTCTCCAAAACAGGGTGTGCTTTGGGGTGCAGGAAGAGAATACTTTTTGTACAACTAATAAATAAAAATTAGCATTTATTTCATCTTCATCTCATCCTTTTTTAATTATTTTTTTTTGGGGGGAGGGGATGCTTCATAACGTGCACAATATTAGGACATGGATATAATTTGAAAATAAACAAATATACATATATCGGATCGCATCTCAGGAGCAAGTCCCAGAGGAAAGTCAGTCTTCAGCTTTCGCAGGACAAACCTGGCCCCAAGATGCAGGACCTCGGCTGGGTTAAGGGGACAGGACTGTCCCCTGGCACAGTCCAAACCCACAGATATTTAGCTAATATATACTACCACGATCACTAGAAAACATCATCTAACTGGAAAAAGTCAAGGAACCAGGTCAGAGAAGGGGGAAAAAGGGCCCAAGAGATGACCGTGACTTGGCAGGGAGGTAACAGCATCTGGAGCAAGGCATCTGCCAACTTGGAGAGCTCCAGCAAGGAGCATGGGATGAAGGATGGAAGAGGGGATTTGAGTGGGGGAACAAGGTGGTTTGGGGAGGACACGGCACTGCTGCAAGCTGAGCCTGGGAATGCGCTTGGGTGCTTGGATGTATGGGACGCCTGCTGACGTTCCCTTAGCTTGCCTAGCTCACGAAAAGCATCAGCAAAGGCCAAGACATGGGGACTGCACTGAGATAATCTCTTCATCGATATAACCTTTGCTTTTGCTCGCTACAGGACACTTAATTTCTAAAGCAGCCCACGTTCCTAAGTCACCACTGCAAGATTGTCCCATGCAGGTGATGAGCAGAAGAGACTATGACCATCACACTCCTCCTCCTCCCTGACACATTTCCAACACGTGCAGGAACACCAAACCCTCTTCAGATCGTCTGCAGCACAAACCACCTCCAGCCACCTCCTTAACTTCCTTAAGGAAAGGACTGTACCAAACCTGCTGACCAAAAGCCACATGCAGTATGAAGGGGTGACAACCACATGTTGAACCTGCCTGTTCATCTCACCAGCTTTTTGCCCAAAAAATTCTTCTCTAGCACAATCGTGTTTGGTTTTAACTTAAAAAAAAAAAAAAAAAAAAATCAGATTTTGGACCTTCTGTTGTCCATCTCCCAGATCAATTCTGCTTTTCTCTCTCTTTCTCCTAGGCAAAACATGAGTTTGAATCTCAAATTCACACATTACCCACCTTGCAAACAGGAGCTCTTGGTGCACTTCTCACAAGATTTTTATGCTGTCAACTGCAATTACGATATTTTCAGAAAAGCTGGGCTTCACAGATACAGTACTTTTCTGCATTGGGCTTAAATTAAAGGTCAGGGAATCAAATTAAAAAAAAAAAAAAAAAACAAACAACAAAGCAACCCAAACCTGTTTCTTAAGGATACCTAATTCTAAAGTAGAAAAGATACAGAAAAGCTCCAAGTCTTTCACACCAGCACATCACACCAGGAGAACTTTCTAGAATATTTTCTAATGATATTTTAAGCACATTTTCTACTTTGCCTACCCAGGATGCCACTACATAGATTTGAGAATACTACTTCTGGGGGTTTAATATTTTATATTTTAAATATGGCAGGAGGGTTGGAACTAGATTATCTTTAACGTCCCTTCCAACTCAAACCATTTGATGCTATAGTATATATACACAATATAATAGATTATATTTTATATATTATATCTTGTGAATGTTCATCATCTGGAGAAACTCAGGAACAAGGGGATGGCAGGTGAAGCCCCTCCGGATCCATTCCCCAGGGAGAGGAATGACCCAGGCCAATGCTCTGGGGGACCGATGACAACCAGAGTAGTGTTTTATTTGAATCCTGCAGTTTGAAATCTTCCTATCCTAAAGATAAAGTTTAAACAACTCTAAGCATCCATAATTTTTTTTTTAAAATATGAGTTATGTACTGTAAGCACCCTTTTTTAAAAAAAAAAATGTTACATACAATGGCATGCAGCCAAATAACAAATCAATAACTTGTGCAGGTTGTTATTTCCCTGCCTGTCATATGGCACACAGCTGACGGCAGCATTTTTCGGAGAGCACTCTCCAGCAAAAGCAGAAATTTGAACTGAGCCTCCCAATGCTCAATGGTTGACTTCTGGTGGTTGACTTTTGTCTTCAGTGGTGACAAAGATAAAATACATTCATGCCTAACCAGAGTCATGAGATGCATAAAAATCCTTCGCTGGAGGGAAGGGGAGAAGAGCTCTAGACAACAGGAGAAGACCCTTTTTCGTAATTTATTTTTAATTTAATTATTTTTAATTTAATAATTTTAATAAATTTTATCTTAATTATTTTTTCATTTAATTATATTTAGCTACTTTATTTTAATATTTTGTATTTTATTTTCTCTAAACAACATTTATGGCTGCTGGGAGATGGACCAGCACAGCGTGAGAAACCTCACATATCCAAGATGCTTTAAAATATTGTGGGCATTACAGCCATTTCACTGACTAAATAAACCACCTATCACCATGTCCTGCAACAAATCGATGCTTTTTTTTCTTAATTTACTCCCTCTGTGATGAACAGATTGTTATAACATTCATTATTTAGTCCAGACTGTCAGATTTCTCCACCTATTACACAGGGACAGTAAAACCTACATGCTTCCATAAATATTTAAGGAGCTTTAGATGGCTGAGCAAACATTTCATAGGACGTGTTATCTTTATGAAATTAAGTTTTTCTGTGTGAGGAGGCTGAGGTTTGCTGGCTGGGACATCAAGCTCACCAGGGACCATGCCAGAAAATAGACTTTGCTCAACACCTGAGCTCATGCCAGTTGATCACGGTCCAAATAATATGGGGTTTTTTTTCAGTCTCAACCTCAGTTATTCATCGATTTTTTTAAACAGTAAAAGGATGGTCTTGAAATTGAGGTTTGGTGGGTAAACTAAAGGTAGAAAATGGGGTAAAAAAGAACTTTTAACAGCAATGGCTGTGGGGTGGAAAGGTAAGAGATGACTTTGCAACCTTTGCAAAACATCAGTTGAAACGAGGGAAAGGAGAGTGGGGTGGGGGTAACAAAAAAGCCGAGCATCAGACGAGTGTGAGCAGGGATGGAGGAAGATTGGTGAGGTCAAAGATGACAAAGTTTGGAGAATGGGATACATAAAGAAATAAAAACTTGTATTCCTGGCTCTCAAACTGCCAAAGATCTGGAAATTCAGAGGAAACTCCTATCATAGGTGTTATGTTAGTGGTGACCTCCAAACTACATCTTCACGCACAGCAATTATTTCGTGCAATGCCTTCAATTGCAAAAAAAAAAAAAAAAAGACAGGCTGCAATGTAGAAATGCTATTTTCCTCTCCCAGAAGCACCCGGGCATTATCCGAACCTTGCAGCGGCTCTGGGCTTCTCTGCTCTGCAGAGGAAGCCACTCGAGGAGGACATGGGGATGGAGCAGAGCTGGGGAACAGAGAACAGCTGCCGAGGTGTGATGCTCCGATAGCACCTAACAAGTCCAAGAGCTACGAGGATGTCTCACCTGAAGTCACCAGCCCGAGGGAGGGATGAGACCATGCTGCATGGAAGAGTTAAGAGCTTCTGCACTTTGCATGGAGCTCAGTGAAGGACACTCCATCCTCCTGCTGCCCAGAGCAAGCACTGCATCAGGCAGCAGTTGCAGACACCAGCTACAGCGCCTCATCCAGCCTCCACCCCATAGACAGGTGAGATACACGGGGAAGAGAAAACCACCCTTGTTATGTGATGGGGCAGGCTGTAATAAAGTTAGGATTCCTGCAATAGCAATCTTTCTAGATTAATAAATAGAAGGTTATGTGTCCAAAACCAAGAGTTTAGAGATAGACTGGGATTTAGGAGCCTGGGCTTTACCACCCGGTTAGGGTTTGTGTCTCTTGTACTCTTCCATCATCTGTTAAAGCATGTCCCCATGCATCACCAGCCATCACTAAATCTTCCTTAGCAATCCAGAACAGTTGGTTTTAAAAAAAAAAAAAAAAAAAAACCAAAAAAAACCAACAGTAGACAAACATCAATAACTCTCTTTATCCAAAGCCAAACTCTAACATTTACCATTTTTTGCCTTCTCCTCTTATTTTCTATAAGAAGCAGGCAGAGATTCCTTATCCTTGTTCTCATGGTTGGCTCAAAGCGAGGAGGCTGCTATCGCAGAGCCCTTTGCAGACCCTTGGAACGCAGTGCAACAGCAGCTGCATTTATAGGAGGCATCAGGCTGAAGTCAGACTGCCCGAGATCGGTTGTTTGCAAACCGCTGGAAATAGCGTTGTCTTCAGACAGAAGGTTTAAAAAAAGATTCGCAATGCATATTGTATTAGATTTCACCAGGAAAAAGAAAGTAAATAAAGGTTAAAATAATCCCACACTTCTGTTAGATGACTTTGTGGTAGGTATTTTGGTTTCCATAACATCAGCAATTACATCATGGCTAAATACCATTCTTGCACACAAATTCTACTATGATTTTTAAGAAAAATCCTTGGTGATTCTAGTAGCAATGTCCAGATATCTCAGCAATCTGGCTTCAGCCTCCTACAAGCTTTGGAGATACAAATAGCCTACCTCCGGATGCAAAGGGGGACCCCTCCACTTTAGGTACCCATCACCAATAACCCCATTGTTTTTCAGCCATCTAGAGATCAATTAAACCCTTGTAAAGCCACAAATATCTCAGATAAATTCACAACTCAAGCTAATGTAACTCATTTTGCCATCTCGAAACACAAAAAATATTAACTACCCAGTCTTCACCTGTAGCCTGGCAGCTGTCATTAAAAAGCAGTTTAATCTTTGGGCCAGCTAGGTAGAGTAAGGACATTTTGAAGTCCCAAGATCTGAGGATGTATCACCAGTTTCCTTTCCACCAAATACACTCCTCTACTCACAGCATACAGTTCCAAGGAGAGCAAGAACAAATGATTAAACTGTATAAATAAGCCCCTCAAAAATTAGTGCTCATGCAGCTGTACAGCTTATTTATATTTATAGAAAGCAAACTATGGAGAGATGACCATATTTTCCACCAGCAGAGCTCGCAGTGGTCCAGCCCTAGACGGATGATGTGCTCCAGCATTAAGAATTCAAATGAGTCCTTTGCAATCGGATGCCTCCACAACCGTTCCTCTCACCCATACAGCAACTACTGCCATTAATGACTTCATGTGCTTGACAGGTTTATAGGAGAAAGCTAATTAGGTCAGCGGTTATAAGATGATCCAAGGAGAATTACAGATTGCTGCAATCGGGAGCTCTGCATATATCCCAGGCTTGGGGAGGAGTACCAACCTGCTAAGAAATCCCAGCCCAAGCGCAGGAATTCCCTTATGGATGACAGCATCTTGGCTGGCTCCCGCAAAGCCAGCGGAGGCTGCCAAAACCTGAGTGCCCTGACATCCCGCCTCACTAAGGTATCGCCTCTCTCCAGCTTTCAAGAAGGGTCTTCCCTCCTCAAGTACCTTCTCAAAAATGTATCAGAAATAAATAGGTATATTGGCTTTGCATCAGTCTTTAAGTTTGCCCTTTTATTACGGCTAATGGTAAAAGCGACCTCTTTCTAGAAATACAGACAGGTTTTCCCATTAATTTCTTAAGGCATCTGTTGAGTAAGGCACATCAGCATACAAAGACCAGTTAAAAAACCAAAATAAAATGGGTTTGAGCAGCTCCGCTACACTTCCTTGATGAAAAAAAAATAATAGAGAGAGTTAACAGAGGAGCATCAAACTCCAGAGCAATCATCCCCCAAATGATCCACTCAGGGCTATATTGCTTATTTTTGACCATCCTCCTGTTCAAGGAGACTTTTCTTTCTGACTTTTCAGATCTCTTATAACACTGTTGAGGCCCAAAATGAAACTACCAGGGTTTCTGGCAAGGGCTGGTTTAATTCTTTGATCTCAGCTGGACTCAGGCTGCAGAGCGCAGCTCATCAAATACCAGCCCTACTGAAACTAATGATAAGGAGGTTTTCCCTTGACCTCTCCCAGAGAAGAATCTCACCTGAAGGGAGGGCATGCAGACTGGCATTAAAAAAAAAAAAAAAAGGCATTTTGAAGGTCTATAACATATTTAGTGTGTTATACAGCCCAATTATACGTTGTGCACCTATGAAACAATGCGTACTTTAGCAGTTTTCTTGTCCTGCTTGTTGTTAGATAACAAATGACGTTTGGAAAAGCTTCCTCCCATCCTAATTAATAGACTATGCCATCTTATCGTATATGTTACCTGCTAAGTTATGGCCTGTATTTCTGTTATCTCTCTTACAGCACACTAGTTTGAGGCTGGAAAGCACCATCTAGTTTTACCAAATCTAAAGCAAAGCTTAAAGTTCAGCCTAATCTGCCATGGCTATTGGAGGTCATAAGGATGTTAAGTCTGACCTTGCAGAACATGTATGAGAGTGACATTTTCCCTCCCCACAAAGTAACACTGGAAAGCAAAAAAACAGCAGAAGATCAGGTTGGCATTTTCAACAGATGCTGAAAAATAACTTTTATGTGATATTAAATGACACAGCAGCAAGTCCAGACAAAAGCAAGAAAGAAATTGCTGATGGATGAGTCCTCTGAGCACACATCAAGGAGACATAAGAGCAACAGTTAAGGTCTTCAGGATGTTTGAGGATACTTGTATCCCAAAATGTTTATTTAAAACCTACAAATCTCTGGCTGGATTTTATTTTACAGGTAGCAGTAAGTCATATGGTAAATTAGAAGTTAAATTTGAATAATTTAATGTACGCTCCTTAATTTATAAAAATTAAAGGGACAATTTAAGAACTTTATCAGTGCCACAAACTCATGTCAACAGTCATTGGCATCAGAGAGTAAATATTTCCAGACTTACCTGTTCAAGTTTAAAGATGTGTTGGTTAAAGTAGTGCTGCAAGCGCTCATTGGCGAAGTTAATGCAGAATTGTTCAAAACTATTATTTTCATAGTCTTCAAACCCAAAAATATCAAGTACTCCAATGGATAAAGTCTGCAAGAAAAGTAAGAATGCAGATTAGAATAAAATCACATAAAGTAAATGGATTATTTCTATGCAGTACATAATCAAAAGCATACAAACAGAATTAAATATTCTTAATAGCAGGACTTTTAATTTTTACTGGAATTGTTGATGTTATGCCATCTGGAAGACATCACCTACATCAGAGAAACAACATGTAACATCTGGACAGATGGCCTTTTCTAAAAGAGAAGTCCTTATAGAGTTGGTGTGTTGTTTTTTTTAATTTATAGACAAACTGCCATCTTTGAAGAAATCTGAACCCAGTTCCAAGTTATTCTATTGGATGTAAGACAATACTTATCTTTTGAGGGAAAAAATGGGGGTAGGGTTGGGGAAAAAAAGGCTTACACCATGAAGACAGTTCACAGAAACATGGCTACAAGGTGAATACAGGGTGTCTAAGCAAACACGCTGCAGCTGCAAGCCTTCCAAAGAAATACCTGCACGGCAGGGGCTTGCACAGAAATAATCCATTGCAACAAAGGAAAATGTCTGGTCAAAAGTAAAATAGTATCAAATAGAAAATATCCACCTTGCATATAAGATGGATCTGGTGAATGTCTCCTACTGAGAAGCATAACCCAGACGGACTGATTTTTGGAAACGCTGAGTCACTCTCGCCTTATTGAAAGGGACAGAAAGTAATGCAAAAATAGTAATGCTGCTGAAAAAGAGGGCTCAAATCCTCCCCCTGAGCCAGGTTCCTATATAATTAAAAACTTAGGCATCAGAGCTGTTAAATAAATAAAACAAAAGCTCCTTTTCTGTCATAATGATCGAAGACTGTTGAAAACTCTGCTTTCCTTGCCTTCTGTGCCCTTTGAAGACTCGGCTACTGCTTGCCTTCAATGAAGGTCTCTGGGCAGGGAAGGGATCCAAGCCTCATTTCCCACGGATGCTGTCCCAGGGCTCCGTGCTCCAGCACAGCCATCCCAGCGCCTGCCACCAGGACACAAGAAAAGCCCAACCCTGCTCCAGTCCAGCCTTTCCAACCATGGCAGCAGGATGTCCCATCCTGAGTATGTCAACATGGCTCTTCTGTGGCCCATCACCCCTTTCTACCAGCACCCACAGTTTTGGGATGATGGAGATGGAGAGGCACCCCTGTGCTCCCTTTAGTTCATGGGCAAGAGATGTGTATGTAAAGAGGTAACCAATTTCTTTTGGAACCCATTGACACTATGATCCCTCACAGTCTCTCAGGTCAACTTCTAGAAGTTCACAATAGAGAGGTGTTTCCTTTTACTAAATCCATACCCCGTAACATAAATTGCAGGTTTTGGTGAGTTACAGTTCTAAATTGCCTTTTTTTCCACCACTTTGATGATTTTGTAAACCTCAGCAGTATCCCACATCAGCCTTTTCTCCAAATTGGAGAGCCAAAGCCTGCTTGGTCTCTCCTCTCTCCTCTAACACGCAAAGACCTCTTGAGAAGCTCATCAAGATGTGGATGCACCGAAGTTTTCTATGTTGGCAAAACGAGGCCAAGACCGCAAAGAATTCACAGCTTGTTTTGCAACCTCCTGGCCCCCTCCTCTCCACCCAAACCAACCCTGCTCCCCTATACCAGCGGGAGGTAGTGGACCCCCAGCCATACATATGGCCACAAGCAAGTGCAACCCATCACTCCCCAGCTCAAGCTATCCTTCCCTCCCTTAATGAGAGTAGAAATGTGGACCTTTCTCCTTTGTGTAGGTACTGGTTTTCATAAAACTTGAGCCCTCTGCCTGTTGGATGGATTTGATAAACCCGGGGGAAGAGGGACATGCGGATGTGACAGCAAATAAACCTCAATGACACAGGGAGCTAGGGTGAAAAACAAGCTTAAGTAGGTATAATTTCTGCTGCAACTTCCAAACATGTATATGACTGTTCTGTTAAAACAAGTAATTAATAATTAGTTATAAATAAAACTCAGGCTGTATCCACGTAGCAAGCCTGTTGTCATCAGAAAAGGAGGGAAGAGCCTGAAGGACACGTGCACAGAGAGGTCCATCAGCAGTTCGTTAGTGAACCACACACTGGGGTCTAACCAAGGGCATCTCACTTACACATGGGCTCTGTTCATACGTTACAATTAATTAAATAAAAATATTAAGCAAGGTTAAAGCACTAGCACTGGTCAAATGAACCAAATCTCAAGCAGGGAGGAGAAACACCTCCACCTCAGAAGAACCTGAGAGCTGCCAGGCACCCTGGTTTTCATTTTATTGCTCTTATCTTGCACTCTGGATTTCCTAAGACTTCCTACCTGAGACTAGCCTAACTCCACTGCCAGAAATATAAACCAGACTATGCACAAGTCTCTCTGCGCCGCAGTTTGTCCGTTTTCAACCGACCACGTAACGTGGGAGGAAAATATTCCTTCTGTGCTCGACTCCTGACCAGGGAACCACCTACGGCTGGAACAGACAGAGCTGCTGTGGGCAGAGCGGCCACGCGGCTTGTGAGTTGAAGCTTTGTATGATATGGACTTCAGCTACTGGAACAAGTGAAAACACAATTAAAAAAAGCATATAAGCACAACGATAAGAGTCTAACCCATTTTCCCAAAAGGTCTTTGGCTACTTTATCCTTTGTCCAGGTTTTTCTCCCTGTTCCAGCGCCAGACTCTACCTCTTTACCCCCACACATGCCAAGACAAAGATGACTACTGAAGGCCCTTGGCCAGCCTCCCAGACGTTGGCATCACTTGGCAAAACGCCCATGAGAAACAGATGTTTGACCAGAAGATGGAAAATGGGAAGCCACTGGACCAAGGACTGAGCCTGGCAGAGGGATTCGCTCTCACTCGCTGCTTCCCGAGGGTCAACCATCCTTCTGCTTGTCCCAAAGAACGTGGCAACCCTTTTGTTCACAGATATATTTATCTAGCAACAGCCTAACAAGCAGAAATCCTCTGCTTCATTTTTTTGAAAAACAGATTTCAGTAAGAATTCTCCTTGAACTCTTTGTAAAACGAGCAGCTCATATTTTATCTGTATTATACATGGAAAACGTGATGATGGAAACATCACAAAGTGACTTTTCCTCATCTACGACACCGATGCTCCATTTGCATCGCCCTTCCGTAAGCAAATCCCGACCCCACCGCCCTCCAAGCTTCTCCCTACAATCCCCAAGAGCTCCCTAGATAAAAGTCTCTATTGCATGACATAAAAACAAGACTTAGAAGATAAGACGCTCACACTTCCAGAATCCTTATGGAATTACCGACACCGGCTCTCACACGCGCCGTGCTGATGCTCTGTGGACATAGGTAAGCCCCTGCCACAAGTGAACACTTTAAAGAGGGTTTTCAAACATTCACAAACATAATTTAGTATGAAATAACTGAGTACAAAAAAAACTTACCCCTTTTTTTCAATTCTGGTTCGTGTCGAAATTGCTACAAAATGTATTTTAATGTGTGCATGTAAGTACATTTATAAAGCAAAATAGAACAGTTATATATAGGAAAAAAATGGCTATTTCAGTTATAAAGGAATTCTATTAAAATGATTATATTTTGAAGCTGTCTTTTCATAAGTTTTTACTGAAACACAAAATTAAACAATCTTTGACAGGTAAAATACACAAAACTCAAAAAAATAATAATCTGCATTTAACAAAATCGCTCCCAGTATCAAACTGCACATACCAGATAAGGATGGTTAATTCTGCTGTGGTTGTTACATGGGGAAAACCAGCATTTTTCTCACATCTCTTTGCGGGGATAACTCCCGAACACCTCCGAACACCAATTTGAAGATGTGGGGTTTTTTTGCAGAGTTTCATGCCACAGAAATTGGGGCAGAGCTCTGGGGTGAATCAGGCCATTTGCCCTCTGCTGCAGGAGGCAGCATCGCAGAGCTCCCGAAAGAAAGAGGTCAAGGCATTTAAGTTGGTAAAACTTTTAAAAATGAGAAACTGGGAGTTTATGGCTATTTTTCTGCTTTCTGGCAAAAAACGAAAATGTCAGGGTACCTGCTCAAAAGGGTTATATCAGTTTTTCCATTATAAAGTAGCCCAAATCTACCAGTACAGAGTCATTTCTTACAGCAAGGTACATGTAAATTAAATTGTTAAACTGCCTGACAAAAGCGTGTAATCTGGCTGGTTTTAAGATTAAGTTGGCAGTTCAATATTTAAAGAAAATCATCAAAGCAATTTTACATTTACAAATCTTCTAATTCTTCAGTTTCAAATTTGCAACTTGAACAAGTGCCATAGGGAAATCATGCAAAGATGTAATCTAATTTAGACCTCAATCAGTGAAGTCTAGTTTATAAATTAATGTTGTTCCTTTATCAAAACTAATATTGAAAATTAACAAGCAGGCAGCAGAGACAAGCCTGCAGCAGACGACTGTATTACTTAATATATCAAATTTATAGCAAAATTTCTGTAATTAAAAGTGTGCATCTACAAGGATTTTTAAAATTTGGGCTAACCCTGGGTTAGGAACCGCTTTCTGCTTGAGAAGACAGAAGTGACCTCATGCTTTCCTAAAAATGTCACAGTCATGACATTTAAATACCAATCACAAGTTTTAAGGGCAAATAGCAGTCCTGAAGCTGCGTCCACGTGCTCTCCGATTCCCAAACCACCAATAAATAGCGATCGTTGGAGCTGATTTATGTAATCCCAAACACACATTGGTGATGTCATTCCACCAGGGAGGTATATTTTGGCAATCACAAAGAGGTTTGCTTCCAATTCTGGGGAAAAATCTAATTTATTTTTTTATTATTATTTATCCATTCAATTTTTTTTTAATTTTTTTTTTTTTTACAATATTCCAAAGACAATACTGCAAAAAAAACCCAAACAAAACCCCATCGCCACTAAATCTAAGAGGACTACTCCAACCTACATCACCACGATATACATGATGATGTATTGTATAAAGCGGGAGGCAGTGGTTTGCTATAAATTTAGAAGTTGGGACCTAAAAATAATGAACAGATATGCATGAAACCCATTGCACATTCAGCAATTTTTCCTCTGAGGTCAGATAGCCAAGAATTAACTAGTATTAAATTTAAATGAATTTTCTTCATGGCCATGAATTCTTCATGAATTTAGCCATGAATTTTCTTCATGGCCATGAACTGGCATTCACCACCATCACCACGTATGCAGCAGCTCATCTGAAAACAGCAGCTGGGTTATTTAGGTAGAAATGAAGATGCTTGACAAGAACTAAATGAGAAAAGCTTAAAAAAAACCCTTGGAAGAAATGCCTTTTGGTCCACCACAGTTTACACTATATCATTGTTTAAGCAACGAGACGGACTTCTAGCAATTCTTAACCTAATTTATGGAAAGGGAATTAAATATGAGACTCTCTGAGGTTTTGTAATCCAGTTCTCAAGAGGAGGAAAAGTCTCTGACCTCATTAATAAAGGTTAAATTTCAGACAGCTTGCAGGGGATCATGAGAAGATAAAAGAAGCTAAAAGCAACAGAGCGAAGACCAAGGAAAATGGAGTTGGAGCGAAACCGATACACAGCAGCATAAACCAAACAGTATCAAATAACTTATTCACAACTCTCTTCAGAAATAATATGCTATGGATCCTGTCAGCAAGCAAGATAAGCCAAATCCCACTGTGTTTTCCCAAAATAATTCACTGTACATTTAACTAAATTTGGATATCAAAGGTCTGATTTACATCTTCCAAATACTGGCTTGAAAAACAGTGGAAGAACGACTGCGGGGTGTTTATTTTTTTTACCCAGTTTCATCTTTTGATCTTCTCCTTACTGTTGACATCAAATAAACATACATATTGGGGTATGAAAATTGTCTCCATTCCCATTATCCCAAGTTCTCTTGGGGCATGGTCTTTGTTAGGATCTAGGTCTTCTTCCCACCTATCACCAAACTACATGGCCCACCAGCAACTAAATGGGCTTAACTAGCTATAAATAGCCTCCTCAGCAAGAGCAGCCTGCACCGAGGAATATTATGTCCACTACTGGTTCGATTGAGGATGAGTTTTTGTCAATGAAGTTGTCCTAGATAGCTGGGGCAATGCCTTCTTCTGCAACCTCCAGCCTTCACGTCAAAGCCCCGAGCTAGCACAACCAGGTGAATGGTAGCTCTGGTCAAGCCAACTTCTGTGAAAGCTATACAAGCTCTTCAAGAGGTTTTTTTATAGGACAGCTGTGGATAACCACTAAAATAAAAATTTACACTCATGACGAGATATAGTTGCATATTCATTTTTCTCACCAACTTCAGCTGCAGGTCTTCTCCCATATGCACTCTGAATGCAGATGGTTTTGAGTCTTACAGGACTCTGCATAACATCACTGTCATATAAGCAAGCCCTCTCCCAAAAATCCATCATCTAACAACCTTCTGAACCTTCACCACCTGTGGGATTATTTCAAAATATATCTTAAAAGTCAGAGGAATATTGGTGGGAATGGTGGGCTGGGATTAAGCCAGGACATTTGCTGCAAGGTGAGTTGCATGTTGCTCACCCACTGCAAACATGGGAGTCAGCAACCTTTTGTGGGGAGGTGCAAGTCCGTATTTTTCTTTCATAAATGGGAGACTTGGTGTGTTTAGGAGATTTTTTGAGGGAGCTGGTAGATGCCAGCAAGCAGACATCATACAAGTGCTGAAACCTTGCCTTGCAGAGAGGCAAGACCTAATCCCAGAGTCTGGAGATGCCCCTGCTCCCACATCCACCTTCCAGTTACTTGTTGGTGTTTGCCCAACCTCGAGACCACATATGGGAGGTTAAGAAGAACCTATACCCTCATCTGGGGTTTCTCCGAGCACGAGCTGAAAAGGATTTCAAGAGGATTGTAAAGTGGTAGGAAAAAACAAATTAATCGGCATTGGCTCAGTTCCTCCGGGGCAGAGAAGGGTGGTAATTGCTGGTTGGTGTCTCAGCAGCAGCCGCAGAGCCCAGGATGCCCTTGGCCGCTTGCTGGCAGCGACGTTATTCCTTGAGGGCAAAGGAGCAGTTATTCCCAGCCCTGCCCAGTCCAGGCAGGTGCTTCTCCTCCCTCTGTGCTGGAAGGATCCCAAGTCAGGGGCTACAAAAAGGGGTGAGGAGGTGACGCTGTAGAACAACTCGAGAGAAAACTGGCTAGTCAATGTTTAAAAAAGCTGCTCTCTGCAATGCACATAAACTCTCTTCTTTAACCTCTCTACCCATAAACCAGGCAGGATTCGTGTATCTTCATGATTTCTGGGAGACTTGTGAAAATCAATCAGTGTTCATAGAGGACTCTGAAGATAAACCTAACCACACTCCTGCCTCTAGAAGTATGTATTTCTTGGAATTTTGTGCACTACCTTCCTGTTTCAGAAAACCTGGCCTGTGTACAGCCCAGGACCGCCTCGCATGTTCCTGCAGCCCCGGGTTCTGGGTGTTTGGCAGGCAGATTTGCTCCAGCACAAGGGCAACACCGATCCCAGCTCCTGGCGCTTGCTGCCTGACCTGGATCTTATTGCTACACTGTGCGATTTTGGGCAAAAAAAAACAGGTCGGAAAACTGGGAATTGGGAATTCATGAGATGATGTAGGGAGACAGACAAGAGAAAGGTGGTTACGCTGCATAGGAGTCTTGGCTGGAGGAAGCAGAGGGTTAGTACGCAGTGGCGATGCTGGAAGACAGCACAAATTTGGGCTGTTCTGGCTTTTACCTGCTGAGATTTGTGGTTGGGAACCAAAGTTTAATGGCCCATAAACACCTACTGTTGTGCCCTGCTATTACAGACGTGCTGACTAAGCAAGCAATAGTGTCCTAGTCTGATTTGGTATTTAAATATTTCAGACCAGATAATATTTTTAAAAAATCACTGGATCATTAAAAAAAATAATTAATTAGTACTTGAGATGCATTTCCTTGTCAAAATGAATCCACCTTTCCTGCTTCACCAAATACACAAACAGTGGTGTTTTTTTTTCCTGACAGCCAGAGAAAACTTTTGATTACTTGGAAAAATAAATCAGGAAAGAACACAACATTTTTGGTAAAATATTAAACAGAGGGAAAGGAAGCATGTGCAGTCAGAAGACATGCTGGATGTTACCCCCGCTAACAACCATTCTTGTCAGAAAAGCATACTACCAAATTTTATATGCATGTATTTATTTCCAGTCTATAATCACACTCTGCAAGCGTTTCTACAGAGTTAAAGGAACAGCTACACTGCAAGCCTCTGCAACTTTGGTCCTACAGCATAATTCAAACGTAATGCTAGCGCTTAGCAAAACAATCCTCCTCTTGGCAGCTGTGGCTTCAGCTTGGACGTACAACCCCCCCCCCCAAAAAAACAACAACACACGCTGCTGGCCCATGCCCAGAATTTCCAAGCCAAGGGTAGCTGGCGAGCTGCAAGCGGCTGCGTGCCTGGACACATCTGTACACCCGCGCTTTTTGGGGTCAGCCTCTCCCTGCCACAGCGAGCGCGGATGAATACATGAGAGGTTTTGGAAAGGATGTCCTGGGTCGCGGCATCCAGCCCTGCTATCGCAGGAAACGTCATGTCATCCCTTCCATAAATTCTTTGGGAAAGCAGTTGGGCACTGCGCCGGCTTTACTCTTCCCATCGTGACCATTTTTTCCCCTAATCTCATTTTTCTGCTTGTTACAGATGTCCTATCTCAGTACTTACTGACACCACAGCTTGTTCATCTTTTCTAATTAATTTTATGGAGCAACTTCATCAAAACACCTTGCGTTAGCAAGATTTCCCTTTTTACTCCTCAATTATATGCAGTCCTATAGTTTTACACACAAGAGGAAAATTATTTGGCATTGCTCCTGGAGGCGGTGGGGGAACAGGCCCACTTACAATAACGAAGTACTCAGTCTAAAATATTAACCAAGGAAAAATTAACTTTATGTTAAGCAACATGCTGTTAGGAGCTTGGGTAATGTTTTATCCCATAGTTATCTATTTTAAAAACCCAAGACTGTAGCCAAAAGAGCTGGCAAGACGTTACCTTGGTGCTTTCCTCCATGTCCTTTGAGTTGAGGAGCGCGTGGTTAATTCTGAACACTATCCAGTCGAACAGGGCGCTGTACAACGATTTCGCCATGGAGTTTCGCACGGTCACGGCCTGAAAGAGAAACAGAAAAAAGGTGATTGGAAACGATTCCTGCTCTGCACTAAAATGGGTTTTGCTTCTCAAGCTCCCCCATCCAACGTTCATATTTCTCCCTTGCCAAAGCTTTTGTCTACTTTTTAAATTTTCACTGCGTATGCCAACCGTCCTGACGGCACTGAGAGTTGTTTGCAATCCCAGGGCCATGAGATGTGCCCCTGACTTTGGCTTGGTTTCCTTTGGTGCATTCAAGCGGATGCACAAGATCATACCATAAATCCCATCACTAGCAACAAAAGGAAAAAAATAAATATATATAAAAAAATATGTGTTTAACTTCACCAAGATCCTTGCAGAGTTTATTCGGGGAGAAGGAAAGAGGAGGGTGGATATTGCACAGCAAGGATAGCAAGTGATGTGAAAGCCCACGCTGGGGCAGGCGGCACCTGGTACCAGCACAAGGCTTGCAAAGAGGGAGGCTAAAACCCCTATGGTAAATCTCTGAATGTTACTGAAAACTTGAAGTTTTCCAGGTACTACCAACAGGAGCTACAAATCACGGCAGGCAGATATGCTGCTGCGCCAACAGCTCTCCTAGAAAGGGGAATAAAACCTCAGAAGTGCCATCCCTACCACGGTGCTCTCGGCCACGATGCAAAGAGATTTTGCTTGATCAATAGTGATGAAAACCAAGATCAAAGGAGGGCACCCGGGGATGCATTTTCCCAAACACATGCGCTTTGGGACAGGCACCAACATACATAACCATAAAGCAGTAATTCATATTTAAGGGCTATCTTTGTTCTTGCTGCTTGTGATTCTTGGGTTAAATTATTACCTTGAGTTGCATTGCAGTGCTTCAGTACATACTAATCCCTTAAAATCTTACGACACCAAACGTGACCGTTAAATTTCAGTTTATTTTAGCCACTGTACAAGAATAAACAAGGAAACAGAAGGTTCACACATAACTATTTCAATAAAACCTTCAACTGTAACAAACTGGTGGCTTGTCACACTTTGCCTTGAAAAACTTCTCACCAGCCATCCCATCAAGGTACATCATCTGAGTGTACTTATTCTACTGACCCAGAGCAAAAGAATAAAGCTCACGTAGCACCATTTATCTTCTATTAGCTTGTTCCCACCTCTTTTCCCTTGGATTTTTTGTAATACTATCTTCTAGCGTCATTACATGCTGTTCTGCCAATGTTTTGCCCTTAGCGTGCAATTAATGGGGTCCACAGCTTTGCTTTCTCTCCCTCTCGAGTTGGAAGAGGAGGAGGAAGTGAGATGGTCCATGACTCCTGCCGTCATCCCAACCACACTAGCCTGAGGATGCTCACAAACTCACAGCATACAAAAGCCTCCGGACGCTGCTAACCATTGCTCAGTGGCAATAAAAAGCTGTCAGAGAAGCCACGTTGCAAGGATAATTACAAAATATTGCAACAATTAAGAAGGAATTACTCGCCCAAAAAAATCATTGCTACTCACCAAAAACAAGCGTATGATGAAAATATATGAGCAATGAGACCGAAAGGATTTGTTGTAGCACAGACCAAAATAGTGCTTTTAAAGATCTGAGCGTGAGCTGTTGAAATGTCCGAGTTATCCAATAAGTGCTGGAAAGCGGCCGGCATTTAGAAATACAAACAGGTCTAGCTTCCAGTAACTGTTTATTCTTCCCTTTGCTTCAGTAAAGGTTTTGGGGAAGATTTTTTTGCTGTTTTTATTACAAGCAACATGGGTTGATTTGCAGGGTTTTTTTGCTACATTTTCCCAAAATGCAGGGGAATATTTCAGCGGCGAATAGAAAATTTCAAGACTGAATCTCTACCCCCATGCTCTGTCTCAGCTTATTTAATTGGATAAAGCTGGAAAACAATCAGTGCCTCTCTCACACCAGAAAAATCAGTCTCTGGGGAAAGACAAAGGCCAAGAACCAGGAAGGTTTCTCACTGCCGTAATGCTTTGTCCTATGTAAACCAGCCCAATTAACTGCTCCTACACAAAGGCACACAATTAAAAATGAAAATCATTTCTAATAAAGCCAATGAAGAACGGATCGTTTCCTTTATACAGTCATGTATGGGTTTATATTGCAATACCTTTCCTCCCCCTTTTATTAGAGGCTACAGGGGACGTGCAGGACTTAACCGTTGAATTTTCCTCTTTTTTTCCTAAAATAGATGAGGATATCGTTAAGCCTGCACCACCACAGCATTGCCCAGTTTCCTCCAGGGATGTGCAGGGTGGGCGATAAGCCATCGCTCTCTTCTTCTCAAGATGGGCTTGGCTACATGGAAAGCTGGGAAGCCCATGAAGAGCTGCTCTCCTTGCTACGCTTGGGACCTAAAAACGTGATCAACAGCCCAGATCGCAAATTCTTCAATGGTTATTTTTAGAAGTGATGGCTGTATCATAAGAGCTGGTAGGAAACTCCTGGCAAAGCAATGTATAGAGAATATAGGGAGGGTGGAGCACACATACACATGGATCTCATTTGCAAATTTGTTGGCTCCTTATAAGCCAATTTCTCCTCTCTGGAAGGGACAAATGCAGAGAACTCCTGGGCAGACACACCGTCACAGACGGGTTGTGGCGGTGGAAACAGCACTTCACCCCGCATGCTCCCCCAGCCGATGAAACTGGGATGCTCGCCTTGCCTCATCGTACATGTGGTCTCCTCCTGGCAGGATTTCCATCACACACACAGCAAAGAAACCTGGTTTCCAACACCAAAGTTGCTCCAGTGTTGCTGGGTGCTATGTGTTCACCCCCAAAACCAGCTCTCCAAGCTCACCCCCCAGGACCTGCTCCTGGGGAGTGATGTCCACCAGCGCTGGGATGAAGTCCGTGGCACTCAAACCAGCAGCAGCTTTCTAAAATGAGATATTTTTAATTGGCTTGAAGAGTTGAAGACAGCACTTTGCCTTCATGCAACACACATTGATAAAATACTAGTAGAGACATTAATCTATTTTATATGACTCGAGTTTTTGTTTTGTTTGGGAGTTTTTTTCATTTCAATGAAGTATTTATTCTTTAAAATAGATGCTGGATGACATTACATTATAGATAAAGTCCTTCACCACCCTCACTGGATAGCAAAGTACCTAATCTAAGTACCATCAGGGAACATTACTTCTTTTCAAATTAAGGCGCTGCTGCAATTTCAAGGGTATGATTTCACTTTTCCCCCCAAATTATTGGAATGGTCAATTTGGAAAACAAGTTTTCCACTTTCATTTTTAATTTCAGACATTCATCTTGCGTTGCCATATGCCACCACGCAAATGGTTTAAGATACCACTAGTCCATAAAACCCTTGAAATAAATAAATAAATAAAAGCCCATACAGCAGCTTGTCCCTTTCAATATGTCTCGCTCTTATTTTCTGTTTAACACAGACGAGTGGCAGGTAAAGGATGCTCAGCCTGACCAACCGTCCCTGCTCTTCACATCACAACCTGGTCTGTAATAATCCCAATGTTCTTCTTGTAATTACAGGCCTGTTATTCAAGAAAGAATTGTCCAACCTCTTCTCTGCAGCACAACGTTTAAAATAAGCACTTAAACGTTCGTTCATATATTTATCGGGGTATTTATTCATTCCTGTATTTATTATCCTACATATATTAAATGCGATTATTCTCTGAAATATCTCACACATTATATATGGCTTGTCTTCAGGTGGGCACCTACAGCTTCTTGTCTCCTCTGCAAGTCTTACGTGACATTTAGGCAGATCTGGAACACCGTGGCACTCATCAAACCATTTTTATTTCGCTCACAAAGCAAATTAAAAATAGCTCCAGCAATGCCAAAACAAATCTCTCAGGGATCAAAGGGAGCGCAACATCTTGCACACATGCAAAAATATTGCTGATTTGAAAACAAGATAGATCAAACGCACTTTGACTCGGCAATTCAGGAAATAAGACGAAGACAAGGTTTTAATCAATAGGTTTCCTGTATATCAGGCTAGCAAGGATAAATATTTTATTTATTATATGGTAGTAACGTCACTTGTTGGGCTTGGCCAACTTTTGCCAAGATCCTGATATAACATATTTGGGGTTCTTCGTAAGATTGCATTGCCAAATGAATCAGCCTGAAAGGTTTCATGATTGGCATCAGATTGAGGCTACCTTAAAAATAGATATACTTTAGGAAACATCCTCTGCCAAAAGGGACAAGGGGAAGACAGACTTAAGAATTAAAATCTCTCTTTGAAGTGTTTTGGAGCCAGGACTTACAGTTTCAGCAGCGACAGCCTGTCTTTTAGAGACAGCAAAAGATATAATCTAAGAAAACCAAACTTGCTCAAATTAAAAGCCTCCATAAAACACAGTTGTAGAAGTACAGTAGATTCTCAATTCTTAAGATGACAAACTCTTTAAACACACATGAGCACATCTTCCGTCTGCTGCTGTCCCCACAGCGTCACCACCGCTCCCCACCCCAGGGGCAGGATTTCTTACTCCTGCCATTCTGCACTCAGCCCGGATTTGAAACTGAGTAAAGGGCTTTTACTGCTGACATTATTCAAAATATTTGCTGGTACCCAGAATAATCCAGGGAAAGCAAAAGGGTTAGAAACCACCACCCCCTTTTTTCCAAATGGAAAAAGGAAGAAATCAAGTAAAAAAAAAAAAGGCACTGACACTCTAATTTGTATGCCTACTTTAAAAAAAAAAAGATAGAAAATTTAAATTTTATTCCCTTTCCCTAAAAAATAATTCTGCTGGTTGCAATCACATTCCAAAAATCAATATTTTAAAAAATTATTATTATCCCTGTAACTTGAATTTGACAGGCTTCTTCGCTATAACAATATCATCTGTGCATTACAGAGTCCCATATACCTTGTCCCACAGAAGCAATGACCCACAAAGAGCAAAAACCAGAAGAAAGCTGTACGTGATGATGTGAAAGGGTGGTATTTTAATATACTTTTTTTTTTTTTGCACTACTTCTGTTTGCTGCCATTAAAGCCTGTGCAGGGGATTGGAAGGCCAGACCCAGTACAGCTCTCATGAAAAAAAATCCTAATTTTAATAAATGCCAGAATGATGGTTTCTTTCACTTCGCTACATATTCAGAAACCACAACAGCTTATACACAGATAATCAAGATTAAAGCACCCTTTTCACTTCCTAAAACTCTGGTTTAACCAGCACAGCCAAGCATTTTCTGGAGCACAGACCTCACCAGCTTCAGGGAGATCCAGACTGATATCGAAATGCAAAAACCTGATCCTCTACTCAGTTACTCCATCCAAACCAAAGCAAGCGTAGACCTTATCTGGAATGGCAACCGGCCTCTGACCTTCAACTTCAAACATTTTTGGCCCAAACAAAAACATAGCATGAAGGGCTCTTGTAACCAGCATAAACACTTCCACTAACATTTTGTTTAAAAAAAGCCTGTGCAAAATAAATAACCATTTCTGTGTGGTGCATCACTTGATGCAAGACTCAGAAAATTAGAAGAAGGCAGAAGCAAAGCAAAGTAAATCTCCTCCCTTTTGTTATCACTTCTGACGAGCATTGTATTGATGAACTGATCAATTCTGGGTAAGAAATTACTCGCAAGTGGTATTCAAGAGCCAGCTACAGACCTCTAAAGACTTTAAACATCTTCGCTTATGGAGAGATCTGCCCATCCTCCCTCATGGCTAATGCAAAGGATGACATAGACTGATCCTGGACCAAAAGAACAGAAAGGCCAGGGGATGTATTTTTTTGGTAGTGGCAGCTCTTATGACCAGATCATCACAAAAGCAATTAATATTGCGTTTTAACAGGCACCAAGTTTGCTCAGGAGAGCTGCTGAGCATCACTCCATCACCACTATCTCCTGAGCGCAGGAGGCACCACATGCTCCTCTACAGAAAAGTGAGGCAGGAAAAATCCAAAGACCATTTTGCACAGAAAAAAATGCCCTTTAACACAGGCGTACTGGAGACCAGCAATCTATTTTGGGTCACTATTGTAAAAAATGCAGCTTGTCAAGGGTGCGTGCGCCCAGAGCTGGGTGTTTGGACACCAGTCCCTAAGTACAGACTCAGTTAATGAGAAGTGGACTTAAAAAGTAGAACTGGAGAGTAAGCGTAAGCTCCAAACCGAATTAAAGCCCTAATGAGGATTAAAACCCTATTAGAGTTTATTAACTGTGACAGAGAGTTTATTAACTGTGACAGTGTGTGACCCTTATCCTATTTCTTCAGCATTATGCAAATCCGTGAAACATCCATAAAGACATGCCGAATGACTCACTTGGTCAGCATGATGTTAGTACACCTTCAACAATTTTTGGTCAACATAACGCTATTAAATCCTCTCCAATTTGTCACCAGGGGACAATGTAGACATGGGAGCGAGGTCAGTGCACCCTCTCCAGAACTGCTAAAAGCTATGAGTACTTGAAAACGGGATGTTTAAATGCCATTTCTCAGGCACAAGTCTGGAAAATTTGTTGGATCTAGAAGAGAAGACTTGTTAGAAGACAGTGACGACTTGTTGCCTTGTTGTTAGCCTGGAAGATGACTTGTTGTCTTGTTGGCTGTGGTCCTTCCTATCTCCAGTTTTTCAGCGTTTCCCCTAGAGACCGTGTGTGTGTTTATCTCATGATGGATATTACCAACATTATTTTCTCCCACTGGATAAACCCATTGCTAGTGCCTGTGTCCCCTACAAATGCAAAACTCCTGTCCATCCAAAAAAAAAAAACCAAAAACCCAAACCTTTACAAGCAACTCTCCTTGCAAACTTCCCAATAAGAACTTGCAACAGCCTCCAAAAATGTAAAGCTACCTATGGATTTTTCCTCTCCTACTGTCCCAACAGCTCTTCTGTAACACGTACATGAACACACAGCTCTGCGGGTGTTTCCTGCCCTCTAGGAAGAAAACAGGCAATGTACGCTCTCTTTTCAGACCCGTATCAACAAATACTTAGTCTGCAAGACTTGATATAAAACACAAAGACAGGAGTTAAGTTCTTTAAGTAAAGCCAGACACCACAAATACATTTTCTGCTTGTGTATAACAGAAACGGAGATTCCTCTTCTCTTCAGGAAATAAGACATGAACACAGGAAGAAAGGAAATATCCCCTTCTCCCTTAGGGCCTTTGATAGACTTCCTATAATTTCTATACAAGGATGAAAGGTGCTTCCAATGAAATAATCAGAAAAAAAAAAAAGCAGCACTAGGATTCTTCCTCTTCAGGAAATCCCTCCAAAAATTAAATGTGTATATGTATTTTTAGTGGCTCTACTGTGGCTTTGTTTGTTTGTTTTTCTTTAAATATGTGGACTAAATTTTCAGTGTGTTACCCAATGAATCAATCAGCATTTCTGCCCACGAGGACTTGGCACTAAATCCCAGGAACCTGTTGATATCCAACCAAAAAATAATTTAGTGAGCTCTTATCATTCACAGGATTTGATTTCTGTTATCATTTGCTGTCTGCTTTAAAGTCCTTATCAGCCATTCCCATTTTTCCCACATCTATTCTCCAAGGTGAAATTTGGCTTCATAATGACATTTGTACTTACTGTAACACAAATGTCTTATTCCAAGATGACTCAGAGGAAAAAACACATTTTAATACCTACTGAATTTTGCTCATGGTATTTACCTAAAATTTTCTGATGGTGCCTCCCTCCTTCAATTGCTTCTGTGGGTTTGAGCGATATATACAATTGTCAAACAGGGTGAAAAATCAGGAAAAAAGTGTATTTGTTTTCTTATTTGACTCAAAGTATCTATTCAACAAAATTATGCTGCATGCATGAGTAAATGATGATATAAATCAGTCTCTATTCTAAAGAAATCCACACATCTCTTTTTTTTTTAAAAATAAATACTAGCAATGCTTAGCCAGTGTGAAGAGCTATGCTGCTGCCAGGGATAGAACTTAGCTGAGACTAAACAAGCAAAACCAAGAGCAATTCCAGCTCTCCTAACACACTTGATTTGTATCTCCTAAAGGGGTCTAATGGACAGGAAGAGAAGCCAATCCTCCCTTCTCAGTACGTCTCGGACATGCAGTCAATCGAAAACAGCACACATAGGCATCTTGCTGATGATCTTTGCTGCAATCATGAATTACATGATTAAATAAAACAGACTCAAAGTATACTTTTATTTTGAATACGGCTTAGGGCTGCCGGCTACTAATAAGAGTGCTAGTGTCAGAGGAGGAGCTACCGCATGTACTATTAAAATCCAGTTTTTCTCTCTGACAGTTACTGCTCCATGAGGGCTGAAAAAACCCGTATGTGAGGTGACTTCAGCTTGGGTTTGTAGTTGTATAGACAGGAGAACAACTGCCAAGGGATGCCTTTGGGGTCTGCCACTCCTGATCTGAGATGGAGTAACATCTAAAGAAGGGAGAGACACGTAGGTGTGAAGCAGAGCTAAATTAGGACAGGAGCAGCAAACAAGGAGGACGGTGACGAAGTATAGTAGCACCTCAATCAAAACCTGCCACCGCACCACATCCACTCTATGCCTCACCACCGAAGTTGGGAGAACATTTCTGGATTTGAAAAAAAATCAATGAAAACCTTTAAGTTGCTGGAATTAGGTAAGGTCTAAATCCCGCTTTTTGTCCAAACGCAGGTTTTAGTGTCTCACTCTTATCTCACATCAGGGTTCAGCCTGTTCGGTGGGGTCCCAAGTCACACGTGTGCACACAGAGAATTATGGTTTCCTGCTGTTCTGCTCGCTTTCTATTTATGACCAAATACGTCGTGCGTCTGGTTTACATTCACAGTCGTGTCCTGTGGCAGGAGATAGATTAAGCAGCTTTTGTGGTTCCCCTTTGGGTCACGGGACACAGGCCGAGACAAGCAGGCTTAGCTTTGCCTTTTTTTTTATTTAACAGAGGCTTTACATCCAGAGGAAAGTGCTCTTGCAGGATGTCAGACTCTAGCTTAATCCCTATCTTGGCATCAAGGAGTATTATATCATACTGGGGCTGGATAAGTATGATGTAATTTTCCATACTCGTATTTTATCTTAGCATCATATTAAAATCCTGTCATTCTCGTGTTTGCTTTTCCTAAGAGAACTTGAATCATTAAGGCATCATGCTGACTCCAGCCTGCAAAAGGCTTTTTTTATGATTTTTATGTTTGATTAAGGAGGAGGAAAAGTATCTTTAAAAGCATCATTGGAAGAAGAGGAATGAAAAATGCAAAAGGAGTCTAATTACAAACAAAATAAAAAAAGAAGAGTTCCTTTTAAAATGCTCTAAACTTTCCTGCAAAGGCTCATTTTTACATTTTATCTCCCTGAATGTACCTGCAAAAAAATATACCTCAAAAAAGCCCCACTAAGCCTTGCACTACCACAACTGCTGGCTCCTGTCTTCCCGTCTGGCCGCCACAGCCCAGCAGAAACCTTCCACAATCACCCCGGAGCCAGGAGGCAGCGCGGTGTCCTGCCAATAGATTTTATCCAAGAGATGCAAGTGTCAATGATGTTTTCCAGAACTTATGGGTGGATTTTACAACGAGAAAAAATAGACTGGAATGTCATTACAATACAATACCCAATCATTCTCCAATACAACACTGAAATAAGAAGGCACTGAAGAATCTTTTTCACTAAACCAGTTATAAAGTTTTCAGATTCAGAGAGATTTTTTGGGTACTAATTTTTGACCTTACATACCAAACAGCTTTTTTTAATGCTTCTTGTGCTCTCCTTTCTCTAGCACCAGTTTCCCAGAGCCTTCATGATCACCTTCCTTGGATAAAGTTCCACCTCCAACCTGCCAACCTGTATTACTTAGAGGTAATTTTAGGGGCTCTCCCAAACCATGCTGACACTCTTCCCAAAAAACCCCAACCACAACGAGAGAAGTCACATCAATGGATTTGTCCAGTGAGACAATCTTCCTGCATCAATATGTCATCAGGCTGACAAGAAAGCCCTTCAGAGCTCCTAGCTTACTTGCTACTATAGGAAATAAGAAACCATTAATCATTAATTATTTTTAAAAATTATCATAGAGAACATTTTTAATGTCATTGCATTCTTTTCATCATGGGTTGATGTGTTCATCCTAATGCCACTCCCTGTCTCACGTATGTTCCCAGTGAAATGGCTCACGCCGTTCCTGTGCTAACATGACTCCCGAGGAATAACACAGGGATGCCAGTACATTCCCGCAACCTGCCCCCCCCCCACTCATCCTCCTGGTGTTAAGATCCACGTTAACAGGGAAAACTAATTGGAAAATCTGAAATAAGAACAATGTCTTCTGTGGGTGCCGAGGACCCAACTACTGTATCTCAGCTGGTGGTAGGCAGGACTTGGAAGAGGACAGATGGGAGACCCGTCATCCCCATCACAGAGTAGAGCCTGCCTGCTATGTATTTTTAGAGATGTTTTGCAAGTCCCCGTCTGTAATATTGTCATACCGTAGCTGAATATCTGTAACATGCTGCGGTCACGCCTTGCAGGAAAAATTGCCCATGTTACAGTCAAAAACAAATTAAACCAAGAAAAATCTTGTTAGTGATATTCTCAATGTCTCAACTGAGGAGTCATGTGGTTACAAGTGCCATTTTCCTAAAAGGATTTCAGTCAAAGCCTTCAGCCTTCTGATTTGGATAGTGTGGTTAGAAAATGTCATCTGTAACAAATCAAAAGAAAAAAGATCCTTCTCCCTGTGGAGGAAAGAATGGCATGGAGCACCCCTACTGAAAGGTGCTCACGCAGAGCAATCATGAGCCCACCATGAAGAGCTGCAGAAGAACAGAGTCACCAGGCAGCCAAATTTGAAAGGTCCACAAAGGTTTCAAACAAAAAAGTGTTTTCCTCCACCTACGTTCATCCAGAGTCTGTCAAAAGCATGAACTGCAATCCCATTCAGACCATGTTTTCACAGGGAAACTGGCACAAAAATAAATTAATAGGTTACTTAGTGGCACAAGAATTAGATGTGTGACCTGACCTGAGAAGGAACCTGTAGGCTATGTTTAGGGAAATGCGCTCACCATTTGATGGGCACAAAGTACCAGCATTCCTATCGCAAAGCGCAACACATCAACAAAAATAGCACTTGAGCTTTCATAAGCCAAATCCTGCCTTTCTGTTTGCCCTTCCCAAGCAGAAGACGCTATCGTAGAAAAACTTGTTTGGCCAGTGTATCGTCATGTTCACTACAGGCTTTTTTAATTATTATTTTTGGCAAGCTTCCTCAAAGAGAAATGATTTCTTGTCACACCTCGGCTGCTACAGACCTGTCTGTGCAGCCCTGTCCAGCCACGGAGCTCCTACGTCTCCTCCTACATCTCCTCCTACGTCAAGTATTGATAAACAGCCTTAGGCTGAGAAAAAAACAATCTAAATTTATTCAGATTGAGATTATATAGAAAAATCTCATATTCCTAGCAACTGTACCAAAATTACACCCTGTGTGGGAAGAGCCGACTTCCTAACCCAGGAATAGTTCGTTTCCACTCTTATAAAACTTTTCACATGAGTGTAGCCTAACTTTAAGTAACAAGAGGTGTGAAATTAGAGCATCTTTTCCGTAATCAGATGTGATTAAACAAAGCTTTTAAAGAGTCAAAAATGGATTTGACAATAGAAAGGGCAGTTGCAGAGGGGAGGTTGATTATGGGCAGAGCAGTGCATGGAAAGTCAGCATTTCCTTTCTTAAAGTCCTTATTTTGGACTCTGCTCAGAAATCTTGACATCTGAGAGTCTTCCTTTTTTTTTTTTTCCCCAGACATTAGTGCCAAATAAATAGTATGAACACAGCTAACACACAAGAATTTCCATGGCGGTGCAGAGGAGAAGAGTAACCACAACACGGGTTCCCAGGAGGTTCAGATGTATGTTGTCAACCATGAAGTTCTGCAGGTTTGGAAGATCCTCGTAGACATGGACTCCATTCAGCCAGACCTCCGCATCAAATCCCACGCACCGCTTCATGCAAATGTTAGGGCATATAATCATATCATCATGTGAAAAAAAATCATTGAAACTGGTTAAGAAAAAAAAAAAAAAGACCCAACATTGATGGAACCTGTCTTCCTAATAATGGAAGGATGTTGCATCCCATGAAGAAACACACGCAGGACACCAGTCCTATAAAACCACTGGCCTCATCCTAAGCCATATTCTGTCACAAAGCACAGCTGGTTTTTGAATTTTGAAGGAAAAAATGAGAAGTCTAACCTCACGAAAATATTTCTTTTGAAGTTCTACGCTGACAGGTTGCCCTCACGTCCTGAAGCAGAGACGCTTGCTTGGCTCTTAAAAGCTTTGTGGGGTTTCAGTTTTATTCTCTTAATATTTTTCAGTTAATTCTGAAGACACTCATCAACGTCCCAAGACTTCAAAGGAATCCTGCTAAGCTCCTGATGCTAATAACCTGTGGTGACAATGAGTCTCCTAAGCTAATGGGATTTGGCATAAGTAGGTGCTTCCAGCAGTTTTGCTACTTTCTATTCCATTAAGTGTCCTTGTCCTCACACTTCAGGACTGAGAATTTTCATCCCACTTTCTTCATGCTTTTAATTATTTTGTCTGCTTCCCACTTTTTCTCATCTAATATTTGCAGTCAGTTAAATGTTCATGATTAGTTGCAACTATGATCTTTTCTTTTGGGTTTTGTTTTGGTTTGGTTTTTTTTAACATCTTAGGTAATGTTACACCATTTGGCCCTGGAACTCCATTCCTTTTCTCTTTATAATGGCCTGAAAAAGGCATTAGACAGTACCACTACTAGTACGTCAGCTAATGAAACATCACTCGGCTCTTTGCTGTAATGAAATACTTTTTTCCCCTCATTAAGGTCTGCTCCGCAAGGCTTCTCTGTCTTGTGTTTCTGCCAATTAACTGTTACCATGCTGAAAATTAAATGCTTTCCCCAAGCATAAGCCACTAACGCAGTGCAGTTTATCATCTGAAATAACTATCTTGTGATGGTTATTCACAAACATGCTGAGCATCTTGTATTCATCAGCAAGAAATTCATCCCAGGTAAAGGAGGTGAGGGTGAAGTGACATATTCTGACATGAAAAAAATACATCCAATGGCTTCGTGCCACCAGAAAGGAGAGATGTACCTGCCCCACCACCCCTGGGCAAAGGTTCCCTCCTCTGCCCCTTTCTTCACACAGCCCAACGCTGCTGTTTACTAGACTTCTGCGGAACTTAGCAAAAGGACACAAATCCAGCTCTCCTTCCACTCCAAGGACCTTCTCCAGGTTAGCTAATTGAGCCAGCACAGACCCAGTGATGACGAACATCTGAGGCACTGGAAGGACAGAGCAAGGCTGCACAGCCCTCAAAGGCAGACAGAAGACCTGAAATGTCTTCTCCTGCTTCACTGTCACACTAAAAACACAGGTTCGATGCTCTTTACCCTCTGCTTTTTTCTGTGAGTAGCAGATTTGCAGGAGAGTGAATATTTTTATTAGCAAATCTGACCTGAATCGCATAAGTGCTTTTCCAACTAATCATTAGCTGACTCCACATAGACCTATAGCTGCACGTATTTATGCAGAATAAAAAGTATTTTACAGATTCAATTGCAATTTGGGTACTCTGCACACCACTGCATAACAGTTTGATGGTGTCCCTCCATGGCCATATAACCACCTGCATGTAACACTCATTTGCTAAGCAGTATATAGCCATTTAAGCAAAGATATGATTATAGAATGGTTCAGGTTGGAAGGGACCTTAAAAGATCATCTTGTTCCAACCCCCCTGCCGTGGGCAGGGACACCTCCCGCTAGACCAGGCTGCTCAAAGCCTCATCCAGCCTGGCCTTGAACATCTCCAGGGATGGGGCAGCCACAGCTTTCTCTGGGCAACCTGTTCCAGCACCTCACCACCCTTACAGTAAAGAATTTCTTCCTAATATCTAATCTAAATCTACCCTCCTTCAGTTTGAAAGTGTTACCCCTTGTCCTATCATTACACTCCCTGATCAAGAGTCCCTCCCCATCCTTCCTGTAGGCCCCCTTCAGGTACTGGAAGGCTGCTATAAGGTCTCCCTGGAGACTTCTCTTCTCCAGGCTGAACAACCCCAACTCTCTCAGCCTGTCCTCATAGCAGAGGGGCTCCAGCCCTCGGATCATCTTCGTGGCCTCCTCTGGACCTGTTCCAACAGGTCCATGTCCTTCTTGTGCTGAGGACTCCAGAGCTGGACGCAGTACTCCAGGTGCGGTCTCACATTATATCCTATAGAAGTGTGCAAATAAAAATTTTCAAAATATCTTGGCATTACCTAGAGTTTTAGCAGGTCCCAAGAACCAGGGATGCTTAGGGCAGTGCAAAGGGACTTAAAAAAATATGTTTGCATCCCAGGCCTCACTATCACAATATAGAAGAGTGCCACAGGGGCAAGAAATGCCATGCTTTTATTTTTTGTGCTCCACAACATCTGGTTGCAGGGACCTTCCTGTACCTACAACTCAGTCCCTTTCAGTCCCTCTGGTTTTTAAGATAGCCATTTTTCACTTAGAATTATCAATATACATTAAGTTAAATAAGAGACATATTTATGGTGACATTCATCGTATCAAACAACCGGCTCCTAAGCCCCTTTCCAAAATTAAAGGTAGGAAAGAATCGGGTCACTTGTTGCCCGAGAAGTTGTCTTACATCTTTTATTTCCCTTCTGTTGGGCAATTTCACATCAGACTTCGTCCGAAAATGCGAATTAATTCATTAACTAACCCTTAGGGATAAAACGCCCTTGGCCAAAAATGGCTGAAAATTATAAAGATCTGTTAAAATGAAGTTTTTTTGCAAAGTCATTAGCTTAAGAAATACCAACAGAACTAAATGAACCGAAAGCATCATGGAAAAAAAAATCTGTTTTCTGGAGGGATGGAAAAAAAGAATTCATTAGCAGATGTATTTACTTGGATAACGATTTTTTCCTCATCTGATGAAGAACACAGAAAAAATGCAGAGACTGGTGAAAACCAGAGAGGCAGGTGACAGATGCCAGCCTGATAAGCAGAACAAATAGGATGGAAAGAAAGCGGGGATGGTTGAGGGGTCATCTCGGCGCGATGGAAAGGGGGAGTCAAGATGCTGAATGGATTTGAGAGAGGTACACGACTGTATTAGTCAAGGCATAAACTAATGGCCTTGGACCCTTGCAGTGGTCTGAGATGGAAAAAAGCTGAATTCTTTGAATTAGTTAGATAGAAGCAGGAAGACAGACATGGCCCAGAAGGGCAGTTCCTTGCACAGATTAAGCCTAAGATGATGCTCAGATTTCAGGCACGAGCAAGAGAAAGATCCCAAGTTCTTTACAAAGATTTGATTAAAGTTCTCTGCTCCTGCATGGGCTGCATGTTTCCTACCAAATGTCAGTCAAACCGCTTAATATTCAGTGTATCTGCTTTTTTTTTTTCTTTCGGATACCTGAATTGTAGACTGAATGTGATATCTGAATGCAGTGGACTTGGCCAGCTCGCTGTTACCAAATACTGCCCTCACCCTGCACGGATACACCGGGGTTTCTCTGGAAATCCATGAACTGCTGCTGGCTCTGTTAATTCACCATCTAGCTCCTGATAAAGACATTAGCATCTGTTTTGGACAACAAACCAAGACCTCTGAACACAACTGCAGCCTTTCATGTCCGTGCAGCCTTTTTTTCTAAGTTTATCTACAGCATAAAGCTTCTAAACCTTAGCACTCGCCCAAATTACGCAGTCATTTCAAACACTGCATTAAAATACCATCCAGCTACTAAAAAAGGAAAAATGAATGGTTCCAGGAGGCAGCTCTGCGGCAGACAAGCCAGCGTGGCTCTGAAGATAAGAGGCAGCTGCCAGAGGAAAATATAAGCATTATTTATGGATGTGGTGTCCTTGCTCATTTAAATTTCGACAAGGGCTGGAGATGCAGATCGGGAGCGGACAGGCAGCTCTCCCCGCAGGACTGCAGACGCGTGGGGTTTACAATCTACAAATCTACATTTGCCATCGGTGCCACAGCAAGGAGGGGTCAAAACTACAAGGCAGTGTTGATTTTTACCTTCAAAATCAGGTCTCTCCTTGACTGCCTCTCCTTAATTTCATAAATACCAGTAGCTCCAGCAACATGGGCCTGTACCTAGATGTTAATACCAAGGTCAGACACAACTTTTTAACAATACACCCCGATTTACTGAACCATCAGAAAAACCTGATGGCACATTACGCTTTGCAGGGTCTTCCTGAAGATCCACAAGCTCATTCCATAATCCGTGTAATACCCTGAGGACAGCCACTGACTACAAACCAAGAAAGAACAGATCACAGCTAGAAACAGGAGCTCAGCTCACAACAGTTTATCTGGTCCTGGCTACGGCTCTGCTCGAGCAGGTGCTGCCATCACACATCTTGTATCCTATTGCAAAAAACAGAGTAAAACAAAATCTCCATGTGCTGGGAAGAACTTGCTCAACTGAAGACAACACCACTGGCAGCTGCTGCTACGCAGGAGGCAGCGCTTTCACTTTGTTGCAGTCCTACCTTCTTGCTGGTCTTCAATTTAACCCATTAACCTGATTTAGACTCTCCAAGGTCATCCAGCGGAACAGTTGTACGCAGGCAAGATTCAAAAAGTCTTGACTTATTAAAAGAAACAGAGTTGACAGAGTCAACATTTCTACCTAACACAAAAATGGCACGTAACCCATGGGGGTAAAGCCCAATGCAACCCATGGGAGCAAAGCCAACAAGAAAAGTCATAAGAAAAGTAGTAAAATATGAATAAATGCAGAGGAAATTGCAGCTGTCATCTTCACCACCACAGGCTTCAGGCTGCTGGGAGGTCCAGCTGCAAGTTGTTCCCACAAATACTATTGAAGGGCATTTTGCAATACATTTTACCCAAGTATCAAAATGTGCTTGAGTAAATATAAAAATAAAATATCTAGTTTTACATAAATTACTGCAAAGACGAACAAAACAAACCCAGGAAGAGAGCCAGATGCAAATTTATAACTGCCATGAAGGAGAAGATTTCAAATGAGGACTTGCCAAGTGCTCAAACCATTTTTTTTTTTTTTAAAAAAAAAAAAAAAAAGCCCCAAACCACAGGCCAGTGTTTCTAATCAGCGTACAATAACAACGCAGCCAGGAAGCATGCAGACAGAGAGGAATGCGGCATCACTGCAAATCCAACAAAGGCATCCTCTCCCTGCACTTGTGGGGCTACAGCTCGGGAAAATGGAAAAGGGAAAAGGCTTGACTTGGTATCATAAAGTCCAATCTCAGCTCTGATGCTTCCAAACCTCCAAAGGAAAGGCCACCTGCGTCTCCTCTGCCCATTAAAGACTATTAAGGGGGGGTGACAATTGTCACGGCAGGACCCTGAGGTTACAGATCTCACAGCAGCCAGGCTGCGATCACAGAATGATCACATTAGCATTAGCCATTTCATGGGCAGTATTTCTACATAGAGTTGTCATCCGCATATATTCCAACACCGACTGATGAAAGGGATCAGCAAACGTCAGCCCCCATGCAGAGCACAAAGTGAAACAAAGCCTGAAGCCCTATGGGCAAGTCCAACCACCCATACTCAATACAATACGTGTCTCCGTAGTACGGAGTAGGTGCACGTAGGAACCTCACCAAAGCTCAAGAACGCACCCAGATCCTAAGATCTTGAGGCTTTTTACATAAGAATGTTTCTTTCAAACGAAAGCTACATACATCTAACTCCTTGCTAGTAACCCAAAATTCATAAAAAGGTAGAAGACAACCAAGAAACACAGGTCTATAGGTGCCCCACCCACAGAGCCAGGGGGTCAACCAGGAGACACATAATCTCCCCAACAACAAACTCCTGCTATCCCAAGCGATCTCATCAGTGACGCTGGAGGTAGAAGCCCAATGCTACTTACTCCCACTTCACCCATAAAGCCCAATAATTTACTATTTCCACTCACAGTTTAGAAAACAGGTTTCAGAACCAAATAAAATTTCTTAGAATTCTCTTTTTTGCCAAGTTTTTGCTCTTCTTTTAATAACTGCTACACTGCGCAGGCCACCTATATAAAATTGTTCAAAGCCTTGGAAGGCGCTTGGTAGATCCAAGCTGTTCTTCCTGATGGTGCAAAAAAGCAAGCACATGCCAAAATGACATTTTTACAATCCTTTTTTGAGAGCCACTGCAGTACAGTCTTTTCCAGACAAATTCCACTGAACCTTTCAATGTATCAACAAGCAATGCAAAAAACATCAAGCATTTTAGCCTCTGGAAAATAAAGTGGCTGCTACATACACCATTGCTTTACCAGGAAAGGCAGCTGCCTATGAGTTATAGGAGTCATGGTGGGACAGTCATGTCTGAAAATCCTCAAAACTTCAATCACTCCATCCATTTGAGCCAATTATAATGCTCTTTTGTAAAACACGCAAGAAGCACAACCAGCCCAATTGTTTCCAACAGTCCAATTAGTCATGAGTGTGATTATCAGACATCGGTATTCTTTGTAAAGTCCCAAAATGTCAAATGAATCCTACTCTTTCTTCCTAATTCAGATCGATCTGAATCTAAGCCACCTCTCCCACTTCCCCAGCCAGAGGAAGACCAGGAGAAGAACCCTTCTCATGTTGAGGATCCAGTTAGAGCATCTCAAATTCTGCTCTGCTATGTTGAGCATGAGCAAGTCAGTAGCGAACCTGCGAGAGGTCACTGTCGGATAAGATTTGGTGGTCAGGATGCTAATGTTACAAGGACCGTGAATAAAAAACATGGGGTGGTGCCTATCTTTTCTGAACACAACTCACGGCTTCTTAGAAAATGATTTCGTCATGGAGATTACATCAACCTTCCCCACCAGAACCTTGTGTTCCTTTGTCTTCCCCCACAGTCACTGCAATCACCACACCCTGATCTTTCATTTCTTGTACTAGATACTGGTGACAAACCTCTATAAGTGAATACCTGAGATTCGTGAGCAGAGGCATCACCAAAAACATTTTGGAAAGCACTTGAGAAATTCATGGTCAGCCATTTTAGGGAGCAAGAGGGGTTTCTTTGATCTCAACAGAAGGAGCATCTAGGTAAGATTGTTTCAAGCTGTTTCAGTACAAAACCTGGTGGCCCAGGTTAAACTATTATAAGAACCAGTTTAATCCAACCTGCCAAGTTTTGCAGAGAGGTGGTTGAAGGTGCTTTGGTGCACGCTGTTCCATCATCACAGCTGTTGGGAAGTAACTTCCAGCAGAAGGGTGGTTATAGTTACGTTTTAAACTTTTCTAGCGATTTCTTAAATCTGTGCCCAAGACGCAGGAAAAAAGTACAAATACCACACCCATTATACATCCATCACAAAGGTGCAATAAGAGCATTTGCGTGTCCTTTGTTAGGGGAGATTCAAGCCTTGCACAAAGGCAACACTTAACTTTTAAAGAATAAAGTTCAGTAACAGTTACTGAGCTTAAACACACAATCTCAAAAGGAGATAAAAGATTATTTTTTTTTTTCCCCTCTCTGGTGGGGGATTAAAATATCTACAGCTGACCCTAATGACAACACATCATGTGCTTATCTATTTGCGACATAACAGACTGCTCTCAGAGATATTATTCAAGATGTTGCGAATTCTCACACAACCATATGACAAGGGGGAACCGAAGGACCAAGCGTGGTGTGGTGCCATGCTCAATGTTCTTAAACCGGGGGGGAGGGAGGTACAAAAACCCTAGATGCAGAAACAGACAAAACAAGTATTGCAGCAGAGTAGAGCTTATATACTTCAAAGAACATAGAAGAAAATGAAGGTATTTCTGCTTACCAGCCACAGAATATAATTTAAAATTCCTAGAAAATAAACGCATTTGCTGATATTGTAATCCTGAGACAGACCATAACAGAGAAGTTACATGTTACGTGGAGTGCCATCCTGGTTATCAGCGGCACAGACTATGCTCAAATTTGAGAGCGGCTGATGGAGTTGTGGCTGCTCCAAAGCATCATGCAAGGACCCAGACTGTGAGAGGTCTGAAGAAAAGATAATGGGAAGCTTCTACAGAGGATCTCCAGCTCCACCAGTACAGGAACCACGACTAACATAGGCACTTAGGACCCCACCAAAAATTTCCTGGAGGTCTTACGTCACTACTCTGCTGTGGGACGAATCAGTGCTACATTTTAAGGAATGACGTATGGAGACTACTACTGGCATCATGCACACTCAGTGACATTCTGCTTTAGAGAACACTTACCCAGACGTAAGGCATTAAAAGAGTTACAGACTATCACAGAATAATGTGCAAACCTGCTTTCCAGGAATAGCGTAGAAGGTAAAGTCATTTTCTAGATTCGTCACTTCCTAGATTCATACACATTAGTTTCTCCTACATTATTTTTATGTAAATAAATAAATAAAAACTGTAAGAAAATCTACCAGAGCTGAGTGTACATCTCAGAGCATTGAAAACCATCCCAAGAGTTGCCCTTTTAATAATGAGCACCATGTACAGACCTCCGCTAGTTTGTATGGTAAGATCAGCTTCTCTCCGACTGTCACGGTCTTTCTGGTAACCAGGGCCTCAAACAGCATCTCTTCTTTCACCTAAAACAAAAATCTTGACATTAATGATTATTCTACAAATATTTTTTTTAAAATCTAATTGTTTAAAAAAATTAAAATTTGTAAAGGTAAACATTTTCAAAAATTAAAAATTTGTAAATTAAAAAAAAAGCTTTAAACACTTTTGCCAGTCCTTGCAGAGTTAATGTTCAATGCCTAAGAGCAAGCTAGACATTGGGAGGAGACAACTCAGCACATAAATCCAGCATCAGAAATCAGACACCACGGTATTCAAGGGAACCTGATTTTCCACATTCGGTCACTGCATTTCTAGCAATTTCCCACTGGTATCCTTCATTCCCGGTGCAGCTCCTCCCTGCCACACTTTTTGTTGGCAAAATAAGTCAACTTTCTAGTGTTGTCAAAATGACATCATACACATTACTCTACACACAAGCAAAATAGTGTCATCAGTTTAAGAGATATCCAAGGAGGGTTTTTGGCGTTTTTCAGGGTGTGGAGGAATTAGGAGGAGGACAAAACCTTTTGAAAAGCACCTGATATTTACTCTGCTATTCACACCTGATATTTAGAGTCCCCAAAGACACCAGCTCCCAGCCAGGGACAATCTCTAATCAGCTGTAACAGAAACCGGTTTGCAGAAAAAAATCAGTTGTGTAAACACAGACACTTCAGCAAATAGGTAAAAGGTGCCAACAAATTAAGCAGTACGTGCCACGAATTGTTGGGAGAAAGCTTCCTTTCCAACCAGATTCAAGTCCCTCTTATTTTTATATCCTCTGGAAAAATTCAGAAGCATGACCTCTCTACCAGAATAGATGGTGATACGCTTATAGGTTAGATCTAAATACTTTGAGTCGTTGACTGCTCTTTCCTAAATTTCAAGTGTCAAAAAAGAAACTGGCAGTCTGGGTGACAATCTCTGAACCTGGAGTTAGTAGCTATTGACTGATATGGAAACAACGTTGCTTGAGGAGCCACAGTGAAGTCTACAGAAGCTGCCTATCCTAACTGAAGGACTCCACGTAGACACCAGACCTGCTTAGAACATCGCTAATGAAGATTAGAAGTACCAAATCCACATTTCTGAAACCATCCAAGGCCATATTTTTATCCCAGGGAAACCATTTACGATTTGACACAGATGATGGGAAACTTAGTGGTTTATGTACTTTGACTTACTCCTTTAACCCAATAATTAGCATGAAGAGCAATGCAAAAAAGGCAGATGAACCTAAGAAATCTTGCAAACCACTGCAATAATGATGCTGTTCTGTACAGAAAGCTACTTCTTTCTACCAAAATACTGTCACAGGAGTCTCCCTGATAAACTCCAGTGCATTTTTATGTAAGTGACTTTCCCTGCAACACCTACTAACAAGAACTTGTTGCTGTGGTGTGGAAAGCAGAAAACACCGTCACCTGTATATGACCTTCACCCACCAGCAAGTCCTATGTCATTGGAAATTGAATGTCAACAGCCCGAGGTTCATTTCGTTTGTCCTCAGAAATACTGCAGAGCCACCAGTTATTATCATCTGATTTAGCCTTTCAAAAAAAACTGTGGAAAAAAAATTATCTTCTGGTTTACCTGGAAATATGCAGCAAGTTTTCACATTTGGTTTCTATTCCTCTACATTCAGCAAAACGGCAATACTTTAAAAACTTCATCTCTGCAAGCAAAATGCTGACGTTTTTCCAGCAGCTTGTGACTGCGGGACCATGCGCTGCCCTCCCTCAGTTGAACAGCTTGGAAGAAAAGTGAGTTTTACACCATCCGTTATCCCACATGAAGGAGGGATGCTGCGAATCCACAGCCAGCACGCTCGCTTTTTTTAATTATCAAGGCAACAAGGCAGAGGGGTATCAGATGGTTACTAACCAAAACAGTCCAATGTAATATTCCGAAACAGCCTAAATGCTTCCAAGTCCCAGATTTGTCAGCAAACACAGGGATTTTAAATGGTTTAAACAACTACCCGCACTGTCCCTCGCCATCCCCATCTGATGTTCACCCCGGTTTTCCCTTCTTCCTCTGCCCTCCCGATAGGTGAGACCTGCAGATGTGCTTCCTTCATCTCCAGACCTGCTGCGAGCTGACCCAGAAGGATTGCACCGAGTCATCTTCTCATACAAAAACATACTTGGCAAGGAAGGGACTGTAATTCCTGCATCTCCCCAGGTCTCCGCCTGCAATTACCACCCAGTGGAGCTTGATCTTGATTGCTTCATCACCTCTGAGAGCCAACACCACGGGTACAGCCAAATTATCCTAATTTTCATTTAAGGTCACAGCTTGAAGGTAGCTGACTCCTGATGCCCATGAGGAACCATAGGAGCTTTCCAAAGATAAACACTGCGCATGCTGATGACTAAGGACACCTGGTGCATGGAGATACTTGCAGTTTCCCCATCTCGCACATCCCATGCTTCCTCCCCCAGTAAGCATAAGACACTAAAATAGAGACAAAAAACCATCTCAGCAGATTAGCAAAGAGGAAAACACCATTTATTTCTTTAGTTCATGCCCCAGGAGTCACACTTCTCTTACATTTCATGGATTTTTTGCTTTCTGGTGCTGAAGGTCAAGTCCTGCTTTCTCTCTCCTAAAAAAGCTACACAGCCTATAGGAGTTTATATCTTAATTACAGGGACAAAATACAGATTTAAGACTTCTCTACCACATGCAGGTCAAACCGACACTGAGAGGGCTGGATGACTAGAGCTCTAAAAGCCAGCGAAGGGTGACCAGCAATGCCGCCACGGCTATAAACATCAGCAGAGCACGGCAGGGAGCAGACAGCTGGCGGGCTCCCGCGAGGGCTGGGCTGCAACCAAGGCAGGCGGAGATTGCTCCTCCAGTAATGCTGGGGTATTATGTTATAGCAGCTGAAGAAAAATGAACCATTTCCAACTTGAGAGCAAGAAAATATTGCTTTTTGTCTCTCCTCCCATGTTTGAGAAAGGGATTACAGCGTTGAGCGCTCATTCCAAAGCTGCCTGGTGTGGAGTAACGGAAAATAAATTCAGATTTCTATCAGTTCATGAAAAAGATCTGAACCTTTTCTTCAGGCTTTCTTTCAAACAACCAGAAAGTTATCTGACTCGAGTTCTGTCTTGGAGCTTTGCTCCGATGAAGATGAAGACATTCCTGCTCATCGCAGGGGGCTGGACTAGATGACCTTTGGAGGTCCCTTCCAACCCAATCCATTCTATGATCCCCAAGACTTTGTCCAGAAAATGGATCCAGAAGAGAAGGCTGGATGCAAGCACTGGCTGCCTTGCAATCCTCACCTCCCTTTTGCTCCCCAAGATGTTTTTCACACAAGGAGTGTAACGTCTGTGGCATCCCTCCGGGAAGCTGAAGACAAATTTTAGTAGAAAAAGAACTCGAGCACATAAACCTCACAGGGAGGTAGACATTAGCTCCAAAAGCTTACATCATCAATGCAAAAAGAGATCTGGCAAAACTAACTTAGGACACTCGATAACTCATATTTACCTTTATTTGCATCAAGGCTGGTTACCTAAGCCTAAAAACTGAATATAAAACTGTTCCACTGAGCGAAGACAGGATTTGCCTTCCTTCCTCAATGCTCCATACACAGAAATGATTTCCGCTATTAGTAAATGTACACAATTACAATGTTCCTGCTCTTCTAACGGAAAAAAAGTCTCTCAAGGTGAATAGACACTAGATGATTTCTAATAGATTGCTTTTGCTAATCAGCCCACAAATGAGCCTTTCCAGGCTTTTCCCCAGAAACACAAAAGTTTTCCCCAGTTCTACACAATCCTCCACCATTTCTGCAAAGGACCCATGATATCCGCAGTGCTTGCACAGGACTCCACGTCTGCTCCATCCATCAGGCAGCCTTGACATCATGCTACGGCATGGTATTTCAGCAAAGTTTAAACAAAGGCCATGAAAAACCTGCCAAAAGCCTCCACATAATCCACACGCTATGTCTACTCTTGAAAAAATAAAAAATTAAATCAGTGAATCAGGGTCTTACTGTAAATGAAACAATGATCCACAGTCTGGCCAATATCCTCTATTGCAGTTTGCTTTTTCAACTAATGCTGCTCTGAATGTTTTAATAAACCAAAAGCATATTGGACAGGGTTGTCAGTATCTAAGAAAAATCAAATCCATCACAGATCATCATCTCCTCTCAGATTCCTTCAAAAAATCTGCACATTAGCTTCGTTTTTATAGGGACGCAAATCTCATTATACAGAGGAAGGACAGTTGGTCAGGGTTGTTGCATGAACTGCTGCAGCAGGGAAATTCCCCCTGTTGTCCTTCAGAGGCTCAGAGTCTCCAACATAAACCTGCTAAACTCAGGAGAATTTGGGCCAGACTCTCCTTCAGAGAGGGAAAACACCTTCACTTTGCCTAAATTTTTCATTTCAGCCAGGCTGTTGGTCCCTCTCCTCCCCATGAAGGCCACCGCCCCGTCGGTGCTGCGCAGGAGGACCTCTGCAGCCCCTCTTCTTGGCTGCTCTCGGAGACGGCCAATTCAGCTCCTGCTTCTCAGAGCCTTTCCATCAAGTCCTGTTGGATTTTTAATTCTCTTTTCCATTCCAAATCCTTGACTGAACAAACCCAGTGAGTCATTTAAGGAAAAAAAAAACCCAAACACCCCCCTAATCTTTGCCTGCAAGTATCAGACCACAGCAGAGCTGGTTTCTTGCATCATTTTGCTACGCCCAAGACCGTCCTTGCCAAGCCCCCAGTGGCTGTATGAAAAGAAGTTAAACTATTTGTCAACTAATATTATTTTTATACTGCGATGATTTTTCAGTCTTAGTGAATAATGCCAAGATCTAGAGAGGGGATTAATAACTTTTTCAAGCCAATTCATATTTTCAGCAACAACGGTGTGAAAAGCAAAACTGTATACAGTTCGGTGACCACACACAAAAAAGTAATAAAATAATTACTCAAATGAGACAAAATGCAAAGTGTCAAATGTTTCAAGCAATATTTTTGGTCTCTGGCTAAGAAGAATTCACCATACTTGATTTGGAGAGTTGTAAGTAGCTAACTAATGAATGAAGTGCAATGGATGCTCTTTGTGATGATGTTTCATCTGTTTGAACCCTTCAGTTCTCCTTTTTGGTCAAAATTGAGTAGGAATGACCAAAAAAAAAAAAAAAAAATTCAGGTCTGCAAAGGTTCAGCATTTAAGAAAAAGAAACCAAGTCTCTCCTGAAAATGCGACTATAAAGCCAAATTATTGGCTTTATTTCAGATGATTGGGGCATGGGTCTACTGGAAACTTTACACTTGGAGGCAACCAATGTCTCCAATTCCATGGATAAATTACCATATAAATGCAACTTTAGGGACAAGCAACAGCACTTACCCAAACCCAGTGATGTATTTCACAAGATCGTACCTCAGATCTGCATCGGCCTGATCTAATTAACAAGCAGTTTATGCTGTATACAGTCATTTACCTCACAAAAGAATTACCAAGATGAACAGAAATCTATCACTTTGCTCAGCCACAGATTCTAGTGCTTTTTCAAAATGGTGAAGTTCTATATATATATTTTTTATCTTTTTGTACATATTGTTGACACTATCTGCAAGCGAGCATGGTATCCGTGCTCTGTGCTGTACCAGACCATGGCACTAAGCCACTGTTAGATCTATAGGGCTCAACCGATGCATCATTTCACATGTACATGTGCAACAAATAACCCAATACCTTACAGCATGCAGATGTTGTAGAAGAGTTTGTTTGCAGAAGAAAGCCAGGGCAAAGACCTAAAGCCTGGAACTTTTTCAGATCTCTAAGTCACTCTCTTATTCAAAGCTTTTTTAAAAAACAATTACTTCTTAAATGACTTGGTGCTCTCGCTATGGTCATTTTTAACAGGGTAAGATCAACAACATTCTTCTCCAAACTCATATTTTCTTTCTGTTTATTTCTGCAATCTCCAAGGCCAAGATGCAAAGAGCGTCCAGCTGCTTATACCTATATTTTACAGAGGCTTTTCCCTCCCTAAATTCAAAGCATTAATGAAGTGCTACGAAAATCTGTGAGAGCCAATTCCCAGGTTCTTTAGGTAGTGAGACAGCAAAACCATTATTTAAGGGAAGGAACAGGAAGAGCATCAGATGTACGCAAAATGACAATGAGTTATCTTCTGATGCTGTCATAAAATTAGCAAAAATTAACCTTCCACACCATCCAGCAAGTACAAAGGGATAAAGATAAAGATTGTTTTAATGAACTACAAGTATAACATTTCAGTATCCTTTGGAATTACAAGAGGTTTGGAGCATTTCAAGAAAAGTCAGACAGCAAGGAGAGCTGCTGGCCACCTATATGAGGTTTTGCCCTCAGCTCTTGAACACGTAAGGCAAGCACAGGACACATTGGCTCATAGAAATGAAGGCCTTTCTCATGAACAAAAAATGCCACAGCTCCATAACCTGCTCAGGCTAACAGAGCAGCTCTCTCGTGCTTTTGCACTGATTTACGGAATTGGAGCTGGCCCTGGGCCCTTCAGGCTGAAACACACAAACCCTTCCCAAATGATACTGGCACAACAGTGACTCACAAGAGGACAAAGCGCTGTCAGTAAAGGGTCCTAAACAGTAGATAGCATCAAGATGTTCACAAAAGAACTAGATAAATGCATGGATAACAGGTCCATAAATGGCTACTAAAGGGATGAGATGCACCCTCCAGCATCTCTAATACAACCTTTGTGGATGCTGGCAGGGTACCAACAGGCAGCCAAATATGGTGAGCTCACTCAGCACCTACTCCGGCCACCACCTGAACCAGAAGAGTGGGCTGATGGTCCTGCAGTTCCTCCAGTTTCTTACAGAAATACCAGAACAGACATCAGGACTGTTGGGGAATTTTGGTGAGGGAGCTGATGGCTGGCAGTTGAAGAAACTACTGCGTTGAATGGCAGGTTTCGTTCCACCTAGAACTGGTTTGCAAGCTTTCAAATTGTAATCACAGAAACAGTATTTTCAGTCAATTACACCTGAAGCTGAAGACTAGAGGAAAAAAACCCTACCATTAAAAACCTCATAAAAAAATCTTTATAACTTTTCATTGCCAAACACAAACAGCCCATATTAATGGTAACACAAGAGAACTTACCCTTCAGCGAAACTGGAAATAAATTCTATTACAAACCAGAGGTGGCTCATTAGGCATGAACATCACAGGATGGAAAGCGAAGGCTTACCTCCAGCAGGTCCGACACGATAGGTAGTATTTCAGGGTTACAAATATCAATGGAGTCATCCCGGTAAGTCTTCTTTTTGTAACGGATGTTACCCAAGTGTAGTATCGCCGACAAGAGAGAGAAAATTCTAAAGGAAATAGAGAGCAGTCATTTTCACTCGGTTGTTTTTTCTGAAAGCTAATGAAAAAGCAATCCACATCCCCAAAAATCAAGTGCCATCTTCACATTCGACTCATTCCTCTAATTTTCAATCTGAATGAGTTTATGTCCCAAATCTACAAATGTTTCCTCAAAAACGATACCCAAATGAAACATCCAATTCACCTCATGTAAAAAATATTTTCACTTAGTCAAGTACCAAACTTGCATTGGTATGGCTTTCTTGAAAACTATTTAACTCATCAAAACTACAGATACAAAATGACTCCCCATATTATAAGAAAAAAATAAATCCTTGAATAATCTAGACATCCAGATTAAATACCTATCATGCAACTGCCTAAATTTAGGGGGAGACTGGACTCAGCCACGCAGGTGATCCTTCTCAGACCCCTCGCACACAGATGTATCACTTTCTCAGATCTAGTCCCAGGTGGAAAGCCTATACAAAAAAGCATAAATGCTTTCATAATCTATAAGCAATTTGAGACAGAGAAAAGATGCTACATTTCAAGTAGATTTATGCAGCCAATTTTTTATTTTTTATTTAATTTGATCACTTTTAAGTGATAGCCTCACTCCTCAAAATAAAAATCCTCTAAAAAAGTAGCTCTTAGACTATTGAGTCATGGCTGACTTCAGCAATAAACTCTGTCCCTATTTCTACATTCTCTGGAGAGCTAAAAATGAATGAAATCAAATTTGATTCCTGGCCATGCCACCACCTTGTCTGGACAACACCTTCACCTCTCCAAGCCGTCCTTCCTTATCTCTAAAATAGGGATACTGATTCCTTCTCATGAATTACAAGGATGCAATTCCAAACATTTCTCTTCTGTAACTGTTTCCACAAAGGTGAAACCCCACGTTTTGCTATAAACAACCACTTATGAAAGTATAGTAATACTTAAAATGTCCTTCCTTTTTATACTCAGCTGAAGGCAGTTACTTATTCTTGTTACAGTTCTACAAAGTCAAGCACAATAAATTTGCTCGTATAGCGAAGAATCCACTATAATTTTTGACAAGCAAAATTCACTAGGAGAAATACAAGAACTTGTGTGCCAACAAAAGTAAATCAAAAGCCTGAATTTGTTGTGACATCCAACTCTGCTCAGTCCTGATATTTACTGATTGCTGTACTCCGTCAATTAAATTCCCTTCCTGCACCCTAAACAGGCTTTAGAGAAACCTTGTCACTGATATCTGACTCTTGAAAGATAAGGAACCACACTGACATACAACATATTTACACCAGAAGTATGTATACTTGGGTTTATCCATGTGTGTGGAACAGACAGAGAAAAAGCACTCTTAATTTCCTAATTGATTTGTTACTAGTTAGGGATAAAGCATGAGCTTATTGAAAAAGGTTCTCGGCTGGGTGAAAATTTCTTGTTGGAGCAGAAGGTGGGACAATGTCTCACAGTTAAAGGCTTCTAATTGGTGGCTCAGATACATGTTAAAAGGCAAGAAAAATGGTGTTTAAAAAAACAGGAGGTAATCCACCCAGTTGGGAAAAAAAAAGTTATATGTTAGTATCTTAAACATCATTTACCCAAGGTGATGAACAGGGTTTCAAGTGCCATTAGTACAGAGCAGTAATTCTCTGTTCCCACGTAACCTCCAGGATTTCAGATAGAAAGGAACCACGTTCACTAAATTATTGTTTGACCATTTTGACTTGAAAAAGCACAAGATTTCTCATTGTGTTCCAGCTACTGACGTGCTTCTCAGCAGTACTTACAACGTCAAATCCATACTCACTTTGAGGTCATTTTTTAAATATACATTTTTCTACGCCTGTTACTAACCTTAAATAACATATTTGTCAAATTCATTCAAACCTACTCAAGACTTTCAAGCCAACGAACAACACCAGAAGAATTATTTTGTGGTTTTAGTTGGAGACGACCCTCATGTCAAGCATGTAATTGCTTATGGTCAGAGGAAGGCAGTATTGCAACCCAACTGAGTCAAACAGTTTTTCAACCAGCACTTCCAGTGAATTCCTGAAGGAAGGCCAGTTGGAAAGGAGTCTACAGAACCAGCAATTGCATGCAAAGGATTAAGTATGATGACTAATAATTAGAATTTCTGATTAAATCAGGATCTGGATTCATAACATGCAAAGTAAGACATGACTATTCATGAACAACTGAAAAATACTTCCAGGTGCCAACTTCGTGCCAATACTCTATTTGCATAAAGAGAATCATTAACTACAGTAACGATGGGCGTATTTTGTTTATATCTTTAAATTTTGGGTTGGGTTGGGTTGAAGGGACCTTCAAAGATCATCTAGTCCAACCCCCTGCCATGGGCAGGGACATCTTCCACTAGACCAGGTTGCTCAAAGCTTCATCCAACCTGACTTTGAACACTTCCAATGACAGAGCATCCACAGCTTCTCCGGGCAACCTCTTCCAGTGTCTCACCAATTATTCCTTCTCAGCAGCCCGATGTGTTATGTAGAGCACAACAGTTATGTGAGCTCAAGTCAGGCCAATTATCTCACTGATTATGAAGGTGATATTAGTTAATATAATCTCCAAGGTATCAATAGGGAAAATAAACTCACTGTCTGCGAGTCTTGGGAAGAAACCCCACCATCTCCATGGCTAGTTGTAATCGCTCAAAGTCATGCTTCAAGTCCTCCCCTTCCACGGAAAAGCAGTCCTGGTGGGTTCAAACAGAAAGATTAAACATTCAAAGAACTTAAGATCAGAGCACGTGAAGATGGCCAAGTCAACACTTCACAAATGTCATTTAGTGATCTCCACGCCTTTTATCAGCAACTAGAACACTTCCAGCCTGGCACTGGGAAATGAGATATCCAGGAGGCCCCACTGACATTATGGGGAATAACTGGCTAATTACGCCCAACACCCAGCCCAGGTACAGGGGGACTCACAGCACCATAGCAGATACAGCAAGAAACACATATGCAATACAACGAAAGACCAGGATTAACTCCAGTGGCAAGGCAGAATTTTTCTTCCTAAATACTAGAAAGAGTACGCACAATTACAAGTTTGGGGTTTTTTTAATATTCTTTTTTGAAGTTTGATTTCTTTTTTTTATCAAGCTGTTTAGAGAATCTGCTTCTGCAAAGACTTTATGTAAAAACTAACCAGAGTGCAAATTTCAATACAATAATTATTTATCGTATACACAAACATTTTTCTCTGTATTGCGTTTTTATCCAGAGTGGTGAGATGGGCTTTCCCAGGACACTACATCTCCACCACAATTGCCTTGGTTTGAAGAGCCTGGACCTCAGAGAGGACTACATTGGCATACTTATTCCAAAACAACATTTTTGGCTACTTTTTCCTGCAGATCCTTCCTATTTCCTAGGTTTAACTTCTAACGCAGGAGGTGAGTAGCACCATTCTAACAGTACGGTGAGAGTTTGTCAACGTGCAACAACTAACATAAAAAAGGACGTGAATTAACAACGAGATGAAATATATTACACATTTAAAGGCAGTTTATTCCACATTAAGTCCTGGTCCATTAAGAGTTCCTATAACTAAAGAGGAAGAATTCAGATTTAAAATAGAATTCACACAATTTCATGTAAAATATCAGTAAATTAAATCCTGCATAGGAAAGGGGAAGCTTTAAATATATTTTTCACTAACTTTATTCTAACTACCAATAAGTTTTCTAAAAATGTAAGCATTGAGGGAATTTGAAATCCATTACATTTTATATTTCTTGTAAGATAACGTGTCTGAACAGTTTAGTTTTTCAGATAATTCCTAACCTGATGAGAGTCATTGATACTTTCAGGGAAATCTGATGACATTCTGGACCCAACTAACATTGTCCTGCACCAATATTGAGGGAACATGGCTAAATTAATGCTCCTTAAATGAATACATATAGTACTAATGCCAAATTCCTTTTGCCTTGGCTCACCTTGGGCCACCACATGGATTGTCGATTATTCTCTCTCACTTTGTGGCCCATATTAAATACTTTTTCCCCACTGTTGCCTATGAAGACTCCCAATCTCTGAATCAAAATTATTCTATTGTGCATCACACAATATAGTGTTATCTTAAACCTCAGAATATTTTTACTAACCCTTAAATAGATACTTTCTACAAGTTAATCCAGGTACGTTAAGTAAAAATTATAGCTGCAGTTGCAGCGACAATTAATTAAGCAGCTGTATCCACACAGGTTTTTTTGGTCTTTTGTCTGTAAATCATATTTACCACATGAGCAAGTGTGCACAAATTTTGCACAAATAATTACAAAAGTCTGCACTAAACAGGGTTACATGAATAGTACAGTGAACGTTATTAAACAGGTACCAAGTAGCCACAGTATGACTATTATTTGAAAAGCCACTCGTACTCACTTATAGAATACATCGAATAAATCATAAATACAGAATATATAGAATGAAGCTATTTTATAGTATCAGCTTTGTGTCTTACAGCACATATCCGCATTTAAAGCCTCATAACTGTATGAGTGATATGATCTTCATCCCACTCCATAGCATCATTACAGAAATTGCTACTGGTTATAGGGGGGAATTCTTATTTAAGATATTTATTTCAACATAGGAGACTAGTCACACACACTGCCCTATCCCCTTGACCAAAAGCTAGAAAAGTTCAACTGGACAAGAAAACTGAGTTTTTCATCAGTGCTCCTCAGGGACAACAACTGAATATTGCAGGACAAAGTGTATTTAGAGATGTTGAACAGTAAGACCATTTAAAACCATGCACAGCATCAATGAATGTAGGGTTTAAAATTTAACAAGAAAGTAACATGCTTGCATGTTCTTAGGAAATACTCATTAGAAAAATGACGCTTCCACCTTTTATTAATAGCGATTGAAAATTACCCTTTAAGAGATGTATAAGGTGTTTGTCTGTATATCATAGAATCATAGAATGTGTTGGGTTGGAAGGGACCTCTAAAGGCCATCTAGTCCAACCCCCCTGCAGTAAGCAGGGACACCTTTAACTAGACCAGGTTGCTCAGAGCCTCAAAGCCTGGCCTTGAATGTCTCCAGGGATGGGGCCTCCACCACCTCTCTGGGCAACCTGGGCCAGTGTCTCACCACCCTCAGTGTAAAGAACTTCTTCCTGATGTCTAATCTAAACCTGCCCTGCTCTAGTTTAAAACTATTGCCCCTCGTCCTATCGCTACATGCCCTTGCAAACAGCCCCTCCCCATCTCTCCTGTAGGCCCCCTTCAGGTACTGGAAGGCCACTATAAGGTCTCCCCGGAGCCTTCTATTTATCCAGGCTGAACCCCCCCAACTCTCTCAGCCTGTCCTCATAGCAGAGGGGCTCCAGCCCTCGGATCATCTTCGTGGCCTCCTCTGGCCCTGCTCCAACAGGTCCATGTCCTTCTTGTGCTGAGGGCTCCAGAGCCCTATATATAATATATATTTTCCAACGGAATGCAATAAAGACACCTCCACTATATATCAGTAAGATCAGCAGGCATCAGCAAGGCAATTCTTCACACCATAAAATATCAGGATAAGTTGTCCCTCCTGAACTCAAACCTTGGCCAACTGGCTTCCTCAGCCACTACACCTACAATGACGAGAACATGCAAAAGTTTTCACACCCACTACAGTGGGACCTGGATTCTGCAGGACAATAATATACCCACAGATTCTGCATATAAAACTTTTTAAAAACAGATACCAAGTGCTGCTTTTAGTGGCGCTCCACGTTCCAGGAGACGATTTCATTTTGTGGCATCATTCATCCAAAATTAAGTCACAAGTCAACAGCAAAATTCCATAGACGACTAAGAAGTAGCACAATCTACTCCAAAGGCAATTTAATTACCGATTTACATAACAATTGCCAAACTCATTAATCCACATGGAAAGGCCTTTTGCAAATTATCTACTTAAAAGTCAATGCTCTCTGCAGTGTTTCAGCTCTGTGCTGTTTCCTAATGGATGATAAAAGGATGATAACTATACAAAAAAAGGAGTTTCCTTGATACTGGGGCAGACAAGCATTACGAAGTCCATGCCCACAGACCAAACTCATCACTAATATTCTGCCAGGGCAATTAGTTTCCCAGCAAAAGTGAGTCCCCTGCTTACTATCGTCACATTGAAGCAATGCATAGATTTCCATGGAAAGTTGAAAGAAGATATAATATATAGGGTTTCTTTATAAACCGGACATCTGCAGTGGGTTGAGTCTGTGGTTACGGGGAGAGATCCAGGGTATGTTTAAGAGTGAGTCATCAACTGAAGCAAAGATGTGATTTACCACAAACATCACAGAAAACAATCCTGAGCAAAATAAAATACCAGATAAATAGCCAAATTCTAACAGCACGCGGTTTTGCTGTAACATGGTGAGTCCCAAGCTCCTGAGCTGGCAGGGCATTATCGGCCCCTCCAGGAAAAGGTGACAAATCTGGGGTTTGTTTTAATTTTAATTCCTCCTGTAAATTGTCCTAACCCATTCCTTAGGCAATTAAGGTCTTTGCAGCATAGTACAGTGTACTAAGGTATAGAGAAAAGCAGCTGCTCTTCTTCACTCCTTGGTCTTGTAGGACCTCTAAGGATGCTCATGTGTTAAGGGTGCTGATGTATTAAAGATGTCAATACAATATTCAACATTTTTAAACCTTGACGGGCTAGACTCCCCTCCCCTCCTCCTCTCCTAAGGATTTTGCAGCTGAAATCTTGCTGTTAAAATACTTATTTAGCCTGAGTGAAACCCAGCTCCTTCACAGATTACCTCTTACCCTTCCAGATGCATCAACTAGAGTTCGGCAACCATTAAGGACGTAGCAAAATTAGCAGGAACAACATGCAGCTGAAACATGCTTCCCCATGCAAGACGAAACCAACAGAGACCATCACAGGACACACAGACACCCAAAGCATGTTGCCAGCTGGAGCCACTGCCTCTGACTCAGTTGCACAGGAGAAACTGGGGAAGGGGGAGAAGCTTCACCCTTCCCTTTTTTGGGTCAATCTATTTGGAAAGGATGAACATGTCAGCAGAACTATTTTAGGAGAAGGAATTGGTTTTGCATTCTGAATAATATCAGGATTTTATTTTCTCGCAGATGTTTTGCAGGGGATGATTTTGATTTTGTCTTTTTTTCCCCTGGAAGCTGGAGAGCAGATATACTACTACAACCATCACGCACTGATGCGGCTTTCAGGGCTTCGAGCGACTGATTTGCTGTTTTATCAGAAAGGAATTTCAATTTTCACATTGCTGCCTCATCACATTTTCCATAAATCATCATGTATTTGATCAAGAAGGAACAAAAAAATCTCTTAGTTTGCTAAAACTAGATGACCATCTCCAACTGTTGAAGAAGCTTTCCAGATGGAAGGAACCAAAAAAGGGCAAGGGAAAACACATCTCTATTGTCATGAGCTAATACACAAGCGACACCACTGCAGAGCAGAAAGAGGCAGAGGGTAATTAACAGGTTAAACTTAATTTGGCTTCGTTTTCTGCTCAGGTCTTGGTGCCCCTAACAAATTCAAGTGAGCAGCAGCCCTGCACCAGCAACACAGAAGACGCGGGGACTCGTACTGACCGGCTCAGAGTCATAGCAATAATCATCCCAGCTCTCTCTGAGGGGTTTCTTTGTCATCTGAAAGCAAGGCAGAGTGGGTTAAGTAATGTTCAGACCAAAAATAACTCCCACTACCTGCTCCTTAACCAGGGCAGCAACATCGACTTTCCAAGGAAAATAAATGTTGTTATTCTGCATAGTCATTCCTTATTTTAATTATTATTTTTAACGTAAGATTTCTAATGCTTTCGCATTTATGGTGCTCTGATTCCTCCTTACAGTGTTTTCAAGATCTTTTCTTTTTCTCCACGGTTGGAGAAAGCTTTGGTTTACCTGGAGCTGAAGAGCTATTGATGGAAAAATCACACTGAAAAGCAGATTTTTTGTTTCTACTCTCAACCTCTGCTCTAGACACACATAAATGCTGCAAAAGTGCGATTTTCTGACTGATTAGAAAGCAACATCTTTTTAGGAATTTGTATCTTTTTCCAATCGGACAGAGATGGAGTTGACAGAAGTCAAAGCATGTGTCAGTGACCAGTCCCAAGAGGGGGAGCTGACAGAAGTCAAAGCATGTGTCAGTGACCAGTCCCAAGAGGGAGAGACACATGGCACCAGAGCTCCTGAGGAACTTAAAATAAGGATGGAATCCTGCAAATCACTAATTTCAAAATGGGTAAATGTGAATAACCAGCACAAGTTGCAGGGTATGCAATGGTCGGTATACCAGCCTTTGGTATGAGACATGGAGAAGTCATCCAAACTCAGAGGACAGTTTAAGTGAATTTGCTTTTAAAAAAGATTAAAATCTATTTTTTTCAAACCTGCTCCCTGCATTTACAGATCAACAAAATAACAGCACAGTTTGGTGAAATATCTGAATAGATTATTTCTCATCTGCAATGTAAAATGCACGTTTGTTTTGCATGACACAACGTGAGCTGAGGAACCTGGGAGAACGAAAATAATGCTTGACTCAAGGACTGAGTCAGTCCTTGACTTAAGGGGTCTGGTTCAATATTTTATAGCTTTTCAATTTTAATATTTAATTTTTAGTTAAACACTTGGTTTCATTTCTGAGCTTGTTCTTTTTCCTCTTAAAAAGGCAGGGATTTCTCTAGGACACATTTAAGAAGCTACTGTAAATCCTCAAGGGTCATATTATAATTTTCCCCTTTTATCCTTCCCAAGTTTCTTTTCCCATTCCTCTGCTACCTGTTTTTTGTTTTTTCTCCTTATTTTCCTTTTCCCCCTTTGCCTACAGGGCACAAGAAAGCTGTTACTACACTGTCAGAAAGCCTTAATGTGAAACGATGCCCTAAACACATCTAAAGGAGCCGTTTTTCCCATAGCTGTCACTGTTAAATTGTCTCTCTAAGACTAATTCTAATTATTAAAAATTTAAAAAATTATTATAATAAAAACCTCTAAAAATTCAGACTGTCACTATTGTCCATACGCTGTGTTCAGGCAAGTCCAGGGTCTGCTTCCCTGACCCACTGGACCTGCCTCAGCATCGTTCTCCAGCCTGCTTGCCCAACACCCTAATTTAGAGTAAAATAAACGTTTCAACCTAAATTATCGGATTCCTACTAGTTCTACACACTACATACCATTGAATTTACAATTTTACTTTAAATACTAAAAGGGTTATTAAAAAAAAAAAGAAGGACTGTAATTAAAAGTGATGTTTTCAACTAACATAAAACTACCGGATTGCCCAACAAAACCCGTGAATCTGACAAAACATTCGATCCAAATGATCTTGGCACTTTCCCGCTGCAAAACAGCAGCGCAGATGGTGGTGAAGATCACACCACGTTCCCCAACTAACGCCTGAGGCACAAAGGCAGCAAGCAAAAATCCTCCAGCTCTTAATATGGTACTCATTTGTGCGAATTTCCTGATCCTGCTAAGAGTGGGTGGGAGTCGTTAATATTACAACAGATTTGGGCTTTGATAGCCCACGCTAAAAAAAATCTTTAAAAAGCCCCGGGTAATTGAGACATATTCCAGAGTTAAGTTATATTTCTAGAAAGACTGAAGGCTATTTGGGTTGCACTGCATGTACAAGTTTCTCTCCAGCTTGTGGGTTAAACCACTCTTTATTGCTAAACGTATTTCAGCTCTAAGAAAATTGCAATTAGTTAAAATCAACGTATAACTGAAATACTCTTCCACATATTCCTACTCTTTTTTTTTTGTGTCCTTTTTTTGTGAGCGAAAAGCGGTAAAGTCTCCATTCACAAGGATCAGTGGACAATTGCATCTTAAATACCTGAAGTAAATCAGATTTTCCAAAGTAGGAGTTTATTTGGCCATTGGTAATAACTCACTCATTATTAATCCACACATTGTCAATGGTTGCTGTGGGGTTTTTTATATTAAACTTATTATATTGTTAAATTCAAAGGATCATGCTAACAGCCAGCCATGAAGCTACAGAATTAGGACTACCTCATGCAAGGCATTATATCCTGAAGAGCTACAAGTATCACACATTTTCCCCTTTCCTCCTACTCAGCAGACAGATGTTAATGAGTAAATGACATTCACACACATAACAAGTAAATTATTGCTGTTTCTCCCTTCCACAATTAAAACCACAATATTTTTAACATATCCCAGATAGGGGACAAAAACAGAAAATACTCATTTTTCTTATTTTTTTTTCCATATTATCAGGTGTTCAGATTGCCAATGCATAATTATTTCCAATGATGGAATGCTGCCCATAGAGCATTAAGACAACCCATTTTTATTACTCCACACATTTTCTTTATTGGCATTAAATATCAGCAGTAGAAAAGGTAAGACCGTATATTGTATTCCTGTATAGTATTCCCACCTGGTTGAGGTAATGATATTCCTCAGGCTGCTTCAGATGAAATGCTGATCTCTCTTCCTCGCTCGCTCCTGCCAGGAGGTAATAAAATACATGGTAGTTCCTGGTGACAAATGAAAAGGAAAAAAAGAAGTTAGACTTCAAAACAAGGAGCAGCATTAAGTAGAGAAGCGCATGTAAACCTCATAACCTGATTTTCCAGCTTCCAAACTCAGACCTGAACACTGCTTAGAGATGGCCCATACCCACTTTGCAGCGATGTAAAAGATTAAATTGAGTAATGGAGAACGAAACCCTTTTCCATCCAAGGACATCCACTGCCCCAGAATATACTTAAAGAATTCCTAGCCGACATCGTCACGTTCTCCAGAAACATGTGCAATGCCCACATATTTATTAGAATCAAAACAACATATTTCCTTGCGATGCAGAAATTATTATTTTTAATACTCTGTTACCATTGAAGAGGTAAGGATTTTGCAGTTGCAGTTCTGTAAGACAGAACGGAAAAAATCTTCAATTTTTATGGCTACTCAAATATTCAAAATACTTGAATATTACTAATACTAAAAACACCCCAAGTGACACTCATCTGTTTTGCTTCAAAACAACTCTAACATGGATTAACGCTAAGAGCATAGCAGTATTTCTAAAATTAAAACTTTGCTTTTAGGTTGGATGTTTTCCAAGAGGAAGCACGTTTAATCATCTTGCAACACCCAAGAGTACATTTGTCAAGGCTGTAGGAGCTATTTAACTTCGGGATCAGCCCAGGAGCATTCGGGAAAACTTCTCGCACAACATCTGTCTCAAAAGGGAAACACAGACAGAAGTTCCAAGAGTTGAAAGATAACTAGAAGGAGCAAATTAATTTAAAATCAGAGTAACAATTAATGAGAGAGGTGTATATAACAAATAATGTGTTGCAATTAGGAAAGAACAATTTGCTTAAATTTGGTGTCTATATAATTTTAACTTTTTCTAGAGGTCCTTCTGATGGCTTTAATGTGTTAAGAACTGTAAAACAGAACTAAAATACCACCTTCCTCCCAATCCCCTACATTAGATACTAAATAGCTTACAAATTGCACAATAAAACAAATGGTACGTAATAATCCATATGACGTGAACCACAAAGACAAAGGAAAATCATGGCAGGGGGGTTGGAACTAGATGATCTTTAAAGTCCCTTCCAACTCTACCCATTCTATGATTCTATGACTGTGACTAAAATAATGGACTTTATTTTCCCTGGGTAGTACATTCCTCCCTAAACAGCAAGATATAAAATGCATCATTTCTCTTTGAAGCCCAGGGTTAGGAGCGTGAAAATCCTGATCGGCGGTGCCAGCTCAAAGAGGGGTTCATGCTCTCTGTGCTGTGCCATCAGCATGTGTAGAAGTCAAAACCAACCCTGTAAGCAAAATATGGGCACCTACCGTTCATTGTGCTCCTGATAGACTAGTCTTGATTTCTCCAGGAGGTACTTTTCAACATAAGCTCTGGAAGGAAAAAATAAAAGTATTATTCATTGACCCAACATTCAACTTAAACGAACACAGTTTTACCGGGACCTTTCAGTCTTAGTACGCACACAAAAAAAAGTTTCAGCCTTGTTTCACTTAGTTATATAAATTTCTTCCTAGGCAGAACAAGCCCAATATTATGTTTGGCTTTTGAGGTTTTTTTGGTTTGATATAAAGCCAAAACTAACTTGGATACGAAAAACACGATCTCAGATGCGTTAGCCTATGGGCAGGGAGTGCAGGGGGAAATTTTGACAGCAAGGAAGAATCTCAGATACTTATTTAATCCAAAGCCAGCAATATAAAATTGCTTGCAGACCAAGATTTGTGCACACAAGAAATATATCTGGGTGCAAAAGTTTGCAAGATCAGATTCAGCCGCAGAATCAGTCTCCAAATCACCATTCCCTCTTCCAGAGGAGCCACTTCTTGACAAAAACTCGGGTTATTAACTTGTGGCTACAGTCAGAAAATAAACAATTGCAAAAGCTCCTTATTGGAGTTTACATTTTATCCTAAGAGCCTCCACAATAAACATGTTTAATTTACATACTAAATACTTTTTTCAAGCTTGTCGAGCTAAAACAAGCTTTGGCAGGTTTTTCTTCCAAACAATGCTAACCAGTAATGATAGGGATTTAGAAACCGGAGTTATAATTGGCAATTTTGATGATGTAGCCGTGCTTTTCCAGCTACAGATGCCCAGTGACATGGCACCAACATTAGCAGCCACGTCTCAAGCAGGAAACCCAATGAACCTTGGGCATGGGAGGATGAGGAGGTGCCTCTACACTTGCTTCTCCACCATAGTCTCCAGATGGGGAAGACAGACCTATTTATTACTCGCATCTCAGTAATTGTCCCCTTTTTTCATTAAAAAATAAAATAAAATAAATCATTTGGATGTGTTGCAGAGGTTTTGCGACAACTCTTAGGACACGCTACTGGAAATGGCATATCCAGCCCCCAGTGGGATGATCCTGCTGGATAGGAGGAGTAAAGAAAGACAAAGAGCAAAGCAGTATTATTCCTCTGTATGATGTGCAGCAAAAAGGTTAACTCTTGTTCATTCCCTGCAAGGAAGCTGAGAACAGTCTATGGATGTTCCTCACCAATAGGCTTTTTTTGTATCCCCATTCTAACCTGAAACCAACTTTTCCTTCCCAAGCCATTCCATAAATTCACCGCAGGCTCAGTGAAGAGATGAGTGAAAAAGGTATCAGAGTGTCCCAGATCCCACTCCCAGCCCTGGGGAGCTGCCGTACGACAACCTGCATCACCTCCACCCCCCTTGACTTTTCATCCCTTCCCCTGTGTTTTCTGCTCTTATCATAGACCCCCCCCAAAATAAAATCACCCTCATGCAATAATTGAGGTTGGAAAGGTCTTCTAGAGGTCATCTGGTCCAAACTACTATTTAAATCAGGGCAAATTATTTGTCATTTATTTTTATTTTGTAATTTTTTTTTGTAGATGCAAGTAAAATGCTGGTTTTGGTAAAATACTCCTTGCTTAGTGCAAAGGTCTTAACAAAAACATATCCCAGGAAGAACACACATTCCCTCTTGTATTAGGATAGTGAAAATGAAAACCAATTTAAATATAAAAAAGCAGACGTCTCCAAATGTTTTCTTTTTATTTACTGCTGTCAATTATGCCAAAACTACCTTTAAGAGTAAAGAAAAGGAGTTCTAAGAACATGATTTCATGTGAAATACTCATTTAAGCATGCGACAGAGCCTGTACTTAGCGTCCTAGGTAACATCATCTGAAATCTGTGGCTGAATTTCATACACAAATACCAACATGCAAAACACCCAAGCACAGCACGTTTGAAAGCGCCAACTCATGGTATTTGAGATACAGCCTCATGCCATCGCACAGATTTACCACCATACCAGCGCCCTGGTGCTTTTAATTAAAATGTCTCCTAGCTGGCTCTTCTGCAATTTTATGGAGCGTGTCAGATGTTGAGGCTTTTGATCATCTTACGAGGACTGAACAGGTTGCAAAGACCTTCCTCCAGAACTCGCTTATCATTGAACAGGACATAATAAATTCATAAAGCCTTATGGGAATGCACTTAACTGTAGCCATTGCTCATGCTCCATCAATTTTCAAGACATCTTCAAAGACTTCATTTCACGGGGCGGGGTTGGCTGCTACTAAATCTCTTGGCTATTGCATCTCTTAAGTTTAAATTCGCTTCAAGTTTTGAGTCATTATATTCATAGGGTTTGTAAGCAAATATCCTACTGCTATTTTCAACCTCCAAACAGAGCAAAATTCTGATTCGGGGCTGTAAATGACAGTTACATTAACAAAACAAATAATATGCAGAATCCAGGGTGATAGCCAAGTCGGGCAGTGCTTAAAATCCATGCTAAGTTTTTAATAAAATAAAAATACTTGTGATCTTCTTTGTAAGACTATGGAAAACAATTGTGGTTGTGTATGTCAGGAACCACTCACAGGGGTTTTTTTAAATGTAGTTTTTTATTTTCATTGGGGCAGCACTGCAAGCTAATAGCAAAGAACATAGAACAAAGACAGTCACATCACACCACACAACCAAAGACCACGAAAGTGCATTTTTTTATTTAAAAGAGAGAAAATGCCTCTTATTTTATGAACTAGAGTACATGAATACAATGTTACTTGCACCTATCTACCAAGTATAAATAGGGGCCACTTCCACAGACCTGACACAGCTTGCCAAGATAATACATTGTTAAGGCATCTCTTGGATTCTTGTTACCCGGTATTTCAGTAGATATTAAAAAAATAATTGAGCCTTATTCTTCTAAGAGAACTGTCCACCAGAATTAAAGAAGGAAAAAAAAAAAAAAAGAAAAAGAACATCAGGTTTGACATAGGATGAAAAAACAGCAGGAAGGTACACAGAGTACCCAAGCTCATTTGAAAAATTAATGGAAGCTATTTGTGTGCTACTGTTCTGCTGGAAAATAAGAAAGAAAAAATTTTGAAAGCCATTCTCTAAAATAACAATGAAGTCCCAGCAAGAGATCTCTTAGCCAGCTGCAGAAATTATACAACCCCTGGAATACCACTTCTACTCTCCGTTTTTCCAACTGAGTTAATTAACCTGGACAAAAAACGGAGTTAAGGAAGTCTTGCTCATTTAGAGCTAGCTGCAGTCACTTTGTGATGACCTGACGCCGTGTAAATTGTCTAAAGCCAAAGAGAAAACTGGAGATAGGGGAGCCCACCCAAAAGGTTTCATCCATAGGCTTCCAACCACAAGCACTTCTGGTGCAGCCCTTGCCTGGAGCAGGAAGGTTGGAGTCACGGCTGTAAGGCCCAGGAGCTCCAGGAGCAGAAGAGATGCTCAAATAAACTGCAGAGAACCACGATGGAGACAAGCATCTCCTTGCAATGGCCCCGGGGAAAAAAAAGTCGCCCTAACTGGTCAAGGGCTGGGTTGAAGAGAGACTTCAGGGTAGAGACAGAAGCATATGGAGAATTAGAGAGCGATCAAGAGGAATCTGGCTCCAGTGCCTCTGTAACACACATCAGGCAGCTGGGGATTAAACCTCCCTCTGGCTTTCTCCTCCTGAGCCTGAGCAGAGCCTCTACTTCCTATCACATGCTCCAGCCCCTAACCCATCCTAGCTAAAACCTTCCACTTTCCGGCCTTAACTGCTATCTTAAGAGGAAAGTTCCATTTCAGCTTAATAAGAAAGTTGACGTTGTGATGAAGGAGGGCTCAACTGGCTTGAAGCCAGCTCAGGTGTATTCACATTTCAATATGTGGCTCAGATACGTCAACGTTTTCATACCAATGGATTTAAATACAGTTCAAATTTGGTTTTTTTTCCCCCTCTCCATTTTGGGAAACATATTGGCCACAAAACTTAACCTTCTTTTTCTTGTACCCCCCCCAGAACAGCTTATTTTGGTTTCTTGTGCAGGCGAGAGTACGTACAGCATCTTCAACTGGATTCCCACTTACCCTCGCACAGTGCCTGTCTCCTGATAGTTCACTTGAATAAATTTGCCAAAGCGACTCGAGTTGTTGTTATGTGCTGTTTTTGCATTTCCAAAAGCCTGTGAAAAGAGAGAGATGCCATCATTACCTTCAAAAAGCCACTGCTTTACTTTATCGATATGCACGTCACTAACAACTTAACTATGGGGATTTTGCTATCGTTGTATAATTAATAAAAAGCATACTGTGAAAGTTAGTTGAATGGACTACAAAATAATATGACGAGCTTCTGGGGACCGGATTAATTTTCAATTTGGTATTCATGAAGGGCAGATAAACACTGTTTAAAAATAAAGTGTTAGCTGTACAAGAGAGATTTAATATTTGAAGTTATTATAGTCTATATTAAGGCTGTGTTTTATTCATTTAAATAAATATAAAAGTACACTGCTCCAACAAGACTCTAAATTTTAATGAGCTAGAGGAAGCTGCTTTTTAATTATATATGGAATTAGGGGAAAAAAAATGCTTTGAAGGCTACTCAGATGTTAGACAATGTCATATACAGCACCAGCATAACCCAGAGTATTTTCAGCATTTCAGACACTGTCGTTTTGATTTGCTGCTGTTGTTTTTCCAAAATCAAAATGCTTTTAAGTCTTTATTACGCAAAGCTTTTATTAAAACCCTGCCTTATTGAGGCACCTTATACAGAGAATCATGTATTGCCATTTAAAAGAAATCTCTGAACTGAGAACTGCAGCTCAGCTTCACCAAAAACTGGTATTTTCAATTGTGCCTAAATCACTTTAATAATAATCTGGCCCATGGTGACTGAATCTGTCAAGCTGCCAGGTGCAATTAATGTTTCATTTATTAAACCAGTTTTGATAATCATTCACCTTTTCTTCTAAGCCAAACTTATTTAAGGTAATTATACGCAAGATGATTTCTAAGTGTTGTTTGTGTATGGACACTGAATTACAATTACAAATACATTTTTCTGCTGAGGTTCAATATCAGAGCTCAGCTCCGAGCTCCCAATAGATTTATTCCTTAACTCAGCTATTTATTAGAAAAGATTAAAAGGGCTTTACATCTATAATCTGAAGCTTTTCAAATGACCTGTACAGATTTAACTTTGCAACTAAAAGCAAAAAATAAAGGCCAAATTAAACGAAACCTTGGCAAAAAGGCATTTGGCACCTTCGGTATCTGCATGATGTGTGCTCTCATGTCTACTTTTATCTTCCCAGGCAGATTTATTTAGCAATCTGGTTAGATTTAATGATTTAAGAGTCAAAGGAGATTTGCTAACAGAATAACGACGTGATTTTTCTCCCCCTATTTGAATACGGGGATTTGTTTAAACTCAAGCTGTTGCATATGAATTCCCTTTAGTTGACTAAAACAAGTTCTGGGATAAGCGAAACCTGCCAAGCAAGGATATTATACTTGAGAGATGATTTCAGACACACCGCTAAGGAACACTCCCCTACAGAGCTCCACACACTTGTTTTCTGCTTATTTCCCCCCAAAAAATCCTCCACACACCCAGCGTCCCTCCTCTACCCGACCCTCAGGAGGGCATCAAAGGTGCCCACACCTCCAGGTGATCACTGAAGCCCCCAAAACTGTCCTGACAACAACAATCCAGGCATCCTCTCCCCAAAAATAGGCATTTTGGCATTAAAAGATGGGATGCTACTTAATATTTCCAAAGGATTTACCCACCCTGCTCCAGATATTTCAGCAAGCAGAGGCACAGCAAGAAGCTCAGATGCAGAATACGTTGATATTCAACGCAAGCTAACACATTGCCATATATTTATATATTTGTCTTAAATAATACTCATTACGTTATGAATATTTCCCTGCAATAGGATCTAAGACATCACATGAAGACAAGAAGATAAATTTTCTATATACTTAATTAATGCTGTTCACTTGAGAAGAAATGAGCCAGCAGCAATATGAACTCCAACAGACTATATGGAATCAGTCTACTTTAATCACCTTCTCATAAAATTTAATAAAGAATTTAAGTAAAAAAACAATATTAAAAGGATTTTCTGGTTTGGTTCCCTGTGCTTATCCCTTAAGTAATAGCTCATGGAGAGAAATAAGGTCTATTTATTAGGATTTCTTTGGGAAGCGCCTCACCCAGAAATAAATCTTTTTTTATTCTGTAATAAGGAACATTTAGAGTCAGGAGAAAACGTTTCAAATCTAGGAGTGGGGAACTGCGAGAGACCTCTTTTTTTGATGAGCTTTTTTCTGGATTAACATGCCAGACCACGCTATATTTTATAACCCAAACGCCTACAGAAATCATAACCCATAATATCCCTCTTTCATGCATTTTTCTTTATTGCTGATGTAAATGAGAAAGCTCCTTGGATCACGTCTTGTTAAAATTTCAGGCTGACTCTATGGCAAAGGCACGTTGGGGAAGGGCCAACAAGTAGCTAAAGAAACGCCTGATGTTCAACTTGAGACAACTTAATACATTTTTGTTTGGTTTACTCACCATGTTTCTTTAAAAGAACTATTGGGCTATAAAAAAAGTGCTATTAATTCAATTTATGCATGCCTAATCTATATATACTTGAACAGGACATCATGTCTTTCTGCAACCGAGGCATAATATAATAGTTCAGCCTCGGAAAACACAAAATGAGTTATAACTACTTCCCTAAAACAAATTATCATCTGTTAATATTATTTCCCTTTACTAACTCATTGATTCAAAGCTGCCGAGCAGCTCAACGGACAAAACTCCATAACAGCATTCCTGAAATTCTTGGGGAGACGAAAGCTTTTACTGGCCGGGGCTCAACATTTCGAAGGAAACAAAATTCAATCCGTTCCTCTGTCGTGGCCAAGCATCCCTCTGGACCTGGCACTGGTGAGTCAACGGAGGAACGAGCAGCTCCATTCCTCCTGCCTCCTACCACCCTCCTGCACAAAGAGATGCTTATCGTGGATGGCAGGGAAAAAAAGAATAATTAACAGTTTCATAGCCAAATACTTCATGTTCCTCCTCGCCTGAGCCCAAAGGTTCGTGGTCTCTTCATTTTGGACTGAATATTAATGCAATCTGGATTAATGACAAATTACAGATGGAATAAGGGTTATTTTAATGTCTTTCCTGAAATAAGGTTATTTCCCAAACCCTTGCAGCTACGAAAACACTGCAGTGACTTGTCCTCATATGACAATGGCAATACAATGCTGTTATATAGATAATAGAGATAAGCCTGATTGAATGTGATTCCTATATAGAATAATAGCGACATTCCCCTATAGAATAACAGCTTCTGCAGGAAAAGCACCAGTGGAAGCACATGACTTCGCTGGTGTATTTAAGGTCCCCAGCCCAGTCCTTCCCAAATAAGCCTCCAGCAATTACACTTAGCAAGAAAAATAAATATATAATTTTATTTTTTCTATATAGAAAGACAAAAGTATTAATAGACAAAGAGTTTTTAAATGGTTGGTCATCTACTTAAAATGTAAATTTCTTTTTTTTAGAAAGCTGTACCATGAATATGTCAGAAGAAAAGCAAGCCAACTGTTTAAATCTCAATACAGGCTATTCCATCGTGGAATCGTTATATTAACAGTTATATTCCATCGTGGGGCACTGAAGGGACTGGGAGCAAGGTTCAGTCATGCTCATTTATGCTAGGGACAAGAAATAGGTTAATGTCAGACAAGAGGCTGCTGGAAGACTCATATTCCCTGGTTTACTGTGAATTTTGGAATTCATGAATCAAATGCATTCATAAAGTATGAATGACTTGTAACTGTATAAGCAAGGTGGAAACTCAAAGGATCAGCCAGCAATATAGCAGCCAGGGCAATAAAACTTATGCAGCTAAAGAGAATATTTGTGAATTAAAATCTTTGCATAGGTGCTGGTAAAGGACAAGAGGGGTGCAGAGTCCTTACAATGCCCAAAGTGCCCAAGCCCCAATGCCCAGGGACTGCAGGTGTCACCTATAGCTTCTGGGAGAGAAGCCCAGCATATGCTTGCACAAAGAGTGGCGCCTTTAGACATCACCTGTAATTTAGTTCCAGATTTGAAGGCCAATTTTCCCAATATTCTGTACATTATGCTTGCAAAAAATAGTAATTCACAAATATCTTTATTCCAAAAGAAGAAAGGACACAGGAAAAAAAATAGCATATTGAAAATTTGTAATTTAATGTCTTTTTTTCTGTGACCAGGGCATTCACTGGCTTTTTAAGTTATTCTCTGTGGTTACAAATTCCTTTCTGCATCTTGAAACATAAATAGCTGGATGATAAAGATCATTTTTGCTTGTTTTCATTCAACCTGCAACCAAGCTCCCAGCACTCTTCTTGTCCTCTCATATTGCTTTTTAACAGAAATACATTGAATTATGGCCAGAACATAAAATGCATCTAGACTACTTAAACTAGAGCCTTGCTAAATCCCTTCTCATTATTGTTCCTGCCCTGGGAAATACTTCTTTTAAATCTGCAGCTCACCGCCCAATAAAACCTATCAACCTGAATTGCACTGCTAAAACCATACCACTTTGACTTATCACCCCCAACTTTTGGTTTCCGTAAGGAGTCCTAAAAGCCACCTCTGTGCAGGAGAGACCACGACACCTAAATAAGAACCTAAATAAGTACCAAAGCCAAAAAAAGTATGAGCTACAACTTGAATTCTTGCAAAGTAAAATAGCATTTATGTGAATCCTCCAAGACGCTGTTCTGCATGGCCAAGCAATAATACTGAATATCTCCTTTACAGCAATTAAATAGGAGTTCAAGTGCTGACACCTTGTTCTTTAATTCTCTTGGTTGTGGCGAGATGTTCCATGCTGCATAATGAAACCATCGACGCTTTTACAGTAAAAAGCACAGACCACGATGTATTTATAGCATTCATGCTGCAACGCTTGAGCAGAGCTCTCACCAAGAATGACCCGCAACCCTGAACTGCCAAACACTGACCTTTAAAATCTTTTAAAGCTTTCTCTTTTGTTATTCTTTCCTTCAACGGGCCACTGAAGCACACTGCAGAGCCAAAACCCCATTTTCCATTGCAAACCACAAAGGTGACAAAGCAGTTTAAACACAAGGTCTAATAATAAATACATAATAAATAATAAATACTTTTTTTTTCCCCCGTGTTGCAGACTGATAATGTTTTTCTCCAACTTTTTCGAAAAAAATTTCTCCTGGATATTGACAGGAGCAGGCGGCTTTGAATGGCAAATAGGAGTTTGAAAAGACCACATACACAACATATATATTTAAAATCTCTCTGTCTCTCCTATGTATCAGGATTTATATACAACTTAGACCGATTCACAACCCATTTTAAGGTATTGCCTCTCAATGCATCCCCCCACTTGGTTAATAACCTCCCATGGCATCTCCTGGTTGCCAATACCTACAGCACACAGAAGGTTGCGTGAAATAAAACAACTCAGTAACTTTAAAAAAAGTATTTGTGAAGTTTCAGCATCCGTACCACAAGAAGAAAAAAAAAAACTAATACTAGATCTATGTTTTCCTTCCTTGCATTACAAGTCTGTTGCAGGTGGTGGAAGAAATGAAAAGCACTCCAACCTCTACAAGGCCTGCAGCAGGTGGCTCTTCAAAGGTGCCAGTCATTTGATCCATGGCGGGAATCCAACTCCCATCAAGCCAAGAAAGAGCAACTGTTCTAAGACAAGACCCTGAGCCCACTTGACCTGCTTTGAGCATGGATGGACCAGATGTCCTTTGAAGGTCCCTGCCAACCTCAATTATTCTCCAGTTTTGAAGTACCCAGCCATCTTCCTCGCTATTCTGGCATGGAGAGAGCAGGGACACGACAGTCATGTCTCAACACATTGCCTAGAACAAAATCTTTGATGGCAAAGCACAGCAGAACATCTCTTTGGTGGTATTTGCTTTCTGTAGTCTCCTAGGTCTGTTCAGCCTGGAGAAGAGAAGACTGAGAGGGGATCTCATCAATGCTCATCAATATCTCAAGGGCAGGTGGCAAGAGGATGGGGCCAGACTTGTCAGTGGTGGCCGGTGACAGGACAAGGGGCAATGGGCACAAACTGGAACACAAGAAATTCCATCTCAACATGAGGAAAAACTTTGTTACTTTGAGGGTGCCAGAGCACTGGAACAGAGTGTCCAGAGGTTATGGAGTTTCCTTCTCTGGAGATATTCCAAAGTCGCCTGGCTGCGTTCCTGTCCAACCTGATCTGGGTGACCCTGCTTTGGCAGGGGGTTGGACTAGATGATCTCCAGAGGTCTCTTCCAACTTTTTTTGCTTACAAGCTTCTCAAAACCATGTCATTTTCTGTTTCTTCCCATAAAATTAGTAATGCTATTTTTTTAAGCTGGCACAGCAACCGAGAGATGCAACATTATCCTCTCCTTGCTTTTCATTCCCCCATCAAAGAACCTTTCACATACATAACCTGCAAATAACTTCAGATGGGTAAAGTCACGTGGGAAGTGACTGATGGATAAAGACACCTGAGAAGTGCTGATGAGACCCTACCTCTCCCTCTTGTCCGTATGGACCTTGTGGAGAACAGGTCCATATGGACAGGCTTGTAATGACTGCCCGAAGGTCCAAAACCATATTTAAGGGATCTCCTTGCTCCAAACATATGTTCAATTTGTTGTATTTATGAAGGCTAAAACACTCTTCATCCTGCTGTCAATGACAGTGCACCCTTCACTACGCCAAATTAAATTCAGCCGTATTCTTTCAATATAAGGCACATCAAATACATAATTTCATAATTACAATTACTGAATGGCAGCTGAGCAAGTTCTACCATATTAACAGACACACCTTCTTGCAGTTTAACTTAAGTGTAAAATACTACTCATGATACAGGCTATGAAACGTCTTTTTTTTTTTTTTTTTAATACAAATCATTTGTGCCAACTAGAAATGCCCTATCATTGCAGAACATTTGCACTAAACGTACCTGGCCACAGCAAAACTGAGACTACTCAAGGACAGCAATTCCCCCCTCTACTGAATCAGGTCGCCATCCTGGAACAGAGCAATTAACCAACAAACCTTTTGCAGCAACTAGGTTTAAAATACAGGGTCAGTTAAGACAGCTTGTCTTTGTGCTGCCTAATTCAAATATGGGAGAAAATGACTTTTAATGGGAGAGTGCTGATTTAGAGAAGGTTTTGGGGTCAATTTAACTGAATAAAAGAAGTTGCAGTGTACATAATGGAAATATCAGAGCACCATCAAATACACTTATAGAGTAAGATACCCTTGATAAAGTACTATAAAAGTCATTACAACACATATTTGTTTGGGAAATTTAAAGCTCTGCTGATGCAGATGCTCTATCAGCTACGTAAGAAATAGGATTTAGCATCTACATTCCTGGCAAACGCCTCAACATTGGCAGAATAGTCCTCCTTTTCCCACACTGAAGCACAGGATCAGCCCATTTCAGCTTCTTCCTTTTAAGCAACACTCTGGGAAAAAAAGGAATTACCGTGTAACCACAATGCAACAAAATAAAACCCCAAAACCAAACCAAAGCCTCCTACTTGAGTCCCCTTCCCGAAGTTTTCCTTATGCAAGTGCCGTAACAGGAAAAAAAAACCAACTAAGCTGGCAGTCAGTCATTGGCAAATGCCAGTACGGATGGATCCTGGAGGCAGAGGCTGCCAAATCTGTAGTCTGGCTCACATCCCTGGGTCTTCTGCTCATACATTTATTTTTTTTATACATAGGGTGGATGGCCCTGGGAAGAGCAGCCAAATGCACGTGTTTTCCAGCAAGCTCACCCACATCGGCCAGCAAATATTTGGGTGGAAAAAAAATCTTCAGCCGGGATTCAGCTTTGGATTCACAGAAGTATCCCAAAATGAAGGGGGGTATCTTGGTGTTATTATGAGGGTCTCTCCAACCCAGGGGATGCTTACAGCTCCCAACATTTATATTCTGCAGCCAAAACTTTACTACTTCAGGTGCAGATAGCAAGTGTCTGACAGGTGCCAGGACTGAGCAAAACCTCCTTAATCGGTGCTTCAAATGTTTTTTTCACACCGATAGAGATATAAAATAATCACAGAGCAATAAAATGACCAGTTGAAAACAAGCCATGGCTTAAGGAGGAGACATTATACTCTCCAGCAGGCAATACAAGTACCATAAACGAGCACTACAGCAGAAACAAAACAGTGCTAATAGGATACTGACAGATAAAACCCCCTAAATACATACTCAAAGTGACTATCAAATAGATTATGTTATATATTACAGCATTGAGTCATACCACCATTTCCCCACCTTGCATAATCCATTTCTACAGAGCTAGATAAAGTACAGCGATGCATCACAAACAGCTGATGCCGCAATTAAAACTTCTCCGTAATTGCTAGAAATAACCTCACAGTGTGACAGGATGACAGCTGATTTCCTTTACTTAAAAAAAAAAAGAAAGTATTATTGCAAATAATGCAGAACCCTCATGTCCCTTGAGCCAAGGAAAAGACAACATATGCAGTACCAGGATTGCCCTTTTTACCAGTGTTGAGGGTTTTGAGTCTCCGAAGCTGTTGACCACTCGTGTTTTGCCTGCTGTGAAGCCACCACTAAAGAAAATATAACTTCTCCACTTCCAAAACCAGACAAACATCCACGTGTTTCAGTGCTCTGCAGAAGACGGGGGCAAATTACTGCCTCCAAAGTAACTCCCGCAACTTTTTAATGTGTTGAGCATTAGAGCAAGTTGTGGAAAGGCAGTCCTCACCATGGCTTCACATACTTCCTAAAGTAACACGGTTCAGATCTTTTTGGCCAGAAGCACATTGTCTTAGAAGCGCTAATGTTTCAAATGGTACAACTCACAACACCCCAAACAACATCCCGAACCAAGCACTAGTTTTTAAGACATGATTTCATTATGCAAAACCACCCATACAGAAGACTACGTTAGGACAACATTGTAGGACAATATGTTTTGCCATACGCAAGCTTTATCTCCATTGTCACTTTTTGACGGCTCTAGTAGCACTCAGAAGCTCTCTCTGAAACTGCGACTCACTCACACTAAGAGCTGGTGATAACAGGTTGGTATCGCCAACGGCCTGCCCAAGCCCAGGCTGTGGTTCTTGCTGCAACACTGCTTGCTTTGGGTGGTGGAACTGTGGACCTTCAGCCTGAGGACAGGTCTGAAAACAAGCCATCAAAGTTTGAGGAGGTATTCTTGAAGACGAGCATCTTCAACACAACGCCAACCTCAGTTGGAGCCAAGAGCTGCTGCCTAGCATAGAAGCAAAACATCACCCATCGGCAAGAGTCTCATACCTTGGAGAGGCATCTCCACCTCCTTCCATTCCCTCTGCACCAAGCATCAGCCTCTAAATTAGGCAGAGGCACCTGGTCTGGTGTACAACCCTTGGACGCCCTCCAGCCCCAGAGAAGGCCTCTGGAAGTCCCTTCAAAACCCTATCTTTTTCCTTTTTTTTTAGTATAATGATTCTACATGGGACCATAAATGTTTAGAAAGAAAGTTTCAACTTCCCACTGCATACTTGGATAACCCAAAAAAACGCTAAAAAAATTGAAACATTCACTGCTCTGGGCCAGATACAAGTTTTCCTGCAGTTCGTCACTAAAATCAATGCCACAAACCAAAAGACAGAAGAAAGTGTCCCTACTGTAATGCCTCCCATCTGGAACCTCTTAGCAGAGGCCGGGAGCTCTCATGTATATTTTACACACGTATTTTTTCCTGCTTTTCCCAAGAGAAATATGTGTAATGAAGAACAACAAAAACATGCTAGCAGCAACAAAAACACCACTGTAATACGAGACCCAGCTTGGCTTCTGACTGTGTTATCCTTCCTCTTAGACCTCAGCTACTTTCTGCTAGTTACAGACAAAAAAATAATACACGCCCTCCTCTCTGAAAAAAAAAAAAAATAATACTATCAGACCTCTGCCATTAAATCAACACAATAAAACCCACATGTGTTTTGTGCCATGTAAAATACCGCATGAGTAAGGATAAGGTTAAACGTGAACATACACATCTCCAGCTCGTCCCTGCTTTTCTGCAGGATTATATAAATAATCTGCAACTCTTCTTGATGCAATTCCAAAATTTCAAGTGCTGTTAAACTGCAGTATCTGATTTCCATGCATTGTACGCAGTTAGGATTATTCGCTTGCATCGTAGAAGCTCTGCTGGGCTGATGTTTTCCAGCACTTGCGACCTTTCAGTAGCTATGGGCAGCTTCGGACACCTGATTGATCCATAAAAATATCTTTTCCCCTTTTTAGCACAGCTCAAATGGTGAAATTGGAGCTTAAAACTGCTTATTACTGAGTACTGGTGATGGACCACAACACCTGCAGGAGCCAGACCAATGGGTAACACTTAAAAAAAAATAATTATCTCCTTGGCAGACGCATAGCCTTGAAAAAAATAATTATCAGTGACCATAATACTTGATAAGTGCCAGGAAAAACAACAGTTGACACTGATTATTTTTAGGGAGCAAAAGAGAAGTCTCAAAAATCAATGTATTCCTATCAGGCACTTGTCTTCGGAGAGGATACAACTGCTTAAATGGATAATTTCAGCTGCTCGGTAAAGCAAAATAGGGCTATTTAAGAGATGCCACTCGTCATCTTTCCAAAGGTATTAAATGTGGGTATTTTTGAGGTCATGATGGAGAGGACTTCTATAAACTGAAAAAGGTTACTAAGCTGGGGGTAAACACAACACCATAGAATCCGCTATCTACAGAGAAAGGAACAGCTGCAAAGCGAGCGCAGAACAGCCAATGCCCTGTGGCACGAGACGGGCATGGCCTTGTAATTGAGTTTGTCATGCAAGAGGTCCCCCAGCAGAGAATGAGTTGTCACTTCAAAGCCCACCCTGCCAAAATCACCTTATTTAGCTTTGCACAGTATTCTTCACTACTGCCAAGGCTGATATTTCTGAGAATAGTCTTTGAGTTTGTTGGTTTTTTTTTTTTTTAAATTGCAACAAAAAAGAAAGCCCTGAATTAATAAAATTAAGGGAAACATGGTGAGATTTTGTACCCCAACGTTCCATGCAGCAAAAAGTACTATGCAAAACCAACACAGATATTTTTGTGTCATCCACCTTTTCCTAGCAGAGCTTTGCAAAATGCCAGGCAGTTGGGATGTCATGTTGGGAGCGTGTTCCCCTGCTTTTTAGAAAGGGCAGGAGTCAATCCAAGCCCACCCTTGGTGCGCCAGCATGGATGTCCTGGCTGGTGTGCTGAGGATGCAGATCCCTTGCTGCTCCTTCTCCCTGCGTGAAGATGAGCAGCAGCTCTTCATAGTCCACCTTGGCCAAGCAAGAGACATCATGAAGGAGCAACTCAAGTTTCTTCACTCTATACAATTTTTTCATGTATGTATTAAGAAATGTAGCTTGAGGCCACATCTTCCATTAATGGGCAAGATTTTTAACAACACTTCCAAGTGTTAATTTTTATGGTAGCTGCACGTATACAATATTGCTGCAAAACTTCAAGTACTCAGACACCAAGGAGCAAAAAGCCTGTGCAAACCACACACTTTGCATTGGAGATTTGACACAAAATGGAGAAAACTAGAGAAGGAACACAGTCCCAACTTTTAGAGCAGCATCCGAGAGTCATTGAACCTCTTTCTGGTAACCCCCTCCATCAGTTGTGACACGTCTTCCAAATTTCACAGCAAATGAAGCTGGGGTTCTCCCAGATGTGAGCTCATTTTACTGCATGAACAAGCCCATACCCAGAGCTCCACACAGCAGGGGGGAGGGAAGAGGATGCTGTGTTGCTGACAATGCCTAAAAAGTGCAAATTAAGTCTCCAAAGGCATATAATAGCATTTAACTTTGCAATCTCTTTAGTCTTTTTACGTAAAGTTTTGGGGAACACCAACTTTTTAAACTTTTTTGCTTTTTAGAAGAATATAGCAAACACAACAATAAGGTGTACGTGCAGTACTGCATTTAAGTTACAAGATGCTCAGAAAAAGAGTGTGTGATGGATGGACAGATGGTGCCCTGCTCAGAATAAATGAGTGATGTGCCTCTGTCCGCTGCACTGGGAATCACGGACAAATAATGCATGCTACAACACTCTACAGCTGATAGCAGGAAAAATACAGAAGGTGCACCCAGAAAATTCACAGGGGCATTGCATGCTGGAGCAAATAGTAAGGACAGACTTTATTTTCCAATTAATTTCATGTGAATAAGCAATCCTTGTTCCAAAGTCAGCTTCATTAGAGTACACACTCGTGATCACAATTCCTTCTCTTCTGTTTTCCTGAAGCGGTAGTTTCCAGCAGACAGGTACTGTACGACTAATTTTTTTTTAACCATGCAGCCAATTGCCACCATGCAGCACAATAAACCCTCTCTGTTTGCTTCCAACTCTGCAGATATTCACCTGACATGCTCCCTCTCCATCGCCATGTAATTAAACAAAGGGTGTACAACCCCCCTTGCAGAAACATGCAAGCTCTACAACAGCAACGTCAAGGCCAGCATTTCTTCTTTCAAGCTTGGAGGAATCACTACAGAGTGCTTAAGCCTTTTGGTAATTCTTCTGTAACTGAATATATCGTAAATAAATGACATTCACAGCCTGACGCTGGCATCATATTAGCTGTGATGGGATAAAGGTAGAGGCAAGACAAATTTTGTAGACAGATGTAACATTATCTTTAATCAGACTAACTGGAATAGCTGGAAGACCCAACAAGCTTTCGAGTACACAAGTCTGAGACAAACTGCAAAGCTCAAGTACAAATTCAGAGTATTTTCTCTGAATTTAGCAAGACATTCATCAGTTTAACCCAATGAAAGAAAAGGATCTTGAACCAGGAGACCACAGGGATGCGAAAAACAAAGGACAAAAACAAGTACTCCCTGTGCTGAACAGCAATATATAATTTATAACCTACATAAAAACACGTTTTCATCTATTATTTGCAAGTGGGTTGTGACTTAACACCCAGCAACACATCAGAATAAAGAGCGGGATATTACTAATTACACTTGGTTTGTAAAAACAAACCGAGAACCAGCACTTGGAAGGAAAGGAGCTGATGGCACTCCTGCACTCACTCCTGGAGCGAGGAAGGACCATGGGAGCAACTCTCCCTGCAGGACCCAGGGCAGAAGAGTGATGCCCAAAGACACAAGCCCAGCTCCGCAGCCACCACCCATACCACTCTTGCATGACAGAGCTTCCAGAGGTGGAACGTGACTTCATGATGCCTGATCCAAGACATAATTTTTGTGCTGTCAATAAGGAACATGAGACAAAAAGCACTATGTGTTTCGATGTCTTAGATCTCCCTTCAATTAAGGCAGAACTACAGAGATGATGGTTTATTTGATTTTAATCAAACTCAGTGGAGCATGTATATGTGGAGGTATCAGTCTTAGCAGGGAAAAAAAGGCTGGAGGGTATCTTAGATCCAGATCTCACTTTCTTCATTGCATATTATCCACTTCCAAAACCTTTACTCTGTACACAGAGCTACAAAGTTACCGCCGATAGACCGCAATCTGTTTATTCTCATTACATACCACCCAAACCTGAACCCGATAAGAACACCAAGGAGATGACCACTCATCAAGCGGTCACAGCATAGTCATCGTATAGTCAAAATGTCTCAGCACACACCGCTTGGAGCAGTTTGGAAAGATTTTACAGGGGTAGAGTTGGAAGATATCTCCCCTTAAATATTAAAGAATATGTTATCCTGAAAGCAGGGTTAAAGCAAGGAGCCCAGCCACTCTGTTTCCATTTGGGATGATGTGAATTTATTTTTTTTAAGCTGCTTATTATTCTCTTTCCTTTTTGCATAAAAAGATGCACACAGGATGTAGCAGAAATTGCTGGAGCGCATCTATTTATCCTGAACAGGAAAGATGGGGACGCTGTTTCTGTCTGCTCACTCAAAGCAGCTTTATAAAATCCCAATCAAAAATACCATTAATGGTAGCTAAGGAGGGGTTTGTTTGCATCTTTAAAGAGAGGGTATAAAATGTATTTCTTTATTGACTTTAATCAGCAAGTAAAATACTATGTTAAAAAATTACACTCGTGAAAACAGCTTTTCTTCTCTAACTGGCTCAGCCAGCAGTTCAGGAGGAGGAGGAGGGATGGAAAAAGGAAGCTAAAAAATGGACAAAAAGGAAAGATACAGAAATAAACCTTTCTTTCTCTTGCTGAGCTTCATCCAATTGTTTATAACTCCCAAAGAGAACAGCAGCACGATTGTCCTACCTCGCACTGGCTGGATTTCAGCAGGAAGGCTTTGGTCACCCGGCCTCCGGCACCCAATACGCGAGGCTATTATCCTGGTCATCCCTCCTTTTTTCTGCCATTTCTTCCCCGTTTCTCCCCTTGGATGACATCCAGGCGGACGGGAGCTACTGAAAATTCATCAGCTGTCTAGTCTAAAGTCACTATGATAACTAAAACCCAGGTGAAAATTGAAACAAGGCATGGAAAAAAAAAATCCCACGCTATCAGGGACTGTACAAAAAAAGTGAAAAAAAGGATGGAACTGGTGCTAAGGATCTCCAAAAATCAAAGTCTGAAGATAAGCAAAGCTGCGTGGCACAAATACATAGGGGACCCTATTCCCAACTGGATCAAGATCCTGAGCCAGTCTGAAAGGTATAAGAGGTTTGGGGATTAATACTACATCTGCAATTCTTCCACCAGTGCTACTTTAGAAAAGAAATGCATCAAAGATAAAAATAAAATACCTCTGTAATTAATTTGAAAACACTTTCAGCAATCGCAAGTGCCCTATCCCAATCACGCATCCTTGTCCTTGCTCCTACGCAAAAAGGATGGATCTGGCAGTCGGGGGTGAAGTCAAATCAAATGTGGTTTGAGTGAAGTCAAATAAATAGAAATATAGTGTTTTCACTCAAAGCATAGAATTTAATAGTAAGTTCAAACCTATTTTACTCTTTGAATTTCCAGTTGAAAGCTAGAAACTTCATTAAACTCTTTGGAAGAATTAGCACTTAAGATCTTTCGACATGACAATCAAAGCAATTTAAAAGTTACAACCGTTAAATTCAAAATGCAAACTTATGGCTCCCACAGACTTCAATATTTGCTCGCATAGATCTTCTATGACTTAATAAACTAGCAGGTAAGACAGCCTAGTTCTTCAAAAAGTTGCTTCTCCCAGCTACATTTCTCTTGCCGAACAGACAGGATTAATACAGAAAGGCTGGAATATTCTCTTTACTTATAATTTGATCTTAATGAAGCTTTCCAAGCCACAAAAAGCCAGCGAGGGCAGGAATAGACGATCTAATGATCCACAAGAATTCTGAGGCATAAATGGAAAAAAAAAATTACTAAATATTCCTTGAGTGCCCAGCTGCTCAGGTCAATACTACTCGTAGCAAGACAAATACCCCATTTGCACGCCGCCGAGCACTCACTAAGAGCTTATGGACTTCTTTAAAAGCCTGACGATCAATAAAGTGCAATTTAAAAACTTCGTCAAGGGGGGCTGTTAATGTGATGGAGATTAAGCAGACGCTGACCCACGCTACCTCTAAACTTTAAAATTAGCCTAAATGACAAACATAATCAGACTTACAAGGGGCAGATACAAAGAAAATAATATATTTTATTATAGATTTATATATCTCATGTGTATATATTATATATTCATATTATATTTATATATCCTATATTATATTTTTATATTAATATATTAAAATAAATATAATATATACAAGATATATCTCATATATATTTATTTTATATCAATACAGCTCATATTTGACAATTTAGGAAATGCATCTTTGCTGCAGGCTAACACGAAGCAGATATTGCTGCGGGTTTAACCCTCGAGCAAAGGCAGCCAGTCTCACCGCAACACGGCTGTTCTGAGCAGCAGCATCGCCTCCGTGCTCCAGTGCCCTGACGAGACCTCAGCTGGGGGACGCACCCCAATCCAGAATAACCTCAACCCACGTTATTTATCATTTCAGACCCTTGCAAGGAAAAACACAGTGCTGTGACCTCATTAAACTGTAACTGCATCCTCCAGATGATGATGTGTCTGCCCCTCCAAGCCAGCGTCCTCTCTGTCAATAACCCAGGCTGATAAATTTAATTAATAACCCCACTTGAAAACCAGACAAACATCAATATGTTGGGGTTTTTTTTTTTAAGCGTTAGGTTTTCTCCCGGTTTTATTGAAGTTATTTGGCTTTCCTCTAGCAGATGAAAACCAGATGTTATAGAGAGGGATGGGCTGCACGAGCCAGAAGGAAAAACCAAGGCAGCAACAGGCAGGTCGCACCCATTCATTACCCATATATTTTCCTTCTGCCACGAGGCTATTTATATTGCATCTCTATTATTACAAATATTATAATTGTGTTGTAATTCCAGAAACTGCAGTTTTCTCCTTCGCAGCCCAAAGTAGAAAGCAGCACACGAGTCGAAAGTTTCTTTGTGCTGCGTAAGCACTTTGGGAAGCTCCGCTCCCATCTTGCTGTGTTCATGCCAATATTATGGTTTATAATCCCCCCCTGAAGCAGCCCAAACCCAGGATTAATCCAGGTTTAGCAGCTCTTGGATGCCCGCTCATTATACTGAGAAAATTAAAGAAGAAAAGGAGTTTGTGTACATGCACACAAAGCAGTTTAGGCAGTAACACTATGTGTATCGCTGGCAAAAAAAAACATGCTCCCTTGTTTAGGTGATCTGCAGCACAAATGGAGGAGCAGGACTGGAGTTATTTATCATTTCAAGCAAAAAGGAGGAGTAAAAGTAAATTACAAGTGATTTAAGAACTGACTGGCCACATGCATGGGCAACTGAAACAGCAGATGACCTACCTTGTTGAATTTTTAGACATACCTCACAAGTAAGGAAAGCGCTTTGAAGGGCTTTGCTCTCTGCGTGGTATTATTTTTTTCCCTATTTAATGCTAGTCTAAAACTTCTGGCAATAGAGTATTCTGATTTAAAGCAAACGTAGGGTGGAAATTAAGAGAGGATGCAGGAGCGGGTTATTCTTTGCTTCAATTTGCAGAAAAAGAAAAGCAAGGGGGAAAAATGAGCCTCCTTGTGCTCTAATTGCTACACAAAAATCACTGCCCGGTCCAGGATTGTATACAGGCGACCTACACACCAACAGCACCGCTCCGGGCACCCAGCTAGGAATTATAGATCATCAGCCCAGTAGTGGTCAGCTGCTATTTTGAAGGATTCACTTAAATTCCTTTAAAACCGATTTAATACATAAAATTTTAGATTAGCTTTGACATCCTTTTCAACTCCCAATTATATACCTATGTACTGGAGTAGCATCCCCAGTGATTCAACGGAGCCACTCGTACCCAACAAGTAATAAATAACACACCTTGCCTTTTCATGAACAGATGTAATAATTAAAATATTTGACAAATTTCCAGTGCTAACCACTGTCCAATATATTTTAAGTATCCATCATGGATGTGCTTTTCCATAGCAAAAAGGGTTTACTCCTATTATCGCATGCATTCTTCTGAAGCCCAAGAATTAAGTTAAAATAATGCTTTTTACAAGGAGGATGCTAAGCTTCACGCCAAGCCATGGCTCAGAGAACAAAGCAGGGTTTTACTTCATTAATTATTTTGAGCACCTGCAACGCAGATCTCTTTGTGTATATTATTATATTACATATATTATTATAATAGATATTATTAGATATATTATTGTGGACCTCTATATGACACCTGCAATGCAGATTTGTGTGTGCTTATGCTTATATATGTATGTACACACACATAACCTCCCAATACTTGCAAAATACCACCACATGCTATTATATTGTTATTATTGTAAATCTTATATTAGAGATACATATTACTTTGGAATTCTACAACACCTGCAACGCAGATTTGTGTGTGTGTTATTATATTAATACTATATTATAGTAGATGATATTATAATATATATATTATTTTGGACTTGTATACAACACCTGCAATGCAGATTTGTGTGTGTGTATATATACTTGTGTATATATATAGGTACACACAAAATCTCCCAGTACTTGGAAAATACCAGCACATGCTTTCCTCTAGCTGCTATTTGGAAAAATTAAAAATATTTACTAGTTATAATTTTTCCTGGAAAGCGCGTCCCGCTGGGTAGCGGGTCAGAGTGGTGCCTGAGGTTACGGCTGCTCCTCTGCTTGCTGCTGCCATCGCCGTGCCTGCAATTAGCAGAGAGGCTTTTTGCAGGGTGATTGTGTGCATTCATCCACTTCTCATTAACAGCTCTGGGGAACCGAGCGATCTGAAACACGAAGGCTAAAACAAAAAAAAAAAAAAAGCAACGAAATGCCAGAAATATAGAAGTTGCAGGTTGGGTTTGGCAGCGTGCTGGGATTAGATCACCGTAAATCCCAGCTTAAACAAAGCTCCAACATGAATTTCCTGACTAAGGTAAAAAAGCCTGGCTCAAATTTATGAACTGCTGGCAAGGTTACCTCTATCCCAGAGGCCTCCAAATACCAAGAAAACTCTGGCCCAGAAATGCAGAGTTCAGCCTGATAATTTAAATACATTCCTCCAAGCATCACCGTTCCTGCAGCCGTAGCCTAGGCAATAAAGAAATAAACTCCAATGCTTCCAACTTCACATTTTTCAGAGCCTTAAATTAAACCATAGACATGTATTTCTAAAGATCGCAAAGTGTATTTTCAATGAAGAAGTGGATATAAGCCTTGTAGAGAAGGTTGTTTTAAGGAGGCAACCCCAAATCTTCACCAGCTCCATCAGATGCAGCCCACTCCATCTACATTTTGCAAACAAAAAAATAGGAAATTTTCTGCTCTTCAGGAAAGTCTTCTGGATTTCCTTAATTAAAAGGTAATTCAATTTCACAATGACATTTGTAAGCTGTAAGAAGAAAATCCCAAGCTGAACCCCACACTTTCCCACAGGATAGAGTCAGCGCTACCTTTACACCTACTAGACTGTATTTAAGTTATTCCAAATTCAGAGAAAGCAGTAAAAAGATTTCACGTTATTAAAATCTGCTTGGTCTCTTTTTTTTTTTTCCTCCTCCATTTTTTTTTTCTTTTTTGTTTCTTCTCCAAGCACACCAGATGCTTCACTGAAGTCCAGAGAGATTAGATCTGCTCTGCTTTGGAAAGTGCTCAAGCATCAAATATTTGGGATACAGCTCCCACCCCGACCCGCCACACCAAACCTTTGCTCCCCAAACCTGCCATTTCTCCAAAAACCTTCCAATTTCCTCCATGATAAAGCAGATTAAAGTTTTAACATTTTGCCCTGTCTTGGACATGAGCATTTTTATCCACATGTTTTCATTCTCCTTTGGCATCCCTCTCATGGATCCTGGTCCAAGATTTTTCTCCTGATTAAAAACCATAAGTAATTCTGCCTATTTTGGGACAATCAGTAAATCTTTGATCCCTACCACAAAGTTGCTGCGTAGGAATCCTGTTTCTCTGTTCTTATTCCCTGCTATCAAACACGAGGATATTACACATCTGGAAAACACTGGCAAAAAAAAAAAAATGTTTTAATTGCATTATGGCCAGAAATTGCTGAACTTTTCTTTATTTTCCTTCCTTTTTTTTTTTTTTTAATTAAAAAAGTCAGCCTCATCCCCAGCATTTTTGGTACACATGCCCCTTTTTCCGAGACCTGTGCTCTCCTCCTTCAAAACCTCACCTGAAAGTGGTAATGAGGGGAGGGAGCAGTTTCAAAGAGCATTTCTTACTCTGAAAAGGTCTTTTTTTTTTAAATAATTTCTTTTTTTCCCCCCCTCAAAATACATATTTTCTTAGCATGCGGCATTAGCATTTCTTTAAGTATTTTCATAGAATTGCTTGGAAACCACTACTTTAAACCCTGCTACCAGTCTGCCCATAACAGCATGAACTGGTCCACATCAAATTAATCAACTTGGTGAACAAAGAAGTATTAAATATACCCAGTAATGCTTCAAATCAGAAATAATCACAATTACTTGGATCCCTACTTCTCCTATAGTGGATTATATGGTTTCCTGGTACCTTTTATAATGGCAATGACTGACACAATTTGCTTTCATGACTAGAAATAATGTTTTTCATAAGAGCCAGCCATCACGATTTGTCTTGTGCTAAATTTTGAATTATTTTGATTCTTAAACAATACCGTACCACCTTTTTTCCTCTATTCTGGCTTTACTTATGGGTGTTGGTAGGGCTAGGACTCTTGAAAATGGAAATATATCATTTTAAAAATGCTCTGCTTTTACAAGGAAGTTTAAATTATTCATTTTGCATCCAGACGGCTTTGCCGCAGCTGACAAGCACCAGCACAGATTGACGGCAGCTATATAACGTAGACACCACTCATTTTATCCATCATGTCCTTAAGACCTACCAAGATTTTAAGCTTTTACAAAGCCGTAAAATACATTTTTATGAAAATCCTTATTGGCTTAGCAGCAAGCAGTAGAGCCATCCAGGTGTAAGCCAAAAAGCAAGCAGCGTGCTGCTGTTCCTGTGCTGCTGGCTGGAACAAAGATAATTTATGGTAGCCATCACAAGCTTCATGTAGTCAAGTTGACCCCCAAAAAAACCATCCAGATTTATTAGACAGAGATCGACACCAATTTAGGAGATCTCTCAGCCACAGGTGACTGAAAGCAGTGGGACTGGCAGGGAAGCATCACCCTTGCCCTGCCTAATGTTCTCCCAGGGATGGGATGAAGGATGAGGTGAAGCCTTCATCTTGCTGACTGTGGCCATCCTTAAGGGCAAAGGAGCAGCACCTCATTCTCCAAGGCAAAACAGAGGTGGTGCCATGCTCCCTACAAAACAGAGGTGGTGCTGACCTACAGCACGAAGCTTCCTGGGAGTGAGCAGCAATGCACATGAGGCACCAATCATCCCACTAATAGAAAGTTTTGTTGTTGCCCACACTGATGCAAAATGGACATAATTTTATTGGTTTTTAATGTTTTATATGTCCTGAAATAAATTATCTGCAAAATGGTCTGCTGTTTTAAGCTCAAAAGTAAGTTTTAAGATTCAGCTTGTCCTTTCATCTCCTCTATCTCAGCCTTTGCCTGTAAAAATCCAAATCCCCAATCACTGTGACAAAGCCAGAGACTCAACTGTCTGGCACAACGTTTATCCCTCATCCATCTTAATTAAGCGCATAAAAGCGAGTTGCAATCAGCTCCTGCAGTTAAGGCAGATCCCTTTTGCAAACACAGGAAAACAATGATTTTTATTTGCCTACCCCAAATTGCTGCCATGAGTTTAAACGAGACTTATGCAATGAGGTTTTGGGGAAGGATTGTTCCATTGCCCTCTGCCACACACTCCGACGAGCTTTAACTTAACTTCTGTATGATATTTAACCTCAGAGGCTGAACAAATTGATCATCACTCTGGAGCAGCTACCTGCCTATGCTTCACTAAGTTGCTTTACTTGCTTAATTGATGTCTGTTGAATTTGTCAAAGCTCTTTGGTGAAAGCAGAAGGCACTTCGTTAAGCTTCTTTATATCTGGCAGACACTGAGACCATGAAGAAAAGCAATCCTCTCTAAGCTGTAGAAGAGAGTCAACACCACTCATCCCAGCAATTCTTGGGTTTAGACATTTTCATTGGTACAATCCTAAATGACGACCACGATTCCCACTGATGCTCACGCTGTACTTGCAGACATCAAAGAATGTGTTGACTTCTCTCTTCCCACAGTAAGCATATGGGGAAATAAGGCATATACATCGCATTGCCGCAGTGCTGTAGCTGGCTCAGGAAATCTTCAAAGGGAACCACTAAATCCACTTCAGTTTCTATGCTCTGGAACTGCTGTGATTCAAACTAAATCCCGGCTGTAAGCAACTGAGGTCTTCTCCTGCAGGACCAGATGAGAGTTCATCCGCAGTAAGACCCCAGAGGTGCACACGCAGGCTCAGCACCGGCTGCTTCTCTCCACACAACAGCTCCCTGTTGAGCTGAACCACTTGTTAATGTATACGTAGGGTATATATGCACTTGTATAAAGCATGCATCTATACATCTTTAATTCCCACCTAGGACAGCTAGGTAATCCAGTTACAAATGCCATGCCTGCAGACCTGCCCAGGCTCATACAGGAAAACAAAGCAAAGACAAGGCAGGAGCAAGCACCAGCCACATGCACAGACTCTAGAAGTAACCCTCTTCCTTTAGGTTTATATACATCAACAGTCACTGTAGACAACAAAAAAAAAAGATTCATTTTCTCTGTCTCTCCACTGTATAATATAAGTGATAATAACAATTTCCGTGCTATAAATAACAAGGAAACACCTCTCATGTTTGAAGACACTGAGGACAGATTCAGAAAATTTTATTTGCTGCCTCAGAAAACCATTTGTTCGGACTCCTGGAGCTCAATAAGACACCATCCCCTCGGCATTGAGCAGAGAAGAGAGGGTAGTGCTCCTTGGGCGGCAAAACAAAATGCTCTCACCGGAGACGTTTAGTGGACAGCACTTATATTTTGTGCACGGGGACAGCAGAAACCATTAAAAAGCCAAAATTTGTCAACTGCTGCCACCGGAGCTGGGTGTAGTCCCTGTCCTACAGAGGCTCCTTGTTCTCAGGTACTTCTGTTCCCCACCAAGGGTGACCAAGCTGCAGCACACCACCCATCTGGCATCCACCCAGCACCCAAGCCGAGCACGTAAAATCCGATATGGGTTCCCCAGTCACGAAGAAAGTCAAAAGGGTCTCAGTAAATGGTCCTAAAAAAAATTAAATTAATAAATCTGTATTTTGAAGGGGAGAAGGGAGGGGGAAAGAAACAAAATCTCTACTAGAGCATTAATTTCTCATTCCATGACTAGAAAATTACAGTGCCATATTAACTATGCACATTAGGAATAAGAAGTCTGTGCCTTGATTATTAATATTTAGTCCTCATGGAAGCCTTACTGGGCAGCAGCATCACGATCTTAGATGAAAAACATTACTTATCGGAGTGCTACATTATCATTACACTATTTAACAAATATATCTAAGTGGAAAAAAAGAAAGAAAAAGCTTTCGGGAAAGAGGTTCTTCCTTCATGCTTCATAAAATGTGCAGTTTTATATTCAGGTTAAAAAAAAAGGCTTAATGCAGAATCCAATAACAGATACACTGGCGCAGTAAGTCAGTAGGTAAAAGAATGGTATTAAGAAAGTCAACTTTTGTCTAATACTGTCTAATGCTGAGCATCACCTGGGCTCCCTAGGGTTGCATGCAAGCATAGCCCCTGCTCAGGTCAGCCTCAGGATTATATTGTATAAATACATAGATATCTATACAGACAAATATCTATAAAATCTAGATATCCATATATCTGGGGATCCATAAAGTCTGGATATCTAGGTGTCCATAAGGTCTGGATATCTGGAGATCCAGATATCTATAAAATCTAGATCTCTATATACAAAGACATCTGGATATCTATAAATTCTAGATCTAGATCAACAGAGGGAAAAGTGAAAACCAAGAAGATCAGTGAAAGAAAACTAAAGAAAAGGACAAAAATAGAAGGGTAAGAATGAGAACAAATGGCAAAACAAAACAATTCCCACAAAAAGAGATGGTGAGGGGTTAAGAACAAGAGGAAGGAGGGAAATTGGACATGTAGGTCCAATAAAATGCTCCCTGTAAGGCCAACGCTCCACCCAGCAAAAGCAGGGTTTTATTAAGCATTTCCCTCCTGGAAACAAAATAGCTGCTAATTCTTAAGGGTGGAGAAATAGGCAGCTTCTCATAAACCTGCTTTAATAACTAATCTATTTCCCTGCAGTCATCTCAGGTCAGAAATAACAATTTTGTCATTTAAGCATAATAAACTGGATTTGGTGGTGACAAAATGTTTGCCGAAGATAGCAAATAATAAAAAAAAAAAAAGAGAAAGAAAAAGTAAATTAAAACTCAGCCACCAATACAGCCAATCTGGATATTGCAGGAAGCCTCTGAAGTAAAAAGATTGAAAAATTCAGCATCAGAGAAATGGATGAAAAAGACACTATTTGATACAGAGCCTGAAACTGTAAAATATCTCCAGCTAAAGAATAACAGCATTTTGAAAGCGCTGGTGAGAAACATTTGGTGCATGAGCCCTGCTGTATGACTCCTTTGTGTCACTGCTGCCGGCGGAGGCCTGCACAAATTCTTCCCACATTAGGCATCATCTGTGTAATCTCTGTGCGCTGCTCCCTCCCAAACCTTTCCCTGCACTGGGGAGGGAAGAATGCTAGGCGAAAAAATCCCGGCTGCTGCAATTAAACACCTACCCCAATCCCAGGTCGCACAAGAGATCAGTAATAATTGTATATACTATAGGTTAAAAATGATCAAAAGCGAGTAATGAGCAGAGTAATCCTCTCCCCTTCATATAAATCCATTTTTCAGATATAAAACCTCTAGAGCCACATGTCACGACCTAATTACTTAAAAAAAAATCAGTGTATTGGAAACCGAACTTCATGAAGTAGATCTGATAATCTGTTTGCAGTTTTTTTAAAGTCCATTTTAACAAAATTTGGTTACCTCCCATTAATACTGTTCCATGTAGGAAAAAAAATGTGAATATACTCAAATTTTACCTCCCAGTAATACTGTGTCAGGAATGAATACGGAAAAGAAAAAGGGAATACGCTCAAAGTTTACCTCAAATTAATACTGTTCTCCAAGTAAAAAGATTGATATGTTGGATTTGATAATGCCTTTTCTTACAGGGAAATAACTGCACCATGATTTGCTGTATAAAAGCAGCAACACCTCATCCTGGCAACGCACCACAGGAGTTAACGGGGTGGGATCTGCCAGTGGAGCTGGGTCCTACCTGGGATTCCTACAGGTCTCGTGTGCCTCCAGCCAAGCTGCTTGGGAGCAGCAGCAGAGGATGCACACACATTCAGCTTTAGCATCTCCGCGTTGCCCAACACCACTCGAATACACTGAAAGTCCAGGACATGCCTGATTCTTCTAGTTAATTGATTTATTTTTTTTTTAACTCCACTCAACAGGTCTTTGTTTAACTCTGGAAACATTCAGCAGCATCTACTGAAATTTTGGCAGCACGGTATCATTTTCACCCACACCTAACAGTGGCCAGCTCTTCAGCTGCTGCTGCAAGAGCTTAATGCAGCTCAGGAAGAGGAGGGAGAGAGGCTGTACATCACCATGGCAAAGTCCTCGAAAATAAAATTCAATATCTTTTTGTTGCTGCTTACACTTTCTTCTAACAATCAGGAATTAAAAAAAAAGAAAAATAACAGCTTTTAGACTTCCTAACCTTAAGATTGAAGCTACAATTTCCCCATACAACCAACACACGCATCCTGTGCAATACTGCTTCAGAAACTAAAAAAGCAATTCCAGTTGCCGTTCCTAAGGTTTCTATGCAAACCACCCCCAACTGGGAACGCAAATAGCATTGCCGCCACTACAAAAGGCTAGCTGCTCTTTTTCAAAAGCAATTCAAAGCAATCAACTCTTCTTTTTTCCGGCATAGATGCTGCAGATGCACATCAGCTGTGAAGGACAGCAACAGCTACCCTCCACTGGCAGCATTCCTCAGCCTCTCACAGAAACATTTCTTTTTGCTATTTTTTTTTTTAAGCAATTGAGAAATCCCCACTGGGACATTTGAAGATGCATGTAAACAGCTGCTTAGAAAACATGTCTGGTTTATGTTGGGGAAAGTTAGGGATGATAAAACGATCTGGTGTAGACTCCTTTAGATCTAGGCTCAGCCAATACCTGTCTGGGGACTTTTGGCCATATCTGAGCCAGGGAGAAACTTACTGTTTCTGCTGAGAATTGGGGGGGTGTGTGTGTGTGTGTGTGTGTGTGTAAGTGACATGATGTAATAAATTAACTTGCATTCAAACTCCCCTGGCAAGCTGAAGCATAGGTTATGTTTCGCTTTGCACCGAACGGAGGAGGATGCTCGCATGCAGCATCGTGCACCAGTGCAGGGTAATGACGCCAGGGAGGGCTGGGGAGCAGCATACCAACATCCCACCTATGAAAGTTTAAGTCTATGAAAACAAGCTGGGCTTCCAATATAAAGTTCATCTGGATGTTTCTAGCTAATCTAAATAAAGAGAAAAGAGGGTCTGAAAGCACTGTCCTAAGTTCAGATGAACAAGTTAGTTACCTATGGGGTAAAATAGCCCTGTGGCCAAACCACAGCTCTGCAGGTTGACCACTAATTGACTCACAGAATGGTTTGGGTTGGAAAGGACCTTCAAAGATCATCTAGTCCAACCACCCCGCCATGGGCGGGGACATCTTCCACTAGACCAGGTTGTTCAACCTGTCCAATGTGACCTTAAACACTTAGAGTCATGGGACATTCACAGCTTCTCTGGGCAACCTCTTCCAGTGTCTCAACACCCTTCATGGGAAGTCCTGTGATAACGTTTTGGGGTTTGTTAAAGCAAACCTTTAATTGTAGCTTTTGGAATTAGAAATTAAGTAAGAACATTCCATGGTCACATAAGTTACCTATAGGAAGCTCCTCCTATTCCCTTCTCCAAAAAGAAGTGCAAATGTTGGATTAAAGCGCTTGCCTGACCGGCACACTTTCTTGATGCTTTCTTAAGTAATATCGGGGTTGACATCTAAATGAAAAGAAAACTACCTACGTGGCAGCAAAGTTACACACCTTGGGTACTTGATGGAGCATCAAGCCAAGAATAATTAAGTTTTCATCTAATGTATTGCATGAAGTATATCAGAAACACAATTGAATAGCAGCATGTTCAACTCTGCCTCTGATAGCTACACAAAATATTCAATTTGAGAAGTTTGGTCCTGCAACTAAATAGCCAGAGAGCAAAACTTTGGTAAACTCAAGTCTATGGATACCCTGCTGAAAAAGCAATCTTCTCTCGGGAAAAATGTGCTTTATAAGAAAATGGGGAAAAAGACAAAAAAAAATTTAAATCAATTGGAACCTTGTTATTAGAAAAATAAGTACAGTATTTAAGTAATATAATTTATCACAAATAAGTAATATATAAATATGTAAATATTTTATAACATCATTTAGCACAAGACAGACAAGGCATATTGGAACCACTCCAAGGAACACCGCTACAAAACAAGTTTGCCTATTAACTCCCATTTAAGGAAAAAGAAAATCCATAGGATTTATGTAAAACACACTGTAAAAGGAGACATTTGGTCTCAGAACACACCTCTCACTGCAGGCGCTGCTACATACAACTGCTGCACAATAGTACCACGTTTAGATGGCAGTAACAGCTTGCCTTGACAGCCGTCCCCAAAGGTGCAATTTGGACAAGGCTCACAGGAATCTTGTGCAAGAAAAAAAAGTCCTAGACAATAGCCTGAGGCTACTCAAAAAAAGGTAAATTAGGAAAACAGCGAAGCTGCAGAAAAAAAAAAAAAGGTGTCTTAGTTTTGCTCCGCTTCCGGTCCTGCCGTGCGAGCACGACTGCAAAGGCATTCCCAGGAACGGGCAGTTTGGTGCAAGCACTCGTACTACCAGAGATGTTTGGCAAGCAGGGAAAGAAAAAGAGATTAACAGGCCTGAGTAAACTCTTATTTGCTGTGCTCCATTCCTGCAATCAGAAGTCACAACACAAAGAGGTGTGTCGCTGCGTCCTAAAATACACGCCTGAGCTGAACATAAGTACGGTATTTAAGTAATATAATTTACCACATTTCATTTTAAATACACCAAGGGAAAACAAGGGGATCCAAGAAGGTGTCTGGAGGAGGGGAGAAGAATGAAGAAAGAGAGGGGAAAAAAATACACAAGTTTGGCATCTAAACCTACAGAGCAGTGAAAAGTGTATTTCAGCCACAAATGCAGGGAATCAAAAGGTCAAATCTGCAAACGGGTGGCAGGGTAACACAGCCCTTTACAACAGATCTCCTCCAAAGATCCCTTTTTTAGGAAATTTTAGGAGGGGAAGGGAAAGCAGAAGTACGTGCATTTTATCTTTAAGCCTGCGTAATTTGTGACTCTTTGGGACTGGCGCTGGCAGAGCAGAAATTCTGGATTACCCTCACTTTCTCCGAGAGACCTGGAGGCAGCTAGAGAAGCACAGCAGCAGCCGTCCAGATGTCAGAGCGAAGGAATGCAAACTTCTGGTCCAAAAGCAAAAGAAATAACAGGGATGATTCAGATTTATTTATTTATTTTTTTCTTAAAAACAGCTGCAAATCTTGCGAAAGGAAAGCAGAGCAGCTTAGTGCATCCCTTGCCTGTACCTAATCCCAACACACACAACAGTCCCTGGGAAGAAGTGGCCACCATCAAAGCAGTGTTACCATAAACCATTTGCACTGTTTGCCCTCCATCCGAGAGCCAAGCAAGTAGGCTTAAACTTCAGATCCTGAAACATGGGGGTAACAACAGGGGTCCTGATGACCTGGGATTTTCAAATTGCACCATCCTGAAATTGCTTGCGCCCCCTCTCCCTCTTCCATAGGATAAAATAACAGCAAGCAGAGAGAGAGAAAGGCAAAGAAATGTGCAGCTCATGGGCAGCCTCTATTTCTTGCCTCCGGAAACAAGCTTGTGTGACTATAAGCAATGACTGTACATCTGGTTTTGGGGGGAAAAGTTAAAAGAAAAAAAAAATATTTTATCTTTTAAGTAGGTGGAACGGTTCATTTATTTAAGGGACTGTATCAGTGGACTGAGTGATGCTCAGGCAGTTTTACAACTGGACTATTTACCTATTCCTGAAAAAAGTAGTATTTAAGAAAAAAGAAAATTACCAAAACTTCCTTCTACCTTCCCTTTCATGGAGATCTCTCTTCTCCACCTCTGGAAATCTAAACTAGACAGAGATGCTCTCTCTGACACTACTTAAGAGAACTAGAAAGTGGACCTTGGTCCAAGAAGACACATTAAAAAGCATGCCAAAAACCAAATAGGCATGCAAATGTTTCAAATAACAGGATTGGAGATGGAACGCAGTAGTTTTCACACCTGTTTTCTTAAATTAATGTGGTCACCTAATTGGATCACCAACCATTAATTGCAGACTACCAGAGCCTGGTCTGATACTTTCTCATTGACTCCAGCAAGAAAGAGCTCCATAATCTCTTGCACAATGACAGGAGAAACACTGGCAAGTGCAAGAGCTGGGAGTCCACTTGTCTGTATGCTTTAAAAGAAATAACACACAGTTTCATGCAGACTGACACAAAAAAAAAACCTTTCTAATTTTCTTTACCTTCAGTTTGTTATATGACTTTGCTGCTTTACAGAGCAAAGCCCATCCCAAATGACTTTAATCATTTGCTAACTCCAGATTAAATTAGCTCAGCCCATTCTACCAGATGTGAAAACAGAAAAAAACTTCTTGGCTTTGCAAAATGAAACTATTTGCTTATCCTCAGCTGAGACATTCGCAAGCACTAGTCCTTCCGCTGACTCTGTCTTCTGCTGGTAGTTGAATCATAGAATGGTTTGGGTTAGAAGGGACCTTAAAGATCATCTAGTCCAACCCCCTGCCATAGGCAGGGACATCTCCCACTAGACCAGGTTGCTCAAAGCCCCATCCAGCCTGGTCTTCAACACTTCCAGGCTGACCCATGTCCTAAGATTCATTAATGGAATATAGACACAGAGAGGAGATACCTTTGTCTACAACTGCCAAAAAATCCTTTCAAAATAGAAAGCATCCCCCAAAATCTGAGTTTTACTATCCTTTAGTCAAAGCTACTTTTTATTTTAAGAGAAGAAAACTCAGCCAACAAGCCACCTCTCTGTACCGCAGCTTCATAGAAGAACAACACCATGGCTGAAGCTGATGGGCATGTCACCCGCGTGCAGATGGGCTTTAACAAACAAAACTCTCAAACAAGCAAAACTGGTGATTCTAAGGAAAACCATTTCAAAGAGTTACAGGGCAAACTCAAGGCAAATTAATGAACAAATGCTTGTATCCCTCTTTAGAGTTTCCTATCTGCAAAGTTAATGGTGCAGTTCATCTAACCTCCTCTCATACACAGGAAAAGTAGGGCATAAAGTAACTAATCGCACCAGCCGAATCAAGTACTCATGATTAGAAAATAAAATTGACCATGAAATTTACCTTTGATCTCTTCCCCAGCACAATGTAGTTAAGTGCACAGAATCTGCATAAATACAACACTATTAATACACTATGTGCAATGAATTCTCTTTTCAATGCTCTATAAAGAAAGGCTACCAAAAATTCAAGAAAGGCTTTTTCATTTCCACTTTCAAACTGAAAAAAATCACCGAGATACATCAGTATTAAGAAACACATGAGTGAAAACAAAGCATTAATAAATTTGTCAGAAAGACATTTGCTGTACTTTTGCTTTTCCTTTTTTTTTTTTTAAAGAAAAAACCAGGTAGGATCCTATAGGCAGAAACACAACCTTCTCTTACTGATAATATTATTGTAAATTTATTACCAGCATTCAGCAGATAACCCCAGATTCGTGTCATAATAAAACCCCAACTACTTAGGCTGAGGTGTTTTTTTTTCACCGTTAGAAAGTTTCCACGCTATTATCGTTTTCATCTCACCTCAAGCACTGGTCCAGCTCCAAGAATAATCTGTTCTACTCCACTGGCAAATCCCTTCTGGCTGAGGGCGGTGAGGTGATGAATCAGAAAGTTGGTGCTCTGTGTCTTTCCTGAGCCGCTCTCTCCTGAAATCACAATGCACTGGTTCTTCCTCCGCTGAAGCATGGCGTGGTAAGCCACATCTGCCACAGCATAAATATGGGGCTCCAGCTTTCCCAGCTGATGGTTATCGTACATCTTGACATATTTGGGGTTATAAATAGGTAGAAACTTGAAGGGATTAATAACGATGAGGATGCTGCCTACATAGGTGTAGATTTTTTCTTGCTTGAAGCGGTTTCTGAGATTTTCCAGGAGAGTTTTCTCATTCAAGTCCGGCAGGCTGCACAAGTCGTTGTAGTCCTTCTGCTGGGGCTGGGGAAGGAAGCCACGCTCCACCATCCTGCGCCGCTCCTCCGTCACCCGCAGCCAGGACTGGAGGCTCCCGTAGTGAATAGACCCATCCAGGTTCTTCTCCCGCAGGAGAAAGCGATAATCCTCGCCGCTGATGCGGTTCTCCAGGGCCATGCGAGGCCACAGCATCATGCGCTGGACCGGGCAGTCTGTAGGGTTGAGGATCCATTCCTCCCCACCAAACTCCTTCACTTCGGCAAGGACATAACATTTTGTTTTCTCGAGCTGAAGTTTATTAATGAGCGAATCGATCACCTCAGCAGCCGTGGAAGTTTTCCTGGCAGTGATGGGGCAGTAGATGGTCCCTTCCGCAATGCTCCCCGGGTATATGTGCAGCATGTACTCACTATCCTCAAAGCGTCGTCTTCCTCCAACATCATTTACACTCATATTGGATCCTTTCCCATCAGTACCTGCGCTGCATAGTCAGGACCATCCTATATCTTGTCAGGTCATCATGTTAGCAATGCTAAAAAAAAAAAAGGCAAAACAAAAATAGGTTAGGTGATTTATGATAGAATCATAGAACCATAGGGTTGGAAGGGACCTCTGGAGATCATCTAGTCCAACCCCCCTGCCACAGCAGGGTCACCTACAGCAGGTCACACAAGAACGTGTCCAGGTGGGTTCTGAATGTCTCCAGGGACGGAGACTCCACCACCTCTCTGGGCAGCCTGTTCCAGTGCTCTGCCACCCTCAGGGTAAAGCCCTCAGGGTAAAGAGGTTCCTCCTCATGTTTAGGTGGAACTTCCAGTGCTCAAGTTTGTGCCCATTACCTCGTCCTGTCACTGGCCACTACTGAAAAGAGCCTGGCCCTATCCTCCTGACACCCACCCTTTAAGTATTTATAAGTGTTGATAAGGTCCTCCCCTCAGTTGTCTTTTTTCCAGACTGAAGAGACCCAAATCCCTCAGCCTTTCTTCATGAGAGGTGTTCCAGTCCCCTCATCATCAGTTCTCCACCAATTTGATTGTAACTAACTCAAAACTCCCCTTGAAGATGTTAAGAATTATTCCAATACACAGACAAAAGGTAACTATGAAGAAATGTAGAGGACCCTCAGAGCCAGGATACAGGCAATAAAGTAGCAGGTGACATTTAACATAGATAAAAGCTTATGTGATGCACATCCTAACTTTATGTATAATGTTAAGCCTTTCCTTGAGCACCACCCCACAGGAGCAAGGCCTCACGACTATGAGAGTTCCCTGATGGCATCAATGGGTGATCAAGAGCAGTCAAAAAATGAGGTCAAAACACGTCAGGTTTATAGAGCTCCTGAGCTTCAGATATTTGATGTCAGGAAGAATATTCAGAGGAATCTTTTCACACAGTTGCCCTGTCCTCACACTCCTCCTTAAATACATGGACCCAAGACCTTCAGTCCAAGCACAGCCACCCTCATCATCTACATCCACGCAAGGCTGGGATTTGGAAATTTGTTTCATTTACTAAAAGCATTTCTGTGGTCCTCACGTGAAAAGCATTATTTTACATGGTATTGTTTCTCACTCCAATATTTCATTAAGTATATTATCCCCAGCCACGCGCTATTCAAAGCAAAGAAGTTAATATGTCACAGTGAAACACATCTGGCAGGGATTCCCAGCGCATTGCTTGGTAGCAGGACATATATTATATACTGGGAAACGCTCCAGCTTCTTTCCTATAGCTTTAGTATAAGCACAGATGCAACAGGGATGATGTCAGTTAAGTGCCGGGTTGGGCTTTCTTCGTCTAACTCTAAGACTCCAGCATCAGCTTTTCTTCAAGAAGGGTAAAAAAACCCACCACACTTAAGCTAGATAATTCCTCATTGAGATTTTACTTCAAAGCTTGCGACAAGAGGGCTGGCTATTTTTATTCAAGTTATCAGAGCATATCAAAGACTGCTGACTCACGCAAGAACTACAAACAGGACTTTAAGTTGGTTACCTTGAGCAAACCGACCTTCCTTTCCCACCTCCTCCCTCCTGTCAAACATGCACAAGCTCAATAAATCCTCTATAAAGCATCAGGCTGCTCTACCCTGCCTACCCAAGAGCTTTTCTCACTTCTCTATAGATGCTTATTCTGCACCGACTCAGTAGAATAACAAACATCTGTGCCTTCCGCATCCAAACAACTTGAATCCAGCAGAATTACAAGCCAAGCATGGACCCCATGGAGATGCTAAAAGCCCCAGTAACTCTGGGAACGCAGAAGAGCCAAGTCCTCCCCAAAACCACTTAAACGCCAGAAGCTTCCACTAATGACTAAGAAATTTAGCAAGGTCAGAAAGCAAAGTAGTGTTAATTTGAGCCTTATAAATCACAGGAGGCTTGCCACAGTATTTACTTTTAATAATGCTAAACATGTCTCGGAGTATTATGTTAGGTCAAAGAAACGTTAATGAAGATAATTGCTTGTGGTCTCCCAACTGCTGATGCACATGAGCCTGGCTCTGCTCAACATCAAACACGCCTCTTGTGGACAGCCAGTTTCCAAAGTATTTTGGAGAAAATATTGCAATGAAATACATATAATTAGCATATGTCAGGGAGAAAGGCTCTCCCAATGACAACTGTTCAAGCAGCCTGTCATATTAGCTTTTACATGACTTTTAAAATCAACAATATTTTTGAGTACTGACACAAAAAATTAAATAGGAATATGAAAAGAACAAAACAGAATAAGTATTTTGCAACCTGTGAATACTTGCTCCAGGCACTATTCTAATTAAAGGCATTTTGCATTGCTACGTGTTTAAATTTAAATGAGACCATATAAAAAATGATGCTACACCTAAGTCAATTATATAGGCTTATGGAAAAGAAAAGCTAGTATCTTACTGAAAGGGGACGCTTGTCTCTGTGCCCAAGTAAGTGCCTGACTTTACTACCAAACTACCCTTCAGCTGCTTCATGTCCTGGCTTTGGCAAGGATGGAGGCAGCAGTAATGGGATGCTGATCCCACGGGAGACGGAAACCCAGAGGATACATGAGACCTCAGAGGCCAGAAATAATTGCGAACTCCTGTGAACACTCCGGCCAAAATTTATGGACTATGCATGCCTGTGAAAGGAAGAATTTATGACGTTTTAAGCCAATATACTTTCAGTGTAATATTTCCTATATCTTTTTCCACTGTCTAAGTTTGAATGAAGATTCTTATTCAAATTGACCCTGCATGCTGATTTTGCTCAAATTTACTATCATAACGTAATTCTACTTGCAATGTAAAAAGCACAATCTCCAAACAAACATGAGCCTTGTGTCCTCCTACATAACAAAACAGACTGATATTTCCAAGGAGCTCAGAGGCCCTTATAAAAATTGCAATAATAATCTGATTACCAGCAGGTTGACAGAAAAAGCATACTGAAATTAAGACGGTCAACTAGGCTTTGTGCATACACTAAACTTGTAAATAGTGGTTTATTTTTACATTATATGCAATCTTTTACTAGTTGACCACAGTTTAACATACAGAAACACTGGCAGCAAACGTGCTTTCTCAAATTAAATGTATATATATAACCACATATATAAAGGATATCAAACAAATGAGGATGCCCCAATTAGCTTCGAAAAGGTAACTGAAATGGAGGCTTTCAGTCATGCCGGTTCTTATTTTTCCATTCAGAAAGACTAATCGCAGTATTTTCATTTTCAGGGACAGCGTAAGCAACACGTGGCAAAAATCCAAAATAAACCGTCCACTGGAAGCATCAGTACTCATCATAAATAATCTGTGACAGCTAAAGCCTGAAATCATGAATAGAGTTTGCCAAATATTGGGTGATTTGGAAAAAACAGAGATTAGTGTCAGTGTTGAGGCTGCTAAAGGGGCAATTCTGGAAGCAAAGTTCACTTGGTTTTATCATAACATCCCATAACCCAGACAAGGGACTACAAAAACAGTGAAACTTTCTCCCCATTCCCAGTTCTCAGGCAATTGTAACAGGCTCAAGGCAGCTCTGGTTGCTCAAGACAGCCTGGATTTATCCATCCACTGGTACGTCGAAAGGCATACCTTGTGGGGCAGAAATTCCTGAACTAGATAAACTTGAAAGATCTGATAAAGAAATGGCCAATTTAAACATACTTCACTGCTTTATCTGAATATATGAGCGCAAGAGCTCTCTGAATTTCTCTCCTGCAGCAGCAAATAGCCTCGTGCTGCTGGTACCTGAAATAACACTCCCACAAGATCAAAACCCATGCCAGACTGACACATCTGTGACAGCTGATGCTGGAAAAACTACCATGTCCTGGACAGGCAGAAAAGCCCATGTAGATGCTCAACATCTTGGTTATTATTGCAGTTTTACATGTCAGTTCATTTGATCATCTATATAATACTTCATCCTCTCCTTTTTATCATCTTTCTCTTCTGTGCACACCATGTTTTTCTCTTCCCACTGTTTGCTGATGGGAGAGAAACGTCATTATCGTTGCTTAATCATCTACATTGGACCATCTCCAAGAACCTCGTGGTGCAAGTGGTTGAGGTAGTGCTACCTAAAACGCAGATTTATGGACCCAGGTATTGATGCAGGGAGGGCAGGAGGTGCTATTTAAGAAGCCCATAGACACATGAAGCACCTCCCTTCCAGAGCCTGGAATTAACCCGTTTCTTGAGGCTTTGATATTCCCTTGTGGTCCAACAACTCAATGGTTCCTCTCCTTCTAGCAGCTGGAAGACAGGTGAGGATGCTGCTGCCCATCCATCACACTCTTGCTGATGCATCTTATGTGGACAACTGTCAGCTTCTACCAGACATTTTAGCTGAGACAAAATGAAAGTGGGAAGCCAAAAAACAAACAAAAAAAAACTCTAAAAAAAGTTACAGGAAAAACTGTTGCAAAACAAATTACTCCTAGAAGCCATTTCAAGTGGTTCTGACGAACAAGGAACTCAATTAGGTCATGAATAACACAATCAATTACTCTTCCCCTTAAGGTCAAAGCCCCTTCTGTGCAGGGAATGAATCAGCATCCAAGGAATTAATCCAGGTTACACAGTGAACAAAACTGTTGTCTGTGGGATTCCTGCCTCAGCGGCTGGAGATGCTACCATAGGCATGGACAAGGGCAAAATAAATTAAAATTAAAATAAAAAAAAGGGGGACTACAGGAAGGCTTGGTGAGGTCTTGTGATTGAGAAAACTGAATAGGAGAAGTGATTTCCATCTTCGCTTCCATCACAGCATTTCTGCATGATGTTGGGAGACCCAAAGAAATGGTGCAAGCAAATCTTGCCCTGGACCGTTCCTCTTTCTTGAGCTCCTGATTTGAGTCACTTGGTTCCAGAAATCGTCTTGATTTCTGGAAGCACTACAGTTCTCGCAAAACATGCGCCCTACACATAAAAAGCAGCAGTGGTGGTAAAGTATTAAAATAATCAGCTTTTTTCATGGTACTCGCTGAACAGACGGCACTTTGAAGTTAATTCTCTCCGTGTCCTGGCACTTCATGGATGAAACTGCATCCAAGTAAGCAAGGATGCAAGAAATGCTGGGCACTTCGCAGAAACACAGCATCATTAAAAGCTTCATTCTGAAAAATGAGAACCAGTATCGAAGCCCGTGTTGGGCACCATGCCCTCCAGCTGCTCTCTTGGCCTTTTTTTTTTTTTGCCAGAAACCAAAAAAATAATAATATAAGAAGTAAAATTTAAAAAGTCAAAGGAAATTGTTGAATCCTCTCTCAGGCTGCAAGGGTGGCACTCATTTAACTTAAACTTACTGTTCTCATATTCCCTATGTAATTAACCAGGACTGTACACTGAATGGCAAGGACTAACAAAAAGCCAGAAACTAAGGAAATGCTTTGAGCATCCCAAGTGTTTGGACACTTTCGGGGGGGGGGGGGGGGGGGGGGGGGGGGGGGGGGGGTGGCAGGGAAGAAAAAAAAAAAAATCATTGTTACAGGTTGTTTTGCTTCTTCTAATGAATAATTAAGCAGTCACTGACAAGAGGCTTGACAACCCTGTTCCAAATACCAAGATAAATTTGTCATTTGTAGAAGTGGCAAAATTACCTTTAGAGCACCTTCAAGTTTTACCAGATTAACTCCGGGCTTGAACATCATGGTCTGACAGAGCATCCTTCACCAATACAACAATTCCGTTCATGTGAACAGCCAAAATATCTGATTTTCCAGCTTTGCTGGTTGGATTTGCTTCTTACAGGTGTACGCAGAGTGGTTCAGCCTCTGGAAACCCAATTGGAAACAAATCTGGAGTTGATATCCCGAAAGCATAGATCACTGTCAAATACCACATTAATATCAGTGCAGAGAAGAGCCAGCTAGCAGGGACACGGCTGTATAAACTGCAAGTGGACACAAGATCTTCCTATTATCTCATGAAGCACATGCCTAGCTATCAATATCTTTGTTTGCAGCCAAAACTTTCACATACAGACCCTGAAAAAAAAATTACCAATGCTTACAATAAAAGTGGTTTTGAACCTATTAAAAATGAAGGATATAAAGTGTTAGAGCAGAGAGACACTGCCAAGGACTACAGGAGTTCACACTGAGGATCAACTCGCCAGCCGCAAAATAGATGCAGACAATACCTTTTTCAGAGCCTAGGAATTACACTGACATTAAGGACAAGGCACTTCTATCCTAGAGGAGCTCAAGAGCTTCAGAGAACAAAACCCAGGGAAATAAAGGCATCCTTCCCCTCTAATCCAGCCCTGCAGGAGAAACCCGACTACTGCCATGCTGAAAAGGATGCACGTTGAAGGATGCAGCACAGCACTCCAGTACCACTTACAGCTTCAACAAGCACTCTTGAAATAATAGCTGATGAAGAAGATACTTGCCTTTCCAGAAGCAATAAGGATTACACAAACACACTGCACTAGCACCTAAATCCCACCATATCGCTGCATTAGAAAGTTTCTGAAGATAAGGGAAATAAACAGCAGCTTATTTAAAAAATACATTTTTATATGCTATCAAGAAATAATTTCTCACATTGCAATTTCACCATAATGTAAGAGTATTTTGAGTACTGATATATCACTATATACTGATATATATCGATGATAACTGATATATATATCAATATACTGATACATATCAATATATCGATCCTTTTGAAAGGATCTTGTTGGGTTAGAAAACCACATCGTTCAGCAGATCTTCAGTGCGGGGGTCTCCTTCCTCAGGAAACTCAACCCTCTTCCAGCACAGCCCAAGACAAACCAATGCTTCTTGGCCTTGCTTATCGCAGAGCCCACGCACACACCAAAATAAACATTAAGCCACTTTGGAAGTGACAATACCTGTGCTGTATTTCCCTAAAAAAAAAAAAAAAAAGGGACAATTCATATAAAAAAAAATAATGTGGTGACATTTAGTTAATACTAGGTCAAATAATATCTTGATAATTTCAAATGTTTTTCCTGTAGTCTTAAGAGTTTTGAAGTTATCTGGAAGAAGTTAATACAGCTTAGGTACAAAGTCAAATTTAAGTGAAATAGTGCTAGGAGAAGTTACAGTAATGTCATTACTGATCTCCTCTCTTTCCTCATTTTATGGAGGGAAACTGATAGGGGAAAAAGGGATAATTTTAAAGCGTTCTCACAGAAAAATCTTTTTGGCAAACAATACGCTTCAAATAAAATTGTCCAGTGTACCAGTGCAATTTTATTACATTTCACAAAAATTATTTCCTGCCTGCTCCCGGCGACCCATCAACACAAAACCCTGAGCTTTCTCTTCTGCCAAAAAGACATTTCCAACTTTCCTCCGATAGGATATATACTCCTCAAGATTAAAACATATGATAAAAAGCAACTCTGGCTGTTCAGAAGCCAAATACCATTTTTTAACATTTTAGGTAAAGCATATCTTTTAATGAATGAGAGTGTAAATAGCTAATACTCCATTTTTTTCTACCCTGTCTCATATTCTTTAAGCAACACTACAATTCCGCTTTCCTCAAGCGCCTGAATAGGAATAATTTTGGAAGTCCATATTGTTACAGTACCATGAGCACCTACCCCTGCAGCTGCTGGCATCTGCCAGCCGTGGTTTCTTCTGCTATAACTCTTATTTCCAAAACACAAATTGCCAAGGCTTCCACACAAGCCCATCCTTGTTCTTTTAACATCCTCCTTAATGAAGGCGACCCTCAACTAAGTGCAAAATGCATGCGAGTTTTGTCCTCCAGTTTGCCACTTCTGCTTGCACCTCCTGCCCGTTTTCCATCTGCAGATGAAATCATTTCCCCAAAGAGAACCATCTTTGCTGCAATAAATGAAAGTCAGTCCTCAGCAGCAATAACTGCAGCCTCATCAGAAAAAAAAAAAAGCAGCAGCTGCTCATGACTAGATTTAGGTTCATATTAAGTAGGAGATGATGCCATGTGTTATCCGTCTCCTCTCAAAGTTCAGCAGCCAAAAGAGCTTAGTGCATCACTTAACCTAGATATTTTAGAAATTTGATCTGCATGGCCACACCATACAGGTAGTTTCCACTCTTTAAACTGAGCACTTAGAAATCCTACAACATTAGTGTTTCTTTTCAGTGCAGAGCTACACAACAGCTTGTAGCGCCAACCTGAAAGCCTCCTTCTGCTGCCCGGTCCCTGCAGGTGCCAGGTACCTGATCCCGTTATCCACAGACTGCAAGCCTAGGCATAGATGGTAGCAACCTATACACTCTATAGATAGCCTAGCTAGCATAAAGAATAGATCTTAAAGCATTCAGAAGTGTGCCATCTAAGAGAAAATAATATTAAAACTACTGCCAGATCTGCTTAGTTACCTTACAAAGAAGAAAAAGAAAAACCAAAAACAACCAAGCAAAACAAACACGAAACAGGATGAGTCATATATTAAACAAGACTTCCAGCAACTTAGTTTATAAAAAAAAGTCTTTTTCCTCTTAATGCCATATATTTTTTAAAAATATTAATCCCATAGATTATGATAATTTACAAGCAAGAGCACAAATAGCATGTTGCATTTAAACTAACCACAAAAGAATATATTCAATCTCAAAATTAAGCTGTCAGGTAAGTGCCACAACACAAGAGTGGCTTTTAAACTTGAAGAAGAGCGTTCTGAATGTATTAGGACACAAAACCAAAAACAAAAGCCTTCTTTACAATCCAAGAAGTACTGAAAAATCCCTTGAATTATAGATGACAGCTTCACTAAAAATAGTTATTGTCAGCTACCTGAAAACACAAGCTTTGTAGTTCTTTGAAAACATTAATATTGAAAAGAGAAGAAAAAAAAAGGGGGGGAGCTATCCAAATATTTAATAATGCATGTCATCAAAGTATTTCAAGGTTGGTGTTTCACTAATTGATATTGATATTCTAAAACTGAAGGGACAGCTTGTCTGAAATACCAGGTATTATATATTATCTATTCCACCATCGTTAGCACAGTTAATATTTGTAGCATGAATCTCCGCATTGCAGCTTGTCTTTTTGTCGACTTAGCCCTAAGGGGGGCAAAGCTTCCCATGCAAATCTTACTTTTTCCCAAATTTTTATCTTGTTTCTGAATTCTGTAGCTGCAACTCTCATGAGGACACAGAACTGCAATCAATGGCTACTTTAATTGTTCATGAAATAAACTATGAATTTCATGTGAAGGAGTAAGAAAACAAAATGCTATCCTGGCATCACTCTCAACATCTTTAATAGGGAAGGCAAGAACTGGATGGACTATGGAGATGAGGTTATTTTGGGGAATTAGAGATCCTTTTAATAAACAGAGGCGCAGTATGGCAACGCGGAGAAAGTTTCCACCTCCACTGCTTATCTAGGAGCAAAAATACAGGAGGAAGTCAAGCTGCATTTTGAAAAATGGATGTGAGTCACTTAATAAACTAACTAGGTTGCTATCCTCTGCAAGATGGGAGGTACTGTCACCAAGACCTACTTTTTATTTGCTCAGTTAAAACAAGCATTGGAATATCATAGAAAAGACCACTTTATTAAAAAAAAAAAAAAACAAAACAACAAAAAACAACACAGCAGCAAAAGGAAAAATCTCTACCTGTGTAGGGTATTTGTTTTCCCAGGCACAGTGCTAGGGATGGCCAGCGAGAGATCAGTGCTGGCACCCAAACACAACATGTATAAAAGACAAACGTTGACCAAGCAGAGACTGGACCTTTTGATGGGTCTACAGGAACTATAAGCCCTGGTTGAGTCAAAGTCAGCTTCTCCCGAAGGTTATCAAGTTCTTGCTTTTCTTGATGGAGCAGATATGCTGACCAAAGTCTGCAGAAATTCAGCGACGTTTGGTGACCGGTAACAGGGAATCGATGCATCCATTAGGGATGCCATAATTCACCTTTTTAAAATGAAACAAGCAGTAAATGATTGAGGATGCACAGCAGATGCTGTGACACAGCACACTGCTGTAATAAACATGTATTTTAGGGTACCGCTGATATCCTCCAGGTTATTTAAAGCTGGTTTATGGGGGTTGATAGATCTTTTGCTAATTGTACATCACCGATAAGGATTAGGAAGAAAGCATCCTGATTTCCAAACCTGCCAAGCAGGTAACTCCATGGGGCCACCCGACACGAAGCAGCACAAGCAGCACCTACAGACAAGGATTAAGATGGCACCAGGGGACAAAGACATATGTGGACTTTGCATTCCATTTGAATCTTCACAGCTTTGGGCAAAGGCTAGAACAACATCGCAGCTTGGATCACAATTTCATTCGTGCACGTGGATAACAGCTTCCACCTTACCCAGCCAAGCTAGAGCTCCACACAAAATAAGGTAGCAGAGGAATACAGGTGTTGAGCAAATAAAATTCAAAAGCACATTCTGGAAAATATTTTTTTTTAAAAAAAGATTCACTGTATTAGTCCAATAAGGTAAGAATTAATCCAATTGAGGTAACAGCCTGAATCTCATTAAATTCTCTGAAAAAAAAAAAAAATCTCATCTGGAGGTTGAAGATCTGGTTTCTTTGGAGATCAAGCAGCAAAAATAGAAATATTGAGAAGACTGGCAGTGGAATGAATTCAATGCTTCAGTGGGCACAAATTAAAACTGAGCATATTCAATTCAAACTAGCATAATGTATTTGCTTTTTCTCGTCTGTTCAGAGTGTCTTGCACTTCCATGTGTCCTCCCTTGTCTTTAGAAGGACTATTTTTCCATCCCGAATAAGAGGTGGGGGTGAGCTTCCCACTTTTTTCCACTGGCAGGCATGATTTTTCATTAGGATAGAGCACCACTACAAAAGATAAATTCTGACCCGGTCCCTCCTCAAAAAGGAAAGATTAAAACAAATGGAAAACAAATAGTCCTTGAGCACACAGCTCAGGTAGTCTGCACCCATAGAGATCAAGCGTCCTCAGATGATTTAAGAAATTAGGTGACAGAGGCTGCACCAGCAAAGTATTAAACATCTCAAAGATAATTCCACATCCCAAGCAGAAACATCATGGGGAGAAAGAGAAGCTCTTTTAAGACGGGTCTGCAAAACTGCTTCTTTGACATCTGTTCGCGCATTTACCACAGGGCAGCTCACAAAGCAGCTCTGGTGACGGCATCTGCCCTAATTGCAGTCAGATAATCGCACTTATCCTGAAACGGGGTGCCAAATGCAATATGAGAAAAATCTCTCTTCCACCTTGTATATTCATTTTCTTTAAAACTTGCTATAATTCTAAAGCCTCTCCTAGGATATTTTGGGTTTGAACATTTCTGAGGTGATTCTTCTAATTATCCAAGGACTATTATCTGCAGTTGCAGGGTTGTTCCCAGAGAAAGTCATCAGGCCCTCTCACCCTTTACTTTCCACCACGTGCACACGTGCCTCTTCCAATTTTTCTTTTCCATGTTCAAGGGGAAGCAGAGGCGCCTCTTCCCCACAAAACATACAGTGATCTCAGTACAGAAACCCATCAATTCCACCTGACACAGGAGATGAAATACAGACATCCCTCCAAAACCTGCAGTACATATGGGGTTTAAGCCTCGTCCTTTGTAAAGAATATTGGCAGTATATTTTAGATACTTTCTTTGCTAGTATAAAGATACCATTAGTAACAGAAAAAGACAATGCTGCATTTAACAAGTCTGCAGTGAAGAATTTAATATAAACATAATCCTTAAGTGTCTTGAAGCTTTTTTTAAATTATGACTTTTAAATTAGAGAGCAACCCAGTAGCTTCTGTAAGCTTGAAATGATATCTAGGCCTTATTTTCTATCTCCAAATGTCCTAGGAGAAGGGCTTGTTGCAGCAAGCAAGGTCCTCATAACATTCACCTGTTTCTGTAGGGGATCTTTCATTTGATCCAACACCTATAAACAAATTATTTCAACAAGTGGATCACTCTTACTGTTATATCAGGTATATTGAACGTCAGTGATGAGAAACACGAGCATGAGTCCACCCAAAAGCAAGTGAGGACCACTGGGCATCTCTCCATCCCAGCGTACCTCCCCAGCCTCGCACGGGCACAGGGCAGGACCTGTATTTAAGACAGAACACACCACCAACCTGGCATCCCTGCCCTTGGAAGGGGACAGGATGCAGCCAAGGTCAGCCATGTGTTATCTGAAGAAAGTGAAATGCAATCCTGATTGTAGTCGAACAGGCTCAGATAACACAGCTGGTTTCATTTCTACCTTTTACTTACATGAAGGACAACTGAGATGGGAACTACAGGCATTCCACAATATCCAGATCTAAATGGTTTTCCACAAAAACATCATCACCTAGAAAATATACAGCATTTTCCCTGATAATAGAATCTGATTTACAAGGATCAAACATAAATCATAAAAGAGAAACCATACTTCTAGACACTTTACAACATGATGTAAGATCACAAACCTCTCCCTAAAGTCATATGACCTCAATACAAAAACACCTTCCAAGATCCTACCTAAAAAAGTTACACCATTTACTTTTCTCAAGTTACTAAATTTTTTTATTCATATTCAGCAACATTGCAAATATTTCAGCATTTTTTCTATCTTTTTCATACTCAAAGGACTTATTTCAAAATGCTTATCCACCCAACTAAATCAACATAACTAGAAGTTTCATGAGAAACTTTTTCTTTAAAGCAGAAGTTAGGCGAGGGGGACCATAAATGATTTTAACCAAACACGTTCAGATCACTACAAATTATTCAGCTGGCAAAAGGCCAGCACAACTCTCCAGGTCAGAAAAAGAGGTCAAGTAAATCGAATAACGAGTATTTAAAAAGACAAGTCAACAAAATTAGTTCAATTTTCTCACTGGAGGCAAAGGCAAAGCAAGGTCATTATGAAACGGGGCTGGGGGCGGGGGGAAGAGAGGATCCAGCAATAAAATAAAATAATAAAAAAATCAGAAGAATTAACCTATTGGGTTTTGCAATTATTTGCACTCCATTTCACCAGCAGAATTAGAAACGTTAGGACAGTGGCGCTGGCAACAACAGGCAGCTGCCTGGGGCCATGACACACAACAAGCCACCCTCTCTACCATCACCCTGCAGCGATAATGGGTCTGTCCCAGCGCAGATGCCCCCTCTCAGCTCTCATCAGGCACATGAAGACGCAGGGCTTCTCCAATGCACTAAGAGCTCCCAAGATTAGCTGCCAGCACAAACATGATTGGAAGAAGGTGCGGGTGTGTTACTCTTGCAAATGTAAAAATACACAAAGGAAAAATTAAAAATGCACTAAAAAGGAAATTATGAGACACATTGTTCTTGCACAGAGAGGTTTTTAGGACTCATTTTAGTTGATTGGATGAATGCCAACCTATTGCTAATCAATATGCATTGTTCAGAGAGGACTGAAATAGATCTCCTTATTTCTTTACTGTCACTGACATTTACACACTGCGTTTTATTTTTTTTTTTGAGAGAGAGATAAGATGATATGAAAAGTTCTTCTTTCTGTTCATAACACTCCCATCCTCATGTGTGTCCCCCATAAAATGCTGTCTCTGATATACCAAGTCCATGTATATTGCATGCACAGGAATCACAGGCCACAATTTGAATCAAAATCTTTAGATTTGGCTGGGGAAAGCAAGCTTGTTTCCTATCTTATCCTCTCTTTCTGTCCTCAGCCCAAAAGTAACTTTCTACAGAAAAATGCATTTTAACCAGTTTAGGATTATTATCTTTATCTATACCTTGGCTGCAGGCAGAAAGTAATCCAAAGTTTTCCTGACGTTTAAGGGCATGGATGTTTTTTAAGCCGTTAGTATGTGGGGTCTGACAGACACATGGGATACCATTTGTTGTATTCTTGGTTGTCCTCGTCGACTTTGCACTTGAGCCTCAGGGATTCTCCACTTTCCTTGAGCCTTTCCAATCAAGTCTGCCATGAAGCTCATCAGCAATTTGACTTAAACAATCATCCTTAACACAAGACCACCATAACCTGCTGGTTTGGGATTCCCTCCCCATCAGAAGTCACCCAGGCTCTCTGGTTTTCCTGAGGAAGGTACCTCCTGCATCTCCATCTTCCAAACAGCTACGACTAAAGGGATTCCTTAATTTTATCATCTAACCCATTCACATTCCTCTTTGGAAGTCTCCCTTATCACCTTTATCCCTGTATCACAGCCACAGTCCTGATATCAACTGGGTAGAGGTTTCAGCTTCAAGAACTGAAAATACCCCAATGGATTTGATGGAATAAAGTCACTCCCAGTGATTATATACCAATCTTTCTTTAATTGCTCAATTTTTGTTCTAACACCAATTATTAACAGCCATATTTTCATAACATTTCAAGATTTCTTCTCTATTAAGACCATAAGTTCAGCATTTATATTAAAGGACATTAATTTCTACAAAAGCAGTAAAAATAAGTCTGCTATGGGAAAATAAGCATTCTCTCTGCACTGTTTCATCAAGGTAAAAGTTTAACTGAGCAAATACCAACTTCTCTATACAGTAAAAAAAACCCATACTGGCATTCTGGTTTGAATTCTATCAGGCTCCATTCATTATAGAAAAATCAAATTTTAATAAAAAAAACAAACCCTAAGGAAGTGTGGACAAGGAAAAGGAAATCTCCCAGCCTAAATTACCAAATAATCCGACTGAATATTTTTCCTCCAAACTTCAGTCACATCTTTAGTCTAAGGACAACCTGTTCACCTCTAACACAACCACTTAAAACAAACTAGTATATTTGTTTAAAAAAAATAAAGTTTCAACATATTTAGTACCATCCAGATGCTGTCAGATTTGTCAACTTCAATACATTGCTCCAGAGATTTAGGTAAATCAGTGAAGCCTTAGCAGCAGTTTGTAATTGCAGCAGAGATTATTCTTCAGGCACCCATCATGATTTGTTAGATAGGAGACAAGTTATGTCCTTCCCAAAAGGGATTGGACTTTCTCTGAGTACATAATTCAGTTTCATAATTTACATTTACAGTTAGCTATGGCGACTATAGCAGTAAAGATCCTGCTTTGCCTCGATCCTTTAAATTCACTGCAATACTTAAGTGCTACAGCATGAACCCCTACTTTCCCCAATAATTAGTGTTATAGAAATAATGGTTTAGAAGTTGCTCTTCAAAGAAACATCCCACTAGTGTGCTGGGGGGTTAAGTAAGTCTAATAAACACTTCCAGAGTGATTGCATGATCTCCTTGTCCTCACGTCCAAGGTGTCATCCTTCCTGGCTCCTCTAAAAGACAACAGGAGATAGCACCTTCAGAAAACACAAGTCACCTCAGAGCTTCTCCGAGAACACGTCTGCCTACCTCTGTTACCTGAAAAATGGATACATATTGGCATCATATGGTAAAGTAAAATATGTAAGCCTAATTATCCCTCCAAAATGCCTTAGAGAACATATGGTACAGAAATCAAACTGCCTCAAATCTATTAACTTGGCTATATGATGAGATAAACAGAAGGGAGCGTGAAAAAAATGTTTAAAAATATATTCAGTGTAGGATCACACAACTAAAGCACATTCATCATCCAGATAATGTAATGACACTAGGAAATGAGCTAAGTAAACCCGAGACTGAAGTTTCATTTTCTGAAGTGCATCTGTTTGGCTCGTATCACCCTGAACCACATCATCTAGCCATGCTGGTTTTCATTTCAGATGCAAAAGATGCAAGAACATAAATCAAAAAGGCTTCTTCCACGAGCAACCATGGAAAACATGCTTCTAATTTCTTTTTTATAAACAAATAATCTGGATCCCAGCAGGTCCTTGCCACAGCCCTGCATGCAAGTATGCAATGGATGACATCTCCTTTCAGGTTGGCCCTTACTAGTTTGCCAGGTTTTGGGTTTTTTGTGTGAAAGAGTGTCCATCTTCACTAGGGGAAGTTAAACCAGCTGGTTTTACACTGAAGCTGATAAGAAGCACTGGATCAAGCCAACTAAATCAAGGGTACAGTAACACTCCTGCAGAGAAAGTAACATCCTCTGCTACGCTCCTTCCCTGGGATGATCTGGACATTGCTTTCTGTGACTGCTAATGAGGAAAGCCAAACTTGAGGTGGCCTTACCATGGAGCCAGTCAACTGAGAACATTTTAGGGATGGCAAGCGTTTTTCACGTTTCATGTGCCAACAGTACAAGCAACTGGCCAAAACTCTGGCTGAACACATCCACAGTGTGACTCTGACTTTGGATCAGGCAGGTAGAAAAGGGGTTGACTCCCTCCAAATGATTCAAGCGGAGGTCCATCACACCAACCACCAGAAATCCTATTAGGTTGAGAGGCCTACAAAGCAACCGATACAGAGATTAGGGAAAATTTCCAAAAGAAAGTATGCATCAGCTTCTCTGTCTTCTCCATGCCTAAGGACTCTTAGTCATCAGTTCAGTTTTAAGGTGGATGACAGTCAGAAGATTACTAGACCAATACCAACCAGAAGATGTTAGGAAATTTTAACTCCATGAGTTCTGCTGGCAAATGTCCGCAGGAGCACAAATGAGAGGAAAATCAAGCAAGACCCAGGCACATAGAAGCTTTCAAAATTAATATATGGATATTTCATGATCCATTCAAATTGGATTTTGAATTATCTCCACTGAAATTACCTAAATCGATGACAACTTTGTGCATCATGCAACTTAACTCCAACATGCTGATCCGGTTACTGATTTTGTCAAACTGCAGAGTCTGCTACATTACACTCCCATTGTTTTGGTACCCCACCTTGTCTCCCCAAGGTTTTGCAGGTCCCTTTGCTCTGCACCACAACCACAGCAAACCGAAGCACCATTATATGCCAACACAAAGAACAATTAAATCAAATGAATATCAAACTCACCAAATGGTGGCATTAGGTTATTTAAAATATGAATCAGGAGAAATATGAAGCGGAGAGGGTTAGCTAATGAGTTTACATAGAAATATGATGAAGGGAATGGTTTACTTGATCTCCCATAACGTGATGGAGAACTTCAAAGTTTTTTCAGATTCACCTTGAACACGGCCATTTCAATAGCTGGCGTGCTATGCTTTACAAGAGTTAACAAGGAGGTGCTCTCCAAGGAGTGTCCCGGTGTTATTTTGCAAGGATTTCCCTGCAACTTAAAGCTGCGACAAGAATTTTACATAAGGACAGGAAAAAAAAACCGCAAACCTTCTCTGTCTGCAATGCCTTCCATCTCTACCCTAGTGCTACCTTTCTCGTTGGCTGCAGGATCACCTCTGGAAACAATTTTGTCTCCTCACTTTCCCCCCCAGAAAAATCCATGTCACAACTGCCAGTGCCCTAGAAAGTCATAAAGACTCATTTAACATGAAGTTAGTACCTCATTTAACATGATTTTTATCTTCCCTTCTGTTCAGGCTTGGAAAGTGTAGGCACAAGTAAATAAATAACAGCCACCAGCCACCTTCTGACGCTGGTACAATATCTTGCTCAAGCTTTGAGGCTTGGTGCGGCTCGACTCACTCGTTACGTTCCACAGTAGAAGGTGCTCGACCTCTGGGAGGCCTCCGCTCCGGAGCGGGACAGATGAGTGGTTTAATTTGCAACAGCAACAATCTGGTTCTGGCCCCTGTCATCATCCTCCTCCTCCTTGCCAGGTCGCCGGACCGTGTAGGTGCCGAGGGAACAGGCTGCACATATTTCAACCGCAGCACTGGAAGCCCTGGGCTGACGCGGGATCTGCCCACGGTCACCAGATTCTTTATGCATTTTCTGCGTGCACGCCGTAGGCAGTACCAAAAATACCGTCCATGTGGAAAAATGGGAGAATATTTTATTTCTGTGATAGGGGAGAAACCATCTAGCTAAATGCAGCTTTGTTCAGGGGCAGGAGTGGCTGCTCTCTGCGACAGGGGTAATTCAGGAATGATGATAAGTTTGTTTTCTGTGCATAAATAACCTACGTTCAAGCTCGACCGCTTTATCTTGGTGAAGGATAAAGCCCTTGGTGGCAATGTCCTAATATTTGTCTACTCACTTATCAAGCGGTAGCCTTATTGCAAAGGCTAATTCAAACAGAGATTAGATTTCACATATGAAGGCACAGACAATAGCATCAGCTATTCTTCAAACACCAGTAAATAATATTAACGTGAGTGCTGCTGCTGTGGGTTTTCACCTCAGCAATGCCTTAAGCAAACAAAAAAACCCCAAACACCCCAGTACCTCCAAACTCATCTTCCCAAAAGCTTCATCATATTTCATTGCATAGACATCACCTCGCTTCTCTCGGCCAACAGCGACTACAAATAGTCTGCAGGAAGCCACTAGTTTCCTGAAAAGAGGGTTAACTGAGAATCATAGGAAATAGAGAAAATTAAAGCTGGGTATAACATCTTGACTAGGCTTCTAAGCATACGGGGGGGGAGGATAATAATAAATTGTTCACGTCACTGAGCACAGTCAAAAATCTAAACCCATGCTAAATTAAATAAGACTGTTAAAATCATTAAGACAGCCTAACAAAGAATTACCTTCTTCAGCACAGAAGGCCACTTTCCACACTCGGGTACAGTTTTCACATATAACTACCTAAAGGTGACAGTCTAAAATCTCAATTTGAAATAGAGCCAACTTAGTTGTAAGATATACCAAGCACCTCGCAAACCGCAATACCTTGCAATCAAGTGCTCTCACCGAAAGGACTAATCCAAAAGCTAAATAGCAAAAAAGAACTCAGCAATGCAGTGAAATTTCACTTGCTCAACAGTTGTGCTGGCAGACCAGAGACACGAGAAAAAAAATCAACTCGGCACTCTGCGGGAAACAATCTGAAACAAAAATGTGAAGCTTTGATGACTTTGCAAAAAAAAAAAAAAGTAGGAACTTTTGGTTTTAAAATGTCCTAAATTGTCACAAGAAGTTGTGTAACAAGAAAAGAGAAGGGAATGCACAGACCGGCATGTTAACACCAGCTGAAAAAAATAAGAAAAACTGCTTAAATATAAGTATCACACAGCAGTCCTCCAAAAACTCCAGGGATTGCACAATACAGATGCAGAATAAGCAGGTGATATGAAAACTGTAACAGCTCTGCACTGCAGACTGTCAGGCACATGCAATAACCAAGAAGTGGGCGAAGGAAAGAAACGTGTACATGATGTGACAGCAACAGAGGAACCAGAGTGATGCGGTATTTAAAATATCACTGTCTAAATAAAATCTGAGGGGTCTAAATCCAACAGAGACAGAAAAAAAAGAAAGGTAAAACTCCCTTCTCAGGCACTTATATCAGCTGGTGGAGCAGCTTCCCTCTGACCAGGGGAAAGGCAATCTTACCCTGCCCCAACCTGCCAGGACACTGCAGCAAAAATCATTATTTTTATATCACCACATTACTCTTCTCTTGTATCCTAATAGATCCTTACTGACTTAAATTTGCATTTTTTATCTGTACCTCTAAGGCTCTTCCTCATGCATAACTTGAGATCACTATCAAGAGGTTGACGACTCTGCCAGCTCAGGATGCCGACCTCCACTTCCAACCCATTAAGGAAAAAAAACCACAAACCAAAACACCACTTTCATGATTTTCCAAGACTCTCCTGTCACACATTTGAAAAAGGGAGGCTATAAATATTTACACATAATTTTCATGTTCTCTCAGGCTTTTCTCTCCCTTACACAACACCTATGAAACAGAAATATCCCACAGCCAAGGCTGTAGGTGTGCCAAAGACCCCTCATTAACCTTTATTTTTCTGTCACCCTCCTTGGTAGACCCTACAGATCCAAATGACACAGTTGTGAGCAACTTCTGCAAGAAACCTGGGGCTGTAACTGGGGCACACAGGCAATACAATAAACAAATAGAATAAGCCTAAAAATGCTATATAATACTATAAACCATTTATATCAGAAACCTACAAAACATTGACAATGTGTTTCAGTTGAAAAAAAAAAATCCCTAAAAACAAGAGTAGAGCTCACAACAAGGAAATTGTTGCATCAAGTAACTGGTGACATATCCTGCTGATCTGATGTCCTCTCCCAAGTACAGCTGTGTCTTTCCCTGTTGGCGGCACGATCCTAAACTTCTCCCAGTGAAACTGCTCACACTCCTTGCTCCAAATAAATAAGCTTACGGGAAAAAAAATGTACTCTTTCAAAGATTTAAAGTTAACAAAAAATGAGGTTAGTTTTACAAGGAGAATGAAGGAGAGGAGGGCAGGAGTCTGCTGGCATCACAGCGCTCTACCTATTAACCTCAGGAAAAATAAAGCTAAAAATTCCCTTCCAAGCCTAAGAATTTCGTAACTGACACACTAAAACCCTACGTATCAGCTCCACAAAAGAAACTAAAAATTGAAAAAAACTATTCTGCTGATTGTATCGCTGATCCCCAGTTGGGCAAGACCCTCTGGACAAGCACGTCTTGCTCAAAGCAGCAAGAAGAAGCCCTTTCTCACCCTCAGGATGAATTAATCAAGTTTATCACAAATTCCCTAGAGATTTGGGCACATCTCACCACCTTCTGCACAATGAGAGATCCCAAGACCAGAAAAACAGCCTTCACTCAAGGAAGGTCCTGGTTCAGCTCTGGTTTGAAAGCATAGGCTGCTCCTTTGATGCCCTGCCAGAAGTGGCCTCCAGCAAGGAAGCCCGGGATGAGTCATGCCACCGGCAGAAGAAACTTGCCAATCTGGATTGAAAAGCACATAAGAAACTCAGGATTTTTCTCCCCACTCTGCCATCTCCATTTCTGCACAGCAATTCTCAGGAATTGCACACTGCCAGGCAGGCAGTCCAGCAGAGGAAAAGCAAAAATACACAGCAGAAACGGGGAGGGTCTGCCAACAAAGGCTTTTTTCCTAAAAGGAGAAAAACTGAGACAAGGGAGTGTTAAGGGGCTGAGAGGATCACCTGGTAAGAGCGTTGTAAAAGTTTTGGGTTTTTTTTACTGACTTGCATGAATTCCAGTTGGCATAGGAGTTTATTGCCTTCTACACCTGCGGAGCTATGAGCCAAGAGTGCGTACCGCTTCTGCATCACCTCTTTAAATACTGTGTCCTCTAATCTGAGTTAGTTCATGCATAAATCCAGGGAAAAAAGCCTTTTAAACCCATAAGGCAGCCTCAAGAAAAAGAAGTTAAGCCCCAGTTTGCTCTCCAAATAGGGATAAAACACATCCAAAACTGATCCATTTTATATTTACATAAGATGTAGGGGTCAAAGTAGTCTTTTTATTAAAATATAACATCTTGAGTGCAAAAGACTTAAAATCATAGCACAATTTCTTTTTCACAGAAAATTCATTTTACTCAAGGGGGAGCAGGGGCAAGGCATTTCTTTGCTTCATTCACTATCACAACCTCTTACTATTCAAAAACATATTGAAGAGGAAAACCAATAGTAGTATATGCTCTGCCCTTTCAGTTCAATTTGGCAATTCTGGTAATAAAACTACTAATTCAACATGTTCTTTACTTAAATCAAACCAAAAATGCAAAACCTCTGCTGTAGCTGCCAACCTTGCTCCGCACCAGAGCACTTGAAATCTCACTCCATGCCTCTTTATTTAGTTTTTTGGATTTTTTAATCTATCCAGCCCAACTACTAATTTAAAGGAAACTGTGCTGGATGCTCTAATTGACCCCGTTCTCTTCCTTCCCCAGTTTGTCTCTATAATTAGCCCTTCCCAGCTCAGCCTAGCAAAGGGAATCAGAAACAAGACCTTTCCGAACCACACCCTGCAGACCACAGCAACTGCCTCGTATTGTTTTTGCCCAAAAAAAAAAATCAACATAAGCTGCAGCATTAACTGCTTCAGGACAAAAAGTTAAAAAAAAAAAAAAAGAAAAAAAAAGCAAGAGCAAATGCATTTTTACCATTTTCAGGCATGTTATTGTGATTGATGCAGCTAACCCAAAAGGAAATTTCACCTGCAACACTAATCCCTCGGGCATACTTTGTAACATCAGCAAAATACTTTTCCTCAAAATAATACACAGTTGCACAGCTGTCCACTAAACTCACCGCCGTGGGACTTGCCCTGCTGCATTATCTCAGCGTACATGAAACACAGAGAATAATTCAGTTCTGCGCTACGGCAACAGAAGGATCCACACCTTGTTTCTTGAGAAATTAGAAGGCATGTGGAGAATGAGGAAAGGAAACACATTAAAAAAATAGTCTTATCAGCAAGCAAATGCCACCAAAGAAAGTTTACTTCCCTACTTGCCTCTACAATAGGCGATGATTCCTACCAGGTGACCAGACTTGTGGTTATTTTTAGGTACTTGGGGAAAAAAAAATAAAACACAAACAAACAAATAAAACCCCAAAACAGCAACAAAAAAAAGCCAACACCACAAAACCAGTTTAAGTCTGTGTTTGCAGAGCTGCTGAGCACTGGAAAGTGCAGAATGAAGTAACAAGTCCTCAGGAATGCCAGCAAAAACACATGGTGATGTCAAAGTCTGCAGGTCTAACCTGGCCTGACCCACATCCTCCATGCCACTACAGCATCTTCTGTCTTGGTCTTCACATAAGGACAATAACACAGCCTAACGCAACGATCCAAAACTAAACCACAGGAATTTTTTTTTTGTTAGTTTTGAGCTTTGTTTCCTTCCATCTCACTTCTCCCATCTCTAAAGTCCCAGAGCATCCATCTCAGGAGGCTGTTTCTTGCAGAAGGTACCCACCAGGAGAAGCACCCCGGGGTCTACGAAGCACAACACTGGTGTGCGCACCAAGTCCCAAACTCACTATTCTCTGCTCAACTTTCACACTTGACTTTGCAGCTTTACACTTACTTTGCACCCCACAAAGCTTTTTTTTGTTGCATGAAGCTTAGAAACCAAAACAGTTGCATTTTTTGATGATTAATTAGCTGAGACTGAAGTTCTCCTCTTCAAATCCATCAGCATCCATTTGCTAAAAATTATCCTGGCATTTCAGAGCTGTAGCTCCCTGAAGCATAGAAATACGCACACTTTCATAATGATCAGGAATTTTGATGTTTATATGTTTAGAAAATTAAACGGCAGCTGGTGCGAGCCTCACTAATACCGACAGCATCTGAACCTGTAATGATCCTTCACCTAAGGAAAATTGTTCACGTTTTTTGAATACTTGTCCCCTCCACCCCCTGAAGAGCATACCTGAAAGAAAAGTATGTAGATTAATGCTCCCAGAAAACCTAAACAGCAGAAAAGAAAGTTGATCCAGTCCTACCAAAAAAACAAAACAACAAACAAAAAAAAAAAAACAAAAAAAAACCCACACCACAGAAGACAGTCCATGCTCAAATGAAAATAACTTATAAATTAACACAGAAAAACTACACCTAAAACATTTTAAATCCAGGTCTGCAGGTCTTAATTTTTTTTTTTTTTTTTTTTTTGCTTAAAAGAAGAGATATTCTCTCAAGGATTTCATTTTTACTAAAAATAAACACGACAAGACCGAAGATTGCAATCTCCCCACCACACACCCTGAATCACGAATATTAACACTGAGCTACTTTTAAACCCAAGACTTTGAACAAGTTTTGCATGCAATCGAAAATGGTTCATATTTAGCACTGAAGATCTTGCAGCGGGGCCATTCGCTAGACAACATCATCTGCATAAAACTTCTCTCTTTCAGCTTTTACTCCTCAAGTTTCACATCTTCCTGGACAAAACAAAAATGAAAGCAGTGTTCAAGTAGGACAGCTGCACAGTGGAGAAGTAAACCAGAGGAGGAAACCCCTAAAGTTGCTAAAAACCCAGCCAGTAAACACTGCAGGCGAGATTCACACCTTCCTTCAACAAGAACAAAATACAGGAAAATATACAGGAAGGTTTGGTTTTTTTTTTCACCTGTTTCAGTTTCCAGATCTTATTCCTTTTGAGCAATAACTTTTAGGTGGGGGGATGAATTCTCAATACCGCAGACAAGGACTTTGGTGCTCACTTTTTTCTCTGTTTCATTATCCTCACTCATTTTTACTTTTTCTCTACCTCATATTTATTGTATTGCTCACTGCAGACAAATAGCAATGGCCATTTGGCATTTAAATCACATGAATAGGGCGAAAGGAATAAAACCAAAACATATAATAGAGCTGAACTCTGAAACTATTTGTTTGAAGGCAGGCAGCAGCTCCCCTCCTGTAATGAAAAAGGATTTGAGTCCAAAACAATGCACATGAGTTCATGCCTCGTCTAAAGAGTGGTAGCAAATGTGGTGGGACAAGCGATGGGCAACTGCTGCTCAGTCATCTTCCTCTGCAATGTATTTCTTAGAGATACCATTTCAGCCTTACAAGAAGAAATATAACCGCTGATATTTAATCAAATCACTGCAGATCACAGTGAAATCAGATGTATTTGGAAAAGTGTAATTATGCTTTAAAATGGGTCCTGTGCTTTGACAAGTCAAGATGCACTTGGCAATTACTGGAGTTGAACAGGGTTATGCATTGAGCAGAAAAAGTGGTTTTTGTTTACAAAATCATACCTGCTTTAGGTTAGTTCATTCTATTCATAGTTTAGAAATACTCTTAAGATTCCTCGTTACCTGCTGCAGGCACCTCAAACCTGACCTCTGCTCTGCATTGTCCTCCTATCTCCTCGCTTACCTTCGAGGCACAGTGAAGCGCCTCTGGATAAGATTATGCAAGGCAATGGCCACAGCCAATGAGCCTGCTCTTCTGACATGAAACGCAAGCGCCTGCCTGTACAGATTATTTATGCAACGGTCCTCCTGGGAAGAATAAAACGTGTAGTGTGTGCCCTTGTTGCTCATCGAGAGGTTTGCAAATGAGGTGGCCCAAATCCAGACCGAGTTGCCTGTCCATTGCATCTCTCTCCAGCAAGCCCTTCCCGCTGCGGGGCTGTATATTTATTTTCTGATGAAGAGAGGCAGAAGAAACAGTGGCTCTGCTTTTAAACAACCTCTGTCCAAGTCTCTTCTTCAAGCAGTTGTTCAGCCATCCTTACCAACACCAGCAGCAACAAAACCCACATAATTATCCCCTGTTTACTGAGCAATCAGTGAATTAAGGAGCAGAGACCATCTCTCCTGCGCTTACATTTCTCAAAGAAACCCCCAGAAGGGTTATTTACCAACATAACCTCCCTCTTCCAAAAAAATCCTTATTCTGAAATGTTAAAAAGCTGGTTGACACTATTTTAATCAAGTGCTACATTTCTAATGATCTACTGCGTTCAATTATTTATTTATTTTTGCCTAATGGGACCACATTCCGTAACAATTAAATCATTTACTAATTCCTCCCTGGGGGGAGGCTGTCCTAAGCACCCAACAAGCATAAACTAACCTAACAGTTCTTAGACAAGTAGTGCAAAAGTAAGTGTCAATGTTTTTGAGAGTTTTATTTCGGTCTATGTATTTATGTAAAGTATGAAAAGACAGTAGACTTAGGGAAGACTTCTAAAGTAAATATTTTCGGTTAACTTGTTTTAAGTTCATCCCTCAAAACCAACCATGTAGATGCCGAATACAATCAAAGAATTTTTGTCGGTCTATCAAAAACATTCATAGCCTGGGTTGGTTTTAAAGCTCAGGTTTTTCAAAGATATATCTATATGGACTAGACACTCCACTGCCGTTAATGCTCGACCATGATATATCATATCCAGGATCATATACCTTTTTAAAGGTCATGCTTGACAAGTAACAGAAGATAGTCATAAGAATTTTGATTCAAAAAAACACACAGAGGTTGTCAGATTATCTGTGTTTGATGGATAAAAGGCATCTGAAGGAAGACTAACTCTACCACTGATTCAAGGTCATTTTGCAGGATACCAGAAGTGATTCGAGGTGGAAAGATCAACAAGTAAGATTCAAATCTGAGATAGAAATACACGGTTTTTTGCTATTTTTACATTAATAAAGGTGGTAACCAAAATAAGAGCAAGAGAAAAAAAAAAAATCAATATTCAAATACTCAGCATGCTCAGTTGGGCCCTAAGTAGATAGTTAACCACCAAGAAGTAAAAATACTGAAGAGCAGCCCATTACACACCAAATGCAGTATTTCCATACATTACAAGTTTCATATCTTAAAACACATTTTTCCTTTGCTACTACCTGCAATAGTCAAGCAGGGAGTCAAGCAGACCACTGCTCTACTCCCCACTGGTCCTAAGAGATATCTGCAGTAACTCCTATGATGGAAATGAATATGATTTCTCTAAAAGAAGCTGAGCACTGCAGTATGGCCACCCAGTTTGAACCTTTGCAGATGCCAGGGTTGAAAGGGCCTGATCCAGTCCTCCCCTCAACGCAGGCAACTTTAGACTGACCTACACTTACCGCCAGAGAAGGTCCTAGAGACCTTCGACACCCACAGGGATTTCAGAAACCTTCTCTGGGACCTGAAGGAGGCACTTTAAATGCGCAGCAGAACTCAACGGAGATATGAAGGAAGACCATGGCAGAGCCACGCCCCACTACTTGTTTTAAGTCAGGCGCATAGCTGCAAAAAAAGCAATAACTAAGTAGCTGTGCGAGATGAGAGCTTGGATGAGATGAGAGCTTGGATGAGCCTCCCCATGTGCTTAGCTCACATCCATAGCTCAAAAGCTCCAAGAGCACCCCAGCTTGTATCTGGGGCATCCTCAGCACACCACCAACTTTCCGCTTTTAAGATTCATCTCCCTTGACAGACCAAGGGCTTGGCAGGAGACCTAGCTCCATCTTTCCAAAAGGCTCTTAGCAAAACCCTAAAAAAAGCTGACAAGAAACACCAACAGAGCCCAAAACAGTGACCCACACTTCATTTCACAGAGCCAGCACCAGGCCATGCCTTGGAACGGTGTGGACAGCTGAAGGCACAGGAGAACCCTACGCAAGAAAGAGACACCTCATCCTCCTCCAAAGGGATGTCCATCCATGCCTGATTCTAATGGCATGGCACAATGATTCTAATGGCACAATGCAAGATTCTAATGGCAGAAAGGAATCAGAAGAGTAACAATAATCCTTAAATCTACAGGTGTTTATTTGTTATTTCATTTTGCCTAGAAAAGTGGCTCCTCCAAGGAGTTTCCACCAGAACACTGCAGGGCTGTCTGCTTGCCAGCTGCGGGCTGATTATCAGCAAACCAACCCAGGTGAGGACTATCTCCGTTCCCCTCCCAAGGTTAACTTCAGCGAGGTCAGAGGCTCTGGCTCTTTCGAGCATGCTTTCTCTTTCTAGTCTGCTACTAGATCAGCTTAATGAAATCACGGAAATGCAGACTAGAGTGGCTGTTTAACACGCATGTGGAAGGCTGTGCTCCATGAACAAGGACCGCCATAAATCACGTATAACCTTGTTCTCCTTGGACACTTGCCCCCCAACAGAGCCCAAACTGCTCCCCTTCCCTTCTCTCCTTGCCATCTGCAAACCACGGGTGGAAGAAGACCGATGTGAGACATCTAAAGCCGTGAGGAACCCAGCCTGACCTCGCAGCCAACGTGCTCAGAGCAGGATTTTGGACCGAGTGTGACCTCCCAAGGTCTCTTCTAACCTAAGTGATCCTACAGTCCTCCATTGGAGAAAAGCCATGAAAAGAAAAAAAAACAAAAAAGAAAGAAAAGAACCTAGAAGCAGCAATATACAAGTGGGTAGCATCAAAATCATGGGAGTTTTGTTAAAATAAAAAGCATTCACGGCAAAGACAAACAGCTTTCACTTCATCTGTAAGACTTTTCCGTAAGTACATGTTATAGGATTTCTTCCCAGAGCAAAAAAACTCTACCATGATGACAAGCAGTTTAAACTTGTAGACATGATGACAAGCAGTTTAAAAACAGATAGAAAAAGGAGTTCAATTCTAAAAATAAAAAAATAAAAAAGTACTGTTCAATATGCTTTCCTTCTGAATGTTGATAATTTCTGAGGACATATGGTTTGTTGAGTTTGCTTTTAAGTGTTCGGTTCCTAAGATACCAGAGTTAAGCCATCAATGCAATCACAGGAGTGAGACGTACATCACACCATGGCATTCCACCTACCAAACACGGTAGCAAGATTTAATATTAAAAGAGTCACATAGAGAAAACAAAGACCATTCCATTTCCCTTTTTTCCTGTTATTACCTGTCGTCTGGCAAGAGTTTCACATGTTTGGTTTACATAGTCTCAAATCCTGAACACGTATACCCAAAGCCTATGAAAAAATTTGGCCTGTGTTAAAGAAAAATAAAAGGGCCATAAAAATAATCTCAATTCTCATGATCTATAGACATCCCATCAGCAGCATTTCATCCTTACAATTCAATAAGAAACCCACGCCTAAACTTTCTGATAATCGCAGACATCTAACCTGAAAACACGGTGTAATATTTTTGCAGCAGGAAGCTCAAACAATTAAGAAGCTTCTTCCCAGAGCAGGGAACAGACAGAACCAAAATCTCTGATGATACTGCTTTTGTCCAAAGGAATGCTAGAGAAAGTCTCAAATTTGCAAACTTAAGCCGCGATCCTTTAAATATTTATGCTTATGTTTACTTTTTAGAGAAGGGAGAAATCCCATTCACTCAAGAGGAGGTTAAGTAAATGTAGGCACGCAGGATTCAAGCCTGAGAAAATAAGATGCTCTATTTAAACTCAACACAAAAAAAAATAATCCACCTTCTAAAGCCGAAACCTGCACCCAGCCCATCTTGGCGAGCCAGACTGCAAGACCAGGCTGTGAGCTTCACAAAGTACACAACAAACATGCCTTCAACCTCAGGGCGACACGACAGCAAAACAACCCATCTGAAAACAATGGGGTTCCTTCCCACAGACGGCAGCTCTTCTCAGGCCTGCCTTCATAATTCTCGAGTATTTCGCATGCAAGTGGGACTGCAATCCCATTTTATTTATAAACCAACAGGACGCAAGAATTTCTGAAACAGAGTTTGACCAGCTAAGACACTTCAAGAGGCTCAATGACCTTGTTTTCTCCCTAATGTATTTTTAAAGGAATTATATCCAAAAGCTCCACGGTTTGGAGCGAGAACTAGAATTTGCCAGAAAACAACCCACCAAAAACAACCATCCCAAATGGCTGTAGAAACTCTCGGATCACATTCACTTGCAATTCTGCTAGACTTGGAGGTATTTAAGGCTTCAGGACTACATGGCGCACTTGGTCCCAAGGCTGTAATGGTGAACCCTGGTCCCCCTCACCAGCTGCCCAGTGGTGCCCAGCTGCAAAACCAGTGGAGGGACCAGCACCCTCCCTGTGCTCCCAGTACTCCCCCTGTTGACTTGCGGACGATGCGGAGGAGCAATCTGTTCTTCCATCCAAGGCTGGATACTGTCCTTCCAGAAATCAAGCAGCATACACGGGCAATTAGGATTTCTAGTACAGCCCTACCTCAAAATGAGCTAAATTAAGGTTGCGCAGGTAACCTCAGGTTTCACATTTCCCACCTAACCTCACATGCTTCACATTCTCAGAGGTTTTCTTGCAGACGCTATGAACGCTCGCTAACATCACATCCTAGATGTGATAACATCCTAGAAAAACATCCTAGATAAAAATAATTTAGGCATAAAACATTTAGATGGTTAGCTTTTCCTAGCCAAAGTTCCGAAAGGTTTGCTAGTCTGAGTTTTACGTGGCATATATAAGTGCTGGTGTTTGTAAAAGATACCGCAACAGCCGATGTCACCTCAGCCATTTGATACCTTTCAAACTTAAAATGCAGCTTCTCCATGCAAAAAAAGGTAAAAATGTGAACTTTACAAATCGTAACTAGATCTGTGGATGCACAGAACTCCGAGGCACACTCTACGAAGCTGAGTCTACATTTTAATACTTTTAACAAAAAAAATAAGAGAATCAGGGCATTTATCAACCCTTCTTTCAGATGTTTCAGAGGCACCACTGATGGGCCTTTCAATAAAGACGAAGCACCTCTAAAACCATCCTGATTTATATATCAATTGCAATGAATAAATAAACAAATAAATATAAAAAGTTGCATCATCATTCATAGACCAGGAAACAAAAGCTTATTAGTCGTGTGCCAGGGCTGCTGAATTACCTTACCTACCATCAGCAGCCGGACTGACAGCTTCCAAAATGATCTCGGGAATGAAAAAAACACAGCCAGGAGTGAGAGCGAAGGCTGGGAAAGCCTTCATAAGGGAAAAATGCAAAGAAAATCCTCTTATTTTAATTAAAAAAAAGTTTGAAAAATGAGAAAAGCCACTGAAATGGGTACATTTACTCAAAGATGTAGGGGAAATCATAATTATTGTGTCACTCCAGGACAACGGGCTGAAGAGAAGATGCTCGTCAGTGATAATGCAGCCTCTCTGAGCCCAGCCGGAGCTTGCTGGTGCCGCCCATGGTTAAGCTCAGCTCGGTAAGGTCGCGCTTAAGCATTCACAGCCCATCACCACCGCATCCACGCACCTCCCATCAGGGGAGATGAGAAGACGATGCTCCCCTGTCACTCCCCCAGGAAAAGAGCCGGGAAAATGCTCAAGCCATCCAGAAACCCGTTTCCCCAACTAATAACCTATTTACAAAGCGATTTATTAAAGCGTTTCGTTATTGATTTAGCAAAACACCGTGCTGCTTTCTCTCCCTGTAGCAGTACTCTCCTTCTTCCTTTCCCACTATGTGATTTTTTTTTTTTTTTTTAATATGCCGATGGGCAGGGTAACACATGCTGCAGCAAGGGATGTGAAAGCCATGATTTCTGCTGAGCTCACACTCCCGACTTTATTAATCTCAGCTTGATTTCAGGATATGAAAACGTAAATGGAGAAGGAGGAAGCCGATGTATAAGCAGAAGGGCGGCAAAATGCCCGGCTCCAAACTTATGGCAGGTCCCACCGTGAGTCACCTCGGAGGATTTTTTGGGGTGGATAAAGCAAAAGGCCGTTTTAGCTAGATTTAGGAAAATTCCAGAAAGAAATAGCGAGTCTTTTAACCTTCGGAGAAGCAGCGCTCCCAGAAAGGTCCGGTGTGCCGGGGAGCAAGCTGCCGCGGGTTGTAACGCAGCGTTAAAAAACAGAAATACCTCATTATGCCAGGATAGGAATCGCTAACGATGCTCTGCTTTAGCGGCGTAACGGGCTCGCCGAAGCCGACGGCCACCCGCTCCCTCTGCAATGTCGCGGCGTGGGGGCCGTTTCCCCACCCGTGGGCGGGGGGTTGCGGGGATGCCACCAACCCACTGGTGACACTGGAAACGCGAAGGGGAAGGTGAAAGCTGCCGGCCCCCCCCCCCCCCCACCACCACCACCCCCCCCCCCCCCCCCCCCCCCCCGGGCTGGTTTTGTTTCACGTCTGGCGTGTCCGACCCACCCTAAAGATGGGTGTAAACGGCACCGGAGGACTGAGAACCGGCAGCCCCGTCGGCGTTCCCAGGCGTGTGGCAGCCCCCGCTCGCCGCGGAGCCGCCCGCACCTCGCACCCGGGGAGGGCGGGGGGGGGTAGCCGGTCACGCGTGGGGGCGAACCTCGCCATCTTGACCCATTGCAGGAACAGACGGACGGACACACGGAGAGACGGACGACCCCCCCCCCCTTCCCCGACGCCACCGGGGGGGACTCGCCCTCCTCCGGCGAACAAAGGCGGCACCAGGGCGACGCTCCGCTCCCGCCTCACGCTGAGAGGGCACGCGGCCCCGCGCGCGCTCCCCCCTCGCATATCCACCCACCCACCCCACCAGAGGCCCCTGCTCCGCCGCCGCTCACCTGGGTGTCGGGGCGCGACACATCCCCGCTCCGCTCGGGGAAGAGAATTCCCGGGGGATGGGGACGGGGAAAAGGGGGAAGGGGAGGGGGAAAGAACCGGGGGGGGGGGAGGAGGAGGAGGAGGAGGAGGAGGAGGAACGGGCGCGGGCGCTCGCGCTCCCGCCGCCGCCCGGGCGCTGCCCGACTGCCCGCGCGCGCCGCCCTCACGCGCGCGCCGCCGCCTGGAGGGGCGGGGGGCGGGGGGGGGCAGGCGCGCCCGTGGCGACGCCCATTACTAAGCCACGCCCATTACTAAGCCACGCCCATTACTAAGCCACGCCCATTACATGTTTACTCCCATCGCGAGGCCACGCCCCCTCTGCGCGCCGCGCTGGCCCCTCCCGCGCCTGCGCACAGCCGTCTCGTTACGACGCGGCGCCGGCGGCTTTACGGTAGCGCGCGGCAACCGCGCGGCGCGGAGGGCGATCGGGCGATGCGGCGGCAGGTGAGCGGCGGTGGCAGGGCCCGGCGGGCGTTGCCATGGCAACATTGGGGGCGGCGGGGCCCCGGTGGTGGTTGCCCTGCTAGGCCGCAGCCCTTGGGCGGGGGGTCCCTGCCGGCCTCGAGCGGACCCGGGGCTTCAGCGCGCGTTTTGAGGGAAAAATAGTGAAAATCGTTAAACGTAAAGATGCGTTATGGGTACCGGCTGTCGAGCTGGGGCTGGCCCCCAGTCACCGCTTGGCCTAGGGGAGCTCCCGGCCGGTCCCAGGCCTTGGTCCTGACCCTGACCCCAGCCCGTGCCCCGCCAGCCTGGGCAGACCCGCTCCTCTCCCCTTAATTCTCATTTATTTCCTTAGAAGTTGCAGCGGTACAAGGGAGCACTTCCCGGGGGGCAGCTGGTGTGCTGCGATCCCAACCGGCACCGGGAGAAGCTCAGGGTCCAGCATGTTGCTTCTCCAGCCACAGAGCAATGGCAGCCCTGACCCGTTCCTCTGACCGAATTCCTTGTCCTGACCCAATTCCTGCCACCTTTAGGTCTTTCAGGCAGATGGTATACCTTCCCAGCACTTCCCACTACTCTCTTGAATAAGCTTTTTCTCAAAGTTGGCCAATGTGATCCATCGACAGCCGGTTTAGCATCATTTCGATGGGTTTACTATCGTTAACGCTGGGAGAGTCTCTTTGGCATCTCTCATCCCCAGGCGCTCAGGTCATTGGGGCTTTTCTCCTGTTGAACTTAATGCTTTGGTCAGTCCCATCCTGGGGAGCAAAAGACGTTTGATTTAGTAGCACTTGGTGTAGTTCCTCCGGCTTTTCATTTACTGCCCCATGAGATGCTGTGAAACAAAGCAGGGTTCTGGAGCTCGGTTGTGTGGAGCAGCTGCACATGTCTGTTTGGGGAATTCGGAGAGAACAGAAAGGTTTGGGCATTGTCTGTGCGTGCAGAAATTATGAATGTTTTCTTCTGAGTCCGGCATTCAGGACCTACTGACCCTGCAAAGGTTCTATAATATAGGAATTATAATCTATAGGCTACCAAGAGGTTGCTTATACTTGACAAAAAGAGTAAACAAGTATGATTCTTCTCTAGCTTAGTTGTTTATTTCTGCTTGAATTTATTCTCTGGCTCAGTTAGGAGAGAGATAAGTATGGCGACTCAGGTGCTGGTAGCCCAGCCCAGCTCACACTCTTAAATAGAAATTGATGTTCCTTGTTTGATCTTAACAATGACTGCTATTAAGAGCACTGACACGGCATCTAAAAACTGTATTTCCAGTAAAAGGGAATGGTCTGGTGGTTAAATCACAGGGCTTTTTACACTTGATCATTCCAGAGATCTCAGCCAAGCCACTGAAAACTTCACTGTCCCTCCTACTCTTCCCCAGTAAAGTCTCAATAATTTGCCTTTCAGGTGGCTTTCTGTATTTACCTCATATTCTTTAAATTTGGTACAGGAGTTTAGTGACATGGCACCTTAAAATATTCACTCTGGATGTTCTTAGCACCTTTAATTTATTAAAATAGATTTTAAGAACCTGATTCATCCTTAGTTTATGCCCTCTTTGCTCCATCACTGCCTATTTACGCTCAATTACTAGGAAGTTTAATTCCCTGGCTCTCAAGTGCTGCCTTCAGAAGGCAAGGCAACAATTACATGCAGAAGGTAGTTGTCTTTAATGTAAAAATAATAGGTTTGGGCTGTTGTTTTTTTTTTTTCAAATATTACAAAACGCAGGCTTTGCCTTGCATCCTGGACACGAAGGAGTCCCATCAGTTTATGGATCAAACCTGCGCCAATGATGGCAGCTTGTTTGTTAAATTGTTATAACTTAGATGTGAGAGAAACTTGACTTCTTGCCATATTGATGCAAGATGGCACCAGTTTCAAATCTGTAAACAAAATGGGTGGTTTCATCTTGGTTGGCTTGATGACATTTTTATTGAAGTGCTCCTTTTTCTCTCCCTGGTGTCCTCATCTGAGCGCTCAAAACGGGGCAGGCGAATATCCCTCCCAGAAGCTGAGGATTACAGAGAGCTTGCACAAATTCCAACTACTAATATGCAAATAAAATGAACGAGCAAGCCTCATGTTGGCAACCTACAACTAATGTTCCAGGCCTGCATCTCTATTTATGGCTATTTTTATGAAAACTTCTGAACAGAGTGTGCCTGAGCCTTCAGGAAGCAAATCCTGGCTGTGTCTGAGCAGAGCTGCTTGCGATCTGCAACTGGATTTCAACACCCCTTAACCTCAAAGGTGCTCAGATCCACACCTCAGCTTCTCTGTGGATTCATCTTGAGGTTCTCCCAAACAAAACCACCTCTCTGATGGCTTTTCACAGCTCCTCTATGCTTTTTTGGTCCGTCGCTTACCTTAAGTGGCTCTGAAAGGCATCCCAGCTTTCGAAGGGTTTTCCTTTAAGCTGGGCGCTGCGCGCTGTGAGTCATCCTGCAGAACTCACAAGCAGTTTCACAAATACCAGATGGCAATAAAATTAAAAGTAGTAGCTAGTGGCAATTAAGCATTTGCTATAACCATTCTCCCTTCCTGACTGTAGGAAGCTGCCAAATGTCTCTTTTTTTTTTTTCCTTTGACTGAAAAAAAAAAAACCCAAAACCCAAACGATGTTTCCACAGAGTGGAAAATTAACAGAACAGAGGACTCACGCTTCCTTCCCTAGCCTGTAATCCCATTTGGACTTGAGTGCAAAGCTATTTGCTGTATTTCTTGCATCTGTAGGAGAAGATGGAGCAGAAAAAAACACACAGTAAAGGAAAGTTTGGGGCACTCTATGCGCGCACGCAAAAAGTATTTGAGCAGCAACCCTGTAAACCCCCCTAAACCAGTCGCTTCTAGGCTTGCAGGACGTTCAGCTCTTTAAACAAGAGGATGTTCAGGCATGCTACAGAGTTGCTGGGACTTAGTTTGGATTTTTTTGTTTTGTTTTTCTACTGCAGGCTCTTGCAAAGGATTTGCTCCACAAACTTGGAAATAGTTTGAGTTCATTAACGTAGGAAGCATGTCCAAATACCATTGTGTTTGGCTCAGTATAAATAACAATGACTGCTCCCCTTCCTTTTCAGTGACTCTTGCTGCTTGGCATGCCTCAGACCTATCAGCGATACACAAATAGTTATTAGCGTTTTCAAGGCCCAAATACTCTACCTCGGCCCTTCCTTCCGACGTATTACACATCCAGCATGCTTCATCCAGTCGGTTATTTACAAGTCACATGTGATGTGAGCTTGCCAAGATTTTTTTGAGATAAATCTGTCTTAATTTATGCATACCTGGCCAGGAAGGACCTTTTCGTGATTCACATCGCAATAAGAAGCACAAATCTACTTCTTCCTCACATGTAAAGAGCACAACGCATGGGATTTTTATTATTTCCCCCTATCATAATGGAGAATTAGCGTCCTCTTTATAGTGAATCATATTAAAGTGATCTTATCGGTATTCACTTTCACACAGTGCTTTAAGAAATCCTGAGATGTTTTCGTGCTGCATTTGGCACAGACGAGGGAAGGGTGAGGCCAGACCAGCTCCATGTCGCTGCTGTCCCGAGCTGCGGCGTTTCTGGCTCTGTCCTGGTGAGGGAAGAAGAAGCATCGGGGGCTGTTGGTGCATCACAGCAGCCGAGGAGCCCGGGCTGGGGGAAGCGAGAGCAAAGGAAAAGCGAAGCGGATATAGGGGGTTTAAATCCATGGTTTCTCTCCAGAAGATCTCCTCCTAAATCCTAGACTGATGCCAGTGAGTATTTTGCGTTGTCTATTGAGTTGCACCTCCTAGTGTGCTGTGCAACCTCTTTCCTAAAACATACTTTAATTCCCCCAGGATGCAAAGGCAGCAAATGCAGCAGCTTCTGAAAAGGAACTATATGACTGGTAGAAAGACCAGAATTAGTGGATACTCAGGTAACCTGATAAACAGAAAGGAGGAAAAGCCTTGCCTGGAAGACTTGTTGAAGTCCCTTGAGTACATCCTCAAACGTGTGGGTGGGGAGAACCAGGTGCTACAGTCTACTTGAATTTCCAGGCGCCTTTTTAAGGATGAGCAGCCTCTATTTGTGGAAAGCAGGCCCAGATGAAGAGGGAGGAATGTAGCCTGGACAAATAACAAAGTAAGAGATTGGAAAGAGTGGGTCAGCATGACCCACGGTTCACAGGTGGCCTTCACCAGTGGGAGCCTGCAGGGATCTTCACCTCCCAGTGTACCCAGCTCTCCTTTTGTGAGCAAAATTTTAACAAGGTAAAACCTGAGCTAAGAAAAATGATAGGTATTTTGCGGACTGTCCAGCTTTGGTGGTACTTGAGTTACTGAAATCTGTAGCGTCTAGCTAGAGAGCTGTTCTGAGGATTCCCACAGTAGGGAACTGGTTTGTTTGTGATCTTGCTTTGCTTTGTTTCTCCTTACTCACCGCTGCTTTGCCTCCTGTGCTGGCGGGCTAGCAGGTTTGCCTGGAACAGGTCACGCCTCTGGCACTGAGCTGTGGCACTCTCTGCTAGGCGAAAGGGACCATATGCCTGTCAAACAGCCCCGAAAAGACTTTTAAGGAATACCAGTGATGCAAAGAATTACAGTGACTGTCACTGTGCAGGTAAATACTGAAACACCAAAACACCAACCGACTTCGCCCAGATCATGTGTGGTTTCTGTGCAAAGCAGAGAACTGAAGGCATGCCTGCAGTTCCTGAGCAGGAACTGCTTTGAAATCACTTTGCTTTGAGGTTAAGATTGTAACGATGAAACGTTTATCTAATCGGAGCCATGCATTGCTCCTAGAGCAACAGAAGAGCCTGGCTCAACCCGTCACACGCTGCAGATGAGGAGCTGCCTGTCCTCTGTCTGCTCATCTGGCAGATGGTTCAAACGCCGGTCCTTCAAATATCCATCTGGGAAACCTGGGCTTTGGCTCACTGCTTGCTGAGCAGGAACTCGAGATGTTTGTTGCGCTGTATCTTGTCCCAGGTATGATCTAATTCCTTAATTCATCTTCCCTTTCTACATTTCAGCTTTTGAAGTCTCCTGGAGTGCTGCAGCTGCGACGTATGCAGGATGGACCCTGTTGTTCTCAGTTACATGGACAGTTTGCTGAGGCAGTCGGATGTTGCCTTGCTGGACCCCCCAAACTGGCTTAACGACCACATCATCGGGTTTGCCTTCGAGTACTTCGCCAACCACCAGTTCCAAGAATTTAGTGATCAGGTTTGTTTTATCAGCCCCGAAGTGGCTCAGTTCATTAAATGTGCCCTTAGTCAGGAAGAAATAGCCATATTCCTTCAACCACTGGACCTTCTCCAGAAGAAGCTGGTGTTCCTGCCCATTAATGATAACTCCAACCAGGTCGCTGGGGGCACCCACTGGAGCTTGCTGGTTTATTTCAGGGACAAAAAGTGCTTCGCCCATTACGATTCCCACAGTAAATGCAACTCTGTCCACGCCAAGCAAGTGGCAGGGAAGCTGGAGGCCTTTTTGGGCAAGAGAGGGGGCAAAGCAACTTTTGTGGAGGAGACGGCGCCTGCCCAGCAGAACAGCTATGACTGTGGGATGTACGTGATCTGCAACACTGAGGCTCTGTGTCAAGGATACTTCAGGGACCGTCCAGAGCCTTTGCTGCAGCTCCTCACCCCCTCCTACATCACGCAGAAGAGATCCGAGTGGAAAGCCCTGGTCACGAAACTGGCACAGAAGTGATGCAGATGCAGCTCCGGTTCCGCCCCCCCTGCGAAAACTGCCTTCCCCATCCACGAGGCAGCACCCCCAGTGCCTGAGGGAGATGCCCATGCACAGGATTGTCCCAAAGAAGAAGAATGTAACCCCTCCAGCATGGCTACACCCCCCAAATCCCCCCTTCCCTCCTGGAAAAGCCTTAGTCCTTTCTGGAATTCACTGGCCTTTGAACTTCTAATGAGAAAAGTCACTTTGCTTTCAAAGAAACCCTCCTCTCAATGGTGAAGTTTTACACTAATTGCTGTGGCAAAATGGGTTGCTAAAGAGACTTCTCCGCCTTTGCCCAGCAGGCAACACGCCCTCGTTAGGTGGCTTTAATTGGCCACAGGCATTGCTGTTCCAAGCCAGGTTTAGCAAATGCCCTTTAAAACTGAGCCCCCAAATGCTTTATCGTGGCTATTCTACTTTGTGCCTCCCGCTAGTGGTATTTGAGCAGCCTAGGATTTAGCAGCAAGGATGTTTTTACCCCTGAAAACCTGACGCTGGAATGTCGATGTCAAAAGACGAGACTCATGAGGAAATGCTACGATTAATTAAAGAACGGTGCAAAAATAAAATCAGTTTTCTTCAGATAGATAGATAGATGCTCCTAGGCTGAACAGCGATAGCTTTTTTTTTTTTGTCCCCTGCCCCTGCTCACTCTTATTACAAATTAAAACCTGACTCTGAACTGCTGGAAGATTAATAGGAAGCTGAGAAACCCAATCCTAGGAAAGGAAACTTAATTGAGATGAAAAGTGACACTCACTCTTTGAAGTTGGGTTTTTTTTTTCCATTATGATTTTAGGTCGTCTCCATTCGGGGAGGGTTCGTCAGTGCTCCCCAGCCCTCGTTAGCGTTCGCTGTGCTCAGAGTGTATGAGGCGGTTGCTGCTCCCTCTAGCACAAAACCAGTTCTGTTACTGCAGATAAAAAACACACCAGGAAGAACAAAAGGACAGAGTTTTGAGGTATAAAAGCCGAAGATAACTGCCGTCTCCTTGAAACCCAAGAATTCCTTAATACGCTTCTAATCAAAACACTTTTCCTCCTGTGCTGGGTGATGCCTGGGATCTCAGAGCAGATCCTCTCATTAAGACATGCTTAGCAGTGGGGAAAATAAAAATTAAAATGAGACGTGGTTGCAGGATAATCTCTAACCTCCTGAGCAGCAAAGCACAGGTTGCTCAGGTGGCAACTGGCAGAGCAACCACCGCCCAGTGCACCAACGGGATCAGGGAAATCCAAGTTAAATACAGCCCTCGGAAAAGGGGGAAGGATTAGTTTGAACTTCACCCATTTTATTGCCACCGTAGCCCCACGGTGTGTTTACCAGCACTGCGCCGAGGGCGATGAACTGTAGGAAGGTCTTAAACTTCCCTTGTTGATGAAGGTAAGTAGCCACAGCCCAAAACACTCTCCCAAAACACCCGGAGCAAACTCACACGGACAGCTGAGGGGCAAAACGAGGGTCGGGATTGTTCCTGTCCTTTCGAGGCTGCCCAGAGGGGAGAGCAGCCACTGGTCCAGGGCATCCTTCCCAGCACCAGCCCTCCCTGGAAAACCCCTTCCACTGCTCAGACGGAGCCGAAATGGCATCGAGCCGCTCACTGAAGGGGATTCGCAAGGGGCTTCGCTGGAGCAACATCACTGCCACCATGGAAGGCTGCCTTTCTCCCAGGTCCGGAATAAAACTCAACCAAACTGTGCGCTTGTCAGCATTGTCCCGTCTCTTATGTAGGTACCTGCTAACAAGCAGTGGCTCCTGCTGCCCCACAGTTTCTTGTGTGATGGTGTTGCAGCCGTGAGGATGTTGCAGAGCCTCGGGTCCCTGCGCCCTGCAGTAAGTGAAACCGAGCAGAAATGGGTCTTGGAGAGCCAGCGAGCCTGGGGACAACTCCGCCAGCGCCTTGTGTGATAGCGGGGAGGCCATATGGGCTGATCTAATCTCCTAATCCTATTTTTAGGGGTGGATTTGGGCTGGGGAGGAGCGTGGGCAGAAGGGAGGCAGGAAGGCAGGATGGTGGGTGCGACTGGGGAAGCATCGGGGGGGACTCAAGGGCAGGGGCTGTGCTCAACCAGGAGGCAACCCGTGTTCCTTGTCCCCATCCCCAAGGGATGGGACAGGGCTGGCAGAGCCGGCAAGGTGAGCACCCAGGGTCATTTCCTGCACCCGAGGCTTATATGTGGCATTTCTTTACACAAAGAAAAGCAAATAAGTTCAAGCAGGGCGTCACCGGGAGAGCAAACATGCCACCGACCAGGGAGGCAAACACCAGCTGGAAAACAAAACCAGAGCCTTGGAACCAGCCCCCAGCAGCAGGGACCCCCCAGATCACACCGGGGGCTTGCCCCTGGGCTCCTCCAAACCTCCGCGTTGGCCGACTGCACCCACAGGTTGTCCCACCACTGGCTTTAACCAAAGGGTCCCAAGAGGAGCCAAGGTGGCTGTCACCACTGTCACACGCCTGGCCTGGGCTCGGCACAGGGACAAGGGACCCCCACGCACCTGTTTTGTATTGGGTGCTGTGGAGCACCCAGAAAACACAAGACCAAAAAACACCCCCAATCCTACACTTCTAAACCTCATTTTTGGGGCCATAAGCCCCAAAGTTTGAGGTTGAACCCGTTGATCACCAACTTGTTTTTTAAAAAAAAAACAACCCCAAACCCTCCGAGCCCGTTCTGGCAGCCACACCAGCAAAACGAGCTGGGCCAGTCCCCAGCGGGAACGGGGTGGCAGCGGGACAGCCCCTTTCATCTGCCGGGTCATCCGCGAAATCAAAGGCTCCGACGGCCCTATAATGCCGGGGCTTTGAAGCAGCTTCGATACTTTGACCAGAAACATGGCCGAATCGCAGACACCCCCTCCCCAGCACCGCGGGGTGCTAAATCTCCCCAAAAATGGGGTGACAAGGTTAAATCCAGCAACGGCGGTGACACCGTTGTGGGGTGACGCCACCCTGGTCCCCATTTAGCCAACACCATCCCCGCTGTGACCTCCAGGTTCGGCCATTTTCCTGCATTCTGCTGTGTGGGCCAGGCTGGAGGGGGAATTCAAATTGCGGATGCTCAGGGAGGAGGAGGAGGAGGAGGAGGAAGGCTCACCCCGCCCCAGCAGGCTGCGGCTGCAGCTCAGCACCCTCCCCGGGCTTCCACTGTCCCCAGGGTGGCCCTGCCACCAGCTTGAGCGTCACGTCCCACAGTCTCTGCTGCCATCTAGTGAAAAAAACCTCACCATCCCCTACGCCCGGAGCATCCCTGGATGTCCCCCAGAAGTCCCCCTGGTTACCCTGCCCCAGCCAGGGCCGCACCCTCTGCCTGCTTCCCCCCCCCGGCATGGCCAAGGTGACAGGCAGGGTGACCTGATGTGGGGAAATGACGCTGAGCAACCACCAGCATGCCAGCACCGCTGGACGACGCATCCCCCGAGCCGGCCCTACGGAATGTGTCAGCAGGGCCCACACAGCCCCAGGCCCACCAGCGCTGTCCCAAAGGGAGGACAAGGCAATGCTGCCCATTCCCAAGCCCACACAAGGACAGGCCTGTCCCCATGTAATCCACAGCCTGGGGACATGGCCAACAAAGGACCACCAGGACAGCCCAGACTCTGTGGTAGCCCAGCCCGGCACCACCGCAAGGACACCGGCAGCAAACAGGGACATACTAGAAAATCCGGGTTTTATTTTCATTTAAAAGCCATTCCGAGCCCGGAGTGAGCAGCGAGCTCTTCCCCAGGGCTCAGGGATTTGGCCCCATCAGCACTTGTAGTTCTCAAAAAAATTGGAAAGAAAACCAAAGTAAGTCACACAGGTATCACCTGCCATCCCAGCGCAATCCTGCAGGCTGTGGGACAAATCCTGTGGTGCTCGGCTCCACATGGTGACAAGGATAACACAAACCAGAGCACAGACACCTTGCAATCCAGGACATTCACCGGTGACAGCCACGGGTTCCTTTCAGGATGTCTTAACAAGGCAAGCGGGGCTAACGAAGCCATGGTCCAGCACCGTTCCCAGGTGCGGTCCCCAGTGAGGACCCTAAAGTGCTTTGCAGGGGGATGCACACACACACGCACCCCGAGATGCCCCGGTGCTCCAGGAGGGACGGGCTGGGGGGGCCCATAAGGAGCCCAGCGGAGCCGGGGGGACCCCAGTTTGTACCACTACCCTTGGGTGCTGGGATAGATGATGCCCCCGCAGGGCCACTGGTGGCCACTATCTCCCTGTCCCTGCAGACCGAGAGGGGGATGAACGGACAGGTTCAGCCCAGAGCCACTGCCCGGGCTTCACCCAGAGCAGCAGCAGCAACTCAGCCACATTTCTGGGGGTTCCCGGTGAGCCTTAGGTCATCTTTTAACAAGAATAACCCCAGTCTGGAATAAAAAACGGTGCCCATTTTAGCAGCAAGTCCTATGGGGAGGTCCAACCACCCGGCAACCCTGAGCCATCGTCCCGTGTCACGGCACAGCAGCGTCCTGGGGAGAAAACAGGTTTCCAGCGGGACAGGGAGTTGGCACCAGTGGCCATCAGCCAGCCGGGCGGTCCCGCTGGCAGCGGGTGCCGGTAGGAAGAGAGAAGATGCTTGGTCCCATTTTATCGGCCAAGGGAAAGCCAGGCCATGTGCAATGGCCACGGCCTGCAGGACGCAGCATCGGGAACCGTCCACGGGGTGGCCCGGTCTCGACGTCCATCCTCAGCCAGCACTGAGGTTAACAGTCACCTGCAAGCACAGAGCTGGGTAAGACAGGGTGAGCGGCTGCAGAGGCACCATCCCCCAGCCTGGTGCCCAGGCCCCATGGGCATGAGGAGGGAGACCCCCCCCCCGATGTCCCCAGCCCAAGGGAATCCACTCCTCTCCATCCCTTGCTGGTGCCCGTGGTCGCATTAGCCCCAGGGCACAGCCCAGCTCCACCGAGATGTCCTGGTGCTTCCTCCAACCGGGGAACCAGCCCCAAACCCACAAGGAAACCTTGTCCCAGGGGCTGAAAGTCTCAGGGACAGCAGAGATTTCCCCAGTCACTCAAAGCAGTGGGATCATCTGCCGCATGGGAATGGTGCTTCAGGGTCTGCCGTCAGCCATCCCAGCAGCAGGCACAGAATAAGGGACACAGCATCCGTGGGACATGTCATGGAGGGGAGCTGTTTTTCTTTGCCCTCGGGTTCTCCACTGTGTGCGGTGTGAACCACCTGCCCCAAAGTGTCCCCACGGGTCCCTCACCTCCTGTGCCCGCGGGAGAGGTAGTCCCGGTTCAGAGAGCAGAGCTGCTGCTCCAGACGGAAGATGCGAAACGCCAGGTACGAGGAGGACACGACCAGCAGGCAGATGCTGGGAGCAGAGGAACGAGCAGAAGTGCTTAGTGGCCAGTGGTTGAGACAGACGCTCCCAGTGCATGCCCCGTCCTCCCCACGCTGCAGCGACCCTCAGCACACTTACAGCACGATGAAGATCTTCAGGAGCTGGTAGTCAGAGGGCCTGAGCTCTGCCACGCAGCTCTGCTCCACCTCCAGCTCCTCCTCGGTGTTTATTGCACTTTCTGAAATGCAAGCCAAGAGTCAGCGGCACAGCCATGCTGGGAAGGTGCTCACACTCCTCCGGCAACCAGGAGCCTTCAAGCATCAAATATTCCACCCCCATGAGCTAATGCTGCCGGCATGGTGTTGCAGATGCATGCTGAGGGCTCAGACCCCTCAGCCAGGAGACCCCATCCCATCCCCAGGACCCCATCCCCAGCTCCCAGACTTAACCCTGCTCGTCTACATAGCAGAAACCCCCTCCGCGAGGGCGGAGGATGGATGAACATGTATTTATGGAGTTTTACGTCCAGCACCATGTGCAGGGCAGGGTGCAAACCCGCATCCCTGGGTCAGGCGCAGCCCTCACCTGAAACCAGGGGCTCCTCGGAGGTGAAGCTCTCCTTGGTGCTTAGGCTGCTGACAGAGGTCCGGTGGATGCACTGGTAGTCGGCGTCCGGCAGCGACAGTGACAGCGAAGCAGGTGACACCTTCCTCCACTTGCCCTCGGGGACGATGACCTCCTGCGGGAACAGTCCCAGGTGAGTCGTGCCGCGGTTTCTCCCATGAAACCCGCAGTGCCGAGGACACGGTGGCACCAGATTCGGACTCGAACCTTACGGCATCTCCATCGAGCACCAGCACATTCAAAACATCATCCTAAGGGGGAGCTGGTCCTTCACGACGGCCCCGTGGGGATGCAGGTTCCTGCTGCCATAGGAAGGGCCTGCCCTTGCGCCCCAAGCCTGCCCCAAATACCGATTGCTGCCTCCTTCACCCCTTGGTTTGAAGCTCAGAGCAGTCACCTGTCATCCTCAGAGAGCCCCTCGCCCCCCCTGTGGCTCAGCATCCCAGTCCCAGCCCATCCAGAAAGGCACCGAGCGGGGCGGAAGCCAGCATGGAGTGGGGTTCCCCCACCGGAGAGTCCCCGGGGCTGGAGCTGCTGGAGGGCTATGTCCCTCGGAAGCACCAGGAGATGCTGCCAGCCTGGATCGCTCCTGATTCACCCCTTGAAAAGCACCTTCAACTCCTGGGATGCCACCGGCCCACAGGGGACATCCCACTTGTCACCTCCTGGATCAGCATGCAGGGCCACTGGCCCACAAGGGCCACCCATGGAGGTACACCCTGCTCAGCATCCCCGTGCGGCCCGGCACGGCCACAACACCGACGGCTTCATGACCGAGCAGAGATGGGGACGGGCCACCCACACTTCATGGAGAGGACACTGTTGGCCGGGCTGGCAGCCGCTGCAGGCAGAGCCGGGCCCTGCCAAGCTCCCAAGGCAGCAGGATGAGGCCCCTCGCGCTCCCTCGGTCACACCGTGGTTCAGCAGGCTTTTCCCTCTCCAGCCTCCCAGCCATCCCATATGTTTTTGGATAATTCAGCCACATTTCCAGCCTGCTATCCATATTTGCGGCTGTGAAGAGCATCAGCCGGCGGGAGCGGTGCGGCAGCGTTTTCCACATTGCTCCAAAGTATTTCCATCTGTAAATGCACCCCCAGGACCAACCAGTCGGGTCATGGGCTCGTGCTCAGCTGGGGGCTCTCCAAATCGTCCTCTTGACCCTTCCCTTTCTGCCAAGTCAGGGTGTGAGGATCCCAGAGGACGAGCTCTGAAGGCGACGGCCGCATCCTCGCGCAACCTTTCTCAGCAGCAAGGGGAGAGAACCGACTCCGCACCCTGCAAGTGGCTGCTGGCCAAGCCTCAGCATGCCGGGAAGGCGTTAAACCCACCGAGGGGGCCGGGTGGCCGCTCTCCTGCCCACAGGGCGAGTTCGTGGGGGTCCTTCCCTCTCCCAGAGCTGCCCTGAGCCTCACCAGCGACACGGCGTCGGGCTCCTCTGTCAGCTCCTTCAAACTCAAGCTCTTCTTACTGGAAACCTGGAGGGGAGAAAGAAATGGGTGTTACAGAATCATAGAGTGGTTTGGGTTGGAAGGGACCTTAAAGATTATCTAGTTCCAACCCCCTGCCCTGGGCAGGGACACCTCCCACCAGACCAGGTTGCTCCAAGCCCCGTCCAACCTGACCTTGAACACCTCCAGGGATGGGGCAGCCACAGCTTCTCTGGGCAACCTGGGCCAGGGGCTCACCACCCTCACAGCAAAGAGTTTCTTCCTCACATCTCATCTAAATCTCCCCTCTTTCAGTTTAAAACCATTCCCCCTCATCCCCTGGCTCCCCTCCCTGATCCAGAGTCCCTCCCCAGCTTCCCTGGAGCCCCTTTAGGGACTGGAAGGGGCTCGAAGGTCTCCCCGGAGCCTTCTCTTCTCCAGGCTGAACCCCCCCAACTCTCTCAGCGTTATGGTGCCGCCGTTCCCTGCTTCAACCTGAGCCAGAAAATTGGATTTTGATGTTTCTAGCAAGTCTACAAAGAGCAGCTGTTCAAAATTGCCAAGTGTGGGGATTTTGTGGCTGAAGAAAAGCATCCATCGGAGGATGGGGCACCCCATCGCCACTTCCTGCTACCGAAAACCCTATGGGACCACGGCTGAGCCGAGGGCTCCTGCACCAGTCTTGGCTCCCAGAGCAGGGAATAAACCATCAGGAGGGGAAAAAAAAGGGAATACCTGGGCAGAGCCCAGCACATTTCAAAGAATGAATTGCCCAGTTGGGCAACGGGGCTGAGTCACCCCAGTCCCCACCCAGGCAGAGCCGCACACACCCTTCGGGGCGGGGAAGGGCTCTGGCACCGCGTCCCACATGCTTCGAAGGCAGGGAGAAGAGGAGATCCCTACAACCGTCCTCTCCAGTTCCAGGGCTGATGGATTTCTTCCCCGCCTCAGGCTTTTTAATTCAGGTTTTTCTTTTTTTTTTTAATTTGTACCATTTTTCCTCCCCTTAAAATTTTACATCCGGGGGAAAAAGCAGCTATGTGCAGCGTGGCAGAACTAGTATTCCTACCAGATTATAAATAATTCATACACACGCCCTGAGAGAGAGCAGAAACTCCGGGCTCTGCCTCCGTCATCCATGACCCAGAAAAGGCCACCAGCAGCTCACGGAAACAGGACACCCACGCAACAGGACATCGGGGACGGGCTCTGCCCCGACAGGATGCTCAGGAGCGTGTCAAGAAACAGCCACCGTCATTTTGAACTACGAAACAGGGACAGCGTGACAGTCCCCCGCATTGGGGAGGATAGGGATGCAGCAGTGTCATGAAGTGCTGCGGTTCTCAGCAGGCTCCTGCCCCTCTTCCCATCCCTTGCTGCGGAGCAAGGATGCCAAGAAGAGGTGGCAGGCACCAGGGAGGGCTTTGGGAGCAGTCCAAAGCCTTTGGGGCGATGGCAAAGAGCTTTTACTCCCCAAGACACAGCCCAAAAGGAGCTTGTGGCTATCGAAACAGTGTCAGTCGCGGGGCGGAGGGTACCTGCAGGTGTGTGCAGACCCTCCTCAGGACATCGTAGACACTGTCGCGGGAGATGAGGGACACAAAGATGTACTGCAAGAGAAAGATAGAAGCTGCTGGGACAGATTCGCCCCCATCCCAAGTCCAGTTCCCCACAGGCAGGGGACAGGCAGACAGAGACGTCCTGCCCTTGAATCCCCGCTCCTTCGGCAGCCACGTCCCCCCCCGCAGGCATCTCCCCACAGAGCTTCCCTGCTGTTATTTTTGCAGCCTGCTAAAACCTGGACCAGATTTTTTTGGGGCCAGTTTCGCTCAGCTGCTGTCCCCACGGGGCCTCCCGTGCTCAGCCCAGAGGGATGCAGCAGCAAACGGGGCCGGGACCAACAGAAAACATCCCCAGGGATCGGCAGGAGGGGACACGGGGCAGCACTCACCTTGCCCGATGCAGAGCCCACAGCACGCGCAGAGCAGCCTTGCAACCAAATCGCTTTGAATGCCCAAATCCTGCCTTGTGCCACCCCCTGCTAAAATCCCGCAGGAATAACTTCCTCCCAAAATCCCACAGGAATCCCTCCCTGGCAGGCGATGGGGCAGGCGGGGACTCGGACGCACCGAGCAGGACTACGTCAGCTCACTACAGCCGACAACACCCAATGTGATTTAAAAGCTGGAAATTCATCCCCTTCGCCAAGTTTTCCAGCAGCTCGGGTTGAACGCTGGCCCAAGCCCTTCCCCTGCTTGCGTTTAAGGAGTTTAAAGGTTTTATTGGAGCCTGGCAGGGATTTGTCAGGCTCGGCCGAGTTTCACTTGGGCTTTGCTTTGCCCAGAAACAAAGTGAAATTCAGAAACAAAAGCAAAGCCGCGGTGTTTGCCCTGGCCAGCTGCCAGCACGGAGAGCCACGCTCACTTCCCCACCGACCCATGCTTTCAGCCAGGGATGGGAATCACTTTGTTCCCTGCTCTCAAATCGCAGCTAACTGGGAGCGGGGCATCCCCCGGCTGCAGTGAGGCTGGGTACCGATGCTCAAAGCACCGGCGTTACCTTTCTGCTGGCATTGGTGGTGATGGCCAAGCCGTTGGGCAGCAGCCGGGCCGTCTTGTGCTTCTTGATCAGCTGAACGGAGACCACCGGGATTACAACCTGGAGGGCAAAAAGACACAGGGACGGGCAGGGACTGGCACAGCGCGAGCTCGGGGAGTTTCTTTCCCAAGGTGGAGATTTAACATGCATCATAATTATGCCCCAAGCAGAGCAGCAACGCGGGGATTTGGCGTTTCACAGAGACAGCCTGGTTTTTATTAAAGGTCATGGCATCCCTTCAGCGTTAATCTCGGCTCAGAGGTGGATTCTACTCGATCAGAACAGTGAGGAAACTGGGAAAGCATCGTCCAGCAAGTCTCCCTAAGACCCATCACGAGTGCCTCCCCCCTGCAAGCCCAGGGAGGGTTAAAAATAAAGCAGGACAAAATTTATGGCACAGTAACTTCCTTGAAACCCCGCACTTCCATCAGACATTTGTTTAAAGCGGCTGATATAAATAATTCAGTTCTTCAGCCCAGTTTTAAAGGAAGTCGTCTCTCCCCAAGATCCCTGTCAGCCACAAGACTAACAGGGAAACAGCAGATTGTAAATCAAGAAGAAAAGCCAAGAGAGATTCAAATCCCCCCTGCCCCAAAACTTTTGATCTTCCTTCAAACACCGTTGCAGCTTGTAGGAGGTTTTGCATCAGGGAATTTTAAACCAACCCAATATTTGGTTTCCCCAGGCAGATGCCGGAGGTGATCGGAGGGGGAGGCACAGCCGCACTCCCCTTTGCATTGGAGGCTTTTGTTGGCGATTTTGGGTGCAGGAGGGGATAAGCGGGCTGCGGCGTAGCCTGGGCTATGAGCCCTGTGGGACCAGGGTGAGCTGGCCCCCACGTTACCTTGATGTCCTTCCCGAAAAGGTTTGCGTAGAAGCAGAGCCAGTTGGGGGAGATGTAAAGCCTTCCCTGGATGAGGATGTCTCTCTGGAGCGCACAGGAGCAAACTGCGGGGCAGAGAGAGGTGGGGCATGGCAGACGGTGTGCCGCACCCCACCGCCCCCATCCCCATCCCTGGCCGTGCCACCCACCTTTCAGCACACTCTCCTCCGTCGGGATGTCCTTGAACAGCTTGTGGTACTGGGAGTTGTACTTGCTAGCGGCCTGAAAACGAAGCAGAGCAAAGTTAGCCAGTGACCTTGCTGATAAGGAGACCCAAAAAAAACCCTCACCCTCCTGCAAATTAAAATAATCTCCCTCTCCCCGCACCCGGGACCGGCGCAGTGGGGTCCCACCAGGCTGGGGACGGCGGAGCCGAAGGGCTAGAGGAGGGTTGGATGATCCAGCACTCAGCAAACGCTGTGCCATCCTCCCAGATAAACATTTCCCCTAATATCTAGAGTTTATCTAAGGAGGCTGAGCCTCTGCGAGGAGCTTGTTTTCCCCCGGGCTCATCTGCAGGCAGTTTATTTTGCCCAATAGTTTCTCTCCTCCTCCTCCTCTTCCTCCTCCTCCTCGAGCCCTTCCCTTATTCGGGGCACGGTGACAACACTTGCTTTGTGCCCATCACGCCGCGCCATCCAGCTATTTATATTCCCAGTGCCTCTTTAAAGCCTGCCGGCAGCCGCGGCAGGAGGCTCGGCAGGTTCACCCTTAAATAATTCCGTATAGAAGTTAAAGGCTCCGAAGCAGTTCAACGCTTTGTATTAAATCCACTCAATTAGCCCTGTAAGGCAGTGCAGGCAGATCTGCGTCCCCTGCGCCAAAGGAGGCAGCGCCCCAGACCTCGGGGTGCTCCCTGGGGACACGGATGTCCCCCGAAATCCAAGGGATGAGACGCTTTGCCAGGATGCAGCAAGGTCCAGCGCAGCTCGAAGGGCCCCGGAGGCAGTGAGGCTGGCATGGAGGCAGCACCACAGGCAGAGCCCTCCTGCCTGCAGTGACAAGGTCACCTTTGCTGCGTGCACCTTGTCAGCGGATGAGCTGGGCCGAAGAGGATCAAGGCTCTGCGTCACCTGGGGTCGGCTTAGACACCCCCCAGAGAGACACCGGGGTGGCGGGGATGCCGGCGGGAGCGTTTCAGGGGGTCGCTGTGGCATCACCTCCAAGTCACCGCCACGAAACACCCCCTGGCCCCAGCACAAACCCATTGCCAACCCCAAAACCCTCCCAGATGCCTCTGAATAAGCAGCATAATGGTTTTTTCTTCCACCTTTTTCATGGGAAAAAGCAAAATGCCTCCTTCCTCCGCTCCTTCCTCTTCCTGAGCATCTCTTGTTTGTAGACAGCCTGTAAAGCTCTACTTAGGGCACAATTTGAACAACAGAAAAGGTTCAAATGAAGCGGAATGGAGCTGCTTGCAGTCAGGATTTTCACTTTCTCCTTTGCTCTGGTTGGAAAAATCTTGAAAGTGTTTGCAGGGCAGACCACAGGCCACTTGGAACCATCATCGGATCCCCTGAAACTGCAGGCAGGAGCCTCTGCCCTGAAGCCAGAGCCACCACGGCTTCACCTCTGGGTCCCGCAGACCACGTTTGAGACCCCTGACCTCCGTGGCAAACAGCCGGGGTCAGGCTACAGCGAACCAGCCCATTCGCTCATGAAGCCAAAGACTTACCACTTCCCGGTGGCATTTCTTGATGTCTTCATCCTTCAAGGCTTCATTCAGGTGGAGGCTGGAAGGAAAAATAATAATAATTAGGTTAGTGAAAAGTCCCAGGTCTCCCACCTGCTCCCAAAAGCATGCGTGCTGCAAGAAGACATGCGGCAAGATGCAGAGGACGGAAAAGAGACCATGGGAAGCCACATTTTGGATGCCTCGGTGATTTATCGTAGCGTTGGCGTTGCTGAGGTTTAATAAAGGCTGCAGGAGAAGGCTGATCTCTGTCTGGCATCAGGCTGATGTTGAGCTGGTGGAGGCACGAACACCGGGGTGCCTGTACCCAAAACCCACCCCGGCAGCGGGGGAAGGAGCCCAGAGCAGCCTGGGACAGGTTAGGAGCTGGCGATGGGCAGCTTTGGCCAGGTCAAGGTTTCGCTAGGGAAAGCACAAATGGGAATTTGGGAACGTGTCGGGGCAGGAGGATGGACTTAGCTTTGGCTATGCACCATCCGCATCCATCCGCATCCATCCACATCCATCACGCAGGCAGATGAAGGGCGAAACCACAGGGACAGTGAAATCCTCCCAACCTCAGCAGCAGGAATACTGGTCCCCTTCCCAAACCCCTCTCCCCTCCCTGCTTTCATAGACCCGATATTTGAGGGTGAAAGCAAAGAGGGGACCCACTGTGCCCACCCCAAGCCGGTGGGCTGCATTCGAGGCTAGGAGGCAGGGGGATGCTGCAGGAGGTCGCAAGAGGAGGAAAAAAAGAGCAAATACTTGACTGTAGACCCCGGGATGCTGCCCCTCACCTGCCGTCAAGGGAATCCAAACTCTTCTCCTTGTGGGATGCCTCCAGTTTCTCACGGCCGTGCATGGGCTCGGGGCTCTTCAGGGGAGCTGCTTTTTCATGCATCAGCTTGGCACTGCAAGGAGAAGCCCGTGAGCTCCCAAGGGGAAGGGAAAGAGGGAAGAAATGCATTTCGGAGCTGCAAATACATCCCCTTAAATCCCCCTCCACACAGAGACATTAGTATCTCTGCTGCTCCACGAGTGCAAGAATGTTTCTGTGATTTCTCAAGTCACGTGGCAAAAAAAAAGGGCATTTATTGCCAGGAACTCCCCAGCACTCGCAACCAAGTGGCCAAAGAGCAGCAGCTCCCTCCCCGCTGCCTTGGATAACACCCTCTGAAGCAGAGCCTCTCCTCCTCAAGAGATGGAGGTCAGGATGGGAAAAGTTGCAGCTCTACGAAACTCCCTGGGGCGATGGAGATTTCGGCCAGCGAGGGCCAGGGTCTGCTCCCCTGGGTCAGCAAGACACCATCTTCCGAGGGCAGAGTCCATGCCAAAGGCACCACCTCCCTCCTTTAATTGCTCCCCTGTTGTTAAAGCCCGTTATTTAGTATCATGAGTTTTATCAGAGGCACTTATCAGCTGCGACAGGTAAAGTAAACATGCTCCCAGCGCTGCGCAGGGAAGGTTATCACCCGGCAGGCCAGGAAGGTGACGCTTCCACCCTCGGCAAACCGCAACCAGAGATTGCCATGCCACAGAGCTTCTGGCACCGAGGGCCAAAGCAGAGCACAGTCCCAGGGGATCGATGCCAGAGCCGCGATCCATGATTACTCGGTGCACGGCGAGGCTCACCGGCAGCATGCAGCAAGGCAGGTATGCGATGATACAGGCTCCGGAAGCACGGCAGAGCTGGCAAGTAGCCACCGGACCTCCGGAAAGGAAATTATTCAAGGGAAAAGAGCTCAGCTCAACGGGCAGGGGGTGATGGCAGAGCAGGTGGGGGACAGGCAGGACAGCAGGAGGCAGGACAAGTGCCAGCGGGCAGGATGAGCGTGGAGCTGGAGCGCATCCCGGTGCCCGCAGGGACGATGCCGTGGCAGTGCAGCAGAGCCCAGGCGGAGAAACCATCTGAAAGTGCTTCCTACATAAAAAGAAGGGCTCTTTCGCTGCCCCATGCTTCCCTACACACACCCTGCTCCCACTCCGAGGGGTTTGTCCAAAGGGAAACCTGTCTAAATAACCTCCACAGACTTGGGGAGAGTCAGGACCGGGGTGCTGCACCCCGACAGCCATGCCCAAATGGCCTGAGAGTCGAAGCCATGTGAGTCCCCATGTCCCTGCGGCCTCGAGGTTCCCAGTGCAATGGGGCCAAGCTAAATCCCAGCCGGAGGCATGGGGGACGCTCCCTCGAGATGTAGCACGTACGCAGGGCTGCAGGAAAACCGAACACAAGTCACTGGTTAGGACTATGCTAGGAACCAGCTCCCGGATCCCTGCAGATAGGGTTTTGCAAAGTAAACAAGGTGCCCATGCAACCCCCCAGCCCGAGCATCACGGGGATGGGACCAACACACCGAGGCTGTGGGTTTTTTTTAGGAGAAGCTCAGGTCAAAGGACGTGTCTGGAAGGGAAAGGAGACTCAAACGACAAGAAGCACCAAAATAACATCCCTTGGCATCGCACCAAAAGGCTTTTTCCCTGCCTGATTCCTCGGATACCCTGCACCTTCAGGACAGACAGCCCCACGCCACAAACACCCTCTGCCATGTGGTGCCACGCTGCCCTGAAGCTGAAACTTGTATCATGGAGGCACCAGAGCCTTCCTCCCCCTTGCCCCTGTGCTGGAAAAGGGGCTCTGACCCACTCTGGAGCCTCCCTCTCCAGAGCTCAGCCTGCTCCGGCTTCCCCCACGTCATTCCTTAAATCCCTGAGCAGTTGCACTGCTTAATCCGGGTGAGCGGATTTAGCCCTAACCAGGGCTGACACCAAGGGGCACCGAGCGGGGGACAGGGAGAGGCACCCCCTGCCCAAGGCAAGGACATTGAGAAACCCCCCCAAGGTCACCAAACACACAGGAATCCCCTAAAACGATGAGAGCCAGAGGCAGGAGAGCACGTGGAAGCGCCGCATCATTCTGTCTCAGTTTTCTCTCCCTCTTACGGTCACTGCCAGGAACAAATCCTGGGTCAGAGTGTCCCTGGACACAGCACTGGCATCCTCAGCCCCAGCAGAGACATTGCAGCAGCTGCCTCGTCTCCCTTCTCCAGATCTCGCTCCATCCCAGCTCCCAGATGCGGTGGGGATGGGGATCCGGAAGCACCAGATAAGGCTGGGCTCCAAGCACAACTGACGGGGAGGTCCCCCTGCCCAGCTCCGCTTCCAGCACCGGCACAGGGCAGAAAACACTTTCTCGTGGCTCACACCATCACCCTCCTCGAGGAATTTTTGTAGCAGGAAGCTGCTCCTGCTGGAAGATCACCATCCCAAGTGTCCCAAACTACAAGCAAGAACAGTTGGAGCTGCCGAGGCGAGGCAGAGCGGGCGGGCACAGGAGATCCCAGTAAAGCCAAAACATTCCCGGTGACCTGCCGCCCGTCTGCCCGCCATGCCAGGGCTGACACCCCCCTGCCTGCCCACGCAGGCTCCCCCAGGCCCCGACTCGCCTCCCGGGCGAAGGCGAAGCCTGGTGCTTCTCCCTCCCCGCGGATCGGCATCTCCCTTCCCTTACACAGCGCTGGGATCCGGCCTGGAAACGCTCCGGTGCGAGTCCCTCTGTCGGCGTTGGATTTTCACTGTATCCCTTTTCCCGCTGCCGGTGCTAGCGAGGGGGAAGGAAGCGTGCAGCGGAGGCAGGAGAGAGCGAGCCAGGGATTTAGCCTCCCGACGAAAACAAAAATAAATAAATAAGAGAGGATGAGAGGCGGAGGGAGGCACTTGCGGCCGGGCCGCCTCGGTCCGAGCGGGATCCGGCGGGCTGCCCTTGTTCCGGGCTCTCAAGGTCACTTCGGTCCCGTGTGCCGGCGGCTGGAGCGGAGCCGGCGATGCTGGAGGGGAGCGGCGGGTCCCCAGCGGCGCTGGCAGGAGAGAGGCAGGAGGTCAAGGGGAGGAGGGACGGGCCGAGCCCGCTGCGCGTCCCCTGGTTTCCCCCCCCGGTGCCCCCCCCCCCGGGAACCGCCTGTCCAGGGTCGCGGCCGGGGTGAGCACCAAGGCCTCGGTCCCGGCCGGTCCCGGGATCGCTCCCAGCACCCGCGCTACTAGTTTGTACTGGGCGCTGCTCCGAGAGCCCCGGCCCCGCAGCTCGGCCCCGGCGTGGCTCCGAGAGCCCCGGCCCCGCTCCCCACCCGGCCCCGCAGCTCGGTCCCCCCCCAGCACCGATCCACGCCGGGGGCCGCGGCTAGGAGCGGCCGGGGCAGCCCCCGCCGCCAGTCCCGGGCCTGCCCAGCGGCAGGGCGGCGGCTCCGGGGCTGGGCGGCGGCGGCGGGACCCATCCCCCCGGCCCGGTTCATCGCCCCAGTGAGGCGGGAGGACCAGAGTCTCGGCGTTTCCGCGCTCCCCTCAGAGCGCGGCGCCGCCGGGGGCAGGCCGGGAGCCGGCACCGGGCTCCCCGCCAGCAGCGTGGACGCGCCCCGCGGCTCCCGACCACACCCCGGGACCCCCTGGATCCTCCCCCCCGGCCGCCGGTCCCCCGGGGCCCCCCCCGCCGCCCCCCCCCCGTCCCTACCTGCGCGGCGGCCCCGCGCTGCCCGGCGCCGGCGTGCCCCACGCGCCCGCCCTCCTCGCGCCGCCACGGCGCCCGCCCATTGGCCGCCCGCCGGCACGCCCCGCCCCAGCCGCCTGCCCCCATTGGGGTCAGCCGCCCGCCACCGCTCTCTGCGCCCCTCCCACCCCTGGCCGCCGCGCCACGCCCACTGCCGGGAGGGGGCGTTGCCCAGCGTCGGAACCCGCCACTTAAAGGGACCGCGGCACCCCCACGGACCAGGAAACCCCCCCCTCGCCCCGACAAAGATCGGGGCAGGCCGGTGGGTGCTTCAGCTTCTCTTTATTGATGGGTAGTTGTGCTCTGGCGCCCCAGGGGCCCGTAGGAGTGCAGGGCGAGGGGGACAAGGCTCTGGGGACACACACACACAAGTAAAGGGTGGGGAGGGGGCTGCGAGGGAGCAAGGGAAGCCTGGAGCGCGGGGTTGGTGGAGCATCTTCTACCCCCAGCCCTGGACACACCAGCCTGAGGGTCTGGAGTCACCTTGGATTTGGTCTGTGGGGAGGTGGGGGAGGGTAGCAGCTTCCCTGGAGCAAAGTGGGGTGACAGGGGATGACCACACATCACCTCTCCTCTTCCCTATCACCCCCAACAGGACACATCACACCCTGAGGACAGTCACTAGCCTACGGGGAACCTCCTACACTGACTCCGACATACATCGGGGCAGGACTTGACTACGGGCAGAGGTTTTTAAAAAAACTAAACACTTCAAGTATTGGTTTTTTTAGTGATTTAAGGTCTCTTCCCCCTCCTGCTGCTGCACTGGGTGGTGTTTAGCAACCTACATCCACGCTAGGGACAAGGAGAACATCGCAAGCGATGGCTGGTCTAACGCAAGGGGAGCAAGGGGATGGGGAAAGGAAGGTGGTCGCTGGTCGGTGTCGGCCCTTCAGGGAACAGGCACCACACGCATGGTGTTGGTGTAGCCGGAGCCGGGGCGCCAGCCCGTCAGCACAATGACCAGGTCCCCGCTCTTGAAGAACCCACGCGCTTTGCCTAGGAGAGAAGAGAGGGAGGTGTCAGAGCTCGCGTCCTCCTGCCACAGGGGGGACAGTGCTTGTCACCCACTCCTCAGGTCACCAAGGTGCAGGGGGGAGACCTGTCCCGCAACAGAGGGTTGGTATCAAGAACCCATGTCCGTGCTGCCCACCCATCTTGGACCCTTGGCCTCTGCTTCAGGCTCCCCTGCATCACAGAGCTTGAAATTCAACAGGATGGGGTTTGAAGAAGGGACAGAGAACAGAGTCACCCCACTCCCAGCTTCTCTTGTCTCTCAGGAGTGATGAGCATCCCCATTCAAGGACTGATCATGTTAAAACCAACCTGGTTTTCTGATGGAACCTACTTTAAGGCCACCATGTCAAACCCACTGTCCCATTTCTCCACTGGATGGGGTTGTGCTTACAAAACTGTCATCCCCCATTTCCCAGTCAGGCACCATTACCACACAGGCAGCCACTTCCCCTCCCTTTGTCCCCATCAGTAACCCCAAAAAGCAGCACCAGAAGTGCTCAGGACCACCACATCCCACCAGAGTGTTCCCCAGGTGAGGCCAGAGCAGCATCACTCACCAACATTCATGCCCAGGTTCACACGGAGGTCCACATCCTCTGCCCAGGCGTTGTGGGCCGGTTCTTTGCAGAGGACGGGGAAGATGCCCCGGTAGAGGTGGGCCTGGCGTGCTGTCTGGTCATTACGGGTCACAGCGATGATGGGAGCTCGCGGGCGGTACCGGGACACCAGGTGTGCTGACCTAGAATAGAAGGGAAGCAGGATGGAGGTGAAGCACCACAGGCACAGCTACAGGGAGCACAAGCAGCAGCGTGGTTTGCTTCTCACCCTGTAGGGCTCCACAAAACCCCTGGAGGGACACAGAGGATGGCCGCAGGAGATGCTGGCAAGAGCCAAGCTCACCAAGGAGCTCGACACTCTGCTGAATTCCCCCTCTGGCCACCACCAAAGGCCATTCCTTAGCGACGGTCTCTACTCCAGTCTTGCAGTGAAAATTCCTTCGCCTTCCAGTTTAGGAAGTGCCATCTGTGTGTTTTGGTCCCGAAAACAAGCCCGTGTTTGTCTCTGTTGCTATGTTAAGGTGGCGAGGTGCCATTTATGCTGGCCTCTGCAAGCAGTCCTCGGCATCTCAATGGGGGACCCTGCAAGTTCCCTCTGTTTTGAGGAGCTCCCAGTTTATGGGATGGAAAGAGCCGTGCACCAGCAGCGCTGCCCAAAGCCTGCCAAGGAGGAAGCCATTTCCCTCCCAGCCACATTCACACGCTGAAGGCAGCAAACAGGCTGGCTCCTCTGCACAGAGCTCTGCTCTCACACCCAACAGGAAGCAAATGCAACTCAGGCCAAACTATACCGGGAAGTTGGGCAAAGAGTGCTTAAGATGCCTTAAAATAGCCAGCAGCACACCCTGGGTGGGGACTAGGGCTTCCCTTTTCCTGGGCACTGCTTACAGAGTGCATCTGCAAATAAATGGAGATGAAAACTGCAAGGCCGTGGTATTTACAGCTCCATGAGCAAGCCGGTATCTCCCCTAGCTTTTGCAGCCTTGTTTAGTGGAGCTAAGCTCAGCAATACTCAAAGATCACTGCTTAAAGTGGGCAGTAGCAGCCTGCTCGAAGCACCCAGACACACGTGCCAGCTCTCAGACAATCCTTGCCACGCTGTCCAAGTAGCCTCCCGGGATCTGCTCTAGGAGATCCAGGTACTCAAAGGCTGTAACAGAATCCACAGCTAAAAATATTCAAATATCAGAGTTCAAATCTCTTTAAAAAGGTCAAGTGTAAGTAAGACTGGAACCTTTTACAAAGAAACATAAGAAGCACGAGGGTATCCAGAAACTCAGTGCCTGTAGTCACTCCTCATCACTGCAGAAAGCGACTGCTTCAGACCATTTTGAGTTGTAAATTTGGGTGAAGGGTTCACCGATGGTCCAGATCTTCAGGTAGACTGTGCCCAGTGCGTATAATCGCATCTCTGCTGCTGTGCTTTTTCTTTAGTCTGACTCCAGTGCAAGAAATTTAGATCTTTCTTCCAGAAAGCAGTCTGATATTTATGGTTGGACATGCTTTGTGAGTGGGCAGCCTGGTTCCTCTAGATGGAAAAGCTCATCAGCGAGGCTTCAGCTTCCTCTCCACAACTGGAAGAGGGAGTCTCTACTCAGTAGTTGTCACTGTCACTGGACAGAAGTCCCAAACTATGTAGTTCCAGCACACCTGCATTGCTTTCTCCCACCCGCAGCCAAGGCACTGAGCTCCTCTGAGAGCGCAGGCAGTACTGGGCTGCTGGGTGCCTGCCAGCTGCCTGCCCATTCAGTGACATTACTCTCAGGCAGGCAGGAGGAAGCCTCCAAGAGAAAGTTTCCAACACTTCATTTCCCTGCCTAACAATTCCAGGCTAAGCCGTCCCTCTTCGCCCCTTGGGCTTCAGCAAGCAGGGCTGATGCCTGAAAGGTTCAGCAAGGGACCTAGAGCTTGGATGCTACTATGAAAGCCTCAATTTTAAAAAAAAAAAGTAGATTCTGCATGCACTGAACTTCTGCCTTACTGTTAAACTGAGGATTTCTTGCCAAGAAGTTGGAATTGAAGCTGCAACACCTATTTTCCCTTGACTCTTCCAGCCAGCACTGCTGGCAGAGATGCCACTCGGAGCAGCAAGGGGAGTCAGGGCTCGGAGCTGATGCCACGCTGGCAGAGACAGGCTGAGGAACTCTGAGGTTACAGATCTTTTTGCCAGGCTCCTTCCCCCACCTTGTCAGGAAGTGGGTTTGACCTGAGGGAAGCTGCCACCTCCTACCTTCCAGACTTGGTGAGGACAATAATGGCCCCGCTGCAGCACTTGAAGGACGCTTCCACAGCGCCAACAGCAGCAGCCTCCGTGGGATCACAGTTGAGGGAAGTCAGACGACGCAGTTCCTCAAACAACTGCCTGTGAAAGATGGCGGCTTCGGCCTCCCGGGCAATCTATAAGAGCAACACGCATTCGGGAAGACAACACTCACGTCAGTCGCTCAGGGCAGCACACGGGAAGGCGAGGTGCTCTATCAGTAAGGTGTCACACAAATACCATCAGCTTTTGACATTAAGAGCTACCAATTAGCAAGCCCAGATTTAGTTTAACACACTGGGGTGATGGCCACAACACTCAGCACATCTTAGAGAGGAACCACTCCATTCTCGAGGTTTTTCAAAATTGGTGGCACCTCCTGAGTCACCTCGCCCTGCCGAACCCACACTCAGGTGACATTCATGCTGACTGCCAGGCACTCTCGCTCTGCTCCTGCCTACCTGCAGTCCCTCCCTACCACAGAGAGGAACTCAACTCAGACCACAGGGGTTATGCAAGGCTGAAACCGTAGCAGCAAGCCGCTTGCTAAATATTTGCAGTGTTAGAAAGAACGGAGCGTGTTTTTACTCGTGGAAACGACTGTCACCAAGCCCCCTCTCTGAGCCCTACCTGCCGGACTCGGTCAGAACTATCAGGGCTGCAGCTAAGCACTTAAAAGAGGCCTCCACTGCGCCTGCTGCCATGGCATCGGCAGGGTCCCTGTTGTTAACATTGAGGCGTAAAATCTCTTCGAACAGCTGACGATGAAACATTGCGGCCTCAGCCTCACGAGCAATCTGCAGGCCCAAGTAAGAGGGAAGAAGGAGAAAAGAGGAAAGAAAAGGAAAGATATACCAGAGTAACATAAGATCATGTTAATTTGCTTAATTGTCATAGTAACACATGCAAGAGGATATAAAGGTCAGGCTGTGAAACCCCTTTTGGCTCTCAGGTTGTGAGTTTGCTGAATGCCACCCAGTCTAACATGCCACAGCCACACTGGCTACCCCACTGTGCCCTTTAACCTGCAGGCCCTGGTCCCTGGGCAGCATTTCGAAGATGGCATTCACGCTGTATTTTGGAGCCCTTCCAGAGCAGGCAAACGCAGATTCCTTCACAGGAACTAGAGCAAGCCAGCTCAGAGCTGGACCACAATTTGTTGCGGCTGCTTATTAGTTCCTTGAGAGACTCTGATGCAATCTACCAGCCTGCAGTGGACCTTGATGATGGTCCTGCCTGCAATTCCTCAAGAAGAAATTTCTGTAGCTCCATGTCCCCCCTTCATATTCCCCAAATACAGCACTGCTGGAACAGGCTTCATGGAGCCAGCATGCAAACAATATGCTTTAAACATCACCCTTGCAGTTGGGAGAATGTCTCTCTCAGCTTCATTACATTTAGTTTAACCTCAGAGCCAACAAAGTTTCACCTCCAAGTGCTGTACCAACTTCCCTTTCGGTAACAGAAAAAATAAATAGGAACAAGTCTTCCTTATAGGGTTGTCACCAGCTGTATGTTGGGGTGTTTGTACAGTGCCAGACTTCGACAGATGAGAGATACAGAGGCACAACTGACGGTTTTCTGTTCAGGCTCAGCATTTACAACAAGCTCAGTAATGTATTCATCCCAGTGCGCTGGCAATCACTCACATTGAAAGACAACTCTCATCTCAGAAGACTGCATTAGCCCTTGACAACCCCATAAAGAAGGCTTGCAGAGACCAGAAAAGCATGCAAAGGTTTATCATCTTTTCAAGGACAACTTCATCCAGTTACTCCAGAAAGCAAGCAGCTGCTCCACAAAGCATGACAAGTGGGTGCTTAAGCAGAGACTGAAGTGCCCTTATAGAGGAAGCTTTGGAGTTAGACCCCTCCCAAATAAGAATTTTGCTACTCTAGTGTTAATGAATTATTTTATGTGATGCTAGGAATTATCCCTCTTGCACAGATACCAGTTTAAGCCAAAGTAGTTAAGTATCTTATGTCTAAAAATAACAGGACATATGTGACAGGCCGGAACAGCAGCCCAGTGCCAACTCCAGTCCTAAAGCAGTCACTTTTATTACTCCTGGCTTTATACTTGCCATTAGATAAAATGGAGCACTTACTCCAAACACAAGAGCTGGCAGTCAGGCAGTTTATCTTCAGCTCCTGGCCCAAGGGCAGGCAGCTCTGCACAACACGCAAAGTGAACCCCAGTTTAGAAGGAAGCCCGCATTCCCCAGTTGTAAGAGAATATGTGTATTCTCTTACACATAATTAGTAAGAAGTATGTCTGCTTTGACAGTGGCCATTGAAGGGCACAGCAATTCTTAACTCCATGTCACAGGTGGCTTTACACTCAGAGAAATGGGCTAGAGGGTTTCCTGTTGGTACATGCGTGGAGATACCAGGGTGGAGGTGGGAGAAAGGAGAACGGAACAGCTATTTAAACCTCGGTCCCGTTATACAGCATGGCCAGGACAGCATTTGAAGACAACTGTGGATCATGGACTGGAATTGGAAGGAAACCCACTCCTGCAAGCAGGAAACAACCTGCCCAATATTTGGAAGCTTGCTACACAGGGCATTTTTGTCACAGAGATGCCAGCTACTGAAGAGCATGCTTGTTTCTACGAGGCTGGCTGGAAAGGGATCACTAAGTGAAACTACAGTAGAGTCCCAGCAAAGCTGCTGGGACAGGTCAGGCACAGACAAGTCAAGTCTCTTAGAGGTGCAACAACACGACATAGCACAGACCCTGACCATTCTCAGCATCACAGCCCATGTCTTCTGTCCGCACCTCACTACAGAGGAGCTTGACTTGGAATACTATAGCAGAACTGGAAAAACTATATAAGCCCAAACTCATACCAGTTTTAGGCTGGGGAATACATACAGGAGCTGCTCCTTACCAGAGGCAAGATGCTCTCTCCCCACTACGACCACTTGATACGGGAATACTTATCTGCTCTGGCCATGCTGCAGGTTTTCAGACCATGGTTATTCAGGCCACTATTGCTGGGCAGGGCTTCTCTCAACTACCACCAAGTAAATTAGCTCAGATGAAAGATCCTGACCACAGGGGGACATGCTCCTACCACCACAAGAGTTGGCACCTTGCTGCTTGCACCATGTTACATTAAATGAAGTGAATCTGTATTTGCTCCTCTGCAGAGGGTTAAAACCTTCGGCATTTCTGCAGGGGCCTGGCAGAGTGAACACCGCTATTCCCAGGTCTGCAGGAAGACAGAAGCATATGCAATGGACCCTGAGCTCAGGCTACAAGTACAATACAACCTGCCCAAGTCTAGGAATTAATGCCAGAATGGAAACCCAGGCCTAAGGTTTGCTGCAGCAAGTTTCCAACTCTTAGTAGAAAGTCAACCCTTGTGATTTAGGGGGTGAAAACTGAGGAAGAACCCTTCAGGTGCACCGTTAGTGTTCAGCTTGTAAACCAGCAGTCACTTTCTAGTAATCATCAAGTTATATTTTGCATTTGCCACGTGCAAAAAACACCACTCCATACTGACCAGATAAAGGTAAAAGATATAACACACTGCAAACAAACACTAGCTGAGCTGATTAATCTATATAACCTGAATTGCAAATAAAACCGGTGAGAGTTATCACTGCTGTGATTCACACACAGCACTGTTAACTGGGGAGAAGTTAGATCCTTGTAGATCCTTGACATCAGGCTTTTTATCAGCTGAAATGAGAGCTGGGTGAACTCAAAGCAGAGCAGAGATTTCTGGCAGTTCAGGCATGTAAAAATATGGTGCTGTCAGTAGTCATGCAACAAAACACCCCCAACACCAAGCGCACCAGGTGCTGAACACAACAGCACTGTAAATCAGATTCACAAGCCTCCCCCACACCCCTCCCCCCCCACAGGAGTCAGCCGATACCTTTCATTATCTACAGATAAACTGCTTAAGCAGTTTCTTCACCGTGGAGAAGTTTAAGGCATTTAATATGCCAAAATGAATAGGGCATTTGGAGAAACTCATCCCAAGGTAACAGCAAAAAAAAAAAAAAACAACCTTTACCCTGGCCTGAACAAAAATTAATATGAGTAATCTGAAGTTTTAGACTTCAGAGCACTGCAGAGCAGTTTTCAGCTCTGCCCAACAATAGTTTGGAGCAGAGTGAGGTTTCAGGCCCTCAGGACCACGGTAGGTAAAGAAACACCCACAGTGTGAAAAAAATCACTACTTGGGCTGCTAGGTGCTGCCATCTAGCACCACAGACAATTAGACATTCTGGTGCCTGGCTCACACAGAAGATGCAGGGCACCAGAGCAGAGGCAGTACTCACAGCATGCTGCATGCGCACAGCCTCCAGTGGGTAGTCTCCCTTGGCGGTCTCTCCAGAGAGCATGATGCAGTCTGCTCCATCCAGGACGGCATTAGCAACATCACTGCCCTCAGCACGGGTCGGGCGAGGTTTCTTGATCATGCTTTCCAGCATCTGGAAGAACAAGTCCAAAGAAATCAAGACACCGCAGAAGGAACCAGCTGCTCTTTTTACTAGTGCACTTCAATATACTTCATAGATAGGGCAGAAGACAGGATGTAGCCTCAAAACTCTGGGAGAAGACTTCTCCCGTGGGTACAGTACAGAGGGGGGGCTTGGTTCCTAACCAGCTTTAAATTAAACTATCTACCAGCGATAAACACAACCCATTTCATTTTGTACCTGTTCTACATCTACTCCTTTCCCAGGGAGATTTAACCCAGACATCACTACAGACACAACATTCTGACTTTTCTGTGAGAAAATAATGGAAGATCAGCAAGGAAAATTGTAAACATACTCAAGTGGCTCACACATGGGGTGCCAGAAAACACATATCACGCTAATTGTTGTTTAGTCTTATGTGCTTGGCAAGTAGAACATCTGCACTCAGATAACGTAGGCCTGTGATGGACTCAGGGGCACCTTATTGAACATGCTCAAGATTCCTGCCCTGCTGCTGGAGAAGATCAAAGTACAGTGGAAAATTATGCCTGCTTGACCCCTGAAATACAGGCAAGAATAGCAAGTCTGAACTCTCACTCTCTCGACTAACGAGGACTGTTGCTCTGTGGTGCCCTTGTCCCCCACTTGCATGGCTCTGCCTGGGTGCTGCTTTGGAGATCCCCCGATCCGCAAGGTATCAGGATTAAATTTGTTCTTTGCCTTTCATCCATGGTTTTGTGGTTGTTCCTGTGTTGGCTCACACACTTTCCAAGTTAACTTTTTGGCACAGGGCTTTGTCCAATGAACTCAGAGATCTTCAGAGCAGAGTATCACATTAGACATCTTTACAGAAAGCTCAAATCCAGCCACATGTTCCCAAATTAGCACCTAGGGGTTTGCTTTTTCATTGAGAAATAAGTAAACAGCAAAGTCTGCACCAGCTAAAGTCACCTTCATACAAGACAAGATTTTAAATTCTTTATATAATATGTGCAGGCTAGTAAACTCGGAACAGCTACCACCACCACTGCTAAGCACCTGCTCTGAAGAGATCAGAAAACAGGACAGCTTTCCGTGACATTAGCTCTCCGTGCCTCCTTCTACCAGAAGCTAGAACTCCACACACCAAAGCCTGGCCAGCTCTTAACTTCCTCAGGTGCTCAACTTTCTCCCCACTGCAGCTCACCACTGGGCAAACATCACTCATTTCCTCATAGAACACTGCCTGAGGCAGCGCTTCAGTCACATTTCAGTAGTGATACAGGAAGAAGGAGGTGGTTCTGTAAATCCAGAACCTTGCCTGACGATTATTGTCTAGGGACAGTTTTCACTTCGACAGCCTGTGCGCAGAGCAAGCACAGCCAGGAAACCAGTCCTCCCAGTGCCCAAGGACTGTCTACACATGATCCCTACTGGAACCAGTGAAACTGAGCATCAGCTCTCCCTCCCTCCCTAGCAGGTCCCAGAATAGTAAGGAGATGTATCTTTTATTCAGTTCCTTCTGATGCTGCAGTGTGGGCGCACCTTGTAAGATACCAGGGAACCTTAGCAAATCTCTCTTAGGCAGAGATGTGCTGCTACAAAATGCCAAGGCAAAGCATAATTTTCTTCCCCAGAATTTGTTTAGTCAGCCCAAAAAGCTCACACTGCATGAAGTTTTGAGGGGTAAAGCCTTCAGCAGCCACACAGGAGGTCCTGTGACCTTACTGGGGAAGACCCCAAACACATCTTTGAAGAAGTGCCTCGTGATGAGGTATTCAGCTATGAGCCAAACCTCTTTGCTCTTGACATCTCATCAAGCCATGACAGCTACTGACATTCACACCCTGCCAGATTTTGTCAGTTACAAGCTACCACTGAGTTTTGCATACCTGAGTGGCACAGATGATGGGTTTGCCAGCCCTGTTGCAACGTCCAATCATCATCTTCTGGGCAAGGAAGACTTTTTCAGCAGGGATCTCAATTCCCAGGTCACCACGGGCCACCATAATGCCATCGCTGGCCTCCATGATCTCATCAAACCTGAAAGCAAGAGAAGAGGTTTGTTAAATCATTTGTTCCACAAAGCACCTTCCCAACTGTTCTGTCCTCCCCCTCTGAAAGGGAGCACCACTCTGGAGTGCGATACACAGCAACGCTGTTGGCACACGGCCTTTCCATGTGACATTTTGGTCCCCTGTAATGCCAAGGTAGGAGGAAGAAAAGCAAAACCAAGTCATAGCACATATAAAGCGCTGTATAAAGCTTTCTAAAGCTTCACAGTTCAAGAGGAGCATTGAGTTCATCCAAGATATTTTAGTCTGATAGTTTTGTCACAGATGTGGAGATTCCCAAGTATTAGCTCAATAATTTGCATCCAGAACAGCAAGTTTGCTAAGTTTGAACTCACACTTGCTACAAAGATTATCGCAGATTTTTTTAGGGATGCAGACAGACTGTGACACTGTCCCCATGAGCTCAGGGCATGTGGCTGTTACACAACCCACTCCTCGTACCACAGCTACATAAAGTCCCACACACACGGCATTAGCTGACAGCTTGCACTACCACCCTGTTACTCAGACTAGTAACTTTGCCACTGCTGGCAAGCCAGAGATCAAGAGTCCTGACTACAACGCAAAGGGGCTGTGTTCTTCAGTTAATACTTGGTGACAAACCTAAAATGTCACCTGCACAAAGCTTACCTGCGCACACCCTCATGGTTCTCGATCTTGCTGATGATCTTAATGTTCTTTCCCTTTTCCCCTAGCACCTTCCTGACAGCGTGGACATCAGCAGCTTTGCGGATGAAGGAAGCAAACACCATATCCACGTTCTGCTCCACACCAAATTTGAGGTCCTGAATGTCCTTTTCAGAGACTGCAGGCAGGTCAACTGCAGCACCAGGCAGGTTCACTCCCTTCTTGCTGCCCAGCATGCCACCATTCTCAATCTCCGTCATGACATAGTCCTTGCCTGAAACAGATGTGTTCTCACAGTCAGTATTTACCAGAAGGCTGCCCCCTGCCAGCTCCCACACCACTCCCTGCCTGAGAAAAGCAGCACCAACAGCAACCGCACATGATAACAGCGCGTCACTGCTATCTTCAACAGGTTTATGCAAGGCACAAGCTTGCAATTTACCCATGGGAGCACAACAGCCCAGTTTAAAACCACATCTATGCTGTCCTTGGACAAGATGCCACTCGTTCCATGTAGCAGGTTGGGACTGCCTCCCCCAGAAAAGCTTCCAAGGTGCACTTCTGCACGCAGGAGCCCTATCATACCAGCCTGAGCACGCCAAAAGCCTCACCTCCATCTCCCTACACATGCTGGGACTATAGGCAATACCTTGAGGTGAGAGCAGTTTAGGCAGCACTATAAAGGAAGTATTATGTGCCATTACACAGCACATGCAGGAGAATAGGGTGATCAGGCCCAGTCAGCATGGGTTTGTGAAAGGCAGGTCATGCCTGTCAAACCTCATCTCCTTCTATGATAAGGTGACCCGCTTAGTGGATGAGGAAAAAGCTGTAGATGTTGTCTACCTGGATTTTTGCAAAGCATTTGACACCATTTCCCACAGCATTCTCCTGGAGAAACCGGCTGCTCATGGCCTGGACAGGTGTACTCTTCACTGGGTAAAAAACTGGCTGGATGGCCATGCCCAGAGAGTGGTGGTAAGTGGAGTTAAATTCAGTTGGTGTCCAGTCACAAGTGGTGTCCCCCAAGGCTCGGTGCTGGGGCCGGTTCTCTTTAATATCTTTATCAATGATCTGGATGAGGGGATCGAAGGCACCCTCAGTAAGTTCGCAGATGACACTAAACTAGGCAGGCGAGTTGATCTGCTTGAGGGGAGGTTGGCCCTGCAGAGGGATCTGGACAGGCTGGACCGATGGGCTGAGGCCAATGGTATGAGGTTCAACAAGGCCAAGTGCCGGGTCCTGCATTTCAGTCACAACAACCCCATGCAGCTCTACAGGAAGGATTGTGGCGGAGTGGCTCGAAAGCTGCCCAGCAGAAAAGGACCTGGGGGTGTTGGTGGACAGCTGGCTGAATATGAGCCAGCAGTGTGCCCAGGTGGCCAAGAAGGCCAACAGCATCCTAGCCCATAGCAGGAATAGTGTGCTGAGCCAGACTAGGGAAGTGATCATCCCCCTGTAGTCGGCACTGGTAAGGCCCCACCTCGAGTACCGCGTTCAGTTTTGAGCCCCTCACTACAAGAAGGACATTGAGGTGTTGGAGCATGTCCAGAGAAGGGCTACAAAGCTGGTGAGGGGCCTGGAGGACAAACCGTATGAGGAACGACTGAGGGAACTGGGGTTGTTTAGCCTGGAGAAGAGGAGGCTGAGGGGAGACCTTATCACCCTCTACAACTACCTGAAAGGAGGTTGTAGAGAGATGGGGGCTGACCTCTTTTCCCTGGTGACAAGTGATAGGACAAGAGGAAACAGGTTCAAGTTATGTCAGGGGAGGTTTAGATTGGATATTAGGAAACATTTTTTCACTGAAAGGGTTATTAAACATTGGAATAGGCTGCCCAGGGGGGTGGTGGATTCACCATCCCTGGAGGTGTTTAAAAAAAGGGTAGATGCGGTGCTTAGGGACATGGTTTAGAAGTGTTTTTTGTCAGGGTAGGTTAATGGTTGGACTTGATGATCTTGAAGGTCCCTTCCAACCTCAGCAATTCTATGATTCTATGATTATGGAACTAACCTTGCCCCTACATTACCAGTTAAAGCTAGTTCTGTCTCTAACCACAAAACTCAGGGTCTATGTCATAAAACTAGTTAAATCCCGCATTAAAAGTATGAATTCGTCTGGCTGAACAGGCTTTGATCACAGGCACTGGTATGTCCCTACCACACATTCACCTTTGAAGAGGTGTTTTAGATGACAGTCTAGTGAAACCCAGCTGAAGTTAGTTTTTGGAAGCTTACTACACTTGAAGTAGAGAAAATTTTACTCAAAGTCTCACTACAGCATTAAAAATCACATGCTCCTTTCTTTACTACACAACTGCAAGCTAAAAAAAAACACTTACAGGAGGGAAAGCTCAAGTATATTCTGAGGAAAAACCAAATAATCATAGCTGGAACAGTTGTTACACACCTTTCTCCTTAACCAGCAAGGAAATCAGACCGTCATCCACATAGATTTTGCTGCCAATTTCTACAACCTTGGTGAGATTCTTGTAGTCCACCCACAGCGTGTTCTCATCACAGTTCTCCATGAAGGCATCATCCAGGGTCACTTTGAGCGGTGCACCCTTCTTCAGCTCCACTTCTGCTGTGCCACTCTGCATGTCAAAACATGCGGTTCAGCAAAACCAGTAAAAACCAGCACACAATCACCTCCCAGCCTGCAGCAGGTCATCAAAACTTTTGGTAGTTAGTTTGTTACCTCACTTCCAAGAGATAGTTTTTGTTTGGAAAAGGCCACAGGCATGACACGATATCTAGCCTCACGCAGTGAAAGAAGTGGGAGGAAAAAAAGAGCTACTTACTCCCTTAATGAGCCCAGTTCTAATTTCAGGTCCCTTGGTATCCAGTGCAATAGCCACAGGTCGGTAGGTGATGGGATCAGAGGCAAAGCTCTCTGTAGCTTCTCGCACGTTCTTAATTGTGCCCTCATGATACTGGCAAGGAAAAAAAGATGGAAGCATTCAGCCCATTTCTACTCCACTGCTTATGAAAAAGACCACTACACTCCCCCAAATGCTGCCCAAGCTGACAGCTCTGCTCTCACATTATGCTCAACTTCAGTTTTAACTTGACAATTTAATTCGGACTGAACTTCCAGAACAGCAGTGTGAGGATACAAGAGCCTTCCCTGCATGAAAGCAGAGTCCAACAGTTACCTATCTACACCTTTGGTGCCGCCAGTTCTAAGCCCAGAAGGACAACTCGAGGAGACAGCCCACGCGCTTGGCTGAAGTGATTTTGCATCAGGACATACATTTGCCCTTTGAAGATGGTCCACCAACCAACAGGCCTTTAGGAAGAACATGTCTGAAAGCTTTGCTGAACATCCGCCTGTTCAGCACAGCAGAACATCAGCAGTGCTGGCAGCTGGATGATTGTGCGCATGGAAGGACTCCTGTCACAGCTAAGTGACTGCCATCCTTGGCTGTTCTCCTCCCTATGGAGCATGGAAGGGAGGATGCTGTTCTCTGCACAGCTGACTCCCCCACAGACTTCCAGCCTGACCCCTCTTATCAGTCCCCCAGGCAAGTGCAGATGGAGAAGCTATTTTAACTCTTTGGCTTAAATTTCCCCTAAAGGTAAGGGATTTGCTAAGAGCACATTATCCACCTAAATATTTACATTTTATTTTGAGAGCCAAAGCAATCACAGCCAGAAGTTCAGGACTCCAGCACCGTGCACCCTGCTTCCAAACTTTAATGTGTGCAAGAGCATTTTGCTCATGCTGCCAGTCTCGGGACAGAGTTCCAAGGGGAAATTCCCACCCCAACTACCTCAAATGAGCTTCAGATGACCAGCAGATCAGTTTACTTTACTTGCTTAAACAACATTAAGAGATAACCTTGACTGCAAGTTGTGTAACACTTGACAGACTTTTGCAGATAAGAAATACCCTTTCCCTTCTCTGTACCACAGACCAACAGCTTCTCACCCGGCTCACCCCACGCCACCTGCCTCGACACGAGCCCCGCACGCCGACCTCACTATCATGGGGACAATAATCCAGCACCAGGAAGGTGGGGCCAGGAAAACCCGTGCTAAAGTTCATGTGCATGCCCTCAGCCAGAAGTACACGACAACTGCTAACTCTTCAGAGCAGGAAAAACTGAGTTTACTGATCAAGTGTGCAAGCTGAGACTGGGAAGGCCCAGAGCTTAAATGGGTGCAGTACAGGAAACTTGCCTGAACAGTGCTATTACATTTATCTGGTCCCAGTCACCTGGAATTTTTATTTCCTTTTTAGTTTGATTTTGATGACTAACTGGCTCCTAGGGAGTCTGACTTCCTGAAGAGTTACGTATGCAGAACAAGAATGCAGGCAGAGTTGGCAGTAAAAGCTATTTTCTTTCTATGTAAAAACATTGCAGCCAGGTGCTAGAGTATCTCTGTTGAAGTTGAAGCCCTGCTGAATGCTTTAGGGTGGACACAAGAACCAGAGTGCTCATGACAGATGAAAACCCCTTGGGGCTTCACTGGAAATTGGGAGTGTTTCAGAGAACCAGGAGGGAATTCAAACTTAAGACTGGCTACGGCTGAGAGTCAAACTCAACAGGAGATGACAGCAAGACCAGCCTCCGCTGTAATCTAACCTCATGTGTATCAAGTGTGCAATTAGACCTTACCCAAAACAGAAAGCCACGGTCCCTGTCCTCGACCTCAGCTAACAAGTACAGAAACCACAGCAGCAGCTCTGCTGGGCAGTAACGGTGTGAAAATTCCCAGTTTCAGCCTGGCCACCAGCTCCCTGCCAAGCCGCCAAGCAGCAGCATTTGGCTACTGAGAGGCAGAGTTATTCCACACCACCCTTTTTTCAGGCAGATTTTGCCAACTGCAGCCTACGCACCAACACCACCCCTGGGTATTTAGTCAAGGTCTGACGGTTCTCTGCAGTTAAGCATCAGAGCCTTCTGATTTTGACAGTGCCCTGTGGCCTTTAAAGGCCATGAGGGTGAGAGGCAAGGCTGTAATGCACAACAAGGCTCACGGTTCAGTAAGTAAAGCCACCCACAGCTGCTACTGGCTACCATCTGACATTTTGAAGGCTGGAGGGCAGCCAGGGTAAAAAAAAAAAAACCTCAGCAGGAAGGCTCAGGGTGGCATTCTAGGCAACCTGGAATGGGATCCTCAGCTCCTCCAGTATCACTGAGGATCTCATCTATTTATATCAACAAGGGCTCATCTGCCACTGACAGTGTTGATTTCTTTCAAGCTTATTCTTAAAAGCTCCCCGCACCACCTCCCCCAAGTACCATGGTGCTAGCCTCATTACTGCCAGGAACCCAAACGGAGCACCTGGTTAGCCAAGCAAACCCAGGAGTCCAATTCTTTCAGATATGCACAGTAATTACTTCAAATCACTAACAGTTTTCTTCTGAGTCAAGGTTATTCATTGATCCTCTGCTTGCAAAACCCCCAGCAAGAAAATGAGAATTGAGATGGACAACTGATAGTTTGCTCTCCCGCAGAGGTGCACAGCAAAACAGGAACAAACATTCTTGGCTTCTGCAATTAACTGAGAAGCAGCAGCTTTGTACAGCAAACGGCAGGACATCAGGAAGAATCAAAGAATTTCATGGCAAGCAGTTGGTACACAAGAGTCAAGTATCAGTTACCTGGCTCCCTGCTACAGAGAAGGGTGTGGAACCAACGGGAACAGCTTTCAAAATGCCTCAGTGCACCTAAATGTTATCAGCAATTACACAGGCTCAATGTGTACAACCAGCATGCTTTCCCCAGAAGCAGAGCTAAGTTTCACCTCCCCACACCAAGGCTGGTCTGGACTAAGCTGGATTTCCTTCTTCCATGAGGAAGAGGGTCAGCAGACACACACACAGAGCCCAGTCAGGGCCGTATCAGCTCAGACCCCACCCTTACCTCATGGGTGCCATGAGAGAAGTTGAGGCGGGCAACATTCATTCCAGATTTAATCATTTCCTTCAGCTTCTCCACTGAGCGGGAGGCTGGGCCTAGGAGGAAGAAACAGTTTGAATATTAACTTTGTAAAAATAATGAGATAACCCACACACGTCAGGCTGTTTCATGTGGAAGACAAAAGGCATAATGGATACAGGCTCACTCAGCGCTGAAGCAGTTCATCTCTACAGCAACAATGGTTGTTTTAACTTGCCTTGAGGAGCACAGGAGAACCTGACCAGTTTCAATTTCCCCAGCTACTGGATTCACTCCTAGCAGTAACATGGGTACAGCAGCCATGGGAAAGTCATGTTCTTGCAACACACAAGGCTCAGCGCTGGCAAGGGATGAAAGCTGAAGCCTTCCCACAATTTCCCTAACAAGTTTCACCAACACAGGGCTTCACAGCTACAATTCTCTCCTATCTAGGAATCGCCTACCAATGGTGCAGATGATGCCGGTGTTTCTCGCAATGGTTGGCTCCGAATCAATATCCAAGCGGCACATGTGCTCCAGGAAGGTGTCCGCCATAGCAGCATGCAGCTGCTGGGTCTGGATGAAAGCGGTCCCTGCATCGTGGTGCTTCGACATTGTTGCTGGAATCCTGTGTCTAGAAGAGATGAAAGTGATGCCAGGTTTAGGAATCACTCAGACTTGCTCACCAAGCAGAGACACCAACACACCCATGTGATGAATATGGAGGTAACAAGAAAGCTGCTACTGGGTCAAACTATCTTTATGTTCCTACTTGAGAGTCTTAAGATACAGGCAAGACATTTGTCATCCCCCACATACACCACCCAGCGCTCACCTGCCATCTATGCAGAAGTTCCCTTCATAGCTTCTCTTCATTGCCAGTCTTCCCTTGGAGCTACACAACGCAACAAAATTCAAGCACTTGAGTGCGCAGGCAGAGATTCTGCCTCCTCCCTCCCAGCTCTCGAGTCATTTCTCCTACAGGCCTCGACTGCATTTCCCATCGCAACTGGGGACTGGGGCAACTCAGAACTAGCGTGACTGCAGATACACTCTTATGCAGGCAATCTTCTGCTGAGAAATGCCCAAACACAGCAAACTCCACCTAAGCTTAAAACCCATCCTTTAAGCCTGTACAAGCAAGTAGGCTTGAGTTGATTAAACACAACACCTTGGCAGAGAATATATAAAGGACTGAAGATTTCTTTAATCACGGTTCAGCAGGCTGAAGATGCTGTAGGTCTCCCCCATACCCTGCATTCCCCTTCATCCAGGGCAGCAGAAAACCACCACAAGGTTTAAAACCAGTTATCTATTTATTTTCAACATTTGGATTAAAAAAAACCTCTCTGAACTCAGGCTGCTTGCCACTGCTGGACTAGAGCATCCCCACAACAGCAGGAACAGCCCAAAATCCCAAAGAGGAGGCTGAACTGAAGCTGAACAGCCTGCTGGGATGGGAGGACACTCATTTCCCAGCAGTGCTGGTGCCCCCAGGCATTTCTAATTGCACATCTCAGGCCGCACCACAATAATTTTGTTCTCAAGGTTCTCAAGTAGCAGTGGCAGCTAAAGGCTGTTTGTGCTCTTCGACCTGCCCAGGCTAGACTGCTGGCATTTAAAAAGCCTCCAGTAAGAGTGACATAAGGTGGCTACCAGCACAGACAGATTACTAGTCAGCGGCTGGAGTTCAAACTTCATCCCCTGGGCACGCAGCCTGCTCTTTCAGCATAAGCTGCCTTCACCTAGGAGATGCCTTTAGCATGATGCTTGTAGAAACAGGGGCTGCTGCTCAGCTAAAGGCAGGGGGTTTATTCTACCTGCCCCAAGCAAGCAAAAAAAAAAACCAAACAACCCAATAAATCACAAAATGGTGTTAGCAGCATACACCAGCTGGCTCAGTGCATTCAGCTTTGAAACAGAGGCAGTAATAAACCCAAAAGCTTTGTCAAAGCTAGCAGGGCTGACCAGAATGAAGCCATGCCTCTAAGATACAGGCAGGAAGATCCCCTGCCAGCCCGCCCGGTGCCGCAGAAGCTCTGTTCGCTCAGATGCTCCTCCCCTCAGCCACTTCTGCTCCGCAGACCTTCCCCATGTACGTGCAGATCGTGCGGATCCTCTTGCAGGCAGCCGTGACTCACCACTGCCTGGCTCCCCATGCGGCATAAAGGAGTCAGGCCAGCAAAAAAAAACCAAACATAATTTGTCCTGGCAAAGCCTCTTTTCCCTCAGTCCTGCCAGAAACTGCTGATTCACCAGAGTCAGTACAAGAAGGTCTGCCCACATAAAAAGCCTGACAAAGTCCCGTTATTATAGGAAAACTCGCTGGTCAACCTTGAAACATTGTGTTTTAGCCCTCTAACACTTGCTGCTGCATCCTCTGACACCTGTGGAGCAGCATCGGCTTCTCTAGATGCCAAAAAAAAAAATAAACCTTTGCTGGGAAATCACCTCCACACACAGATGGGCGAGTGAGTCTGCGCAGCTTCTGGGAATGAGACAAATATGAAACAACGGGATCCTGAGGCAGAAACCGCGCCCAGAGCATGACTTGGAAGTTTTTAAAAATAGGCAGGTGAGTTCTCCCTATCTCATGGAAATCCCACACCTACTCAAGTCCTTCGCAAATATAATTTTAAACCCCCTAAAGTCTTTCTAAATACATAAAGAGAAAGCAGAGTTAAGTTCCCTGTCAGAATCCCCTTTGTAAGATTTTCCAGCAGTTCAGTGAGCTCAGAAAAATTAATGAGACACCATGACCTTGTCCAGGGGCAAGAGCAGAAACGCAGCAGCCGAAAAGTCTTCCAAATACCCATATGCCCGCAGCACCGTGCCCTGCTACCAACAGCTTCACTTTTTTATACTTCCTCCTGCCTCCCACTACCAGGTATTTACAAAGCATAGACTGAATTCTACTGGAAGGACCAGTCTTATAACAGGAACGTCTGGCATTTCCCCCTACTCCAGGATTGCTTTTTTAAAAAAAAAAAATCAAACAGAGGAGCAAGGACTTCAAGGACACCTGAAGACACAGAGCACTCAGTGTGGGCTGAGCAAGGAAGCGGGGTAAGTGATCCTCTACAAAGCCTGCATGTTTCCAGCACTGATTAAATCCAAATTCCTTCCTCAGGGGCATAATGATTAAATACCAAAGTTTATTACTTTGGCTGCCTCTGCTTCAGACAGGGCATCCAAAGATGTCTGGTAACTCCCCAGCTCTTGAATATTCTAGAAAGAGCCGTTTGAGGTCAGGACAACCGGTTTTGCAGTAGTGAGGTGACTAAGTCCAGCCAGCTCATCCTGCGGTCGGCTGAGAAAGCCTGAATCCACAGCACCTCCGGATCTGCCCTCTGGGAAAGAGAAAGAAGAGGCACCGGCAATCCCCAGGGCAATCCCCACCCTGGGCCAAGCGGTGACACAGGCAAGTGGAAACTGCAGTGACAAGACCTGGAAGGGACTGTCCCCAGGCAGGAGACCAGCGCTAACTACCACCACGCCAGACAAAGATATTTTACTGCCGGTAAAAGTTGCAGGCTCGCAGCAGGCAACGGTTTTATTACCTCTGCATGGGTCAGCCTGGCTTACACAGCCTCACTCACGCTGCAAAACAAGGCTGCTCAGGCCCAGTGTCCCTGGCCGGAGGCAGAAATGGTTTGAGTTAGCACTTATATATGAGAAGGGCAGTGTTATGAAACTAGGCAGGCCTTCAGATTCCCAAAAAAAGCCTAGAAAAACATCAGCTTTATTCATTCCAGAAGCTAAAGGGATTCAACAACAACAACAAAAAAAATCTCCAGCTCTGCAGCAAAGCAGGCTTTTAACAGAGCCTGTCAAGCCCTCTTCCAGAGAGAGAGGACAACACATTCTCCCCTGGGTGGCTGCTGCAGGAGGTGGCGTCTCACCATTACGTAAGTACAAGATGGCCACCCCAAAATGCCACCTCCTTTCTGCAGGGCTGGATGGCACCCAGAAGCCGCCACCACCTGCTCCCAGCTGGCATACGCTCTCCCCAGCAGCAAGATACAGGAGTAGAGACCCACCACTCCACAATGGAGATGCCCTCTCTGGCTTTTCAGCACAGAAGCCATGGGGGCCAGAAAGGTCAAGCACCAGGTGACATCCACGTTTACTCTGCGTGCAGATGGATTAGCCTTGCCTTAGCTGAGCCTGCCCTCCCTGGAGGGCAAAGGCACACAGGAGGCTTAACAAAAAAAAATAAGCGAGTAGAGGTGACAAGCATCAGATATTTGGCAACGAGGAAGACTTATCTCGAGGGTATTTGCAGTGCGGGCACACCTACTGACTTAACCCTGCAGCGTGTTGCTCCAACAGAGGACAAGGAGCCTTTCAGCCTGGCCCTGCACCACCAGAAACCACCCAGCTGCCTTCAAGGAAAGTGTAAAAATCTTTTTTGCATTACAAGAGAAAGTTTTTGGGGTTTTTTTTGTCTTTTTTTTTCTTACATTTAAATATAACTCTAGGTGGAAATATAGATCCCTCAGCTGCATCCCCAAGTCCAGGATGGGGATTTGCTGCGCGCCCAGCTGTGGGCGGCAGCGACAAGGTACTGCAGCCCCATTCCGTACGTGCCATCCATCACCACACGCCGCAGAGGCCCCGGCACCATCTTCGGCAGATAAAGGACGAGCACGTGGTCCGGCCACCCTGGGAAACGTTTTGTTTGCATTAAATTATATTATCAGCTCAGCACGTGGAAAGGGAATTAACGCCAGCATCGGATCATCCCACCCCAGCTAACGCCAAGAAATTGAGGTTTTCGTAAAACGTACAACTTTGAGCAGATAAAGAAGGAGGTAGTCAAGAAAAACGCAGGCTGCTCGAGCAAAGGGGTAAGAGGCAGCACCGCAAGCTCGTTATCTAGTGAAAGTAAAAGTTTCTCGGAAGGGTTTCGCAGGCAAGAGTCCCCACTTCACACACGTGGCTGGCAGCAGAGCTTCCTGCTCGGCAAAAGAGGCCTTCGTGAACCTGGCGATGGCTTGAAAAAAAGCTGGAATCTGCAAAACCCGTTGGGCCACCAAACTCCAACTCCTCTAAATTAGCCTAAATTCTGCTTTATACATGGAATGCAGGGCATAAAATTGTGTGTCTGAGACTTAACTTTTTTTTAAATTAAGCACTGCTGGTTGCACAACGAGCCCTCGAGTTTCCCTGGAGGTGTCCGAGTAACCAAAAAAAACCTTTTTTCATCCAATTTTTAGGCTGAGGCAAGCCAGGATCAGCAGCAACCCATCCCGAGAGCAGGCGGCAGCCACAAAGTCAAGCCATCAACATCACAAAAAACCTCCGTGAACCACTGATTTCTGCTAACCTGGGCCCCACTGATAACTACTCGCCTTATCAGAACAAAGCGGGGTTTTCAGAGGTTGCCGTCTACTCCTAATTAATCTGAGGAGACAGTGGGGCAGCTGCCATTGTCCGCCCGACAAAAGCGCTATTCATGCCCGGCAGAGAGGGCTTAAGCACGTTTTCCACAGTTGGAGGGACCGTCCCAATCAATCGGGCGCGGCGTAATTACGGCAGGAGATTAATTGCGAAGAGGCCTCCCCCGCCGGGGGATGGGCAAAGCGGCCGCACCATCACCAGCCGGTTTTAAGCGCCGTGAGGGCCGGCACGGCGCCGGGGTGTGGGGGGGGACACACCGGTGAGGCCTCTCCGCCTGACTCAGCCTCCCAGCCGGCTCCGGGATGGCGCAACCGCGTTACCGCACCCCTTTCCCGGTACCCGACCTCATGGACCGGCATTCACGCCCCACAAACCCCCGTCCCGCCGAGATGCCTCCCCACCGGAGCACCACTACCTTCCCAGGGCACACCGCGCCCCTCAACCGCCGCCTGCAGGAGACCCGCACCCGCCGGCGCCTGAGAGGGGTGATGGCGGTTGAGGGTGGGGGGTGATAGCGGCAGGTACCGCTGCTCGCCGCCGCCACCACCACGGCAGCGGCTCGCTCGCCCGCCACGGCCGCCCACTGGCCCTCAGGCCGCCGTTACCTGCTACTACTACTACTACTGCCGCTGCTGCCGCCGATACCCGTCCTCGCCGACAGCCGCCACCACTCTGCGCGCCGCCCCGCCCGCCCCGACAAGGTGATCCCGGCCGGTACCGCAGCACCGCCCCCCACGCGGATCCCTCCGCTCCGCCTCGCCCAGCCCCGCCTGTGCTGGGGGTGCCGGGACTCCTTTCTCCGGCGGACGCGCAAGGCGCGGAAGGAGGGAAGGTGCGGTTCGCACGCGGACGGCCAATGAGGCGGCGGCGCACCCGCCGCGCACGCGGGCGGAGAGTGGCCGCCGCTCTTAAAGGAGCCGCGCCCCGCCCCGCCTCTCTTAAAGGGGCCGCGGCGCTCCCTCTATATGACAGCATACTTAGCCGCCTTGGGGCGTTAGTGGGCCCCGAGGGCCCGTCTGTGCGGGCGGGCAGCGGCACTGGGCCATTGGGGTGGGGTGGGAGGGTCCTCAGCCTCCAGTGGACCCCCCAGGGACGTGCTGGGGACACTGGAGACCCGGGGCTGGGGACACTGGCAACCCAACTGGGTGCTCTGCACTGTCACCATGGGGACCCTGTGCTGGGGACACGGGGGACCCCATGTGGACACTCTGCACTGGGACCCTGGGGACCCTGTGCTGGGGACACTGGACACACCATGCTGAGACCATGTGTACACCAGGCTGGAGATGTTAGTGACCCTGGGCTGGGGACACTGGGGACCCAGGATGGATGCTCCACGCTGGGACCATGGTGACCCTGTCCCGGGGACAATAAGGACCCTGTGCTGGGCACACTGGGGACCCAACGTGGATGCTCTGCACTGGGACCATGGGGACACTGGTTTGGGGACACTGTGCTGAGTCCATGGGGACACCAGGCTGGAGATGTTGTGGACCCTGAGCTGGGGTTGCTGGGGACCCTGGGATAGGACATTGGGGAACCCATGCTGGGACCATGCAGACACCATGCCAGCTGTGTGGGGACCCAAGATGGCCACCCTGTGCCAGGGCCATGGGGACTCTCTATTCAGGACCCTGTGCTGGTAACTGTGGGAATCCTGTGATGGGGATCCATGGTGACCACGGGCTGAGGACATTGGGGACCCCATACTGGAGGCATTGGGGACCCTGGCCTAGGACCACAGGGACCTTTCTGGGGGCACTGGGGACCCTGTGATGGTGACATTGGAGACCCAGTGATGGGAATCCATGGTGACTCTGGGCTGGGGACCCTGGGCTGGGAATGCTGGGGACCCCATGCTGGAGACAGTGGAGACTCTGTCCTGGGGACACTGGGGATCTATCATGGATGCTCTGCACTGGGACTCTGGGCTGAGGCCACTGTGGTGGGGACACCGTGTTGAGACCATGGAGACACCAGGCTGAGATGTTGGGGACCCTGGGCTGGGGACACTGGGGACCCTGTGATGGGGACGTTGGGGACCTCATGCTGGAGGCATTGGGGATCTTGTCCTAGAATCATGGGGACCTTTTCTGGGGATGCTGGATGGATACTGTGCACTGGAACCACGGTGACCCTGTGCTGGGGACACTGGGGACCCAACATGGATGCTCTGCACTGGGACCATGGGGACACTGTGCTGAGGACACTGGGGACACCATGCTAAGACCATGGGGGGACACCAGGCTGGAGATGTTGGGAACCTTGGGCTGGGGACACTGTGGACCCCATGCTGGTGGCATTGGGGACCCTGTCCTAGAACCATGCAAACCTTTCCAGGGACACTGGGGATGCTGGATGGATGCTCCGCACTGGTTCCATGCTGACCCTGTGCTGGGGACACTGGTGATCCTGTGCTGGGCCGCGGGGACACGGTGCCAGCCAGGTGGGGACCCAGCACGGCCACCCCATGGTGACCCTGTGCTGGGCACACCGGGGACCCCGCCAGCCCCAGTGTCCCCTCAGGGCCGCCCGACGCCGAGTCCCCGGTGCCCACCCCGGGGTGGAGGGGGGGGGGGTCCCGGTGTGTGTGTGTGGGGGGTCCCCACGGGTGACGTCAGCGTCTGCGTTGCCGGGTGACGGCGGCGCCCGGGTCGCGCGGCGGGGCCTGACGTCACGGCGCGATGGCCGCCCGCCCGCCCGGCGGCATGGAGGCGGCAGCAGGCCCGGCCCGGCGCCGCTGAGATGGTGAGGGGGGAGCCGGCGGGCGGCGGGGCGCGGGGGGACGGGGACAGCCCCCGGCACGGCCCGGCGCGGGGACCGGCCCCGAGGGCGGCGGGACGGGGCGGGCGGCGGGGCCGGGCCTGGGCGGGCGGTGGCGGCGGGGGCCGGGCCCCGGCGGCTTCAGCGGCCCCCGGTGTCCCCCGGTGTCCCCCAGCATGGGGAGGGGGGGGGGACACGGGGCTGACGGGGGTGGGCCCGGCGGGGCCCTCCAGCGGCTCCGACCGCGACCCCCACCCGCTGTCCCCATCCCGCTGTCACCGTCCTGCTCCTCCATCCCCCTGTCCCCATCACCATCCTGTTGTCCCCATCCTGCTGTCCCCATCCCACTCCTCCATCCCGCTGTTCCCATCCCACTGTCCCCATCCTGCTGTCCCGATCCTGCTCTCCCCATTCTGCTGTCCCCATCCTGCTGTCATCGTCCCACTGTCACCATCCTGCTGTCCCCATCCCACTCCTCCATCCCACTGTCCCCCCGCTGTCCCCATCCCGTTCCTCCATCCTGCTGCCCCCCTTCCTGCTCCCCCCTCATCTGCTCCCCACATCCTGCTGTCCCCATCCTGCTGTCCCCATCCCGTTGTCCCCATCCCACTGAACCCATCCCACTGTCCCCATCCCGCTCCTCCATCCCTCTGTCCCCATCCCACTGTCCCCCATCCTGCTTCTCCATCTGCTTACCCCCCAGCCTGCTCCCCCCAGTCTGCTCCCCGCATCCCACTGTCCCCATCCCACTGTCCCCATGCTGCTGCCCCCCATCCCATTCCCCCCAGCCTGCTGCCCCCCAACCTGCTGCCCCCCAAAATGCTGACCCCATCCCATTCCCCTCAACCTGCTCCCCCCCAACCTGCTCTCCTACCCCGCTGCCCCCCACCTTGCTGCCCCCCATCCTGCTCCCCCAAACCTCTCCCATCCTGCTGCCCCCCAAATTGTTCTCCCCATCCTGCTGCCCCCCATCCCCCTCCCGCCATCCCGCTGCCCCCTATCCTGTCCCACCAACCCGCTGCCCCCTAACCCACTGCCCTCCAAACTTCTCCCCCACCTCACTGCCCCCCAACCTTCTCCCCCACCTCACTGCCCCTCAAACAGCTCCCCACAAGTTGTTCACCCCAACCCACTCCCCACAACCTGCTCTCCCCGAATTCACTCCCCCAATTTGCTCCCCCCAACCCTCTCCCCCCAATCCACCCCCCCCCATAACCTGCTCCCCTCAACCTTCTCCTCCATCCCCTCTCCCCCATCCCTTCTGCCCTCCAACCATCCACCCCACTAATCCGCTGCCCCCCAACCCTCTGCCCCCCAGGACCTCAAGGGCCAATACTGGACGGACGATGACTCCGACGGGGACAATGAATCCGAGGAGTTCCTCTACGGCGTCCAGGTAAACACTGTGGGTGCCAGGACCCATGGGTGCCATGGGGGGGCTTGGGGACCCCCAACCTGTGCCCGGTCCTGAGTGCGGGGCTGTGGGGGGGCTCTGAGTCTGATGGTGCTGTGCCGCAGGGGACCTGCGCCGCCGACCTGTACCGTCACCCCCAGCTGGATGCTGACATCGAGGCCGTGAAGGAGATCTACAGCGAGAATGCCGTGGCCGTCAGGTGGGTGCGCCCCACGCCGCCCGCACCCAGCTGTGCCACCCCCAGGGCAGCTGGCCATGGCATCACCGGAGCTCCTGGCTGTGCCATCCCTCGGGCATCCCTGGGCACCCAGCCATACCATCCCCGGGGCACCTGGCCCCGGGCACCCGGCTGGGCCATCCCTGGGGCACATGGACATGGCATTCCTGGAGCACCCGGCTGTGGCATCCATGGGGCACCTGGCTGTGCCATCCCCAGGTACCCAGCTGTGGCATCCCTGGGGCATACGGACATGGCATCACTGGGCCACCCGGCCATGGCATCCCCGGACACTCAGTTGTGCCATACCCAGGCGCCTGGCTGTGGCATCACCGGGGCACCCAACCATGGCATCCCCAGGCACTTGGCCATGCCATCTTGGAGCAGTGGGCCATGGCATCCCTGGACACCCAGCTGTGCCATCCTCGGGCCACCCAGTGGTGGCATCCCTGGACATCCAGCCATGCCATGCCTGCAGCACCTGGCCATGCCATTTGTGGGGCACCCAGCTGTGCCATCCTCGGGCCACCCATGTCTGCCATCCCCAAGTACCCCGCTGTGCCATTGCTGGGGCACCCGACCGTGGCATCCCTGGTGCACCCAGCTGTGCCACCCCCAGGGCACCTGGCCATGCCGTCCCCTGAGCATCCATCCACAATCCAGGCGCTCTCCCTGTGCCATCCCGGTCTCAGGGGTGCACACACTTGATACACGGGGTGCCATGTGTGCCCATCACTGCCCCACGAGCCTGCCCTCCCCGGCACAGTGGGCACTGGATGGCGGTTCCGACACTGTGCCAGCCTCGCCCCATCCCTGCCATAGCGCCACGTGTCTCCACAGGGAGTACGGGACCATCGACGACGTGGACATTGACCTCCATGTGAACATCAGCTTCCTCGATGTGAGTCCCTGGGGTGCCCCTGGCAGCGTTGGCACGGGGAGGGTGGGGACACGTGCCCGGTGGGTCCCCAATTTCCCTCCCCGTCTGGGTGTCCTCACGGCCGTGCCGAATTGCGGCTCTCCCTTGGCAGGAGGAGGTGGCAACGGCGTGGAAGGTGCTGCGGACAGAGCCCATCGTCCTCCGCCTGCGCTTCTCCCTCTCCCAGTACCTCGATGGCCCCGGTGAGTGGGGACGGGCAGGACATGGTGTCCCTGTGTGCCCTCGGAATGTGGATGGTGGTGGCACTGATGGCTTGTACTCCTGTTTCTTTGCAGAACCGTCCATCGAGGTTTTCCAGCCATCCAACAAGGAGGGCTTTGGGCTGGGTCTGCAGCTGAAGAAGTAAGAGCCGAAACACAACAGGCACCAAAGGGTGGGGGGTGAGGTGGGCTGTGGGTCACCATTTTGCCCCAAAACTGGCCAGGTGCCACATGTCCCCATACCACCACCTTTTACCTGGCACACAGCCCCGTGACGGTCTCACCACCAGTTTTGTGTGGGGAAGAGGAGGAGCTGGGTGGCATGGACCACCCGAGCGCCGGGCTCAGTGGGCATCAAAGCACCCATGGGTGCTGGCACCCCACTCAGGCACCCATGCCACCTCTCTGCCAGGATCCTGGGCATGTTCACATCCCAGCAATGGAAACATCTCAGCAACGATTTCCTGAAGACCCAGCAGGAGAAGCGGCACAGTTGGTTCAAGACGAGTGGCACCATCAAGAAGTTTCGTGCTGGCCTCAGCATCTTCTCCCCCATCCCCAAGTAAGACCCCAATGGTGTCCCCAAGGGACCAACCCTCTGTCCCCTGGGTGGCTGGGGACCTGGCACCGTGCCTCAGTTTCCCCACTCGCCCCTCAGACACTGCTGCTCCCTACCAAAGCCCGAGGAGACGAAGGTTGCTCCCAAAAACCAGCCAAAGGGTGAATTCGGCACTGGGTGATGGAGGAGTAGGGGACAGTGACAAACCGGGGGGCTCAGCGGGACTCTGTGCCCACAGGTCTCCCAGCTTCCCCGTCATCCAGGATTCAGTGCTGAAGGGCAAACTGGGCATCCCCGAGGCTCGCGTCAACCGCCTGATGAACCGCTCGGTCTCCTGCACCGTGAAGAACCCCAAGGTGGAGGTTTTCGGCTACCCCCCCGCCAGCACCCAGGCAGGTGTCGCCCCCTTCAACATCCTGGTGGGTGCCTCCCCGCCTCGGGGTTTGCTTTCCTCTCCTTTCCCTTCCTGGATTCCCTGCGGAATTCCTTGCTGCAGGGTCAGAATGCTTGCTGTGGGGTGGTGGCACCTCCTTGGGGTGGGGGGGAGCCCCTGTGGGGCTTTGTCCCCTCCGCCTTGTCCCCAGCATCCTTGGGTGCTGGTGGGCAAGCTGGACCGTGGGGTTCTGTGGGGTTTTACCCCCTTCTTGGTGCCATGTCCCCGCTGCGGCTGCATCCCTGGGAGGGTGTTGGCATGTCAAGGGTCCCACTGGGGCAGGGGGGGTGTTCGGGGCTGCCGGTGCCGTGCTGAGGTGGGGGTGCGTGGGGGAAAGGGGATAACGCAGCTGGCTCCGCTCTGGCTCCATCGCAGGTTGGTGGCCACTGCAAGAACATCCCTACGCTGGAGTATGGCTTCCTCGTCCAGGTGAGTGTCCCTCATCCCGCTCATCCCCATTCCAGTGCCAGGAACATCTTCCCCACTGCCCCACATCTCACTCATCCCCATCTCGCTGCCCGGAGCATCCTTCCCACTGCTCCATGTCTCACTCAGCACCATCCTGCTTCCTGGAACATGCTCCCCACTCATCCCACATCCCACTCAGCTCCATCCCACTGCCAAGAACATCCTCACACTGTCCCATGTCCTGCTGAGCTCCATCCCGCTTCCTGGCGCATCCTCCCCACTGCTCCACATCCCACTTATCCCCATTCCGCTGCCCAGAGCATCCTCGCCACTGCCCCACGTCCCTCTCAGCACCATCCCACTGCCTGGAGCATCCTCCCTGCTGCTCCGCATCCCACTTATCCCCATCCCGCTGCCCAGAGCATCCTCCCAAGCACTGTGGCCACTGTGGGGGCTGACTCCCACCATCCTCTCCCTCAGATCATGAAGTACGCAGAGCAGCGGATCCCGACACTGAATGAGTACTGCGTGGTGTGTGATGAGCAGCACGTCTTCCAGAATGGCTCCATGCTCAAGGTGTGGGGACAGGGTGCAGGCGGGCATGGACTGTCACCCCGTGTCACCGTCCCTGACCCTCCTCATGGCTCCTGTCCCCTCCGCAGCCAGCAGTGTGCACCCGGGAGCTCTGCGTCTTCTCCTTCTACACCCTGGGTGTCATGTCTGGTGCAGCAGAGGAGGTGGCCACGGGTGCTGAAGTAAGGGTGTGCACGGTGGGTGACCACACTGTCACCTCAGGGTGCTGTCCCTTCACCCCACGCTCTGTCCCCAAGGTGGTAGACTTGCTGGTGGCCATGTGCCGTGCTGCCCTGGAGTCCCCCCGCAAGAGCATCATCTTTGAGCCTTACCCTTCCGTGGTGGACCCCAACGACCCCAAAACACTTGCCTTCAACCCCAAGGTAGGCGCTGGGGAGGCAATGCTGCCCCATGCCAGGGGGCATTGGGGTTGGGGGGAGCTCTGAGGACCCCTCCATGGTCACCCCTCTCCTTCCCCACATGCAGAAGAAGAACTACGAGCGGCTGCAGAAGGCCCTGGACAGCGTGATGTCCATCCGGGAGATGACCCAGGTACACCAGCGTGGCCCCACACCACCCAAGGCCCCCCAGTGCAAGATGCTTTGCCAGGGGTGGCATTTTGGTGCTGATCTCCATCCTCCCGCGGTTGGGTGGTTGCTGGGGGACCCACCTGCACCCCCTCTCGCCTCTGCCAGGGGTCCTACCTGGAGATCAAGAAGCAGATGGACAAGCTGGACCCCCTGGCCCATCCCCTCCTGCAGTGGTAAGGCTGAGGGTACTGCGGCCCCGTCCTGCTGCCCCATGTCCCTCCCCACTGCTCCCTGTCCCCCAGACAAGGAGATGGGGTGGGGGGCAGCTGGGCATTGCTAGCATGAATTCCTTGGTCCTTCATGGGCCCTTTCTCTTTGGGGGTCGTGACCATCCACTGGCCTCGGCTTCTGGCACGTCTCCCAGCTCGGCCCCATTCCCAGGGGAGTGTGGGACCACCCTGTCTGACCTTCCTCCCCTCCCTCCTCCTCTTCCTCCTTTTCCTCCTCTTCCTCTTCCCCAAGGATAATCTCTAGCAACAGATCCCACATCGTCAAGCTGCCCCTCAGCAGGGTAAGGGGCTTGGCTGGGCTCCAGGTGGGGGGGCGGTATGGAGGCTGTGGGAAGTGGGATATGGGATGTGGGATGGAGGGTATGGGAGGCGAGATGGAGGGTATAGGATGCGGGATGTGGGATATGGGATGTAGGATGTAGGGTGTGGGATGTAGGGTATGGGATGCAGGACAGAGTATGGGATGCAGGATGTAGGATGTGGGAGGTGGGATGTAAGATATGGGTGGGATACAAGGTGCAGGCTATAGGATGCGGGATGTAGGATATGGGATGAGGGGTGTGGGATATGGAAGGTGGGATGTAGGATATGTGGTAAGGAATGTAGGACATGGGATGTGGGATGTAGGATATGGGATGTGGGATGGAGGGTATGGGATGCAGGACATAGGATATAGGGTGCGAGCTGCAGAATGGAGGATGCGGAATGCAGGACGAGGGATGTAAGGATATTATAGGGTGGGCGATATAAGGGTCTGGGATGTAGGATGCAGCCTTTGGGATGGGGTCTCCAGCCTGTGAGACCTGGGAGGCGGGATATGGCATACAAGGATGGAGGATATTTGACATGGGACAGGGAACAAGAGACGGGGGATGCCACGTGTCCTGGCAAGCTCAGGATGGCCAAAGCAGGGCTGGGATGGGCACGGGGCCAGGCTGCCGTGCATGATCTCTGTCTGTCTGTCTGTCCTCTCTCCCTGCTGGCGCTGCCTTTGCTCTTCCTTTTCCCCTGGTAGCAGCTGAAGTTCATGCACACCTCCCACCAGTTCCTCCTGCTCAGCAGCCCCCCGGCCAAGGAAGCCCGGTTCCGCACTGCCAAGAAACTCTATGGCAGCACCTTCGCTTTCCAGTGAGTTGCCAGGGGGCCAGTGGGAGCCCCCCCCACCAAAGCAGGCACCATGGGGCAGGGTGCCATGGAGCTGACATGGGGCTGGCTTTTTCCAGCGGCTCTCACATTGAGAACTGGCACTCCATCCTCCGCAACGGGTTGGTCAACGCTTCCTACACCAAACTGCAGGTAACACTCCCCTGCGCCCGCGCCAGCCCCGGGGCAGGCAGGGGGCAGGCAGGGAGGGGTGCAGGCAGCCGGGGACATGCTGCCTGCCGAGGCCGGGCTGCCTCCGCCACCATGCCCAAGCTGTCGGGTGACCCTGCGTTGCTCACCCTGGTGTTTTCCTGCAAGCTGCATGGAGCAGCCTATGGCAAGGGCATCTATCTGAGCCCCATCTCCAGTATTTCCTTTGGATACTCAGGTAAGAGGCTGCCTGCGCTGCCCGGTCCTGCCTGCACTCCCATCCCCACTCCCTGCATGGGCCCAGGGATGCTCAGCGTCATACTGGCTGGAGGAGTTGCGCAGGAGTGGGCAGCATCCCGCATCCTTCCCACCCGCACCAGCCTCATCCCAGCCAGGTCGGGGCTTCCCAATGTGCCGGGAATTAAAACCCCAACATTTTCTAAGCTCCAGAAGCTGCTGCACCCACTTTTGGGGGGTTCCCGGAGTTTAGCCACAGAGTCGGAGCACCCAGAGTAGCCGTCCCGGTCTGTGGCATGTGTTCCCGTGTCACCCTGGGGGAGGTGGCTGGGGGTGACAGATGCCATGTCGCTTCTCTGCAGGGATGGGGAAAGGGCAGCACCGGATGCCTTCGAAGGATGAGCTGGTGCAGAGGTACAACCGGATGAACACCATCCCCCAGGTGAGGGGCCAGGGGACACTGCAGGGGGGACAGGGATGGGTAGATGGTACCCAGGGGTGCAGGGGACAGGGACAGGGCGAGTGCAGCCTGACTGGGGCAGTAACACTGGTTGCTCTCCCTGCAGACCCGCTCCATCCAGTCCCGCTTCCTCCAGAGCCGCAACCTGAACTGCATCGCGCTTTGTGAAGGTGTGGGGACATGTGGGGTGCCAGAGAGGGGTGGGTGGGCAGCACCCATGTCCCTGGCTCACCGGGTGGGTGGAGGAGGGAGGGTGGGGGGGTCCCCACCACGGGCCGTGCCCAGTGGGGACCCCCCTCCAACAGCCCCTTCCCCTGTCAGTCATCACCTCCAAGGACCTGCAGAAACACGGCAACATCTGGGTCTGCCCCGTCTCGGACCACGTCTGCACCCGCTTCTTCTTTGTGTGAGTTCCGGGCTGCGCCCACCTCGCCGGCACCCCCGGGACCCCCCCGGGACCCCCCCTGACCCCCCCCTTCTCCCCTCCCAGGTACGAAGACGGCCAAGTGGGAGATGCCAATATCAACACTCAGGACCCCAAAATCCAGAAGGAGATCATGCGTGTGATCGGGACTCAGGTGTACACAAACTGAGCAGCGGCAGAGACCCCTCCAGGACCCTCCCGGGAGCCAAGCGAAGACCCCGGGTGAGGCCAGGGAAGGATGAGTGGGTTTCGAGCCTCCCAGGCAGGGCAGAGACGGGGGCCGACGCCGGCGGCTCCACCATGTACATAGGCGTCAAGCATCCAGCGAGCACCAAGCGGGTTTAGCGGTCCCTTGTCCCCTCGCCGTCCTGTCCCCCAGTGTCCCTGACCCTGTGTCATCGTGGAGGAGGTGTGGGGGGCTGGAGTGGCCAGTGGCCACCCCTCCTGGCATTGGCAGCGACGACGTTTTTATCAACGATGAGAAACTGAAGCAAAAAAAAAACCAAAAAAACAAAACAAAACAACAAAACAAACCCAAAAAAAACACCGAAAAAAAAAAGAAAAGGAATTTGTGTCAGTGCAGTTTAAGTATTTAAACAGCCTGGGGGTGCGGGGAGGGGATGGGATGGTGGGGAAGGGCCATGGGAAAAGGGTCCTGGGGAACTGCTGGGGCTTTGGGAAAGGGCTGGGGCTGTGGGGGAGGGATCCCACCACCACCATCACACCATGGCAAAGGGATAGTGCTGCAGGGCAGGGACCACAGCATGGAGACGGGATTGTGCCTTGGGGATGGGAGCACACGGGGGACACCAAGGGGACGGGACCCCGCAGGGACTGGTGCAGCAGCGGAGACCCCCCTGCAAACCGAGACGGAACCCTCCCACGACTGCGCCTTATTTCAGCCCGAGCTGATCCCAATAACTACAGGGACACAGCGTCAGCCCAGGTACGGCTGCATCCCACCATGCCCAGACCCGAAGGAAAACCCACGGGAGCAGCCCCGGAGGCTGCCAGGGCTCAGCCCGGAGGGTGGCCAGGCACCCAGGCTCCCCACAGTCCCAGGGCATTCTGGGTCGGTCGTGGTGGCACAAGGCCATGGCAGGGAAACATCAGCCCTTCAGAGACAGGAGCTCCTACGGCATAAGCAGCCCGGGACATCAGCCAGTCCCGCAGGGACACAGAGGTCCCTTTGCCAGCGGTTGAAGGGTCTGAGGGATTGAAAATAATCAAAATAAATACCCCAAAACCAGCCTTTCACCGCCCCGCTGGAGATGCGGGCATTGTTTTCAATGAGGATTTGTAAAGAAAGTTAAGAATTGACTTAAAAAAATACCCGGGTTTAGGTGCAGTTGCCAGCTGAGACCTGACGGGCTTGTCACACCCGTGGGTGCACCCTCAGCCTCACCTCTGCGGTGTCACCTGCCTTTGGGGGAGACAGAGGGACCTGTGACATCTCTCCACCGGCTGCTTCATGTCCCCAGAGGCCACCCAAACCCAGGCAGGGGGACACCCCACGCCGCCCACCCTGCCGGCGACCCCATTTTTTGGTTTTTTTTGCTTAAAACTGTGGGGTTTGTGTGTTTTTTTCCCCACCCCTTAAATAGAAAATAAATCAAGACACTTTCCCACACTGACCGCAGTGGCTCGTCTGCGGGTGCACCCACCCAGGGCCATCCCAGGGGACACCCCACCGTCCCCCATCGCTCAGAAAGAACGGGGAAAGTGCCGGGGCTGGCTCCTGCCCCGCTCCCCTCCACAGCCAGGGTGAATTCCTCAGGAAAAGGGCAATTCCTGGGGGTGGGTGAGGGGGGAAAAGGGGCAAATAAAAAGAGAGGCCCAGGCTCCTCTCCCGGCTTCACCAAATTCCCAACGGATGCTTCGGCCTGGCCGGAGTCAAGCTGGGCCAGAAGGGATCCCCGCTGGCGTCTTCTCGGGGGGATTTGGGTGGGGGAAGGCAGCAGGGATTGCTCCAAAGAACCAACCAAGGTGACGATTTTGACAAAATAAGTTTATTTCGCTTCGCTTCATTTCTGCCGAAACCTCACATTTTTCTTTTTTTTCTTTTTTTATTTTTTTTTTCTTTTTTTGGCTGAAAAAAAAAATAATTATAATAATCCCCAAAAAACCCGCATTCGCTTCACCCTCGCCTGGCGGCGAACGAGGGGGCTTTGCACCACCCTGACTCCCTCGCCACAGGCTCCCATCGTGGCTGCAGGGCTGAGGGAGCTACCGCAGCCCCCCCCCCGAAAAAAAAAACCCCTTTGCATCCCCCTTATCCCCAGCCGTGAACCGCCCCCCCCCCCCCAAAACCGAGCCCTTGAGCCCCACAAATCGGCCTCCCGAAACGAGTCCTCTAGGAAATGCTCGCAGCTCTTAACGCCCGAGGTTTTTCCTCAACCTTCTTAATTTCTGTTTGGTTTTTTGTTGTTTTGTTTGTTTGTTTGTTTGTTTGTTTTCATCTTCTTTCCCGTTTTTTGTTGTTTTTTTTGTGTGTGTGTTTTGTTTTGTGTTTTTTTTTTTTTAATTTATTTATTTATAGATATATTTTAAAAAAGCAATAGTCCTTTGGTCCCTAAACTCTAAGGAATGATATGACTCTGAAACAAGTAATCCTATGTCCCTGTGCCAGTGACGAGCAGGGGGAAGTGCGTGTCCCGCTGCCCTGCTCCATGGGATATATATATATATATACTTATTTATATATATCTTCTGTAAGTCCAACATCCTTTGATCCTTTTTTTTTTTATCCCCGATGTGGGGAAAAAAGAAAATCTTGCCGTTTTCCTTTCTCCAAACAAGCATTCTCCAGGTGAAGCGCCCGAGGCTGGTCCCGTCCCACCGGCTTTGGTTTATAAGAATCCGTTTGGAGCCTCTTTTCCTCGTTTCTCCTGGGAAATCAGTAGCAGCAAATGAGTGCTTTAAAATAAAAAACAACAACAAAGGTAGATCATATCCCGGCTGCCCAGGGCTGTCATCCTTCCTCCCGGCGAGGGATTCAGTGAGTCCCAGCAAGTGGCCGGTGGCAAATCTCAGCCCCAGTGCCGCATCGCTCTCCTCCTTCCTCATCTTCCTCGCTCTTCTCGTTCCCGTTAAGTAACAAACAAGACCGGTTTGGGAAAAATACCAAAAACGAAAAGAAAAGCTACGACCAGAATGGCTCTCTTCTTCGCCATTTCCTCCGTCACCTCCTCCTCTCCTCCCTCCTCCTCCGGGACGCGTTGCAAAGAAAGAGAGTTACGGGTTTGGATACTGCACTTGGGGAAGGGGAAAGTCGTCAGACACCACGGGACGCCCCACCTGCAAAACAGCACAGAGGCCGTTAGCCTGTGTCCTGGGATGCAGGAAGGGAAGGAGGGATGGGGAGAGGGGTGGAGGGAAGGATGGGGAGAGGGGGGTGGGACAGGGAGAGAAGGATGGAGGGAAGGATGGAGAGAGGGATGGAGAGAGGGACAGGGAGAGGGAGTGAGGGAAGGATGGAGGGAAGGACAGGGAGAGGGATGGAGGGAAGGACAGCGAGAGGGATGGAGGGAAGGGGCGGAGGGAAGGATGGAGAGAGGGATGGGCAGAGGGATGGGGAGAGGGATGGGGAGAGGGACGGGGAGAGGGAGGGAGGGAAGGACAGGGAGAGGGATGGAGGGAAGGACGGGAAGAGCAACAGCGAGAGGGATGGGGAAAGGGGTGGAGGGAAAGATGGAGAGAGGGACAGAGGGAAGGATGGAGAGAGGGATGGGGAGAGGGATGGGGGGAAGGATGGAGAGAGGAACGGAGGGAAGGATGGAGAAAGGGACGGGGCGAGGGAGGGACGGAGGGAAGGATGGAGAGAGGGATGGGGGGAAGGATGGGGAGAGGGAGAGATGGAGGGAAGGATGGGGAGAGGGAGAGATGGAGGGAAGGACAGAGAGAGGGACAGGGAGAAGGACCCAAATCCCAGTTTGAAACACACACACAGATGGTCCTGGCTGCAGAGACTCCCCCTGCACACACTCGAGGACATTTTTGGAGAAACTGCGGCACCCGCGATGCTTTAGGTGAGCCAAGCCCCACTGCCAGGTCCCCTGGGGCATCACAGGGGGTGCAGCAGGGCGAGGCCCCCCCAACCCCCCCATACCTCTCTGCAGGGCCAGGGTGAGCAGGGGTCAGTAGGGTCTGTTGGCATCTTTCGGCCGCTTTAGCTGGACTTTTAGCCTCTTCATGCCGATCTGGAAGCCGTTCATGGCCTGAATGGCTGCCTGAGCGCTCGTTGGATTGTCAAAACTGACGAAACCTGGGGACGAGGTGACAGAGGAGTTTGTCACCGTAAACATCACAGGTTGCCACTTTACTTCAACTGAGGTGTGGAAATCCCATGGGAAGCTCCTGTGGGCAGCCTCAGGAGGAGCCCCAGGTTGGGGGGCTGGGAGAGGGGGATTGTGGGGTAATGGTGCAGCCCTGGTGATGGGCTGATGCCACCTTTGGGGACACCAAGGTCTGCAGCGACATCAAGGTGACAGGGTCTGTGGGGACACCAGCATAAGAAGGTCCACAGGGACACTGGAGTGGTCTGCAGGGACACTGAGGTGATGGGATTCGTGGGGTCACTGGGGTGAAAGGGTCTATCAAAGTGATGGAGACTGTAGGGACACCAAGGTGATGGGGTCTGTTGGCTCACGGAACAGCTGGGTGACAGGGTCTACAAAGACTCTGAGGTGATGGGGCCTCCAGAGACACTGGGGTGACAGGGTCTTACGGGGACAGCAAGGTGACGGGATCTGTAGGGAAACCAAGGTCTGCAGGTCTGTGGTGATACCAGGGTGATGGGGTCTGAGAACACCAGGGTGACAGGATTTGTGGGGTCACCAAGACGACACAGGCTACAGGGACACTGTGATGACAGGCCAGAGCATGCTGGTGGCAATGGTGGCCATGTGAGCAGACATGAAAGTGGCAAGCGGTGACCAGCCTTCCCTGGCAGGCACACGGTCAGGTGCGCTGGGCTGAGGACATGGGGGACAGTGTAAGAGGGGACATCAGCAGGGTATGTTCTTCTGCCCTGGTATGGTGTGGGACAAAAAACTGCCCTTTGGCCCTGGGACAGAGAGCCATGTGGCTTTGGTCACCCATCAGAGCTGGCCCAGCCAGACCCCTGACCTGGGGTGTCAGGGAGAGCTGGACCCCTGAACTGGGACATCAGGGAGAGCTGGACCCTTGATGTGGGGACATTGAGGAGAGCTGGAGCCCGGAGCTGGGGGTGTTGGGGAGAGACGGAACCCTGAGCTGGGAACGTTGGGGAAAGCCAGAGCCCTGAGCTGGGCTGCCTGGGAGAGCCAGACCCTTGAGCTGGGACATCTAGGAGAGCCAAACCCCCAAGCTGGGACATCTAGGAGAGCCAAACCCCCAAGCTGGGACATCAGCGAGAGCTGGACTTCTGATCTGGGTCATTGGGGAGAGCCACACCCCAGGACTCACCAAAGCACTTGCTCTGGTTGGTGGCACGGTCCACAAAGACTTTGGCAGAGATGACATTGCCGAAAGGCAAGAACATCTGCGTGAGCTCCGCGTCCCCGAACTCCTGGGGCAGGTGATAAATAAACAGGTTACAGCCTTCGGGACCTGGGTGACACACAAAGGACAGCCACACGTCAGCCGCGAGGTGGGGGGTCACGCTGGGGGGGGGAGCGAGGAGCCACCGGCCCTGTGGTGGGGTGCCCCCCACAACCCCTCACCTTCTCGCTGCTGCTGCGGGATGATGGGCGCTTGCTGGGGAAAGGCTTGGCTGATGGGCGCGTAGGCGGTGGGATACGCTGCTGGAAGAGAGAAACGTGGAGCTGAGACCCCAGCACCTACCCGGCTCCCCCCACAGCCCTGGGAAGGGCTGGGGACAGGGATGTCCCTCAATGCCACCCTTGGTGGAGGTGGCTCTCCTGCCCCGGGGCCGCGGGCTCTGCCTTTCCCATCCCTGCCAGCATGGCCCCGGTCTCCCGGCACCCCCCGGGATGCAGGAATGGCTCTCCCAGGAGAGACGCTGGTGGCAACAGTAATATAGTCTCAAGATCGAGGAAAGCTGGCATTTTTGTTTGAAAAAAAACAATAATTTGGAGTCCAAAACTTGATTTTCTGTTGAAAATCTCTGTTAGTGCTCCTAATTAAATGACTGCCAGGCTCAACGTACTTCCATAGGATGCTTTGACTCCCTTCTCTCTGCATTCCATCTGCCTGCCCATGCGATGAACATCCAGGGATTTTTGACGTTTTGGTGACTCCTTGGTCATCTCTACCAGTGGTCTGGCATGTCGGCAGGACCCAGCATGGAGCCGGCTCTCCACCACCACCCAAACCTCATCCCCTCTCCTGGGTACTACCACCAGCTCTCCCCCATGGAGTTCTCTCAGCCCAGTGGGCATTAAAACTCACTTTCCTCCATGCAAAATTTGCCCGGAGGGCCGTGCGGGGAACGCATCTGTGCTGGTGGGGACGAGGGGATGGTGCTCAGCATCAGCATCACCCTGGAGCTCCTGCCAGGGTAGGGCACCCCACGCTCACCACACTAATCCATGCCCAAGCACACTGCCCCCAATCCTGCAGTTCAACCCCAAGGTGATGTTCACCCCCCCGCAAAAATAAAGAGGGGAGAAGAGCGAAGCGAAGTCTGAGACCTGCATAGTGCTGCATGCCTGCGTAGGCTTGCTGGAGGGGATCTGCCACCGTGGGGCTTTGAGCTGGGGAGAGAAGAAAAGGGAGAAGGAAGAGAGAATAAGCAAGAGAAACCCAGTGATGAGCAGTTCCCGTGGGAGCGGGCTCTCAGCCGAATGGAGCTGCTCCCCGCCCTGTCGTAGGAGCCCAGGGCATTGTCACGCTCACAAAGGCAGCCATGCCACGGGAGGAGGGATTTCGATGGGGATCATAGAATCATAAAACGTGTTGGGTTGGAAGGGACCTCTAAAGGCCATCTAGTCCAGCCCCCCTGCAGTAAGCAGGGACACCTTTAACTAGATCAGGTTGCTCAGAGCCTCATCAAGCCTGGCCTTGAATGTCTCCAGGGATGGGGCCTCCACCACCTCTCTGGGCAACCTGGGCCAGTGTCTCACCACCCTCAGTGTAAAGAACTTCTTCCTAATGTCTAATCTAAACCTGTCCTGCTCTAGTTTAAAACCATTGCCCCTCGTCCTACATGCCCTTGCAAACAGCCCCTCCCCATCTCTCCTGTAGGCCCCCTTCAGGTACTGGAAGGGGCTCTAAGGTCTCCCCGGAGCCTTCTCTTCTCCAGGCTGAACAACCCCAACTCTCTCAGCCTGTCCTCACAGCAGAGGTGCTCCAGCCCTCGGATCATCTTCATGGCCCTCCTCTGGCCCTGCTCCAACAGGCCCATGTCCTTTTTGTGCTGAGGGCTCCAGAGCTGGACACAGTACTCCAGGTGGGGTCTCACCAGAGCAGAGCAGAGCAGAGGGGGAGAATCCCCTCTCTGGATCTGCTGGCCACGCTTTTTTTGATGCAGCCCAGGATGCCATCATGATGTGGTTCATCTGGCGTGTTCCCAGGGTGGGGAGCACCCCCGGAGCCCGCCGCGTGAGCCGAGTGTGCGTCCCCAGGCCGGGGGAGACATGGGGTAGCCCCCCCCCACCCCTCCCCGGTCAGGCTGCGAGGAGGGAGCGTTACCTGGGTAGGGGTGGATGCCATTGGTGTAGATGGTCTCGGAGGCGGGCTGCCCGTTGGTCTGCGGCGGCAGCGGGCTGAAGCCGTTGACCCCAATCGGGGTAGCGATGCTGGGCACAGGCGCTGTGCTGATGCCAGGGGGGGTGCTCGTACCTACGGGAGGGAGGCGTCAGCACCGGCAGCTCCCCCCGGCCCCAAGGATGTCAAGCAGGTTGGGGGGCAAAAGGAAGGGGGGGGGGGTCGTACCTGAAGAGGGGGTGAGGGGGGCGGCCACCAGCCCGCTGACGTTGAAGGCGGCCATTTGCTGCATCTGGGCAGCGGCGATGGCAGCCATGGGGTTCAGGCAGGTGCCCTGCGCGGCCGCCATCAGGGCCGCCTGCTGCTGCATGATCTTAAGGAAAGAAAGGGGGGAAAAGGGGAAAGCGAGCGAGAGGCAGAGAGAAAGGGGGGAGAGGGGAGGATAAATTAGCATCCCCCGCTTTGCACCCACGCGCAGGGGCTCAGAGGGATAAATGCCACCCCGGGGACAGGAGGAGGTCTGGGTGATGCTAAAAAAGGGACCACTGTGCCCTACAGCCATGCCACCCTCACCCGAGGGGAGTGAAACCCTCGCTGTTGTGCCCCAGAACGGGGATACACCAACCCTGATGGGTGTCTGCACCCACCATCACCGATACAATCCCACACAGGCTTTCACAGGCAGAACCAGCCCCCCGCCAACCGCAGGGCTCCCCAAAAGCCCCCAGGTCCCAGCCAGTGCCAGCTCCTACCGCTTGCGTATAGGCCCCGTAGGCACCGAACTGGATGGTCATGGGGTTGAAGATGCCCAGCTGCCCTGCCATCTGATGCATCCGCCGCAGGGTCCTCTCCTTATCTGTGTCCGCAAACTTCACCACCAGGCTGGACGAGGCGCCCTGGGGCAGGGGGAAGATGGGGATGATGGTGGGGTCCCAGCTGTGCCCCCAAAACGTCTCCTCACTGCAGGGAGTGACCCGCTGGCTCGCAGTGGCCGCAGCATCCTCAGCCCCGGAGATACTGCCCAGGCTTGGCAGCAACAGCCAGCGATCAACACAAGGTTTAATTATAGCCGGCTTTTCTCCCCAGCGGCGGCTCCCTGACCTCTGTTTCCTTTTCCTCCCCCTCCTCATTCACCATTATGACCTTCGGCGTTAATTAAACAGCCCCTTTCTCCGGTGTGGAGGGAATTAGCCCCGTGAGCCCACCCCTGGGGGCTCAGCACCCAGGCAGGGATGAACCTCGCGGTGATCCGGCCAACAAATTGCCAGGTCTGTGGGTTTTTGATCCAATTAAGACAGAGGACCAAATTAGGCAGTGATTGGATTACGCAGGCAGCATGGGGCCAGATGGGGCAGGGCGAGAGCCCGGCACTTACCGGCATGGTTTGGCTGCCGTGCAGGCTGTTGATGGCAGCCTGCGCCTCGGCGTGGCTGCCGTATTTCACAAAGGCACAACCTAAGGGCAGAGAAGGGACAAGGGAGGGGTTGGATTCGGCCGCCGCAGGAGCTCATCCAGCGGCTCCCACCCTCCGTGGGTCCCAGTGGCCGGCGGGGGGCTCACCCGGCTCCCCAAAGCCCACCTTTGCTGGCCCCATCGGGCCCTCGGAGGATGGTGCACTCCTCGATCTGGCCGAAGGGTTCGAAGAGGCGTCGGACATCGTCCTCGCTCTGCTGCTTTCCCAGCATGCCCACAAAGAGCTTCCTGTCTTCTAAAAACAAAACCAAGCCCATCAGAGAGGGGGATGCCACTCACCATCCCGTCCCCCCATCCCTGGTTTGCAAGCGGTGCACAGAGGGGACAGAGCTGGGTGACGCCAGAGCCTGGGGAGGGAGCGATGCCAATCTAGCAGCAAAAGCACAGGGTTTATCACCTCCATCCTACAAAATGCTCAGATGGGAAAAACCTCTCCTGCAGGGAAATCACCTAGGGGTGAAGGCAGGAGCTGGCTCCTGCTTCAGGGACCAGAGCTGGGGCTTTTCCCAGGGATGGAGGAGCCGGCTCCCCTGGCACCGATGCGGGTTGCAGCTGGGAAACAAAGAGAGCCCGCAAGCCCGCAAAACAGTGGCAATTGCCTGCGTATGATCGACTCGCAGAATAACCTGCAGCCTCCGGCCATGCCCACGGGACACAAATAACCCAAACACAAGAGAAGGGAGAGTAAATAATGAGAATTTCATGATTATTACCAGCATCTGTCTTGCGCGGCCGCACGCTCCCGCCGCGCGCTAATGGCATTTGACAAAGAAAATAAGGTACCCTGTCAAGAGCGTTGCCGGGGAAATAAATAAATAATGGCAGGAGACGATTAATGCTCTGCCCGTTAAGGTACCGGGAAAATTAGTTAAGGGAATAGGGCTCGAGTGTTGTCTAGTTAAACATAAGCCATCTCCCAGCGAAGGCGGCTGGGGGGAGTGGCCGAGCATCGCCTCCTGGGCGAGGGGGCTGGGGCCGGGTGCCCCAGCTCACCCATCGATTTTTAATCCTTCACCAATTACGCTCGGTAAGTGGGTAATTTATTTGCCGGGTCCCTCTGGGACATGCCGGGACCAGCTCACATCGTGTCTAATAGCGTGTTTTGAACAGGGGGATGTCCCCCCCTCCCCGGCCCCACGTGAACATCCTACTGCCCCTGTGTGCCCAGCGCTTGCTTGCAGCGCTGGGAAACACTGGGGGGTTTTGATCCGATTCCTGCAATTTTGCCCAAATTATCGACTCAGCCTGGAAACGTCCACAGAGAATTTGCGGGGGGGTCAGTGGTTTCTGTTTGAGAGGGGCTTGGGCCACGTGTGGCTGACTCCTGCGCTCTGACCCTGCTGGGGTCCCCGCAGGCAGCGCCGGGCGGGTAATTAGGGTAATTAGATTGTTTGATAGACGAAAGGGCTATCAGAGAGCAGCTGGCTGGCGCTCTGCCCAGCATGACGTCAGGATGGTCACGGTATGGCGTCAGGATGGCCATGTATGACATCAGGATGTTCATGTATGATGTCAGTTCGGTCATGTATGACATCAGGATGCTCCCGGCATGACATCAGGATGTTCCCCCTCGCCAGGGAGAGTCCGGATCGCCTTGGCTCTGTGCTCCGGTTTGGATGCCACCAGCAAAGGCAGCTCCTTCCACAGGTTTCTTTGCAAACAAACCTCCCCATGACAGCCCTGGTGATGCCACCATGTCCCCTGTCACCTCCCTGGGGGGTCCTGAGCCCCCCTGCCCACGCAGGGCAGCTGGGGAAGGGCGGGACCTACCTCCTCGGCCCTCGCTGTCGGCCGGCTTCACCTGGATGGGGCGGTTCATCTGCAAGACACAAGCGGGAGCAGGCAGTCAGTGGCAGTGCCGCGCCCCCCCCGAACCCCTTCCATGGGGAAGAGCAGGATTTGGCCCCAGCCTGGCGCAGGGGAGGGACCTGCAAGAACAGAGCCGGGGCTCGTGGCCACGCCGAAGCAGGGATGCCACAGGCACAGGGCGATGCTCTGGCCCTGGGGACGGGTACCTGGTGCCGCAGGCGCCCGCTGGGCCACCGGTGCCAGCCTTGGCCGCCTGCCCGCTTTCCTCGACTGCAATGGACTGCAGAGGCGGCAGCAGCACCCAGCCAGCCCCGGCCACTCCGGCAGCACCGCCACCACTCTCCTTTTCCCCATTCTCACCCCATTTCGGCCCCCTCTGGTGCGTTGCCACCGCGGGTACCCGCAAGGGTGACACGTGTGTGCAGCAGGAGACGCTGGACCAGCGCACACATCCCTGGCCCACTGCCCCATGGAGCCATTTCTCCTCTCTCCCCCTTCCTTTCCCGCCCCCCCTCCGCCTTCTTTTAGCCGAAAAATGCTACAATTACGGCCGTTTCCACAGCAACAAGCGTGCTTCCTCCGCGATGCTGCAGAGCCCGAGCCATGTGCTCGATGGGGTCGCCACAGCAACGGCGGGATGTCACGCATGACGGAGTGGTGTGCACGCACAGGCACGCGGACGGAGATGGCACGGGGACAGCCGTGCACATCCCTGCCGCTGTCGCGCCCACACCGGTGCCTACCCCCACCCCCGGGTTCCTCTGGTGGGAGGGGGTCCCCAAATTTAGGGGCTGGGTGGCGGCAGCGCCAGTTTCCCTCCCCCCTCCCCGGTTCCCCGCCCCAGGGTGAGGAAGAGGATGGCTAAGGAAGAAGAGGAGGGAGGTTTCCACAGCAACCGCCTCGTCTCCAGGGAAACGCGGGGAGAAATGTCAGCGCAGAGCCGGGGATGCTCCAGGGAGGGGACCGAGCCCCCCAGGAGCCACAGGGTGGCACCGAGGGACACAGGGCCGCCCTTGTGTCACCCATTGCATCACCGGCCCCCCAAACATCCACCCTATCCCGGGGTGGATCCAGCTCATCCCAAAGCCCAGAGGCCACAACAGCACAGAGACCTGTGGGATCAACATCCCCCTCATCCCCCATACCTCTGACACTTCCAGGGGGAGGGAACCCCATTTTTTTGGAGGGCTGCCCCCCTCCCACCCCTCAGCCAGTCCCATTTACCAGCGCGACGGCCTTTGATGGAATAAATTTCCCGTGCCCACTGCTGTATGCTTAATGTAATAAACCCGGTGAGTATGATTTAGAATAACATTTACGGAGCCGCAGAGTGTCATTTTGATGTGTCTCCCGTCTCCGCTCGCCGGTTATTAAACTGTATTGATTCCCTGGGAGCGGCTGATGTTTATAAATGTCGGGCCTTGGGGACTGGCTAACCTACCCCAGGGCTGCCGCACCACGCCGGGGAGAAACTGCCCCGGCCTGTGGAGACCCCCAAAAGGGGGTTTTAACACCCCTGGCATCGCCCCATGCCAACCCCGGCGTGCTCGGTGACCCCCGCACCGGCTCCCATGGCACAGGTGGACAGTGTGGGCACCCAGACCTACCCCTGCATCCGGTTGTCTGGTACCCACCTGTCCATCTGTCCCCACAGCAGCCCCACACCGTGCTCCTGTGCTCACACAGTCACCCCCCACTGCCCAACAGCCCTCCATCCATTCCGCAACACCCAACCAACCACTCAGCCACCCCCTTCTCCTCCTGACACCCATCCATCCATTCACCCATCCCTGACACCCACACGACCACCCATACACCCGTCTCCCCCCAGGATTCACCCATCCATTCACCCATCCATCCCACAAAACCCAACCATATCCCCAACACCCGTCCATCCATTCACCCAACACCAGTCCATCCATTCACCCATCCCTGACACCCACATGACCACCCGTACACCCATCTCCCCCCAGGATTCACCCATCAATTCACCCATCCATCCCATAGAACTCATCCATATCCCCAACACCCGTCCATCCATCCACCCACACAACACCCATCCATCCATTCACCCATCCCTGACACCCACACAACCACCCGTACATCCATCTCCCCACAAGATTCACCCATAGATTCACCAATCCATCCCCCAACACTCATCCCCGTAACACCCAGCTATCCCATAGAACTCATCCATATCCCCAACATCCATCCATCCATCCATCCATCCATCCATCCATCCATCCATCCATCCATCCATCCATCCATCCATCCATCCCCCACCCATCCACCCCCCAACACCCATCCATGCCCATAGCACCCTTACACCGCTCCATCCATCCCCCATCTCCCTACCACCCACCTTTTCACCCCCATAGTGCCCATCCCTCTACTCACCCCACACATCCACCCATCCATCCCCCAACTCCCAACCCTCTCCCCACCATCCTCGCACACCCCAAGGACATGCTGACGCATGCAGGGTCACAGGAGACCCTGTCTGGGGTGTCCCAGCACCCAACAGTCACCGTCACCTGTGGGTGCCCCACAGAGCCCTAGCTACAGCACCCCATGGCCAAAACACTGGTGTGCTACCAGGGGGTCACCACCGGTTGCCAAAGCACCTCCTGACCACTCAGACAACATCTCCCACGCAAATTCGGAGCCCCCCCAACAGCCTGGGCACCAGGGAGAGACAGCTCATGGTGAATCACTGCCGGGGGACCTGCCCCATGGGACAGGGTCACCTCTGGCCCTCTCTCCTTCCTCGGTGTCACCCTCCTCCTCCTGGTGCCCAACAGCTGGAGAATCCAGCAGGCCACCACGCATCCGAAAGCCAACACGGAGGCGCCGGTTGATGCCGGAGCAGCAGGTGCCTGCGGGAGCCTGCTGCCCACGTCACCCTGAGGGTCCCCAGGCAGCCAACAGCCAGTGCAGGGCGACAGGCGTTCGGGTACAGGCAGCCACCCATCACGGCAACACCCTGCCAGAGCCCTGTGGGTGAACTCACAGCAAGGGGACACAGCCAGCCTGGGGACAGTCACACCACTGCACAGGCGCACGACCACCCTAGCACACCCCCACATACAGCCACGCATCCCCTACAGCCGCACTCCTGCTCCCACACACCCCTATGCACAACCGCGGAGCCACACACAGCATCCTCCGTGCACACTCACACACCACCCACAGCTGCATGCTCGTCTCAGCACCCCCCCTGCACAACTGTACACCTACACAGCTGCACACGTGCACCCACGCACAACTATGCATCCGTCCTAGCATGGCTGCACACCCGCGTGCAGCCACACACCTCCCCCAGTCCCACGTACACCCACACACAACACCCCTACACCCACACATCCCGATTCCAGAGTCCTTATGAGCACCTGCCCACCCACTGCCGCACACCCACACAACATCCTCCCCGCAGCTGTGGGTCCCGCACAACCACGGGCACACACACACTGGTGCACAGCCGGCATCACCATGACGTGGGGCACAATGCCCCTTGCCTCAGTTTCCCCGCAGTGGGACGCCCGGTGGACAGAGGCACACCCAGTGCTGGTCACCACCCCTGCACGGCCACAGCTCCCCCCAGCAGCACCTACACCCCGTCCCTACCACCACCTACGCACACCCCAGCCCTGTGCACACCTGGACAGCCCCCATACCCGGTACCCGCGCAACACCTGTAGGTACACACACGCACTCTCTGCTCCCTGCTCACACCCGGTGCGTGCACACACACACACGTGAACACACTCACACACCCACCACCACCCCTGGGTGCTCCCACCCGCTGCTGCCACCCCCCAGGCCCACGTACACCCACACCCCACCACCGCGCACACAGTCGCTGGCTGCAAGCACACCCTTTAGCACCTACATACACACACACAGAGCATCCGGGAGTGCAAATATACCCTCCCCACCACCACACACTTGTGCACCCCCCTGGGGCAAAACCATAACCCCGCCAACACCCCCGCCACCCCCGTGCACCATCTGAGGGTGCAACACCCCCCCGAGCACATCCCTTTGCGCACCTGCAAACACACACCCACAACACCCACACACAGACCCAGGGTGGAAATATACATCCTCCAGCCAACACACAAACCCATCCCAGTGTGCAGATACACCCTCTTCACCAACATGGGCATGCACACGCTCCATCCCTGCCTGCAAATACACCCCCCTCACCAACACCCACACACACACTCCATTCCTGGGTGCAGCTACACCCCCCTCACCAACACACCCACTCACACACAGCATCCCTGCATGCAGATACACTCTCCCCACCAACACCCTTCCCCATCCCTGGATGCAGAGACACCTTCCTCACCAACACCCACACACTCACAACCCCCATCCCTGCGTGCAAATACACCCCATCACCAACAACCGCCCTGTCAACGTATGCACCCCATCCCTGGGCACAGACACACCCTCCCCACCAACACCCACACCCACACCCAGCATCCCTGGGAGCAGATACACCTCCCTCACCAACACCCACACTCACACACAGCATCCCTGGGAGCAGAGGCACCCCCCTCACCAACATCCCCCCATCCTTGGGAGAACAGGTGCACCCCCCTCACCAGCACAGGCATTCACACCCCCCTATCCCTACGTGCAAATACACCCTCCTCACCAACACCCCTCATCCCTGGGAGCAGGTACACCCCCCTCACCCACACTCACACTCACACACAGCATCCCTGGGTGCAGGTACACCCCCTCCCCCATCATCACAACACCACCCCCCCATCTCTGGGAGAGCAGATACACCCCCCTCACCCACACATGCATTCACCCCCCCGCGTCCCCATGTGCAAATACACCCTCCTCACCAACACCCCCCATCCCTGGGAGCAGATACACCCCCCTCAACCACACCAACACCCACACCAACACCCCACACCCCCCATCCCTGGGTGCAGATACACCCCCCCCACCAACACCAACACACACACAGCATCCCTGGATGCAGATACACCCTCCCCCACCAACACCAACACACACACAGCATCCCTGGGTGCAGATACACACCCCCACCAACACCCCCACTCACACACAGCATCCCTGGGAGCAGGTACACACACACCCCCCCCCGATCGTGACACCAACACCCTCCCCATCGCCACACCAGCCCCCCCCGCATCCCCGGCAGCAGATACACCCCCCCACCACCCTCACCCCCCCGCCCCCACCCCCGCACACCGGCACCGCGGGTACGGATGCCCCGGCGCACGCCGAGGCTGCCCTGCCGTGCCGTGCCGTGCCGTGCCGTGCCGTGCCGGCGGCAGACAAAGGCGGGGCCCTACCTCGATGCAGAGGATCTTGGACCCGGCGGGCACCCACAGCACGGGCGGCCGCGGCCCGGGCGCCGGCACCTGCGGCAGCTGCATGGCCCGGCCCGGCCCGGCCCGGCTCGGCTCCGCTCGGCCCGGTTCGGCTCCGCTCGGCCGGGCTCGCGCAGCGGCGCGCGGGGGGCGTGTCCGGGGGCGTGGCGGCCGCAGCCCCACCGAGCCGGGCCGGGCCGGGCCGGGCCGAGAGGGGGGGCGGGGCCATGGCGGGGCGCGCCCCCTCCCCACCGCCAGGACACGCCCCCTCCGGCGCGCCGCGCCGGGGGCGGGGCCTGGGCGGGGGATATGGTGGGCAAGGGGGGAGCAGCTATAGGGGGTGTAGCTATAGCGGTGTACATCTATAGGGGTGAGCAGCTATAGGGGTGTGCACAGCTATAGGGGTGAGCAGCTATAGGGGTGTGCACAGCTATAGGGGTGAACACAGCTATAGCGGTGTACATCTATTGGGGTGTGCACAGCTATAGGAGTGTGCAGCTATAGGGGTGTGCAGCTGTAGGGGTGAGCACAGCTATAGGGGTGAGCAGCTGTAGGGGTGTGAGCACAGATATAGGGGCTGTGAACAGCTGTAGGGGTGAGCACAGCTATAGGGGCTGTGAACAGCTATATGGGATGTGCAGCTATAAGAGTGAACACAGCTATAGGGGTCTGAGCACAGCCGTAGGGGTGAGGGTGAGCACAGCTATAGGGCTGTGCAGCTGTAGGGGTGTGCACAGCTGTAGGGATGAGCACAGCTATAGGGGTGAGCACAGCTATAGGGCTGTGCAGCTGTACGGGTGTGCACAGCTGTAGGTGTGAGCACAGCTATAGGGGTGAGCAGGTATAGGGCTGTACAGCTATAGAGGTGCACACCTGTAGGTGTGAGTAGAGCTATAGGGCTGTACAGCTATAGGGGTGCACACCTGTTGGTGTGAGCAGAGCTATAGGGCTGTACAGCTATAGGTGTGAGCACAGCTATAGGGGTGAGCAGCTATAGGGCTGTACAGCTATAGGTGTGCACAGCTATAGTGCTGTACAGCTACAGGGGTGAACAGCTATAGGGGTGTGCAGCTATAGGGGTGTGCAGAGCTATAGGGGGTGTGCGCACAGGGACAGGGGTGTGAGCACAACTACAAGGGTCAGCACATCTATAGGGGCTGTGCAAAGCTATAGGCGGTGTGAGCACAGGGTCAGGGGTGTGAGCACAGCTATAGGGGCTGTGCACGAACACAAAGGGTGTGAGCACAGGCAGAGAGGGGTGTGCGCAGTTACCGGGGATGTGCCCAGGGTGTGCACACAGGCGCCTGCCCAGCTGCGGCTGTGCGCCCCGGCGGGTGCACACACACAAAGAGGGGTGCGCACAGACGTGTCCCCACGCAGGGGCACATCCCTGCACACCCGTGTCTATGCTCACCCTCTGCGGGGGTGCGGGGTGAGAAGCGAGCAGCCACAGCAGCCATACATCTCGCACACGCGTGTGTACACACATGGGCGCGTGTGATGAGAAGGGGACACAGGTAGGGCCTGACCCCGCACCTCTTAGAGGCTGCCCAAGTGGGCTGTTAACTCTTAAGCCTACTGATGGACAGCACCCCGGGCTAGAGCACGGCTCAGGAAGCCACATCCCCGCAAATTTCGTCCCCCTCCATCAACTCCATGCACCTGAGGCAGGGATTGATATTCCCGGGCCCCAGCGCTTTCCCCAGCCAACCAGCGGCCCTATTGATTTTTATTTAGGCGAATAATTAAATATTTATTTTCACTTTGTTAAGCTCGGGAGGTCGGAGCCCACAGAAAGCACAACAGCATGCGGGTGGCAGGAAAATCAATGCCTCGGTTTGCGGCCGCTGGAGGAGCTCCTGCGCCTGTGCCCCAGGCAGGTGTCACCGTCCCCCGCCCCAGGTCCCCCGACCCCCTGGTGTCACTTACCCCCGGGAGTGTCTTCTGCTCGTGCAGGGCGCTCTGTGCCTTCAGGGCTGAGTCGCGGGCGCAGTAGGTGAGGAAGGCACAGCCTGCGGAGATGGGGAGATGGGGTCAGTGTCCGGCCCGGCACCACCGCAAAGCCCCAGGCACGCAGGGAGCCGGCAGTCTGGCTGATACGGAGTTGGGGCATCTCGGCACCCTGGTACCCTGACATCCAGCACCCCGGTATGCTGGCACCCAGGACCCCGGCACCCTGGCACACTGGCATCCTGGCACTCTGATATATAGCATCCTGACATTCTGACATCCAGCACACTGGCACCCTGATATCCAGTTCCCCAGCACCCTGGCACCCAGCAGCCCAGCATCCTGGTACGCTGGCATCCTGCCATCCAGCACCCTGGCACTCTGGCACCCTGGCACCCTGACATCCAGCATCCTGGCATACATCACCTTGGCACCCTGACATCCAGCACAATGGCACCCTGGCACCCTGACATCCAGCACACTGGCACCCTGGTACACTGGCACCCTGGCACCCAGCACCCTGGCATTCTGGCACTCTGACATCCAGCATCCTGGCACCCTGGTACTCTGGCACCATGGCACCCAGTACCCCAGCACCCTGGCATCCAGCAGCCTGTCATCCTGGTACCCTGATATCCTGTCATCCAGCACCCTGGCACTCTGGCACCCAGCACCCTGGCATCCTGGCACCCTGACATCCAGCATCCTGCCATCCAGCAGCCTGGTACCTTGGCATCCAGCATCCTGGCATCCTAGTATCCAGCACCCTGGCATTCTGACATCCAGCACACTGGCACCCTGGTACTATGGCATCCAGCACCCTGGCACACTGGCATCCTGGCACCCTGACATCCAGTACCCTGGCACCCAGCAGCCCGTCATCCTGGTACCCTGATATCCTGCCATCCAGCACCCTGGCACTCTGGCACCCAGCACCCTGGCATCCTGGCATCCAGCACCCTGGTACCATGGCATCCAGCACACTGGCACCCTGGCACCCTGGCACTCTGACATCCTGACATACAGCACCCTGGTACCATGGCATCCAGCCCACTGGCACGCTGGTACCCTGGCACCCTGGCATTCTGACATCCAGCATCCTGGTACCAGGGCACCCTGATACTCTGGCACTCTGACATCCAGCGCCCTGGCACCCTGGCATCCAGCACCTTGGCAGCCATCACCCCAACACCCAGGGGGGCACCGCCACCAGCGGGGACACAGCTCAGCCCCAAAACCAGCTGGGAGATCTCGATACAAAAGAGACGGAGCAGCAGGATGAAGGAGGGAGCAAGGCAAGAGTGGGTAGCGAGTCTGGCAGTGCGCAGGCAGCAGCGCTCTGGCCCCGAGCTCCAGGGAAAGCTGCAGGCGAAGCCCCCCGGGAAGCGGATCTCCAGGCGTCGAGGCTGCGCATCCCGGCTTGCTGCCACCGCTTCTCCCGGCCCTGAGCATCCTCCCTGGGATGAGGCTCGTGTGGTGAAGGCGCTCTGGCTCATCCGACATCGCGGCGCTTCGGGAATCGGGAATATGCCTGGGGCGAGGTTTTCCCACGCTGACTCACGCTGCCGAGCCGCTCGCTCGCTCTCCTGGAGCTGGCGGCGATGAGCGAGTCCCGGAGATGGGGTCCGGGTTCTCTCCCCTCCATCTCTCCCATTCCCACGGGAGCATCCCGGGTTCCCGTGCTCCCGCTGGGCCGCCCCCTCCCCGAGGGCTCCCCCCCGATTTGCTGGGGTCACATCCAAAAGCATCTGAAAGTGATATTAAAACAGCAGCAAAACAGTTTCCCTTCAACAAAGTAAATATTTAATGAATAAAATTGACATTGATGCATTTTTAATATTGGCACAATTAAATCCGCCAGCTGATTAAGTATTAATAACTCTTAATAAGTACAATCAGCGTGCCTGGGAGGAGAGGGAGTGCGGCAGCGGGGTGGGGGGATGCCAAGGGATGGGGTCCCTCGCCTGCCCCAGGGTGCTGGGGACATCTACCCTCGCGGGGAGCAAGGAGAGATCCCCCCCAAGTCAAACATCAGCCCCGCTGCAGGCGGAAAGTTGGGGGTTAGCCCCGCGGCTCGCCTCAGCCCTGCTGCCATTTCCAGTGTTTACCATCCACAATCAAGCCGGCTTCCTCCTCTCCGCTCTTTTTCCCCCCCTATTTTTTTCCCCTTTCCCCCTGAAGGCGATGATGTGGACGGCGTTGGGGTGTTCGGGAGAAGTTTAGAGGGCTAGAGCAGGAGCAATCCCACTCTGGAGGCTTGCCGGGAGGAAGGATGTTGTCCGAATTACAGGAGCGTCTGCAATTAAATCACGTGTCTGGGCCGCAGCAGTTGAAGCCCAGGCTGGAGGAAGCTCCAAGGGGGTCTGGCAAGGTGTGAATCCCATTTTTCGGGGATGAAAGCAACTTCGGAGGCACACAGAGACATTTTGGAGGCGGCAGTGCCGAGAACGATGGATTCTGTGCAGCTGCCCCACAGCCAATGGGCACCAATGCGGCAGCATCTGCACCAAGTTTCGGCTTCCCAGAAGTCCCGGTGGCCCCACAGCACAGGGCTCGGCGACAGAGTGCGGAGGAGCGTGAGATCCTGTCTGGGTGACACCCGGGGTGCCCTGACCCCGCTCCAGCGCCACGGATCCCCAGTTCACAGGTGGGCGGTTCCGTAAAGACCTTGGCAGTGCACGCGTGGAGGCCCTCGGGGTGCCGCCGCTCGGGGTGCTGCGTGCTCTGCGCCCCGTGCTGGGATGCCGGCCAGGCCAGCAGCAAGCCTGGTCCTGCCGGCTCACAGAGGCCCAGGACACGGCACAGGCAGGTGGGTGTCCCCATCCGCGGTGGGTGCCTGTATCCCAGGTGAGTGCCTCCATTCCAGGGGTGCCTCAACTCCAGGGGTGCCCAAAACTCATGTGGGTGCCCCCATGCCAGACAGGTGCCCCCAGCTCAAGCAGGTGTTTGAAACACTGCTGGGGTGCTCCCAAGTTGGACGGCAGCTCCCAACCCCAGGTGGGTGTCTCCATCCCAGGGGTACGTCCACCTCGACCAGTGCCTCCGCCTCAGGGGCACCCCAATCTTAGGGGTGCCCCACCTCAAGTGTACCCCACTTCAGGAGTGCGCCATACCAGGATGCCCCATATCGGGGCGCCCCCACATCAGAGGTGCCCCAAGCCAGTGTGACCCATACCAGGGTGACCCATACTGGAGTGCCTCCACCTCAGGGGCACCTTCACCTCAAGAGTGCCCCATATTGGTGTGTCCCATACTGAGGTGCCTGATACTGGAGTAGCTTCACCTCAAGAGTACCCCATGCTCAGGGGTTCCTCAGTCTCAGGGTGCCCCACCTCAAGGGTGCCCCCAGCTCAGGGGTACCTTCCCCTCAGGGGTATCCCCACCTCAGGGATCCTCCAACCTCATGGGGACCTCCAGATCAGGGGTACCTCACCTCAGAGGTGTCCCATACCTGGGTGCCCCACACCTGGGTGCCCCATCTCAGGAGTTCCTTCACCTCAGGAGTGCCCCCTCCTCAGAGGTGCCACATACCAGGGTGCTCCACCTTAGGGGTACTTCCAGACCATGGGTACCCACCTCAGGGTGTCCCACCTGAGGGGTATCCCTGCCTCGGGGGTACCTCACCTCAGAGGTGCCCCATACCTGGGTACCCCCACCTCAGGCTGTCCCACCTGACGGGTACTCTGACTTCAGGGTTTCCCACCTCAGTGTTTCCCACCTCAGAGGTGCCCCATGCCTGGGTGCCCCACCTCAGGCTGTCCCGCCTCAGGGTCTCCCACCTGAGGGGCATCCCCACCTCAGGATGCCCCACCTCAGGGGTGCCCCGTACCTGGATGTCCCACCCCAGGCTATCCCCCACCTCAGGGCATACCCCACCTAGGGGTGTCCCACCTGAGGGGTACCTGCATCTCAGGATGTCCCACCTCGGGGCATTCCCCATCATATGCTCTCCCACCTCAGGCTGTCCCACCTCAGGGTCTCCCACCTGAGGGGCACCCCCACCTCGGGGTGTCCCACCTCAGGGGTGCCCCGTACCTGGGTGTCCCACCTCAAGGTATCCCCCACCTCAGGCCGTCCCACCTCAGGGTGTCCCACCTGAGGGGTAGTCCCACCTCATGCTCTCCCACCATGGGGCTGTCCCACCTCAGGTCACCCCGCCTGGCCGCACTGTCCAGCGGGCGCGGAGCTCCCCTGTACCTTTGTGCATGCCGGTGAAGCGATCCTTGAGGACGGTGAGCTCGTAGATGCGGCCGAACTCCTCGAAGAGCGGCTTGAGGTCGCTCTCCTCCAGGTTGCGCGGGATCTGCCCCACGAAGAGCTTGATGGCGTCGTGGTCCTTCATGGCGATGGCGCCGGGCGGGCGGCTCAGCCCGTTCACCCGGCCGCTGTTCGCGGTGCTGAACGCCGCCCCCGCCTCCGCCGCCGCCGCCGCCGCCGCCGCCGCCGCCACGCCGCTGCCCGCCGCGGCCATGGCCCGCTCCGCTGCCGCCGCCGCCGCCGCCGCCGCTGCGGGAGGTGCCCGCCGCCCCGCCCCGCCCCGCCCCGCCCCGCTCGGCGCCGCTCGGAACCGCTCGGGACCGTTCGGAACCGCTCGGAACCGCTCGGAACCGCTCGGAACCGCTCGGCCCAGGGGCCTCTAGGCGGCTCGCGGCAGGCAGACACACACACATACACACACACCGCCCCCCCCCCCCCCCTTCCCCGCCCCCTTCCCCGCCCGCGCGCGGGTGACGTCAGCCGCAAGATATTAGCATAATGAGGGAGCGGCGGCCAATCAGGAGGGGGAGGCTGGAGGAGGCTCCGCCCACTAGTGCCCCCTGCCGGGCTGGCCCTACGCCCATTCATCCCCCTCGCCCCCAACCCCCCGCCACCCCACGTCACCCCACGTCACCCCCCAGCACCCCCCGTCATCCCCCACCACCCCCGGGCAGCCGGGGCCTCCACCCCTGCGGCCCTCAGTAGGTTCCAGAGTTAACACCCCGCTCGGCCCCACCCTCTGGCCGGGTTTAAATCCACGGGAAAAGGCCGAACAGGGACAATTCGGGCACTTTGTTGCATTTCCCGCCTCGATGGACCCCGGTTCCCACCTCCCGCACCCCGAAATAATTACAGCGAGTGGCTTTAATACCTGGCACGGTGGTTAATTAATTACTCCCAGAGCAGCAGCTGGGCTGGGGGTGCCCGGCTTTCCTGGCGAGCTGCCACGCGTGTGCAGATGTGTGTGAGCGTGTGCGTGTGTGCGCTGCGTGCACAGGGTTGCAACAGTGTGTGTGTGTGTGCGAGCACATGCCAGGGCGTGCACGGGCACACGCAGCTTCACACCTGTGTTGCAAGCTTGTGCAACGGCATGTGAATGCGTGCGTGCACGTGCATTTGTGTGTGTGCAGGTGTGCGCGTGTGCGCAAGCACGTGCATGTATGTGTTTGCAAGTGCCCCATGCACATGTGTGTGTAAGCACGTGCATGAGTCCGCATGTTCACAAGCATTGCTATGCATGCTTGTGCAAGCATGTGCATGAGTGCAGGTGTTCACAAGTGTGCACACACACACGTGTGCAAGCATGTGCATGAGTGCATGGTTTTGTAAGCGCTCACATGCATGCATGTGCGAGCATGTGCATGAGTGCATGTTTTTGTGAGCGCCCATATGCACGTGTGTGCAAGCATGTGCATGAGTGCGCATGTTTACAAGTACTCGTATGCATACGTGTGCAAGCATGTGCATGAGAGCATGGATTTGTAAGCGCCCCTATGCATGCACGTGCAAGCATGTGCATGAGCACATGTGTTCACAAGCGCCCATGTACACACGTGTGCAAGCATGAGCATAAGTGCACATGTCTGTAAGTGCCCATATCCATGCATGTGCACAAGCACATGTGTTCTTAAGTGTCTATATGCACGTGTGTGCAAGCATGTGCATGAGTAGGTGTTTGCAAGCGCCCACATGCATGTGTGTGCAAGCATGTATATGAGAGCATGGTTTTGTAAGCACCCATATGCATGCATGTGCAAGCATGTGCATGAACACACGTGGTCACAAGTACCCATACGCATGTATGTGCATGCATGTGCATGAGCACACATGTTTACAAGTGCCCTATGCATGCAGGCATGTGCACACAGCTGCAAGTATGTGCCCGTGCATGCCGACATGTGCAAACACACGTGCGTGTCGCGATAGACCACCCCCCAGCCGAGGCCGGCCCCGGGGCAAGCACCCACGGGTGGGTTTGGGCCTCATCCTGCTGAAACCTGGGGGCCCGGCAGCCGCTCCTCGCCGCCGCCTGGGTTTATTTTTAAACCCGTTGGCCCCGAGTGATTCACACGCTGCCTGTTCTCCGCTGCTCCCCAGCAAGTTTTACACACCCAAAATAGATGTTCTGGAAGGAACGGGCCGGGCGGTGGCAGGGGAAAGCGGGGTGCTCCCCCCCTGCTGACAGGGATCCCGGCCTTTGCAAGGGTGCAGGCCTTCCCAAGGACACCCCCGAGGTAGTGTTTTTGGGGGAGATGCTGGTGGAGACCCGCCAGGAAGCAGGACCATGGGGTGACGTTCAACCCCGATGGGAAACACCAGGCTTTCACGGCAGGCGTGGGGCTGGTGGGTCCCCTTTGCCAGCCCCACCAGCCCTGCAGCGTCCTGCACCCCCTGGGGGTGACAGGGAGCCCGGAGAGCCGGGGGATGGGCAGGGTGAGGGCAGGGAGCTGGGATGTGGTGGTGAAGAGCCCCTCGGTATGCACAGGGCAGTGCCAGGGAGCAGAGCATCATCCCTGGGAGCAGAGCATCATTCTCAAGAGCAGAGCATCCTCGTTGGGAGCAGAGAACCCTTCCCAGGAGCACAGCACCCTCCCCAGGGCCAGGATCCCCACTGGCCCCAGCCCAACCAACAGAAGCCCCGTGCAGTGACAAAAGCACCCAGCAAAGGTACCAAAAAGGTACCAGTTTACACCATGCTGGGGGAAAAAAAAAAAAAAGGTGGGGGAAAACCCCCAACTTTTAAAAACATGAGGGAATACTAACCCCCTTCCTCTCTGCCTGCCACCCCCTCGGAGCCCGAAGTGCCGCATCCCAGCAGCGAACCATGGGATCTGGGGTGTCCTCCCCCTGGGGTGGCTGTGGGAAGAGCCAGCCAGAGGTGGCCAGGCAGAACCAGAGCAGACACGCGGGTCTGAAGCCCAGGATGCCACCAGCCTGCACCAGAAGCTTCTGCTCCGCAAGCAGCCGAGGAATTTGTGCTGTAGAGCAATGGTTGCCAAAGCCAACCCCAGAAGATGCCACGGGGACACTGGGTGGCATGAGCGGGGACTCGGGTCAGAGCAGAAGGAGATGTCCTCATGGGGACAAGATTCTGATCAGCATTTGCTTGTGCCAGGTCTCGTAGGGAGGAAGGAGCGCTAATTACACCAGCCCTTTGAAGCTCATTAGGACTTGACAGCACATCAAACCCCAGCAAAAGGAGGCAGCTATTATTATTTAGGTGTTTTGGGTTACTCGATTTAAGAGAAATAAACACACTTGGAGTGACAGGCGGGCAGGTCAGCAATCCTGGCTCTGCTCAGCCTTAAATACCAAAGTATTCACAGCCAAACCAACGGAGTTTCCCCCACGGACTTAGGAGAAAGCAGAGGAGCTTCTTCCCCCAGGAAACAGGGCACAGGGAGGCAGCCCTTCCCCTCCCACCCTCAGCAAGGGGAAAAAACATCCCTCTTTCTCCCAAATCCGGCTAAACTTCCCTGCTTCAGGGTGGCTGGGCTTCACAATCTTTTTTCCCCTCCCCTTCAAGATGTAGCGCTTCAGAGGAGCAGTATTTGGGTATCCCTTCGCAGGAGGGTGAAGAAATTCCTGACTTGCCCATTTCTGAGTATTTTTAATTGAAAGTTAATTCAATACTTTTAATTTAAAGTTCAATAGTAAAGGGTTTCCAGCCATAACAGCAGATCTCGCTCATTGAAGACCAGACCAACAGTCTCATCAGCCAGGATTTCTCCCCAAGAGATTCCCTGGCTTTGAGCTGGATGTGGTTTCCAGCAGGGCAACCCCAACCATCAACAGACAAGAACCACGCCTGTCCCAGCTCCATGGGACGTCAGCACCACCAGTCTCTTCTCCAAGGAAAATACTATCCAAACCTGTCGGATGCAGACCTGGAGCTGAGTTCCCCACCCTGGGGAGGATGGATCAGTTGGCCGAATCCTGAGCAGAGGCGAGAGGTGATGGAAGAGCTGAGCAGTGGCTCCGTCGCATCCATGCACTGCTCAGTTCTGTGGGTTTGGGGTCTCCTTGGAGAGGCTTCAAGGTGTCTCCTCAGAAGCCAGAGGAGGAGGTGGCAGCAGAGATGGTGGCTTGCAGGCAAGCGTCCTGCCTGGACACAGGCAGAGAGAGGAGACAGAGCAGCAGAACACTGACTGCTGGTGCGTGGAAGGCCACAGAAGCAAAACCAAGGTCACCACAGAGCAGTGCCATGTTCAGGTGCGGACGGTGGGAGGTCAAGGGGAAAAGTGGGGATGCCCACACCTTCTCCCTGCAGGGATGGAGCATGACAGCAGCAGAGGCTAAGCACAGTCTCAGCAAGCACCCAGCAAGCTCCGGAGCCACCGGGGTGAGACACAGCCAGGTGCTCCTCCACCAGCATCTCTGGAGCAAGCCCTACCCACTCTCCTGCTAACAAAAACCCTTGCACGGTCTCCCAAGCCCCAGCTGAGCATGAAAAAGCACCTTTTTCCTCTTTGGGGTCATTTATTTATAGATTTAAAGAAATAAAAATAGAAAAAGAGGCAAGGAGTGCACACTAAGGAAAAAAAAGAAGATCATTGCACTAAAGCGAGAGCAGAAGTTGGGGGTGGGAAGGGGTCCCCTTGGCCAAGCCAGCAGCTTTTGAGAGGGCTGGATGATTCCTCCTGTGCATGCAGCGACCAAGGGCAGTGGGACTCTCCCTTCAAAACCTGCCAAATTCATTTTCACAGTATCCTACGTAGAGAGGCTGCGCCTGGATACCACGCCTGGAAAGAGAGGGGAGAGATGGTGTTAGGCAGAGGGGACAGGCAGAGCCCACGGTCAGATCTGAGGGGGCAGAGCAGCGCAGGGTGGCCATTGGCACCCTGTTTCAGGTGCAACAAGGAGGGAGCAGTTCTCATCCCATGCTTAGAGACTTGTTTTTTGCTCTCGTGTGGGAGCATGGGATAAGGGCAGGCTTCCAGGGGAAGCTGGTGCTGCAGGAGGGGTGGCAATAGCTGACAGGTCCCCCTTCCTCAGCACGAAGCCCTCTCCTCGACAAGAGCCACCAGCCCACGCCGGCAGCAGGGGCTCTCTTCCAGCACCACACAAAGCAAGCTCTGCCCACGCACAGGCAGGAGAAAAGCTCAGGACTTTCTGTAAGAACAAGGGTTATTTTGCAGCAGGGAAAGCCCACTTCACCCTCACCACCCTCCCCGGGGTTGGACCCCAGAGAGGGGGGGGCATCTGCACTGTCCTGCTGCGAGGAGGGACGGTTACCCGAGAAGCTTGCAGCGGAACTCAGCCAGCCGCACGTAGGCATCTTGTAGGTCCCTGACAGTCGCGTTGCTCCACAGTCTCTCTGCTACGGCCCCAGCTCTTGGCCTGGAGGAAGGAGGGACAGAGGCAGCCAGGTCAGGGGGGAGCTGGAAAGCTTCTCATGCAAAGCCCTGAGCTCCCACTTTCCTGACACACATCCTTCAGCACACAAAGGCACAAGGCTTCTGTGTATCGGAAGATCCACTCCTGGACAGATGTGGATCAGGAGTGGACTGGGGTGACAGGACAGAGACCAGTGGCATTAAACACTAACTGGTTGCAGCAGCAGGTTGTACAGGAGCATGTTATGTTCTTACAAACCCCCATTTAAGCCTCAGTGAGGCTGTTGCTAGCACAGAGGTGCTGCCAGGGGACACGGACAAGCACCACGTGCGAACCAAACCTGCAGCGTGTGGCATGGGTGGCTCAGTGGCGAGGAAAAGGGGCCTGAGCCCTTCCCCATGCAGCTCGAGCCAACCTCCCCACACCTTCTCTTACCAGAGCCTGGGGGTCAGGTTAGTGACGTCCACATATTCACCCCACATGCACGCCTCTCCGCCGATCACCCGGTCCTTCTGCTCGGGGCTGCCTGCCAGAGGACACAGTATTCAGGTGATGGGGTGTTGTAAGATAATGGGGTGTCTTATAGCCCTGCCCACAGAGGTGCCTGTAACAGCAGAGAGCGGCTCAGCTACGGAGGCAATAACTTGCCATTCTGGAAGCCCCCGCTTCAAACCCTGGGCAGAGTTGTTTTCTGCTGGCAGCAAGGGAATGGAACATAGTACAGGAACCAAGGACACGGTCAGTCAAGCACTGTCACACCAGCAACGAGAACGGATTAGCAAGACAGCCAGCCCTGGCACTACCTCCTGACAAGTCAGCTGCCATACGGGAAGGGGACACAAGGAACACACCTTTGAACTTCAAGGGCTCCACTTTGTAGGCCGCCATCCAGTCCTGCCCGTAGGAGATGCGGTTGAGGTACCAGGGGGCAGAGAGCAAGGCCCGGTAGCCAGCCTTGGTGACATTCGCCATTTCCTCCATGTATGGCGTGGGGTTCTCCTTCCACACGTGGACGATGGTGTCTGGCCTCACCTGAAGAGCACATGTGAAGCCCTTGCACGGGATCAGTGTGGCAACAAGAGCACCACCTTCCCTCACAAGCAGAGTGCCCTGACCCCTCCACGGCTGCAAACACCCCCCAAAGGGAAACCAAGGCAGACATTGGCTTGACTTTTGAGGCACTTCCCATCCGGTTTGCAGAAGCAACAGAGGGAGGGATAAGCCCATTTGCAGAGTGTCCTGCGCAGGGTTAAAACTGGCCTCTTGCAGTGTATATGTAAGCACCTGGAGGGAAGAGGGTGTTGACAGCAGTGTGACAAAGCCACCCTGAGGGCAGCTCAGCGGCAGCACCATCTCAAGACCAACCCCAGGTCCACAAGAGAGTTCCCCCCACCAGCCCCAGCACAGCACCCCCAGATCACACCAGTGCAGCTGGCTGGGGTGCTGGCACTGTTCACCAGGGCACAGCCAGCTCTCACCTCCACTCCGTTGTCAAACACCTCCTGCCACACGATATAACCTTTGCCGAGGGAAGAGATGATGTCCAGAAGCCTGGAGTGAAAAGAGTACTGAGTTTTGCGTCACCTCAGTTACACTCCCCTCTCTTTGCTGGTTGCATACAGCCAGGGCAGTAGCACCAATATTCCCAAAACCCACAGCGGGACGTGAAGGTACTTCTGAAGGAGAAGGGAGAAAGCACGGTGCCTTATGGGGCTTCCTTCTCCTCAGCCCCAGGCTTTTTTGTGGTCAATCTCCCAATAAAACACAGCTAGTCTACTCTGTCAGGGAGACGTGCCCGAATGGGCGTGCTCCTGAAAAGGAGATCTGGTGTCCTTGAGACAGCAGAAGACATTTGTGCTGGTCACATACTGCAGCTGCAGGCCCAAGATGCAACCGTCCTTACCTCTGGATGTAGAACGACTCTAATTTCTTGTAATCTTCACCAAAACCCATCTCCTTCATGAAGGCACGGATTTTTGGATTGGATTTCCTGTGTACCAAAGAGAAGAGAATAAAAGCACTGCAACCCGAGCTCTGGAGTAAGGACAAGACACGGCCAAGTCCTTCCCACATCGGTCCAAGCCCAGCCCAAGCATTCCAAGAGCTGTGGCTGCGCCAGCACCAGCGGCTTGCCACAGTCAGCGTCGCTTTGAGCACCAAAACCCCAGGCACCAACACACAGAGCCTGGGGGAGCAGGACACCAAAGATCTGCAGACAATCATGACCACAAAGCAATGGGCTGTGTCTCTAGTCCCAGATACTTCCCCCCAGTCCCCACTCCAGACTGATGTGAGACTCACCAGCACGTGAAGTCCACCTCATCACCACCGAGGTGAAGAAAGAAGTCTGGGAATACAGTGCTGACCTCTTGAAACAAATCGGTCACAAACTTGTAGGTGCTGTTAAGGATAGGGTTGATAGGCCCGTAGGTCCCAGAAGGTTCCTTGCCCAAATAGCAGGGAGTCAGCAGGCCTGGAGCACCTGGGTCGTAACAAACACAGGAGAGCGAGGAAGGGACTAAGCATGGCCATATCATCCTGTGTAACCTCCCAGACCTTCCTCAGCATGGCCCAGTGCCTGCCAGGGGACAGAAGACCTGGGCATGGTGCACCACGCATAAACACAGCAGTAGAAAACTGATCCCTGGCTCAGGAAGCCTGACCTGATGGGGAAGGATCTGCGTTCTGCACTCATCTTGTGCTCCCCCCACGCACTGCTGCCCCAAACACGCACTCCCAGCTGAGATCAGCAGGGCTTGAACCTGTTAGGCTGGACATCCTTTTCCCCCCCACACAACCAAATCCTTGCAGGATGCCACAGTTCCCACCCTTCCCAGGTTTCACCTTGATATCTCTCATTGTGGGCCCCACTGCTTTTTGGGGGAGATTCCTATAGGAAGCCACACACAGAGCTGCCAGGGAAAGGTAATGCCGATACAGTCCCCAGCACCCTCTCCCAGCTCTGTGCACCCGCCGCAGATGGGGAAAGGAGGCAGGCACAGTTTTGGCTGTGACCACATGCACAGGGTGTACTCCAGTGCAGGCCATGGCATCTGGAGGCAAGAGAAGGAGAAAGACAAGGTAATGTTTTCCTGGAGCTTCTCACACTTCCAGACATGGAAGAGGCGGCACTTGCAGACCCTGGAGCAGAGACTGGGGCACAGCTGAGCAGAGCGAGGAAGCTTGGTCAGCTGTATTCCCAGTTAAACCCAAGATCCTTGCAATACCCACGATGTTGGTTTTGGCACAGTGGATGTTCCCCAAAAAAATCACCCAAGAAGAGATGGAAAAGTTTTCCCTTTGGATTTTGTTCCAGAAGTTGGACCATTGGGTCCTACTTCCCCTAGATGATGGTTTGCTCCTCCTCAAAGCCAGCCCGTGGGACACGGCTGCCCACACCCAGCTTTTGGGATCCAGCTTGCAGATGCCCTTTCTCCCCCCGGTGCAACTATGACTCTCCTCACAGCAGCAGGGTCTGCTCCTCACCTGGACCCCAGGAGAGGGTGTGCCCAGGAGTGTCAAACTCTGCGATGACCCTGATGCCACGCAGCCGGGCGTACTTGATCACTGTCTGCACGTCGCTGGCTGTGTACACGTGGGTCATGGGGTTGAAGGCTCCCTGGGGGAACACAAGAAACCTCAGCACCTTGCTCAGGTGCCGAGGGAGAGATCTGCTCGCCTTGGGCTGGGCACTACACAGTGATCAGGGTGGGTCACCTGCTTGCTGAGCTCTGGGAAGGTGAAGCTCTCGTAGGGGAAAGATGGGTCATCCACAATGTGCCAGTGAAACACATTGAACTTGTTGTAAGCCATGACGTCCTGGGAAGGAACAGGAACAAAGATGAACATGCCCTGTCCCTTCTGAAAGGTCACCCAGCTTGCCACAGAAAGGGGACAAGGTCCCTGTGCTCCAAAAAGGACAAGGCAGAGTCCCCAAACGCTCCCCAGCATCCAAGAGGGATTCAGACACCTCTCTTCTAACACACCAGCACCACAAAGAGCTGCAGAGGGCCAGTAGCACTCCTGCTCACCATAAAAATCCCTGTTCTTATAGCTGAGCCAATGGTGGAGACTTGTAAGATTAATTCTGCTTGGAATGATCCACCACTCACGTTCATCTAACGTGGCTGGGAAGCAGTCAGTGTTTTCCCTTGCCTCAGAAACAACCCAGCGTCGGAAAGTAATCTGGATTGCAGGAATCCAAGACACCTCAGGGTTTTCTTCCTTATCCGATTTACAGAAGGAGCTGAGAAATCACCCAAACAAGGCAGCTCTGAGTTACACCATGAGCAAACACACCCATGGGCACTCGGAAGGACCTGCATGGAAGCATTTTTCCACGATGTACATCTGTATATGAAGAATTGGGGTCATGGTGCCATCCCACCCCAGCCTGCTGCTTCATCTAGGGACAAGCAAGCTGGTTTTGTTTAAAAAGCCTAGGTTTGACAAGCTCTTCCTCGATGAGACACAGATGCAGTGGCCTACACATTAGACAGCTCCTAGGATCTTTGGAAAGGAGCAACACGAAAAAACCAAAAAGCCCTCCAGGCCACTCAAGGAGCCCTCAAGTTGTTGCAAAGGAAGGGGCACCCAACTAAACCACTGGGTGTCCCAGCACAGGCTCCCTACCAGAGTTTCCAGGATGGCTCTCAGAGGCAGGTAGTGACGAGAGGTGTCCAGCAACAGTCCCCGGTGAGGGAAGCGGGGAAAGTCCACAATTTCTGTCTTGTTGATGTAGTACTGCATGCAGAGAACACAAGGAAGTACTGAGCAGGGCTCCAGGCAACACAGCCATTACCAGAAGACAGTTAGGGTCACCTTTGTCCCCAGGACCAGCGCGACAAGGAGGGGTAGCCTTGTTGCCCAGCATGCAAGAAAGCCAGAAAGAGCTGTGATGCTTTACCACTCAGAAGGCAGGAATCTTGCTGAATTCATGAATCCCTACTTGGCCCTTGATGAGACTGTGCTGCACTGCTGGTACCCCCCTCATCCCAAGCATCCTGGCAATCCTCAGCCTGTCCCCATCGAGGCAGGAGCATTACAGAGAGCTGACTGCCCCCAGGAGATGAGGCCAGCACTCACCGTGCCGTTCTCGTCTCTCCCAACGAGCTGGCTGAACGTCTCCAGGCCTGCAGGAAAGCCACACACAGTCACTTTCTCAGCACAGATTCCCCCAAAGGAACAGAGCTCAATTAACAAATAAGTCTATGGAAAGAGAGAGGCACAGAGAGACATCCCCATAGGCCTGAGGCAGGGAGAGCAGGAATGCCCCAAAGAAAACACACCTCACCTCTGAGAGCTCCCCAGATGGCATCCGCAGAGAGCAGCAAGGAGCCTTCCGAGACAGAGAGCTTATCTGAAACACAGCATCAGAGGGGCCGGCGCTGGCATTAGGCCTCACACTTCATCACATGCTGCTACGGGCCACAACAGCCCCAGCTACGGGGTTGCAGCGGCACCAGGCAGAGATTTTGATACAGGACTGCACCCTGGGATCCCAGAGAACTGACACTTGGGTTTGGTTTATTTTATTTTAAACCTCCTCCACTGCTTTATCAGCATCCTCAGGTAAGTCGCTCCCCCCTGCCCTGGTTTCTCAACAATACAGCAAGGATGCTGCCTCCCCAAAACTGGGGGTAAGTAAGTGCTGCATGGTGCTGTTTCCAACTGACGGGCACAGAAACAGCTGCACACCCACTCCAGTCACTCACTCTCGCTCCCAGCCCCAATACTCACAGTTTTCCTTGGAGTCCAGGCTGGGAAACCCATCACAGCCCGGCATGGCAACAAAGACGAGGAGCTGAGTGCAGGGCGTCCCCCAGGGTGGCTCATTCTCTGCAAAAGACATAGACTACAGATATCAACTCCATCCTGGCTCTTTTCCCTGCTTCCAGTCCACCCCTGCCCTCCCAGCCCAGCTAATGATGGAGGCACAGGAGTACACAGACTTTTAACACACGTGGCAGAAACAGGCACCCCCTCCTTCACCCCAGAGCAGGCACAGGGGTGTCCAGCAGGGGTTTCCCCTTCAACACAGACAACCAGGAGCACACGAGCTGATCCCAACCTTAAGCGCAGAGAAGGTTTGCTGGTGAGGAAGGCTTTGCAATGGAAGCTTAAAGAAGCACACAGAGGAGGAGAGAAATCAGAGGATGGTTTACCAAGGCTTCCTGGACACCAGCCCCTGCTCTAAGCAACCGCCACGACTACCCAAATCTTCTCCAGGGAGGGTGAAGAGCTTCATGTTTCCAAACTCTCCCAGGACTGGGGAAAAAAGTACGAACCCAAGAGCTCTGCTACCATACCTACCCTTAGAGAGGGGAAAGAAACCCTGTAAAAAAGGGTGGAGAATGATTCCAAGCATGCTGCAGAGTTAGGCTGAGTTAGAGGCCACCAAAAGATCTTGCGCAGCACAGAAAGGCTCCCAACCAACTTCACCTTCTGCAAAGCCGGTCCCAGACGCAACAGCTGGAAAAATAAACCCAGCTGCTCTCAGACCCCAAGCAGGAGCGCTGGGCCACACCTCCCTATCTGAAGGAGAACCTCCAAGGATGCACAGCCCTGAGTTCTCACTGGATTCGGACACATGACTCCAAAGGGAGGTGTTCAGCCTTCACTGAGGCACACAGGTTTACTCACAGCAGCCTCTGGGCAGGAGGAACGTGGGTTAGTGGGGTGGGACCGTGCTAATCCCAAGCAAGGTCCATGCCTACACCCCCACAGCATTCCCAGGAACAGGCAACGCTCAATATGATCACTGAAAAATAAAAAGCTTGGCTTTGAGTGAGCCAGGTCAGAAGCCAGGGACCAAGCAGACTTCAGACAGGCCATGGCACCACCAGCGCTCAGGTGAAACAGAGAGAGCCTGTGCTCCAAAGCTTGCAGGAGCCAGAAACCCCACATTTCTCCATGAAGGAAGGGCAAAACCTTCACAGAGAGAAGGGAAATGGCTCAAAGACAGTCCTCAGTTTTAAGCCTGCCTCTTGGTTACAGACGAGCCGGTAGCCAAGGCAACCTCGCAGATGTGCGAGCTGGCATGCCAGCACAGTAAGACCTGCTTCTTCTGCTCGGCAAGCCAGCAGCTCACCAGGACAGCCACTCTCAAGCCTGGGGACAGAAAAAATACTTATTCTGTTGAGAAGCCTCAAGAGAATTGGTCCCACCACCACACACCATGTTTAGACCCACCCAGGGAGACATCACCAAACCCAAATGTGGCCTCCTTGGCCAGGGAGCAGGCAAGCACTTGCGCTAATCACACCTAGAAAGCAATGCAGATGGGCACAGCAGGGATCAGTGACCCATCAGCCAAGAAGGCAGAAGTTCATGGTTCCAAAGAGCGCTGTGAAGGCGCACATCAAGTTAGTTATGGTCATGGACTGGAAGATAAGGACGCTAACACAATGATTGCAACAGGATGGCAGCAATAAGACATCAGGTATGGCAGGTCCTGGCTTGACCTCCACGCAGGATCCTGGGTCTCTCCCAGACTCATTTCGGAGCTGCCCAGCTTAACGGCAAGAAACAAAGGAAGAGCAGCAAGGGAAATCCCAGTTAGGGATAAGGAAAATATACATATTCTTCACCCTGAGGGTGGTCAAACACTGCAGCAAGGGCTCAGTTCTCCACGTGGTAATACTGCAATTTCAGCTGGACACAGAAGCTTGGCCCAACAGCGAAGTTGTCTCCGACCCCAGGCTTGGCTCTGTTTTGAACCAGGGCTTGACCAATCCCTCCTAACTTAAATTGGTCTATGTTTTCATGCTAGAAATCCAGCATGAATGTAGAGTTTGGACATAATCTTTCTTGCTTATGAAACTGACATAGCAGCTTTCTGAAACAGACAGAAAACAGGTTCTGTCTTAAGAAAACAGGTTCTGTCTTATTTTCTCCATTAATAAAAACTATTTTCTTCCATCCAGGGTTTCCATTGCCTGTTATTACCAACCACCCATGTAGGAAAACAAAAGGAAGGCAAGGAGGGAAAAAAGCCCTAAAATTAAGAGTGTACTTTGAGTGTCAAAGCAGGGTGTATGGAAAGCGGTGAGTATGCACACAGAGCTCGATCTCGTGATCGAGCCTGGAAAAGTTGCTCCAAGTGATTTCACGGTCACATTTCTCCTTTGAGAGGAACAGGAAAATGTGAATAATTGTATCAGCTGTTTAAGTTTAGTTCCTAGCAGCAAAAAAAGAAAAAAAGAGGAGTCTTCTCAGCTCCCAAATGAAAACTTACTTCTATCGCTACTTACAAGAGTTGAAGAAATAAAATAAGCCAAACGGTTCTTCCCAGTGTTTCAAACTTGACTTTGTTGAGGGACAATGTGCTCGAGACGAAGCAGAGTGACTTCCAATGCCATCACCCTTCTCCGCTTTTATCAGCGGCGACAGAGTTCACACTGACATTTAAAACACTCAGAAGCAGACTTACTAGCTCTTTTTGATGAATGAAGCGTTTCACGTTCCCCAGCTCCACTGCTTCAGGCTGCCACAGACCCACGCAGGCACCGAGCATCCGTGTGTGCCAGCTCCCAAGCCTGCGTGTTTGCCTCTGCAAACGCAGCCAGGGAATTTCTTCCATTTCATCCCAGACATGCAACATGAAGAAGTCCGGGCACAAGAAACCTTTACAACCTGTCCCAAATCAAGCACAGACTCTCAAAGGTTTTGCCTTTCCTCATCTTACCCTCCAATTCCTGGATGAATCCAAGAGCTACTACCTTTCTGCCAGGAAAGCCATGCTGCCTCGGGACACTTAACAGCTCACCTTGGGCAGAAAGAGCCCCATGGCACAAATATGTACTTGCTAGAAACAGACATGAAGCGACAAGAGTCTTTCCTCAAGGCAAAGCTTCACACCGGACACCAAGAGCTGCCAGAAGAGCCAAAACTTGTGAAAAGGGCTGAAGCCAGAGCAACTGCAACGCCGGCAGCAGCTCTCCCTGCAGTTGCATGAAAAGGAAGCAAAAGGAAGCACTGGGGAGCTGAAACGTGATCTGGAGGAGATAAAATATGGATAGAAAGAGCAAACTCGTGATAGTAAGAGCCTAACTCCTTGAAGAGAATGCAAGACAACTAGTACTCACTGTGCCAAACAGGATTAGATGTATTTTATTTTAAAACGTGCGTGCCACAGGCATTGCCCTCCACGTAGAAGCACAATGCTGCCCTGGGCTACGAGACCCGATTCAAGCCCCTCCGTGCCATCAGGGCACAGCCACCACCTCCCCTTGCCCCGAGCCCCTGCTGCACTGAGGCAATGAGGGGGCTAAAGACCAGGTCACCACACAAACCCAAAATAAACGAGGGTTTGGTTTCGTGGCTTTTTTTTTTTTTAGGAATAAAGCCACAGGCGAGAGGGCCAACGGCCCTGCCCGCCGAGCCTCCCGCCCCGCCGGCAGCCCCCGCCCCGCCTCACCGGTCGGGCGGGCGGCGGCGAAGAGCAGCGCCCGGTACCGTTGGAAGGCCGCCTCCAGCACGGCGCAGCCCGGCCCCACGGCGGAGCCGCCGGCGTAGGCGAACTGAAAGCGGCGGGGAGAGAGCAGGCAGCGGCCGCCGCCCGGCGGGGAGCGCTGGGCCTGGGGCTGGGGCCAGACGGCGGCCGCTGGCTCCAGTAGCATCGCGGCCGCCAGCAGCGGCAGCAGCGGCAGCGACGCCCGCCCCGCCGCCATGTCGCGCCCGGCGGCCTGAGAAAGGGGGCGGCGCCGCGAAATGGCAGGTCGGCCCCGCGGGGCCGGGGCGGGCTGGCCTCGCCCACCGCCACCTCCTCACGGTTCGCCTCAGGCGGCGGAGCCTTTACCCGAGCAAGCGCCTCTTGTAAATCACAAAACCTTGAAGCTCCTTTTCGAGGGTCGGTTCTTCCCCAGCCCGCAAATTTCAAAGCCCAGCCGCCATGCTCTCTACCCACCGAGGATGCCCTTGGGAAGTCTCAGCATCCCGCTTTGGGGTTTGAGGGGAAGATTAATGATTTAAAACACATATTTCACCTGCAGCACTGTGATTGAACACATGCTTTGGATCCACCTTGGTTTTTGGCATCTTTTGTTGGTACCATGCATCTTTATGAATAATGGTGGATGTCAATCAGTCCTTGCACAGGTTTACGGAGATTTTATACAGGTGGAGGATGAAATATTGGTTGGGTTGTACAAAAAAAGGACTTCATCCTGTGGTGAGGCCTTGCGCTGAAGTGTTGCAGAGATGCTTTCCACACAGGGTCTGGCTTTTGCAAGGAACCTCAGATGAACTCTTTATTTTGCCTCCTCCCTCCCAGCTCCATGTTCCTCAGCAATCCCCAAGTCAAATAAGGACCCTTAAGCCCAGGTCTTACCCATCTAATTGCCAGCACAACCCTACCAGCTCCTACATGGGAACCAACTCCATCAAATTATTAAAAAACTGTTATCCCAGCCCTCCCAAGCAAGCAGTAAACCCGCCAGAAAACTGCAAGCTATCAGTTGAGAGGCATGGAGAGCAAGCAGGAAATGAAAGAAATGCCATAGGGGAAAGCACAACAAGGGAGATGGAGGTGGCCCCAACACACTAGCACGAGATGAAAAACCCACTTTTTGTGAGCAGGACACAACCATGGAAAGGTCTAGTGGGGAATTTAAGGGATTGTCCCTCAGGTGAGCAGCACAGGGAGAGCCAGGGGCACCAGGAAAAACAAGCATTTTGCAGAAAAAAACCTCAAGGAACTTACTGTCACAGGTTACAAAAGCACCAGCACAAAGCTGGGGACTGATGGTGAAAGGAGAAGAGCTGGGAGGAAGGTGGGGGGGGTGGTTCAGAGGGATGGAAAAATGTGCTCACCAGGGGTGAGAGAGCCTGTGAGCTACCAGTGAAGGTTTTGGGGGTGTCATGGAGGTGGAGAAGTAATGGGGATGCTGAGCAGCAGGAGCGGATCACAGTTAGGTTTAGGTCTAAACAGAATTGTGGGAAATTAATGAGATTAGTGCAAATGGATAGGGGATTTCAGGTGGGGGAAGGCAGGGAGGGGGCTAAGGATCACACATAGACAGGGGAGCTGGGCTCCACCAGGATTGGGGTCAGATAGAGCCAGCTAGTATTGCCATGAGCTTAACACCTACGCAGTGCTGCATCCTACTTTCACAACCCTGTGGAGCAGCAAAGACCACCCATCCACCTACGGGAAGGTGAGCCAGGACCTAGGATGGGCACAACATGGGCCAGGCAACAACCTTATCAGCTGTGCACCGCTCCACAGCCAGGCACAGTGGTGGCAGTAGCAGGGTCCATCAGCCATTCAGGTGTCACCTGGCAAAAGCAAGGCACCAAGATAAGCCCAAGATTAATCTGGGAAAGCCTCAGGGCAAATGGATCTCCAGGACAGCTCAGAAAAGAGGTGGCTGCCCAGACCTCAGCTTAAATGGAAGCTCCTGGAGCAATGGGTTACGGGTGGAGGTCCCAGGTGAGGCTGGCTGGGACAATTAAAGCCTGTTGGTGGCCCCAGGCTCCTGACAATCCTCCCTGGTTACTTGTTTTCCCTATGGGGAGGACCCTAATTCAGTACAACAGCACATGCCAGGCTGCTTCCCCATGATTCTTCCAACTCCAGTGCTGTTGCTGCAGGATGTTGGTCCGCCTCTGTCCACATCACATGGTGGCAAGAAGTGATGTGGAGAAGGATGCCTATATTCCAACCTGCCTTGGACCTCTGGGAAAACGGCCCCCATCATTCTTTGTGTTCAGTTTTCCCTCCGCTTGTCTCAGGGCTGTTGCTGGTGTACAGGCAGCTTCTGTGATCTTGAGCAGGGTTTGTTGCCTTCCACTGTGCAAACCTCTGAAGCACCAGCTGTTGCCACTGCTTTTCCGACAGTATCTCTGGACTTTTCCTCAAGTAGCTTCACTGTATTAAAATTTCAGGGGGAGAAAAAAACAACAACAGCCAAACCCAAGACAGTTTGTTGCTGTGTTGCTTCAGGCAATGTCAGCAGCATCGGCAAGACTGTGCTTCCCAGCACGTGAGATCGAAATGCAAAAGTGCCCTGGCCTGAAGCGAATCCTTATTTCAGTTTGGGGGGTGGGGTGGCGTGTTCACCACACTTATGTAAAGCGTTGTGATCATAGCTTTCAGTCCAAATATTCAAGCTTTTCTATGGATTCTGTTGTTGTTGCTATTTTAAGGGACCTGATGTCTCCGGGGGATGACTCAGAGAAGTTCATCTGTAGCTGGCCAGCATTAATCTAGACTAGCAGTCTGATTCAGGAATGCATTTTTATGTAAGAAAACCGTTTAAGCATGTGCTTAACTTTGGAGCTTGCCTGAAAGAAACTGATTTACATGCTGTCCCGCATCAGGCGTGGAGCAGCAGTAGCCAGAAGTAGATAGACCAGCTCATGGTCTGGGAGCATTTCTCTGGGATGATATGTCCACCTGGGAAGTTTGGCCTCTTCGAGGCTAGTTCAGCAAGGAACAAGCAGGGAGTAAATGGGGAGACACAAGGTTCAGAGCTTACCTGTCCTTCCCACTGCACCTCTGCTTGCCCTCACCCAGATCACCAGACCCGCAGCAGGGACGTACCGGCTCAGAGGCACTCTAATGTCCATGCAGAGGGTTAAGCTGGGCGCTGAAAACATCACACTGGCCTCGCCGGATGATGCCCATTGTAGAAGTGCCTGCAAACTGCCTTTTGTCTTCTCTTTGACTGCAAGAGCTGGAAGCCAAGTTGCTGGGGGACTCGGCAGAAAACTGTGCTGCACCAGGGCTCTGCTGGATTACCTGCTTACTACCAATAATGAACTTGGTAGAAATCCAAATTCATTATTCTGCTATCAATTGTTATAAAATCAGGCCGGTGTCACACTTGGGTCTTTCTGGTTTGTTCAGCTTCAGGGCATGAAGGTGTCCTTTAGGCTGCTGGTGCAGTTCTTTGTTCCGCAACATTTTTTTAAGATATAAACCCACTTATTATGCTGCCTAATTCGCTGTAACGTTAGCTGCTTCTGCATTTAATCAGAAGGGCGTTTTGCATACAGATTCCTTGGCGGGTGAGAAGCGTATGAGCTGGTGAAAGGGGAATGAAGGAAGCCATTCATGGAGACCTTCACAGAGCGTGAGTTTTCTGTTTGCTTTGGTCTTTGAGGCAAACGCTGTCTGAGCACATGCGCTCCTGAATGAAGCCAGCTCCCAGGTCATGGGACCTGCTGGTGGTGTGGCTGGAAGGGGGCTTTGGAAAACACAGATCATCTTCTGGAAACACCTGCAACTGCCTGTAGACCTCCAGCTTGAATTTTGACATCTCAGAAGCTTTTTGGGCAAATTTACTCTCTCCATTTGCTTGTTTACCTCCCCTTTCATCCTTGGTAAAATAAATACAGTATTTGGATTGCAACCGGGAGAGTTGCAGATGTGCATTTGTTGAAGTGACCTAACTTGTGGTGGTGGCCCAGGAGGAGTAAAGGTTGGCAAGTGATGGGTCTTTGCAGGTGTGAACCCTCCTGTTGCACATCTCCATATTTCAGGGATGATATTGCTTAGCGTGGTGTCACGTAAGCGCAGGCAGGGAACAAGCCATCTGCACGAGTTGATGCTGATGTATCTGCTGTTCCAGCTCGTGGCTGCTCCATGCAGACGGAGCATATGCTCCACTGGAGGTGGGATGACAAGGACAAGTTTCCTCCTTCGTGGTGACATCGCTCGTCTCAGAGTGACTGCCCTGAAGTTCGCTGCAGAGCTGGGCACACTAAGCAGCAGCGACAGGCCACCAGCCTTGCCGTGCTGTGACCTGAGCTGAGGCTTTCTACCTAAACCAAACTGAGTGTTGTAGGAGGATGGGTGAGTCTCCCAGCCTCTGCCCGCTCTGCCAGAGATACCCCACCCCGAGGGGGTGGTGGAGGAGAAGCAGTGTCCTTCTGAGCCCCAGCAGTGCAGACTGTGAGCTGGAGAGGCCGAGGTACCAGCACCCATCTCATCGAGCTCAGGGGTGCCTGCATTTAAACACCAACAAGAGCCAGGAGAGATGACTGGTGGAGCTTCAGCACGTGCACAAAGAAGATCCTAAACAAGAGCTGACCCTAAATCCACATCCAGGGTATTTTCACCAGCCAGATCCTTCACTAACATCTCAGCTCCTCCACGCTTTCGGGGGCTGAAGCAGGCTGGTGTGCAGCACGCTGCTTTCAGAGCTACAAGCACGTATCCCGGCAAAGCACAGGATGACTTGTTTTCCTATCTCTGCATTTCCACCTTGACCACCGCCTATCACGCTAGATGCTACCACTGAACGGTTTAGCAGATGCATGTGGTAAATGTGCACAGCACAGATGGAGTTGAGCAGAAGGGACCTCTTCAGAAGGGAGAGCACATGTATGGCGAGCGAGGCCTGGGAGATGGAGAGCGAGGAGGCAGGAGCAGGTCTCAGCGAGGAGGAATATTTCAACAATTATGAACTTAAAAGCAGAGTTTAAGGCAAAAAGCTTGAGGTGAGATATGTTAATCAGTCTGAAGGATTTGGGTTCTTGACTTGAGCTCAGCCTGCTGGTATTTGCACTGTTGGTATTATTTGCAAAGCCTTTTTTCCTCTGGATTATCTCCAGCTCGCAGAGCTTTGCGGTGGCTGAACAAACGGCAGTGATCTGAGGGGCATCTCAGCCCACGCTCATGGTAGAGGCAGCCTAAATCAAACCCGAGGCACTGAGAAATCTCCCAGTGTAGGATCTCTCTGTGCCTCAGGTGGTGGAGGAGAAGGGCTGTTTCCGGAGATCCCGCCTGGCTCAAGGACCGGTGGGGCAGGAGGGAGGTGGGGTGTGACGGGAGGTGCACACTGAACCCGTGGGTGAAACTCTCGGGGCAGGAGCCCGGGGACAGCACTTTTGCAGCACTTTGGTATCACAAAGCGGGGCTTGTCACAGGGAGATGCTGTGAGTGATTACGGATGCTGAGTATCTGTGGCTGCCATCCCTGGCTGCTGTCAGTCACGGCTGTGGGGCTGAGCTGGGATCATTCAGATGCGCGATGACAAACTCCTCGTGCACAGAGGCCCCGCTCTCATAAATCCTGTAAGCAGGTGCTTAACTTCACGGAGCAAGGTGATTGTGTTGCAATATTTTATTCTTGTCACCTTCAGCGTTAGCAGTTACTAGAATCACTTGGGTAATTAAGCTCTTGCATGAATAAAATTAAAAAGTGCCAGGTGCCTATGGATCTAAATCATTTTTCAGAGTGGGTAGAAGAGCAGTTCTCAACTTTCCTTGGTAGCTGGAGCCCAAAAATCCTCAGAGGCAGTGTAAATCCCCACGGGATGAGCTGAATGCTTTTCTCAGGTACCTTTTGCCAACCATCTACAAGGAGCCGGTGGGTACCCAGGGCTCCATACGTGGCTATTGGGTTGGGAAATTCGTAATGAAAGGAAGACCTTTTGCAAAGGGAATGGCTAAAATTTCGTACCAAAGAGTATTTTTGAGATGTATTAGTGTTTTAACTGAGGGGTAACTGGCAGCAAAGGGCTAATCCCTGTCTTGTAGCGGAAGAAGGTAAGGCTGGAACTGTAGGAGGACAACTGCATTCCCATGTTTGTGGGATGGCATGGGGAAGATCCCATCACTGTTTATAAATGTTTATTATGGGGATTACACGAGGAAGGGAAACAGTTGGAGGTTTAAATGTGCTTATAAATAAGTGTCTGTGCTCTGTGCTGCAGAAGGGCAGCTCGTCCCCTGGTGTTTTGGAGCGCTTTGCGAGGCGGCGGCTGTAGCTCGGTGTCAGAAGCTCTTGGGGCAGGGCTTTGCGCCGAGGTCCCGCAGCTCTGCAGCCTCGGCAGGGGCCAGGAGAGGGCGGCGAGGAGGCGCTCGGATACCGGCGGCGGGGATGCCGGGGGCAACTGGGGGATGGCGGGGAGAAACGCCTTACCCAACACACCGCTAACCCCGTCCCGGAGGGGGAGGTCACCGCCGGAGAGGGGCTGGACCCGGTTTTGAGTCCAAGCACAGGCTCTGGGAAGCTGCAAAGCTCCCGTAAAGCAAAACCCCACTCCCCGGTCAACTGCCCCGTCAACGCCGCCTTGGTGGGCATCTACTGCCCCACACCTGCTCACGTGTTAGTGAGAAGCTGGGCATGCCACCAAGTGGGCAGGACAGGGCCAGCACAGAGCCCCGGGGGGACACACACAGAGTCCCCCACCCCAGGGACAAAGTGTAGGGTGAGGACCTGGGGCTACCAACTGAGCCCCCGAGGCTCGAGAGCATCCAGCTGGCATGTCCGAGGCTGAACAAAGCTGGGGCTATGTATATTTATATTTATGTAGGGCAGAATGATTAATGCGCGGGCCTTTGCCATTCCAAATAAGTAGGGTAATTAGGGAACTGGCTTTATTTACTAGGTAGCTTGGCGTGAGGCAACCTGGGTACCCAGCCCATGGCCCCCCGTGCCTCTCCTGACCTGGGCAGAGCAGCGCTCGGGGGACCATGGGCTGTCCCCGGCTGTGGGACGGGGACAGCTTTGCACGACAGCTGTTTGGGGAGGACAGCAGGCGATGGCAAATGTAGCAAGCTCACTGGAAGCAGCTGTAATTCTGTGAAACACACACAACTGATTTTCGGAGCTGCCTGTGTGTCTGAAGATGCAGACTGGCACCCAGTGAGGTTTCCAGAGGCATCTACCCAGGACGTCGGACACTTAATCTACTTGGAAGCCCAAGGGCAGCTGCCTGCATCACCCTGAGCTTAAACTTCTGTTACTGTGGCCGTCGTTACACTCTCCATGTTCCAGCAGGAAACAAACACCGTTTTGGAGGCGGCTTCTAATTTTCTGCCTGTTTCACAAGGTATTTGTATTGAAGCAGGAGCAAGAAGCAGGATCCTGCTGCACCGAACACAAAGCACTGCGGTGACTCCCATCCCAAAGAGCTGACTAAACTTGTCACACCTACGACGCATACTGCCAGGCTGAGTCTCCTCTGGCTCCTCCGGGCGTGGGGGCATCTTCATCCGGGTGGAGCAGGTGAATAATGTCACCACATCACAACGGCCCCGCTTCACCCCAGGAAGAAATGATTCCCTGGGGCACGAGGAAGTGGAGGATTAGTGCTGGTGAAGAAGGTGGCCCTGGAGCCCTCCCAGGGCTGCGCCAGCTTCTCATCTGCAGTGAATAGCAGCAGAGGGTTTGGTATCAGCCAGCTCTCCTCTGGGCCAGGCTGCAGCCTTGTTTCCAAGCCAACCAGAGTCCCTCACGCTCCCCAAATGGCTGTGAACAATAAGCCCGGCTTGCCTCCTCCTTACCAGGCCGAGCACGGCTGATGCTGGAAGCAGAGCTGCCCTGGCCAGGCCACCGCAATGGCAGGGAAAGCTGAGGCGAAGGGTGCTCAGTCGCTGCAGCACCCTGACGTCCGCCCTGCCCTTCGCCAGCGGCTTCGTGTCCAAGTGAGAGGCCCTGTCATGGATGAGGCCACCTGGGAATGGCGCTGGCCCCACGGCTTGCCGATGGCAGGTTCGGCCCCAGCCATCTGTGGGAGGGAAGAAGGTCTGTCCGTGGTCTGGTGATGAAGCCGCTCATGTGTATTCTTCCCCCCACAAAATGCCAAATTAACAGAGGAGAAAGGGAATCAAGCCTGGCACCACTGAAAAACTGGGTATTATTGTCTCTGCCGACCAGAAGGCAGAGCTGGAGTTCAGAGAGGCCACCCGGCAGGGCTGGGGTCCCCTCCAGGGATAGTAGGCACATGTTTATCCTATGGTTTCAGATGAACTTCTGCCTGGAGGGTCTCAGTGCAATTTTAGTATGATTTTGAGGCAGAACAACCTATTTTCCCTCACAAGTTGCTCCCCACGAGCTTTGTGCCACTCCTTACACAGAGGCAGTGCTGAGGGCCTTCCCTCCGTGCTGGGCTGACAGAGCCCCTCAGGAGGGCTCCGCGTCCCCGACCTCCACCACAGGCCCCCGCCACCCCGCGGCGCCCAGACCCGGATCGGTAGCGGGGGGGAAAGCCGGTAAAGCCGGTAAACTCCCCCAGCTCCCCTCCTCCTGCCACACTCAAGATGGCGCCGCGCCGCACTCAAGATGGCACCGGGGGGGTGACGGGGAGTCGCGCACTCAAGATGGCTCCCGGCGCGGCGGAGGGGAGATGGCGGCGGCGGCGGCGCACGCGCGGCGCCCCGCGCGTCACGCGGCGCGGCGTGACGTGCCGTGCGTGCGCGGCGCGCGGTGACGGAGCGGGTCGGCCGCGTCCCTTTGTTGGCGGCGGCTGAGGCGCGGCGGGGCCGGCGGGGGGCCGCCGCCACCACCACTACCGCCGCTTCTTCAGCGCCCTCGCCATGGACTCGGACGAGGGTTACAACTACGAATTCGACGAGGACGAGGAGTGCAGCGAGGACAGCGGCGCGGAGGAGGACGAGGAGGAGGACGAGCCCGACGATAACCTGGACCTGGGCGAGGTGGAGCTGGTGGAGCCCGGGCTGCGCGTCGGCGGGGAGCGCGACGGGCTGTTGGGCGGTGAAACGGGAGGGCTGGGCCCCGGCGGTGGCAGCGGCGGTGGAGGCGGCCTGGGCGGCGGGCCGGGCCCTGGCGGCGGCGGCGGCGGCCCCGAGCAGGAGGAGGATTATCGCTACGAGGTGCTGACGGCCGAGCAAATTCTGCAGCACATGGTGGAGTGCATCCGCGAGGTCAACGAGGTCATCCAGGTGAGACCTACCCCCTCCTCCCGGTACCGGGACCCCGGGGGGGGAAACGACACGGGGAGAGGGGGGGGAGGCCCGCGCCGCCAACGGGCCTCGCCTGAGGGACGCCGGGCCCGGCCTCCCCGCGGCCTAAACCGCCCCCCGCACGCTCAGAAGGAGCCTCTCGCTCCACCTCGGGGGGAGAAAGGGGGTCCTCGGCACCCCCTTCCCCCGGGGAGGCCCCTCGGGGCAGGCCGGGAGCTTGCTTCCTGCCGTGCAAGCGTCGGGAAGGAGACCCAGGGCTTTAAAAGGGCTCCTCGTTCTTTGTGTGGTTTCCAGGGAATCCGTGTGTTGCTTTTCTCCCTCTTCGTCCTTACGCTGGCTGGGCGGGGGGGTGGGGGCGGTTTGAGCCCTGACGGTTCCTCGGGAAAGCCGGTGGGTCCATGGCGAGCTCTGGAATTCGAGGAGAGGCAGCCCAGGCACCGCTCTGGTTTTGCTGCCTTCTCCCTTCCCTTTCCCCCTCACCACATACAAACGCGCTCCTGCTCACGGGACTGAGTCTCATCGTGTTCGTTTCCAGCAGAGACCAGGAGGGATTCGAGCAATCGCTTCCAAACAATAACTATTTTACCCCCAGTCTTTAAGCGATTGAAATCGGGTTCAAAACAACTGTCTTCAGATGAAAGTATCTAAGTCTTATTTTTTGGCTCTTGAGCTTTTGGAAAATACTAAGCCACTGGAACTGTTTCGCATCCCTTTCTAAATGCTTATGGTGAGGTTTTGCTCCAGCTCACCATAAAGTTTCTGATGCTGTTCACTTTTTCTGTAGGTGACCAGAGTGCGTGGGTTTTCTTTTGTTCCCGTTTACTTGATATTTTTCGGGTTATAGTAAGTAAATACAAAATGTTTCTCCTTTTCCAATATGCAAACAGGAATACTGTGAGAAAGTGAAATCTATGGATATTAAATATTGAAGGACACATGGTGCCCAGAAAGCAGTTGTTTTGCTAGCTCTGTGTACTTCCAGCATTGATAAATCCCTTTAAATACGAGATACTTCAGTGAATGCTTTTGCCCAACTATTCTGTGCTTTACAGTGGCTCTAACAGCAGTTTTCAAGTGTTGCTTTATGTGCTGTAAAGCCACTGTAGTTTATATGGAGCTTGATGCAAACAACTGTAAAAGCATTTGCTTACTAAATTAGCGAAGGGCATTTCTTAAGTCAAATTAAAGTTTATGACTTTAATAATAGTGCTGTACATGTAAAGCTGAATAAAGGAGCCTGTCTAGATTAGCTGATTACCCTGCAGTTAAAGAAGATCTCATGGTTAAGTATGGATGTTTCTTTGCTACCAGTTATTGATCCTCATATAGGGAGGAAAACAAATGGGAAGCAGATGTGGAAACAATTGGTAACTTAAAGTTTTTACTGTTTGAAGTACTGATTAAAGTGGTGAGTCTGTACTTAATGACTAAAACCATGAAAATCACAATCCCTACTGATTTTATTGAACAGCTTCTACCATTTGTCCTGTCTTTGCATAAGCAAAGTGGTGGAAAAGTTCCTGCCAGTGAGGAGTAGTGAGTGTTTCTGCTCGTGCATTTTCCAGACCTCATGGCACGGTGGACTTGCCTGCATGTTCTTCATGAACTGATTTCTTAAGCCGAAGTCCTGTTTTCTGGTCTTTGCAGTTCCCCCCCCCCCCCCCCTTTTTTACTGCCCTTGAGCTGTATGACTTGTGTGCTTAACCTCGAAGTTGCAGAACTAGTGGAGAGAAGTCAATATAGGTCAGGAGACCCCTCTCCTGCTCCTGTACCCCAGGTGGTGGTGGGAGGCCTGAACCTGCCATGGACTTGGCTGCGTTGGGCTCTGCAGAAGCCTTGCAAACCACCTACACAGAACCACTGTGGCTGCTGCTTATGCTTTAGTTCCTTGTGTTAGGTTTGCAGCAGTTATTTGTGGTTTAACAGAGCAGAGTGCAGAAAGCCAGCTTCTTCAGAATGTCATGGGTAAACTCAGGATCTAAAATCAGCTTAAGCCCTGGAATGCGTCAGAAGAGGGTAGAAAAACATTCAGTTGCTCTGAATTGCTTTTAAATGCTAGCTTACTGCCATCAGATTTCTAGTCTGTTCAGAGGTAAGTGAACCGAATTCAGTTGATGCCTCAGTGTTTGCTCATCCCAGCTTCTGTTGCTGGTGGTGAAATCTTCCAGGGCTCTGTTCTGTTTATTTCCTTGCTTTTGGCGCCCAACCAGGATTGCTGTTGCTGCTTTTCTGGTTCAGTAAACCTTTTCTGGAGTCACATTGGCTCAGGATCCTGCTGCGGATCCTCGGTTGCAGTGCTGTGATTCACTTGTTCCAGTCGAGTACTGGATGGCTTTGGTCTCTGTGTATCTACTTTGGGTTCTTGGTCTCAAAGGATGATGGCTGCAGGCACATTTATTAGTGCTTGGGAACTTGTTTGTTCAAGTGAGGATGTATCGCAGAGGTATCCCGTGCCCAAAAACTTCAGCTGTAGGTCTTGTACCCTCTAATCAGCGAAGTTACTGTTTTCTGATCAGAAGCAAGGTATAAATAGGATTTTGTTTTTTCAGTTGATCATCTTTGCAGCAGCAGTGAAAGGAAAAGGTATCAGTGAGCCACGAAGTGCCTGCAAGGGGATGTTTGAGCTATGGCAGGTATAACTGGCCTTATTAAATGGCCTTTGTCCGTATTAAAACACTGCATTTGAACAGTTTTTTAGCCGATAGTAATAGTAGTTGAAGGGACTGAACGAAATTTATTCTCCCATCCATTCTAGTCACTTCCAAATACACGCTGTATAAGAAAGACATGAGCTTCTCAGGATAGGGATTTGATCTGCTGAAGACTTTGCAGAAGTAGTAGCTAACTTGTGGTGAATTTACTGGTTAGAGAGCCTGTAATTCACCCTGTAGTGTGTACTGGGCTCTTGAAGATGGCCACTCGGCACCAAGCTGTTACCTTTTTTATTGCTTGGTCTTCTAAGACCACTGAACTTGCAGTGAACGAATGACTCAAATATTTAGAATATTTTATGTTTACTCTTTCTTGTCTGTGCATAAGCAGGATTTCAGGTGCTTAATGTTGATTTTTGCAAAGCATTTAGCATTTATGCTCATAATCTGGTTTGACTCTGTACTGCACAACAAGAATTCTTCTTCCTCTTTGAATGCAAAAATAGGGGTACGAATAAGTCCCTTAACCTTGTGCTGTCCATTGGCTGGGACTTTTAAACCCTACCTCAGACCAGAGTATCACTTCCATTATATCACTATAATTACATGGAGAATCATTTGACATGTTATTCTGAGTTGTAGTTGTTAAAGTAAACAGATGGATTTCTGGTGGTTTTCCAACCACTGGCAAAAAAACTTGCCAAATAACTGTAAAAACCTAGACATAGAGGTGGTGTTGAACAAAAGGCTTTCTCCTCTCAAAGGCGTTTTCCCACAGTTGAACATCTTCCCCCGTATTCTTCCTCTCTGAACTTTTGTCCAAATAATTTTCTGCCATCGTGATGTCTCTTTTATATGGGATTGCTATTTCCATCTTTGCTCTAGATTTTCTGAAAACAAACTTGAAAAATGTTTAGAATAGCATGTTTATTTCTACTCTGAATAGAGCATGTGATGATCTGTGTGTCTCTGGCCCAGTGTTCTCCTTGCCTTGTTGCAAGCCTTGTTTCAAGCTTGGGCCACTTCAGTATTCTAAGTTGGGTTCGCTTCCCCTTTTCCATCACCTTTTTCTGGAGCATTCCAATGACACCATTGTGATGTCACTGACCATATTTATTCTTTCTGCACTTTGTAATGGCGAGGCGTTGAAAATACTGGCATGAAGCTCTGAGGTGGCTGATGCTTTAAAACATGCAGAAGAGGGATTTGAGCTTCTCTTTTTTCTTTCCCCACCCCGCAGTAGGGAGCGGGATCCTGGACGTGGAGGTTGTGAGCGCGTCGAGCTTCAAACCTGGACTTTCTCTGGAAAGAAGTGGCATCACTGCATCCACGAAAAGTTAATCTAGCTCAAAAATACCTTTTCTCTTTACTGTAGCCTTTAACATAAGGTTCCTCAGTGCAGAACAGGTAATGTGCAACATCACAGCATTTATACTGAATGTTGGTTTCTCGTTTAGATGACGAAGCTGGATGGCTTCTTTGTAAGTAAGGTCAGGTCCTAGCTGGGTAAAAGCTTTGCCATTAAAATAAGCCAAAACCACAGGCCACTCCTAAGTTACATTGCTGTATTTGTTAAATCTGTTGAGGAGTGGTGTTTTGGAGAGGCCAGCGGAGCTGAGGCGGTGCAGATATCCCCCAGAATGCTGCTGCTCTGCCCTTAAATAGCGCTCTGTTACAGCAAGTGCGAACCCATTGTTGCTTGGCAAAAGGGGTCTTATTAAACAGTGGCTTTGGACAAAAAGTACTGATTTCCAGTAGTAACTCAGGAAATTTCCCTACTGCTGGTGTAATTCGGTGCTATGGGCAGTATGTCCCAAATGTGTTGTCTGAAATAGGAATGACTTGCCAGTGAGCACCAGGAATTGCTGCTGTCGTACAGGGTCGTGCTTAAAACTATTTAATGTTAGAGATGACATCTTGAAGACTCGGAGTACTTGAAGCTGCTTGACAAGCATTAGGTAGGAGTCTGTGGGCGACAGCACTTCAGGCTGATGCTTCTTGCATTCGGGTCCCCTTGTGCTGCCTGCACGAGGTGGATTTGCAAGCCTCTAACTTATTGTGTGGTTACTTATTTGATAATAAAATTCTTGGTGGGGCCCTAAATGTTATGATGCTGGAAGGAAATGCTTTGTTAAACTTCGTGTTTCTGTCACATGGTGTTTATAAGGTGTTTCATTATAGCAGGAATGCATTTAATATTTCCAAGGAATGGAGTAAACTTTGCTGTGACAATGCATTCCTGAGATCTCGTATAAGCGATCACTGCAAGGCTTTTGGAAATGACATTGTATCTGTTCCCTGGTTTCCAAGACACATAATTCTGAATATAATAGACTGGTTGTTTTTTTTTTTAATTATTATAAATTTGTGTTACCAGGTAGAAAAGTCATGTTCTATCTGTTATGTCTCCAGGGTAATTTAAACTTTGTACTTAAATGACCCATTGGCTCAGTGCTTTAGATTTCTGTTAGGTCAAATGTAAATCTCATGGCTGGCCATGAGTAAAAAAAAAAAAGTGATGCTGGTTTCTTTTGTCTCAACATAATTTTGCAAAAATCACAACATCGCAGCCTTCTCTCAGGGGCCTTGTGGATGCAGATGGGGACTGGTATGTATTGGGGAAGTTTTCAAAGTGAAACTGAAAACACTCTTTTGGTTTTTTAGCTTCTCTTAAACATTTGTTTCAGAAAGTGAGAAACAAAATAGTAAATACAGTTATTGCTATTCCCTGTGGGTTTAATTTTAGTGAGCAGGACCATACTGGCTATGCAAAGTAGAAGTGTTATTTCTGCTATAAATTGGTAACTGGTGTGCCATGGAGAAGTCATAATTGAGACTGGAGCATTTGTTGTCCTTGATGTGAAATAATAGCTGTTTCTGGATGTTAAAAGTATAGTTAAAAATGAAACTATGGCTTATACTTTTACACTTGTCTCAAGCTCTGACTCCTTAGTTTTAGCCTTGCATGAGTCAAAGTTCATAATAGGAAATAAAACTCAAACCTGTGATGCTCTTTGTGTTCCTGTGATGTAGAAGTACAGGGCAGTCCTGTGTCTTTTCAGAAATATTTCCCATTTCTTGCTTAGTGCTGTTTGGCAAGCAGCATTAAATTTAGGAGCATGGTGCACAGAATTTCAGTTTGATAGTCTCTGCTGCTTGTGATTAAAACTGAGGCCTGGAAGAATTCAACATTTGTTCAAAGTGAAGGTATCTGCCTGTACAGCATCTCCCCAGGTGTCCTTGGCACCTGTTGAATTGTTTTCAGTTTTCTATTTTGAAAATAACCTTTCTTCCCCTTTACTCCATGAATGAGATAAACAAGAATGTCGTTCTGCTGTTTGGTGTCAGATGTAATAGAGCAATTCAAGGAAGTGATCGTTAAACTCCAAACTGCACTTGTGTTATAATAGTGAGCCAAGGTTTTCATACAGAAATAATTTGTAGTAGCCTTTTCTTCCTGGAGAATGTAGCTGCTTGTTCCTCTGCTTGGGAAAGGCTGTTTTGAATGGCTGGTAACTGGGAAAAGAATCCAAAATTTGTCATGAGAGCTGTCACTTCCCGTGGGGAAGTAAGTGTGAAGGCTGAAAGTCCTCTCCCCATGTTTCAGCCTGCAGCTTACCTGTTTGGGGTCATGCTTCCAGTCTTCTGGACTTCTATTACTTTTGGAGTTAAAGGTATCTAAAAATACCGCAAGTGATGTTTTGTCTTGTTTGTGGGTGGCTATGCTGTGTTATTGGCAGCTGTAAAGAATGGAGGCTTTTGTGTATATGTAGGCATATAGTGCTGCTGAATTTCATGAAGTCATTCAGTAGATTCAGCAATTGCAAGAAAATTGTAGCCTCATTTATTGTAAACCACACGTGGAGGGTTTGTAGCTACTCAGTAATGCCAAATAGTGCATTTGAGTGCAGCCCAGAATACAGATGCCTGTGTGTTTGAGAGAGGCCTGAAGAGCTCCTGGAGGATATCAGTGCAGGAGGCTCCAGTATGATGAGGAAGTGACCAACTCTGCATGAGCTGGAGGAAAAAAACCCTTTTTTTAAATTTGATAGTGAAAATTCTGCTAATATTTAAATATCTTCATCATCCTAGGTGTTTGCTGTTGAGAAGGTTGGAAACTTTGAGTTTTTCTGGCCTGTGTTTGATTCCTTAGCTTGATTTTAGCTTTTGATCCTGAGCTGTGATGGAAATACTGTTTAAATGAATGCTTTGAAAACTGCTGTTCGACGCTTCCTCAGTAGTTGAGTTTCACATACAACTTAGTTTGGTAGTGTTTGTACTTCACAAATTTTAGAATTTGAAATGTCCATACAACTACAAGCACTGTTTCAAAAGAAGTCCCTTGTTTACGTGGCGTTGCACTGCTGAGTAATTATTGTTGGAATTCAGAGTAGTTCATTGTGGTGAGGGTTCGAATCACTCTACGTACGTAATGCTCAAACACAACTATCTGCGTCAAGTCTTTTGCCTGTTTTTAGAGACTGAGAACTTTCACCAAATGTCAGGAATCGTTTCAGATTCGAAGTCTTATGTAGAAAACTTTGAACAGTATTAGAGTCACTTGGAACAAGGAAGAAGCTAATAAGCCATATAAATACTTCTCAAAATAAATTTGCTTCTTCCCATTGTAGCTTAGCTGCCTGCTTCTGCACATGTTGGCTTACTTTGTGCAAGTGTGGTGGCCATCGTGATGACTTCTGGCATTGCCACTGGTCCTGCCAAGCTGTTTCGATCAGTGTCTGAGAGCTGCTGGGGCACGTAGTTGGTAGGCATTGCCACTGCCTAATAAAGAAGGAAAAAGACTCTGGAAGAACTGGGTTAGGAGGGACACGTGCAGCCCTTTGGTGCCCCCCCACTTTGGACAAGCGTGAAGCCCAGACAGCTTCAGTGGCAAGCACTGCTTCTCCATGACTGTGTTATGGAGCATGGCTCCCCTTGTTGCCAGGCTCCAGCATATCTGTGTGACGGCAAAAGGTTGTAGTCCTCTGGATATATTGGGAAGAGGAACCAAGTACTGCTGCTCAGGACAGGGGAACAATTGAGAGCCCCGTGTGCAGGTGGTTCTTGGCCATAATCTAGGAGTAGCTGGGCGGTGGTCTGTGTACCTACCTGAAACTCACCTTCTTGGCCTTCTCCTGAGCTACTGATGGTTTCTAGCTGGTGCTCACTTGTTCCTGCTGGCATATTAAGTTCTTTGCTTCCAACCTTTTTTAAAGCATTCTCAGCTTTGTATCTTCCTGAGTTAAAACTTTTACATCCCAGAGCACCATGCACCCAGAGTACCTCTCGTTTCCAGGGACAAGCAGTGCAAGGATCCTGTCTTGGCCATCTGCTTCAAAGAACAGGTCTTCTGGGAAGGTACTCATGGCTGAAACATAAAGGTGTGAAAGAGAAAAGGTTTTTCTTATGACTTACTCGATTCTCTGCCTGACTTCCTGGTCTGAGGCACCCTCTGCATTCTGGGACACCATGAACATGCCTTTACATGTGGGGAAGGGTGTGTGTTAATTCACAGAAGACCAAGCTTTGATTGCTTTGTGATTTGAGGAATTTGGGAGCTGGAGGGAGGTAATCCCCAATGTTGGAAACTAAAAGCTTGGATATTTGCGTATTGCCTTTACAGCCCTTCAGAAAAATTGCCTGCACTTGGTGGAGTGCTACTTTGTGTGTTATTTCACCAGATGAGGAATACAGACTCTAAAGTCTGTTTTCCAGTGGGTAAGTAGGAGTTCCTGCTTGGAAGGGTTCTGTTTGGGCACAGTTAAAGGCCTCTTGAAGGGGAGAATGTACACTAAAAACAGAACCAGAAGAATCAGTATAATTGCACCTGAAAATAGTCAACTGGCAAAATAACTGACTTTGGGTGTTAGTTCAGAAATTTATTTTTTTTAAACTTATGTCTGCCTATTCCTACTAAGGAGAAAGCATGAAGAAACTTTCTTCCAAGATAAAGAAATGTAAATTTTAAGTGGTTCTGAAGGTCTCCACTTCCTGCCTGGTATTAGTAAGCTAGGCCAGCTTCCGAAGGAGTGCGGTGAGTGAGCACTGTGAGTGTACTAAGCTGGCAAGGTGCATTTTGACCTGTCTACCTTAGCAAAACTTTTTCGGAGCCACAGAGGAAGTAACTGGTATTTGAACCATTATACTGGTATTTGAAGTCCATTATATAAAAATCACGGCAGGACATGTGATTTTACCATTCCTGTGCTGCTTTGTGTGTGGAAGCTGGTGAAATAGTTACTGCGTAGTGAAGTACTTCATTCCGGGTAACTTCCTTTTAGGGTTTCTCTTTGGTTTTTCTGAGCTAAGGCAGTAAGGGCTGTTGTCGGTAGGCTCACATTGCTGCTTGGCTTGAAACAAACTCAAGCTTTAGGTTTCTTTGGGTATGTAATAGTCATCCCAAACACTGCTTTTTGAGATTCAGGGGTGCATAGACATGTGCACCTGCAACTGAAATAGGGGCAGCTGTTTGCAGGGCCAAATAATGAATGGGATCAGTGAACTCTGATTAAATGTGCCTCCTCTCTACTCTTATCAGTCAGCCCACTGTTTGACCCTTGCTTTGCTCCATTTGCCAGAATGGTGGTTGATGGTGGTTGAATTGCTTAAGTCAGTACTGTCAGCAAAAGACATGCATTTGTGTCTACACCTGAAGACAGTATTTTCGTGGCCTGTTCTGGGTGCACGTATAATTAAAGGTACGCATTTAACTTTTGAAAGAGCTCCGGACAGTTTTTCAAAACTGTGATTCCCCTCTGCAGCTGGTAGCTTTGGATTGCGTGTGTTCTTGTGTAATAAAATACAAATGCAATCAGCATTCCTTTGTCTGGCAGATAGAAATGCGGAGAGGGATTAGGGGAAAACAGGAAAATTCACATAAGTAAACAGTTTCCCTTGCAGTGAGCTTTCCTGTGTGGGAAGAATAACTTCAGAATAAGTTAACTCCTAATAATCTCCATCCTAGTCAGGCTCGGGGATCTGAGAAATAGGGGGGTGGAAGGCATAGTTTGGAAAGAAGAGGAGTTAAGGACCTCTTCTGGGAAGAAGGAAGACTGTGTGGTGGAGCCTTCTCTCGAGGGGGTAACCAAAGGAGAAACCTCCCAAGGCCTGCCGAGGTTAGGCTCCAGAGAAGGTGCTCAGAAGTGATGGAGCTTTGCTTGATCAATATTAAAACTAGGCTGAACAGCAACTTTTACTTGAAAAGATAAGAACACCCCAACACTACGTTAGCAGTGTCATTTCTCTTCTGGGAGCTCTGGCAGGCTCTAGTAAGCCCTGGCCATAAGTCCTTATCTTAAAGTGAAGAATGAGGGTTCTCATTCTGCATTCCCATTCACCTGAATAAGTGATCCCAGTAGATACTGTTAATGGGAGGTTTGCTTTTGGGTGAAGTGGAAGGTCTTTGAGGTAGAACCCCATGTAGTATGCATACAGGAAAATAAGGTAACAATTTCTAAGTACTGTGAAGAGCTGATGAACAACTGTGTCTGACATCTTTGTTTTGGTAGTTTGTAATACTTCTGTGATGACTGAAAGGCTATCTGAGCAAATTGAGGTGGTATTCTGTGATTTATACATAGTTTATATATGCATTAGCATGTTCTGTAGTAACCCTTCACTTTGTGTTTGAAACTTCCTTATTTGTATTGTTAGGAGAACTGAAATTAATACTTGAAAATGTACTCTGCTGTATTTTTATGTTGGCTGATGACAGTTGATAGGTAGTAAATGCAAGCGTAGTTCTGTATGACAGCAAAGATAGAGTATAATGTGATACAAGTCTTGGACTATTGCTGTTTAGAAAGTTATGATACTTCGCCTTCAACTGGGAATTCTGTATTGAGGTACAGAAATGGGTTCAGAGAGTGTATGGAAACTGGCACGATGCTTGAGTACCTGGTAGAATGCTTGCTGCTTGGCTGGCTTTTGTCATTTCTGAATCTCTCATTGACTTTGTGTCATTAGTCTACTTTGGGGGTTATTGTTTGGGAACTAGCTTTGTATATCTGATGCTTATTTTTTAGCTGGGATGAGAGCTTCTAGGAGGGAAACAGAGTGCACAGCCTTGGAGCTGTCTTCAGGGATGCCTGGGATGGCTGATCCTGTAACTATCTGGAGGGAGGGTGCTTGGAGATGTTTGGGATATCTATCATTCTTAGGTACCCTAGCGTAATTCCCCTGCCCAGTGTCCTGCTGTCGCTTGCCAGGGTATCTCTGCAGGCAGGCAGTGCCGTGATTTGGAAGAGGCCGGGTGCCTCTAAGTGCATCTAATTATCTGTCAGTCATTAGTGTAATTATTCATATTTCTAGCCTTCACATCAGTTATAAAGCAGGACTGATTAAGTGGGTTTTTTCTCTTGCAGAAGCCCAGTGTCTGGTGATCAGTAGTAATATTTAAACAGGAAAGGAACAAGGAATATCCTTGTCAGCTGATGCACAGTCCATCAAATACAAAATTGCGTGTCCAGGTTTGTTTCCTATTCCCCACGGAAAGGGAGATGCTCCAGGTGCTTCGGAGGGCCTGCTGGACGCACTTGCTGGTTTATCTCAACTGCTTTAGAAACACTTCTGATTAAATGAGTGCAGGTTTGTGTAGCGGCAAGTCCTTAAAGCCCTTAAATGAGAAAATGGTGTAAAAGTTGGAGGTCTCCTGTTCTCCCCCACTGCTGTATGACTTGTGTTTTGTTATTTGAATGAGAAAATGGTGAAGTTGGAGATTTTCTATTCTCTCCTGCTACTGTACAACTTGTGTTTTGTTATTTCTGTATTGAATCCCAACAGAATATTTTCTCTTAACTCGAGGGAGCTCAGGTAGTTGGTTAAAAATACCTGCAGCAGCTAGAGACTGCAGTTAACAATTTTAGGTATATCTTGTTAAAGGATGTGAACGAGAACAAACAAGAGAATTGATGAACTCTTCCTAGCTCCAGAATATCCTTTCTTCAAAGGTGGCTTCTGCCAAGCCCTCGGAGGAAAAAGTTTTGGGGTGTAAACAGGCAAAATTACTTCTTGTAGTGGAAATCTCGGCTTATAAAATAGGATCTTGCCAGGGCTCTTTTGTTGGCTATAAAACTAAGTAAGACTAAATGAGCAGAGTATGGTAAATAAACTGCAAAGTCATCATTAAAAAATGGTCTGAGCTAGAAGAGGCTTGTTGGGAAAAGGATGCTGGCAGATTTTCCTAGTGCAGATGCAGCTTCTGCCAGCAGAAAAAAGTGCTTCTGCAGGTACAGCTGCTTTGTGCAGGGAAGTGATATAAGTTCTAACCTTATCTGGTCTGGGGCTTTTGCCAAAGATTACATCCCCCAAGACACTGCTGTATTGGCAATGGCTTCCTGGGCCTATCTAGCTTAAAGGTGTTAAGATGGCTAAATTATATATTCCTCTTTTTCATACTTGATTGAGGATTGTAGACCAAGGCATAGGCATCATTGGGGTAAACTTACTGACTGTTTGTCAAGGTGGCATCATGTACGTCCAAAACATACTGTGCCGGTAAATACTTCAAAGAGTTAAGCTCTTCCTGTTTTGTATTGCATTGCAATTTGGCAAGACATCCGTCTTTCTGCTGCATGATGCAGAGGTGAGACATGGGCAAGGTCTGCTGTTGGAAAATGAGGTGGTGACGGTAAGAACTGGAATCCAGTTGTGGAGATGGATTGCTAAATGGAGATGCTTGTTATATCTGTGCTGAATGATGACTGACTACTGTGACATGGCATGGAATTGTGTACCCAGGTGCTTTGTTTAGCCAGGTATGTGCGATAGTAAACAAATTTAGGGCCTTTGTGCAGTGATGGGGAGATGAAGTCAGCCCAAGGGAGGTGGTGTTTTTCTTTCCTAAAGTGCTGTAGAGTGTGTTGCTGCTTCCATGAGTAGGTAAAATTTCCTCTCTGTCCAAGCGAAACGTGCTGGAGAGGGAATAGTTTGTAAAAGTAGGTGCTGCTTTGAGGAGGGGGCAAAATTGGAAGTGATAAAGGACAGAAGTGAAGAGAAGTACCTAGTGCTTGGATGCTTACCAAACTGAGACCTGGGGGAGAAAGATATGGTAGAAAAATGTTAAGGATTCTTTTTTCTCCATAAAAATTTTCTAATGCTGTTGTAAAGTGCCACTGGCTAAAAATGCCTCAGCAAAACCTGTGTTTCTCATCAGTCATGTTGACTCTGAAAGGGTTAACTGTTGCATGCAACCAGTGACCATGTGTCAGAATGCATTTGAGCTAACCTGGCCATTGCCACAACAGGGCCTTTTAATTGGGATGGCTTTCCTTTAGTTTTCATGGTAGATCTTTAACTTACTGATTTTTGTGGTGCTGCTTCATTGTGCTCATGGAAGAAGTTATCGTGCCTTACCATTTTCTTCTACCTGTCTGTATATTGGTTGGAAAATGTTAATTATAATGTTCTGAAGCAGAAGTCAGGGTGCAGGACACGGGCTGCACAGACATGTTACTTTAAGTTTTTTGCATAGTGAGTATTTCCCCTGCCAAGTACCTGCAAGTCTGAGAGCTCTGGTTTCTGCTGCAGGAGGTGGCCTGTCCTTTTGCTCTCATTCTTGTCAGAAGAGGAAAACTCCATGTAATCAAGCACTACAATAACGGCTGGGTGGGAAGAACCGTGTGTTTGTGCTGGCAGTGCACTATGGGTAAAGTTGTTAACGGTCAGGGGTAATCCTGGAAACAACTGATTTTGAGGAATCAATTCAATGGCGGTTCTCTGGAGGTGATGTACAATTTGGCTGGATTATATCTTTCTTCTGTGATAAACAATTTACCTGTCTTTGTGTTTGAGCATACTGTGATGGAATAGATGTTCTGCATTAGTGCCCAGTAACAAAAGCAGGTGGGAGACAGATCGCCCAACAATATGAGACTTCAGCAGCATTTGAGAGACACATTTATGCTGAACATCCTTGGGGTCTGATCCTCTGCTTGCACCCTGTCTAGAGAGAGGACAGCCTTTCTTTAAGCATCATCTGGAAGGACCTTTGAGACCAAGAAAAGGACAATTTGAGAGACCTTTGCAGAGAACTATACAACTTAATGCAGAAAATCAATTGTTTTCTTGGCACGTGTTTGAGCCTGCAGGCAGTCCTGCTATGGAAATTGTCTATGGAAAAAGAACACAAGTTATTGGGAATTCACCCTTCCCAGTATTGCTGTGATGTCAAAAAAATATTCTTATCCTTTCAGAGTCTGCCCACTTTCTTCTACACACTTAAAGTATGCCATGGTATCATTATTTCTTCAAGTTATCCTAGGGAAAAAAATTAGTCTTTTGACGTCAGGAAACACCAGAGGATACTCTCCTAGGAAGGACTTTGCAGGTGTGTTGTTTTTTTTTAAGTGGAATAGACATTTTTCTGTTAGAGCAGATCTTCATGAATGAGGCATGATAACAGATCTTCAGGAATGAAGTGATAGTTTGGCCTTTTTGAAAAGGGCATGCGGTATGCTCTTGTATATTGTGCTGTAAGATACTTCATGTAAAAGGGCCTTCTCTAAACCATTCTGTGGGGCTGTACGACTCTTGTGCAGTACAGATTTTTTTGCTAAGGTAAAGTGCGACTTGTGATACCTCCACTGATCTGCTAATAACATCCTCCTAAGACGTACTGCCCATCCAGTGCCTGTTGACACAGTGATGCCTTTGTTCTTAAAGCAGCTGAAGTGAAGTTCTGTTATCCAAAGGGCACGCAAAATCCACAGCGAAGTCCCAGCTACTGCTGACCAGTAAGTAGTTCACGGTCCAGGGTGGGCCTGTTCCTTAAATTGCCTGAGCTGCTGGAGACTGGAGCTTGCAGAGACCAGTTCTGCTAGTGATGGGGAGGAGCCGTGCCACTTTCCACCAGATACATCAAAGCCATGAAATAGGTGCAGCCCCATGGATGAATTTGGTTCTGGATCAGAATCTGGCAATATACAATGCTGGCTATGGTGGAAGAGTGAAATTATTTATGGATATGTATTTGAGTGAAGGAAAAGGAGGGAAAGCTTTTTTTTTTTTTGAGACACCTCAGACTTCTATAAAATGATTTAAAGGAAAAAGCAGTTGTAAAGTAACATTGCTCTTACAGCTTTATTCCTTTACTGTCTGTTTCTGCCTGCAAACAGGAAAGTTTCTGTAGCCCCCATCGGCAGACCTGTACTTTTCCCGCAATACACAGTTCATTCAGAAGTTGAGTCACTGGGGAAAGCGTTCCCCTGAAACCCAAATGCAGTGCTTTGGGTTGTTTTCCTTGTGTGAACTTGATGGGTAGCTGACCTGACATATGCCACTTCTAGTCTTTCCAACATCGACTAATAAAAGACTAAAAAAGTGTATTTTTGCCTTGCTGGCCTCATGACTTGGTTACATTGAGGACACATCTTTGTAGAGATTGGCAGTATTCCAAGAGTTTACTATCAAAAATCGTATGTTTGGTAGCCCGGCTGAATGTAGCCCCCAGACACTGTAATCATGATATAGACCGGGCTAGGTCCTGTTCCTTTTAGGAGTTGGACTTCACTCCTCAGCAGCCACCTCCCTCGAGATCTGTCTTGCAAATCCAGAAAGCTTTTGGAAGAAAGATGGCAAACTGTTGCATTTGTCTTCTTGATGAGAAACAATCTTTCTGGATTTTGCTTTCTGAGATGAAAGCTAAAGTTGCTGGTAGGATGATGGAGGAGAAGTGTGGGACCACTGACTGTGAATTATACCCCAATATGCTTTAAAGTCTTTGGGACGAGATGATTTGGAGAGTCTGTTGACGACCCAACTTTGATGTGCCTGACATGTGGCTTGTTGCAGACTGATTTCACAAACAAATTTCTCGGAAGCAAGTCCCCGTTGTCCGAGTTGTGCCAACTCAGCTGTCTGGCCACATGGCGATCCCGGTCTGAGTTATAACAAACCAGCAACCCCCTTAACCCAGGTCAGCTTCTCTCTCTGGTTCACTTGTAGCTGTGCAAGCAGTTGTGCTCCAATCACCGAGTGGTCAACGGCAGACCCAGGAGCCAGCGGTTCCATGAGCTTATATTGCTGCTGAAACAGATCCTTTCTGAGCTGCTCTTTCTTGGTCTGGTGGCGATGGGATGCAGCTTCTTTGGAGTAGGCTCTGAAAAGCACGTTTTACTGCTCTGCCTAGTTACTGCCCTATTTCCAAGTAAAATAATAATCCAAGTAGCTGTTACTTTATCTCACAGACAAGAATAGAGTTGGTGCACAACTAGACCCTTCTGGGTTTCTGGAGTCTTCCTTGGTGTCTCTAAAATCTTGTGCAAGGGAGGAAATTTCTTACCTGGTTCTGATCAACCTTTGCTCTTGGGCTAAACCGAGGGGTTTTGGTATGTATTGCCCGGTCGCTAAACTCCTCTGCCTTTGTTCAGCATCGTTTCTTTCTGTAGCAAAGCGTGCTTTTGCATTCCTCTTGAACCAACATAATCTATTTTCTTCAAGACCCACACTAGTGAGTTTTCATACTGGTTTGAGACCAGAATTGAAACCATACCCAGTGTGTCTTTTCTGGTCTTCTAGAAACTGTTGGTCTGAGAGATCGTGTGGGACTAAAAGTATGAAATGCTGCTGCTTGGGGATGCTTGTGGTCTGGGGAAATCCAACAGTTTTCCTGTTTGATGGAGCTGGATCCATTTGTGGTACATGTATAGGAACAGTGCAGTAACAATCTGGTGCGTCAAAATTAAGTGTAGTGGGGTAAGAACTTTTATAGGGTTGGGGTCATATACGATAGAAGGGGAAAAACAGCCTGGGGGTCTGGAAGAGCAGTGGTGTATAAAGTCAAGAGGAAGGGGGCTAAAATCTGCTTTGTGGACTCTGCTTGTGTGAGGAGTAGTTATGGATGAACAGGGAAGGTGACTATGTGTTGTTTGTGATGGAGACACAGAGGTCTGTTACTGTTTTTTCTAAATAGTCATCTGTTTGTTTCATTGATTTCTCATCCTACCAGAAGCAGTGCTGGGAGGCACTGGATGCTGACAGTAGGTTTGGCACGAGGAGGAAGTTGGTGATTACTGGGGACCTGGACTCTTCCTGGAAGAACCTGCAGGTCCTTTACATTTGGGCTAGCCAAAACTCTTTTGGGGCTTTTAATATCACCCCATCCACAGCCTAGCTGCAGTGCTGTGTACTGTTTTCTGCCTCCACAATGGGAGATATTAAGGAGCTACTGCAATAGTAAACTGGAAGAATTATATGGAAATGATGCCATCACCTTCTCCTACTCTTTTTAAGGCAAGCCTTTGCAAATTCATGAGTGGGAGGCAATGGGTTGAATAAACCCATTCCGGAGCGTACTCTGGCACCCATGTGCTCCCACTCCGCTTCTCTCAGTACGTCAGCGGCAACTCCAGAAACGAGAGCTGTGGCTCATGTTGCTTACACAGATTTGCTGAGCTTTTGCTCATACATTGGGATTTCTTGTGGTGGGAGACACCAGGAGGAATGAAATACCTTTGTGGGCAGTAAAACAATAGTGCTCCTTAATGTAAAAGAATTAAAAGTGAGAAGTGGTTTGTGAAAGCGTGTACATTTGGAGACTTCCTGTTCCATAGTGCTCAAGGAGCGTACGGCAACAAAACTTGCTGGAATTCACAGGGCCTCTGTGATGGGTCTTTGGTCTTTAAAGGTTTGACTTTATACTCCACAACTGTAGCAAAAGGAAGTAGAAGCTAAAATGTTCTTCAAATTAAATGTATAAAATACGGGTTAACATTTCTCTGTATCCTGTCATCAAACCATAGATCTCCTGGTAGGGAAGCAAGTGTAGCTGAAATATTGGAGAATACCTTCCCTGATCATACCCCGTGAGCAGTTTGTAATTAGTGTTGAGTTGGTGGTGGAGCTTCTGCAATCATCTGAGAGCCAGTGCTGCCCAGCACATTTGAGCAGCAGGGCAAATCCATCCCATCTTCTTTTGTTTAGAAGTGTTACAGTGTGAATTCAGTTTTTGCATTTCCAAATTGGCTAATTCATCACGGAGTTGCTGCTTTAGTATTTATTTTTCCTTTCTGATTTTAAAAGCTTTGTTAGACAATGGATCTTTGTTGCGGCTCCTAATCATTAACCTGAAAACTTTCCAAAAAGCTCAGAGGAAATGTATAGCAGCTGACTGCTTCATTTCTGTTTCTTGAACCAATTAACTCAAGTAATAAGAGTTTTCTCCGAAGTTGCTTTTTATTATCTTCCTCTGCTAAAAGAGTGCATGTTCATCAGGGCTAGAAACAATCAGTAAAGTGCAAATAGGTTACTACAAACTGAGATCATCATATCAAGCTGCCATTTGGTGCCATCATGTAACAGTACTAACTCGGTAATTCTGTAAAACTTAATTTTCAAAATTAAGAGATGATGTGTGAAGGGAAGTTAATGAGATGAAGAAGGATGTAGGAAGCTAAGGAGATCAACATTGAAGCTGAAGCTTGTGCATGTGTTAATGGGAAGTTACAGAGAGGTGGTAAATGCCAGCTGGAGGACCGCAGTGGCTGGCAATGCCAGAGGGAAGTAGCCTGGCTACGTGCGGAATTGCTTGGAAATGCCAGTAGCTGGAAACAGGTAAATTTTTGGGTGAAGCACCAGTGGGTAATTCAAAAAAGTCACTTTGTGTGGCTTCAGTGGGGCTGTAGGATGCAAAAATCATATCCTTGGTGGGTGCATAGAGATTGACTAGTACTGATTTTGTTATTATTATTTATAACAGGTGTTTGGAAGATGAGAAGGATCTCAGATTCACCTGTGGGTGTTGTAGTGGCCCCATAAACCATGAGGTGGCTAATGGCAGAAACTTACCATGGTGTGATTCTCTCCCAGGCCTCAGGGGATGGCAGAAGAGGAGAGTATGAATGAGTGGTGGTGGACTGATCTGTTTCGCTGCTGTCGTCCTCTTCTCACAGCAGACCTCTTACAGTCTCTCTGTAATTGAGCCAGGGAATATTAGATTACACGGAAGTTTTCCAGCAGCTTTTTGGAGTGCTCAGTCTGGTGTTCAAAAACTAGTAAGTTTGAAGATAGTCTCCTTAGGAGATCACATCCTGGAAGTATGCAACACTTAGATCTCACCTTCTGCATTTGGTTCCTGGGAGTTTTATTAAGCTGCTAGAAATGAGTTTTTGTGCTTATTAAGATTTCCCGTAATTGTCTTCTGAAAGAATAGATGCGAATGGATCTTCACAAACGAAGGTCACGCAGTGCACATGCAAAACAATGCAAATGGTACGATGACAGCCTTACTGTCAGGTGATTGAGGCTAAAAGCTTATTTTCAACACTTTCTGCTCTGTATGTTTATGTCTAAGGTTACCTGTATGGGGCTCGGGGAGATGCAGAGGAAGAGCAGCGGTGTTACTGCAGAATTTTGGGCTGGTGTCTACTTCATTACCTGACGCAGGAAGCAGCTGTACGGTGCCTGGTCTGTTGTGTTGGTCGCCCTTGTTCTGTGCCGTGGGTGGGGAGGGAGCTGTTGTTCTTCAGAAAGGAGTGTCAGTGGGCAAACCTGTTGGATTTTCAAGTAATTGAAGACTTTTGGGGATTTCCATTCCTGCTCGGTGGTGGCACTTAATACAATTGAGTATTGCGTGTTTGTATCAGTCTTGATGTTTCGGGCATGCCTGCCTGCATGCCACCTCCATGACCTGGAGTCATCTGCAGAGGAGTGGGGGAGAACATGCAGCACATCTGATGATGCTGGTCTCCAGGGCGCTGATGAGCTACAGCTGAGGCAAGCCAGAAGTCTCTTTTAATTTATCAAGAAATCTTTTAAATCTTCCCATGGTGAGGTTGCTCTTACTCTACCCACTAACATAAAATGTGACATGTTGGTTATTATTTTATTAATGCTTCCTTCCATGGTGTGGTATGCATGGTGACAAGTTTTGGAGATGCTGTTTGATCCTGCACGTGCTCGGAGGGTAGCTGGAATTTCCACTTGGTGCTCTCCTCTTGGCAAAGGCTGGCTTTTTGACTGATTATTTACAGTGGTGGTGTGACATGCTGTCCCTAGATGACGCTTTACTGGAGCAAATTTTTGTGCTGCTTGGTTTCAGACAGGCTTCTGAGCTGTTCTTTTGATGGCTCTTCCACCAGCATTTGCATCACCACCAAGCAAAACTTTTTACTCTCAACCAACTCAAAACCAGTTCCTTCTGCAGGGGAATTTAAATATGGTCTTGTGTTATTTATGCGCCTGTGGAATATAACTGGATGTTGCTGAGGTTTGAAACATTTACAGATGTGTGAAGCTTGGGCAAAGCCAATGTTTCTGGAGCGTCTGCTTTGATTCACGAGTGCGAAAGCAGTTGTGTAGAAAACCAAACTGGAAGCAACATCAAACTGGTATCACTGTACAGAGTCCGAAAAAGCCTCTGCTATTGAGAAATTGATGCCGCAGTTTGAGTTTCAGCAGGTTTCATCCTAGAGCTGCCATGTTTAGAAAACAAAACCAAAACCAGCCATGAAATGGAAAGAGAGAAAACAAAATTTATCAATACTGTGTCTCAAGGAGGTGGAAAGGATTTGGCTGGAGAACGGAGCTTAAGTTGTTCTTAAATGGCCTTTATCTGTACTGAATGCTGAACTTGAAACGGGAGCGTGATGAGAAGCTGAACCCTAAAATAAGCTTTTGTCGGTAATAACTGCAAGAATTAACTGTGCAGCTTTTCTTGATGGATGAAAACATGAATAGATCAAGTACTGCAAACTGTCATTCAGCAAATTATGCTGCTTGGAAATTCTGATTTAAGCTAACGTCCTAATAATCTTTAATTTATAATTCACTTATGCATTTAAGTGCATCCAGGTTCCTCCTTCCAATTCATACTTTCTTATTTTGACAGCAAAAAGAATTTAACGCTGATATTAGTGACCAAGCTTCTAGTTCAATTAAATTTTATTAAATTAAGAGGGTTTATTTCAATTAATAATGCTGCTTTGGAGAAGTCCAGGCCTTTGCAGGGTTTCCCATCCCTGTATCTCCCTCTTGCATTGGTGTGCCTGAGCGTGGCAATATAGATAATGATAGTAAATGAAAATACCTCCAGTGAAAAGCAGTGGTGAAGTGGGATCTGTTTGAAGCACATTTGGGACTTGGCTGCTTTGTTAGCCTAAAAAAAAAAAAAATCACTGCTGAAGGACTGTCTGTGTCTCTCTCCAGGCAGAGCTTTATTATGAATGTTTTGTTAGGGAGATAGTTGTGACAGCAAGAATTTCGACAAAATGGCTGCTTTCCTCGGGTTTCGTTCCTGTCTGGCTATCAACAGGCTTGCTGCCCCGAGCTCCAGGCAATCTTCCTCAACTTTGACATGTAAAATTGAATAGGTGGCTGTTGTAAATTAGCTCTGCTGTTTCAGCTTTCATCAAGCCCTGTTTGGAGGAAAATGGAGCGTTTGAATGTGTTTGCTTTTCCCCTTGCTCGCCGTCTGGTTTTGCTTGCTTTATTTATTACAATTTTTCTTTGTAACCAGAAAATACCCTTTGTAAAAGCACGCTTCTCCCTGCTGCAGCTTCGAGCTTGAGTAGTAAATCCCATCTGAGCAGCGTTGTAGCCTGTTCATAACTAATCTCTGTGGTGTAAGAGTTGTAGGCAGTAATCCTGGGTGCCAGTCGAGAAGCCCATCGAGTTTTGGAACAGAAACGATAACATTCCAGTGCTGTGTAATCTGGTGGTGGTTAAATATTCTGTTAACTTTGATGGCGCTGCACAGAGCCGGTGTCCAAAGTCATTGCTGAGGGCTCCTACAGCAGCGACAGGGCTGATATGGGGCCATAACAGAACCGGTGTCAAAACATCAAATTATTTTGGTGGTGTTTAACCCCGTATGAGCAAGCTGCAGGACAGAGCTGCTGTGCAGCAGCTGCCCTCTCATTGTGATAGATGCTGTGATTCAGTCCTCCCTAGCTGCTCCCAAATAATTGCGAGGTAAGTGTGTGCATGCAAACAACTAATGCGGAGCAGCTGTTACCCGGTGCCTTGTCAGTGTGGCTTGCCTTAAATTAGAACAGTCCTTAATGCCAGAGATTTTTGCATTTGTATTTAACTGTGGTTTACATTATGCAAACCAAGCCTCTTAGTGCTGCCTGCCTCCCTGCGCCATGCCCGCTCAGGGTGTATTGCTGGCCACACCGCAAAAGAGCAAGGGCAAATCCTCGCCTTCTGTATCGGTCAAACTACTAGTTAAATTGTAAATACTAGATCTTGGATCTAGTGGCAAGCAGAGAAAGTGGGCAGCCTAGCTATTCTGCTAGGAGCTTGCCATGCTGCTGGTGTTTCCTTTTATTTAAAATTAACTTGTTGAACAAATACTGCTGTAGCTAGAGGATGCTAAAGCCCAACAAGCCACTAAAAGTCACTTTGTTGTAATACACCGAGCCAACAGTGCTGGTCTCTGAAGTATCATCCTAAATAATGTGCTGTTTTGTACACTGCCGTCGCAGCGGGAAAACAGCTTGCTTTTTGTGATGCTGGGATGCTTTGGGGGGTGTATGTGTGCCTGATCCAGCGAAACTTGTTTTGGAAGGCTGCGATGCCACTTTGCTGGGAAAATGGAGAAGCCACAAATGAAACAAGACCCTCCTGTTCTTCATGGGTACTTGTCCTTTGGCGAGCGGTATTTGCTGGGTTTGCCTCGTGGCACTCCATAGTCACTGCAGACCCCTTTAGTTTCTTATGAATAAGGCATAACTTACCCTTCAGTGCAGAGGGAACCTCTTTGTCCTCGTCTTTAAGAGGAAAACTCGGACAGAGACCACTACCTCAGTTGCCTCTGCCCATTAAGTGATTAATAGGTATTTCCAGAAGTATTAATGCAGCGGCCAAGTGGGCTGCTGTAGCAGAAGGTAGGACAAGACTTCAGGCTCATTTAAAGCTTTCGTAATGCTGTTGCTTGAGAAGTTGAGAAAATACTGATTCTTTGTGCACCCTTTCAGCAGATCTCTAGTCCAAGTGGTGAATCCTTATGTTTGAGAAGAGCTGCATGCTTTACTACCTGAAACTCGTTTGTGATTCTAGAGCATGACAGGGTTGAAATAATGTGTTTTATAGGTGCGAGTGCTGGAAGGATTGCATGGAGAAACCTATCCGTGCTCTTTGCCTGGTGTGTTCAGCAGGAGATAGCCCGGTTTGACGCAAGACTTGTCCTCGACCATGGAGATTTTTTCTAAAAAATAAAAGTTGTACTGGCTATAGGAGCTGGTATCTTAACCAAGATGAATCTAGAGATAAGATCAGTTTGTTTCCTGAAGTATATTTTCATCTTTGATTAATTTGCTCTAGGAAGTGTGCGTGTTTAAGTGAGCTATTAGGAGCTCCTTTAGGTACTGCTACATAGTACAGATAGTACAACAAAAAGAGATGTTGTGGAGGCCCAAATGCAAAGTAACCTAGAAAGATCAAAAGCTAAAGCCCTGAAAGAGGCTGCAGTCATTCCTCGGTGGCAGGGCTGACTTCAGACAGTTCAGCTGCTTGTTCCCCTCCATCTGCAGTGGTGGCGGAGGCTCTGGAGCAGGGATTGATGCTGTTGGAAAGCTTTTTCTTTAATTTTTTTTCTCTTTTCTTTTCATGGGGTGCCATGCTGGTTTAGCATGGTTCCTGTGTAGCTGCAGCAGCTTGGCAGTGTTGGCCAAGCAGAGCACTGGTCAGCCCCACCAACAGGGTGAAAGGAGAGGATCATAGAATCAGAGGAGTTTCTAGGTTGGAATCTAGGTTGGAATCATAGGATTGTCTAGGTTGGAAGGGACCTTTCAGATCACTGAGTCCAACCATCAACCTAACACTGACAAAACCCATCACTAAACCATGTCCCTCAGCACCATATCTACCCATCTTTTAAATACCTCCAGGGATGGCGATTCCACTGCATCCCTGGGCAGCCTGTTCCAATGTTTGATAAACCTTTCCATGTAGAAATTCTTCCTAATATCTAATACGCGCCTCCCCTGGCACAACTTGAGGCCATTTCCTCTTGTCCTATTATTTGTCTCCTAGGGAGATGCAAAGACCATCCTGTTGCCTGAAGAGTCTCTCGCCCTTGCCTCTGGATATATAGTCAGTGTATCCACATTGTGATGGCACAGCGAGGTGTATCAGCTTGCTGCTTTGGCTGAGAGCTATAAAGAGAGGGGAAAATAGAATCATGGAGTGGTTTGGATTGGAAGGGACCTTAAAGATCACCTAGTTCCAACCCCCCTGCCCTTTGCAGGGACGCCTCCCACTAGACCAGGTTGCTCAAAGCCCCATCCAACCTGGCCTTGAACACCTCCAGTAATGGGACATCCAAAATAACTCCATCAGAGCAGTGAGCTAGTCCAGCTTGTCCTGGAGCTGCTCCATCGCTGCTTTGAGACAAGGAAATGGGTAAACGTGCCCCAGAATGGGATTGCATGTGGTTGTCAGCCAAGCACCTCCTTGTGTTCTTACAGTTAGGATCTTAGATTCGTATTGCCTGGGAGACTTGCTCAAAGAGGGACTGGGGCTGCGTTTTCACAATGCAGAGTGTTTGGCAATACCGTTTTCTGGGTTTTCTGCCCCATGCTGTGTAGCACATTTGCTGTCCCAGCTGTTTATGGGGCTCCACATGGACTGGATCAGGGATCTGGTCTAACCTTTCTAAAGCTACTTTTGTTCACATGGGCTTTTTATAAGCTGGAAAAAATTCTTAATTTGTCCGTAAAGAAGCTGTGCTGGCATTAATAAGAAGAGTAAGATCACACTGCAGAGGGAGAGGAGTGTCACTTTTTAATGGTATAAACCACAAAACTAGTTCTCTGTGCTTATGCTTTGACCCTAGGGCTTTCTTTCAGTGAACGTTTTGTTGGTGTCGCTGCTGAAAGATGGGTGCCCTGCTTGTCGTCTCCTGGTCAGGCGAACAAACAGATTGGGGAACTGATTCAGTGAAAAAAGCAATTTAAATGAAAAAAGATCAATTTCTGAGCCAGTAATTTGCAGTGTTGCAGCATAAGATGGCTGTACTAATGTGGGTGGGTGAGCGCAGGAGGTGCAAGCGTGGGGCTGAGGGTAGGGACAGGGTGGGATCACTGCTTTGGGTGGCAGCATTGGCTTTTGGCAGCTTCAAGTTGTAGCTATAGCCCGCGGGCTCAGAAAATCACATTGCTTGTTTATGTCCTACTTTTCAACAGCTTCAGAGCGTCCATTGAAAATCTGCCCTGAGGCAAGCTTCCATTTTGGTGTCAAATGGCAAAGTACGTAGCTACTTCTGCTTCTCAGGGCGCTTGCTGTTGCCTCCCTTGTACGTAAATGGTCCTCGAACTGAGCTGAGATAGTTTGTATTTAGGGATGTGAAACACAGATCTGGGGTGTAACAGAGGACCCTTGTGGTTTGTTATGTTTCTCATGTGACTAGAATCTTGGCTAACATGGATTAAGTTGGAAGAAAAACTTGTGTACGAGTGAAAACCAGCTTTTATTTCCGGTCCTATTTCTGACCTTTCTAGGCTATATTTCTTTTCTTAGTTGTGTAATTGCATAGTATTTCCTGAATCTAGGAGTGTTTCGGGAACATCTGGAGACTTCAAAGGACACTGGCATCTTATGCAGGCAGCCGGTTACTTTCTGGGAGAGTTTTTAGTGTTTTGGTGATTGGAGCTGGGACAAACAGGAAATATTCTTGTTCTGCAAATAGTGTGGAGCGTGTGGCAAAAATGGATAGGATGGATGGCAATTAACCCTTCCTGCACTTTGTGAACATCCTGGGTTTATGTTGCGTAAGCATGCCAGATGTGGAGATACTGGCACATGGGGGTCTGTCATGGTAGTGACTAACCTGTTCCTTAAGTCTTCAACTGTATTCTTATTTTATATAGTCATTTGCTTTATAGAGCTTTTTAAAAAGTTTTTCTGTCTGTCAAGTCAAACCATTTACCAGTATATGTTAGTTAACATCAGATTTCATTACGTGCAGAAAATACATGTTACCAGATGCACGGATTTCCCCATTTGCTTATTCAGAACTCTGCTTGGTGTTCTTCTAACAGTATACCGACTTGGTCAAGCAGTTACTCAGGTATTTATTATTTTTCTTTTCTTTCTCTAGAACCCAGCAACTATCACTCGAATACTGCTTAGCCATTTCAACTGGGATAAAGAGAAGCTGATGGAGAGGTAAGCAGCCATCTTTGCATGCAGCCACATCTTGCTTCAGACCTGCAAGAAATGTTTATTACCGGATTAATGTGAAAATGGATGAATGCACACTGTGTGGCAGGAGGATCTCTTGTGTAAGCTCTAAATGTTTCCCCTTAGACTTTACCAGCTAAGAGTGACTCCTTTTTAAAATATCAGTAATGACTATTAGGCTTCAGAGAAGTTTGGAAGTTAGTTGCCCCTTGGAGAAAGGGATGCCTTCCAGTTTGAACACATACAACAAGCACGGCATTTCCACAGGCTCTGAAAAAAGGCAAGCAGGAACAGGTTCCTGTTATCTTGGAACTGGTTTGGATTTGGATTTAGTTGCTCTTGCATGTCATTCTGGTATGTGTATTCCTGACGTGTTTTATTTGTTAGTCTTACTGAGACTAAATTGTTCTTGATGGATAAAGGGTACTGGTAAAGTGCATCTTCTGGGTTTTTTTTAGCATGTGCATAAATAATGGATTGAATTTTGCCTCTCCCTCCTCCTCAGAGCAGAGCGTTTTATGGTTACTTCTCATCTTTCATTCCCAGCTCTTGGGGAATGTAGCTGGTGAAGGTACTTTTTGTAGTTTGTTATACAGTGGAGGCCTGTTGTGGTTTAACCGCAGCCAGCAGCTAGGACCACTCTCCCCCAGCCCCAGTGGGAGAGGGAGAAGAGGGAGAAAAAGAAAAAAACTGTCATGGGTTGAGATAAAGACAGTTCAATAGAACAGTAACAGAAGAGAAAATAGTAATAATAATGGTAAAAGAATATACAAAACGAGTGGTGATGCCTGTGCTATGGAATATTCCTCTGGCCAGCTTGTCTTGTCTATGCTCCCTCTCAGCTTCTATGGGAAGCTGGAAATGTCCTTGACTTAATATAAGCATTACTTGGCAACAACTAAACCCATATGTGTTATCAACATTATTCTCATACTAAATCTAAAACACAGCAGCTACTAGGAAGAAAGTTAACTGCATCTCAGCTGAACACAGGACAAGGTCAAATCCAGCTCCAGTGGTAATGGGCTTGGGGTTTGTTGCTGTTGAAGAGAGTATGAGGGAGCTGGAGAACTCCGTTTACTTGTAGAAGCTTGAAGAAGGGGGAAGAATCAGTCAGGACCAGGCCGTACAGGGACTTACTGGTCTTAACCAGTCTTTGCTGGTCTTAACAACTGTTAAGCGACACAAGTGGGTGGATTGGGGTGAGGGCAGAAGGACTCTGTGCCTGGTGGGATTGTTTGGGATTAGGATTGTCATTTCCTTTGCCTGGTGATCAGGGTGTAAGGAGATCGGATGCTTTGTAGTCTTAAAACCTGGTGCAGAAGCAATTACTGGTAGTACTGTTGAATTGATGAACACCTGTCAGCAGCCTGTGGGTGCTGCGGGCTGAGCCGCTGTAGTTGGGTGCTCTTTCACACCCCGTGCAAGCAGGGAAGAGCAACAGGTTTTCAGCTGACAGTTGTGGAGTTCAAGTACTTCCACTCTCCTGGGATAAGGGATTTGGGACACCTTTAGCCCCCTTTGTGTAACACTTTCAGTTAGTGATGGTGCTCAGGTATCTCGTATGCTTTGTTTGGCCTAGATTTTTTTTTTTGAGGTGATTATGTTCTTTTAAAGCTTTCCAGTCTCTGCTTTCTTTCCTGAGATTGACCTCTTTTAGTTAATGTTGGAAGCATGAAAGCTTGTGTTACAAATACAGTCACATTGAGGCTATTTAACTCTTACTACAGCTGTTAAGCATTCTCATTTAGTTCCTTCTCCAGCCTGTGTCTGTTCACTTCTTTGTATTTGAGTTTCTTCTGCTGGTTCTTTTGGTCAGGCTGAAGTTCACTCTCCTTGGCTATCTCCATCTCGCTTTGAGATACCTCTACATAAAGTGTACTGAAATGTCATCCAGTATTCAGTAGGTTTTTAAGCTTGTCTAAGGCTGCCATCAATTAAAAAAAAAAAAAAAAAAAGAAATAAAAATGGGCTGTGGATATTTTTCAAAGGAAGGTGTCAGCCACTTCTATGTGAGGTATTATTGTTAAGGCTTTTACAGTTTCCAACCAAAACATTTTAAGTATGCATAAATATTTACAAAGTCCGCAGGTAAACATTTACTCTTGGTACATACTAATTAAAATACTTATCTTAATTCTATAGGATTGCCCTGCGAGTAATGCAATACGTGACCCTTGCTTGTGCAGACCTATTGCATACCAGGCAGACTTTTGGTGCAGATGTCCTGTTGTATTAGAAGAACATTAAAACTTTTTGTTTCTCAAGTAGCTGGTGCTGCTTTTTGTCACTTCTTCACCAAACAGCTCCCAGCAGGAGTGGGAGGCTGGGAAGAGGCTGAGAACTGGCTCTTAGTGTTCAAGAAGATTTTGTGCTGGCTGGGAGGCAGGTGGTCACCTCAGTAGCCAGGATGCAAAGCAATCACTTTGAAATAGTGCTGGAGCCGGAAGTGATGCCCTGAGCCAGCTACGGATCACATCTTTTTGCTAAAATAGACGTCATTCTCATTCAGACAAACGCAAGAAGCCCAATTAAGCCCACACTCAGCCTTGGTTAGTCTTTCAAACCAGAGATCACTTTTGAGACTTGTTTGACTTCGTGTGTGGCCAGCAAATCTTATTGAAGGATTGCGCCTAGTGTAAATGAGCTAGCTGCAAAACACTGGGAAGCATTTATGGTGGAGCAGAGAGGGATGGTCTAATAAGGAAAAAAAATAAAAATTAAACACTACTTTTTTTTTTAAGGGGAAAAAACCCAAACACCAAGAAAAAGCGCTCACACACGCTCTTCTTTCACACCAATTGAATTCACTTTCTGCAACAGTGTTGGAGACGTATATATTTTTTTTTTCTTGGGTGACTCTGAGCAGTGGAACTGGTATAATTTTGGCCTCTTTTACTCCTAAATAACCATGAGGAAGACTTCCCAGGAAATTCCTGTTGTTGCCTGCAGTCTGGGTGGGTTTAATGCTTGCTAAGATGTAATGTTTGGGTGCAATATTTGGTGCTTGATTTCACACCAAGTCAGAGCTTGAACACAGTTGCTCAATGGTGTGTATTTACAGCTCCAGCCCAGGGTCTGTTTTACCTCAGTTCATCGTGAGTCAGCATGACCTAACAGGCGGCCTTATCAAACTTTGCCTGTAGTAAAGCAGATAAACAAAGCGGCTTCTTTTTTAGTAAGTGCTGAGTGTGGTGAGGTCTGAGCTCATGAGATGAAAATTTCATGTTTTAGCACATGCAAACCTCTTCATGGCTTTTTTTCATTGTTATGCATATTTTTAATAGGCAGGTTATTATTGTCTGGGCCAGCTTTGTCATGGAATAATTGCATGGTGTTATTAAGAGGGCAGATACGTTACAGGTATTTATTCCACTTACAATGAAATAATAGCCGCAGTTGAAAAACTGCCCTATCCCACTGGTGGGGCAGTAATTATTTGATTGTGTCCAAAAGCAAAATTGGTGTTTTGGGGTGGATTTGTTTGTAGCATGGAAGTGGGTACTGGAGGAAGTACTTGAGTTCAGCTTCTGATATGCTGCGTGTGTTCTGGAGAATAAGGATGTTAAATACTGTGTTTTCCTCTGTCTCACAAGCTTGGCTAATGGAAACAGGAGACTGGCAGGTGCAGACTGACGAGGTAACCTTACAATTAAGAGAAGAAAGTGCTTTAGCTTATAACTTTATCTTGATTACCTTCCAATTTTACTATGACTGATAGCATCCGTCCCTCCTGAGGGGAGTTTTGGGAATGATCCTCCCCATGATGGAGAGACCAAAATGCAGCTCTCCTGCTTTGTCTGCCTTCCCCTGGTAATTTTTTTTTTTTTGAAGAAAAGTATTTCAGCATGGAGCCAAAGGCCCAATTTAATCCCTGGAGGTAGAGAGAGAGGTATTGCAGTCCTTCCTAGGTGCTTTATCTTGGTGGTTGTGTGTTTCTGTTGCCTCTGAGCAGAGGAGGATGTCAGCATGGCCCCAGTGGCTTGGCTGCTATCCCAGGTTGCCTCTTGCCCTTGCATTCAGGGTCTAACTCCTCTCTGTAGGTACCTGGCCATCTGCTTTCCTTTGGGCAAATAACTGCTTAACACTATTCAGCACAGGCCGAACAGGTGAAAAATTGTGTATGGCAGGCTTTTTGGTATGAAGATATCTTTTACTGCAAGCATACCGATTCTCTGACATTCACGAATGCCCTTTCACTAAAGTAAATACCCCAAAGTGTGTACTTTCTTCAGTGATAAGGTTTTTTATCTTTGATACTTCCTTGGACAGGATTAGGCAGTTACCAGCAAGTGGTGCAAGTGGTGAAGTCAAGTTCCTGAAGTGGATACGCACCCTTAAAACCAGCCCACTATTACAAATATCTCTGGTATTTCCATAAGCATTTAGCCAGCATTCCAGTTGCATCATAGCATTTGTCTTCAAAACTATTTTCTTTGCAAACATCCCACCCAACTGTTTGCTCCTTTCAAACGGAGGATGTCCTACACTGATCATGCTGGAAACCTTTTGTGGAGTTAATATTTATTCATGAGTCTTTAATACTGCCCATAATGGGACTGCACTGTACTCGCTAAAATTTTTGAGATATAAGTAATCCTGAAGGCAAACAAAATAACTTGGTTGAGTTAAATCCCTGAGCAAACAGTGGCAAAGCCTTGTGTATGCTGCAATGTCAGAATTCACCACCACCTTCAAAATTCATGTCTTGAAAATTAAGATCCAAAGTATGTGAATTGCATCAAGAAACATAGGAACCAGCAGTGAGTTAACCCTTTTTAACTGTACGTCAAGTCTTGTCGGTAGGTAGTGCTGTAAGAGAGCTGCTGTGGATTTGGAATTCTTTGGGAATACTGCAGGATAAGACCATCTACCCAGAGGTGTTTGGGGTTAGATACCAGGCCTAGTCCCAGACTTAAGAGACGCACAGTAACTTCCTTCCCCAGCAGAAAGTCTTGGTTCTTCTCTGTCTGTTGATGGACAGCAGATTCTTTTTTTGCTCTGGTTTGTGATGAGTTTAAGTATGTGCCTTGTAAAGACTCTTTAATTTCAGCCATGCCTGTGTGTTTAGCTATAGGGACCGTTGTCTGCTGTGAGTAAATTTGCTGGTCTTAAACGTAACTGTACGATAGTCAAGTGTGTGTTTTCTTTTTCCCCTAGGTAGGTGCCACCTTATTTGAATTTAACTTGCTGCAGATGGTAGGGGTGGCTGGTTTACTGGCATTGAGTTGGGGGATGTACCTGTAGGTTAGCTGGTTAATTATCAGATTTGATTAGTTCTTTGCAGATGCTGCAGGCTGGAGCAAGATACTTGGTGTCCTGATGTTGGGAGGAGGCTGACCTGCCTACTTGCAGTTCTTTCAAATCTGGTTCTCCTTACCAAGCTGAAGAGCTTTCTTTAAGACTGTAAACCAAAACAGTATTTTTCTTCCTTAAGGGAACAGGAAATAAAGTGGTCTTTTACCCCACCCCAACCAATTTTCCATCCTCCCTTCCATGAGGTATCTAATCTTTGGAAGCATTTGTAAACGTGGAATTGTATTTTCATAGGAGGTTATTAAAATATCTCAAGTTGACTGGAGACAAAAGATACTCAAATGGCCAGGATTTTGGCCGAAGAGGCGGGCTCTGCATTAGCTCTGTTGCAGGCTTTGGACGTGGGCAAGGTGTTTAGTGTGAAATTGAAGACTGGTCTAACTGGAGATCAGAGTCCTGATCTGATAGAGGCCTGATCCAGCAGCAGTTGTTTCCAAACTCTGCAGAGGACTGAAGTGTGTGAAACGCAGTCCTGCATCTGCCTTAATGAGAGATCGGTGACCATACATGAGTGCTCCATCAGCTGAACCAAGTGTCTGACCCTGCTGACGCGTTTCTCCTTGGATCAGAGAAGGAAGGGCCAGAATTGAAGTCTGGACCTAATGTAAACTGAGTACATGAAGGAAAACGTGAAGTACAGGAACCTGCTGAATCACGAACCGTGACTGATTGCTGCTTCCTGCCTCCTCTTTAATGCTTTAGTGATTAGAATATTACAGTAAAATGGAAGGCTTAAGCTGGAAAGAGAATTGTGCCTGGGGGCATCAAACCAGTGCTTTAGCAAGGTGTCCCGATACCTGGACTGTGAAGTAAGATGTTCTTGCTTCAGTTCCCAGTCTTTGAGTTTTAATCCAATGAAATCACTGTGGAGAATCATGAATTACTTGAAATGCAGCTGAACCATTAAAGGTACCTGAATTTTCAAACCCAGATCTCTGAAATGATGTAGCTGTCCAGTATTCATCTCTGTGGTCAGGGATGGGTTGTGTTTTGTTAGTGAAGAGTTTGTTAAAAGTGGTGGATGTGCGAGCTTTTTGGCGTATTAAAACCAACTTTGTACATTTAACTCCCAAACAGAACTTGAAAAATGACTTCCAGAGAAGGTAGTTAAATTCTCGTTCTCTTGTGTGTCTGATGCAGGTACTTCGATGGCAACTTGGAGAAACTCTTTGCAGAGTGTCACGTAATTAATCCAAGTAAAAAGTCTCGAACACGCCAGATGAACACAAGGTCATCAGCCCAGGATATGCCTTGTCAGATCTGCTATCTGAACTACTCAAACTCGGTGAGTACCTGGCAGCCAAGGTGGTAGCTGACCACTAACCGCCCCAACTTGGCTATCGGAAACTTAACCTTTTGGGCAGAAGTCTGTAAGGATGCCTCCGACAGTATTTTAAAAAAAGCTTTTGGAATGAAACTGAGATTTTGCTTGTTCCCTTGAATCTTCTAATCTGTAGTAGACAGAGAAAACTGCATCCAAGATTGTTTCTTAATGCAATGAACCTTATGTCTTGTGTGCTGCAGCTGAGCCAAGCAATGCGGTGGGGGACCACAGAATTATGTAGTGCCTTATGTGTTCTCTTTAATTCTTACTGTGTGGTTTGACAAGGGTTTGTTTTTTTTTTTTTACCCAGTATTAGTTTACCCGAAATGCGATTGTGTTTCAAATGAGATAGTTATCCTTTATGCAAAGACCTTTGAGGATGCTGGGGTCTGGGCCGCAGCATGGTAGAGTTCTTCAGAAAGAAGCAAGCAGTAGATCAAGTCATTTCTCTTATTTTTTTATTTTTTTACAAAGGTCAGATACCAATTGAGATATGCAAATAAATGATATGTGAAAGAAAAACTATGTATAAAGCATAATGGGCAAAGGGATTTACTTCCATAGAATGACAAGACAGGAAGCAGTTTATAAAAGTAGTAAATAATGATGCAAAATAGCTAAGCTAGAAAGCCTAGAATAAAACTAGGACTAGGAGTAAAACGAAGTTGTGCCATTCAGAGAACACAACCCGTGTGGATGTCTTTGGATCTTTGTGTTTGTGCAATCCCTTCTTAATTGGAGAAGATGAGGGTAGAAGTGCTTGCCAGGGCTCTAAATTAGTCTTCTGGTTGGTGGTAAGATTGGTGAAAGCGCTTTGGTTTTTTGGTGGCTATTCACAACTACTAAACCTGCTGTTACACTAACCGGAGGTCCAGGCTTCTGCTGGGTTTTGTACAGATGAGCAATTTGCTGTGACTTTCAAGAGGCAGGACACAATGATGGGAAATCCTGGAAGAAAAGGAGATTAGTGGAAAATCTCAGACGTGAGAATCCATCTGTGGCTTTGCCAAAAAGCAGGGTGCTGACATACCTGATGAATTCTTCCTTTATTGAACCTTCCCCTTCCTGGTGGAGCTCTCCTGACCCTCCAAAACACCGGAATGTCTGCCTGACCTTTAAAGAGCAGAGCAGTCCTTTCATAAGGCTTCCACTCTTGCTCTTTTATGTGTTTTATGAACTTGCTTTTTGGCAAGAATGGAAACTGTGTTGGGTTTATGAATAGCCTTGAAAAACGTCCCCTTGCTGCTGTAGGCTGATTGCAAACCTTGCTCTTGCTCTGGAGCAGGCAGAGCAGAGCAAAACCCGGTTTCAGGCAGCTGAGATTCTCAGTTTTAAGATCACTACTGCTCTTGAGCAAGGAACCCCAAGACTTCGTGCATCTCCTTTTAAGCCTTGTGTGCACTGACTTCCTTCTTAGAGAATAGCTGCAAAGGAGAATCGATGCTTGCTTTGTATGAAGAAGAGCTTTGAAAAAGAGAAACAAGCTTGAGAAGTGCATTTGGCCTCTACCTTATGCTAAAATCTTATTGTTTAATTGCTGCAGACTTCCACGTTAAGTAGTGAGGAAATTATTTTGGTCTATGCAACATTTTTAATGAAAATAGGAGAAGGGATTGAGGGGAGAAAAAATGGGAGGAGACATCTTTAGCACCTGAATGTCCATCTCCAGAAAAGGTCCTCTTAAGAGCTTCAAATTTAGATTTCATGTTCTTAATATATTGTTCTCCCCTTTTTAGTGTGGTGGTTGTGCCGGGTGGGAATAATATGCTCAGCACTCACAACTGAGAGCCCTTTCCTCTGGCTGGGGGTACATGTGCTGCCTGGGAAGCAGCTTTCTGCCTGCTGGGAAGAACAGCACAAAGCACACTAATACCGGTTTTGTGGTTCGAACAGCACATTAAAAATAGTTGTGGCCCAGTTATTAAAAGAGCAGTTTCGTAGCTGGAGCAGTGAGATGTTGCAAGTGAGCAGAGGTGTCTGTACGTTGTTAGTGTTGATTTCAGTCAAAAGACAACAGAGGAACCTCTTTGTTTCTTTGCCATATGTAGAAGTGGAGCATAGAGGAATACTAATTTATGATTTCTTTTTTAAAAGGCTGTAGTGCCTCTGTGTCTAAGGTGACCGTAAACTGTCTGGTTTGAAATCTGTTTTGAAGATGTTTTCGTCAATGTGAATTATAAATTCTAGGATAAGTTATGTTCAATACCTAACCTAAAATCTCAGCTTTTAAATCCTCTTGCAACGGTCAGCTTCACCCCCCAGAAAAAGCTGTATTTTTGTTGAGAGCCCTTTTCAGCCTATAGAGTTTGGAGTAGCACCCGTTCAGGGACTTTACAATGTACAGCTATTGTTGAAATACAAGAATATTAAGTATTCACCCTCTCACAGGGTCATTGCAGGTGGTATTTGTCTGCCTTTGAAAGCACATAAAAGGGAAATAAAAAGTCTTTACAGCTCTTCAGTCATCTACAAAGAAGTGTGACTTGAGGTTTTGGGAAACACCTGCAAAAGGAGGCACTAGATGCTTACAAGGCAGCCTGGCACCCTGATGATTTGAAAACTTCAGGGAGATATTTTAGTCCCTCTGGGTCCCCATGAACCAGTGTCAAGTCCCAGTCGTTATTTCAGGTGAGCCCTTTATTGGTGAAGACGGGAACTGAGAGGCTCATAGCTTTGCCTGTCTCCTCTCTTGCGTCTTGCCCATTTGAGTGCAGGACTGCTGGGGTGGGGTGTTGGGGGAACATTGTGCTGTTGTCCAAACTGCATGTTTGTTCTAAGGACACCCAGATGATGGTCTGTCAGTGCTACCGTCACTACTGAAGTAAAGAAAGCCTGGGTGAGGCTGTCATTATAAACATCTTGGGGCTGCTGATGCCTTCTTTGAGGAGTTTGATGCTACCAGAAGAGCAGGGACAGGTATCAAATGGCAGCATCCTCCTGTTGGCACTTGGCCTCACAAGAAAAGTAGGTGATGAGTATAGATAAGGTAAAATTAGAGCTGTCCCCTGCGATAACCTGCTGTTTCAGAACTCAGTTACCCTTTACACTTGGTGGTTTTTATGTTGGCCTTTTTGCTCACTCCCTTGACATCTGCTGTCAGCTTAGCCAAAAATAATTGGGAACTCCCTCAAAGTAAAGAAATGAGTTGAAAGATACTCTGAATTCTTTGCAGCCTGGGAGGAAGCATGGTGGCTGCCTTTTATGTGGGCATTTAGCAAATCTTTTCACTGCCTGAACTAACTGGAATGAGTCTTAAATGAAGACACATGCTTACCTGTGTTCTGTAGGGCTTCCCTCTGTGGGCTTGCTGCAGGAGTATTTAGGTTCATTAAGGAATGATCCCCTTGTCCACGCTTATTTCCCATCATGTGTGGAGAAGCCATAATTCTAGGAAAAAATCAGTGCCGTCTTCAGGCTGTGTGCTGTTGGCTTCCTGAAAGTTACACATTGGGGCTTTTCTGCCATAACCATCACCTCCAGAGGACATCACTTGGCCATAGCACCATCAGGTACCTTGTTACCTGGCTCAGTAATGGTTCAAAAACTGAAAGTGATTATTTTTCAGTCTTGGGGTTGGTATATCATGGCCCCATAGCTGTATGCCTCCTCTCTCCTTGAGCTGCGGTGCTGGCAGGACGCGCCACTCCAGTTTTTCTGGAAGGAAGGCAAAGGGTTGGGTGGGTATCTCTATTTTTACATGTAACAGTTGAATGCTTAGCTCACGTGTCCCCTCGTGGGCTGTTCTTTGGTGGGATTTAAGCTCCTTGCCACGCCTGGTGAGTGCTACCCATCAGGGCTGTGGGAAGGGCAGGCAGAGTCGAGCCCGCTGGCTGCAGCATTGCAGCACGTTCTCAAGGCTCAGGTTCAAACCTGTGCCTCCGCCGATGGCAGGAGCGCCAGACGAGTGAATCACTGCATGGCAAGGCTGTGGGAGGAACGTGCTAACTCACACCTCCCCAGAGCAATCCGCGTGGCTGAGCACCGAAAGACCAGCATAACCCAGCCAATACGCCAGTGCTGGGTGAACAAAGGAGGTGATGTGGTGGCTGTAGTCTTTTGAGTCTCTAATTTTGTTAGAACTTTGTTTTCTTAAAATGGACTCTTCTCTTAATTAACAGCATCCTACTTCTGGTTTGGGCTGCTGTAGGGAGGGCAACCAGGTTTCTTTCATTTATGGAGTTTCATACAAGCTGATGGTATTTCAGGGTGGAGCTCTTGTTTTATCTTACTGGCTGAGAAAATAAGATGGTTTGAAAAGCCAAGCTGTCAAATAGTGACCTGCATAGTGGTACGAGTGAAGCGTTTCAAATACAGTTTGTCCCTGCCCCTGGCTCTGGGTATAAAATAACTTCAGGATGACCTGAGAAAAGTAACTTAATTTCGGTCTTTGCTCAGCAGTGTTTGCTTCTCCACCCCTTGTGTAACCATTCAGTCCCAGATGGTATCTTGAAATACTCGGTGGAGGTGATGCATATGCAGATGAAGCTGTCCTTGTTGCTGTCTGCAGTAGCTACTCATTATTGAATGATATTGAGTAATTTACACCTGCCAATTAGGATCCTTAGTGTCTTCATCTGACAAACATCTGGGTTTCAGAGGGAACTTTACCAAGTGATCTGGCAAACTTTATGCATAGGCATTAAAAGCATAAGTGCACACAATTCTTTCTGTTGTTTAGTGCTCACCCAGTAATGCAGACTGCTCGCTGGTCGCTTACTATTTCCTCTACAGGAGGGAAATTAGTGCCTGGGCATAACTGGTATTCTGGGACTTCTGGGCAGCACCCACATGTAGTAGCAAGCCAAGTGGAAAAATAGGAGGAAAGAAGACTCCGTATCATCTTATAACCATGACCTGTTCGGTGGTGTTGAGTTTATTTTCCTCATTTACAAGAATAAAACTGGGGAGAACCACACTATGCTCTAGATGTACTCCTAAAACAAGGATCAATTTAAATGGGCAGGCAGGATGGAAATGTCAGCCACACCTTGCCTTGCTGCTAGGGCTGGGGATTAAAGTCTGGCTTTCAAAGCATGACTAAAGCCGTGTTGGCAATGTTCTGTAGCAGCGATAATGCAAAATAAATAGTAACGTCTCAAGTTTGGTATGAGGGATGAGAGAAACTGCACAGCATCAAGAAGGGCGAAATGATCGAGTGAATCCCCATGATAAAATGATCCAATATCTCATGTTCTTTGTCATTGCAGTACTTTACTGGCCTAGAGTGTGGACACAAATTCTGTATGCAGTGCTGGAGTGAATATTTAACTACCAAAATAATGGAGGAAGGCATGGGACAGGTAAAATGCCAAGTCACCTACCTCATGACTTATCTCTGGAAGTTCTGTGTGTTGGAGAGGAAGGGGAAAGAAAGGGGAGAATTCTTTCCCACTGAAGTTTAAAAAAACTCAAAAGAACAACAAAGAAAACCCAAGCCCCAAAGCTTTGAGGGCTGCAGTCTTTGCCCCGGGGGAAGCTGAAGGGAACTACGTGGAGTTAGTGCGTCCTCGCTGTGGGTGGGAAGAATCATGCTGTGCACAGTGGAACATCTGGGACGTGATGATAGAGTCTATGTACTGTTTTTGCTGTGGGTTAGAGTGAAGGCTCTTGCCTTGCAATTTTTTGTGATGCAAAAATAGCATAAACACTGATGCTTTTATGACCTTTTTGGTTTTTTTTTCAGACCATTTCATGCCCTGCTCATGGCTGTGATATCTTAGTCGATGACAATACAGTTATGTAAGTATGATGAGTTGGTACCTCTTGGCTTTCCTCTCTTTTTCCATTTTGTTACTCATGTGCTATTCAAATGTACTGGCTTATAAAAGAAAAACTGCATAGAGGCTTTAAGGCAGCAGAGAGATTGGTTTTGAACTGTTTATTTTGATACTGGTATTTCTCTTAACTTCCAGTCTAGGTGTGAAAAACCCATGGCACAGTACTTGGAAGAAAGACTCCTTGACCGATTTGGTCAGCATGACAGCAGAATAAACACCAGGCAGTCTCTCCAAACCCTCTTTAACTGCTTTGTGCGTTTAATTTCCTTTGATTTACGTAGGAATTTAGGACTTCCTCCCTAGGTCAACCCACTGGTTCACCAAGTCCTATAGCTATAGTTAATATGTGAGTCAGAGGGAATAAGCCCTATGTAGGGTGTGTTTTATGCCCTCTGATAGAAAGCAGTTGACCCTCAAACATAAGATTTGATTAAGCCAGTATGTCAGCCTGTGTCACTTCGCTTATTAAGTTCTCCAGCTGTAGGATGACTGCTTGTACGTGTTGGAGCACTGAATTCCATGAGCTTCCTCCTCTTTTATATTGGATGATGTTATTGCATGAGTAACATCCTTCATAATTCTGAACCTTGATTAAGTTCATTTTAATCCTTCATGCTAAAAAGCATCTAAATAGAAGCTTATTCTGTTACCTTATTCCTTCCTTCCTGAAGTCTGACTCACTCATTGATATTAATTTGCTGGTTTTTATATCAGTTGCTTTCAGACTAGTGATTTCCCATGCCCCCCTGCATTAGTTAGTCACCAAGTGTAGGCTGGGCAGAAGTGGAAGTAGCTGAAACGTTTTCATGCCCCATTGAGAGGTGGCTTGTAGAGTTCAGTGGGTGGAAACTGAGCTGAAGTTCGCATAGTATCTTGAGTGACTTGATTGAGATTCTTGTTTACTGGAGTCAGAACTTCAGCTTGTGGTGTCGTACGCTCTCAGCAGGAAACTTCTTGAGTGTTTTCTTGATTGCAACAGTTCCGATAAGCTGTTCAAATAGTGCATGTAAAGTGGAGCAGCTGAAATCGTTGGAGGCCATGGCAGTAGCAGAGGCAAGGAAAGGATGGAAGGAGAGGAGGAGCAGGGCTGGCTTCTGTTGCTGTGGTTTCTGTTGCTTGATATTAGTAGTAGGTCTGACTATCCTTATGTTTCACTTTCATTTCATGGCTTTTATAGCACAGAAAGCCATCACACTGGGGTGAATCTGTGCAGGCTTCAACTTGCACCACGTGCTGTGGGATTTCCCCCCAACCTGGAAATGGCAGAGATACCTCGGGCCTACAGTGTAAAATGGCATCTAGGTGTAAAGCAAACGAGTTCTTTGTCTAAGTAAAACTATAAATGTTTTGTGGAGATAAAACTCCACCTTTCCGTGATCTTACGGGGGACACTTGGGGCCATGAAGATGATCCGAGGGCTGGAGCACCTCTCCTATGAGGACAGGCTGAGAGAGTTGGGATTGTTCAGCCTGGAGAAGAGAAGGCTCCAGGGAGACCTTATAGCAGCCTTCCAGTACCTGAAGGGGGCCTACAGGAAGGATGGGGAGGGACTCTTTATCAGGGATTGTAATGATAGGACACAGGGTAACGGCCTCAAACTGAAAGAGGGTAGATTTAAATTGGATATGAGGAAGAAATTCTTTGCTGTGAGGGTGGTGAGGCACTGGAACAGGTTGCTCAGGGAAGATGTCAATGCCTCATCCCTGGAAGTGTTCAAGGCCGGGCTGGATGAGGCTTTGAGCAGCCTGGTCTGGTGGGAGGTGTCTCTGCCCAGGGCGGGGGGGTTGGAACTAGATGATCTTTAAGGTCCCTTCCAACCTGAACCATTCTGTGATTCTGTGTGTGTGAATGTCTGGGGGAAGGAGGTGCATGTTTTTTTGCAAAAGCAAAGTGGGACAACTGCAGCAATCTTATGACATGGCATGAACAAAACAGTAAGTAATCCCAACTGGAATCTGCACCCCCTCCCATGTCCTTAATTATTGTATTTTTAAGTCTTTTCCTTTTTACAAAGTCTCCAGCTCTAGGTTTCCTATAGGAACCTCAGATTAATGTATAGAGACATTAGTTTTCCAGCAGAAAGTCAGAGTAGAAAGGCCAAATCATTCATTTGCTCCCTTCTCAATACTTGCCCTTGACAAGGCAGGACATCTCCAAGTTGAATTATCTCCATATAAGTCCAAACTTGGCAATTTGGATGACTTTCCACGATTTGTGAGTATTTAGCTATCTTACTGTCTATTTTCCTTGTTACTGTTGACCTTAAATAGGAAGGTTGAAGAGAGGGTCCCTTTCAGCTCTTTGAAGACCTTCAAACTGGCTGAAGGTCTGTTTTTATCCTGTGTTCACCCTTGCCAAAGCTGCTGGTAATTGCTTTAGCCTACATGCAAAGATGTTGATTTTGTTAATAAGCAAAGCAGTATGACTTTATTACTGGCATGTCTGACGGCCGCTGCTCGTGGGCGGCAGCAGCCTGGTAGTAACTTCTGAGAATCAACCCACTCAGTGGGAATGGATGGATTTTGGGTTCCTGTATGGAAGTCGTATGGAGCATTGCCTCATTTCTAATCTTCCTTTGCATAATTGCAAATACCAGCGCTTCTATGTCAGATCGGAACGTAACACGATCTCGAAGTAATTCCTTTGAGAGGGTGTTTGACATCTCACATGATGCGTGTTTTGCTAATTCCACTGATTGGTGTCTTTGAGGAGTTTGCATTATCAAAATGGAACAAAAGCACACAACTTACGGTCTGATAAAGGATTGCTGCCATCTTTGGATGAATTTGTGAGGTTGTGTAGTTCCGAACTGAGCTGCCAGAAGATATCAAGCGTTGTCTTTGTAAGCAGTTTGCTTTTCCAACCTGACTTCTTCGATGTGGTTACTTCTTTTATAGCTTGGCTCATGGAGGAAGGTACCCCAAAGGATGATTCGTGGGCACTGGGGAGGGTTCTCATCTCTTAATTTGTCTAGTTGCATTTATTGTTTGTCAAAAGACAATAATATTCAGAGCAAAGTTCTGGAAGGTCTTGACCTGAGTGGTGCTGTGGAAGTGCTGTGAACCTAGAGGAGGTGAGGTTGCTGACACAGAGTGATGACAGGCAGTTTGGTAAGCAAAAAACAGTGGATTGCGTACTCTGTGTGTTCTGGTTAGCTATGGAATTACTCTTCATTTAACATCCAGTTCCTGATATATACATAAAATACAATACATTTTAAAAGCGACATTTATTATGCTTAGAAGCTTGGGTATGGAGTAAGAAAGTGAGATTTATGATTCATATTATAAGGTCAGATTATTTTTTTCATTCTTCAATGAAGTTTCACTCCGAAACAGCAGGCTTGCCGTGGACACTGGCCTGATGAGATGCTTTGTCAGCTGATTTGTTTTATTTTAGCCCTGGGAATTTGGCTGCCACGTGCTACATTTATGTAATAACCAGCGTGTCGTTTGGTGAGGAGCTCCCCAGGCTGCTAAGGGCTAGGGTTTATGCAACATCGTGTCCTCACATGTGCTGCTCTTGAATGAATGTTGGTGTGATACCATGCAGGAGTACACTTGATTTTTGGCTGCACCCCAAAATGGATAGCCTATTAATTTCAATACTTATATGTGATATGGCCTGGATAAAGCTGGATTCCATAGCATGATTTAAAACAGAAATACTGCAATTTGTATTTTTAGTCCAGCTTTATATTTATGTATGCAGAAGACACTTCAGTTATAACCGAAAGATGTATATACAAGTGCTCAGCAATGCATAATTGAATTATTTTTAATGTATCTAGTCTGCAAATGCCAGCTGGGTCGGCCAGACCAGGAGAAAAGTGGTCACTGTGCTTTTAAAGGATTCCTGTCTGCCTAGTTTTCTTCTGCTCTCCTGCTTCTGAGCTGACTGACTTAATTCAAAGTTAAAGTCGATGTTGTGTACGTGCTCTATGATGTTGAATTTAAATCAGCTTTGTTTTTGTGGTAAATAGATGAAAACTACATTAACTTCTAAGCTGAAGCTGTAGCATTCCATTGCAACCCAGATAACATTGGGTTTACCAAAGTTATTAAGCGCACAACAGTTGTTCTGGAGGTTTTTAAAGGCATTTGCCACAAAATCAGCATGTTTAATGTAAATGAACTAATGAAATTCTCAGTTTCTTGGGCTCTTTGGGGAGTGTTTTAAATAAAAGTCCCCACACCGAGAGGTTCAGTTCTTTTGAACCGTGTGAGTTTTCCGTATGATTCTGAAGCTAATACGAGAAGTTAAATACAATATTTGTAGTTTTCATAATAAATGATCTAACAAATAAATAGAGAACAGGTAAGTACAAAAAAAAGTACCTGCAAGCACAGAAGGAGGAATCAAAATCATTTGTGTGCCTGAACTTACTGGCTATGTATGGAAAAAATGAGTTTACTATTACAATAGTTTTTCTGTGTTTCTTCCCTTTCCACAGGCGTTTGATCACAGATTCCAAGGTTAAATTAAAGTACCAGCATTTAATAACCAATAGTTTTGTAGAGGTGAGTTTTAATTTGAAATTTTTAATGGCTTCTCGGTTGTTTTTCTCTCTCTTTGGCACACATACCAAACCAGAGAAGTGAGGCTTATAACTGTAGAGCAGGTTTTTTTTGCATAGTCTCTAATCAAGTGTGACTACAAGTTAGAGGTTTTGCAGGGGTTATTTTATAGCCTGTTTGGTTGCAGATGTAGCTGTAGGAAAATATTAAAAAATTCTGCAGGACAGAAGACCTAGAGATACAGCAAGCAGCTAGAGATACAGCAAGCAGCTGTAGATAAAGAAAATGCCAGAGCTGCTCAATATATAGTTTCTGAGGATCCCTTAATATTTATAGTTCTTGAATGTTACTTCAGATCCTTCAGATTGAAAACAAGAAACATTATTGTAAACAAGAACATGCCTTAAACATTTGGCATTTGAAGTAAAGCTGCAAAATTGCTTTTAGCAAAATACCAATAGCTTTGCAACCTCAAAATCAAAATAAACTTAGAGAAAGGTGCTTTGGAAGATTTTCCACTGTCCCGGTTTCCCAGCTGAACGTGTTCAGATTCACTGGAGAGCCCAGTATGTAAGTTATTACTGGGATCAGGCTTTCACTCCTTGTTTGAAGAGATGTATGCTGTGTGAATTTTTTGGTGGTGTGGTTTTTTTTTTTATTTTTATCCCAACACCAGAGCTAAGGATGTGTTGCAGACTGCAAGATGGACAAAAGTCTAGCAGTGCAGACCCATACCTGGCTGCAGCACACCAGGAACAAGTGATGAGATGGCATTCAAGGGGTGTTAGAAAGCAATGTGTGTAAAAAAAAAAAAAAAAAAAAAAAAAACCACCACAAAAACAAAACAAAAAAAACCCAAAAAACCCCCCAAAAACCTCATGTGCCTGGTTTGTGAACAGCTTCAGAAAGGCTGTTGCAGCAGTGGGACAGAGATGGGTAGCTGCAAACAACTTGACAGATGTTTTTTTCAGTGGAAAGCTTCATAGCTTCATATTCTTCAAATATTTTCTCTGGGTGAGCTGGAAGGTCAGCAGAAGTGTTTATGCTTCTCATCGTTCATAAGAGGCCATTTGACAGTGAAGAGCTGGCTGTTGTATTCCTGCTTGCTTTCAGTAGAAAGAAAGTAAATGCTCAGATTGAGGAGACAGCACTTTATTGCAGAGGACGGGTAAGACAGGAAGGAGGACTAAGACTGAAGGTTATGGTTGAAAGGATGAAAAAGGGATGAAGGGCAGGTAGGGTCCTTGTGCAGCATCCTTTTTCTGTTACTTTTTTTTTTCCTCTTTATTTCATAGTGTAATCGCCTGTTAAAATGGTGTCCTGCCCCAGATTGCCACCACGTTGTTAAAGTCCAATATCCTGATGCTAAACCCGTTCGCTGCAAATGTGGACGTCAGTTTTGGTAAGAGTAAATTAAGTAAAAGAAGCTCGTGCTGCTTTTCACTTACCACATTGGAAGTCTATTAGCGTGTATTCTGTAAGCCTATACTGGGATGTGGTTTAAGATGGTGGGAGAAGTATGGGGAGGGGGTGGACTTCAAATGATAAGCCAGGATTAGGTACAGCTGGTTGCAAAGCCCATCACTATGTTGCCGTCTGTCTCTTGGACCTCCTTTGACATGGGAGACAGATCCAGCTTTCACTGAGAGCTGGGCTTCAGCTGAATGGTTTCAGATTAGGTGAGGTTCTGGACTGCAGAGAATCAAAATGTGTAGAGACATATGCTGCCCTGAAGTGGCTGGCTGAAGGTGGATGGCTGAAGGATTTGAGGGTTGTTAGGAGTTTCTCTGACATGTATAATGTTTCCTTAGGACTGGCTTTAGTCTTTCAGCAGAACAACCCAGAGGAAAACTTCCACGGTGTTAACCTAGTTAAATAAAAGCATAATCATCTACCCTGTTTGCTTATTTTCCTCTTTCTTTCACTTACAGCTTTAACTGCGGAGAAAACTGGCATGATCCTGTTAAGTGCAAGGTGAGTATGTGAAAGTTTTTCTCTAAATGCATGATTTGAAAAAGTTTAAAGTCAATTTACGTGCAAGACGTAGAAATTGAAGCACAAGCTTTGCCACTGTTCACATCAAGAAGCACAGTAGTTCACCTGTTTAGATCATATGTGAGAAGAATCAGTGAAATCATACTGGATGCCTTTAGGATGCCTCAAAGTTGGACCTTGTGAAGGAGCAGTGCCTCGGCTGGATGGGGAACTGTCTGGAGGAGGTTGCTGTTACAGCTGTGACCCTCTGAAGACGAATAACGGTGCTTCAGGAGTGAATGCTTCACTTGACAGCAAGCTTTCCTGTACTGGGCATTTCTGTGGGTTTTTGGTGCCTCAGCAGGCTTGTGATTTATTGTACAGAGGAAGTAATTTGGTCCAGGGACCTGCAGCCGTGCCGTGAGCTCTGGAACTGGGCTGGTTTTTCCGTGAAGCTGTCAGAAGCTGTAATCAAGTCTGGGATCCTGTGGCCTGTGCAGAGCTCGTGGACAGCCAGGTTTCATGCCTTGGGGACAGAGCAGTCTGCGTTTCTAGTGACAAATGCAAAAAATACCTCCTTGGGAAGAGGGGAGGGAAACCACCTAAGGATGCTAAACCTTTGGCAAGGTCTTTCCAGGCTAGATGTGGTCAGTTTATCTGACAGTTGCAAGCAGTCTTTTGCTTTTGTTAGTTGTTTTCATTTGATAAAGCCATGTTTTTGGTGAGGCTTAAGAGAAAAAGAAAAAAAAGAAAGTGTAAGCTGGACGGTCTGGGCACAAGTGGGCATTGTAAGCATAAGGAGAAGTTTGGCTTGATGTAAAGCTGGCCATCGCAGGGCATCTGGCTGCAGTTTTGGCAGATCACTGTTATAACATCCTTCTATTTGAGAGTCCCATGTGAAGTATGTGGTGGTTGGACTTCAGAACTGCAAAGTCCTTGATGTAGTGTTTGTGCTGAGTGATTGTGCTCGCTGGATCAGGATGGTGCTGCAGGAAGTGTCTGCAACTCAATTAGCTGCTGTTTGCGCTGCTTTCCAGCACCACCACCCTCCCGTATTCCCATGTGGCTGTGTGTTTCTTACCCTTACCTTGATGTAAGCAGCTGTCTTGGGAACATTTACAGTTCCTCTAGTTACGTTTAACTCTTCTTTCTTCATTTTTCTAACAGTGGTTAAAGAAATGGATTAAGAAGTGTGATGATGACAGTGAAACTTCTAATTGGATTGCAGCAAACACAAAGGTGAGGCTCTTTCTTGTGTTATATGTAGACTTATCAGATGAAAAGAAGAATGACAGCCTAATTCCTCTGTACTGGGATTGTTCTTTGTGCTGCATGTCGTTAGTTAAGAGCAAGCCTTAAAATCCACAGTACACTGAAGTATTCCTGTTTGAAGAGCAAATAGGTGTTGCTGCCTTGAATAAGGTGAGGTTCTTTGGGTTGAATGGAGTTTGCTCTTGTAAGAAAGAGTTAATTGGAGACCCAAAGGAAGCTCAAGTCTTTGGGCTCCTGTCTGGCACCGATGACTTCACTAAGCAAATCTGTGCCTCACTCCAAGCGTGTGAAACATGTTAACACCACCCGTGGCTCGATTTGGCTGTGATAATTTACATCTGCCTTTAAATCCCCTGGGTTGGCCTCTCGAGGAGTTGTTCATTTCCGCTGGGCAGGATTCCAGCTAGAGGCTGGCAGAACAGCTGTTAAGATTTTATTATGTAAATGTCTTCCTTCCAGCTAGCCCAACTTTGCCTGAAACTTCAGCATTTGTTCAGTTGGGGATGAATTAAGACAAAGGTTGCCACGGTGGCAAGAAAACAAACGCAGCTGATACCGGATGCCATGCCGGATGCCATCAGGGCCTTAGGGGCAGACCTGGGTTTCAGGACTGTGGAGCCAGGAGGGTGGAAGAAGGTGGGGAGGGTGCGAGGAAATGGCCGCTTTGTTTTCTTAGCTCTATTGTGTAACTGGTTAATGGTATTTGCGGCAGCCACTGCTTCTTTCTGGGACTGGCTGTTTTTCATTGACCTGGAATGTTGCATTATGGTGAAAGCAGAAACACCCATCAGGCTGAAATGCACAGTTAAAGTCGGGCTGAAATTGTGCAGTCTTGGCTGCTTCTTTCTGTTTCATGACCACTTGTGTGGTCCCCGCATGGAGGCTGAATGTTGCTCAATAAAGTGAATTTGGCTTTTTTTGGAGGTGGGTGTGTTCAAAGATCTATTGTGGCTAAAGAACCGAACCATATTTCTTCACGGCTGGCTTGATCTTCATATGAAACCTGAGGAAAAGTAGCCGAATAGCTCGGGAAGGGCTGAGTTGTCAGCGCATGCAGTGCAGCTTTTAGCCTTGGGTATCAAATATTCGGGATGTCAGAATGGCCACAGCCCTATTTTGCCTGTGACAAAGCCCTCAGGAGCCAGAGGAGGAGCTGCTGCCACCCCCAGGAGCGTGATCTTGGTCATGGCCATAGGGCTCCCTGTCCTTTGCTTGCCCCTACCCTGGCGTATGCTGCTGAAGACCAGGGTCTGGGCTTTCCTTGCTGGGTTTGTTACCATCAAATGTTGAGCTTTCCTTTACTGGATTCTGTGCTCATTAAAAAGGCTGAAATGATACACGCATATGTGTTAACGTAGCCCAAACATGAATAATGTGCCGCTAACTCTGGGTACTGGAAATAGGAAGCTCCTTGTGTCTTTTTCAGACAAGATGATGAGGGTTTCGGCAGCTTGCTTGCCCACAGATGTGAGTGTAGACAGAAATATTTAACATGGTCATTTATTAACTTATTTTCTACCAAAATATAGACTTTGTCAGGTAGGAGCCATGTTCATGGCTGGGCTGGTATTTAAAGCATAGTTCAAACTGTCAGCAATAGTACTGAATGGCTGGAGTAAGAAGATTTTCCTGTGGGAAACACCCATCCAGAGGAGGGTAAGGAGGGGAAAGGCGTATGGCCAAGCCACAATGGCATCAGCCCAGCTTATCTTTTAGTTCCTGTAGTCTGGTGTCAGCAGCAGAAGAGCTGTTGTCCTTGAACATCCGTGTCTAAGCTACTTCCTCTAATACCGTGTATGAGATGTTCCTACAGCAAGAAAATACTTTGGAGCCCAGGCTGTACAGCAGCAACAGGAAGAAAAATAACATCAGGGTAATTACACCAGACATTTGAGCAAGCCAACTGTCCTGGAGTTTTATGGGATCCGTACAAATTGAATTAACCGAAGGACAATATCACAGTTCTTCTCTCTCTGAACTGATGTGAGATTCAATTGAGGGGAAAGTTGGCAGGAAATGTAACCCACCCCTCGTAACCATCTCAGCCTTCTTGTGGGTAGCAAAGATGAGGAAGGTGGTAATTTCACACCGCTATAATGAAGCGTGAGCAGCACTGGCTGCTAGAACATGTGGAATTGGAGCTTTGCAGCCTCTGGAGAACTGGATCGGCCCAGAGCCATGGTGCTGCTGGCCACCACCACCTCCTGCCTGCATTGTGCTGGCCCTTGGCCGGAGGCATGGTGAAACCCAAGTTTCTGTGTCTGACAGCGACACAGTCCTGCTGCTGCCCAGAGAGGAGCCGAGTAAAATCCTTTCCTGCCATAGCAAGGCTGTAGCCATGCACCGGGATAGGAATTGCACAGTTGGAGTTGCACCTTACTCTGTCTCTGTACAACTTCTAGCAGGAAAACAGGACAGTCGTGTTTGGGGAGGGATGTCTTGTACCTTTACAGCTGTTTGCTTCAGCGACTGCAAGTCAGAGCCCAAATTCTGTGTAGAATTTCTTCATTTTGAAGAACCTAGAAGGGAATCAGATCGGGTACCATCAGATGCAAAAAAATCCACATTTTCACTGGGGAAAAAAAAACTCCAAGTAATTTAATTGCTGCTGTGGTCTCCATCACGTTTGCAGCTTTGGAAAAGTGCTTTCTCGAGTCCTCCAAGCGTGATGCTGACCTGCAGACCTGTCCCATGGGCTCTCCATTCAGGTCAGAGAACTTCCTGTCTTACCAAGATGAAGTTGTAAGAGAAAAATACCAGTCGTGGAATGTGGGCTTGAAATCTGGGTAGTCCTTTGCAACAGGAGAACGTGAGATACATTTGTTCCAGCTTGCCCTGGGAGGCAGAATAGGAAAGGAAAATTAGGCAATTGTTGTATCAGAGAATAGAAGAGTGAAACCCAGCTGCATTGGTTTCTGCTCACAAACTGGAGTGATCTGATGTGTTTTTTGATGAATTATGTAGAACGGTCTGAATGAAAAACGAGGAGACTTGAGTAGTGAATTCTGTGGTTTCCTATGTAATTTTTTTTTTAAAATTTTACATTCATTCACTTGCACTTACAACACCTGCACTAAATTCTTTATACTTCCACGAAAGATACAGCCCTTGCAGCAGAGAGTGTGCTTGAGCTTATGGCCTTTTACTTAAGATACTTTCACGTATGAGTGTGGCTTAAGTAAATTAATTTAAACCACTAAATTAATTTAAACTTGAGTTAAGCCAATATGAGTTCTTTAACAAGCCTTTAATTCTCAGTCTTCTTGCAGAATAGGGTTGAATAGTCCAAGGTTTTGCACGTTTGTTTCTTTTTCTTAGTTGTACAAACTTGGCTCTTAAATAGTTAATAGTTCTTAAATAGTAAAATAGGCAGGTTTCAGGTATGGTTTGGTTTGTGTGGCTTTGGGAATAAAGCAACCACATAGTCAGGCACTTCTGTTAAGTGGACCTTCAGAGGAGTAAGAAATACATAAAACTTGAATTTGTGCATTTAGTTTGGGCTCTTAAGATATATCAAGGCTGCCTAAAAGGAGAGGGGAAAACCTGTTCCAAACCTGAGTTTCCATGTTGTTAATCTTTCTGCATCTTAGAACTCTAAAGGAAGAAGAATAAAGATGCTTAACGGTGCTGGCCTTCACCCAAGGTGCTGTTTGCTTGGGTTGTTTTGTTTTTTGTTTTTAAGTGAAATTGGTGGTAATGAATGCTGTTCATCTGATACTAAGAATGCCCCTGCCTTACTGCTTTCGGCTGCTGGCATGTCACCATCTCATTATCTTCCGGGCTAGACGGGGCTTGAATGTCTGATGTATAAAACGGGCTGATTTATTTCTTCCAAAAAAGCTATTGGCTATTTTTCTCCTTTAAGTGAGATAAAATGGCACAAACCCAGTTCTCTTCCTTTTCAGGTCACTTTTTAATGTCTGAACACGTGCTCCCTCTGTACTTTCTGCAAGTCCTACATTTGTTGTAACGCATGGCCATGCTGGCAGCCTGCTGGATCCTCCCTGGGCACCAGCATCAAACTTTGCTCTTCCATTTCTCCCCAGTGCGGTTTCCTGCCAGAGCTGTGAACAGCCTCTGCCCAGAGATGTCAAAGTGCCACCTTTTCCTCTCGGACGAGCAAGTGTTTAAAATAACCTGCTTTGACTCCAGGTGTTGTCACGCTGTACTATTTTGCGCTAACCATAATTAAGTTCAGTGGTTTTGGATTTTGTTGAAATACGTTAAGAAATCTCCACGGTGTTTCATGGGTTTTTTTAATTTTTTTATTTTTAGGATGGGTTATAGATTGAAGGCATCACTGTGAACGTGGCTGGGAGGCTGATGTACACCACTTGCCTCCTGGAGTCCTGGAGAGGACTAATCTGTTTCACCTCCCTTGAAATGTGTTTCTGATTAGCCTCTCGTTCGTAGAACAGCAGCTGAGGTTTATGGTGGTTTATGTACACGCAGCCTTTTACGACAAAATAGGGATTGTTCTCCTTTGCCAGGTTTCCCTGGGCTTTGGTTTCAAAAGTGCAACGTATAAGCACACCACCGAATTGTTGAGAGTGGAACAACGTTAATGAGGTCACTTCTGCTTTGCGGCGTGACAGATAACGTGCAGAACAATCTACCGGTTTAGTAATTTGATTTGCTGGCTACTACGTTGTTGCATAGCCATAATTCTTAGTAAGATCTTCCTTCCCTATCCTCCTTAATCTATAAATCTCTCCCACTCGTTGCGTTGGTGGCTTGAGTAGGTGCAGCTTTTTTTTTTTCCACTAGTGTTCAGCTTTTCTTTAGCCATGTTCTCCTTATGGCTTTTCCTTAATTTCTAGTAATATTCCACCTTTACACAGCTTCCTGTATCTGTGTAGTTTACTGTGTCATCTGTCTTCCTTGTGCTTTGCTTGACAGCCCTATAAAGGCTTGAAAAGGACGGCATTCCCTGGAATAAAAGGGCTGTAATTAGGGTCTTTTTGTTCTCGTTTGCATCGCAGGGCTAGAAGCCCTAAGCGCTGTGCAGTATTGAGACACTGAGGAGCCTGGTCTCATCCTCAAAGACAAGAGAGCATAATTTCAGTGCTCCTAATTGAGCCTAGCTGCGGATGAGGATGGCCCCACAAGCCGGGTGGATGTGCCCCACTGTTCCTTTCCAGCTTGGTGGCTCATCTGGGAACTGTTTCTTCTTCCAGTTGTGGGATTTTTCCTAAGCAGGAGCGATCGCTGCAGCTGTTTGTTGGATTAGCTGAGTCTTCCACCCAGGTACGCTGATGTTGGCATCTCATCAGATGAGACGCGTTTGGAAGAAACTGCACCGCTCTGCGACCACCGTCTTCTCTTGAAAAACTGGGTTTGAGTGTCGGGGGGGCTGTGTCGTGCTGTGACAGGGGTGCACTGCTGCTGTTCATATGTGTTATCAAAGGGCACCCTGTCTGTGAGCTAATGGAGCAGGGATCTCCACAGTTACGAAGGATATTGATGGGATAAACCTAAATTTGGGTCATGAGGTGTTGGTGCAGGATTGGAAGAGGGAGGAGGGCTGCCTGGAAAAAGGAAAATAAATACTGCCTTGCATACCGTGCTCAAAGGAGAGACCATTTTTGATTCTGAAACTCCCAGAACTGCATTGAGTGACTAACTGGGAACAAGCTCACCTGGCTGAGTATCCACCCTATGGACAGCCCAAGAGGACGTCTTGATGGTGTCCCCCCTGAGAGGGCCTGCAAGGGCGCTACTCTGCTGCGTTTACTCTGTTTATAGCACAACTGCTTTGTTCGTAGGACAAACGCAGGTGATGGGGAGGAAAGCAGGGCTGGAAAAATCCCCTCATGTGCTTGCTTGCTGCTTGAACCCATTGGAGGAACAACCAGCCCAAAAAAAAACCCTGAACCAAAACAAAAACCTGGGGGGCACTAAAAAGAGCGTGGCCAGCAGGTGGAGGGAGGTCATCCTCCCCCTCTGCTCTGCCTTGGGGAGGCCACATCTGCAGCACTGTGTATAGTTCTGGGCTCCCCGGTTCAAGAGGGACAGGGAACTGCTGGAGAGAGGCCGGTGGAGGCTACGATGGTGAGCAGGGGCCTGGAGCATCTCTCTCCTGAGGAAAGGCTGAGAGCCCTGGGGCTGTTCAGCCTGAAGAAGACACAAATGAGAGGGGACCTCATCAATATCTAAAGGGTGGGTGTCAGGAGGATGGGGCCAGGCTCTTCTCAGTGGTGCCCAGGGACAGGACAAGGGGCAATGGGCACAAACTGGAACACGGGAAACCATCTCAGTAGGAGGAAAAACATCTTTCCTTTGAGGGTGGCAGAGCCCTGGTACAGGCTGCCCAGAGAGGTTGTGGAGTCTCCTGCTCTGGAGATAATCCAAACTTGCCTGGATACGTTCCTGTCCAACCTGCTCTGGGTGACCCTGCTCTGGCAGGAGGTTGGACTGGGTGATCTCCAAAGATCCCTTCTAACCCCTGCCAGTCCAGTCTGTGATTCTGTGAAATAAGCGGCCAGCTAGCACGCAGTGTACTGACAGAGCACGAGGAGAGGTGTGACTGCAGAAAGTACGTCATCAGACTACTGCAATAGTTCCCCAAATCTGGGAAACTGAGGAATCTTTTTATTTACGTGACAAACCTGGTCTTCTGGTTAGAAACCGAACGTTGTCCTCTTACTCAGGCCAAGCCCCAGGGTTGTGACCTGTTGATGGGATGGGAGCACTGCTGCTTTTGGCTAACGAGAGGGTAGCGCTTTCCAAACAAGTCCTGTAATAGTCTACTGGCTCCTTTCAAAGGAATGGCTACACCCTTGCTTAGGAAAACCTTGCTGTTGTGTGGGATGTCACCCGTTTCTGCCCAGTCCTTAACCCTTCTCCTTCAGGATCAGGCAGGGGGACGAAAGCAACCTTTGAAGAGGAAGAAAAGATGGTGGTACTCAAGAGGAACGCTCTGCCATTGCCAGGGAGACCAGAATCACGAAATTATTTAGGTTGGAAGGGACCTCTGGGTGTCATCTTGTTCAGCCCCCCAGCCCTGAGGCAAGAATAACCTCAAAGTTAGGCCAAGCTGCTGTAATGAGCCTTGGTTTTCATTAATGCTCAGGTCTGCAAGTTTGTGATCATCAGGAAGCAAAACTAGCTGAAAGCACTTTGTTGTCCAAAAAGAAGTTGCAGTCCCTTATGTCTTTCCCTTGTCTCTTCTCCTTTGCCTTACTGCAAGTCTCCCTCCCTGCAGTGGGAAGGGCCATGTTGGACATCTGGAGACCACGTTGGTCTCTGGACCAACTCCAGCTCCGGAGCTATCTTCTGAGCACTTCTCGGTGTGCAAACCCTCCTGTCTCTTACAATACAAATAGGCAAACTCTGATGAAAATGTAGTAATAGTTGGGACACTTGGAGTGGAGGTGGAAGAAGTTGCAGTTCTAGACTGATTGAACATGTTGGTTTCTGCCTTTGGTGAGAATTTATCTGAATGCCGGAATAGGAAATGGTGCTCTTGATGTTTCCTCTGGTTAGCAAACAGTAAAGACCTGCTCCTAGCTGGGGATGGGATTTTTCCACCCTTCTCACCCAAAAGCTGCAGCTGTTTTTCCACAGGTGTGGATTACTTGTTTTGCTGTGATTATTTATTGCCTTGTAGATGAAACTGGCTTTTGCAAAAACTTCATAAATGCTGGTGTGGCTGTGTGAGCCAGATTGAGGAACTCATCGAGGCTAAAGTACTCTTTGGTTTTGTTTTGGGGTTTTTTCACCCAACTCCTGTGTAGCTGCTTTGTGTCCCAGCACAAGAGAGGTGCCATAGGTATGGGAACAAGCGGCGGAAGAGAGTTGGACTTGTTTCCTTCGCTCGTAGGGACAGCATAGTATATTCTTGCAACCTCGGCTTTGTGTAATCATTGGGATACTACAGAAATAATTTTTCACGCTCTACATGAGTTGAATATCATTTTAGGAAGTGGCCATATGCTGCTGACGTATGAGAACAATATTGGTGTTATAAAAAAAAAAACACGAACCAACCTCTATTCCCTAAAGATGTTCCCTGTGCAGTGCTGTTCCTCGATATCCTCATATTTGTCAAAGGCCTCACACCTGAAAGGGAAGGCCCGTGTGGGATTTTGTAGAAAAGTCGTCAGTGAGGTGTCACATGAAGGGGGGAAAAAAGGGCCCAATGGGAAATGTGGAAATGCTGCAGGAACAGAAGTGTCTTTTTAGCAGACAGAAGCTTTTTTTGAAGCACGATAGAGTCTTACTGCATATTTTTGGGGACTTTTTGGATGGCATTTTACAACTGCTGGTGTCTTGGGTTGATAACAGCGTGATACCAGCTCACCGTTAGGCTTTTTTCAGTTCTGAGTGCTGAAGTGGGCCAAAGGCTTGATGGTGGGGAGGAAAGCGAGATGCCTTCCCTGGGGCAGATATAGACCATCGCTACTGCTGTGATTTTGGAGAAGGTCATGAAATAACCCATCCAGTGTACTACTACGATAGCAGCAGAGATAAAACGCATTATTCCTTAGGGTTTTTTGCTATCTAGCTGCTCCAATTTTGGAAGTATTTTAAAGGAAGAAGATCTCGCTGATCAAAGGGAAGAAGTGAATCGGGCATTTCACTTGATGCATGATGTCTTACTGCCGCGGGAACCCCTCTAACCTCAGAAGGCTGCTGTGGGTTCTGTGTTTTCATTGCTAACGGTGCTCTCTGTCCTGTGAACAGGAATGCCCGAAATGCCACGTCACCATCGAGAAGGATGGGGGCTGCAACCACATGGTCTGTCGGAACCAGAACTGCAAAGCCGAGTTCTGCTGGGTGTGTTTGGGCCCCTGGGAGCCCCACGGATCTGCCTGGTGAGTTCAGGAGCGTGCCTTGCGGGAAGGCGAGGAAGCCACGATACAAGCGGCATAGATTTGGACTGAAATCTGTGGAATTGGTGTCTCCTGTTACAGGTACAACTGTAATCGCTACAACGAGGATGATGCAAAGGCAGCAAGGGATGCACAGGAGGTGAGTCCATAACCTTTGGTGATGAGGAGATTACCAACCCTGTGTTGTGTTTTCGGGCTTTCTGTAAACCTATAAATCAGCTCTGAAGAATTTCCTGGATTTGGGCACAAGTCCAGAAGACAGTTAACTTTGGACTCTTGCTTCATGCCAGAAAAAAAAAAGTTCAAAGCCACTTTAACCCAACTTAAAGCACATGTTAACTCCGTTGTTATCTGTCATGCTGCCTTGCCTGTTTTCTGGCAGCTATTTGCATGAAGTCACCATAATGCTGTGGGTCTGAGACGACAATCCTCACCTTCTTCATAAAATGCTCTTTACTGCAAAGTTCTTAATGCAAATCCTGAGGTGTTTAAACACAGCAGACCTTTTGAATGTAAATAGAATAGACTTCAGTTGTTCCATAACTGTACTTGAAGGCTTGATAGAGAAGAAATTGCAGGTGAAGTTGCAGCTACATTAAACTGTTTTGTGAATGTGGATAGAGCCAAAGCCCTTTTTAACGGGGAGGGATTGCATGCTGTCTGCTGCAGCTTGCAGAAATCCATTTCCTGCATCTCTGGCAAAGTAGTGTTATAGCCAAGAATCAAAGTATTTCCTGTAGCCCCTCCTGCAGAGAAGGATGACTTTGGCTGATCTGTGCTACCTTTCTACATCCACAGCATACAAGTTTAACCGTGTCCATGTTGTCATTTTTTACAGCTGATCTGTCAGTGAGAATAAGATTAATGACTGTGTATTGAGTCATCTTGGTTCTCTTGTACTATTTAGCATGTGGAGTCTTTCCCCTGCTCTGTAATCAGTGTCGCCTAGGCAACCTGAGGTTGCCCTCTTAACAGAAGCACAGTAATTGTCTAATTAGAATGCCTTATTAGCCAAAAAAAAAGAAAATATGCTTCTCACTGTTTGTCATGACACTGGAAGCATTTAGGTCCTGTAACTGGAATCAAGAGACTGAAATTCAAAACTCTTTAGGCTTTAGCAATGTGATTCTAATTACTTTCTGGGTTGGGAGAGAGGATGCCATAGCTGAGCTAGGAAGTCCCCTGTGTGACAGCAAGCTGCCCAGGGTCTGGCCTTTCATCTCCACCCAATGTCAGGGTTCATAGTGCCGCACAAAGCGGCGCCATCTAAGTCTGGCCAACGTGAGAGGAGAGGAAGCACCTTTGGAAAGGAAGCTCCTTCTCAGGGTCAGGAAGAGCCTTGTGAAGGGTTGACTTCTCTTGCAGCCATTACTTTGTTTTAACTATTTGTTTTCTTTTTCCCTAATGGGAATTAACACAGCGATCCAGAGCAGCCCTGCAGAGGTACCTGTTCTACTGCAACCGCTACATGAACCACATGCAGAGCCTGCGCTTTGAGCACAAGCTCTATGCTCAGGTGAAACAGAAGATGGAGGAGATGCAGCAACATAACATGTCGTGGATCGAGGTGCAGTTCCTGAAGAAAGCAGTCGACGTCCTCTGCCAGTGTCGTGCCACACTTATGTACACTTACGTCTTTGCCTTCTACCTCAAAAAGAATAATCAGTCCATTATCTTTGAGGTAGGAGAAAACATGGTTGTCAGGAGTTCAGATCACAAAGCTGAGCGAAATAGGGATTTAATGCTTGGACAAGCTGTTGTCCTCAGTTGTACAGAAGTGAGTCTGTCTTAACATTCTGTTGTGCAAAAATTAGAGGCCATGCTGGGCGTCGTGTAGGATCCTCTGCTAGAGGAGGAAGTAGAGTTAAAAGTTACTGCCCTCTGGAAGAAGAAAGGGATTGAGGCTCTGTCTTAATGCCTTCTTTGCTGGTTCAAAGCTTAGATCTGTCATTTTGCCTTTCCCTGGTGCTGGCTTTTTTCCAAGGGCGCTACCAGAAAAATTGCACTTGAAGGTCTAAACGTGGAGGACCAGTCTGCTTCACAGCTGAACTGTACTGGCTGTTTATGATTTAAAACAGTCCTTTGCTGATCTTTGTGCAGAACCTAAGCAGGGTGCTTCTGTGCTGCACGCTCAGCAAAGGGCGCACAGAGCTACTGAGCAGCAGTGAAAGCTCTGATGCTGCTGTGTGTGTACCGGCAGTCAGTGGGGGCTTTGGCAATGCTGGTAAAAACTATTAAATAGACAAGGACAGAATGGGATATGAATTGTCTTGTTAAAGAAAGGATTTTTTTATGGCTTGCCGGGATATTGCAGATAGAGGAAGACACAAGACTTGCTGGTAGATAGGCAGATGCTCTTCTGATCAAATGAAGACATTTCAGCTTTTTCAGTCTTGATGGTCAGAGCAGGTTACTAGTGTTACATAATGCGTATCTAATCCTGCTTTTTATTTCAGTACTGATATAAGTCAGATAGAAGAAAAAAATTTTTCTTTCTTTCCCCCCCAAAAAACTCCTTTCTCTTTCTTTTTTATTTTTTGTATCTGCAGAATAACCAAGCAGACTTAGAGAATGCTACAGAGGTGCTTTCCGGGTACCTCGAGCGAGATATATCCCAAGATTCGCTGCAAGACATAAAGCAGAAAGTACAGGATAAGTACAGGTTTGTTTTTTGAATAATTCTCTATCTCAAAGTCCCTGTATCGCCATCCTGTGTGGCAGGTAGTTGCATGTGTACTTGCCAAGCCACGGTTTTCTCCAGAGTGCCGTCCCTGGGAAGCTGTTTGCTGTTGGCCCTCTGCCATACATTGTGCTCATCAGTCGGTCCCTGGGCATCCGAGAACAGCAGCAGCGGTGTCCTGCGCCAGCCCCTGAAATCACCAGTGGTGAAGGCCTTGCGCAGATGCTGGCAGCATGTTTTTGTGCCCCTTGCTGGGACCAGCTCTCGGGGGAGGTGACAGCCTGCAGGGAGAGGTTCCCAACTCTGCCTTGCGTCTGCTCTGCTGAGCAGTAGCTAGAAGGTTCAGTCCCATAATGGAAAAATATTGTGACCAAAAGCAATGGCTTTTCATCCACTGCACAGAAGGAGCACATGGGAATGGCCAGGACCAAGACAGGACCTATGTAGTGAGAGCCAGAGAAGAACAAGGAGTGACTTTATTGTTCCCAGCTGACAGCGTTGGCCTAGGATAAGTTGCCATAAAAGCAATCAGCTCTTTTATTTCTCCTTTGGGTCCATTTGTGCAAAACATGGGTGTAGAAAAGCCATCTGAAAGAAGAGGTAGAGAGCAACCTGCCCAACTGGGGAAGAGGCCAGAAAAGCCGGGGTCCAGGTGACACAAATGCCAATGCTTTTTACAGTCCCAGAGGAGTCACTTCTGCACAGTGGAAAAATACAAAGCTGCAAATGTGGATGAGTCACAGGATTATGGCTTGCATTTTTGAGGTGTTTTGCCAAAGTCACTAAATTTGTTGTGCCTAACTTGGGGAGGGGGAAGAAGCCAAAGTAGGGTGAGCTGTAGTGACTAAGGGACTCTGAGGGGTGGAAGTAGCCATGAAGGTGTGGTGGGCCTGTGGCCCACTGCGCTGCAGTTTGGCAGTGTGGCTGGGACTGGAGAAGACCATCAGACCTTCTCTTCTGAGAGATTTTTATAATTTACCCTTTAAGACCACTGTTAAGTTGGTATCAGCTCAAGCTGCTTGTTCACTTAAGTCCTCTAAAACTGGAAGGTCTTTTAGGAGTGGTATCAGCTATCCAGAAGAAATTAAAACCTAATATAGCCTGAATTGCCTGAAAACATAGTATCCCAAACCCGCCTTCATGTTTCTGGGAAGAAAGTATGCATCTGTCAAGCCCGCACAGGTCCCTAATTAACTAGTTCAGTCATGTCTTAATCATGTCCTGCACGGTGCTCTTTGTGTACTGGTTACGGTGTACTGATGCAAGACTGGGACCAAGGATGTTCTTGAGGTGGGTTGAAAGAGCTCTGGGAAATCGCAGGAACTGCCCTCCTGGCTAATATGGTTTCAGCTGTTTCGATCTCTTTGCTTGCAAAGACATTTCTAGAAAACAGGATTAAACCCCCACCACCAGCAGCAAAATAACTGAAGTTGGGAAAAGCAGAAACTGCGTATTTGCTATCACATGTTTCAGAAAATCAATGTGACTTTGTGTACGATGATTTCTTTGCAACAGCTGATAGCAATGGGAAGAGCCAGAACAGTTTTGTTTGGATAAATCTGTTGGTCCGATCAGGTACTGAATGGTAGCAGCGTAAGGGCTGCAGGTGAGGCATCTCTACCCACGTGTTTGCAAACGTTGTGATCAGAGAGAGCATTCTGAGATTCCTCCTGCGCACCTCACTTCAGTGAGCAGAGGGATGTTTGGCCGCTGCTGAGCGAGTCGGGTTCCCACCTGTGGGAGCCCCTCAGATGCCATCCTGGTCGATGTCCGCACAATTCCCAGCAGGAACCAGTAACTCAGCAGTCAGCTCCTGGGTTCCAGTTTCTCATGTTGCAGCACACCACTCCGAACCGTGAACTGGATACACGCCTGCGCCTGGGGCTGCTACTTAGGCTTGTCTTGTCCCCCACGTGCCTGAAGATGATGTCGACTTTGGCATCACCGCTGGAAGGGGTTTAATCCGGAAATGCCTGCTGCTTGTTCATAACTTGCTCTTGGAACCTGAATACTCTTAAACATTTCTCTGCTTTTATCTTTTTAGTTGGCTAACGCACCCGAAACGAACATGGCACCTTTTGATATGTTCCTATGATATCACTTTTCCTCAGTATCATTGATCCTGGTAGGACTGTACCTAACTCTGGGATCAGTTTGTAGTTGCAACTTTATCTGTTTAAATGAGTGTAGGTGGGAAGACCCTGCAGGGCGTAGTGCCCCCCTGAGGCCCCGGAATTGCCTTGCAAGGTAAAACTTGCACTCCAGCCAGACCCATAACCCTTTTTGTAGCCAGCCTGACCACTTCCACCTCCACCGGGACTTCAGAGGGGAATAAAACTGGGTTTTGCCCAGCTAGCTCCTGGATTTTGTGGTCCGGATAGGGCTCAGCGAGTAGGCGCCAGCCCACGTTTGAGGAGAGCTTGGTCCTGTTTCGGGTGTCACCACTACCCCCTGCTCTGGCTTTTTGCAAACTGCAGCCGCTGCTTCTTCTTTTTTCAGTTATTAATGGAGGTTTCTGAGCTGTAGGGGCTTTGGGGATATTCTTCCATGGGAAAGTCTAAATTTGCATGCTGTTTTTTTCAGCCAGGGACCTGGAGTTGAGTGACTGGAGTAACTGAAGTCTTAATTAGCGCTGTTAACGGGCTACAAATATAAAGTCCCTTCTCGGGGGATCTCCTCTTTTGGAAGTGAGGCTTAATGTAGGTTTGCGTTACTTGATGGCAGGGATGAGCCGTGGTTCCTAACCTGCCTTTTCTGTGCTGTTCCTCTTTGCCGCAGATACTGCGAGAGTCGACGAAGGGTTTTGTTGCAGCACGTGCATGAAGGCTATGAGAAGGACCTGTGGGAGTACATTGAGGACTGAGACGGGCCCCGCATAAACACGAACTCTGAAAAACCTTTACCATCTAGAGTGCTCATGTGATTCAAATAAAACACACACAAGGCGCTACGCCTGTTACACCGCTGGTCTGTAGTACTGGGATTCTGTTTTGTTAACAGAAAATTTAAGTAAATTATATTGTAATAAAAAAAAAGTAGATAAACCATTGTACAACAGTATTCTAGGCGGCCAATAAGAGTGTGCAGATGCACTAAAAAAAACCAACAAACCCTCCAAGTTTAACTTGTAACGTAGCTTCATTCTCCAAGCCGACTCCTTTTTCTTTTCTATCTTTCTTTTCCTGTGTGTAGTACAGATGAAATTTAAACCAGTTTCTTGACACTGCTTTTCATGTCCAAACCAGCCATTTTGATGTACTTTGGTAAGGGGGGATGGCTCTCCTGCCCCCCTCCTCCTCTCTGCAACTCAAGTACATGGATGAATGTCGATTGGCTCATTGTAAAGATGATTCTTGGGGGGGGGTGGGGTGGGTGTGTGTGTATACAGCAAGGAAAAAAAAACCACACAAAAAAAAAACCCTTTGTATATGACTTTTAAAACAAAAAGAGGACAACACAGTATTTTTCAAAGTTGTATATAGCGCATATGCATGGACAAAGAGCAAGCGTGGCACGTGTTTGCATAATGTTTAATTACAAAAAAAATATTTATTCTTTAAAAATCTTCAAGATTATGTCTATTTGCTGTGCATTTTCTTTCAGTTTGATTATTTTTTTTGTTTTGTTTTCCCTGGGCTGGGGTGGGGGAAGCGTATGCTGGTATAGTGAATATATTATTTTTTTTGGAAGGCTTTTACCGGAGAAGTTGGGTTTTTCCTCTTCCTGCAGTTCCTTTACATCCAGCCTCCCGTTTTGTGTGTGTATCCACTGCTGGTGTAGGACCCGTCCCCTCGTGCGCAGCTCCTGATGCTGGGTCGCCCGCTGTCCGTTGCGTTCGTGCCTGATGGATGCTGCAATTCAGGGTGTTTTGCCTTTTTTTTTTTTGGTTCTGGATTGCTACCTGCCCAAATGCAACCTGACTCTTCCCATCCATGCACCCAGGACACATGCTCTCAACCCAGAGGAGGGGGGGGCGGGGGGTGTGTTCCAAGTTTTATTTTTAACTCTGAGGCAGGAAAAAGGGGTATTTCATACCACTTGTCAAAAGACTTATGGAAAGATTTCGGCTGTGGATTTCCTCTCCCTCCCCCTTTCATCTGTCCAATGGACCGTTCCTTGCTGTTTAAGTTTCACTTACATTATAACGAGTCGTAACATTGAAAAGGAAAGATGATGGAATTGTCTTTGTGTTTGTTTTGGGCTCGACTACTGGGCGTACTGTCCTGGCAAGTATTTAACACTCCGTCTAGTGCAGTAGAAGTTGAAATCAGCGGGGTATTTTTCAATTAAAAGGGGAAAGAACTAATGAGTTAGCTACTGAGTCCATTTTTATGATTTCTGTAACAAGAGCTATGTTAAAGTAAACAATTGGTGGTGGTTTTATTAAATTTACTCCTGTATAGGAATTCCTTCTGAGTTATTTTTCGCCAGGCTAGTGTCCTCAAAGCTCTCTGCCAATCTGCCAGCTCCGAGGGGGAATAAATTTGCAAAGGGGCGAGTTAAAAAAGGCAGATCACAGGCAGGTCTGTAATGCGGAATGCCATTTCCAGCTGGTCTCCATGATGAATACCAACGACTGGAGCAATGTAGTTTTGTCCCTCTCTACCTGCTTTCCACTTCAGCCCCCTCAGCACGGGGCTGGGAATTGGATGTGAGAACTTCTGCACTGTGGCTGGTTTCCCTGTGGTGCTGGGTGGGACAGAGCAGGGCTGCCTGGAACCATGGAGGTCAGTGCTGCCTTTGCTTGGTGTCCACCTGCAGGCGAGGGGCTCCTTGGGCTTCCCCTCGGCTCACGAACATTGCCCATCTGTGTGTAAAACGTTTTTGAAAGCCTTGTGCTCTTTGGGAGCATGGTGGGATGGGCCAGTGGAAGCACGGAGTCTACCTGATGTTGGGGTTTCAATCCGCATTCCCCAAACTGACTATCCCAAGGACGCGGGCAGGCTCCAGCCCGAAGGAAAGCTGCTCCGTGGTGCCTTTGCTCTTGATGGCTGTTGGCAAAGCTCAAGATAATGATGATTAAAGCTCCCTCTCCTCCAGCCTACAGGAATTACTCCTCTGTAAGGACACCGTCCCCACTAACGCAGGCAGCTTTGCGGCCTCCTCTGTGGAAAATAAAACTTAGAACCCCAACCCCATCCCTCCCAGCCGCTCCCCGCGGCCACAGCTCTGTGAGGGTTCGGGGGGAGCCGGGCCTGGCTGAGGCGGGGCCGGGGCCGCCTCACTCGCGGCCGTGTTCCACCTTACGCTGCGGGGGGACCGCACAAACCCTTCCGAATAAACTTATATTTTATTATTTCCTTAGTTTGGTGTTTTTCATGGCAAAGGGGCCGGGGTTGACACCGTGAGGTGGGGGGGCGGGCTGTCCAGGCTCCTCCCGCCGCCGCCTTCCCGTCGTGCCCAGCGGCGGGCGCCTCGCGGGTTAGCCCGGAAGTGCTTCAGCCGCCGGTTGGTAACCGTGGCAACGGGGCACTGCTTCGCCATGGCCGAGCCGCAGGCCGCAGCGGTGAGGGGCCGCCGTTGGACTGGGGGGCTGTGGTGGGGCCGGGGGAGAGGGGAGACGGGAGACCGGGGGTGCCGCGGAGAGAGGGGAGACCGGGGCGGCAGGAGCGGGAGCCGCTTTTAAGCGTGAGTTTTTAATCTCTGCACCCTTGGTATTGAAAACATAGCGGAAATTCAGCCTTATTCTGGCTTTTATTGGGGTAATCGAGTGAAGGCGGAGCTTTTATAAACATCCCTCACAGCTCGCTTTTCCCCGGGTATTGAGCAGGCTCTGTCCTGCAACCGGGTTTCTTATCGCCAAGTGCTCTTCAGGAAGTATAAATGCTTTTAGAATAAGGCAAAAAAAAAAAATCCTCTCATGGGTAAATATCTGATTAAGAAGTGATGAGGAGAAAGAAGGGGTAAATGCTGGGGTTTTTGTGTGGTGGACGCTGGTCGTTAATCCCTGGGGGATCTGTGCGGGGCCTGTGGTGTTGTTCATGTGCCTACTAATGAGCTGGGCAAACAGACAGCCAGAAAGGTGAGGCGGTGTAATGGTTTGAGGAACCCACAACAATTTATTGTCTTTTAGACAATTATTCTCTCACCCGCTGACCCCTCCCCACCTGGGAAGGGGGATCAGGAAAAAACAAGGAAACCCGAGGGTTGAAATATAAACAGATTAATAACACTAAAGAACCAATATTGTTCCCAATACCAGTATAAAATACACAAGAGCTATACCCAGCCCGCTCCATCAGCAGAAGCCGTGCACTCCCTGTAGGGACAGCCAATGTGGGACCCTGCGAGCTCTGTGGCTGCGGGAGGAAGGGAAGGGCTCAGGGCTCCGGCACCGGGGTGAGGAGTGCTCAGGATGGCAGCCAGCAAGGGAGAGAGAGAACTCCTCAGCAAACCTTATAATTTCTATTGAATATGATGTTCATGGTATGAAATAATCCTGCTGGCAGCTTGGGGCAAGTGCCCGGTTCTCACTCCTCCTCGTCCTTGCACCTGGCGAGCTCAAAAACACTGAGAACTTGAAACCCGCACCCCATAGCTGGCTATAAAGTAAATATTTTCATAAATTCAGACACTAGAGTCTTCTAAAAGTGCAGTTTTCCCAAGCATTAGAAGAGACTTTACCAAGTCGCTCAAACCAGGACAGGCAGAAACATGAGAAACTCCAGGGAAGTCTTAACAGTGCTGAGTGATCAGACTTGGAATTGGAATGATGTACGGATTTAAAAAATTGCAAATACATAAAAAATCGAGGGGCTTTGTGCTGGTTGTTGCTGCTTAGGAACGAGTGCTTGGAGTTGGGTAATTCTGTGAAAATATCAACTCAGCTTTTCACAATAGGAATCAGAAAAGTGAATACAATGTTAGAAATTATTAAGAAACAAAGCTGGTAAAAGCCTTCCTTGTAGGCATCTAGGTTATTTTCCATGTCTCAGATACTGTGCTCAGGATCTCTGATCCTCACTGTCTCCAATAAAAAAAGAGAGTAGAATGAGAAAACATTCCCAAAACATTACAAGGAACAGGGGGAGACTGAATCTCCACTTTAAAAATTTGTTTATTAAGGAGAGGGGGGAAGCGACACAGGTTTATAAAATCCTGCGCTGTGTCTGGGGAAGAGGAGTGAGGAATGTCTCTTCCCCAAGAAAATGGAGTAAAAAATAAAAATGCTTCTCTGTGTAATCGTTTCTCTTCTGTGAAGGCGTGATTTTTGATTAAAAGTAAGAAAAAAGTATAAAATGCTTTTATTTTCCACGGACTGGGTACCTACTTGCCCCTGACCTCTGGGCAGTATTTGTAGGTGGAGGTTTGTTTCCTGCCGTGCGATGGGACGTCACTGCGCTCATGCACGTGCAGCCTCAGATCGTTCCCCAGGAATGACTTTGTTCTAATTAACTTTATAAATATTTTATAAGGAATGTTTTTGATGTTTTCCTGTGTGATCTCTAATTAGCAACTTAAATGCTTGAGTTTTGTTTTTTTACAAGATAACAATCACCTTCTAGAATCCTAATAAATAGCATCGAGCCTACGGAACAGGAATGTACTGTAAAATGAGCGGGCTTATTTAATCTACATGGCAACTAGAAATCTCTGCCTAGCTGTGGCCAGGGAAGAGCAGCACGTGGCAGGACAGAGTTTTTCTAGCAGCAGTGGTGCTATTTTTATACCCTCTTTTGGGATTTGCCAGTTGTCCTTTCTGATCATTTTGTGGAATAGATCTACAAGAAACCTCGCCTGGTGTATTTAATACTCCTCTTTTCTGTCTTTACAGGTTTCTTCATTGCCCATGGCTACAGAACCTCCAAAACCTCATCCGAAAAAAGGTTTGTTTGAGGACATGATTGTGTTTCTTGGTCAGGTTGATTCTAAGATTTCTTTTCTAGTGTGTGCAGCTGTCTATTAAGAAATAAATGTCCACTGGGAAAAGATGAGGCTATCTAGAGTATAAGCTGATGAGTACAAGTACTTTTTTGTAGGATCTGTGTGATCACTAGCTCAGTGCTGTTGCTGTCTGACTTATAGTACCTACAGCCTGCCTCGTGTTTGCTTATAATCTAAGAGACTGTTGATTTTATTGTGTACATACTTGTGGGGCTGCTAATGAGCTTGATGCTTGTTTATCTTCTTAAATAATAAGAATGGTTTGTTCATTTTAGGTTCTTCAGAATAATGTCTTGCTGTAGAAATGATCTTGGGAAACTAACGTTATGTCTTGTTGATTTTTCATGTCGCCTTTTCTAAGTTTTGAAGTAAAAGAGGTGTGTAGCTGGTTTTAACTAGAGTTTATTTGGTTTTGGGTTTTTGTTTGTTTTTTTTTTTTTTTTTCATCCTGAAAGTGAGAGTTAATTAACTCAGGCTGAGTTGTTGTTTTGAAATCTTCATTGAATCTGAACTGGAACAGGAATAATTTCAGTTATCAGTTCAAAATGTTTCTCTAAAGCCTGTAAGGGTTTCACTAAAACCTGCAGCATGATTTGATGCTGCAGCCTCTCCTTTGCCCTCTTCCCTCGCTCTTGTGATGTGACTTATCCCAGTGCACACGATGAACATTTCCTTCTCTGTAGTACTGAGGTGTGCTCATGTTCCTAGTATGGATGTGTTCACTCTAGAGACTTTTGTGCCTACCTAAGGTGAGGTTTGGGGCTTTTTTTGTGGATTTCCCTTTCTCAAGTGTTCTAAGGGCCACATCAGTTCAGACTTTAATAAAGAGTGAAATCTGCAGTGTTGCTAGAACCCCAGTATACTTACAGTGCAAGTCAGAAGCAGTCCTCCTTTTCCCTTACCTTTTAATTCAGAGAAGCTCAGCTGGGGCGCTCTGTACTTTGGTCTTTTTTCTACCCTGAATGTGTGATGTGTCTGTCACAGTAAACTTCAGGGGGAAATCTTCCATATTTCTAAATTCCTTGTGGTGGAGGGACTGCCTTGGTACTACATCCTCGTTTCTGCCTCAAGGTTCTTTGTCTCACCTGTAGGCCCTGAGCTATGACGGGCCCTGGTAAGCTGGAAAAGCCACTTTGCTTTGCTTTTGGAGTGGTCAGGCTAATATCATGTAGTCCCGATTCCTGGCAGCAGAATTCCAGCACTTGAGCAGAACATGGCTATCCTGGAGATGGTGTTGATGGTTCAGTAGACCTGCAGCTGTTGGCTTGCACAAGTCAAAGTCTCTTTTGTATGTTGTCCGAAGGTGAGAGGAAACGATTACTATTACTTCAGGCCTGTATGCAAGTAAAAATAAACCCCAAATTTGCTTTTATCTTGACTGCCAACTCTTTTAGAGCAAGGATGGCTGTTACTTTGAACTAATTAGCATGGCTTCCGTGGAGGTGCTGATTCACTCCTTAGTGAGATGGTTCATCTCCATCCTTTTCTATAAAGGTTATGGCTCTGGTCTCCTCATCCTCAGTAACCCCCACCTTGGTCTGCCTCATCGTGGAAGTCCCGTCTGTGATATTTGCACTGACCATGCGTGGTGGGAGGCTGCATCTTCTATCTGTTTTTATAGGACAGCATTTAGAGAACTTGCAGTTCTCTAAATAAAACATCTGCAGAGGAATCGGGCTAATGGTGTTTGCCAAGAGATGGACTGTCACTCCAGCACGCTTTCCTGGTGGGCTGAGGTCTGTTAAATCAACTCTGCATAATTCATGAGTGAACGGAATAGCTGAAAAAGAAAGATGGGGCCATCAGCCTTACAAACAAGCCGTGGAGGTGTGCTGGATAGAAGCTGTCGTGCCTCTGTCAGTTTGCTTGTTAAACTGTCCGTCAAGTGCCTTCCTGCTTTTAAGTGCATGCAATTTAATATTGATTGTTTGGGAGAATGAACTGTGGCAGTTGCAACTTTCTGCTCCGCATCCCGCCTGCTCTTTGATAAAGGGCTGCTTGTTCCTGGCTGCCGAGGAGAAGTTTTCTCTCCGACTCAGCAGCATTTTGCATTAACAGCCCTGAAACAGAGCTGGATGCTTCTTTAAGAATGGCCAATTTATTCAGGTTTTAAGGCTGCAAGTCTGAGGGTGAGCAAAGACCTTGCAAAAGAATTAGTGTGTCTCCATCTTCCTGCCACCTCCTTCGTTTGGCATCGGTGTTTGCACAGCTGCATGCCAGAGGGGAGAAAGTAGTAAATGAAATCCAGTTATTCAAGGCTCTGGATCTCCCTTTTATACTGGTGCGAACCTTGACTTAAAATTAACTATGGTGGAAAAAAAAATAACTTACTCCGTGACTTTTCTAATTCTGTCTCATGTCTCTTAAGGTAAATTGAGGCATCTCCAGTACCTGGCACATCTCAATGAGTTCTGAAACTAAATGCTTTGGAAGCCTTCGTGCTTTGCCATTTAATGTTTGTGTTGTTGCCTTTCGTGCAGTGGGCAAAAGCTGATTTGAGCTGCCTGATCGTTAATCTCTAGGAAATGAGGGCAGTAAAAAGATTTGTGATAGGGAGTGATATAACAGCGATCTTTGTGAGTGGGGGTGATGCTGTGGCACGTAAGAGGGGAGCGAAAAGAACAAAAATTATGATGTATGATTTTGTGGAGATCGGCATGAAAGAATTGCATCTTTTTCCTCTGACAGGTTGTTGGGGTTGTTTTTTTTTCTTTTAAATAAGATTTTTCTAGAACATCTTAATGAAATATCTCATCCGATTTTAGTTTGGCTGAGGAGAAAATTGTGGTGAGCTTTAAGGAGCCAGGCAAATCTACATCAGTTCTGTTTGAAGAGTGCTACTAAACTTATTTTATACCAACATTTTTAAACACTGAATGGTAACTTTCTGTTGCAGCAATTTGCCTTTTTATATTTGCATTGTATTTTCAAGTAGGATGCGAGAGAGATACTGAACCCAACACTAACACAAGCAGTTCTATGAAAGACAGAGGCCATATGGTATAATGTGATCTCCTACAGTTTGGTGTGGATAAGATTTGCGCCCAAACAGAGCATGTATTATAATAACTAAACAAAGTTGTTGTACATAAATGTAGTAGAGTGTGACCAAGTCCTAACTTTAATTGTCACAATGCCTGGATTCAGACTGTAACAGCTGGGCTGTGCGTGTACCGGGTAGGAGTAAGGTATTAAACATATGTTTCTGAGAATGTGATCTCAAATTTGAAAAAAAGTCATTTGAATGACAAAATGCAAATGTCCGTTTTGTTGCTTAACCAGAAGGAACCCCAGAAGACCATGTTTTCAGTCTGACCTGCCATGCAGAAGAGAAGACGTTGGACACTGTTGGACCGTGCAACCCCAGAGCCGTGTGACTTCCCCTGGCTCTTGCATTGCTTTCCTCCCGTGGATGCTCCTTTGGTCCTGTCCATGAGACAGGAAAGGACGGAAACCTGGAACCAGTGTTTAGCAGCCTGGTTTTATGGCTCTTAAACAAGAATAACTCCGAGTTAAGAGGCAGAATTTGCTCTTGAATAAGGTGTTGTCAGGGCTGATCCATAATACGGCTTTTAGGTTGTGAAAGCCCAAAAGGCTGGGATTTAAGGGAATCTGTCTTGCAGGTAGGTCAGCCCAAAGGGAAGATGATGAGCCTTTAACGAGCGTATAGAGGGTCTGGAGCAGACTGCATTGTACGCAGCAATCGGGTTAGAAATCTCTACATCTAGCAATCAAAATCAAAGGGACCGGCGGAAGGCAAACCCCTCAGAGTATCTTATAGCCACACTTGGTAACAACCATTATTCAGCAGCTGACATGTTAGTAGCTAGAACCATTCATTATTCTGTCCTTTACCCCCCGTGGGAAGAGCTGCTCTGAAAATCAATTCCCTTTGTTGCTACATCAAGATTCATAACTCTCCCTGTGTTGATATTTTGTCCCCAGGCAATTGATGGTAGAATAAAGGGAGCTCTGTTCCTTGAAGCGATGTAGAGTTAATATCAGCCTGCTGAGATGCGGTTTTAATCTCCCTGCTGCATTTTAAATTAATCAGATATTTTTCCAAAATGCTTTACCGGTATTGAATTGAGATAGACTGCCTCCCATCTTCCCACTTTCCTTCTGCCACACAGGCCAATCGAGTCATTTTATAGTAACTGATAGTACTGTAGTGGAGAAGCACTTTTACCAACTTGTATTGTTGATTTTTATGGAACATATCTTGAATTTATTTCCCTTTATTGTGGGAAAAAATATTTGGAAAGGAAGTTCTGAGCTCATGTTAGTCTCACAACAGTTCAGAGGCTAATGGAACAATTTTAAGTGCACTTGGATATCTACACAAATATTAAACCTCAGATTTTCTGAGATACAGTGATAGCTTTTTAATAACAGGATAGAATCCTAAAAATGTATTTACTACAATAAATACACTGAAGCAAAATAAAATTGATTTCAATTGAGTCACGGGGAAGAACTTGGAATAGAAATCCATTAGACTTGTGAAGAAGGAGAATTCTGAATTCTTAACAGCCACTTCTGTGTTTACCCAAGGAAGGGTCAGGTAGATAATTTTCAAAGCGAAAATCTTCCCCTTGTGAATTGTGAAAGGGATTAAGTGTTATTCCCAGTCCTGGGCGCTGGGATATTTTTTGGATACTTTGTAGGTATGATTTTTCTAGGGTTTGAAGCAAGGAATTCTGCCTTGGATTAACTGGCAGACTGCCTTGGATTAACTGTGACCTCTGGCAAAGTGCTCGACTTTTGTTTTTTCCTGTTTATCAACCGCAAGATTGGTCTAATATTCAGTGACAGTTTTTGGATGCTGTTGGCTTTCGGTTAGGAAAACATTTGGAGAGATTAAATTAAAAATAGTGTATAAAGGCATATATTGCAATGTACTACTCGGCCTATTTAAGTGTTCCTAAAGATAGTACTGAAGGGTGCGGGCAAGACATACTGGAGAAGTTTTATAGGGAGAAATACTAGCATACCCTGTGGTCACATCTGCCTGTTGGGCATTTTAACATGCTCAGCGCTTTGCGGCAGAGCACTTCTGTAAAATAAACGAGGTGTCTGGGTGTTTCAAGGCTTGTGAGTCTTCATCCTTTTTTTTTTTTTTTTTGGTGAGTTGCACTTCTGTCTTGCATCACTACGAGCATAACTAGCAAAAATGTCTTGTAAGGCCATGGCGAGCCATTGAAAGGGGAGAAATGGAAGTTCTCTCTGCTTTTATTACATCCGCCGTTTCAGAGACAAAGTAAGTTACTGACCTGAGATTAAAACCGCTGATGAAGTAGGTTTATCAGCAGTAAACATGCAAGTGCTCAGTGTCCCTTTGTAAGTAATAGCAAAGTTCGATTAGATATGGCTATTGCAGATAAATTAGGTAATAGAAATAGGGAAGTATGTAATGTAAACGTGTGTTTTAAAGCTGGGGTTGTATCGTGTTCTTAAACTCTGCGGTAATGAGGGTGTTCTTCTTTGTGGCTCGAAGTTACCACACAGAAACCTGCCTTTTGGATAGATGACAACGACACGGTATTTTGCATACCAGGGTAGTTTCTTTTGTTTAATCTAATTTTAAAATATTCTCAAGCGGTGAGTGTTCCTCTTGTCCAGCTAAATCCCATGTCAGTGTTCAGCTCAAATACTGATACTTTTCATGTGGGTGCTCATCCTTGAAGACAAGGGCGTACTCAGTAAAGTACTGGGGGTTCTAATAAAAATTAATTGCACGTGCTGATTTGACGGGCAGTAAAACTCACTTTATCTGGTATTGACTTTGGTTAGGAAGTGCTCATGACGATAAGCTATCTCCAGATGGGACTGTTAGATAATAAATAACTAGGAGATTATGCAGAAGTAGATAAATGGCTTCTGATGATCTGTCCTGCGAAAATACATCTCACTCTCTCCAGGCAGCTCCTGCTCACACAGATGAACCCATGGGGATCCCTCCTGCTCCTGCAGGTATTTTAAGGGATCCTGCAAGTATTTTAATGGCTTGAGCACTCTAAGGAGCAGGAACCTTTCAGTACACCAAGGAGTCGATTCTGTGCACTTGCAGAGCTGATCATTTCTGAATTCCTGATACATTTCCTTAAATCAATATAAATCCATTCTTTGAGCCGGCTTCAAAGCTGCCTTTGAACTTGTAAGAGTGAAGCTGCCTGAGAAATGCAGATAAAAACCAGCCCCCTTGAGTTAAATTAATTAATACTTTTAAGTGTGTCAAAAAAGAAAAGGCGTTAGTGGAAATGTTGTGGTTGGGGCGGGGGGGGGCAAATGCAGATCTCAGTATCTATACGCACCAATTTGTTTCCATTTGGCCATGTGCAAGCCAGATTTTTTAGCCCATTTGAACCTGCAACCTTGTGGGAAGGAAATAGTTCCTAAATAACATACGTTAGTTGGTGGTTACATCATTGTTTTATGTAAGAGAATGTGATGTTTTCATTTCTCTGCGATAAGCGGGTAGTAGTGCTGTGTGTATTTTGTTCAGGATCTGATGCAGCTGTTAGTTTTAAAAAAAATGAATTATCATTTTTAGGTAATAAAATTCTGTAACATACTTCACTTCATCCTCTCCTCTCCAAAATAACAGCCCAGTAATCCATGCAGCACAAAGAACTGGGAATATTTCAGTTGGAATGTGCCAGCACAGCTCTGCCCTCTTGTGTGTGTATGTTAACATCTGTGGCTGGGGGGCCAGGGAACCCTTTGCAGACAGCATAGCAGGTGCATTTGATCTGTCAAGACTAGTATCACTGTAAAATGTTAGTGCTGATTTTTAAATCAGAAGATTCATGGTTTTAGTTCTAGCTTCTAGCTTTACATCTTTTGGCGGTTGTCAACCTACTTCATTTCCTCTCGGTAAATAGGAAAATCTGTATCTGCTTCTTAAGCCTGTTGCAAACTTAATCAGGCAATGAAAAGTGCCATAGAAGTGCCACCTCTTGTAGAAAGCGAGTATAATCTGAGTGTCTTTTGATAAATTTGGTTATTAAGCAATATTTTACACTGGATTAGGATCAGGAGGACGGTGAAGTTTGATAGCCCAGCTCTAGAGGATCAAACTGTACAATTGCAACATACTATTTTAGGATCACATTTATACCGGTAAATTTATTTTTTTAAGTTCCTTTGAAAGTCCTTGGTGCTAGACAAGTTTCTTTTGTATTTTAAAGTGTTCAACTTCACATTTGTCTGTTGGCGTGCTGCCTAGAGGTAACATGGAATCTCCTGTTGTGAATTTAAAAATAATTTTATAAAAATAGTAAGTAATATTTAGGAAGGTGGGGATTCATCTTTTTGAATTGAGCTCTCTCTGATGTAGAGCAAGGGTGAACAGATCACCTGCGCTCTGTATTTAGTCAGTGGAAAGCCCATCCGACGCCATTCCTCTGACCTCTCCCCATCACCTACCTTGGGATGCCATGAATCACTCCCCAAGGATGTGTATTGCTCTGCCATAAAGACAGCTCAAAGCAAGTGACTTGGATGTCTTCATTTTCAAACACTTAAGGGAGGTGCATTGCACTCAGGAATGTCAGAATTAACGTTGTCTGTGCCACTTGAATTTGAGCCTTTGAGTCTTTACTGACATAATTACACGTTGGCTTTAGCCTAGCTCTCCAACACCATCTGTTGCAGAGGAATGATGGGACAGCTCACTGAGGGATTTTTAAATAAAAGATATCTCCATTATTCCCTGTATAGCCAGTTGTTGTGTTTATCTTCAGCTAGCAAATCCCATAAATAAATTGCTTGATGCTGCAAAGTTCTTCTGTGTCCTACTCAAACCGTGTATCATACGTTAAAGATTCTTGAGAGACAATACTTGCTGGTCAAGAAGAGTTGTGAGAAGAAGTAAAAGTCAAAAGTAGGTACTAATTTTGGGTTCCACGATGCTTTTTCAGAGTTACTGAGCACATAGGCTGCAACACTTCCATCTCCAGAGCATGGCTGGTGCCCATCCCGCTTGCTGGAGCGAGTGCTGGCTGGGAGATGCTGGCCGTGTCTGTCAAGCTGTACAGCCAAAAATGATGGGTTGGCAGGTAGTGGCTGCCTTCGGGAAGCCTGGTTGGGTGATTTTTCCAGCTTTTTCACAGAAATCAGACTGAGGTTTCTTTCCTCCTGAGCAGTTCTACAGCATCTGAATGCAGAGAGTGCTCATTCACTCCTTCCAGGCTCTGTCCCCTTTGCCACTGACGTTTTAAGCTGTGTAACAGACGCTGCAGAAGTTCTGTGATCTAGTCGCTGTTTTATTCATATTTCTCAACAATTTGATTCACTGTCTGACCTTGATTCACTTTTATATTCATCATCATTAGAAGGAGGCAGGGCACCTGGTGAAAATACCGGTGTGTTCCTGTAATTGTAGATGTGGTTGTGTAATTAAAGACTGTATCGTTAAGACATTTGTGCAGTAGAGAGGAGTGAAGGCTACAGAGCAAATATTCATCCTGGGACAGACATCCGACCTAGAAAACTTTGCCGCGAGGCAGCACGTCTGGAAGAAGCTTGCCCATTGAAAAAATAGGGTCTCGTAGTGGGCAGTGCTGAACTGTTTGCTAGACCAACTTCTATATTTTTTATATATTTATTCTTCTAATATAATATTCTTCTTTGGCAGTGGATGAAATGAGGACAGTTCTAGGTCTTACTTATTTAGTGGGAAGTTTCAAAGACTCGGGACTGGACTGTGCTCCTCTCCCTGTTATAATTTTATTTTGCTTTTGAAGAGGAAAGCTTTTTCTTACAAATGCCTTATAATGATTTTAGTTTCAATTTCTGTGTAAAAGACCTCACGCCGTAGACAGAAAAAGACTAAGCATAAGAATTTAAGCCAAAGGAAGGATTAGACTGGAAATCCCAAAACTACCCATGCTCCTGATACTGGAATTAATGAGAAGCTGGTTACGTGGGTTATTTTGGGAATGCCTGCAGCCAGCGTTGCTTCGTTTGCAGGGGGAAATATCTTCCTTCCCTGTGTTGCTGTGGGAGGAGACAGTGGGCAGTCACCAGTTAATATCTCAGGCCTCCTGTGCTATTTATAAGCCATTTTATTCAGAAGCCCTCTGTGGTGGTGTACTCTACCTCCTTTATTTAGGAACTGCGTCGGCAACAGACACCCAGAGGGAGCTCGGTCTCCTTCTTGCCTTCCAGGTTATTGAGCACAAGGCATCAAGCAGGAAAAAAAATGGATTAAATGGAGAACAGTTGGGGTGCTCTGCCAGGGGTAGGATTCTTGAGTATGTCCAAGAGTAGAGTCTGCATCCTCAGGGATTTGAGAACTGTTGTGCCAATCAGCCAATTTTTTTCTAGATTGGCATGTGCTTAAAAGCAAAAATAGCAAAAGCTCTTTCAGATCCTTGTTTTTCTTCTGTTCAGAGCACCTATCTCTGCTCAGCAGCCAGCGCTGATGGTCAAAATTGGCTCGTGCAGAGGAAACAGACTTAAAGTTTTAATTTTTTTTAAGCAAATAATGATTATACTTTTTCAGTTGCCTTTTTAAAGTACACATTTGTTTCTAAATTTCACCCCAATTTTATTTGCTTGAATCAAATTTTAGGCTTGAATCAAGCAACATTAGCCTTGAATCAAATTTTTTGTGTCATAATGATCAGGCTAATGTATTGGTGCTAATGTACACAATTCCCCCTTCTCTCATCGAATGAAGCCAGGATTGCAGAGTGGTATCTCACCAACCTCATACTGCTAACAGAGATTTCCCAGTAACCAGACTGGTTCTGCCACTGGGAACCTCGCTGTGGCGCTGGGAAGTCCGGAGCGGTCACAAGTGTGTATTTATTTACAGATCTTTCTGCTTTACCTTAAGGTTAAACTTGAGCAGCACATAGTAAAAGACATTTATATTGAATAATCAGTGTACATCTTTGTCTTGTAAATAAAAACATTTTTATTTGGAGTAACTCAGAACTTTAAATGTCTTAAAACAGAAAAACCACTGAAGTCTGAGATAGCAACTCTTTAAGATTTACGCAGTGTAAACTAACAACAGAAAATGTCTTTTTTTTTTTTTTTTTTTTCCCCTTGGCCCTGGTGTATAAATCAGCTTTGAGATACAATTTTCAGCTCTTCCATATAGCTTGGGCTAATTTTCCTGCAGGGGGAGGTGTAGAGTCAGAAATGTTGCTTTTTTGTTTAAACCTGCTGCTGTTTTTCAGCCTCCTCCCCAATTTTCTCTGCGCATTGTGAAGCTATTAATACACCATAGTAAGATCACAGCTATGAATTATGGCTTTCTTGCCAGCACCAGAATTGTATATGATGAGTTTTATTAACCCCAGCTGACTGTAAATAATGAGGAACCATATGGGTTTATTGTTTGATTTAAAGATGTTTCAGCAGCAATTTGCAAAAGGAAAAACAGAGGAAAGGGGATTAAACAGAGGGAATGGCTACAGTAAAGGGCGCTCTCCTTTTTTTCTGCTGCTTATATCCATTTTACAGGTTTTTGTGTACACAAACACCTGTATTCTCACATATATACGCATGTGTATACTCACATGTGATGAGTGAAATACAGCATAAACAACCTCGTCTGGGTGGTGATTTTTCATCATTACTGAGTTGTGAATACATTATGTCTCTATTTATGCAGTTTTAAAACTCCAAGGGTGGATCTGGGCGTAGGAAGAGCAATGTTCCTGTATTAGTTTTCTTTCAAAGCTAAAATATATTTATATTGCTACAGTCTCAATAAAAGCCTCTGAGTGTCTGAGTAAGGAAGATGATTTCTTGTTAAATTTGCCTGTGCACCAGCCTAGCTAGGAGTTTGTAGGATGCTCCTCTGATACCAAGGCAGTCTGTTATTTTTAAATCTAAAAACCTTATAGTAGAGCTTAAAAATGCTTTCTATCCATTATTCATACCTTATTTTTGGAAAATACAATTCCCTGGCAGTGGTATGGTGTTTTATAGTAGCTATTTGAGTCTGTGCCTTATTATTTTAATATTATTTTTGTTTAGAAGATATGTGTTACCTCTCTCGCACCTGTTTTACAAACGGTAGCATAATTCCTTATGTTGGCAGCTTGTGAAGCTCAAGGCAAAGAGGAGATATGCACAGCTGGTTTCATCCTCGCCTTTCCCTCCCTATCCATGTTTATTTAACACGGTTGTGAGAGCACCAAGCTTCATTTTGGGCTGTAACCACAGCTATGCCAGACATTAAACCTTCCCCAAGGTGGGGAGGATAATTGGGAATAATTGTCACCTTGGCAATAATGTCAGCAAATGTCTCCAGGAGACTGAGTTGGGAACTGAGGGACGGGGTGGATGTTGCTTTCGAAATACTTCCATGTGTTGCCTCTCAGATTTGGACGGTCTCCTCCAGTAGCAGGTTAATTCTCTTTATGCTGTTGTGAGTTAAGCCGGTGACAGGAATTACTTTAAAATGAGAAATGAATCTCAAATCGCAAAGATCAATCCTGCTTCTGTGCGTTAGAGCGAGCCTTGCCCGATGATGGGGGATGATAGCCTGGCTCCCTCGTGGCTTCGCTGCAGCACAGCTTTGCACTCGGATTTCTTCAGAGCAACATGCACCTTAGCAAATTCTTCTTTGGTGCAGCTCTCTTAATAGCAAAATGACCTGAGGCCTTGCCTTGGTGTTTATTAACTTTGGAAACACCTGTGTGCTTGAATGCTGTTTTACAACATGCAATTTTTAATCAGGATTTGGAAAGGCATAGTTGAGTCAGGATCCAAATTTGGCCTTTTGGATAATCTTAGCCACATACTGCTACCTGCCCCAATGGATCCTGACTATGATTCGTAGGGCTCCTGCAGAATAAAAAAAAATAAAATACTTTCATTTAGTTACTTTTTCTGAAGATTTTTCTGCCCTCTCCTTATGCTGTATGTTACATGTCGTTTAGCTTGTTATGGATTTTGGCCCGTTCTTCTTCAGTCTTTTGCTTCTCTGCTTCTCCTCCAGGCTTTTCTTGCTCAGTTCACTGCAGGTTGGGTGGCAAAACTGGAGTGACGGGGAGTGAGCTGGGGCTCAGACTCTTTCCAGTAGGCCGGGGTGGAAGAAAAGCTGGGCTCTGATCTGTTTTTTTCAGTCTGATGAGACTAAAATGTGTCCTTGAGCTCCTTCTCCACATCCGGGAGCCACAGCTGATGTGTGCTTTGCAGAGGAAGGGTGCTAGGGTGCTACAGGTAGCTGACAGTCTGCACACGGGAGAAGACAAGGTGAAAAACTGCTCGATGGCTACAGTTGTGCAGTTATGTTGAAATGCACTTTACTGCGGCTGTGCCCACAACAAAAAGTGGTCTCTTTGCGCCTGGCAGTTTCTTGAAGAGGATGGATGGTGCTTTAGCAATCATTTCCCCCATGAAATCTGATAGGAGCCTTCTGGGGCTTTTTTTTCCCCCTCCTCTCTATTTACAGTACAGCAATTTCAAAACCTTTTTATTAAATCTAAAACCCACTATTTGATAGCTCATATCTAAGCTATAATTACCCAATATGAAGATGCAAGCAGAAAATAATTTCCTACGGAGGTTTACAGAAAAGGGAATAACTCTGATTATGATTTTTTTTTCCCCCAGTCCTTTGAGAAAATCTGTAAGAGGATGAATAAAGCGAAGAGTGATGATAGCGCAGCACAGATACAAACCTGATGATCTTACTCCGATTCGGTTGGGGTTTCCGCTCCAGTGGCTTCCTTAAAGGAGCATTGTCAGAAAGAAAAATCACATTGCTGGAAGTGGGTTGTGCAATCAGTCACTGGCCACCGAGAAAGCTGGGGGATCAGATGGATTCCCTTTTGAATTCAGCCAAAACACTTCAAAGACACTCCATGTCTCTCGACTGAGGTATTTAATCATATATTTTGTGCCTGCTATCCTGTCGCAGTTGCCTAATGAGACTAGACTTTTGTAATCCCAGAAAAGAGAGGCCAAAAGATAATTATGCAAGTTATAAACCCTTTTCACTCTAGATACCAAGTTTTTGGATAATTGCATTTTCTTGGACTGGCCCTTGAGCAGATTGATTTACAGAAAATAATGGGCTTTTTTTCCACTGCTAGAATGGTATAAATGACTATTTTCTAAGCTGTAGTCCCTGCATCCCTGCAGTGCCTGGGTTATTTGCGAGGGCTCTGTGAAAGGTGACAAAGAAGTGCGTGTTTTGACATGAGCTGTATCAGCTACCTATGAGGACCTTCTGAAGGTCCGTATATTGAAGCAGGTGGAAAATTGCAATGTGGGCAGCCAGAAGGACTTGATGAATGTGGTCAGCTCCTCCTGGTGAGGCCAAATTTGGTCGTCTTTCCCCATGCAGAAACCTTCTGAGCGACCGGTTGCGGCACTGTGTGTTCCCGGCTCTAATTAGTGTGAGATTGCAAACCGTTAGATGCCATATGGAGCCTCCACTCTTCCTGATCATCCTTGTACTTGAGATGATCAAGGTGTGCTGCCGGTCCTTCTTTCTGTTCTCCTGCCCCTCGTAGCAGCCCCGGTGGCCGGATCCAGCCAGACGTCGCTCTTCAAGAGCTGAGATATACACATCATCTATGTGGGGTTTTTTTTTAGGCATTCTGTGGATAAGTATTAAACTTGGAAAAAAAAAATGGATGTCAGGACCAGGAATGATTGAATAGTGTCCTTTCAGAAAGCACAGAATGTTTTATTCCCTTTCTCTAGAGTCCCAAATAGCCACGGATTTGTATTTCCCTCTTCCCAGAAAAACGCAGTGACCCTTTCCACTGGGACACAGCCCTTAGCAGCAGGCTGGGGGAGCAAACCTAAGGGAGATAAATGTAGCAGGAGTAGGTATCTCACTGCTTTCCTGGGAAGACAGAAATGCAGACTGAGATGGTTTTAGCTCTGGAGAGATGTATAAATAATTTGCATTACTTCTTTCTGCGTTTGCATAGATTCTTGTAAGAATCCTTTACTATCCCCAGCCCTTTTTTTCTGTTTATCAGACATGTTCCTGTGTCAAATTTATTAATTTTCTCACAATTTCTATACCCTTCCTCTCTTCTCAGTTCTCTGTGGGATCCACACCAGCTTTGGTTCAGGGTATTTATGTTGGATTTCTTCCGAGAAGGGGTCAAACTGTTCATATTTTCTTTCTGGAATAGATTCAGGAGTCTGTCAACTTTCTTCTGTGAATCTTTGTGTTTGCTTTGTATTCAGATATAAGATTCACTTAAATTAATTAATCTAGACATCTTTTTCGAAAGACATCAGAATTGTTTGCCTTTTTTCAATTTGCTTGTCTTAGGGAAAAAGAAAAGAAAAAAGGAGGGTAATGGGTCCTCAACCAGGCTTGTTGCTATTTCCAAATGAGTTTTAGAAGCGTAAAAACTCCATGTGTTTTCCCAATCCCATGTAGTTTTCCTTAGCTCAGTGTATCGCCAGGGGAAGCAGAACTATTTTATCTCTGCAGATGTGAACGCTGTTCGCTTCTGTGTCTTGTGGTGTGTTTTGATTTCTTTGTTTTCTCTCCAGCCCAGGTCTCTCAGGTAACTCCTCTGGGTTTTTGCAGGCTCACACCCAGAAGGCGGTCGGTGTCTGTTTTACCCTTTTCTTTTACAGCTTGATACTCTGCTGGGCGTTCGCCCTGATGTTCAGCATTTCTTCCTTCCCAGCCCTGTTCTCAGCAGGCATTTCCGTCGCGTGGGAGTGGAGTGTAATGTCCCTCCGGTCTTAAAAGTGTGAAAAAGCTCTTTCCTTCAGGAATTAAACAACTGATCTTCCATCCGCTCCCTGGTGTACGGTTTTCTAAGCTTAGCCCAAACCATTCGTGTAGGATCTAACATATTTTAGTCTTTCCCATCTCAGTTAGCAACGTACCCCAGCCAGGTAGCTTTTCTGTATATTTTAACCTTTAAAGGTACTCTCTTTTTAACCTCCCAGTAAGGCGTGCACTGCAGATGGTTGGAGACCAGATGGAGTATGTCTGGAGGGTCTTCTGATTAATCCCTATGTAAGATAGTTTTCATTGTATGTAATGATGCAGGTTTTTGTAATTTTAAACTGTATTAGTAGGTGCAAAATGGCAAAGTGTACTTTAGTTTTGACTGCAATAAAAATCCTTATGGTTAAATAGAGTTTGCAATGTCTACGCTTAAATCCATGCTTATGAAAGAAAGCATGAAGTGCCCAAGACACACATCTGGTTCAGTATTTTCTATCGGATAGTGGCACCAGGGGACACTCATGGGAAGAGCACCCAAGTCTGGCCGCTTTCTGCAGTTCACTTTTAGCATCCCCAAGTGCTGTGTTTCTTGGAAAAGAAAGTTCTGTCAAACCCTGGCACCTGTAATAAATTACACAGGGAAGTCATTACAAATCTGTTAATGAATTGGGTAACCTCTCGACGGGCTTTAGAACAGCAGCCCTCCAGACTCTTTATGACATAGTGTTTTTTCAATAAATTTGTAACTATTTAGGCAGCCTCTTAAGTCTTCCCTTCATGGTTTCACTGTAAGAAGGACAAATGGAAAACATGAAGTCATCAGAAATCAATCAGATCTGAGAACATGTATATTAAAAAGCCTTAGTTACAAAGACCCAGGTATCCCACAGTAAACCAGAATTTGAGAGCATTTGGATCCTTGATCTGTGCATTTCTGTAAGCTTAGCTTGTTTGGATTACTTTTTTGTTTGGACTGTGATTTTTCTAATTGTTTTTAGGGTAGTTAAACCTTTTGTATAAGGCATTTGACCTTAAATTGCTGGTGTGTACGCTTAGATCTCTACTCCATCTTGGTATAAAACCTGGTTGGTTTTTCTAGAACTTAAAAAAAAGGAAAACTAACCAAGACCAGAATGGCTTGACAATATTTTTTTTTCATCACCAGAAGGAATTCTAGTTATCTTTAAGTGCTCTCAGTGATACTAGACTTGGTATGAATTGTGGGGGAGAGCCTGGTATGCTTGAGAGAAGTGTTTGCTGCTAGCCGCAGGTGCAGTCCTCGCATGATTAAAGCTCAGCGTTTCTAAAAGATAATAACACTTTGCACCGATAACGTCTCCCGACATGATTCAGTCCTTCCAGCTGCAGAATTTCTTCTTTCTTACATCCAGTCGTGACCTGTGCTGGCAGCGGGGACTGCGGACCACTTCGAATAGCACCTTCTGCTCTGGGGTGCTGGAAGCTGAGCCTGCATCTCCATCAGTGGCGGGGGGTCCGTGCTGGGCTGGGAGAAGGTGGCCTGGTGCTGTATTGTCCTCGCCGCTGCCCCAGCTCCTGCGATGGCCCTCGCCTTGCTTTGCTTCTGCACTTCTGTCATAATATTGACTTGCAAACAGATAGCTTTTTTGCCAGTTGCTATGGTTACCTCTCAGCTACCGGCATCTGAACTGTAGAAATGAGTAACAAGCAATACATTTCAAGCCCTAATGAAATGCACAGCAGTGTGTTAAACTTTTAAACCCAACGTGAATATCACTAAGCAACATCCATTCGTGATTTGCCATAATTACTGCTGCAAGCTGCTTAGGATTGAAATGCTGGAGCACAAGTCTTTCTCCTCCACTGCATCAAATACGTTTTTCTGCTAGTAGCTTCACAGTATCTCAGACCTGTGATGTTTCATAGTCCCTTCACAGTTTCAAAGAACTAAGTTTGACCTCTTTAAATTATTCACACCTTCAGACCAGCAACATCTTCAAAGTCTCCTTTTGTGTGTATCGCCAATTTCCTTCTCATTCACTCCCAGAAATTTATTTTGAAGACCTTTTATTCTTCTGCCCTAGTTCCAAAATGTGAATCCAGCTCATTTCCCCCAAACTGCTTCTTGTGTATTTGGAAGAACCAATTTCATCAGACCAGCATTAATTAAAAAATGAATTAAAATGTGTGCGTATTTGGTGCTTGGAGCTGTTTGCTCCCGTAACTGCACCAGAAGGAGCGATGCCTCAAGTCTTCTGAGCTGGTGGTTTTCTGCTAAGAGGTCTTATTTAGTGTCTGTCTTGAACAACACGGTTTATCCATCATTTTGAGAAGTAAAATGAAACTGGACACTGGTTGTATGTCCACATTCCAGGCTTCAAGTCAAATGATTAATTGCACTGCCCAGTGCAATTGCAGTTCTTGAGAATTAGTTGTGCTTGCAGATCGGGTGGTTGAGAACATCTCTGTGCTGTGCCCGGTTTCTCTGCTGATCACTCTGATTTCCTGTATTCTGTTCCTATTTTACATGTAGCACCAGAGTTACCCATCCTAGAGAGGAAAAACTGGTTGATTTATCTGCTGTATGTTTGCAGAGACTATGACGAGTGTAAGGTAAGAGCTGCTTTTGAGAATTTACATTAGGAGGTATTTTACTAACATTATGAAACGATAGTTTTCATACCAGTTTTCAAACCAACTTCTTTCCTGACTTCTTTTGGAATAAGAGGACCAGGAGAAAATACAAGTAAAATAACTTTAATGTTCTCAAATCGTTGCCTACCTTCAGGATTCATGGGTGCAGTTCTCTGGAGCACTCTGTGTGCTCACTATGTCTTTGGGAATGGAAAAATGGAAAGAATTGCAAACCTCTCTTGTTCCAAGTGATGAATAGCATCTTCCAAACTGATAATAATGCAGTTCCATAGCGCAGGTCTCTTGATGGTACTATAGAGATGCTATGAAAAACACTTCAGTTGAGTAAAACATTACTACCAAGTCTAAAAAAAAAGATCTTGGTTACCCTTGGACACAGTTCTTTCATTTTACATGTGATATGATATGTTGCACCCTTTCATTTCTCCTCTGTTTGGTGGCTGGCTTGGAAGTGGTTGTTTGATTTGGGATTATAGCGGTAAGTGGACTAAGGAAATAGTGAATCTATTAAATGGTGTGTTTTCCTGATAAAATGAACACAAGGTATCGAAGATCATGAGCCAGTGGGCAGCAGGAGGGTAATAAGAGTTGCTTTTCTATTTCTGTCATGTGCAAAGAAGATCTGAAAAGACATTTTTCCTTCTGCAACAGCAAGGTTGGTCAGGACTTGTCTCTCGCTGTTGCAGAACTCCTGGGGGTGCTTAGGAAAGTGGCAGGCCGGAGGAAATTCATTTAGCTCTTAATTAATGGAGCCGGAGGGTTGTATTATCAGCAGAGCGATTTCCTCTCAGATCTTGGTTTAAATAGATATAAACAAAAGTTGGACTAGAAATCTAAATGGAAAATTGTTTCCCTTTTCTGCTGATCTGACTGCATTTTTTTGGTCTCTGATTGTGTACTTCTACTGTTGCTGTGATGCGATGTAGAATCAGAGAGCGCAGAAAAGATGTACAGCTCAGGAAAACAAAGAAGACAACCAAGTGGATGATATAATGGCAACATTGACTTCTCCACATTTTCATCAGTCATGGAAGTAAGCAAAATAGGGGGAAAAAAATTGAGAGAAGACAGCTAATGCTCTTTTCCTTGGCAGGCCAGCTTTGCAATAGCTGTCAAAGGCAGCAAAGCCTTTTGCTCACAAAGTAGGATTTTTGCAGTAAAGTTGGAAGAGCTTGGCACGAGACCACAGCAGGTTAAATCATCTTCCATCCTTTCGCCCAGATGTGATGGATGTGTGCTCAGAGGCCTGGATTTGTCCCAAAGAAGATAGGAACCTCAGGAACTCCTCACTGAGGAGTGCTAGGCACTTCCAAAAGGCGATTCAGATCTTCGGTGGGCTGAGCTGCCCTCTGGTTGTCTCGGTCTCTCTCTCCTGGTCTCGGTCTCTCTCTGCTGGTGTTATGTGGGGTTGTGGGTCTAACCTGGATGCCCCAGGTCCTTGTCCTTATACGTGATAAGAACAGACATTACCAAACATGCTGTTTGGGGATAATACCTTCAAAACTGAAAAAGGTATTAACAGTATCCCCAGTGGCTTAAATTGCTGTAAACTCCTTGATTTCAGTATAGTTTGGGCATCATTAAAGTCCAGTTTTCTTTCAAGATCTCAGCTAAGAAATGAGTGACCTGTGATGCTGCTAACTGTGGTCTGAATCTTGCTAGACCCTCTTTCCCACTCAGTGCTTTGAAATGCCTCCTCTCTAACATGATTTTGAAAGCTCTCATATTTTTCAATGATGTAAAAGGCCAAGAAAAAACTGTTTGTTTGCCAACATTAGCTCCCCAAAGTGAAAGCATATAAATTGATTTTAACCCTGACAGTGCTGCTCCTGTGTCCGTTTTGGTGTTGCCAAGCTTTTGATAAATTTTGCTGCTTGTTCCGGCGAGATATTAATAACGCTGGCTGCTTGATTCGCCTCTCCCCCTACCCAGCAAGGCGCAAGGCAAAGATCCCCCGCAGCCTGCGGCTGCAGCATCCCCTGTGATGGCACAGGCAGAGAGGGGTTGGGGGGAGTGGGGGGACAGGCCCTGCTAAGCACTGAGCGTCACTTGGCTCTCACTCTTTGCATGCAAAGCGAATAAACTGTGTTTTCTGCTTGCAGCATCAATTCCAGCCCTGCCCCCTAACTGCTTTTTCACAACAGAAATCTTCCGCTTCTGTTATGTGCGAGGAAGGAATTACTAAGATTACCAGATGCTTTTAATTAATTAAAATCGCTCGTGCTCGTTGGTCTCCTGCCAGTATGTCTAAATTCTGTCGGCAAGTTAAATAAACTTGGGAGGGAAAGCTGGGATTACGGATCATATTTCTGAGCTCAAGGCCTTTTGCCATGGGATTTTTTAGGGTTTATAGAATTAATCAGATCTCTCTGAAAGATAGCTCTCTATTGCCCTCTCTTGCTCTGAGAAACCGGTTTTATGTAGATGGAGCAATATAGAGTATCTGTATTCAGGAGATGCTTGGTTATGTCTAAGATGAGTGTTATATAATAGTGTACTTTGTACACAGTATAATATAGATATATTACCAGATACAGATTGGAGGGGAAGAGCAGCCTAGACTTGTTCTTCCTTTTCTTTCCTGTCTTTAGTTTTCTTTTTATGAGTGAGGATTCTCAATAATAACCCTGCTTGCCTTCACCCTGCTTTCCTTCTATGTGCTATATTGGAGGTTCAGGTTTCCTCCTTGTTTTCAGGTCCTTCATTTATATTCGTCGCGGAGGCAGGGGATGCGGGTACTGATCATACACTTGACAGAAGTGCCAGATAAGCACCAGCTTATTGTTAGCCCACAAATTTTTCGTTCCCTCCTTGTCTCTTCCACTTCCAAGCAAAAGAGGAGTCTCAGAGCAGAAATGATGCTCTTGGTTCATAGCCACAGTGCTCATCCTCCCAAACGTCAGTCTTTTCAGTCAGTTCTGTAATTTCAGGTCATGTGTGACTATGGAATATAGGCAAGCTGTGCCTGCACCCCAGACAGTCAGCTGCATGAATGCAGCCAGCAAGAATTTACATTTTCATCAGTTTTTTTTCCCCTTCCTTTTCCCATGTACTTGTCATTTGTTCCTTTGGCTTTCATTGACTCAGCTGCAGTTGCTCCAATTCAATTTATTTCTTCACAAAGAGCCTCCAGTAGATACCCTTATCAGCAGAGGATGCTTTCAGAGATTCCTTGTGGCATTTTCCCTAGGTAATACCTAATTATCTTTGGTAATAGAAATGAATGGAGAAATACTAAAAGGGCTGCAGTATTCCTGGCACAGTGCTCTTCACACATGGTGAGGAGCTTGCACTCTTCTGTAGCTGTCCCATCCGCAGTCCAGTGCCTTTATATTATATGTGGGGTTGTGGTTTCTGTAGCGGAAACTGAGTATCTGTCATTAGCTCTGTTAAAATAATGACAGTTTGCCACTCTTACAGCATTTTAATATAGTATATTGCAGTAACTAGCCACAAATTCTGTATTAATATTGACTTTTGCAAGCACAAATTCTGATTAAATGAATGTTGTAGTTGTCATGTCCTCTGTGATACCACTTTTATGATCACAAAAGGTAGAACTGTGTCCATCAACGTGTTGTGTGATGGTTGAATTCAAGTTATTTTAGGGCATTCTGCAATAAGCACAGCTACAGCACAAGTGTACGTAGCACATACAAAAAATTCCCCAAATCAAGGTTGAAGAAAATATTTGGTCAGTCAGAAATCAATTTTCTTCTATAGGGACTGCCTTTATTAAAATATTTGAAGGGTTTATATTCTTCTGAAAGTTGCCATGCTGCAGTTTAGGAATGGGGTAATAGTGAACCAGCTAGTGAACTTTTCGGTGAGGGAGTCCGCGTTTGGTATGTACTCGCTGCACTTTCTCATTTCAGGCTGTCATCAAAGAGCAGCTCCAGGAGTCTCATGGGCTGTGTGAATATGCAGTCTACGTTCAAGGTATGTCACAAGAAGCCTCCAAAAGCCTTAATTTTGCTAAAGCAAGTTACTTCTGATTTGAGATTCAGTGAATGATAAGAAGGGGAAAAGATGATAGAAACATATAAAATTTATATATATAAAAAAAAAGTTGGCTTTTTTTTTTTGCTTGCTGGGTCTGGTTTAGAAGTTTGGGATTTTCACATGGATGGGCAGATTAGATTTTCTGTTTTCTCCCTATCGATGAGTTTGTCACCGGTTCCTCCTTGGACTGTGGGCTCTTGGCCTTCAGTGTGTTGGCGTGTGCTTGGGTTGTGAGTTTGATTGTATCACAGATGCTTGTTTTCTGTTAGAGCTGTCTGCTGCAGGTGACTGTTTTCTTCCTCTTTGCTTTAAGCATGATCTTCCTCTTGTCCTGCCCTCTGTCCCCTAAAAAATGTGCCCAAAACTTGGCATTGCAATTCAAAGTGTTGTGATGGGGAACAGCAGAAATTTGTTGGCCAAGAACATACACAGCCTGTAGAAGCTGGGGCAGGGGAGCGGAAATCCAGACTGTGTCTTAATGAGCAATTTGCCAGGGTTTAAAGCTGCCTTTGCTGTAAAGAACAGGAATTTTTCCAAGCAAGCATGAGTCCTTTGCATGCGTTGTCATTCTGCCCTCAGACACAGCTTCTGCCTGAGGTTGCTGCAGGAGGGGAAAGACCAAATAAGTGTTGCTTTAATCTATCTGTGCTCCCCCTTCTTTCCATGCTGTCAGAGAGGCGTGTTTTTCCTGCAGATAATGGACTAATTTGCCTGGTATATGTTGTCTTACAGCTTTGATATTTCGCTTGGAGGGGAAAATTCAAGAATCTCTTGAACTTTTTCAGACATGTTCCATTCTGAACCCTCGGAGCGCTGACAACCTCAAGCAGGTGGCACGATCGCTGTGAGTGGTGTTTTATCGTTTCTCTTTGATGTGCCACCCAGGACCTTCCGTGTTTTGTTTTCCTCCCAGGCATCAAGCGAAATCCCAGGCTGATGAAGTCCAAACATGCTTCCTCCTTATCAACACTTGAATTGGCTTCCAGAACCATAGGCTACCCTTAAAAGCAGAATCTCTATTATCTGCCTGGCTGCCATTGTATTTTCTTTTTCTTTGTGCTGTAAGCAGAGAGGTAACATGCTGATCTCTAGCTCCAGAGATCAGGGTGCTGACTTGATCTGTGTAAACTTGCCCTACGAACCCCTTTCTGTCTCTGGGTGCCCGGTTAGATCACCTCTGTTTTTCCTTTGAGACAAAGGCAGACTGCAGAGCCTGCGAATTCATTCCTTGCATTTCCAGTAACATCAGGGAGCACTTCAGTGTCTCGCAGGATTGATGACCTTGGCCCTGAAAGGGAGCAGCGCTCAGGCCGTAATATCGCTGAGATTGTAAACTTCTCACTGGGTTCTCACAGGGCTTCTCACGCAGGTCTTTGCAGAACTAGCAAATAGCGTCATTTCTCACTGGCAAAGGTGATAGTGGTTGCACAGCAGGGTTTCAGAGCAAGAAAAAATAAAAATTGAAATGCTTTCACAGGTTTCTTTTGGGGAAACACAAGGCAGCCATTGAAGTGTACAACGAAGCAGCCAAACTTGATGAAAAGGACTGGGTAAGTGTTTCAGTGACTTGCAGATTATTGTAGTGTCCAGATGTTTCTGCAGTTTTATGAAAACGGCTGCGAACTTGTTCCAGGCGGAAGTGAGCTGCTGCTGCCTGCGCTCTGAGCAGAGGAGGAGCTGCAGGGCTGAGAGACGTTGCCTTTTAGCATGGATGGGCCTCTGCAGCATCTGGCTGGGATCACAGGAGCAAGGCATCATTTCTGCCTGCAAAATCCCACACCTGGTCTCGGGGCACACAGAATCAAGCAACATGTTTGAGCTTTGCAAAGTGTTAGTATTAACATAGCCATGTATAGTACAAAGAGCTAAATTATGTTAAGGAAAATATGGGAACTAGCTCCCTGTTTGGAAACCCTTAGTTATCATTAAAACTTGCTCGAGTAATTGGGAGTCTTTTTGTAATGCAAAACACCATTGAAAAAGTTTACCCTCAAACTACCTGAGAGGGTGGCTTGTTACCTACCAAGCATTACCTGTTTTGGCAAAACTTAGTCTGGGGGCTGCAGGAGTAATAATTAAATTAGGTCTTCTATATAAGAAGTCAAAAAGTGAAGGAAGAGCATTGCAAGGGGAAACGTGTGACAGTGGGTGAGAGGAGTGAGGACGTGGCTTGCCATTAGCTGGGGGCAGCCTTCTGCAGGTGAGTGTTTTGCCTGCAGAAGTGTTGTTTCTAAGATAAATTTGCTGCATGTGATCTCATTCCCTAAGACATCAGGCACTCGCTGGCTTTAGCCATATTTCTGCTGCTCAGTACATCTCAAATTCAGACTTGATACAAGGATACATTTGGTATTATTCAACTTATCCTGTGCCAGACAGCTCAGAAACCTTTTATACTGTGGGTCTTCTTTCAAGTCTGCATTCCCTTAGCTAACCAGGCTACCTGCAGTATGTGCTTGGCATGCCTAAAAACCTTATTTACAGCCACAGCAGGCAGGGTTCAGCAGGTATTTTGATTACCTATTTCACACACCAGGCTCAGCACTGGAAGTGGAGCCAGCCTTTGCTCTTCCCTTGCGCTGTCTCATTCTGCGAGCTGCAGTAACCAGGAGTTACCGATTCATTACTGTTCTCCACAACTGGAGAGACTGTGTGGAGGAGAATATCATTCTAAGAGGGTTGATGGGGAAATAAGAGAGTTTCCTCTTAAAGGTCAAGGCTGTCTAAACTGATGAAGCAGTGAAATGCTCGCTAGAATAGAAACGAGGAACTAGTGGACCTTGCTTTTCAGCTCCCCAAAATGTGCCAGGGTGGGGAAGGTGGCAAGTAGCTTGTCTGTTAAACTACTGGTGATAAATTTAGAGGCATGATTCTTCCCCACAGCGTCACCAGAGTGGTTAGGATCCCTAAGGGATCTTCCTACTCTGGTGCAAAATTGTTTAAGATGCCAGAGGGATATCAGCCCTTCTGGTGCTCAACTTCTATTTTGGAAAATTAGGCACATCGTCAAATTTTGTTAAGCTGGGTGCAGCATTTTGCATACCCTGGCATACATCTAGATTGAGAGTCACCCAGAAGCCAATTTGCCTAGCTTCAGAGATCTCCCTGGGAACTGAATCACATCTCAGTGAAGAAACCGATCTTTGCTCCTTCTTCTCCAAAGAGACCATCGCCATTTCTGCGTTTCTGTCTCGGTGGCCTCTAGTCTTTTGTGTACAATCACACTTAAACTCTGCAGGTTCCCGAAGCAACTTGAATGTATAGATTTACTTGATGTACAAAGCCAGAAGGGTGTGGGCAGGCACAGGGGTCTCCCCGTCCAGCTCAGCGATGACTGTTAGCACTGACAGATAGCGTAGCACATGTCTCAGACCTCATGCTGATTTGGTTTTGGGGGTTTTGTTGTATTTTTTTACAGGAGATCAGCCACAACCTGGGTGTGTGCTACATGTACCTGAAACACTTCAACAAGGTAATGCAAATACTTTTCTTACCTGCCTGACAAATGGGAAGCAGCGTTCCCAGAAATTTCACTCTCGCTGGTAGTTTGAAGTGGGTCATTTGCAGCGATACGTATTAAGGAAGGTTTTTACCTTAGCATTTGTTTCTGGGAGCAAAAGTTTGTGAGCTGTCTCTATTCCCATTTGCATGTTGAATTACTTTGAGTCAGCCACAAGATAGCGAAGTTGGATCAGAGTGACACTGAGGTGAGCCTTGTTGCTGGCCAGGAGGCTCTTTCTGAACTAGGATTTTTCAGAGAGCGTTTCTGGTTTTAAAGGGAATGTTTGAGAAACCTCAAAGAGCTGCCTCAAACTAGACAGAAAACCAGCAGTGCTCCAACAAGAGCTGCTTCTGTTTCTGAGGCTTTTAAAACCAGAACCATAAACACTGCTGGTTTTGTGAGGAGCAGCAATCCGTACAGCGTGCGAGTTCCATCTTGAAGAAAGAGAAGCATGATGGTGAAGACCCAAACTGTTTCCCCAGCATACAGCTCAGACTGCTGCACCTCGTGCAGAGTTTCTGAAGGAAAACTTGCCTCCCCTTGGGTCTGGCAGGATTCAGCGAGAAGAGTTAGGGGGTTGGTTTGCTGGAGGTGCAGCAGGCACCTTTTTTCCTCCATGGAAAGGATTTATTTGATCCTGTGTCTGAAGCTCCACCAAGCCTGGAGCAAACGTCACAAAAGAGCATAGCTGCAGTGTGGGGAGCACTAACTTCATTAGCTTTGTAGCTAATAAAGAACTTCTTGGAAACCTGAAATGGAGTTTTGTTCCCAGGTCTGAGCACACCATATCCAGCTCTTCACTTAACCCTGCCCTAGGTGCTTGTGGTGAGCACTGAGCTCTCTCTCATCCTCTGGGGTCACTTTGTAAAGTTAAAAACAGCATTTTTAGAAAACTTTTGTTCCCATTTTGGCGCAGCTGCTCCCTGCTGCTCGTTTTGGTGGGATGCTGTGGTCCTTGCAGCAAACCCCTGCTGTGTTCCCTGATCGAGGCATGGCTGTAAAGCAAGAAGCTCTGGAGTTCATACTTGGGCTTTGTTGTCTGCAGTAACACCTTCCAAACTGGAACCTGCTGACTTCTCAGCTTCTCTGTAAGTCTGAGATGTACTGGTCACCCTGGGCAGCAATACTTCCATGAGGATGTCTGAAATATAACGAAGCCCTTGGGGATGGCTGTTTCTTCAGTAGTTGCTGGTAATAGATACCTCATATTGCAGAATTCCATTACTGTGTCAGCATTTCTCTTTCTAATATATCATGTGTTCAGAGACAGCGAACGTACTTTTCCGTCCTGCTGGCTGGGCCTGAGGAAGTAAGAGGAAGACATGCTTCCAAGTGTCTCCTGTTGGAAGGCATTGGTGTGTGCCTGACAAGAGCTGATTCACTCCTCTTGTTTACTTGGCAATCCGTGCTCTTTGCTGGAATAAGCATTTTAGTGAAGAATAAACTGTAATGTACCTGTTAACCTGACAAATCCGGAGATTCCCTCAAACCAAACAAATTCAAGTGCAGGAACAGGCCCGTGCTTCTCTCCTCCTTGGGAGGTCCTTGCCTCTTCTCTTGGCTTGAAGCATGCCATGTTGCCTTTTTCTGTCCCTAAAAGCACATGGCTCCTGATGCAGAACTCGTTTCAACAATTAGCTGGGCTGGGTTTTGCTAGCAGGGTTCTCCGAGCTCAGGGGGTGTTAGCTGTTCCCTTTCACTAGCAGCTGGGGATTGCTCTTGGGCTATTGCTTCACTGAGGACTCTGTAATCACTTTTTTTTTTTTTTTTTTTTTTATTCTCTGTGGTTGTGTGTTTAGGCACGAGACCAGCTCAACAACGCCCTGGAGCTCAACAGACATGATCTGACTTACATGATGCTGGGGAAAATTCACCTGTTGGAGGGGGAGACGGATAAAGCCATTGAAGTCTATAAGAAAGCCATAGAGTAAGAATATATCCCTTTTTCTATCTGCCCACGTCCCATCCTATGCCAGGAGAAATTTGATTGGTGTTCCAGATTTGAATTCAGGACATGACTAAAAAGCTAATGGTAATTATAGTGTCTCTGTGCAAAGCTGGCACTTTGAAGCTCTTCAGCTGTCTCGGCTCTCAGCTGTAGTCCTCCTCCTCCTGACAATGTGTCAGGGAAGAAGGTAGCTGTTGGAAGGTCTGCCAAAAAAAAGTGGAAAAACAAATGGAAGAGATGCCTGGGAGCAAACCTATCCAAAACTGACTTCATCAATCCCAAAGGTTTATCTACCAAAAAAGATTTAACCCCGGGTGTGTCTCTAACCCTGATTGTCTGTCAAAAATCAGTTGCTGGGTTTCACATGCTGTTTTCGCTTGGAGTGATTTATGTTTGAGAGCCTGTGAGTAGGCAGGCTAGAGATGGGTTGGTGCACAGTGAGTCTCTCCCACCCCGTCACTGTTTCTCAGTACCCATCTATCTTGTTTTAGGGCATTCCCGAGCATCTGATTTACTAATGCTTTTAAAACGGAGTTTTGTAATGGAGGCAAACACTAAAGAAAAGCAGGAGCATGCCACAAGCCATACAGGGTCTACATTTTGTACCGTCTCTTTTCACATGCTGTTTCCTTGCACATCTGCTTTTGACTGCTGTCTGACAGTATATTAGGTTGAGTAAACTTTTGGACTAATCTCAAATGTTTATTATGTAAATAATCCTTGCTAAGCGTCTTACCAGGTTTATATTTCTTATCTTGGTTCCCCCCTGCCCTCCATTCTTCCTCATTCCTGTTTTTTTTCTTTTTTGTTGTTTTTGTTCTCATCTGCCTATTACATTTTGCCTGCTGTTACCAGCTCCAGGATAGCCCGTTGTTGCTCTGTGTTTAGATACCATCAGGCGGTTTTGTTCTGGTTGAGGTGTAAAGGTGCCACTATGAGTGTGCATATTAGATTTCTTAAGTCTTGATAGCAAGGAATTGAAAACTTACTGCTGTTAAGGTGAGTGAGGCGACAGTGTATCCACTTTTTGGTTGTTGCTTTTATCCTATTTATGTCTTCAAAAGCTGCTGGGAATGGGGGTGCTTTTAAAAGGGTTCACAGCATTGCTGTGTGAACGTCATACTGGCAGTGAAGGATTGGGAGCTGCGTACAGCACTTGGAAGCCCTTGGGACATACTTTTTCAAGCTTTTTTTGTGCTGAATGAAGCGATCTGTATGGCCAGGGATACATTAGCAGGTAGTGCCTCTCTGAGCACTCCGGGCTGTGGGCTGCAGCGTAGCACACGGCCGTGGTGAGCACTCCACAGCTCGTCGGTGAAACCAGGTTTGTAATCTTTTTATAGGGTGAATTAAAAGTCTGACAGTGAGTGTGTGTAGGATCCATCAGAAATGCAGAGGATTGCCTGTCCTACATGGCCCGCGAGGCTTGGGGTGGATTTACAGGGTGGTTTATGGGACAGGATGGAAAATCCCATTTTGTATTTCCAGGTTGCTGATGCATACTCTCTTTGAAGCTTAGAAGAACCACATTATCTTATTATGCATTCAGATCTATTTTACTGAGCTGTGTTGACTTCTCGTTTATATCTAGAAGACATTTTGAAAGCTTAGGTGTAATATTGTTCAAAGGAGGTCCCCATGATAGCAATTGTTCTGATATTTGTGTTTAATAATAACAGCTAATTTCCTGGAGTGATACTAGTATAATGTAGCATCGTAATTCCATTTTCTGTTTTTACCCTGTTCTAGAAGGGCTAATAAACAATGCAGCTCTCTGGCTTTTGTATTACAGGTTTTCTCCAGAAAACACAGACCTCCTTACAACACTGGGGTTACTTTACTTGCAGGTACTGAAGACTGTTCGCTATTACGTGAATTTAATTATTTTCAAAATAACGAAGGGCTTTTTATTGAGTTAATCTCTATCCACCTTCCTATGACTTGCACATGTTTCTCTGAAGACTGCATTTAACGTGACAGAGCTTGCTTTTCGCTATCTTCTTTTTTCCTTTTGCTGCTAAAAGCACGTTGATTTCCTGGACCTGAGCCAGACCACGAATTCTGTTTGGCAGCCGCCCTAGTTCTGTTATAAATCCTCCAAGTATAACAAAACATGACTAGTCATTACCTTGTTTCTGGAGCAGGAGTCCAGCAAGTTATTAGCCTGCAAAAGCAGCCATGAAATTGTTAGCGTTAATGCACCATAGAAGAAAATCGGAATCGACGTTACTGGAGATGCAAGGAATGAATTCGCAGGCTCTGCAGTCTGCCTTTGTCTCAAAGGAAAAAAGGCATGCTTATCGCTCGGGTCTGTAAAATGTATGGGAAGGACGGTCTGATTATTCCAAAAGTAAGCTTCCAAAAGAGTGAACAAGCAAAGAAGAATAGGCAGTATTGCCTGAAAGGACTGATGGGCTAGAAAACTCGCACCCAGAGCTGATTTGGAAAGATCTTTAAGCATTTCCCTAATATAGGGAAATACAGGGAATAAAATGTAGGTCTTGAAAAACACTGCCTTGCTCCAGAGGTAGGGAAATCCAATAGGAGCCTTAGATGTCTTAAGTGGGTTTGTGTAGATTTAGAAGGGAATACGACATGGGAAAGGGGATCTGTAAGACAGAAGTAGTGTGAGTATTCGCCCTGTAAATTAACCTCCCAGGTCTCTGGTCTGTGATTCATTCGCGGTTTGGCATGTCTCTCTGGGTATGTGCCCACCTTCAGGAGTTTCAAAGATGCTTCTACAGCTTTCCCACTTGCTGTTAATTGCAGAAGGTGCTGGACTGTGATGCATCAGTGTAAATGTTGGAGTGACAGATAGGCTTCTTACTCATTTTTGTGACCAAAAAAGGACATGAGTATCCAGAATTTTATCCTGTTTGGACTGGTACAATTCTGGCATAACTCAATTGAAAACAATAGGATTTAAGGGATTCTAAGCAGTTGTGTGCTTATATCTGGACACAGTCATGCCCACTAACACTTGCAGTCTGTTAGAAGACAAGGGGAGACTTTTCCCCATGAACAGAGTGCCCTGGGAAGTGAGAAAGTTGTGGTGAGGGAATTGAGGATGTGCAGAGTAGCGGTTTATAGTCTCTTTTCTGGAAGAGGGAAAGAAGCAGAGAAGTATCAACCCAGAGCTCGTTCCTGTATAGAAAAGTCAGAGCACAAAATATATGGAAAACTTTGCTTTGGTCAGAACAGTGAATCCAGCCCAGCAAAATAAATTTTTGAATCTGTTTTGTAAACTATCAAACAAGAACATGTGTGTGTAGTGGGAGTACTGTAAAATTCACTTTTCTGAATATTTAATTGAACCAGAAATTCTAGTGCCCCAAAAGTATGTGCTCTTCTTCTTAACCCCCCTTATTCCTGAATTTCTGATGCTTATTTCCTTCCTTTCCCAGCTTGGGGATTACCAGAAGGCTTTTGAACACCTTGGAAACGTGCTTACGTATGACCCAGGCAACTACAAGGTATCATGAGGAGTGGAAACGAACGAGCTGAATGATGAGACACCTCGTAAAGCTAATTCCAGGGTCAGAGCTTTTCCAGGGTCTTAGCCTGGAGAGGCTGGAAATGATCATGCCCAGAAAGCTTTCTCCAAAATACATTTCTGGGACCTTTCCCTGGGTAGGGAGTTGGATGTGTGTGGAGGTAGGGAAAGGGGAGGGGGCAGGATATGGGATGTTAAATTGATCCCTTTGGTTTTTAATTTGAAGTCGCAAACAAATTAAAAAAACATAGTATTTACTTTGGAAGGAAAATGTTCTAGACATTGTTTCAAAAATCCCAAGAGATGTTCCTGGGACCCTGTGACTCCTAGATAGGGAGCACAGATACAGGTGATATTTGGTTGTATTATTTTCCTGTCTGCTAATAACTCTGTGCTGTATACACATGCTGCATACAGATGTGACTTTTCCTTGGCTCTGGTCTGGAAGGCCAAGCTTGGCATCTGGGTTTCATTCCTGACTGTGAAACTGCTTCCCTTTTTAGCCATGTTACCTCATTTCTCTCTGCCTCTTCTTCCTTCTGGATGATGTTAACGATGGAGAGTATTGAAATGTGGGGTTGACGAATGATACATGAATGCAAACTGAATGTTGTTGTGAAAACACTTTCACACTTACAAATTTTACTTGTCACTGTGAAATATTATAAGGGACTTAACTAGTGTGGTCTAAATATAGTGTGTTGTGAGTGCTTGCTTTTTTTCCCATGCATATTTCCATTAATTTCCAGTATCAGGCAGTGGGTGTGAACTAGGCTAGCTTTGCTGCATACGTCTTGCTTGTGTATGTTTTACTCTCCGGTTGTCTTGCACCAGAACTATTCCTATCTGTCCTTGCTGGTAAAAAGAAACTATCAGTGCCTAGATCTTCTCAGAGACTCAGACTCCAGGAGATGCTACTGTCACCCCAAAACATACTCTAAAACACTTGCAATATTTCCAAGGCAGTTATGATGGAGATGGTGCAGGAAGAAACAGACTTGAGTCCCTTCCTTACCCTGTCTTCTGCTGTGCGTTGGGAGATTTTAGAGTCCCCATTTGCTCCCCACTGCTGGTCTTGGCAGCCCCTAGAAGAAAACACCTGAAAAAGTTAAATGGTTGCTCTTGAGATGGCTTTAGTTTATTAATTTTGTCCTGTTGTCTTCTTGCTATGTTTGGGGAAACGCAGTTCCTCAGCTGGTCCCTTGTCTTCTCTCACAGGCTACCTTGGCGGCTGGCAGCATGATGCAGGCTCATGGAGATTTTGATGTTGCCCTCTCCAAATACAGGGTGGTAGCCAGCACTGTGCCCGAAAGCCCCCCGCTGTGGAACAACATCGGGATGTGCTTCTTCGGGAAGAAGAAATATGTAGCAGTAAGTATCTGGTTTCCTTTTCGTCTGTAGCTTACTTCATGCAGCAACAAGATTCCTCTTGTGGCAGAGACAGGAGGTCTGTCCTGGGTGGTCTGTGTTACAGCACGCTTATTCCTTTTTTGAAGGCTATCAGCTGTCTGAAGCGGGCAAACTACTTGGCTCCCTTTGACTGGAAGATCTTGTACAATTTGGGGTTAGTCCACCTCACGATGCAGCAGTACGCCTCTGCGTTCCACTTCCTCAGTGCTGCCATCAACTTCCAGCCCAAGATGGGAGAGCTGTACATGCTCCTGGCAGGTACACAATGCTCTGATATCCAGCCCCAGGGGATAGCCAGCTGAGGGGATGCAACATTATAGACACAGAAAGTTTGGGCTGAAGTAAGTTTGTGGCCAGCAGATCGAGAGAGGTGATTCTTCCCCTCTGCTCTGCTCTGGTGAGACCCCACCTGGAGTACTGTGTCCAGCTCTGGAGCCCTCAGCACAAAAAGGACATGGGCCTGTTGGAGCGGGGCCAGAGGAGGGCCACAAAGATGATCCGAGGGCTGGAGCACCTCTGCTGTGAGGACAGACTGAGAGAGTTGGGGTTGTTCAGCCTGGAGAAGAGAAGGCTCCAGGGAGACCTTATAGTGGCCTTCCAGTACCTGAAGGGGGCCTACAGGAGAGATGGGGAGGGGCTGTTTGCAAAGGCATGTAGCGATAGGATGAGGGGCAATGGTTTTAAACTAGAGCAGGGCAGGTTTAGATTAGACATCAGGAAGAAGTTCTTTACACTGAGGGTGGTGAGACACTGGCCCAGGTTGCCCAGAGAGGTGGTGGAGGCCCCATCCCTGGAGACATTCAAGGCCAGGCTTGATGAGGCTTTGAGCAACCTGGTCTAGTTAAAGGTGTCCCTGCTTACTGCAGGGGGGTTGGACTAGATGGCCTTTAGAGGTCCCTTCCAACCCAACACATTCTGTGGTTCTAAGTAAACAAATACTGGATAAAGACTATACTAAGAAGCTGTTCCCCAGTAGGTCACTGACAAGTATAATGTCTGAATAGTCTGTTCTGTCTCTGTGGTGAAGAGGAAGGTTTAATTAAAATCGACGGTTGGACTAGATGATCTCAAAGGTCCCTTCTAACCTAGGCAATTCTATGATTCTTTTGCAGTCAGATCCAGATTAAACGTTAGAAAAGGTTTTGTACATGTAAGAGTTTGGGTTTGGGTTGCCTAAGGAGTGGCTGTGGATTTCCAGCACCGGACATTTTTGGGATCAAGTGAGACAAATATTTGTCAGAATTGACATTAGTAGAGTTAATCCTGGCAGCAGGCCAGACAACCATGCGAGAGCCTACTTATTTTATGATGTAATGACACTCAGAAGTGTCCTAAAAATGAAGTCCTTGTGAAACATCTGCTTGTGTGTGTATATTTTGCTTTGGCAGTTGCTCTGACAAACCTTGAAGACATTGAGAATGCGAAACGTTCCTATGAGCAAGCCGTGGTGCTGGACAAGTAAGTCTCCATCATGGCTGGCAGTTTGATGGCATTGCTTTGCCCCCCTCCCTCTCTGGTTTCCTTTGCATGCTTTGTCTACTTTGACCCTAAATGGTTTGCAATAGGGAAACATTTTTATTCCTGCAGCTGTGCAAGTCACTGTTTGAAAACCACCCTTTTTTTTTTTTTTTAAATTCAGGTCAGCTCTGACAAATGAAACGGAAGTTTTGTTTCAGACCAACCCGAAGCTGGTTTTTATTTTGCTGTTTAGTCAGTGAGTCAGTGGTGATGATAACTTTGGATCCCAGTCATCCAAAGTCAGCTCCCATTTATACACAGGAAAGCAGATTCAGTAGAAGAAAACCAGTCATCCCAGAGTGTTTGTAACCCAAAGTTTGAGCACTCTGCAGGGCAGTGAGAGGCTTGGGATAAAATCTGTGCTGATTTGGGCGGAGGGAAGATTTTAGCTGGGAGAATGCAGACAAGAAGTTAGTGTAGAGCATATAAAAGGGCAGGAGTGTAGCCCTTTTCCCTCCATTTTGTTAACAATGTCAGCGTTTGCAATCTAGCTCTTAAAATCAGAGCACTTGGTTTCAGAACTGTTAAAATGAACCTTGCAGTTCGTTTCAGTCAGCAAAACAAATTCGTCTCAAATTTATGAATAGCTTTGGCTCCCTGGGTCTGCTTTTCTTTCCCTTTCTTTTTTTGCTTTCAGCTTTTAACTGGTAGGTGATTAGATGGTGATTCTTCTCCCCGGTTTACTGGGAATCTTTGCAGCAGCCAGCACAGTGCTCCTGAGCCCCGCGCTCTGTACGCTGGTGACAGAGCTCTGCCAGCAGCACTCTTTCCAGCTGCAGTGGCTACCACAAGGTGGCACGAGAAGATGCTGGTCCTCTCTAACGTAGGCTTAATTTTGGGAATTCTGGAAGTTCCTAAACCCATAATAAAGGGCAGCAGATATCAAAAAATAGTGGTTGACACCATAGCACAGTTCTCTCTGCGAAGAGGTGCTGGAATGCTCTCAGGTGTTTACTGGGAGCTCATGGCTTGCACGCATGCAGTGAGTTAGCCCTGCACAGCCAGCACACGTCTGGCACTGAATTTCTTCATAGAATTACAAAACAGGTTTAAATATGACTTTTCCATCTGTTTCAAACATCAGTAGGTGTGCAAACATCAGTAGGTCTGTGCAACCTCCTCAGAGGAACCGAACTTGTGCAAACTATGGTCAAAGGTTTATAAACATCTTGCTGCGCCAGAGCGTTTTGCAATGATGCCTCGGTCATTCCTTCCAACAGCTCTACATCCCATCAGCTCCTTTGCCTGGCTTTTTGTGCCCAGCCTTCCACGCCTCGCAAGGCAGGCCAGGACCTTCAAGATTGCTCCGACTGCTTAGTCATGAATTTGCATGCTTTGATCGAAGAGAAGGAATAGAAATTTAGCTCTGCAACTTCACCTAAATATTTGGCACTGCTCTAATGCTCCAGCTATATAGTCTTCCTGGGAAAAATAAACCCTCATCAAAGCAGAAGCGGATGCCAACTGCCAGGGACTGCAGGGAGGAACATCCAGACTTGTTCAGCTGACGTGCTGTATATTTTAGACAGTTATTGTGTGGCTGGATCTGTGTCCCCATGGGCTTTCGTTGCTGGCATATTATGAACTGTTTGGCTGGGATGAAGATGGCCGAGTTTGTTTCCATTGCCGTAAATACTTTTATAGCAGTGCTGTGACATTTGGCCCAGGTGCCCTGCTGGGGTCTGGAATGGAAAGCATCTTGGAAAAAAATCTTTAAAAAAAGTGTTTCTTCTTAGTACTGGTTCTAGCTCATAGCTCTCCTTTCTTTCTGAGGTTATTTAGCTATTGATTTTTCTGACTGTCATATTGCTTCTCAGCTCTTGAAGGTCAATTAGCTTGATAAGGTTCAATTAGTTTTAAACCTGGCTGTTCCCAGATCTGTCTGATCTCCGTTTTCAGTGTTGTATTGTGGGGGCTTGGTTTGGTTTTTTGTATTTTCTTTTTTGGCTTCCCCCCCTCCCCTGAAGAGATGGGGTTTTGATATTTATTTTTTCATGCAATTGTTCCTTTGCTTTGGCAAAGACCGTGAGGAGGGTATATTTTTGTGGCAGGATCAGTGTTCCAGTTCCTCAGTTAAAGGAAAACCAATGGTTATAAATGCTATCAGATTTCTTCTAATAGTCTTCTTTCTTGCAGCGCTGTCGTATAACTTACACAGGATGGATAGTCATGACCCGCGGATGACACTCCCTATCTATTGAGCAGCGTCAGCAGCAGCCTTCCCTTCTGCACTGTTCCCAAAGGATGCTGCTCTCTCTGTCTCAGCCCCGGGTGTGGTGCTGGAGCCCTTGGCTGGCTCCAGTTGTCCCTGCCAGACTCCAGGAGAGGGCACCAGTCCCTCGCTCTCATTTGTGGAGGGAACTGTACAAAGCCTCTCCCGCTGACCTGTGGGCAGTGACACGTGTGCGGCTCTGGTCAGACAGGGCTCTTCCATGCAGCCCTCGACAGCACGTCCCCTGCTTCGGCCAAGTGCCACCTCTGCTCGGCCAGGTCTCATCCCGCAGCCTGCATGAGCCGAGCACCTGCAGGAGCTCCCACGTTGGGGCCAGTGGCCCTCGTGCATTTCGTTTCTTTGTCAGGTAATACCCTTATTTTCAACAAAATAAGGGTGAAATTCAGACTGCGAAGGAATGGTCAGAGCAGTTTGTTGAGCGTGGCTTGTCGGGCAATTAAGGAAGGATGAGGTCTGAGAGCTTCACTTATCAATGACAGAGCCACGGGAGTCAGCTCACTCTGTCCCTCCGGTTTAGTTTGCTCACAGTGCTGGCTATGCGAGATGAAAAGTGGCTGTTCAGGCTTAATGTATCCTAGTGAAGAAAATGGATACTGTGGAAAATGAGAATATATGGAGCAATTCTGCCTTTTTGGAATCTTCATATGCTGTTCTGCATCAGGAAGGGAGGCAGGAATGTGCAGGGTGACAGTGTTATCTGCAGTGCTGGGCTTCTCTTCAAGCCCTTTGTTAATGGCTATCGCCTGCTGTTCCTCTGTAACAGTCCATGGAATTATGTACGCTTGTACTGGGTGAATGAGAGAGGTGAGGAAAATGAAATGCAAACAGCATGTGCTGTAGCACGTTGGGTTGTAAAATACAATCAATAAGCGTGAGTCTGTTCCACTGCCCTGTCCCTTGACAAGCTGCTCTCCTACAAACCAGGCCTGAGATCCGTCACAGCAGAGACCAGCTGTCAAGGGTGATGAAAGCCCCCATCACTGCTCTTCCTGCCCCAGCAGCCAGGGGCCAGGAGACCAGGCACTTAGTAAAGATAGTCCTGAGATGGTCCCCAAGGGCAAAGAATCGGCTGTCGCAGGGGGTGAGGCAATCGTCAGAGTTGTTCATGTTCTCATTGATACTGAGATACTTTGCTGAGCTCAGGTCCTGGCTCTCAACAAGCGCATGGGACTCTATCGTGGTCCAAAAGGCCACTGGCTGTGCAGCCCTTCATCTGATTTTGGGTCTGTTCCCACAGTGAACACAATGCATCTTCTGTGTTTTCTGCAGGTGCAACCCCCTCGTCAACCTGAACTATGCCGTCCTGCTGTACAACCAGGGTGACAAGAAGGGAGCCCTCTGCCAGTACCAGGAGATGGAGAAGAAGGTCAATGCAGCGAAGGAGAGCAGCACTCCTGACTTTGACCCTGAGGTATGTGCCTAACAGTTGTCAGCAGGAACCAAGTAGCCACGCTCCGACTGGCAACAAACGAGGAGGAAATTTGACTTTGGAGTCCAATTATTAGGAAGAAATTCTGCTTATGAGCTTTTCCGAGCAGAGCAGTTGCCTGCTGAGAGCTGCTTGCTTCATTTCTGCTCTTTGAAGCCCAGTTCTTCAATCAATACACAGCAAGATAAGATTCCCTCTTAATTAAGGGAATGAATTAGCAGAGATGTTTCCCTCGAGCACCGAAGCAGTAGCCAGCTCTGCACAGCTCTGGTTTTTATTTTTTTGCATTGTTGTTGAATTTATTGTTGTCTGAAGTGTTCCTGTTTACAAGGATCTCCTCTTTTTGTTGCTCGAGAAGATGGTGGAGGTAGCCCAGAAGATGGGAGCTGCCCTGCAGGTGGGGGAGAGCCTGGTCTGGACTAAGCCTTCCAAAGAGTCCAAATCCAAGCAGCGAGCTGCTCCGTCGGGGAAATCCTCCAGCGCTCAGCAGCCTTTGGGCTCCAACCAGGCCCTGGGTCAAGCCATGTCCTCAGCTGCTGGGTATGGGAAAACCATGCAGCTTCCCCCAGGTACTTCTCTTCTCCTCTGTAAAGTAGGGCTGTGGGAGGGGAGATGGGGAGACATCTCTGAGTACAGTTACAGCATGTGTTTCGGAAGGTATCGACTTGCTTACCCAGTAGTGATGTCAATATTTGGAAATAGCTTTCCCAATTTTCTGAGTTAAGGAAGGGTGGAAGGAAGAGGCTCTCTGTGGTGCGTTACACTGTTATCCTGCTTTTGCAGGGGTGTGGAAAGTCAGTAAAGGTTCCTTTCCTATCTGAGCCGTGATGGGCGAGACTCCATTAGCCTGGGATTGAGCTCCTGCTCTGGGAAGGACGCAGAAGCTGCTCATAGAATGGTTTGGGTTAGAAAGAACCTTAAAGATCATCTTGTTCCAACCCACCTGCCCTGGGCAGGGACACCTCCTGCCAGACCAGGTTGTTCCAAGCCCCGTCCAACCTGACCTTGAACACCTCCAGGGATGGGGCAGCCACAGCTTCTCTGGGCAATCTGGGCCAGGGGCTCACCACCAGCAAAGAATTTCTTCCTCATATCTAATCTAAATCTCCCCTCTTCCAGTTTAAAACCATTCCCCCTTGTCCTATGGCTCCCCTCCCTGATCCAGAGTCCCTCCCCAGCTTTCCTGGAGCCCGTTTAGGTACTCATGCAGAGGGAGATGGGCTGCTGGAGACACGAAAAAGATGGACAATTTTCTGAAGCGCTTTATCATTTCTGTTACAAAAATAACTGCGATGGGGCTGCTTCGCAGCTGTCCAGCCAGGTCCCTCCCTCGCAGATGTTGCTGAATTACCTTTTAGTGCTGGCCACAGGGCTGAGGGTGGCTCAGGAGATGGCATCAGCCTTGGAAGGCTTTGGCCAGTATCTGCATGTGCTGTGTCTTGCTGGGGCTGGGGAGGAGCCTCTCCTGAGCCGCCCGTCACAGCCTGACCTCCTCACACCCCTCGGCTTCCGAGGAGGAATGTGCTGGAGATACTGCTCAGGGTGGTGATTTTCTGTCACTCTTGGTCTTGTTTCCCGTGGACTGAACCAGGCGAGAGGTGGTGCAACACAGGCCTCTTTCTTTGGCACCCCTAAGGACCTGTTCTGTTTCTCATGCGTGGAATAAAGTTTCCATGCAGGGAAGACTTAGTCAGGAAAGCTGAAAAATAACACATACAGGAGTTTGGAAGGACTAAAGACCTGAAGGGCTTTATCCTCCCTGTCAGAGAAGGGAGCTCGTTCATAACACCAGTTGTCAGCCTCAAACTAAGCATAGAAGCAACTTCAACATGGAAGTATCCTGTTTTGATTTTCCTCTGTAAATTGCTGCTTCAACTGCCTGGAGATTCTCCCCGAGTTTGCTAGAACTGTGAACTGACTGTGGGTTTGGCTCCAGTTTGAGTATGAACCAGCTTCAGTGGAACTATTTTCCCTTCCAAAGCATGAGTGAATTGGTGAGTTTGTACTGACTTCTCACAGCGGCCCAGCTGCTGACATCCCCTACCTGGGCTTCCCTTCAGCACAACTTTGGATACTGCAAGGCCTCTGGCTGCATAACTCAAGAGTTGAGTGCTATTGATAAGCTGATGCTAGACAGAAGAAGTCTGGGAGTAATTAACAGCTGGGATTGTTCTGCATCTCCATGCTGCCTGGAAGGGCAAAAGGACTAGACTAAAGACATGTGGTCAAACAGTAACTGTAACTGTAACTGTGTTCTCTCCCCAGGTGCCAGAGCATCAGCTCCGCTGGCAAAGCCGCCCTCACTGCCTCTGGAGCCAGAACCGGGCTCTGAAACGAGCCCCGAGGAGACCTCAGCACCAACAGGGGCCGAGGAACAGAGGAAAGAAAAGCGCAAGAGCCGGCAGGCAACAGACTAGGGCGGACTCTGGTCGGGACAGGCAGGTGCAGATCATCTCCAGCGCTGCCTGCTGACTTATGGGGAAAGGGACCTGCCCTTTCCCCTGACCCTGAGCAGCTTCACCCCACTGTCAGTTAGTCTCAATGCAGCTGTTTTCTGTTAATGATTTTAGCACGTGGTCTCTACCTTGTCCCAAGGAATCGTTGCAGCGATCAGAAGAGGTTTTGCGTAGCTACTGTTAGTGTGGTCACAGCTTACTACAGGAGAGCGGAGGATGGAGGTCCATCTCTCCCCAGGGTTGGTAGTCTTCAGTGGTTGGGTGTGAGTCCTCCAAAAGGATGCTGGGGCATCCAGTGTGTTCAGAAGAGTAGTAGTGAGTGAGCATCCTGGACGCCAAAGAGGGTCAAACCCTTCCAGTGGCAGAACGTGGAAGTGGCTGAGGAAGCCACCAAGGTCAGTGGTAACAGGCTGGGAGAGGGGGGAAGGTAGGCACCTCACCAGGGCAAGCACAGAGCAGTAGGTCAGGCTCAGGACTAGCACGGCCTGAAGCGATGGGCTTGTCACTCCCTGTTTCACAAGGGCGAGGCTTTGTAAAATGCTTTCTGAAGGCTGAAGGAGGGCAGCCGAGCCAGCTGGGAGCTGCTGCTCCAGGGGAGCTCTGTAGCGAAGGTGAGCTGGTTGGTCTGGAGGCAATGGCTCCGTGAACACACAGCCCCGGTGGAGGACGGGGGGCAGAAGCAGCCCTGCAGCATTGGCCGCTGAGCCGGCTTCTTTAGGACTGTTTGTTCACCTCCTCATCTGAGGATCACTTTGTATTTCTTGAGTCCAACCTGTTTTTAAGCATGAGCTTCTACATGGTAGAAGCTGAGAAGGTTGCGAAGCTGGCCCGCAGTAAGGCAGGTGCTCAGAGGCTGCCCATTCTGGAAGCAGGCTGAGCTGCAGCAGCAAAAAAGTCTGCCAACTTTCTCATCGTTTGATGAGAAACAGGGTAAATGAGCCTCTGTGACGCTCCGTGCTCACGAGATCGGAGTTCCTTCTTGAGAATTTGTATTACCCAGCATGGGGGGAAAGAGTGGTTTGCAGGGAAAAAAAGAACAAGCCTTTTCAGAAAAGACAATACAGTCAGCTTCAGTGCTAAATTTAAATTGTTTTAGGATGACAGCAGCCACACTCTGAATAATTTAGTTGTGCCCTCCTTACAGCTGCATTTTGGGAGAAATCATTTCTGCTAGCTGCAAGGCAGCAAAGCAGCCCGTCGGTGAGCAGAGCAAGGGATTTAATGCCCAGGTGATACTAGAGAAGCTTTGAAAACATATCCATCCTTGAACAGCACAATCTCAACCTTCCTTTTCCCTGCTACTGCCAGTTTGTTGCCTCTGGGATTTATCCCGAACTTGATACAGGCCCTCAAAACAACTGCTGTTGGGAATGAAAGGCAGGACCATCATACTTTACATAAGGAACCAGTAACTGGGTTAAATATATTTTTTTCTCATCTTCCCCTCTGTGTACCGAGAAGGACACAAAGCCAAGATTGCTGGGGAACTTGCCGTCTGAATTTTCCAAGCAGAATGTGTAGTACTTCCCCCACAAAGCTGAAGCTTCGGGCTTGGTGTATTTGTCTTTTAGGCTCCCCAGCTTTTTAAAATGTATTTCCTGCTTTTAGTTCTGCACTGTTGCATTGTCTTGCTCCATAATTAACAAGTCCAGCAGAGCAAGGTTAGTCATGGAAACTTCTCTGGAGCAAGGACGGAAGAGCAGCATGAGAGAGGCTCGGGATACATTAACATCCTTCAGTTGTGCTCTGTTGTTCGCTGCTGTTATCCACAGTGACATTAATGCATCTTCAGAGCGTAACCAGGACCTGAAGTGCTGTCCTGCTCCCTGGAGAACTCTAAAGGAGAAGGAACCCTTCTCTTTCTCCTCTGGTTTGATTGCCAAAACTGCCTGCTTATCTCAAATGGGGCTTTTTTCCCTGCTGTCAGCTGCTGCCGGGTTTTCTGTGGGTAGAGCTTCAGGGCAGCACTCCTGTAAGGTCTCCCTTGTGCGAGGAGCTGAAGAAAACAGAGGATAGTTTGTGGAACACTGGCAAATTTAAACAAAGCAGACAAGAAGCAGTGTAAATCAGGTCCAGCCATTTTATTCACATTTAACTTTTTACACTGCAGGTTAGTGTGACGTAACAGAGTGCCTGTGAAGAAGAGGTTACAAGCACAGAGCAAGGGAAGGCAGGGTGGGGGAACTCTTCACCCCCAAAACTTTAGTTCAAGACAGTTTTTTCCGATAGCAATTGAGTGCTGTAAATCTTTTAGTCTTATCACAAAGGCGGTCAAGCCATGGAGGTGCCAATAGAAGGCCCAGTGAGCAGAGGAGGGTGACTGCAGGTAGGTGAGCACCAGCGTTGCTGCTGTGGGACGGTTCCCCCCATCTGCTTGTGACCCTTTGCTCTGATTTTACGAGCTGCTTTCCCCTGCCTTCTGCTTGGGGTGAAAAAGAAAAGTGAACTTCAACTGTGGCAGTATGAAATTCTTTTGCTCCGTCCAATAGATGGGATGTCCCACCGCCGTCCTCAGCTTACAGCCCACCAGAGACAAGGAACAACCAAAGATCTCTCTCCTCTCGCCCAGTCCCACCAGTGCAACCTGTTAACCTTGGCTCTTGGATGCTTTTCTAGGGGACATGTTACATGTTAGTACGTAGGGTGTACTACACTGGGAAGTTCTGTAGAGGTATTTAAAATAAATATATATTTGGGTGAAAAGCTTATGCTGATGATGATCCGGTTCTCCTTCTGTGAAGAGAAGCAGTAGTACCTTGTTATTTCCTGGATTTGAACAGAGCAGAAGGGAGCTTTGTGTCTAAGAAGCATTTTTAAATATGTAATTACAGTTGGATAATAAATAGAACTGCAATTCCTTGTCTTGTTCCCTCTCTGTACTATAATGGTGGCATTTGCATACAGAAAATTCAGAGTATCTTTATGGAGCGCTTTTTTGGTGCTATGTAACGATGTGAATGAGGCCGGACTGGTCTTTCAATTGAAATTAAGCAAGGGATTTTTCAGCAGGACCATACTAAAGTCATTTAGGGACCTTGGAAATCGCACCTTATGTTCCCAAACCTGTTCCTGGCATCAGCCATAATTCTGATCTTCTCTTTTCCCCCCATAATTGAAATTTTAAGATGGAAAAGAATAATGAGCTTAATTTCTAGGGAAATAGAAACCATCTGCTTTAGGACTTTTTTTTTCCCTTTTTAGGAAAATTTATATCATTAACCAGGTTAAATGATGCAGCTTGACTTCCTCACAGGAAAGAAACTAGAAAACAGCAACACCTGAGCAGCGAGACCTTGTTTCAGCCAGGAGTAATGATCCGTCCATCCCTCACCGTGTATTCAGCCCAGACGACGCTGGTTTTGAGGTCCCTGAGACAACTGGATGCCGATTTGTGATACGGGCAGTATTAGCATGTCCTGGCCCTGCTCCTAAATGCTGTCTTGCCCAGACAATACTGAGGGGACCTTGGGTCCTACTCAACATCCTGTTCTTGCCCAGGATGTTAAAAATTTAGACTTCCCCCTTGGGAAGCAGGTTTCAGTTGGCAAAGCCTCTTCTCCAGGGACAGAGGAGCCTCAGTGCTGAATGAAGAAAACTGAATTTTACTAAAATAGTCAGCTCCACACATAAGCACACTACAAAAAAGCACGTATTAACAAGTCATTCATCTGCCAAGATTCTTTTATATAATAGAAAAAGCAGTTCTGCTAGAAGGAAAGCTTCACCACCCTCTCAAACCAAACTGCACCAAAATCAGTGGTTTTTAATGAAAGCCACAGGTGAGATTTGAAGCCTGTTTTACCCCGGCTGCACTGAGGAGCAGCCTTCCTGAGAAGTTCATAGGGGAGGGTGTCAGGGTATTGTTTTGTTTCCCCACGTGCATCTTGATGAGATTGCTCCCCCTCAGCTGCTGGCATTTGTGTTCTTCAGCTGCTATGGGCTCTTCTCAGCAAAGGCCGAGACCGCACTCAGTTTGCAAAGCGCCAGCGAGCCGTTGGGAACAGACGCCTTTCTGAGCCTCCAGCACAGAAGGCAACGGCTGCACGTGCTATTTCCAACCTGCGTCTGTTTCCTTTGCCAAGAGAACATCCTCCCACTAGAATGTGGATCAATAACTCCCTGAGAATTCTGCCTGGTCAGTGCTTAGGATCCACCTGAGATATTACACATGAAACTGCTCCATCTGTTACGGAAGAGAACTTCATCTGACAGCTCCGAACGGACATAACAATTGTTCTGGCTCCAAGATAAAGTTTTACTGAAGAGTTTAATCAGACTTGGTATTGCTGGAGCAGAAAGCAGGCAGGAGTGAGCGCCGAGAGCTGGCTGAGGAATACAGTACGCAAAACAGTTTGTTGCAAATAGGTTTCCTCTGCCCCTTATCACTGAAATTTTAATACAAAGAGCAAAGACCTTTAATATTTCTATCTTTCTCTCTAGTAACCTCATCAGCGCTTGAATGAAGAACGTGAGACAGTCTTTGTTGTGGTGTCTGTTCTAGCTGGTTTTAACCAATGAGTCTATAGATGTAATTCTTTTTAAACATTACCACTTTGGTGTGATCACAGGTTCAAAACTTAACTGTGTGCTTTTACCAAAACATTAAATGCACTAGAGGACAGTTAATACGGCTTGAAACAAACATTCACGTTCAAATATTCATTTAATGCAGGACATACATAACAATAATCCAACTGAAGCTATAAAAATATAAATTCAGTATTTTCCTCCATTTTTATACCATTCTTCCAGACGTACTCAAAAACTCGCTGAGTTCCTTACACCAGAAATAGCAGTGCCGCACCGCGTGTGACAGAAGTGCTTGACAGCGCCGCTCCACAACAGATCGCTCCAAGCACGTGCACCATCAGCCCGTGCCAAACATTGATGTGGACCCCCTTTGGCTGCTTGATGGCCAACAGCAGCATCAGCTTCCCCCCGGGCTGCGTGCTCCAACAGAGACCCCAGCACACAGGTGTAAACAACTTTTTGGGTAACCGGAAGGAGTTAAGTTGCCTTGCACCATTCTCACAAAAACTGTTCCAGTATTCAGGTTAACTTTTTTCTCAGGACATGACTGGGAAGGGTCGCCCTGTGGCATAGAATTCCTGATAATTCAGTATGCAATTACAGAATAAGAAAAAAGCCAACTACAAGTAGCATTTCACAGTTTAAAAATCTACTTTTTGTTTCTGTTATCGTCACTGGAAGGCGTACTACAGAGGTGGCTACAAAAAGCAAGCCCTACCTTAGGCTAACTTATCTTAAAATAGGCAGAAGATAACTGATGGCAAATACATACACAGCGCTGACAGTTCTCTGTTAGGTTTTGGAAATGGATTTAGCACTCTGCTGCCATCCAAGCGCTGGTAGCCGAGATGTGGATTCGGGCTCTAAAGCAACAGCTACCAAGGGTCAAAGCAGCCGCCGAGGTCTTTGCTAGACGTAACGTGTAAAGACTAAGAAGAAAAATTTCAGCACCATTTCTGTAAAAAGGAATTCATAAGAGCAAACTTAAGCGGATCTCACGTACTACAACAGGAGATAACCAAGAAACACAGAAGTAAAGAGAATCAAGTCATTCCTTAGCAATGCTGCGAAACACCCCTGGAGAGAAAAAATAATAAAGAGCCTTTAAAATGGAAAGAGTTGGATTTGGGATATGCTCTGCCATGGCCAGGCAGCTCTTGCACATCACCACAGGCACAGCAGAGCAGGAACAGGGCCTTTCCAAGTGCCAGCCTCCTGGGAGTCACCCATCTTCATAACCCACCGCTTGGCCTTAAGCAAGTAACACGCACAGAGGAAAGGAATAAAGCATTGCTCATTTTTGATCAAGGGTAAGAAAAAAAAATCCAAACCAAGGTGGCTGCACTGGCGCACAGAACTGAAAACGTCAATGATATGCACAAGTTTTATCAGCTAGAGAGCTGCTAGCTTACTGTCACAACGATGAGCTCATCTGTTGCATCTCCAGCAAACTATGTGTGAATAAACATTTCCAGTGGAAACCCTTCTGTTGGGGAGCATGAGGCTAGCTGAGGTCTGAGTCATCCGTCACTCTGGATTTCGAGGTACGAGTTACATGCAAGAACAGACAGAATTTGTGGAGACAGAGAAGATCAGGGGAAAGCAGAGATTATTTCAAACCTGGGTTCAAAGTTTTGGTACTTCTGCAACTTTTTTGTTTCTTCATGGTGAAAAGAGATCTGGATTTTTAGAATCCATTAGATAAATTTGTTTAAACCTACCAAGGACTTTTCTATTTCACAAAAAACCCAACTCAACCAAACAACAAAGCCCACAATCGCTAGACATTTCACTAGTGTTTTCTCCCCCCTACACAGACCAAAAACCCCCCGCTAGCAATTTCCATTTCTGTTGTTCAGCAAGGTCTGTTAAAGACAAAGCTGCCTTGCTTTGTTGCCACTGTGCGGAGGTGTGAGACAGCCCACACGTGCAGGAAAAGGATTTCAAGAGACTCTGCAGCCCTCACTGTAATTAAGTTTGGGAGGCAGAGGGAAGTTAAGCACATCATGTTCACAGCGTGTGAAACATGAAGCAAAGGCAGGCTGCTGGGTCCCGCCATTCAGTTGGGTTTTATTATAATAGGTGGTTTTCAAAACTTAATCAGGGATACCAACGGCACGCCTGATTAGCAGGTCACACTTGTTAAGAATTATCCTTGGTAAGTGAATTTGGTGACCAGGCGAGCTCTATATGCCTCCTCAAAGCAGACAGATAGATAGAGCAGCAGTGTCGCCATCACGAGCTGCTGTCATTTGAGAAATGACTCGTGGCACCAGGCATTCGCAGCGCAGCGACAACAGGCCAAAGAAGAAATACTACCTGTGAGAAAGAACAGGAGCAGTAGGAAGCAGGAGTTAGTAATTAGAGTTTAGCTTTTAGGCCCAGATGAATTGTAAGCAAGAAACCTCTTTTTCATACTTGTTTGCGGCAGTTTTTTATTCAAAGTAGGGGTTTTTTTTTTAAAAAAAAAAAAAAAAGAGGTAATTTAGGCCTGTAACACTCCTGTTAAATCCAAGTATAACTTACCCTTGGACAAGGTCTGTTAGCGCAGTTCTGTGATTTTTAAATGGCCATAAGGCAATGCCAGTCCAATCAGCCTCGCCTCCCTGCAAATGATTTTGGAAGAGAGAAGTGAAATACAGCAGCAGGACCGGTGCTGGTGACAGCTTGTGTGTATTTAGTTTTGTTTTGTTTCCAACTCAAGAATCCCCACAGCTTGGCCCGATGTCAGGAAAATGGGACCCAGTGTAAGCAAAGGATTAGCTCTCCAGCTGGCAGGATGCGTAGCCTTTGGTGGTCCTAGGCGTGGTGTGCCAGAAGGCTACGATCAAAGGTTGCAAAATAACCCTGCTAACGGCCTCAGACCTTTTAAATGGATGAAAGGAGAATTTCTTTATTTATTTTTTCTGAAGGAAGACTAAACCAGAACTCCCAAGTCCCACGCCACAATTTATCAATAATAATAATAAAAAAAGTCTGGATAGAAATACTTCCAGTCTGAAGAAGATCCCGCACCAAGATAATGCTGAGACTCAGCAGAAGATCAGGTTGGGATAAACTGCAGGAAAACATAGCATTGACTCTATTTTGCCTTTGGTACAATACAGAAGACTGCTCAGAGGGAAATCAGAAGTTAAATATATATTGACAGACAGCATTGTGTGCTAAGTCAGTACAAGTTACAACAGCTGTCAATTTTTATCCTTACAGAGCATTCACGATGGCATTTTCCAACAGGAGAATATCCCTGACAGCAATACGACAGCGTTACTGAAACACATTACTCCGGCCTAAGGGATACAGACTCTCCTCCTCTCCATTCAGATGCAAAGACTGACCTAAAGCGCCCTCCTACAAGTTCTGCTACAGCCCAGGCTTGCATGGACATGCTGATTGCATTTAATCCAGTTATACTGAAAAAATGATGGCTATGCAAATACACTTGACATTCCTGGAAGTGGACAGAGACAAGAGCCATGCTGGAAAGAGACAAAAAAAAATGCTAGTGCTGTGCAATCCATAGTGTGCTACTACGAAGAGGAAAAAATATAAGCGAATTATTTAACAGGGACACATGGTTCTACTTTTTTAATTTCAAAGGCTATCCAGAACAAAGAATCGGTGACCTAGCCAAAAAAAACAAGCCATAACCCAACCCCAAAAATCAAACCCTAGAAAAGCCCTCATCACTTCAGTCTTACCTGGAAAACGCTGTTGCAGCTTTTGAGCCTCCAGAAGAACCTTCCCTAATATATTAACCCTTCTGAATGAAAAGCAGGGAAACAAGAAAATTGCACAACCATTCTCAAACAAAAAAATTAGTCTCCTGCACTCAATAGCTTTTCTGTTAAATAACAGTGCCCACTGTTAGCAAAGAACAGCAGCTGTGAGCCCCCCTGGCTGGAGCTCTTGGCATTTAGCGTAAACACAGGTAACGTTTTGTGGTTTACCTGGCAAGAAGATAAAGCTGTCTCCCCAGATAGAAACTCTGATTATCTTCATTTCTAGTTGCCCAAAAATTAAGCATGGGCTACTAGGGCTCAGTTGAATACTTTTAGCCACAGAGACAACAGATACACAAAATAATCTACGCAGCCTCGAGTCAGGTTGTCTCTGTGCATTTAAGGAGCAGGTACAATGTGCATCACATTTTGGGACTCTGGCTCCCTCCAATGCTGGGGGCATGGAGGCTGGGAGGTAATTTTGTCAGTAAAAGATTTCATCGTCACACCAAGCAAGTGGAAGGTTTGCTCTTGCCCATGTAGCAATGTGCCGTAAGGAGATAATGCAAGAGCCTTTTATTTTTAATTTATCAGAGGCAAGACAGGGCCGAGCGTTGCTGCGCTCTCCCTGGGATCCATGTGCAGGAAATTCTCCTGGCTGCCGTACTTCCCAGCACTAACAGACAAGACCCATTCAGAGTTACAAACAGCAAACCTATGCCAAACAGGGATTTTGATGTTCGTTTCCCTCCCCGCATGCTTAAGACAAAGCAAAAATCAATTTTCACATTAAATACTAAAACATCTGCACCTAAATGTGAAGTGTTCAAGTCACTGCCAAATGACTGGAATGTGTCTGACAGTTTATACCTGGAATTATTCTTTGGCTCTTTTTCAGTTATATCCATAAAACACCCCACACCCCGATTCTGTTCCTATACCATCCCTGGCTGAAATCCTAATGAGAACATCACGGTTCCTCAGACACTGTACAGTATTGGAGACAGAGGAGGGTCTTAGTCTTCTACTGAGGATGTACTTCTGAGTATAGCAGTCCTTCGGCTGAAATAGCATCCCCAAGTCCCACGGTCCGGACAGGATCTTTACACACCAGAACGGGAGTGAAATGGAATGAGATGCCTTCTCTGTGCCAATGTACCACCGGCTCATCTGGATTTAAAGAGATTTTGGAAAGTGCCTCTATCTGGGAGGTCACAAACTCCAAAGGAGCTTTAAGAAAGACTTTGCTGGTATCGATGGTTTCAGTCGCGCAGGCCTGAGTCCCTGCTGCTCTAGCTCCGGCAGCCACCGCAGCCACCTGGTTGCCCCAGTAGCCATCCACTGTGACAAGGATATGATAGGCCAGGGTGTGGAAGTGGATGCGCGTGAGGTCAGAGGCCCGCTCCGCGGTCTTCCCGTGCTCCTTCAGGATCCAGAAGAGGATGTCACTGACTACGCCCACGTCGGGAACTCCGCTCCAGGAAGTGAGGGAGGCGTGGGGACCCGAGGCAGACTGCGTGAGGAACAGCAGCTCCTGTTCATTCAGCCCAATGGAGTTCACCAGGGGAAAGACCTGCTAACAGAAACACAGGGACAACAGTTGGTCCTTCAGAGAGAGAATCAGACTTTGGCCTCCCTCGTTCAAGGTACTGTTTTTAGAATACCATGTTACTGGCTCTATCGCCAGTGTGCTCAGGAGAAGGGAGCACCCAGTTTCCTGGAGAGATGCTGGCAGAAGTCACTACACAAGCTTCCCCAATTCAACAAGTTTGCAAGAATTACTTAGCCAAGAAGACATTTCACACCAAGAGTACATGCTCATTTTGTGCAAATAATTTTCTAGACACACACTTTGATGTTAAGGAATAACAAAACCTGAAATCCACACGGAACATTCATAACACCGAGATCAGAGCTGTGTCAAGCTAAACAAGGAACCATCAGAATCTGCAGAAAAGAAATTCTGCAAAGAAATAAGAGGGTTTTTTAAAAATTATAGATTCAGCTCAAATTCAAATCCTGTTTTTTCTAGAAATCTGCAGGCCTGCTAAATCTAAACCAGCCAAAATACTTGTATCTGTGCGGTTGTGAGTATTCTCCTGGGTCCCCTTCCCTCTGTGACTGCAAAAAATCCTTGTATCAGAGAACAGAGCCCAGCTGTGTTGCACGGTATTTTTACCGAATACAGTTGCTAAATAAACTCAGATGTGCAAAAAATCCTTACTCCTTGCTGAAAACGGTCCGATGATCAACCGAGAGCATTGCAAGATACCTCCTAGATGAAACTTCCCAGAGAGACCTATCTAAATTGAATACTCTCTCTGAGCTAAAGAAAACAAATCTGTCCTCTGCTAAGCGACAAGTCATTACACTTCTCCTTCGCTGCACACAGGAGACTCTGGTAAGCTCAGCAGAGAAAAGAGAAGCGTTCAGAATGCAATAGCAGACATTAAACCCATGTTCTCAATTTTATCTCCAAATCGATAGCCCTAATTTTAGGTTTTCATTTCTATGTTCATCTACCAGCCCGTGAGTTGTGATACTGAAGAAAAGGAAACTGATAAAAAGAGCACGTCCTTTCATTTTCGTTACCTGATGCACAATGTTGCTCATAAAATCTTGATCAGTCATACTGGCCAGCTCCAGGTGTATGGGAACGTCCGTAGGGATATCAGAGATGGAGGCCACAGCCTAAAGGAAAAGAAAGAAAAACACCCTAAAACATATATTCATTAAGAAACAGAAGGAACAAAGGGGTTTTAACTCAGAGATAGACATTGTTTAATATTCTCATGTATGGATTTAAACACTATTGTAAATGAGGTATCTCAGAAGTGCCAGAATGTACTGCTAAGGGGAAGAAATAAAAACAATTAGTTTTCAGAATCCCAGAGCAGGAAAACTATCTAACCCTAATCTGCACCCAACTCAGGACTTTTCTAATGGATTAATTCAGAAACCTCGCAAATCGGAAGTAGCTGTAGAACAGAGAAAAAGAAAAAAGAAAAAAAACACGCTAGTGCATTGCATCAGGAAGGGCGCTCAGCTGTAAGACGGGCAATGATCTGTAAATGAAAAGAAAACATGGTGCAGCTCTTTTGGACTCAGAAGAGAAGGCTGCCTCTTGGACCACCTAACAGAGATGCTCCTTAAGGAATGGAAATCTTGATTATAGCCCCAATCATCTTAGCATCTGGGATAGAAGTATAATTTAGCCACTAGATAAGCTCCAGTAACTGTGGCACCGTACTCCAGCCAGACAACCAGACCATACCTTTTTTCCCCTAGACAACCCACTGAATACAAGAAACATTAGTGTTATAGGGTTAGACTTTTGCCATTCCTACAGTTCTCATTCTCCTCTTAGCATGCAATACTGAAAAGATTTGTGGGAGATCTGAAAACACAGCCTAATTATAAGTTCAAGCCCGGGAAACCGGAAGTTTGCCATGAAGCATTTGCTGGAATAGAAGCTAAGGTGGTGTTCAAGTATCTTACCTCCATAAGTCGTCTCTGCCGCATTTCCTTGCTCTGGCCTTCCATCATGTGAAGTCCTGAAAGTACCACGAGATCTGGATGAAATTCATCCAAGCTGGACACAAACACTTCCAGCATATTTAAGGCGCCATTTGATAGGTCATGGGAGAAGATGAAGCGGTTGGCACTGGGTGCTCTCACTTGTCCCCACTCTTCACCTAGGGGGAAACAAATAAAAGCAAGTTAACTCAGAAGCAAATCCAACCACATATCTGGAGATTGTTTGGGATATCCTCCTGGAACCTGAAGGCACGGTTTCACAATGTCTGTGTCCAATTAACAGGTACTGACAGCCATAAAAGTAGTCTTGCTCTTTTTCTCACTCATTCTTTTCATTCACTCCCTCTGCCTTATTTAGATGCTTGTCAGTTACAGTAACCTTGCTTCAGCCAGAAGTCCACCAGAGTGCACGCTTTGGGTGCTCCACATTAGTTTTGCTGCTGAAAAAGTTTAATTAGGTGGTTCTTGCCTCCCTCCTTGCCAAATACTCCCTCTTCTGTCACACCAATGTAACTCCTTCTGAACATTTTGAGACAGGACCAGTGGAATGATTCAGGCTGAGAACAGCCAAGAAAATACACCCAGATTTGTTTTAGCCATTACATTAGGGTTACGCTGAATTTCATCTGCATGTGGTTAAATGGTACCTTTCTGTTTTCAGAGAACGTTACTGGACTATTTTCGTGTTCATACAGCTTTAGAATTATACCCAGCAGGTCCACTTGGTTTCTATAGGGTACAGCGTACAAGCCTACAGAACCAAAGAGATGGCATGACAGCAGCATGAGTCAGTAATTACAGTAACCGTATTACAAAGGAAAAAAGTTTCAAAAGACTTTTAGATGTCTGTTCACCTACCACAGCTCCCTGAAGCGCATGGAATTACCAGATTAGTCCAGTGACAGCTGTCAGTACTGATAACTTACACAGTCCTTCTGGAATTAACCGATTCAAAGAAACCCAACTTTAAAACCAGGACTATCTTAGTGACATTCAGGGTTCCCATCTAACATCCAGCCTTTGGCAAGTTACCTGCTTGATACTCCAAGATAAGATGGAATTCATCTCTTTCCTGCATGGATTCAGGTGGCACAACCACATTGTCATCAAGTAGTTCATGGAGTTTAGGACCAACTGGGCCACAAAGGAGGATCTAGAAAACAAGAAAAAGCAATCAGGGTTTCCCCGGCATGTCCCTTGCCAATATTTCAGTGCATTTAAGCAGCTATCTTATTTTGTGTAAAGCCATTCTATATATGTATTGGTCCCAAATCTGTTCATCTCTTCCCAGCAGTAGCTGATGTGTAAGATAACCTCGTACAGGAAACCTTTCAGGGTTCGGGTAGGCGCTGTACAGAAACCTTGACTTAAACTGCCACAGGATTAAGACCCAACTGTTACAACCTTACTGAAGGATGAATGATCTTACACCAATCTGTTCCAAACAATGTGGCCATCACACAGCCACCTGAAAAGAGGAACCAACTTTTCCTAAAATAAGATGAGAGCAAAAATTAAGAGGATCAGGATGACACAGGGATCCATATTTATTAGAGAGAAGATTAAGACAGAAGCCAGTAACTCTAAGGAAGTAATAAACTGGAAGCCATTACCCAGATAATACATCTTTTAAAAATTAAATTAAAAAAATAATAATCAGCTATGCTTTTCAATTTGTAAGGCCAACCATATGTTCCAGCATAACCTAAGAAATAACTGCAGGATCCCAAAAATCGACAGGGAAGTAGTCTGAGCTTCACTGAAGACAAGCAAACAGCATGAAACTTTTGGAACACCTACCTTCAGGTCTGGATTTGTTGCAAGCTTCTGACCAATAAGAGCAGCATTTCCTCCTACGTAAAGCTGTAAAACAAATGGAGGCGGGTATGGGCATTCCCTTGCTTTGATAACTTTATACATGCTTTGTCCTCAGTATAGGGTAGGGATTTTAGCTTTTGAGAAAAGGGTCTAGCATTACAGAGGTAATAAAGCTTATTGGGGCTGAAGGCAAAACAATTTTACAATTCTCTATGAGATCAACAAGTTGAATGTTCTCTGACTTTTTCTTAATCTAAGCATTTTCCATCAGGTAACTCACAAACCCGTACAAATCAATTAATTCATAGCATAAAAAGTCCCTATCTCTGTGCAACTTTTCTGTGGCAGTTGGTAACTTGTGGGTTTTTAGCAAGGCTGACAAGCAGTCGTTTAAAAACTGCAACAATACTTCCTCCACTTTGAAATCGAGGTTAAACGTGCTACCTGTGCCCACATGAAGTGAGTGGAACTGTAAAAGTTTCTTCAGGTAAGAAAGGTCAAACTTTCAAAGTAAGACAACTCCGATGTGAGCTTTGAAACCAAAGAACATAGATTGTCCTGAGGATCCCAGGCACTCAGAGGTGACAGAAAACAGGCTATAGAAGGACAGAGCTAATGATCAGGTGATTCCAGAAAGCCAACATAGCAAATATGGTGAGAAACAAGTCAACACAGAGAGAGTCTTGAATAGAAAACATTTAGAGCTCTTCCTCATTTCCAAAAGCAGCTGCCGATCCACATATAAGGCAGCATTAAACAGTTTGCAAGAATTAGCTAACTGCTAAGCAAGGTATCAAGTTAGATTCAGAAGACCCAGTATAAATTAAAGCAACAAAACTTTGCTTTTAGAAAGGGAGTCTTCACAAAAATTGTTTCTTTTCATCACCACTCCTTCTAGAGAGAATTTAAATCTTGCGTTAAATAGCTGAAGCTGATCAGAGTGTTTACAACTCCTAATGCTTGGATCTGTTTCCTCACTTCCTGCCTCATTACAAGATGTTGGAGCCTTTTACAGCATCAGCCCCATCTGGCTCCCAGATAACAGTATCCTTACAGAGGCATCTTGCACTGCCATTTCAGTCTTGGGAAAGCAATCAAGGCATGGACGATTCAAAACCCTACTATTTGCAGCAGGTACGGAGCTTTGTGGAAAGTCATTAACACACTCAAGCTGTGGCATAGGTTTCTTCTTCTTCCTAAATGATTTGCAGTCTCATTAGACAGAGAATGAAAGTCACCCATGATGCAGAAAATAAGAAACATGCTTCTCAAAGCTTATCTTCAGGTGGAAGACCTACCTGTGCACCAGGGAACTCGGAGGCTGTCCGCGCAATGTGATGGAAAGACTTGGCATCGCTGAAGAAGCGCTCGGCAGCTGCCCCTTTTTCCATGAAGTGAGCGAATGCTTCTTTCAGGTCCTGCCTGGAGTTCAAGACCACATGATTTTTCCCATCCCCAGGTTCAAGACCAAGTGCCTCTAACAACTTCACACCGGACAGAACTACATCTACGCAGGCATTGACGCTGGAAGAGAGAAGGAAAATGCTTACTGGGAAAAACACATGTACCTTAGGGTGCTCGTGAGACAATACGTTGAGATCACTTCCCAGCCAGTGATGTTTGCTGTTCACAGCCCTCATGCTAAGGGGGAAAACAACCAACCAAATGAAAAAAACCACAAAGGCATATGAATTTCCTGAAATTCTCTCCTAAAGCATTCTCCTTTTGACAGGCTTTTATTGTGCTCCAGCACTGCAGAGGAGAGAAGGATTTCTAACATTCTGCTGAATTGAAACAAGAAAGAGTAAGCTGTGTGGTCCAAAGATCGATACACGTGTTGCAGTACATTTTGCACTTCTTGTGCTGCCTTGGACTTGCTCAAAAAGGAATAGGCACCACAAGGATAACATTTTAAATTCTTAATCCTTAAAATAAGATTTTTCTTTAAAAATACATATTTCTGGTTTAAAAAGCACATGCAATTCAGAACTGTTAAAAAAACTGAAAGTACTTAAGTCTATTAGATCAGCCTCTCGAGTTTCGACTACTGTGAACAATAATCAAAACTGCACACACCCCGCACATAGGCTGATTCTGTTTATAAGAAATTAAGAGAGCAATCTGTCAGTTGAAATATTTGGAAACTGCAATTTCAAAAGGACCATCCCAAATTTCCAGAGATAGCATGCTGCCTTCTCTCAAATAGTGGAAACAGGAAAAAAATTCTGCAATAGTTAGGAAGTGATAAGAACCATTTCAGCAGATCTAGGCTTTGTGCGACGTCTAACCTGCAGCTAAATCTTCCGGTCCTCATTTCTTATCAATTACATCAACTTAAACACAGTCTAATTCAGACGAGAGAACAGGAAAGTTTCTGGGCTGGAACCAGGCCCCCAGGAAGAAAGTTTATGAACACTTGCCCTTGCTTCTACTCCCTGGTTTCAGAGAGACACCGATATATACCAAATATTTACTGAGATGATACCAGCAATTACTACAGCATCTTCTGGAAGTGCTGTCAAGTGCAATTTCCATTCCTCTGGCTCATGCTTCCCTGACAGGGGTCCAAACTATAAAACTTCTGCAGGATCTCCATCTTACTCTATGTCTATCCACATAGGTATCACACTGCTTACATGTCAGCGTGAAACACACAGCCATTTAGTGTTCCTCCTTGTTAGTGACCTCTCACACACAATTTGGGACACAACACATGAAGGCTGCGTCAAACAAAATAAAGGACATTAGAATCCCCTGAGGCTTTTCAGTACACGAGGTAACCAGCTCACAAAGCCTCCGTATTGTGCATCATCTCATGCACTAAGGAGAGAAAAATCCCCTTGCGCAGCAGAGAAAAGAAAACCAAAGAAACAATAAGCTCAAGCAGCATTTTAGCACCAAACTCACTGTGGCAAAAGGTCAGCAATTTTATATTTTAATGAATCATTAAAGATGTAAGGGGACGTAAACCAAGTCACAGTTCTTCCAAGTGAGACACCTCTGATCATCTTCCAACTGTCTTTCTTCTCCCTCCCTGCCATCCCTCTGCTAACACACTTCATGCTTTTAATAAACTCCCTTAACAGCACGGATATGCTACTAATGAACTCTGTTTGCTGTTGAACTTTTGAGTTTGGTGTGTGTATATATTATTTACATATATATATATTCAGTCACTTTAAACCTAAGAAGAAAGCAAGGAACAAACCAAAGATACCTGGCTCTTCCAGTGAAGGTGTGGCAAAAGAGAAGGTTAAATGAGGCACTGGAAAACCTATTTTATATATATTCATGGGATAAAGTTTGCATCAACCATAACGCAAGAGTAAGACAAACCCCAACTAACAGTCTATCAGCTACACAGCCACTGAGGTGGAATAACCTCTTCCAACACTTGAATGCCAAATCTTCTGGTCAAAGTCAAGCTATCCTGTCATGTCCTTACATTTAAAAGAAAGTGAGTCAAGTGCTATATATAACAGCAAGATTAGCGGGCAGACTTAGATCCAGCATTTCAGGTCAATGTGATATTCCTGAACTTTCCCCTAGCCCCCATTCCATTTTAAAAAGAGAAAGGGTGTTGGATTTCCCTGTGCGTGCACAGGTGTCTTCAACGTCTCTTGCTTTCTCCTCTCCCTTCCCTCCCTCATCTCTCTCCTTTACATCTCTGCCTTGACTCAGCCCGTTCTTCCCTGTCATGGAGGCTTCGCACACTTCTCCACTTCATAAACTCCTCTCTCATACCTATTCTTTGCCAGACCATGCTCCCAAGTTGCCACCTGCCTGGGGATGGGCCAGCAGCTCCAACTCCCTCAGACTCCATGTATAAGTTTGTTTTACAAGCAAGCAGGGTATAAGGTCTCCTGAGACGGGCTTGCCAACCAAGCCTGAACCATGCCACACACTTAAATCACCAATATGTGACTTGTCTGGACCATTACTCCCCTCAGCCAAGATCCACTTCTGCCTAAGCAATGCAGCGAGCCTGCACTTGCTGTCATCTCTCTGGTGGAATTACCCTTGTCTGGAAAACTACATGCCTGGAAAATTAACAGAGAGGTTTTAACGAACAGGCAGGAGCCCCAGCATGAGGCATCATAGCAGTTCAGGGTCGGCCTCACCCGGCAGGTGAGGCCCAGGCATACCCATACACACACATTCTCATATATATATATATATATATATATGCACACACACACACACATATATAGACATATGGACAGCCCGCCCCCTGCCGCCGGCACCTACCCGACGGCAACGCGTGCCCAGCGGCGGCCCGGGCGGACGATGGCCGCCTGCCAGGCCGCCACCACCCGTTCCTCCAGGGAGCGGGCGCGGCGCAGCCCCCCCAGCAGCGAGGCGGAGAGGTGCCGCAGCGGCGAGTAGGGCAGCTCGGGGCCCAGCAGGCAGAGGTAGCCCAGCGCCAGGGCCACTAGGCCCACGCACACCGACCTCTGCCACATCGCGGGACAGCTGCTCCTCCCCCGCCACGCCTGAGGAGGGACGCCGGCCGCGCGGCCCTCCTTACGCCGCCTCCGTAGCGCCCCGCCCCCGCCGGCCGCCAGCTGTCGTAAAGCCGCTTCGGGAATCGAGGCGGGTCCTACGCGAACGGCGCGGACGCCTCTCCGCTAGCGCAACCTACGTACCTCCGGGAGGTACAGCGGCGCCGCCTGCGTAACTGAGCTATGGGAATAAGGCGGGTGGCGGAGGCGGCAGCAGCGCGGCCGCGCTTTGTGAGGTGAAATGACGAGGGGCAGCGGTTCCCTTAGGACTGCCACCGGGCCTCAGGCCCGCCTGGGGATAGTGCGGCCCAGGAGAGCCGGGCCCTTGCGCAGCAGGGAGACAGTGCTGGGGCTGGGAGCCTGTAGCGAGTGCTGCCCTGGTACTGCTGCGGGCTGGCCCTGGCCCTGGCCCTGGCTCTCACCGTGTGACTAACACCAAGCTGAAGCCTATCATTTATCCCCTTTGTTTCTCTGTACGTGGTACAGCTTCTCTGTCCCCTCCCTTGGGTTCTTCCTCATGGGGCCCCTGTTGTCTGTCCTTTGTTACTCAGCACCTTAGTGGCTCTGTGGGTTGTATTTCTACTCCTGTGCGCCCCAAGCCTGTCAGTGCTGTCCCCCAGCTCCCCTTACAACTCTTCTCTGGCAAACCAGTCGCTGACCTGAAGCTAATCACTGCACCTAGTGTATATGCTATGTTTCTCTGTAGCACAGCTGCTGGTCTCAGCTTCCTTCGTGCCTTCTCCATGGTGAGATAACTTCATTAGATCCCTGCCCACGCTCCTCAGAGGCAGCCTGTGCTGGGAGCAGTAGGAGAGAGCGTCCTTTGTTGTCTGTTTCATCCCATTACAGAGGTGGTGTAGCAAGTCAAAAGGGAGGTTTCCCTTTTTAATGAAAGGGAATTTTTCTGGGCTTCCTCAGAAATCATAGCAATGTTAGCTCTAAGCCTTATGACAAAATTTGCAAGAGTTTGACAACTCTGCGCAACAGTGCGTTGGCTGAGGCAGCTGATAATTTTCTTATTCAGTTCTGTATTGTGAGTGATTGTCATTTCCTTTGACTCTGACAAAACAAACAGTAAAGGAGATGGGATAGTGGAAGGCTTTCTGTTGATTTTTCTTTTTACGATGCAAGAATAGGTATTCAATCAACAGCTCATCTACAGCAGCTGTTATCATGAATTCATGACCGGCCCTCAGGGGTCATTGGCTGCCCATCAGGTTCCCTTACTAGTCCTTACCAAAAAGGACTTCCATATTTTCTTATTTTTTTTTTTGCCCATGAAGTTGCTCCTTGGAGCAGGTAAAGACTGAGGGTGCAAAGGTAGGCAGGACAGGCAGATGACGGGGACTGGAATTGCTAGGGAAGGAAAGAGTGAGAAGAAGCCTCCTTACCTGGCAGCAGATGGTGTGCAGAGGCACTGGCTGGTTTTATGAGCCTAAAGCGTTATGATAATGTAATGATCTTTAAGAACAGAATCCTGAAAACAAACTAGAGGCTTAGCCACCTTCCCTATTCTTCAAGAAATCCTTCAAACAGTTCTTTCTACTCAAATAACTACGTGCTTAAGTGCCCTGTAAAAAAGTGGTTATCTTCATCTCAGACCTATGTTGAGCCTACCAGAGTGGGTCTGTTAATATGTAATCCCCTTTTTCCTTTGCTCAGGCGGTCTTTGGGGTTTGTCAGTAGGCTTTTTCATTTGAACAAATTTACTCTTTTTTCCCTGTGGCACTTTCCCCGCTAACATTTGATCTATATGTGATTATGAAATCTCGCTTGCTTCCATACTCTTGAACTCCCTGGGGTATAGGCCTGTGAGGCTCTCGCAGTTATAAACAGCCCTCCAGTTCAAGCAGGCAATGCTAGGCTTTGTGAGAACAGAGCAAATACCTGCCAGAACCCCTCACTGCAATCAGGTCTTCACCTGTGGGAGCGTGTGTATTTATAGCCTTGTCACAGAACATCATAATTAGACGTGCCCATAAAGCAACCACAACCCATAGCGTTTGTCACAGCTCGGGGACCCCATTATTAGTACTGTGTCATCGGAGGGTTAGGCTGCAAGCAGATAACCCGTCTAACACAGCAGTACTTTGGGGAATTAAGCCATGATTCCATGTTGGGGTGATTATTTTTTCATCTGATGCTAATGCAGTGTTCTGTGTTGTTGCCCTGAAGACTGAAGTTGGCTTTTTTAACTCCCAGAAGAGGTACAGTTTCCACATCAACAAAAGCAAAGCTGCTCAGGAGGAACCACTGCTGTTTGGTCTCCATAAAGTGCTGGTGTTCAATCTCCATGAACAGTTTTGTCAGTGGACTTGAATGAGACTGCAAAGGTAATTGAAAGATTTGTTTTATGACCTTCATTCCTACCAATGAAAATAAAAGGTTTAAAAAAAGAAAAGAGATTCCCTCAGAGAACCTGTTTGGTTACAGAGCTAAACAGAGCTTTCTTGGTCAACATTCATTTTAAGCCAATGCAGATCTAGATTTGCCACAAATAGCCAAATAGAGATGAAACTGTCTGCTGAGAACTGAAATTTGGCTCATTTCCTCCCCTTGAGCCACCCAGCACACCACAAATTTTAGTTAGAAGTAATAGAGAGGGACACAGGGGTGTTGTATTTATAAGAGCTGACTCAGGCTGTGTAAAAGGTATTAATTAAATACTTGGTTAATTACAGAAATATCAAGCTGATTATTTGTGGTTCAAAGATATAACACTGATTTAAAGAGTTTTTGCTGGAATACTTTCATTAAAAGCATAGGAAGAGAAGGGTAATAGTGCATTTTAGAACAGAAAGAGTTAAATCAAAACTTAACATCAACAATTTTCCTTCGTTTCTTCTCCCTGGTTATTTGAAGTTCTTTGTATAAGAAATCCTTATCTTGACACTGTTTCATGGTATGAGCTGTTTGTGACTGGGGGGGTGGGGGTGGTAGAGGGACAGCGGATTTAATCAGTCTTCAGTTATTGGAAACGGAACTTGTTCCCTTTAGCAAAAAAAAAAGAAAAAGAGGAAAAAAGACTTTGTCTGCAGGAAGCAGACAAAAGATGCATTTTCTTGCTTGTTTGAAAATTAGCTATGGAGAGTTGCACACATAGCACGTGCTCTCAGCAGCCACTCTGAGCTGACAAACCTTTATGTGTGAGCTTCTTAATGACCTTACTGAGTTTGCTTTTCTGACCACAGGCTTGATTTTGAGAAATGGGGGGTTGCCTGACACTAGGCAGGAAGTGAGAGGAGAGGGGACGAAGATGGGCAAGAGGAGGAAATAGCAAGGACGGGTGAAAGCCAAAGCTTCCAGTTCCCAAAGGAGCTGTGAAGACCTGTTTTTCTTAGCTTGAGTTCACAAGTTTGAAGCAATTGTCTTTACTCCTTGTTAAGTTGAATTTACATATTCAAATGAACTCATTCCCTTTGACCTAGTTTGGCCAGCTCAAACTGTAGGCCTGTGCACAATGGGGAAAGGGGAGGAGTTTTTCTCAAACTATGAATTCCTTTATTGTTACTGGGATCAGTCATGTGTATCTGTAATTCCTGAGATGGAATCTTTAGCTGTACCTAATAAACATTAGGCAGTACCCAGGGCAGGATTTGCATTGCAGATGCTTGCAATTGTGTTACCTCCTGTCCTATCCCACACTGCCATCGTATTACTGCTTCTCTCTCTGTTCCTCGGGCTTCATGAAGTCAATTATTGAGGTTTTGTGTGTCCAGCTCACTCATCTATGTGTCATCATGCCTTCTCTGTTATCAGACCTCTCTCGGAAATCACACAGCCTCCTGTCTTTGATTGCAGGCCTTGTTTAATCTGAATTGGAAACTCTTTACAGCAGGTACCATATATCAGTCTGTATACATGAAATTAGCACGTATCTTTCTGACACTGGGCCAAGGTTTCTGACATTTAACGAGAGCCAACAGCAGAATACATGGGTATGACAGGTCACTACTGGCATGTCTTCACTGGGGGAGGAGTAGGAAAAAGTGGAAAATCAGCCTTTTGGATGGAACCTAATAAAGGCCTGGAAAATTCAGAAGGTGAAAGTTTGTGCTGAGCTGTGCAGATGAGCAGAGGAACTCTAATTAAAACACAGACTCTGTGTTGTTCTCAGAAACTGGGCAACATTCCCCATCAGAGCTCTGCCAACGTATCTCAATCCTGGACTTCAGCACCCGCTGCTGCTCTGCTCCGTAAGACCCACTCAGCTTGGCCAGCGCATCTCAATCTTGATCTGTAACACCTCCTGCTGTTACAATTCTGGGCCCTTGTTGAGCAGAAAATGCCATCTCTCTACTAAATTATGCCAAATTGCGTAGTTTTGGCTGCAGAACTCATTTTCACTTGTCACCTAACGGGATACCTAGAGACTTTCATCTAGCATTGTCAGCAACAGAGGAAAAAGAACATGTGAATACCCAGCCCCCTGCTAAGTTCCCTAATTATATAGAAATGTGTTAATAACAAACACACTTTCATGTCGTGTCAGTTACAAAACACTCATCGGTAGTACAGCGCTTCAGAAGTAGCATCGCACTGGAAAGATGCAAGTCCCAGTTTAAATTACTTAATTAGTATCAGCATAGTCTGTACCCAGAATTAGAGTTTGGAAGAAACGCCTAGTATGAAGCTGTCAGTTGTTTGGATGTTCTGCAGAATCTGAACCACCACATTAGAGAGACTTGCTGTTGCTAAAGTGAGTGTTTCTGTGCAGAGAATCTCTTTTCCCTCCCACCCTGCCTCAGGATTATAAATCTGCCTTCCTTGGAGGCCTCCCCATCTTCCATTTTTTTGAGAACTCAGCGGTGGGGGGTGGAACAGTTTCCATCCTGGCTGAGACAGCAGGGCTGGAGCTGGGAACATCCAGACCCAAAATTATCTGTTTCTTTCAATTTGAGCCAAACTGCTGGATTTTGCAGTGCTGATAGCTCACACCCTGTGGAGATCAGCCTGGCTTTCAGCAGAATACACAGGAACTGGAGCAAGCGTGAGCCACCACGTGTGCTGGTGAACACCCTGAGCAATTAGAGTTTGTGGCAGTGACTGCCTGAGCCTTGTTTCTGGAGCATATGGTTCAGATCAACAGAAATGGAAGAACTAAAAGCCTTGGGGGAAGAAGACGGGTTAGGAAATTATCATCAAGAAAGAAGTGAGAAAACTTTGGCAAGAAGATGTCTTGACTGCGTTTCCACTCTTGCCCCTGTGAGACTCCAAGTGCAGCTGCACCACGTGCAACGCTGTCAGGTGCTGAGAGCTACAGAACAGGCCAGCTAAACCCCTATTTATCTGTCAGGTTTGGCCCTGTAAACAGTCACATAGGGGTTATTAGATGTATTACAGATGGCATTGTATACTGTCCAGAAGAAAGTGTGGTTCTGTATCTTATATGAGCAGTGCATATGGACTTAGCAATGCTTTAAGTACTTTCCTGTATTCTCAACTTCTTTGGCAAGATAGAAGATGAATGACAGATGCCCAATCTTATCTTTGGAAACGAACTCTGAAAACAAAACTCTCAAAATATTCTTTAGTCCCCTAAATCCATCCAATTCACATACTCACCGGTGAGTGTTATGTGGATTGCATCTCATAATATATTCTTTGGATTCTTTATTATATAGGTTATAATTTCCATTCACATTAACAGCAGTGCCAGTGTCATTGGTAGTGAATGTGCCTTGAAATGTTTGGCATGTATCCAGTCTGACCTCACTACTGTGATACAAAGGGCATTGCTAAAACGTCATCACTACTTCCTCATATACCTCAAACTCACAAATTGGCATAGTGCAACCCCATCAGCAAAATTCTGTCAGAAGTGCGACACTTATTGCTGTTACCATTCAAGAAAACTCCTAAAAGCCAGATCTCTGAGAAGCCTTTGATTTGCAGCCCTTTAGGCTGTAATTGAAGCCCTTGCTGTGGTCTGCTGTCTTCTAGGTCTGCCTGCTTGCAGCGCTCTACACCAGGGCCTGTCGAGAGTACTTTGCCAATGGGCAGTATAGCCTTAGGTCAGACTTCTGCGAGCATGAGGGAAGGAAAAGGCGTAATCTCTGCCTGACAGCCATGCAGTTTTACCAGCAAAAATACATTCTTGCTAGTGTTGTTGTATGAAAATAGCCTTTTTCTTCTGTTTGTTACTCAGTGTATATTCTGTCTCTGACAAGGTGACCCACTTAGTGGACGAGGGAAAGGCTGTGGATGTTGTCTACCTAGACTTTAGTAAAGCCTTTGACACCATCTCCCATAGCATTCTCTGGGAGAAACTGGCTGCTCATGGCTTGGACGGGCGTACGCTTCATTGGGTGAAAAACTGGCTGGATGACCAGGCCCAAAGCATGGTGGTGAATGGAGTTAAATCCAGTTGACATCCAGTCACAAGTGGTGTTCTCCAGGGCTCGGTACTGGGGCCAGTTCTCTTAAGTATCTTTATCGACAACCTGAACAAGGGGATCAAGTGGACCCTCAGTAAGTTTGCAGATGACACCAAGTTAGGCGGGTGTGTGGATCTGCTTGAGGGTAGGATGGCTCTACAGGGGGATCTGGACAGGCTGGATTGATGGGCTGAGGGCAATGGTATGAAGTTCAACAAGGCCAAGTGCCGCGTCCTGCTCTTGGTCACAACTGCCCCATGCAGTGCTACAGGCTTGGGGCAGAGTGGCTGGAGAGCTGCACGGTGGAAAAGGACCTGGGGGTGTTGGTCGACAGCTGGCTGAATATGAGCCAGCAGTGTGCCCAGGTGGCCAAGAAGGCCAACAGCATCCTGGCCTGTAGCAGAAATAGTGTGGCCAGCAGGACTGTGGCAGTGATCGTCCCCCTGTACTCGGCACTGGTGTGGCCCTGCCTTGAATACTGTGTTCGGTTTTGGGCCCGTCACCGCAAAAAAGACATTGAGGCACTGGAGTGAGTCCAGAAAAGGGCAACAAAGCTGGTGAGGGGTCTGGAGCACAAGTCTCATGAGGAGCAGCTGAGGGAGCTGGGGGTGTTCAGCCTGGAGAAAAGGAGGAGAAACCTTCTCGCTCTCTACAACTCCCTGAAAGGAGGGTGTAGCGAGGAGGGGGTCAGTGTTTTCTCCCAAGTAATAGGCAATAGGACAAGAGGAAACAGCCTCAGGTTGTGCCAGGGGAAGTTTAGATTGGATATTAGGAAAAATTTCTTCACTGAAAGGGCTATCAAGCATTTGAACAGGCTGCCCAGGGAAGTGGTTGAGTCACCGTCCCTGGAGGTATTTAAAAGACAGGTAGATGTGGCACTTAAGGACATGGTTTAATGGTAACTTGGCAGTGCTACATTTACAGTTGGACTCGATGATCTTAGAGGTCTCTTCCAACCAAAACGATTCTATGATTCTGTGCACATCTGGAATAGCCACAGTCTGGATCTAGGGCACAGGATATGTCTTTGTGAGGAGCGGTTGTCTCCTGCTGGCTCAGCTGCCATTTTGCCATTCCAATCACACACACGACTGTGGAAGAATTACGTTGGGTGGGGACAACATAAGGTGATGGTTACATCAGCTATGTGCTGCTCGTCCTCGTAGGTCCTGCCTTACATCATGGCCCTGGGTGGGCCCTTACCACAGAGTTTACTTAATCAGAATAGCTTCAGGGCTGCCTTTGCTCCACCTTCCTGAGCCCTGTCTCTTCATTAGCACCTTCCAGTAAGGCTACAACTCAAAGAACAGGAACTCAAGGCTGTAGCAACTGGGTGAACGGTTCTGCTTTCTTATGGATGGCTGATCTGCTGACTGACAGGACGTGCCTTATGCAATATTGTAAGCTAGGCACATTTTAACACGCTAACTGAAGCCCTGAATCAGATTTTGCAATAAATTCGTGTATTGGTCTGCTGAGAGGCAGTTGTTTCCAAATTTCACCAGTAAAACTGCCAAAACAATTTGCGTATTTCATAGTTCATATTGTAAACTACTCGCATGCATCCCTATGTCATGTATTAACTCACACAACTCATAAATAGCAGTGCCTAGCAAAGCTGTCTTCTGTAGATCCGTCTACAGAGGTTTTAGCTACAGAACTTCCTTTGACAGAATTGTCCCTGGTATTTTCCTCCTGTGTGAATGACAGGAGGCATAAGACACGGTGTAGTTGGTATAAAACGAAGCTAGTGGTAGTAACTGTGGCTGCACATGGAACCAGATTTGTCTTAATTGGCAGAAGAGATCTCTAGCCTCTTCCACAAAGATGCAATGAGCAGAGAAGTAGAAATGTCTCTAGAAGACATGTGGCTGAGAAAAGTGATACGCAGGCAGAACACCCAAAAAATGTTTTATAAAACAAAGAGGAGGTGGAGAATCAGGGGTGGTGGTGAAACTGACTGTATGGGGAAGGGCTTGAACAAGATTTCAAAGAAAATATGTTGTGCTCTGGAAATAAAACTGTAAAACACTGGAAATCACAGAAATCCAGAACACAATCTGTCCTATTATAAATATTATTTGAGGTCTGTTTTTACTTATGTGAGTGTATAGATACTGCTGAGGCTCTGTGAGCGTGAAATTCCTTTTTCCTTTGTAGTTTTGCAGCACCTGTAAGACTTCTGAGGATGTATTGCCTCTAGGCTAGACAATGTGTCTGACAAGGAGAGGTAGCTAACCAAAAGAGATTGAACTGAAAACCAGATAGATTCCCAGGGAAATTGCTTTGTGGTTGTATGGGTGACCAACCAGATGAGGCTCCAGAGAGTTCCTTCTGAAAGTTTGCGTATGATTTATGCTATGTTCATTTTATGAGCTCAGAGATGATGCTTCGTTAGTGCTTCAGGGTTGAATGCTGTGGTATCTTCAGGGTAATTTGGGTGGTTGGGCTGTTGTTCTCACTGCCTTAGAGCAAAGCTCATCCCTCCTGTAGAAATGTCTGTTCTGCCCATAGCACTGATGGCCCACAACGTAGTGCTCTAGAAGATGGACTAAAGAGAAGAGAAGGCACTGAAAGCCTCTCCATTCTGAGAAAGACTCTTCCTTCTTCATCTTTACAAAAGTATATAAGAAAGAAAACCAATCCTTTTCTACCTCTGTTGCTTTCTGGATTTCAGAAATTATTTCTGTGAAATTCCCCTTCTCAGTAGTGGCGAATACAGATTATCACATTGCGTTATTCTTCCCTGCTTTGCCTCTAGCTGAAACATCAGGTCTGCAGAAGGCAACCTCAACAGCAAATGGCTATTCCATCTGCTGACTAGAGGAGGTCATTCATCTCTGATGGAAACACTTAGACTTTTCAGTGACTGGCTCCTGAGTAAGTCAGTTGCTAAACCCCCTTTGACAGAACACTCGCTTTAGCCAAACGCAGACTTACAAGAGCAGTTTTGGTTGCCCATCAGCCTCAAAAACTGTATGGTATGAAAAACATCCAGGGAAGAGCAACAGGGGTGATTGTCGATCTGGACCAGCTTCTGTACAAGGAGATGCTGAATAAACAGAAACACTTCAGCTTTGAGCAGAGATGCTCCAGAGCAATGCTGTAGAGGGCTATGAAGTCCTTTGTGTCTAGAGGGTGATTAGTGAATGATGGCTTGCTCTTTTTTTCCCAGGCATCACACCACTCACTGCTGTCAGAGATGAGATAATGGGCCTTGTGGGTCTGTAGTCTGACGTGCCATGACTGTCTTATGCTCTCCTCTAGAGAGGAGAGGTGTTACTGAGCATGGTTTTTACTTCAAGTGAAGTCCTGAGATGCCAAATAGGGAGGTGTGTGAGGAAACTTTTCCCAAACAGAGCTCCCTTTCGGGAAAGGAGCTGATAATTCTTTGGAGACTGCTACAGATTTAGCATTTAGCTGGCAGCTGAAGGTGAGAAAGACAGGTCTGGGCAGCTGCTCAGCACACTCAACTGGGAAAGGGCACAGCTATGCGCTAAGCACCTGATGACCAGACTTAGAGATTATCAAAGTAGATGAGCCTGACTATGGCCGTGCTGCCAGATGAGAAGCAGGAGCCCGAGGACAGCTGGGTTTTCCATGGTGGTGCATGTTACTGTTTCCATCAGGTTCAGCTGGAGACGCAGGTGCGGAGATTCTTCTCGCTGTTCGGCTCTCAAGCTTTCAGCTGGGCACCCGTCCAGCCATCCGTCACTCCTTGGATCTTGTCCGTGGGAAACCAAATGTGATCTGAGAGTTGCCACCGCGGCAGAGATATCAAACAGACACCTGGCATTTAATACAAACTGAGGTAAATTCAGTCTGAAAATAGAACTGGGTTGTGCTTTGACTGCCAGGCAAGTGAGCCTGTGGTGGGACTTCTGGCCGCTCCCTGAAGGCTGGGGTCATAGCCCTATAGATTATCTCCTCGCAAAAGGCAGAACCAGATGTTTGGGTGTAACTGTAGAAAAATAGATGTGGGGCAGCTCAGAACCTCAGGTAAGTTGAAAGCCAAGACAGGGGCTTTTCTTTTTTCCACCATGATACGATCACATGAGGAACAACTGAGTGAGCTCTTCTGTTCTGTGTGGTATGACTGACAGATAATGTAGGGGGAGGCGAGACTGGCTTTGTTTTCAACAATCCCTTCAATCCATGAAGGGATATGTTCTTTGTGAATTAATTAATTTGGAGAAAATGGAGTTTAACTATTTGACAAAAGATTCATTTCCACCCACTTCACAGCTGGCACTCTCATGCAGTTTAACCATGGACTGTCAGATTCCCATCAGGCTTCAACGTTTCAACTGAAATAGCAGCTTTTGCCTCGCGGGGCAGTGTGTAACAGTTGTGAGCCCTGTGCTGCTCATGGGTAACAGGTAGGAGAGAACCAGGGAGAGGCAGGGCTGGGTTCTGCCCTGCTTCAGACAGGGCTGGCTGGTGCTGCACATCCTGTTCAGCACATGCTATGAACGGGAGCTAAACTGGAATCCTTCTGAGCAGGGGTGTAGGTTCATTTCCCAGACCAGCCAGCAGAAGCCTTTAGGAATTTTCCCCTTGACCCTTTTGTAAATTGAGGGGAGTGTTGCTATCCTTCACCCCAAGGGAAGAATTTCCCATTCAGATTATTCAGTATATCACCACCCCAGCAAGCCACATTAATAGGACACGCAGGAGTCAATGTAGTACCCAATGACATTCTGCAGGCAGGTGCAGAGACATCTTCAAGACAGAAGCTGTGACAGATCATAATCACAAACTCATTAGTCTGCTAACAAGAGCTGGGGGAATAAACCTAAAATGAAATTCTAGTTTGCTGTAATAGCATGCGGCAGACACCTGCTGGCTTCCTGAGGTCGGGACTTGGCCCTGGAAAGGTGCGTGCTGCCTACCTGCTGATAATAAGCCAGTTTAGAGACCATTAGGATGTGTAAACTCCAGGCTCCTTCCAAATCTTTCAAATATTTGCAAATCTTTAGGTCGCTTTACTAAAGAGACAACTCTTACAGAGGCATTTACATCAACATGATGCACTTGGCCCTCAGCAGGTCTTATCCCTCAAAACACACTACAGTGATATGAACTGAGAAGTGACAGTGTCATCTGTTGCCAGTAAATGGAGTGGCGGGAGAGCAATGGCTTTCCTGTTCATGTCACCACTATCAACACAGAAAAGATACCTCTAAACAGCACAGGAATGTTTAGCAATTGTGATCTCATGTGAAAAATTCAAACTGTATTTCAAAGACAGAAGGTTTTCTGAGAAAAAGGAGATCAAATGCCTGAGAAGCAGCTGTAAAGTGCCACTTACTGCCCCCCAAATGCCATCGGCTTATTTTGCTGAAATGACGTGCTGCAGCTTATATCTAAATGACAAGAAAAGGACCAAGGGTACCTAGGTGTGACCCCGAGCAGTCTTGCAGATTATAAATACAGCAAGGCAACAGTAAAATGAGATCTTTATTCTGACTAAAAGAAAACGCAGAAAAAGAGAGCATTGAACAAACTGTGTGCCTGCTTTGGGTGCGGTTAGGAGGAATCTGAGAAGAAACTGTGTAAGACAGATGTACAATAGCAAATATTTGCTACTCTGTCAAGATTGAGGGACACCAGAGAAGTCCCCTTTACTGCCTGCAGGTACTTAAACAAGTAAGATAGCACAGTGCCCTGGAAAGACTGACCTGGGAGGTGTGTGACAGAACACTCTGTGTTTTTGAGAAGGACAAAGTTGGAAGGACTCAACAAGGCAAAGGACCTGTGTACCTCAGATTAGACTGACCTAAGCTCAGTGCCTCTAGATCTGGGCTTAGATCAGCTGCCTAAAGCAGAAAATACTTTTTCAAGGTTCCTTTTGTCAGTTCTGTGCTTTTTGTTTTCCATCTGTAGCGTCACCCTGGAGACATAAACTGTAAATTCAGTACCTGAAAAGCTGGGGCTCTACAAGTGTCCTCACATTACTGGGATTCACTTCTTTGATGGAATAACAGTCTGTGCTTGGGAGGGGAGCTGTGAGCAGCTGTGGAAGAGACAGTTTTGGAGCCTTTCCAGATCAAAGTGAGTGAGTAGGCGGGTGTACTGGTGATGGTTCAGCTAGGGGAGCTCTGTCAGGACAGGGTCACCATCACCCTCCTGAAATTAATGCCATGGTAGTGCCAGTCCAGCAGATGGGATGACCATGGCTCTCTTAAACACAGCTGCAGGAGACAAAGTGAACATAGGAGAAGCTTTGGGATTGTCACAGCTGGACATGGCAGCCTGGCACAGTGTTTAATGTCACAGTGTGTCTGTACATTCAGTGATAAGAGGGACATGTGGACCTGACCCACGTCTCCTTTGTGCAATATGGACTTGACCTGTTCCCCAGCCTAGAGCATCAAAATGGGAATTTACTCTCTTTTTGGTATCTGCATGCCCTGAAGCTGCTGCTCTCAGTGTCACCACAACCAGCACTGGTGAAAGAACTAAGACAAAGGAAAAAGTGCTAAGAAAACCCAAACTCTCCTATCACCAGCACACAAAAGACCACCTGGAACTACCACCAGGAGATCCTATCAGTGTTACACCATTTTTTTTTTCAGGGTGAATCATACTGGCAGAATCTGTTGAACGGATAAATTCTCACTCATACAGCCTAGCAGTAGAGAGTCATATATTTCACTGAAACCACAAATACATACACTCACTGCAAGCATAAGACGAATGAGACTTGGAAGACCGTGAAATGCGCAGTCTTCTGTGGCTTGCTCAGCAGCACACGGGAGGAACACAGGCCTGCCAGCCTGCTGTAGAGCGTGGAGCAGACCCATTGCAACCCTGCATAAACCAACCTCCTGTCATCACAGGATGGGCTTGTGTTGGCCCACATCTAGCCTCCCTCACAGCATGCCCAAGATTTTTCACAATGGGAGGAAAAGAGGGAACAATCTTCCCAAGTCCGGAGAAAATCCCTGTGGTGCCAAACCAGCTGAGTTCAGGTGGTTGTGGAAAGCAAGGCTGATGTGGCTTGGCTGCACTGAGAGTGCAATGGGACCGATCTGTAAGAATATATAACACGATGTAAGAGACATGATGCTTATTTTTGTTGTCTGAGATGAATGTGACAGGAAGGAATATTGCAAAAAAAATGTTTTCCAGCTGCAGGGGATGGCGCATGAGCGAGGGCAGGGCCTGAGGGCACATCTGACCAGATGCTGCGAGTGCCCACGCTGGAGAGAGCTGGGCTGGGACATGGCACAGTGTTGCTGTTTCTTGCTCATAGGGAGCCCTGGGATTCTCATTTTCTTTTGGGACAAATGAAATGTCCTGGTCAATCAAAATCTACTTTTATTTAATTTGTAATTTTTTTTTTCTGACTTTATTCTAGCAACAGTAGTATGGTGCTGAATATCCTGCGGGTGTAGCTGGGTCTGGGACCTGACTTTCTCTGATGCTGGGGGCCTCCTGCAGTCCCTTGCACTGAGGAAGGGCAGAGGTGTTTCCACTTTCCAGGTGTTTTCATGGCAGCCAGGAAACCTTTACTTCCTGGGAGTGGTGTTCCCCGTGGAGGAAGGCTAACTTCTCTAACACATCGCTCTCCTGACAGCATGGAAGCACTCAGCTAGGCCTGGCATCTCAGGCAGTGTTTAATGCCCAGCCTCCTTTGTGTCTAACAAAGGTACCTGGTCCCTCTCTGGATCTCCTGGGAGTGGGACACCTCGTTTTCACCCGCTTGGAAGGTAAAATGACAACTGTAGATGAGCTTCATTTATTCTATCTGTGCAACATACCTGTATTCATGAAGCTCCTTCATTCATATCCTTGGCTCCCAGCATAAGGAGCAGTAACTTGTCCGTTAAAATGATAATAATCCCAAGCAAATCAAGCAAACTCCCTACAGAAACAAACCTTGTCATTGCTTTGCCTTTGACTTCACAAAAGATCTCTCATAGTCCTTCTCCTAAAGTGTGTGACACTCCTGCTCCGATGGGTTGAGGAGTAAGGTCCCAGGGCAGGTTGCTCTGCAGTGTGGGCATGGAGATGCCCAGGGCAGGGTGAGACAGGAGCCAGCTGCTGAGAGGCTCCTGGTGAGAGGGGCTAGAGAAATCCTCCGTGGTGATGGTACAAGAACAGACCGGTGAGTTATTCTGTCTGCTCAGTACACTGCGAGATGCAGTCAGACCTTTGGTGATAAGCAGAGACTGGGGTCCAAGAGAGGGGTAATTTACGCTTTTCTGGTGGATGCCAAGCTCAGGCCCCCCAGCAAAGCCTCCGTGTACAGAACTCGCCTTTATCTGAAGTGCCCAGCAGTTGATAGAAAGCACTAGGCAGACAAAGATTTCTGCTTCTGCTTGCCAAAATGCCACTGGCCTTGGCTCAAGGTGCCTAGAAGTTATGGCTATTTTGGGCACTGCTGGATTTAGGCCTCGTGAAACGCCAGCTCCGCACCCTGAGCGACGCCTGGCTGCTCGAGCAGCTGGCAGGAGGCTGGGACCGCCAGCCCGGCGGGTAGCCCAGCACCCCAAAAGCAAGTGGGGTGCCCTGGCCGTAGATGCTCGCAGTAGCCCAGCGGGCCTCGTCTGGCTGTGTGGCACCGAACGGTCCAGGTCTGTGTCTGGCCCGCGGGAGAGGGCGCTGCGGGCCCGCGCTGCGCAGCCCGGCTGCAGACAATGCACCTGGCAAAGCAGACAACAGGCAGCGGGGGATTCACCTCCGAGCTGAGAGATTTCATTCCTTTGGAGGGGGAAAAATGATGCTGGAAACTTTACCTGTAGCAGCCCAAGGAGAGGAGGGAACAGATAATCTTTAACCACTTGTGAGAAACAAGGAGCCTGTGAATTGCCAGATTAGATTTAGTGCGGAGATCTCTGTTTGCCTTGAAGGGGGTTTTTGGTGGATTAATGTGCTTTTGAGTTCAGCTGCTGATCACCAGAAAGGATGCTGGGTTTTGTTTCAAACGGTCAGATATTTTTTTCCCATTCTTGTTCTGTTTTGGCTGTGCCCATAAAATATCCAGTCCTGAAGGTTGTCAGTAGGAAGGGACATTAGAAATAGTCCAGATCTACATTGGAAAAGGTGTATCATATCACAGGCATTTGTTCTCTTCCCATTTCCATGGAAACACACTAGCATGGACTTCAGTGTGTCAGGCAGAGCAGCCAGCCCTCTAGCCTGGAGGATCTAGTGGACTCTCCAGGAGGAGCTGCTGGAAACAGCACACAGAAATGTGGCTTGGTCTCATCAGCTTTGGAGAGACCGGGTAACCTGGTCCTTTAGAATAACAGCACTTGATATATCGCATCAGAAACAACAGCTGGGAGAAACATTTGACTCACAACTTTCCCCTTCCCATCCTGCCCTTCCTCATCCCATTGCCTCATTCAGTCCCGCTGAGAAAGCAGTGTACACCACAGGCAACAATTTTTAATTTCCTGGGGGGTGGAAGGGGTGGAGAGCACATCTTATGGCGACTGACAGGCTTTTTTGTTCTGCGTCAGTCCTTTTATTAACCCCCTGCTAGATCATTCACACTCTCTGCTTTGCTGCCCCCGCTGCGTTAGTGATGAGAGTGTTTGTAACAGCAGATCTGCCTTGGGAGATTATGGGGATCCCGCGGACAGGGAGCAGTGGGTTGGTCGGTGTGTGCACACAGATTGCTAGCCGCAGTTTTGCGTCCATCTGCCCTCTCTGCTAGCCTAGGTACCTTTTATTATCCCTGCAGCGACAGCAGTTGCATGTCTGATCCCCCTACAACCACCCTGTATCTCCCCATTGGTGGATTTGATGTCCCACCTGCGAAGGCAGTGGCGGGCAGGCTGCTTGGAGTCCAGCGGGAGACGGCGTGTTGTGAATGGATAGGAGGAAGGTTAAGTCAAGAGCATCATCCGCTACCCTGCACTCTCCGCCATCCTTCAGCTTTGGCTCGCCACTTTTATTTATCTTACATCTTAGGCAAAAGCAAGCGTTCCCACTCAATAATCTTGTCCATCTCCCCTTCTGTATTTAGGGCTCCGGTTCCAGAAAACATTTGTCCCAGAGATGGGACTGAAGAATTTATGGGAGCAATCTAGATCTCTCTGGGCAGTCCTTTTACTTTTGGATCAGGCTGCTGTTGGTGGTTCATTATTCAAACAAATTAATTTGGGATGCACACACAAGTTCTAATTATCTGCAATTATTCATTTACTTCCTCCCTGCTTCCCTCCTACATTGCTAGAAAATTCAAAAATATCAGCCTAACACAGTGTGGCCTACAACAATTATCCCCCAGGCCAATCCTGAACCTCTCAATCTACGATCAATACCTTCATCTGTCAGCCACGATTAATTAAACGGAATCCCACTTTGAGGACTTTGATTCATATCACCCCAGAACAGCTTACTGCGTATTATAATCCAGACATGATTCTAATACTGTCCTCAAGTGATAGGGAGGGGCTGACTGATACATCAAACCCCAACTTCATTAAAAAGCCAAGCGATACAGGAACTCTCATTGTAAGGCAAGTGATAAGTAGATGGGACCCTATTCTGCTCTAGAGCCTGGCTGCTTCATACTGGAAAATAATGCTGCTGAAATCAAAGATGGGAGCAAGGGTATTACTCTGTGTGAGGAAGGGAAACAGAGTTAGGCCCAGCACGATCATTTTGGTGTCTGCACCGTCTGCGTGGGTGTATGCTGTTCTACAGTGGCTTCTTTTTTTGGCCAGTGGTTGCAATTTTGGAATTTGATACGGTTCTGAACAGTAATTCAATACCAAAAGCTGTTCTGAGCTTCCTGGCTCTAGTCTGTGGTGGTCCAAGCCAGAACTCCAGAGATGCTGTAACAAAGTTCTTAAAAACAATAAAAATGTTTTACTTGAGATTCCTCTGATGCTTTTAATAACCCTCCATTCTGCATATGGAGTGGTAAACGCAAGAGGGATGTCAGGCCAAGTCATACAATGCAGCGACTGGATCCAAGATTCATGGCTCCCTCTGCTCTTTGCTGTCTCCCTCAAACAGGAAAGGAGGTCAGATCTAAAAGGGGTGATTTGAATGTGTTCCAGGTCTTAAACCTGAGAGCCTGTACCCTTTTTGCTGATGCTGACCATGTGTCTCAGCCAGACAGCATCCTCTCCTAGGATTTCTGCCTTCATATTCTCTTTTAACTCTGATTCACAGTCAGGCTCGCTCTTTCCCGGATGCCTGTCCTTTGCACCTTCACCCCCAGGACTTCAAAAGCGTCGGATCTAACATCTAGGAGTCTGAGGGCAGCCGCTGTTATCCACAAGGAGCAGGCAGCTCAGCAAATCTTCAGGTGATAAGAGACAATGATTTCCAACTTCAAGCCACCTGGAATAAAGTGGAGCTGATGCTGTTGCAGAGTCATGACCCCTGCCAGGGCTGGGAACAGCAAATCTAACTATGCTTGAGCTCTCCAGCAGTCCTCAGTGTCCAATTTCATCAGTGTAACTATCTGGGGGTTTCCAGGACATCTTCCAAATGATAGATGTGTTTTGTTTTCTGCCCTTGTAGGACAAATTACTTTAGAGCCATAATCAAAGGGGAATAGGCAAGCTGTGTAGGTCAGCTCAGGATTTGTGCTGTGCATGTTAGAGGAGAGAGCAGTGTTTGTACAGCCCAAGCAGGAGCTTGTTGCCAGTGCTGGAAATGTTAGGCTTGGCCTTCCTGGCAAAATTTGCGCTTCAGTGGTACATAACGGAGGGAGGAAGCAGTAGGTACGTAAAACCTTCCACTCTGCCCATGTCCATATTCAGCAGGGGCTGGAGCCCAGAGCCGCAGTTGCGTTGCTTGAGGGAGGTGCAGAGCTGACCACAGCCTGGAGAGGCTTCACATATAGCTGCTTGGATTTGAAAGTTCATTCCAGTTCAGTGAGGCAAGTGGTGCTTTCATGCTTGCTGTCTGCACAGGGTTCTAGTATTCGAGCTGTACCAGCATGCCTGTTTGCATCCAGAAATGATTAAAGCTGGAACACTTGCTAGGCAAATTTCGTAAGTTTGATAGGCCATTCAATTAGGGAAGAGAAATGACGGCATGCAGTGTGCTGGTCGCTGAATCTGTCTCACCGACAGAGCTCACTGAGAATTTCACAGTGGCTTTGCAGGGAGGAAAAACCAAGGTGTGAAACGTGCAAAATTAATTAGTTGGGATTTTGCTGCCTGGCTGTTTCCAGAACCTCGTTCTCACCTTTTGCTGAGGATCAGAATGATACCCAGGCTCTTATTTTATCTGCGCTTTAAGCTTCAGCTTGTAAATAGCAAAATCTCTGTGATCAGAATGATTTTGGGTACATGCAAGCCAAAAAAATGCCTATTTCTCTGCTACCCACCTAAGAAAATTGAGTGGTGGGGTTTGTAATAGAGCAGTAGAACACAGCGCCTTTGTGGGTGAAAACTGTTAGCCTTAGGTTCATTGCAAGAGAGAGGAACAAAGGCTGCTTTGCTTTCATCAGCTACTTGAGAAGTACAGACCCCCTACCACACTCACGGGGTGAAAGGCTCTGCTGGTGAGGCTTTATTGCCAGTAGAAAATGAAAATTCTGTACAAAATATAGACGAGAAAATTTGTATCTCTGCATTTGAGTGCTGTGCTGGGTATGACATCACTGGTAGCCAATCAGCAAGTTCCCTTTGTGTCTGGCTTTCTAATAAAAGCCACTTCATCAGAGTAATTTGCAATAATAATTTATTCACCTTCTAGGAATGACACCACCTGACTCTCTTAACAGCTGGAGAGAGCGAGCGTGCAAAGGTCTCAAGCCCTGGAGGCTGTAGCTATCTATGCCCTGAACGAGTGCATCTCCAACACTGAGTTGCTAAGAGTTGCGTTCAAGTTGCAGATAATATAAGTGATCACTTGTGTTAATTAATTACCCTATGGTTGAGCACCCCTAACGGTGCTCAGCGCTGCAGGCTCCTGGGACAGCAGGAAAATGGTCTCTGGTGGGAGATGTGGCACTGGGTCCACATAACCTGGGCAGGGTGTGATGCATTCCCCTTGCTCCGCAGGGGTGTACCAGGACAAAGTGCTGCTTTGAGTGGAAACTGGGAAGAATTTGGCCTTTTTGAATTTGGGATTTGCCTGAATGAGGGGCAGGGAACCCTGCACTGGAGGCACACAGACGGACTGAGGCACCAAAGTGTTGTGTGCAGTTCAGTTGCCTAGTGTGAAGCGGGGGAGGATCTGAACACACAGGAATGTCATGAGTATGGCCTCTGGCAGTTGTGTCACTCAGTTCAGCTCAGAGAAACCTTCTTTCCAGGCTGTGATATCTCAAAGCTCTTCTGTGATATCAAACATGGCACCCAGTCTTACATGCAGGGAGTAATAGCTCTGTGAATAAGTGTGCCAGTTTCAGGGACCCAGCACAGAGATGCTGAGGAGGGAGGACAGACCACACTAAAAAGAGAAGCAGAGTCTGTAGGATCTCTCCCTGAGCCACAAGAAAATGTTGCTTAGAGCAAGGTCTTGCAGTACTCTGCGGTTGAGTAAGCCCATTGTACAGGAGATGTGGGGGCTGCTTGTCTCGCATCTCCCTAGGAGGTGCTTCACCATGCCAGTATGTTGCGTGGGAGACTCTTTCAAAGCTATTTTAGCCAGAGCTGTGCATATAGGAATGTATTTTGCAGGTGTAAATTCCCTTAATCTGGCTCTGCACAGACAATGCTGGATTTGGAAGCAAGTACCCAGGTACTGAACAGAGACCAAAACATGAAGACATCCATAATAACAGATCATTTCCACCCTGAATAATTTGCTTTATTTTACAGTGAGAGAAAGCAGCAGAGCTGGGAACAGCAAGCAGATGTCCTGAGTCAGCCCAAGGAACTCCAGACAGGCACACCAATATAACCATCAGCACACTGAAACAGGTAATGGAGATGTCAATTCAAAATGCATCTGGGTTAAAAAAACCAACAGTTGTTAGGTGGGAGACTGAAGGGGTTATCCTCATAGTGTGCAGGCAGCAGCCCCCCTCTCTGTCTGAGTTGTCAGCATTGCTGCCTCAGCATCACCAGGGTGTCAACACAACCTTTGGGGATTTTTGAAATTAAAAACCCCAAATCCAAATAATTCAACCAGTCCAGTTAATTTGCTCTGTAAATCCTTCTGCGAGTGCATTCAGGTAGGCTTTCTGTCAGGGGTTTCTCCAGTAGTTTACCCTCACCCTGTGTGCGACATTGATCCTGGAGAGCGGGACAGCTCTGGTGATGAATAACCTCCCTCTCCGCTGCTCCTTAATGAGGTGTTTAGCCAGCAGTCCATACTGCGCTGATGGGCTCTGGTATGATTCAGTTTGGAGGAGCTGCTTGAGGAGGTACAACCTTGTTAGCTTCTTGGAAGGCTCCCAAGGACCAGATCATGTGCCTGTACGGCTGTTGGAGCTGTGGGGAGTACGAGGAACCACAGGCAGCGTAAATGAGGGGTAGGGGCAAATGGTACTTCCCTGGGGTTCCCACGTAAACCTACCCTAGATATACTCTACTTGGATGCAGCACCGTCTGTGTGACAGCAAGCCTGAGGGGCCCTAAGTGTCATCAGGAAGAGTGGGAGGCGTATGGCCCCTTTCTGAATCCAGGCTTTCCAGATTTGCTATTCCAATCCCTTGCTAGGGTTGGGATGATTCCTCGCGTGTTTCCAGGGCCATTTGTAGCAACCAGGAGACCCTGGCTGCAGACCACCCATGGGTGCAGCAGACTGGTAATGAGGTGTTGATGTGGTGTGAGAGACCCTCACATTGGCCCAGATCAGCTCTGCGGTGAGCAGTCACACTGATTTGGTGACTACAGGGACTTCTGAACTCTGGAGGTGCCCTTCCAACTGCAAGGCAGGCCCTAGCCCATATTCCCATACTGTAAAGCAGCGCTGGGGGCTTTGGAAAGTATTTTGCTGTTTGCATTTTTCCCATGTATTTGGTTGGGTTGCACTCATCCTAAAACAATGATTTGGGTTGGAGGAGCAAAGCAGAGGGAACCACGGAGAGAGGAGGGCTGCGGTACTGCACCCAGCTTGTGTCTGTAGGACCCTTTAAAGTGTTGTTTATTGATTTACTTTGAAACTACATCCTTGGCCTCAAATGAGTGCAATCAAAGGTGACAGAACTCCAGAGCAGAAGAGTTTATAACATATTTTCTAAGAATTGCTTGTCATATCTGAAGGGAAAATGAAAGGGTAACATAAACACACACAAAGCTTGAAGATAATGGCTATTACTGTGCAGAGAGAGTATTCTCAAAGTCTGGAGCGATCTGATGAAGTCTTGTAGTGGAAATTTGCACAAAGCTGTGCTTTGCAAACTCATTTCTCTTCGTAAATGAAGCTGTGTAAAAAAATCTTCAAATTGCTGGGGCAGGTAAGCAGGCAGTCTGGAGAGACCAGTCCACCTTGTCATGACTTAACTCTGCACTTAATGGAGCCTGACTTTCAGATTACTTCTGCTACTCCCCCCTGGAACCAGCTCACTTAATTTTGCAAATGGGGTTTGTGCCAGAAAGAGGTGTTAACGCTGTTCATCCACCAAACGCCACTGCAGAGTACCTGTCAGTCAGTGAGGGACGCTTTCTGAGAAGTTTACATTTACTGGCTTGCAAGGCTGGGAGGGAGACAAGCACTTTTTGGCATGGTTTATTTATGAATCAGGGGCGTATAATGTCTTGCTTCCATCAGGGTTTGCGTACCTCAAACCTAAAGGCACTTTGCCTTTGTCGTGCACATGCAGACAGAAACAGAGTAACATCGAGACCATGGGTTAAGTGTCTCACGTCCACTGACTTGGCCTTTCCAGATTGTAAAACATCTGACTCGTTATTATCCTCAGATTAGGCAGCAGCGAAGTTGCTTAAACCTGGTTGAAGTGCCAGAATAGGCCCTGTTAATCCAGCCCTTTTGTTCTTGCAACCGACTGTTATCCCACTGGTCCGTTCCCAGCCCCCGCTTCCCCTCACTCTGCCTGCGGCTTGCTGGACTTGCTAAGAGCCTCTCTGCGGTTAGAAATGGATCCTCTTTTTCTCAGAATCTCTTTTCTGTCTTGAGCTCTCCAGGTGACTGCCTACCACCTGCAAAAACCCCACATCTCTCTGTAAATTACATGAATCCCTTCCTGACAAATGAGAGCTCGTTGCCAGTGACAAGTTAACCTGGACATTCTCTGCATGCTGCCTCATGCTTTCCAGCCAGCGCTCTCAGGTAAATGGGCGATTTCAAAACGCAGCGTCTGGCCAGCTGGCTGTGTAATCTAGGGTCAATTGCGACTTTCAGGATCCCACTGCTCCTGCCCCTGCACATCACAAACACAAGCTCTGTCTCTTCCAGCGCCTGGGCAGCAGCTGAGTAGGCCCAGTTTCCCGGCACAACTCCCTGCCAGCTACAGCTGTGTGGTTGTCTTTTCCAATCTATGGCTACCAACAAGGTGTTTTGCCCTCTCTTTAGGTTTGGTGGTGACTTTGTAGCTGTGTCTGCGGGGGCTTCACTGCCCCTTCTTGCAATATAGCTGCCAAAAGCTCAAATGAGAATACAGCCCCTAACCACTGGAAGGTTCCTTCTCTCCACGGGGAATCTCTGCCCGCCAGATGAGGTCTCTGCAGCTGCAAGAGCCAGGTCGTCGCTTGCACTCACAGGCAACTCCAGGGAAACTGGGGCAGAAATTCACCCTCGGAGAACCAGGACCCAGCAGCTTCCTGAGCCCTGTCTAGGTTTCTAATCAGTAGCTGATATGACACAGTTGCTCCCAAGGAACAGATCAGCCAGTGGAGGTGTGTTTATTCCCCTCCGCTCACAGAATAGGACAGGGTTGCCCCCGCAGTGATGTATCTAAGGTGGTGCCTGTCCTGCTTGACAATCTTCAAGTGCTGCCAGCTATTTCACCTGCTCCATCCTTGGCCATTCGCCCAGCCCTCCTCTTTTACTCCTCTGCGTTTCCTCTCTGGGTGACCTTATTTACAAATTTTGCATATATAATCTCCTGCTGATGACTCACCGAGTGATCGCTTTCCTCCTAGCCTGTCCTGTGCTGTCCAAATTAATTCACAGTCTGTCTTTCTGACAGCGCTTCATGGACACCCACCTACTGGCTTCAGCTCAACACAATCAAAACAGAGTTTTAAATCTTCTCATGCTTGCGCTTCCCTGCTACCTTTCTTGATGTCTCTTTCTTACCATCCGCTCAACCCCTTGGTCTTCTTTGATTTGACCTCTCCCTAAATACCCGTATCTGAGCCCTGCTGAAAACTAGCTGGTTCTTCCTGAAGAATATCTCTAAGATCCAACTCCTCCTCCCTGTCTAACCCAGATGGAATCCCTTTGGGATGCCCAGATTTTCTGAGCCCTCAGATTTTTGCTGCATTTATCAGTTCTGTGCAGAGTACCACACCCCCTTATCATCGGGATTTTCACTGGGAACCTCTGACAGTCCAATGTTAAAGGGTCCCGCAGAGTGTGTCTCACCGATCCTGTAATCATCTCCCTCACGTGAGCTGTAAGGTGTGTGTGTCTTGTGCAGACGGCCTATTTTGGCCCTGCTCCATCCAACCATCTCGTAAAAATTTTCCGCTGCAGAGATACCGAGTCCTGCCTGTCTTCCAGCCATGCCAGTTCCAACATGGCTCTGCATGTTTCTCCCGGGTTGCTCCCTCTGCAGCTGAGGAGCAACCTGTAAACACTAACAAAGCATTTTCTTCTTCCACATCCCTCCTAAAAACTACTGTGTGACACTGCCTACTGACAGCAACTTTCGTGATGCCTGCAGCTGCTACCCCGCATCTGCCTTCATGCCTGTTGGTGTTCCTTCACCTGTGTATGGTGTCTTTGTGGCCTCTAAGCCTGTCCTTGGGATGTACGTACGCTTCTGAGCGTGGGACTGTCCCTCTGCGGCATTCTTGCAGCGTGCTCAGCAAGATGAGGCCATTATACAGCCTATAATGAGGGAGGAAAGCGTAATCAAGTGGAAGCCTAAATTATTAAGTCTGGTCATTTGGGTTTCTGGAAGCAGCGAACACGAGATTGGTTTTAGGGCTTGCAAATCTGTATAAACTGCTGTTTCGCAGGCACATTGCCGTTGTGTTCCTCTGTCAAATGTAGCAACTTTGGCTCTCCTCCCACAGATTATCTGGGCATGTAAATGACCTAAGACAGATACACTGTCATTTTCTCATGCTGTGATTTTACTTACACCCCCCTGTGGTACATGACAATAAAATTACCCCTCTTGTTCCTTTCCCACAGACAATCTTGCAGGCTTGTCAGTCAGCATCACGTGCGCAGTCCTCCATCAATTGCTTTTGGGACCTGGGGGGTGATTTGGGAAGGATCTGTTGTGCTGTAATTCACCTCTGTTTGCCTTTAGGAGAAGGATTCTGGTTTCCATGCTGTTTTCTCTTGCACCTGCATGGCTCTTTGATCACAATTTGACTCCTCAGGCCTTCAGAATTACAGGTACCTTGTAAGGTTTGCCCATAATCCCAGGGACATGTTGTTTCCTGACAAGCTCTGGACTTTACTTGCTCCTGACTTGTGATTAACGGCTATTTCTGATGGACTCTGTGATTCTGCTATTGCCACAGACTTCCTGTTTCTTGTTTAAGTGCTATTTGGGCCTAAATACTCCTCATCTTCTCTGTTGCTGTTGTCTGACCTTCTGCATTTTCACTTTAAAATAAGGAAGATTTCAATATTGAATCCACTTCTCTCCCTTTCATTTTTGTCCCCACTGACCCTTCTGCACAAGATACAACCAGACCTGCACCAGTAACTCGGGTGGAGAGCCTGCAAGAGCCTGCTGCGCTCACCACCGCTTTTTAACAAGGTACCTGTCTTGAAAACACAAGAGCTCTGACATGCCAGCAAGGTCCATGTCAAATAAAACCCTTATGCTTTCTCATCTTCTTCGCGGAAAGACTTTATACATACACTGAAATGTACACTCTAGGGGCTGAGTTTGAGCCGGTCAAGCCAGGATCAGAATTGCTTCCAGACAGGAAGCTATTTAATCAAATATTTCTCTTTTTCCTGACTTATTATGCAGTGTGTACTTCAGACACCAGGGGAAATGGGTATCGGAGTTAGCTGCCAGCTGTAAGCTGTGTTCTTCTTCCCAGGGCAGACCCCCATGGTGAGATGCCCCCTGCTCCCAAGCAATGCCAGTGTGGTGTGGAACCGTGCCGGGAATCCTCATCTATAGGAAAACCATGCATCGTGCAAGCAACGGGGCTAGCGAACAGTTGTGGATAGAGGTTACTGAGCATTTCAATGTGTTTGTAGATATTAGTTCAGCCTTGAGTAGGGATTTTTAGAAAAAAGACAGCAAGGAGGAAGACAGTGCATCGGCAGTGATTTCTAGCCCTTGGGCTGTGGATGACTTCTATAGGGACAGACTTTTTTCAATGGGCTCAAATCCACTGTGCAGCGGGCACGTCTAGATCAGGTAACTTTTTAGAGGCCTGAAAGGTCTGAGCATGTAAGCATGCCCTCTGGAGAGAGGGAAGGGAGAGCAGCCAAGGAAGGCTGAGTAAGGCAGATTGTCCAAAGAAGTTTGAGGTACCCTGACCTGCAGAGGATGGTAAGCTTTGTGAAGGACGTGTGTGTTTACATGCTTTTACTTTGAAGCTCTTTCTCTCAGAATATACAAGATTTGCTTTATGAATACTGTGTGACCACTACATACCCTACCAAGCTGCTAGCAGGCAGAACCGCCATGAGGTCCTGGGAATTTGGTCTAACAGAAGTGATGGCTTGTAGATTAAAATTAGATGTGCACTTCTCAAGAGTGGAGGGTTTAGAGGAGAAGGTGTCTGGCTGTGCAAAAAGCTTCCTGACCACAGGGCGCAGCTCTTTCTTTGCACTGTGCCTGCCCCAGAGAAGTGATTGTTCAGGTTTATTTTCCCACCTGGGTGTACAGAGCCAGTGTGAATGCTGGAGCTCAGTGTTCTGTTCCCTACCCGCGTCTCCTGCTCTCTGGCAGAGAGGGAGAAGCACTGAGAGAGGAGTACACCAAGCTTGCCCTAAAAGCGGTAATTAAAAATGATTGCTGTCAGCAGCTCTCAGACTGAGAGCTCCAGCCAGTCATGTTGGTGTGTAAAAGGAGGGATCACCTGTACTTCGACTTTGGAACCAGAGCAAACAGCTGAGGTCTTTATTCAGGAGCAAACTGACAGACCTTTGCAGGGAGCTGTTGAACTCTCTTCATCCATCCCAGGTCTGGCAGATGGATCAAAGCCCACTCTGCCAGTACATATCCCCTGCGTGCTGAAGAAATGCGCAAGTTCATCTTGTTCTTAACTTGGTGTTCTGCCTCCACATTCACGAAGGAAATGACTTCCATTTTTCTGTAATATTTTTTGTATTTTATAATGTCAGTTGTGACCTCCTGGTCAGACATTTCAGGAAATTTAATGACCAACTGTGAGAAGGGACCTTGGCTTCACCTTCTATCTTCCAGGCTTGCATAAGCTGCCAGACTCATTGCTGGCATGTGCAGCAGCACTGATGTTACCTGGGGGTTAGCAAGGTAAAGTTTTCCTAGACACTTCTTCTGCCTGAATTCTGGGCAAATAGGGTTCACAAATCCCTATTTGTACAAGCAGAAAATGTCATTATTCTGTCCAATTATAATCCCAAACTTAAAAATTAATTGAGGCAGGTATTAAATTAAGCAGGTTTTGCTTGAGTAAATATTTTCCATTTTGGAGCCTAATCTATTCACTTAATAATCTAAAGCAATTTTATTAATTTATTTTTGGTTTGCAAAAAAATAATAATGTCTGTTCCATTAGGACTGTCTCTGGCTTAAGAGGATTTTACTCCCATTTTACAGTTTGGTTCAAAGAAAATTTATTCTTGCAATAGGTTTAATGATTCTTAGCTAAGGTTGTCTTCCCAGCTGCAGTTGGACTGTAATAAAAAAACCTTTGGCTTTTGTTAGATTTGTACATTCTTGGCTGCCAATAATGATTAATCTTTCCCCCTACAAGATCATCTTATTACTTGGGTTTGACTTTGGAGCTGCCGTTCCCTCCGGAGCTTGGTAAGGGCTTTCTCCCTGTGCAGCTCTGATGCAGCACAGGTGTGACCTGCAATGCCTCCCTTTGTAGTCTGTCTTTGCCCCTTAATTGCTGATCTGCAGCACTCGGCTTTCTGAGCTCCTCTGCACAGGAATGCTATTTTTGGGGATGATGGAGAATTAATTGCAAGAGGAATTCCTGAATACTTCCATGCACGGAAGAGCCCTCGGGGTCCCCAGCTGCCCAGCAGGGAGGATTGTCCAGACAGACTGGTCAGCACAGAGATGCAGATGGTGGAGGGCAGGCTTCCACTCCTCCCTGACCTTGGGCATGCCACAGTGGGCTCTGACCCCCACCCAAATAAACAGGCAGCTATGTACCCCACTGCCACCTCTCAGCTGTGCTTAGAAGCCCTTCCCCAGGGGGCAGCATCCCCATGGCTCTCAGCAGGACAGACCATATCCCAGCCATCCTGGTGCAGAATCTCCTGCTTATCTTGTCAAGGCATTTCTGTGTCGGTGTCCCCTCTCGATACACAGGGAGGGATGGGAATGCACCTCAAAGGTGTGGGAGGAGGCTGAGAGTATAGGGCTGGTCTAGGTAGGTGTCTGCGAAAATGTTACAGGACATGATTTTGGGGCATCGCCAGACATATGGGACTGGAGCTTCATGCTGAGAAAATTTGTGTTTTAATTTGTGGCCATCTTGGCAGTGTTTTAATGGATCGTAGTAATAAAAAGCCTGGGAACAGGAAGAGAAGAGATGCTTAACCGATTTAAGAGAGACCTTTGCCATTAACAGGACACACATGCTTTCTGATCAGCTTGTCACATCAAGCATAAGTGAATTTGTGGTAGATGAATTTGCTGTACTGTCTTTCCGCCTTTGCCTGTGGGATCTTTTGGGCAAGATGATCACACCAGAGATGTTGCATAAAGGAATCTCTTCCCCCTGCCTGTGCTGTGAAAGGCGGCTGGTTCTAGGGCAGAAGTGGCAGCTTATTTTATGAAAAGAAGTGATCTGCAGTACCAACAATTAAAACTGAAGTGGAAAATGCATGAGACACTTGGGCTAGCATCTGGAGTTCCTTTTAGAAAGCCTTTGGAAACAAGCATGAGTGGTCAGGTCTGTTGTTTTATATCCGTCAGAGCCCTGCTGCATGGTGAAGAAAAGACTCATTTTGGACAATGGTTGTCAGCAGTAAGAGCTGCAGAACTGGTGCTAATGCAGCCTCGCTTGAGCACAGACAAAGACAAACTATGTTCAGCATTGTTTCAGAAATCAAGGTTAAGTGCTGGGCTGGTCCAAGCAGGTTTTATGAGCAGCCTTAACATAACAAGCCCATATGGGTGCAAGGGGGGAGCATAAATGCTTTTTGGAAGGGAATATTGTTTCACTTTCCAATTTTTAAAGGCTTATGATAAATCATAGCCTGACCGCTCAAAAATAGTAAAGCCGAATGGCTTTATTGCCCATCTCGCAGTGAAATAATGGATGTGGAGGCGAGAAGACACTGCTAGGAGACACACAGCTGGGCACTGCTGCACAATGAGTCACCAGAAGGAAGCTGAAACAAGCTAGCATGAATTTCAAACTGTGTCTGCCTACCTCCAGAGTCAGTTTCTCAAGGCTCAGGGAGCACTGGGGTGTCCCTATGGGTTGATGCTCCTTGAAAAGGACTTAAATCTGAAGGTGCGTTGTCACTGGGACTGAGCCATGTATGGGGTCAAGCAAAACTATTTGCAAAATTCTGGTGAAATTCAGCAGGTTGTTTCAGCCAGGGAAACCCACCCAGCACTTGTGTGGCATTAGAGCTTCAGTCATTTTTGACTTTTTTTTTAAAAAAATTGCTCAAGTTTTCATTTTGAAGAGCCATTTTATTTGGAAATTTGGCTGGTTGACATTTTTTTAACTGCACAAAATCTTCTGAAACCAAAACCAAAAAAAAATTCTTTTGGGTTGGCCAGTCTGCATGGTTGGCTCTTAAAAAATGTTTTTAGATTTGGGTTTTTTTGCTTCCGCGAAGGAACCTGACAATCTTTTGTTATGAGTTGGGGGTTTTTTCCTCTGTGTTTTTTCTTTTAGTTCAGTTTTTGAGAGGTCCTCCAGATTCCTCTGACATTCCTGCTGCCTGAGATGTTCAGCTCTGTTGGGAGACCCCTCCATCCTCTTTCTGGTCAGGAAAGGGACACAACTGGGACCTGGAAGACCAACTGGGTAGAGAGTGAAGGCAGGACTGACTCCGAGAGTGGACTCCTGGCGATACAGTTGAGAGGAAATGTAGATGAACATCACTTCCCCCCCCGCTGATGGAGCAACGCGGTTTCCTTGCCTCTCTCTGCCTGCCCTTCAACACCAAATGGGTGAGTTTGCCTGCTTTGTTTTTTTTTTTCTAATCCTCGTACCTGTATTCCTTTCCAACTGCTGGGTCAGGGTTGCCGTATCATGTGTAGGGAGTGTGTTTTCACTGTCTTTGCTGTTCCAGCTGGCTGCCCGTCCCCACATACCCCTCTCTGACACTATTTCTGGGCTCAAAGCACTTATCACCTTCCTTGAGTAAAGGCGATATTTTCTCACATCTTGCTCAGCCATTCAAGTAATGTAACCAACTTTTCTGCTGTGAGCGGGTCTGCGAGTATGAAGGGGACTGAAAAAGGGTGTGTTTTGCATTTAACCCTTCTGTTTCTTCTACAAAAGCCTTTCATGCTGGGCATTCAGCCCCCAGACTGGGCAGTCACGCTGTCTCAGCAGCCCACGGTTGTCCTGGGGGAAGGTGGTAGTGGGGGTCATGGGTGTTTCAGCTGAGCTCACTGCGCTGTGCTGATGCATTGCTGTCTGCACAGGCACTTCAAATAGGTTTCCACCGACAGGAAGCAGGGCACATTAGAGGCAGGCTCAGGCTTTTATTTTATGCCAGGACTTCAAAATGTTCTCGCTGCTATTTCTGAGGCCGCACTTTTAACCACTTTTAATACACATATATGATATAGCAGGAGGCTGGCCTCTGTGAGACACAGGGTGTCTTCATGGGGGATGAGAGTCACAAGACATTTCACATGCATGAGAGAGCCAAGGGGCTCCAGCGGAGGTTCAGGACTGGCTCCTTCAGGTCTGCTTCCTCTAGTGGTGGGGAGGCAGCTCATCCAGCAGCCTCTGGCCAGCCTCACCGCCCCAGGCGCTGCTCTGGAGCCTGAGGTTGGCTGTCCCTGCTGTGGCTGACATGGCTAGCTGCTTTGCGCCCTAGGGACATACCACCTCCCTTGGAGTGTGCTCAGGGAGACAGTGTTGTGGTAGCCAGAGGTCCTGGCAGGCTGGGGGAGTGGGTGCTGCTGGGATTTTACTGCCTCTTCTTTTCCCTCATACGTTTGCACCCTTTCCAGACATGCGTCAGCTGCACACCCACAGGAGCACTGGGAAGAACATGCTCCAGCTGCTGTTCCTTCATGGTTTCTCCCCAGCAATGTAAACAGTTTACAGGGGACTTTGTAAACAGCAGATTTGTTTAGGATATTGTCTGCATTCCCGCCTCAGCGTTTCCGTATTCAGCAGCAAAGGGGATCCGCTGGCCTGCCCGCTGTAGGTCGGCGTCTTGCATTGTGGGAGGGGAAGATGGTGACGACCAAGAGGAAGGAGTTGTGTACACTCCTGCATTCCCTGTGAGCCTGGTGGATTTGGGGGATCACACCAGGGTCACACACACACACACCGCAGCTGCAGGGAAATGTTCCTGCATCCAGCAGAGAGGAAAGCTGGCATGGGATGCAGCTGAGCCCTTTGCAGGACACGGTGGCGTGAGAGAACATAGTGTATGGTGAAGAGAGAGCCTGCTTACGCAGTGCCCAGGGCACTGGGAGATAAATGATAAATCTTCAAAGGTAGGAGCTTCATTTCAGAAAAGCACTGCCTATTTGAAAAGTCTCAGAAAGTCGTTGACTCCCTGGGGAAGCTGACTGTCCACCCAGAGAAAGGAGGCTCTAAATCAACTCGGCCTTCATCCTGTGGGAGTAACATCTGAAGATGTCTGTTCTCCCTCTGGAGCTCCTCACACAGGCATTCAGCCTGTGCTCATCAGGAGGATGTCAGCTTCCCTCTGCACCCCTTGACCTTTGTAAAGGAGCTGAGAAGGGAGAGAACGATTTCTACCTGAGTTTCTGCATCTACCACAGAAGCTTTGTCAAATTTGAGCTGTACTTAACTCCCAGATAACCATTAAACCTAAAGATGTGAACAATCGCAGGAGTGGATGAGTGGAACTTGATCTAGAGGTTGAAATGCCAAAAAGAGGGTCTAGGGGTGGGGGGAGCAGCAAACAGAAATGTGTAGAAGCAGTCAGGAGCCACTGGGTGAGTGGGGGACATTCCTCAAGCCCCCAGATGTCTAGTGCAGCTGTGGGTGAGTTCAGCCTTCCTCCTGCTAGTGAAGCATTGCTTCTGCAATGTAACTGTGAGAGGCACATACCCAAACAGGAGAGCATAGGAGAGCCCCACTTTCAAGAAGCACCTGGGGATAGCCAACAGACCCTATAGAGGGAACATAGCCTGAATGTTGCAGTACACTTATTGTCTGTTGTTTTTTTGTTTTTCTGTTGTTGTGCTTAAGCCTGAGGAGCTTAAATCTGTGACAGGCCCTCAACCCGCTACCTCTGTGCTCAAAAATTCCCCACCAACAGGAGGGATAACTGTTGCAGGCCAGACTGGCTGCCCTGTGCTGGGCTGTCAGGAACTGACAGCAGATCATTCAGCTGTTTGTTTGCTCCTGTTCCCTGCCAACCACAAGTTTGAGTCTTGAATTTAAACATCCTGAATAGAAAGGATGAGATCTACAAATGACACCTCCAGTTTGTTGCCAGGGAAGTCTTGCATCCAGAAGACACAAATAGCTCAACAAAGCCAAACATGGGGAGAAGCAATCTGACCCCATTTTCCACAGCATTGCCTTCCCAAGTATGTGGCTGCTGGTTGCAATTTAGAGATGGTCTCCACCTCCTCTGTAAGAGTGACTTGTGAGAGGCTGGTGATCCACTCTGTCCATGTCCACGTGTTTACCGTTATTAGGAAGAAAAGGCCAGCAAGTTCTTCCTGCTTCCCTCAGAGGCATGGATGTATGGCACGGACCCAGCCTGGCCCGAGAACAATTGGGAGGGCTGAATTTTGGATGTCTCTGGATTCCTTAAATACCATGTAAAACCTTGTTTTCCTTTGGGGATGTGGATAGTTGAGTGTTGTCCAGCAGAATCCTGTTTACTTTCTGGTGAGCTTTAAGTGTAAATATTTGAACAAAAAATTATCTCATCTTAACCTTAGCAGAATTTAATCTTCCTGTACGTAGTGAAATCTGGCTTAAGTCATAACTGAAAGCGAGAGTGGTAGTTTCAGGTGATTCCCCAGTGGGTTTTTGTCCACATCAGCACAGAAACCAGCATGTTGCACATCATGGATGGCAGCTTGTTCATCAGGAGAGGCTGAAAGGGCAGCTGGGATGGCTGGGAAGGATGGAGGTGCATTGGCTGAATTTAATATGGCCTAGAACTTCAGGTCATGATGGATAGCTGAGACACAGGAGGTGGAAGGCATGGGGCTGTCAGGAGAGTTGCTAGTTCTCACATTTTTCTGTTCCATTGCAGGACTGGGAGTTTGCCTGTAGCTTGGGACCAGTTTTGATGTAAACCCCAAAGCTCAAGCAGGTTTTCGTCTCTGCTTTAGGTAAAATTCCCCTTTGCTCAGCTCACTGACCTGCATGGGCAGAACAGTGGATGTTTTAGGAAGGGCTCAGTTCACTCCTTTCTTCTCTTGGACTCTCACCTTTTTCATGCAAAAGGGTGGTGAAGAGGAGGCAGGAAGCTCCCTGGGAATCTCTACCACCCCTCCACCTCCTGTCTGCCTAATTCATTCCTGGAGAACTCTGCTGTGACTGGGGTAGGGATGACAAACTCCCAGAGGGCAGAGCTGATGTGTGGATGGAGGGAGACAGTAGCCATACCAAAAGCAGAAGAGGGAAGAACAAAATGGCCAAGGTGGGCATGAGGAGAGAGGGTGCTCCCACAGCCCCAGAGGACCACCCTGGACTCATACATGCTGGAGATTCAAACACGCCCAAGCAGAACCAAACATGCAATGAGATCCTCATAAAAACATATTCCTTAAGTAAGTCTGAGCGAGCTGGGGTTCCTCAGAGTGGGCAGCATTAGCGATGCAGGAGGTGAGCAGGGGAAGGGATGACAGGTCAGGAGCGAGGGGCAGAGCTGGCTGCCACGGCAGCAGGTCAGGACCGGGGCACTGGCAGAAAGTCTCTGCGGTTCTGCTCAGAAAAGATATTTCAAGCATTGATGTTTCCAAATAAGGAGGAGCTGACAGCTGCCCCCTGCAGCCCTCAAGTGTCTTGAAATCCCACCTTCCTTTATGATAAACAGGTGCCTTGCTCAGCTAGATCCCTTGAGTGGAAACATCTGGAAGCTCCTGGCATTCACCCCAAATTCACCCTGTTTGAGACACCCAGGGTCTGTACCCAGTCCCTCTTCCAAAGGGAGTGAGCGCAGGACATTGTTGGGCTGCGCTCACATGTTTTCTGTGGGCTGAACTGTGTCAGGGAGGGAGACGCTCTTTTGTGGCCCAGCTCAGCCCCACTCCCTGTTTCAGGCCTTGGCTTCGGCGTAGGAACCCATGCCTGCTATGTCTTCTGTTCTTGCCATTCCCTCTGGCAGAAGAAAGCCCTGCTCTGCAGGATTTGTCCCCTGAAGCAGCAGAGTGCCCCTAGCAGCAAGGCTATGATAAAGCTTTTGCACACACATCTTCAGGCTCCTGGGGCACATCTTCTGCCTCCCTGGGTGCTGCATGGGCCCAGCTGATCTTGAGGTCCTCTTTTTTGGAAGGGAGCGCTGCTGAGTTTCTGTGACCAGTTGATAGCTCTGTGACAACTGCCTGAGCTTGGCAGTATCACCAACCCACTGCTGATTGCCCCTTCTGCTGTGGGAGTGAGAGAGGCCACGCCAGAGCACCCTATACAAACCGGCATGAAGGGAAGGATGTACAACCACACTCCTTGTGTTTATTATTCTTTTTTACATATGGATGTAGAGAAGAGGCAAGTGAAAGAGGATGGCAAAGCCTCTGGGAATCCAGGTGCCTTCCACCACAAATGAGGTCCTGCTGCCTGGGTGCCCAAGGCAGGCAGTGCTGCCATCTCTCGGAACGCAGAGGGGGCGAGCAAAGGTTCACAGACTAAGACCAAGTGAGACTGAAGAGCAGCGCTGAAAAATTCTGCCTTTGGGTCAAAGCAGTGCCCCCAGTCATGCAATATTGCTGTCGGGTCGCAAAGCACTGGCACAGAAAGCGCCTCTGTCCTTGTGATGCTTTCTGCCTTGCCCCTGAGAGCTAACTCTGCCAATCCTTGTGCTGCAGGGACATCGGCGAGGGAGCATGTCTTGTGACCTGAGCAGCACCTGTGCACTGAGCCCTGCAGGTTTCGTCTCCAGGCCCTGTGACTTTGAGGTGACAAGAGACGACAAAGGTAGAGTTGGGAGCGGGCTCGCGAAGTGGCAAGTGCTGACTAATTAATAGGGAGGATGATTGTTAATAAATTGGTGTGATAGTACTTCGCAGGGGTGGGAAGGGCTGATGAACGTAGAGCCACTCGAAGACCTGTGAGTACCTCGGGTGCTGTTAATGTCCATGGAGTGTTTCCAAGCAGGATCAGTTCTCTCTCCCAGCCTGCCCTGCATGAGGGGCTGCGAGCTCATCGTGTGTATGCAGGCAGGCTGGTGTCAGGGGCTCCAGTAAGCTGTGACAATTCCCATTTAGGTTTGACCTTTTGCTGGATATTAAAGCCTTGCTGTGGCTCAGTGAGATGAACGCTGCAGCAAACACAATTCCTCAAGATGAAATATCTCTCCAGTGGGTAATTCCAGCCTCATTTGAGGGTTGGTTTTTTTTTTTTCCCGCTGAATCATTTATTCCTGGTGTCAGGAAGGCGCAGAATGACTTTCCCCACTGGCTTTCAGAGCTTCATTGATTCTTCAACTCCCACTCCTGCAAATCTGCTGGAACAGCAGCCCTTTGCCTCTCCAATTTTCCCAGGAGGGGGGTGGGAAAGGGGAGGGTCTCAGAACTAGGGGAGCTCTTCAGTGAACCCATTCACAGTCTGGGGGAGATGCCATCATATTTTAAACTCCATAGTCCCGAGGCAATGTCTTTTGATTTGTAGGTTTTTTGCCTTAAGTGCCTTGTCAGCACTCGGCTGTCTGTGTGGGGAAGGGGGAAACAGGACACGTTAAAACTGCTGGTCAGAGCAAGCTTTGTGCTGAAGGATGGGGAGTGGGGCACAATCCCAAGTCTTGGGTCACCCTGAACACCATTTGGACACTGACACAGGTCAACAAAGGCAGAGCAGGTCCCTGCCCGACTGAGCAGCCTCAGAAAGAAAAGGAGCAGGGTGTGTTACAGCAGCTCCCCCAGAACAGGGAAGTAATGACAGATCAGTGGTAGAAAGGGGAGTGGTGAGCAGGATCGTCTGCTACAGTCGGTGTGTATGTGTGTATATATGTGTGCAGCACCTGTGGGAATTCCTGAGACTGTACAGAGTGCCAGAGACCTTTGGCCCTTCCTGCTTTCTGGTTCACTGTTGCAGCTTAACTCCTTTACTCACAGTGGGTATGAATCTGGTCCCTTCAGCAAAGGAAAGCAATCTGCTCCCAAAATATGTGTGGTGAACAAATTCAATCATTGTGTGTCTGCCAGGCAGGAGGGACTGAACCCAGGCCTCTGCCTGCTGTCATCAATCTATCTGTATCTGTATCTGAGTTCACACTTAATGTTCTCCGGTGCAGCTTCCTTCTCTGGGCTCTTGGGAGACACGGAAACGTTCTTCTTCCCATGCTGGGGGAAATGGAAGGAGAAGAGGCAATGAAGTGACATCTGGAGAAAAGAGAGTCCCATAGCACCATAAGAACTCAGGAACCCAACCCAAGAGGTACCATCACATCACTCTGTGATCCCTTCTGTGTACGGGAGCAGGCCTGAGCCACCACCACTTTGCACTTCGGTGCGGCGCTGCAGGAGCCAAGTGGATGTGAAATGCAGAGCACTGCTTGACCTCTCTCCAGCAGAGGAGTGAGTAGAGCAGGACTGCTGCCACATGGACCCCAGCCTTTCAGCAGGCCTGAATGGAGGCCTTGTGTCCAGCAAAGCTTGTCGCCAGGCGCTTGCTACCAAGCTCCGTAGCTTTGATTTAAGGAGTTTCAAGCAGTCTGACCATGCCCATTAGCGCTTACATGACTCCCCTGCCAAGTAGTTGTAAATGTTTCCATTCGTTCTGCAATTGGCCCAGTTCCTCCTGTTTATTATCCTAAATGTGATAATAAGCCAGGACATGACCCTGCGTCCCTCCCCAGCACTCATTCCAACTACACTTAATATCTACTTCTTTCTACGAATTACTGTAATGTAAGTGCCATTCAAAGGACAGAAAAATAAAGGGAGGTGGATGTTCACAGAGGTGCTGTGCCCTCCTTGGGATCAGGCATGGTGCCCTGGCATCAGAGAGATGTAAGAACAGTCACAAATGCAAATGGGTGCTGCTGGATGGCTGCAGGGGAGCTGGGGGTTGGAAAGCGTTGGAGGATGCTCAGTGCTGGCAGATATTTAAGTCACTCTTTATTGCAGTGCTACACAGGAACAAAAAGATCAATATTTATTAGTCACAGAAAGCATAATTTTGCATGAAAAGCATCGATCAGTGTGTCAGCCAAGACAATGTCGTTACATCTTCTTTATGATTTGGTCAACATCCCTGTATGAGTAAGGACATTGTTCCCCTGGATAGAGGCAAGGGGGTGAAGGAAGAATTTATCCTGGTGCTGTGATTAGAGGGGAGCAGAGCAGGGGCTGCAGTAATGTTTAATGTCACAGGATGGGCTTAGGGGCTCTGGCTTTGGCTCTGGTTCTCTACCTCATCGTTCTGCATGGTCAATTTGTCATTGGGGTCTAAGTACCACCAAGAGAAATTCACTGCTTCAGAGTCAGGTCCTAATTTTTTAGTCTTTTTCCCAGTGAAATAAGCTGCTTGCCATCTGGGGTCAGGGTGAAAGCTCCTCCCATAATATAGTATTGCACAATTATTAGCTTTATGGGATGTTTACGCCATCCATTAAGGCAACCCAGTGTATGTGGTGAGGATGCCTATCAGTCCCAGCTTTCTTCCAGTCGTTCTTGTGGACATTGACTGATTCCAACCCAATTCTGACACGTGGGCAGGGGTGTCTGGTGTCAGACCACAGGCCTGAAACGTGAAGCCACCAAAGCTGTTTGTTCAACCCGAGCAGCGAGTTTAATGGCTGGCCAGCCAGTCTGTCTGGACAGGCTGGTGGGGCATGCATGGTGTGTGGAGCCTTGGACCTGCCAGACAGGCTCGCTCTCACCCGGCCAGCTGGTGAGCCAAGGTGGGCAGGGGATGTGGGAAGGGGCTGGGGGCATGGCTATGCAGAGAGTGGGACAGCAATCTGGGAATGGCAGTGGTGTGGAGGAGGCAGAGGAGCTCTGGGGCGGCCTTCAGTGGGATGGAGAAGTGTTCAAGAGGATCTGGTGGGAAGTAGGAAGATGAGGAAGGTGGAAGTTGTTGCAGTTTTACAGCTGGACACAAAGCCAAAGGGAGGAAGCTTCTGCAGCTCCACTTCATGTAGACAGCTGCTGCTAAAACCTCTCCTTGCTGTGGGTCCAGCAGGCAGGGCCAGCTGCTGTACGGTCAGTGCTAAAGAGGGGTTAGAGCCCTCCCTGCCTGCCCAAGCACATGGCAGCAGCAAGATCCCCTTATGCCTCTGCAAAAGCAGTTCAAATCCTGCCCTTTCCAGTGCTGTGCTGGCCCCAGCAGAGATACAGGAGCACAGACGGGCATGGAAACAGCAGGCGCTGTGGTTTTACAGAATGCCTGAGTCAGGACTCCTGGGTCAGGATTCCCAGCAGTGCTGTTGGCTCCCTTAGGGCAAGCCACAAGTCAACTGCAGGCACTGCAATTGGACATCTCGGCTTCCACTTAGACATCAAAATAATCAGCTCAACATGAACTGCTTGCTCCAGTCACTGGGGGCACAGCGACTTTTCAGAAAAGTCCTGCTGTAAAAGTCATGATTGGAGCAAGCAGTTCCTCCAGCCTCCAGCCCCATGCTGGATGTGAGCCAGGAAAGCGTGCCCCTGGCTTGGTAAAAAGATCTTGACCAGTTCACAGGCTGGTTGTGAGTCTTAATCTAGGTGTTTGTAGATAAAAGGTGTCGTCAAATGAAGATGAGTGGCTCTGTCTGGCTATCTGAATGATGAATGAGGTGTTGTTCCATACAAGCAGAAGGGATCTCCATGTGCATCCTGAAATACAGTTTTTAAGGCAGCTGTTTCTGCTTCCATAGCCTGCCTAACCTGACAGTCCTTTTGACAGTGAGAGAGGCCATCGGAGAGGTGGTACAGTTGGAAGGCTTGGTTTAAAGGACACGAGTGCCTAAAACCCACCTGCATTGTAGCTGCTGCTGCCGAGATTTGTGAATCTGGTATCCCTAGCACAGGGGGCAGGAGGCTGAGGGATCTCTTGAGTGTAGGAGCTCAGGACTGCAGCATGCTGTGCCTGTTAGCATCCGGCATCAACGTGTTGATCCCCAGATTGCATGGGGTGCCTTTAGCTAGCGTGGGTGAGACAGTGAGCCTGGGTAGGGTCTGAGGGTTGTGTTGCATCGAGGAGCATTGGGAAGAAATGAGTTTTCAGCCCCACTTTTGCTCTGCCAGTTGCAATGCACAGAGCAGGCAGCTTTGCCTCTTGGAGTCTCAGTGAGAGAACCATTAATTTTGTATTAGGACATAAAAACTGTTTGAGCTGAACAGACCGATAGTCCTTCCAGCCCAGTATCCTGTCTCCACCAGAAGCCAAGGCCGGATGCCTTGAAGGCATAAAAATCCCATAATGCCCATAATTGTGCAATACTACCCTATGGGGGGAGATTTCACCCTGACCCCAGCTGGCAGGCAGCTTATACCCTGAAGCGGGAGAATCAATAGCTGTTATGATTTTCATTTGAGCTAGTGTCGCTGTGGATGCTGTACTTATTCACATAAATGTCTGGTCCTGTTGTGAAACTCTATAATGCTGTTTGTAATACTGCTTTTTTGATATCCTGGTGAGGAGCTGATGTTCTCAGATACAGTGTTCAGGATAGGTCCTGGGTAACCTGCCGCAGGCTGCTCTTAGGAGAGCAGAAGAGGACCTTAGCCCCTTCCCCACCACCCCAGCCAGTCTCTAACCCTTCTTGTGCTCTTTAATATTAAGTCTCCCCATGGCCCTACTGTAGAGTGACTATGGTGGTGAGGAGCAGCACTGATCATTCCTGTGCCTGTATTAGTTTTTGGCTCAGCTGTTGCTCTACAAGCAGCCAGGTACCAAAGATAGGGGGTTTTTTGCCTCTGAAATATTTGCAGGATCATAGAATGATTTAGGTTGGAAGGGACCTTAAAGATCATTTAGTTCTAGTGGGACACCTCCCACTACACCAGGTTGCTCTAAGCCCCATCCAGCCTGTTCTTGAACACCTCTAGGGATGGGGCAGCCACAGCTTCTCTGGGCGACCTGTTCCAGTGCCTCTCCACCCTCAGGTGTTTTCTCGTAGGGCATTCCGTAGAGAGGGATTGTGGGACAAACAGGAGACTGGTTGATCTATGGACAGGTGTAACCTCCTCACAACTGCTTCAGGTGGTAGAAGCTCTTTATTGTCTGGCAGTGGCCTGTCAACTCTTTTTGCCTCGGACAACCTGGGGAGCTGAGCAGGCTGTGTATCACAGGGGCCGGAGCAGTTGGAGACCAGGACAGTGGCTAATTGCAATGTTTGGGAGGAGGGCTTGACGTGACTTCAACTCTAATGAGAACTTTTGGTTAGATTTTTACTAAGTAAGTAAAAATCTAGATTTTTACCCAGGGAAGAAGACCCATTCCCAATTAGCCATCTTTAGGATCAGATACCCAGCCCACAGACTGCCTCTTCCACTTGTCTGGCTTCCCCCAGCCCCCACCAGCCCTGAGCATGGGAGAAGTTAAAAAGAAGACTACGCATGAAGGAGTGGCAAAGGTGTGTTTGCCTGCTAGCAAAACAGGAGAGGGGAATGAAGGCAGGAGAGCAGGTCTCGTCATGTAGAACGGGGAGGAGGTGACACAGCCTGTGATAATTGGACCATTAAATCTTGCAAAGGCACCGACACTTACACAATGTGGCTCAGGGAAACAAACGTTCTGTAGTAACAATATCTCCAATAGCAAGCAATCATTTTTCTGCTGATCCAGTGCTTAATCCTATTGTTCAGACTCCAGGTCAAATTGTCCTCAAACCATGGTGCAGAGGCCAGATAGGTTTACAGAGATGTGCGGGCGTGACTGGGAGGATATTTTGGCTCAGAAATCCATTTGCAAATGTCTCTCAAATGTCTGCTTTCATTTCCTGTGCCTCCTCTCTGCCAACCCTTCCACCTCCAGAAATCTCCGCATCGCAGGGAACTGTCCCAATCCTTGTGGTCAAGCCACCTTTATTCTGACCCACATCTCCTTGTGAGTCTCAGTCATCAACTACAAAGCATGCCAGAACTGCCTGAGACAGTCACAAAATTGGCTTAAAATCCTTATAGTTTACAAATCTGGCTTTAACTCTTTTTATTTACTGTAGGTCTGGGGAGGAGGGGTCTCATCCTTGAGCCGCATTCTCAGACTTTGCAACTGTGAGAGCTGAGTGCCATTTTTGCAATAAAAAAAAGTGGATTTTTGCATGCAGATGCAGGGCCTCAAGAGCAGGGGACTGAAGAACAGCACCCTGTTTCTGAAAGCTTTGCAGTAAAGTCTGGGCTCTGGGCAGTTTGGGGCTTCCAGGGCTAATACCCTTCTGGACAATATCTTTATAGATTCTTAATTCACCACCTCTATTCCTCTGGAGCATATCAGACCCCGCCGAATTGTTGTTCATACTGTAAAGGACAGATGCGAGGTTTCATCAAGACTGCTTAGATCTGATGTTGGGCTTGTGGCCCTGGGCGGCCCTTGCCAGGGGCAAAGCCCGAGTCCTGGTTTTGGTGACCAGGTCTTGTTCGGCACCAGCATGTTCAGGGTGTGAACGTGCTCATTGCTGGGTTGCTGGCAGGAGTCATGGAGCTTGAGGCAGTCTTCAACTGGGATTAAGAACAAAGATAAAGAGACTTGTACCTCTCTACTGGCTTGGGGTTTTCAGATCTTTTTCAGCTGGGTAGAGGACATGGAAGGGTAGAAAACCCCTTTCTCAATCCCATTTCTGGCCAGACAGGGGATTGCATCATGCTGCAGATGTTCCAGCTGTGCTGTTCAAGTGCTGATGACTTTGCTGGGTGTTGCTTCTGTCTTGGTTTACTCTGGGCTTTGGGCTACCAGGCTGTGATAGAACAATGACTTAGAAGTGTTAGCCACGTTATTTTCTTGGCCTGACAGTCCTCTGCTATGTGACATGCAGGACTGACCAGAGCTGGTAAGAGCTGTCCCCGTTTCCTGAGCTTGGATACACTTTAGAGCTAGTGATTCAGCATTCAGATGATATTTCTCCCATCATCCTTCCTGAATAGTACAGTGCTCCTGAATTGGAGCGAATGATGCTAGTGTGTGAGAACACCTACAGTATTTTCACTATCACTAGAATGATGGGATGCACCTCCTTTCCTCAGTAAGTATAGTCCCAGCTCACTTTACTGTATTGCTTATGAATCAGCATCACCGCTTTGCTTGCACAGTTACCTAGGTCCTGCGACCCTCCACTGGGCAGGAAAGGATTGAATTGGGATGGAAAGGGGTGCCAGACTGTGTGACAGGGGTGTTGTGAGACACTGAGCTCAGGGCTGGGGACGGTGTGTGGCTGGAGTCTCCTTGAGGCAAGGTGAGCTGATCATGGAAAAGTTTGTGACTCCCTATAACTCATTCCCTCCCTGGGGCCGTCTGAGCTTGATTATGATTTTCCAGAGATGTCTAGAAAGAGATGCCTGGAATATATTTGTTTTCTTCCTCTCTCCCTTTAGTGCCTCTTCCCTAATCGTTGGAGACTTCTGCAGCTTGAGGTTGACCTTCTCTGCTTGGGCTAGACCAATGCTCCCTTGGTGAGTAGGTATTAGCAGTGGAGGAGGGCAAGACCTGTGATAACTCAGTCTGGCAGCCCCAGCCCCGTCAGCAGCGATGTGATGGAATAGTCTTTGGAGACCCAAAGAGCTTCAGTCAGCACTTCTTTCTGAAAAGGGTTGTTGTAAAAGGAGTAAAGGAAAGTAACCGTACAAAGCCCTGAAAACCTGGAGGAGGGGACAGAAACTGAGACATAAAAGAGTAAGGCAGCTTAAGAAAAAGGTTAAGGCGATGCAATCTCTATAAGTGCTGGCATTAGTAAATCTGGACTTGAAAGCTTTGCAGTAAAGTCTGGGCTCTTGATCCTGTTTTTCCTGCCGATGAAACTCCTGCTGGTGTCCACATCTGAAGGTGTTAGAGTAGTGCCCTGGTAAAATGTGTGTGTTGGGAGCAGGGAGACCCCAAACATCGCTGTTGCGGGCACTCAGCCCTGCTGAGGAACCCCTTAGGAGGCAAGGGATATCCAGGCAGTGCTGATGGTGGTGTCGTTTGGGCTCACTGCCTTGTGACACCTGCCCAGCTTCAGAGATTGTCCCTGCAGCAGCAGGCAAGCGCTGTCCTCTCCCAGCCTGCAGTGCCCCAGACCCAGGGACTTGTGGTTCTTCCTTTGGGAGGGTGTGACTGGGCTTGCTAGTGGCAGCATCGTTTCATTTTAGCAAAGGAATAAAAGAAGGGAAATGAATTTTCCCTCTGCCAAAGATTTATACGTCTCACCCAGACCGTCCCACCTCTTCTCTGAGCCCCAGGCAGACTTTTGAGAGCTGGTTGCAGCTCAGTTTCCTGCAGGTTAAGACACTGACCTTTAGCAATTAGTTGGGCTTTGGGTTCTGTGAGTTCAGACCTTGGACTTTGTGGCCGAAGCACAGCATGGAGCACGTTCTGCATTGGCGCAGTGTGAAGGCACAAACCTCGTTCTTTGTTCTTTCAGTGATGGTGGTGGTGATGTCAAGGTACCATCCTATTCCCTGCATATGGTTTTCATCACCCTCCTATTAAGCTAAGCCAGCTTGTTAACACAGCACACATCCCAGGACCCAGATTTGTAAAGCAGATCAGCTGTTCTTGCTGCAACATGCAGTGTCAGGGAGCAGTGGTGTGTTGCAAAATGATTATTTCCTCATGTCATACTGGCCTGAAATTATGCCAGGACACTTTAGGGGTAGGAAGCACCTTTAGTTTGCGAGCACGGTTGCCGTTTATCTCTGTTTTTCACATATCTATATCCCCTACACAGTGATGAGACAACTTGGTGCCCAGGAAGGTTACCCCAGCACCTGGTCCCCACAGCTCTGAGTTATGACACCTTGTCACCATTGTGTATCTGAAGGTCAGTGATGTGTAACTGCTTGGTACACGTGCACACTCTGAGGTGTGTTAGAGGGATCTCAGCTACCTGTGTCGCTGTTTTTATATTGCCTGCGCCCCCAGCCCTGTTTTCCCAGCTTGGAAGGGCTTTGATGTGGGGCTGGGAGGGTGGAAGCCAGGACTGGCAGCCGGCTGGGCAAGGGAACCACTTCAGTCATTGCACTGGAGTTGGCTCCAGTCAAATATTTTCTGCCACTGATTCTTACCAGTCTTGTGGCATCCCCAAATGAGGCACAGGGGATTACAAAGCAGTCAGCTTTCATTTAAAGCCTGACCTTGGCATTAGGCTGTTAGCATGGCAAGGAAGAGAGATGAGTTAGCTGGCAGCCTGCCTGTGTGTGGCAAGGGCTCTTTAAAGCCTCAAAAGATGCATTAGTTTGATGTCAGAGGCTTTGTGTGCTATCCCTCTGTGTCTGTGTCTGTGTGTACACGTATCTCCTCCCTGTCTGCGTCTCTGATGATGCCCCATCCTGTGCCCGAAGAGCTCAGCTAGACAGCATGGATAACTCCAGTGAGACAGATGGAGATGGATCCAGGCCTCTGTGGGGACAGCTGCGTCCCTGACAGTCCCCTCTGGTCATGCACCTGTTAGGAACTATACTTAGCATGGGAAAACTTTCCAGAAAAGAGAAAGCAGGGGAGAAGTGGGGAGGCAGAAAGGCTGGGAATTTAGCCTCATTCTCCCCAGCAGGTCCTGAAGCTCCAAAAATACCTCTCAGTAATAGCATCCAAAAATGACAATCAGGTGAAAAGCGGGCAGTGTACCAAGGCGTGCTGGCACTGTTCGGCGACAGCCTGACCGAGTGACGGCTTCATAACTCCTGGGTGAAATGCCAGGAAGCCTGATGTGTTTGTCCTGACAGGCCCCAGCGGGCCGGATCACTCGGCAACTGCCATATGGTAACTCTGGTAGATACTGAGCGAGGCACGTGCTGGGGGGTCAACAGGCTGAGCCTTCACTGTTGCAAGATATGAGGCAGTGCAGGTTCCCGTGTCCATCACGTATCACCCAGGACTCATCCAGTACTTCTAAGGCTCCGCAGTTCGAGCAGCCCCCATTCCTAAAGCACTCAGCAAGCTGTGCGCCTGTGCTCCATCCTGTCTGCCACACTTACAGCCATCCATCCGCCTGTCCATCATCCTTGTGCATAGCCACCTACCCGTAGAGCTTGTGGAATGAATGGGGGAGGAAATCCTCCCCCATTGGCGCTGTGCAAGGTTCTGTGTGAGGAGATGGGACGCTTTTCAGCTCTTTTTTTTTTATAAATGAAGAACCTGAAGTTAGGTGCCCATGGTCTGATGGTAATTAAATATGCCGTGCCCCCTGCCTAAATTAAATGTGCCCCTGCCCCTCTTCTTGCAGCGGGGGCTCCCTGGGAGCCTTGCAAGGAGGCAGACTGAGCTGTAGTGTCTTGCCTGAGCAGAGGCAGCAGATCCAGGTAGGTTTTAAGGCCATGTTTTCTTATATATTCTTTTCCTGTGATAAGTGATGAGCTGCATTTTCACCACAGAAGACTCCCATTGGCATAGGAGGTGCCCGATGGCCTTCTCTGCTGCGTCGCTTGTGATGTGCAGCCCTCTCTAGACCACCCCTCATCTTCCTCCCTGGGGTGGAGCTCCTGACCTCCTTCTCTGGAGACAGTCCCCTGCCTGGGGCTCCAGCTGGTGAAGAGTGAAACTCTATCAGTCCTTCATAACTGCAGGAAGCTTCAAATGAATGAGAATCCAGCAGCTCTCACATGCTTCCAAAGCCATCCTACAACAGGGCCCAGCTCCCGGCGCTGCTAACAGGTGGCATTGCCTCCCTGGAAGGACACTCTGCTTCGCTTTCAGCTGCTCTCCCGCTATGCCTGTCCGGACGCCCGCTCTGATACCCGCACGCCACGCATGCAGTTAGCATTTCAGTATTTACAGCCACCTGGGCTGTTGCTTAGCAGGGGGATTTGCTGTACTTAGATGAAAAATGCAACAGGAACTTTAAACTGCTCCGTGGCTAAATTGAGTTCAGTTTTCCAGTCCCTGTGGCTCTCAGCTCTCCTCCTCTGCCCTGGTGCCATGCCCTCTTAGCAAGGAGCAAGAAAATGATTATGTTGCACTTAGGAGCCACCGACCACCATGGGTTTTACTAAACATCTTCCCTGAATGATGTTCTTAGTCAATGTTTCCCTAGCCTTGAGGGGAAGATCTGGGTGTGAAACCAAGAAAGGAAGAGCTAATACAGCGTATCATGAGGATATCTGCAACATCTCCAGCTGATAGGATAAATCCATAATATTCCTAGCTGCCTAAGATGGATTTTTGAGGCAGTGAAACAATTTGCATTTGCACACCTGTGCAACAGGTATGGATAGGGGCATCTTACATTTCCAGGTGCTTGAGCCCTCCTGGTACTGGTGCCCGCTGTGCCAGCTCTGATGCCACAAGATTGGGTTCTGTGCCATCAGAAGTGGGGAAGTGCTTGTCTCCTTTGAGTGGCCACTTGCAGCTTTTTCCTCTTAAGATTGAAGAAATCCTTTCCATATTTCCCAACTTTTCCCTGTGGCATTAGGAAGTGATATATAGGGAGAATCACACCTATTTCTGCTTGTGAGCAGGAGCAACAGGAGGTCGTTCCTAATCTCAGTCATGGAGATGGGTTGAATGAAACTGGTAAGTGTGGGATAACTGGGTAACCTGTATGTTACTTGCAAGGTGCTTAATTTCTCTTTGTATATGCCATGGAGGCTTTCCTGAAGCAGAGGCACTAGCCAACATAAATTGCTTCTGTCAATGTGCTTTATTGGACTACATCAAAGTAGAATCGATAAAGAGTTAAAAAAAACAACCCCCAAAATGGGTTTACTAAGCCAGGCCAAGCCGTAAACAGATTAGAGTGCTGTGGAGGTCAGGTTTCAGCTGGCATTCATAAAAATAGGGGGGTTCTGGCATCGTTGGAGGGTGATTCATTGCACTGGAATATTTCAGGGGAGAAGAATTGTACAGGAGTTGTTAACACACTGCTGCAAAGAGAGGGGCTCCTTGTGTGTCAGGTTGCTGCCTCCAAGTTAGCTGTCACAGATTTGTACTGATATCATTTATATCAGTATAAGTTATCTGTTTCCAGTTAACCTAGATGAAAGCCTGAGTGTGGTTATGACATTCTAAGGTTGCTAGAACTTGTTAATAATTTAGAATAATAAAGTCAGTCAAATTAATTCACTCCTAAACTTGAGCTTATTTGCATTGGCTTGTCTTTTTTTTGGTAACAGATCTCTCTGCGGGCATGTGCTTGTGTAAGCTTTTTGTATGTGCTTGTGAGTGTTTGTGTGCATATGTAATTTCCTTCACCGTCTTACAACAAAAAGAGGCTGAGCTGGATTTAAACGTTGAACAAGAAAAATAGTTTCTCCCTGCCTGTGAATATATTCAGTGAAGGTCCTCCCCAAAGTGAAGCTGAATAGCTAAGGTATAAATCCATGGGAAAAAATGGGGTTTGTAATGGAAATGCTCCCTTGTCTTAAATTATAGCTGGGCATATGTGGAGCTGAAATTCATGCTGCAGCATCCAGACGGTGCCTCAAGCTGGCCGCGCATTCCCAGAAATAAAGAAAAATACCACAGCCTACCTGCAAAATGACCTTTCTCCTAACACTGACTTGCAGCTCAGAAGCTTTTGTGCTGTAAGAGGCAGGGTAAGATACGTGAAGTGACAGATTGCTGCTGACAGTGAAAGGCTCGTTCAGCTGCATTTCTCTACAGCCACAGTGATATATCCAGGGGCTTGTTAGAGGAACAACAGCACCAGCCAATAACCAGTTGGTCTAAGCCCTAGAGATAGACCGTATGTCCCACACTCTTGTTTCCTAATCTGCGAACGTAGAGTAAATTCAGCTGCTGTACCACTTCTCTCCCTGCATGTTATATAGCAAAGAAATGCACCTGTGTATTTATCTGTCTATGGCAATGCCTATATCTATAAATAACATTGTTTGTATCTGTGCATGCGTCTGTGTGTGCATATTTATGTGCCAATGTATTTATTATGGGTGAGGTTGGTTGTGGAGCCGTCCAGACAATGGAAATCCTTTTGTGCAAATCATGCTTTCTTGGAGGACAGGAGAGCCAGGAGACCAGGGGTGATGAATGGCCCCTGAACCGTGCTGAATTTTTTTTTTAAAGGCAAAACAATATTTCAGGGAAAGGGTCTCCAAAAAAGTCCGGTTTCAGGAGGTAGCTCAATTGAATTTCTGGTTCCTGGCTGCCTGCCTGGAGGGCCTCTTGTCACTTCTACTTTCTTCCAACAAGGCAGAAGGCGGAATTGACAGCAGCCTTCCTGCCAGGCTGTTAGAGAAGTGGGGAAGCCAGATGCTTTGCCTCCCTGCTCCCTCCCCCTTCTGCGGCCCAAGAGCCAGGGAGTTAAGTTGCTTAACTTTTCCATCTTTGTTCTCCAGTGTTCCTGGTCTGACTGCGCGGGGATCCTGAGGAATGAAATCATGCCTGGTAGTGGGCAGAGTCAGCGCGTGTGCACAAAAGGGTTCCTGACTATTGAGGGATAGGAGCGTGCACGTCGTACAGTAAAGTATCATTATGCTTTTGTACAGAAAAGTAAAGTTTTGTGCAGAAAGTTTATGCAAAGAGGCACAGTGGTGGAAGTGGGCTGATATACAAGCCTCTCCCCTACAGCAAAACCAGGGCAAAGAGTTGTATAATATGATTTCTGAACTTCCATTCCAAACTCACTTCTACGCTCACTCTCAGCACATGCTATTTGTGTAACTGCATATAGGTTACGTTGTTGGCGATAGCTAAAAGATTGTTATGATTTCTTCTGCAAGCACAGTATGCTCAGCCCCTCTCTTTTCTTCTTTGTATAGGATTATGGTCTTTAGATGTAAGAAGGTTTCAGTTGCTGTTGAATTAACATTTCTATATGCATCATTTGACTAGATAATTTGCTGACTCTAAAATTTTTGTGTAGTCAAATTGGTTGGCTGTTTTAACATTCTTAAGTGCTAGTTAAAATGATGTGGAGAATGGACCCCTTTCTTTGGATTCAGGGGAGCAGCAGGGTAAGGTTCTCTAATATAGTTTTTTTGACACAGGACCTTCTCTGAGCCAGGGCTTGTGCATTTCCCATCATGCACAACTCATGGAGCTCTTGCCCTCCCTTTCCACTCTGCCAACAACCACAAAATGGGGTGACAAATTGGTAGCGGATGGCCAGAAAATGACACCCTCTCCCTCCCCAAGCCCATCTCATTGCAAAAAGCTCCAAACACCAGGTAAGGTGAGAACCCTGCTTCTCTGCTAAGCTCGTTGGTACTGAAACTGGCAGTCTGTGGGTGAGCGTCTCTGCAACCTGTTGGCTCTGCCGGGGGTCATCCAAGATATCTTGAAAAAGCAGTGAAATCATAGGTTTTCATTAAAATACATACTTTCCTTTTCTGCTCCTCTGTGCTGCTTTCTCTATACCCAGAAGTTATATCACTGTCAACCCAGTGTGTGCTTGTACACTCCTTCCTTCTGCCACTGGTCCCTTGGTCCCTCTGCCACCTTCCCCCAGTGGGGAGAATCATGATGGAGCAGGCGTTGCTCCTCGTTTGGCATGCGTTGCTGCTTGTGCCAACTCAGGCAGGAATGAACATCAGCCTAGGGCAAACCACGAACATTCGTAGCCTGCAGCAAGGCAAAAAGTGTTGCCCTGAACAGCCTTTGGAAATATTTTAATTACCCCTGGTTGAACTGGCAATCAACTAACTTGAGGTAAAGATCACAAGTGGAGACAAAGTCTAAGGGGAATTTTATGCTTGGAGTCAAATTTCAGCAACATTTTTGAAGCAGTTCTAATTCGTATGGTTTAACAGCCATCACCAGACATCCCCAAATCAAAACAGTTCTGATGGAAAATAAATCACAGTTGTGCAGCTCTAACAGAGTATTGTGAGGTAGATGAACACGGGGCTTATAAGAGAATCAGCCTAACCACTGAGGTCTTTCTGAGCAGCTTTATAGTCAGAAGACTTCTTTAATGGACTGTAAATCAAAAAATGAATTTTATTTTTTGTTTCTCCAGACTTGCCAGTGAAAGAAGAGCTTGCATCTGCCCGACTGCTTTCAGATCAAGTCATCTTTGCCAGCCAAAGCAGATTCTTCTCGCGTGCTTCCAAGAGGCATGAGCTTAAACAACTGGTCTCAGGGTGGGGTGTTTCTAGTCTTAGCCATGAAGAGAGGTGATTATTCCTCCCTAATAATTCACTTTCCCATAAGGAAATTATCACACACAGAGAGGCGTGCACCTTCCTCTGTTCTGTCGATGTGCACTGCTAGAAAGATTTATTTCAATAATAAGGTCTTTGCAGTGAAACTTAACAAAAATGAGGGGGCAAGTTTATTAATTATATATTTTACAGTTAATGAAAGATAATATTTAACAGAAGTAATTGCAGGCATCTGCCTTGATGGCACAATTCATTTTCAGTAATAAATGGTTTGTGTGTCCCTCTGTTGGACTGATCAGTTACAGAGACAAATCCTGCCTCATGCTAAGCCCCTCTTATCTCTTTTCATTTGCAGGAGATGAAATGTTCTCCTATTCAGTGTATATGGAAGAGACTGGAGCAGAGCTGCTATCTCCGTAACAGTAAAACTACGGTGAAACCTGAATTCTTTGTTCATGTTTCATTGCCTGCTTTGAGGAAAACAGCGATCATGAGATCAGACATCAGCCTCAGGGGGAGTGTAGATACCACCCACACCAGCTCTACCAACACACTGCAATCTGTATCTGGTTCTCTCCATCCTTGTCTATCCCTCGCAGCCCTGCTGCAGGCTCCGGTAGGCGTAGAAGCCTTGTTCTACAGGACTCAGGTATTTCACCCCTCTAGCTGCTTCTAAGCAACCTCTTCCATTTCTGCTGAAATATCATGTAGGAGCACTCATCTCAGCTTGCGTTCAAGCTGTTTTCAAAACCTGGTCATGGCTATACATTAGCTGTCCATGTAGTAACTTGACAGGCTGTCAGAGAACATGCCCCTTTAGTATCTGATACAAAAGGTGACTGGGTGTTTTCTTGTATGCTCTGACATTTGTAGAGTGGGAAAGTTTATTTTGCGTTATCACTGATAATTTTTCTATGAATGATCCTAACACCTTTTAAGCAGGTTGGTAGATTCTACCTCATGTAGGTGTCCATCTCCCATTATCTTTCTGCTACCTGAGGTATGCTACAGAGCCTGTGACACACGGTTGAGTGATTTTTATTCCCTCCACTTGAGGGAAGTATCTTACAATGTTTTACACTGGTCCACTGCAATTGACTCATGCCACCTATTTCTGAAATGCAGCCAACAAGGTAAGAGATCTAGAAAACTTAACAGCATGCAGATCAATTTGGGGAGGAAGTAAAAACAAAAGTTGGTTAAAACCTTGTAAACAGACAAACCCAGCATGCCTGCTAAACTCAGAGCCATCCTGTGTGACATTCCTTCCTTCTCTCATTTTTTTTTTCTTTAAAAACTGTTGGGGCAGTTGGTGGGTTCTCCCCATGGGGTTCACTACAAATGAACTGTGACAGGTGAAGGCATTAGCTCTAATAGCTATGCACACCTCAAGACAACAGTCCTTCATACCTAAGAGGTTGACAGGAACTTTTCAAGGAGGTGTTTATCTAATGGCACACCACAGGGATTAGGGTTAGGTCCAGTCTTCTTTAGTGTCTTCATTAATGAGCTAGAAGGCAGGTAAACAATGTGTCAATGACATCTAGGATGAAACAAAGAGAGAACAATGCAAAGGGCCAGGGAAGGCTACTGGTGGCAGTCCAACAGAAATGAGTAGGGCTGGGTTGTGTCTGCCATGGCCTTTCAGTCTGCCTTCACATCAGCCTGATTTTGTCAGTAAAATGCAGAGACTTGGGGCTGAGTCTGGGCAACTAGGGCCATGGGTTGGGTATTTGTAAGGGCATCTGTTAAGCTATAGTGTTGGCTACTCTGCTCTAAAACACAGGTTTTCTGCAGACCTGTCTTGTAAATATTTAAATGCGTGAGTAGTGGAACCAGCAAGTCTGGGTGGAGATCTGTGAGCTGGAGGGAAGCAGAGAGTGTATGAGTTGCATGTCTCTTTCTCACATGTCTGCCCTCTTCCAATAACTTCCGGAGAGATTTTAATCCAAAGAGTTCTGACAGCCTTTCAGGCATCAATCACACAAGCTCCACTGCAACCCTTCAAGGTCAGTAGGTGTTATAGATGGGGGAGCAGTCTGTGTCTCTGCATTGCTCCTCAGAGGAACAATTTGCACCTGAACAAGGAGAGGTGAACAGAGGACTAGTGACTCCTGCAAGTGTGTGCGCGTTTGCTGCAATCAGAGGTTTCCCGATTCCTAGAGCCACGGATGGGAACCAGGTCTCCTGAACTCCTGGTCTCCTCCTTGACCACTAGAAACACTTCCTCCCCACAGAAACCTCACCATGAAACCACCCACAGGAGAACAGCTTTGTTGTTTGGCAGGGAGAGCACAGGCTCTGCTCTACCCAATCTGCAGGCGCATTTTTGGGGTTGCGTGTTTACTAAAATCTTGGCTTTGCTGGTCTGGAGAGAATAAAAGTTGATTGTTCACCAGCCAGCAATCGGCGTCTCCCTGCCTGTATGTGTAAATATCTCTGTACAGCCGTACCAGGCCATAGGGAATGTTTGTGGTGCAGCAGCCTGCTTGTATTAGCAGCCTTGTCTCTTTTCTGTGGTAAACACGTCTCTTGTTACCTGCTCTCAATGAAGTTTTTCTGGCTTCTCCTATCCTTTACTTGGCCACTTTGGCTTCAGGGCCTCATGATAGCTGGACTGATTGATTTATTTAATAATAAAACTTAAAGAACTCGTTGTTTTCCATACTGCTCCGTTCCAGACAGTGGCTGTCTCTGAGGAGCCAGGTCATGATGGGGTTAGTGTGAAGGAAGCAGGGCTGCTTGGTGAGCCTCAACTCTGCCAATCCCGCTGTTCCTTCTGCTTCTCAGCCTTCTCCCGGTAACCCCCCTCCTCCTGAACTAGCAGTTATGATGCAGTTCAGGCTGTCCAGACCTCACCAGTTCCATCTCTCTCAGGCTGTGGCAGGGATCATGTAAAAGGGAGCTCACAGCCCAAGTCTACAAATGGGACAATATGACAGTAGAGACAGGATGACAGAAGACAAGGAGTGAGCCTTCCATCAGTTATTTCTCCTATTTCTCCTGTGCAGCTCCCTACTAGATATCACAGCATGTGCTTGCTGTCTCTCACCCACTCTATGAGCCCATGTCCGAGTGTGGCTGCTCAGCACATGGAGGATCTCCCAGAACCCAGGTTTGGCTGTGCAGATCTGGGCTCATGGGGCAGAACAGAGCCTCCCCGCATGGTACTGCTGGTGCATTCCGTACCAGTGGGAGTCCAGCACGAGAGTCTCATGGATTGCTCGTCCTGTTCTGCAAGCCAGGATAGCACAAAATACTGAGGTTATGCAAGGAGAACCGTAATGGGAGAGAACTGAGCATCACAGGGAGAAGAGACAGGCAGCAAAGGGAAGTGGGGATGGTTATGTAAGATGGATTATCTTCATTGGAGATATCAGGAAGGAAGATAGGAATGAGGAAACGACCTCACCCTGGCTGAAGTAAAGGGAAAGATGGGGTGAGGCTGGAGGGCTTCAGTGGCCTTATCCCATCTTCTATGAGGGACAATGACATCCCATAGGGGTTAGCAGTGTTGTCTGTTTATTCGCATGGCTGGGAAGCAACCACACTCTTTTGGCTGATGGGTTAGTGAGTGTTTTAAAACAAAAGGTCTATGCTCTGGATGCCTACCTGAGGAATCTCCTGGTCCTAATCTGAAGGCAATCAACTCCTGGCTGGAGTGGGAAAGGGCTCCCCCACCCCCAGCTTCACACATGGTACCGACAGGTCTAACGGGCCGTTTTGCTGCTTTAGGATACTTGATTTTATGCAGCTTCCTAAAATCTCAAGTTAGGCAATATCTGCATGACAGCACTGCTTGGAGCAGAAGTCAGTCAAACTGCTTCATCACTAATGCTTTCCTGTCTGTTGATTTTACAGCTGGGTAATGAAACCCGCTTCCCATCGCTCTCCGACCTTGGTTTTGCAGAGTGTTCCAGTGCATCTTCTTGTTACAAGAGGCAGGAGTCTGTCACAGCTGCAGCTCTGTGCCTTGGGTGGTGCCTTTCCCTGAAGGTTTGGCCCTTCCTTCAGGAGGAAGTCTGTATCTTCACAGCCCATAGAACTGATAGCACTGAGATGGGTTTACACATCAGCAGCGCAATGAAGAAAGCAGAGGCAATCAGCATCCAAAATAATTATGATGTTTATCATCTATAATCATCACACATGGTCTAACTGCACATAAGCACTTCTAGCGGGCTGCTTTCAGGAGCACAGAATGCAGGCAGTGTTGTGAGTTCACTGATTATTTAAAAGGATACTAGCCAGCTGCTGAGCAGTGCAGCGGGGGATTCTCTGGACTGCAAGTGCCCCTATTTATTACATATGTGGAAAACAAGGGCATATCCAGTGCTGAACACATCTCTCTTGTTAATGGGTGTAGTTTCCAGAATCATGCTATGGAAATAACAACTCAGCCCCTTTCTGACTGATCCTAGGGATTTGGAAGGTATAATCTGGAAGAGCCTACAGCTGCTCGAACTCCTCTCTATGGAAGGGATTATTCCATCTCTGATGTTTCCTCTTGTGGCTCTGTCTGCTCCTCCCTAGTTTTGTGCCAGTCCTGAAATACATAGCCCTGAATGAGGATTTTAGGACTGAGTTCCCTGCTGGCAGAACTATCCTTCATCACAATGCTGCACAGTCTGAGGGTGCTGGGCAGAAATGTCTGAGCAAATTCAACTGATCTCAGTTCAGAAAAGGCCCCTAAAAACATTTGCAATCAATGAAACTCAACATTCTTCAACCCATATCCTTGCGGCTTAGTCCTCTCTCTCCTCATGCTGCACTGTTAGGGAGAGCCAGGCTTTGGAGCAAGGGAGATAGGGCCAAAGAAAGTCTTGGCAAAAAGAAGTACAGTCAATTACTGCATTTAGCCGTTTGGTGGAAGGTATTAGTAACAGTCTGCTTGGAAGTAAAAGTCTTAAAGCTGAGAGGACAGGAAGAGTTAAAGCCAGATTTGTATGTGTAGTGGAATTAGTTGGAATCCCATCAAAAGCATCTCTTCGGCAAAACATCTGGGATGCTGCACGTTTACTTACTCTGATGTTCAGGCTTATAAAGTGGCTTTCTAAAACCCTTGTTTTCTGTGATGATCTCCAGACGAGGATGTAAAATCCCTCCTTACAGGACACAAGTCCTGAGGTGTCTCTGTGTAAAGGAGGGATATTTCTCATCCTCTCAGTATCTGTCAATGAGAACTGGTATTTCTCCTGCAGACACCACCCCACTGCCAAAAGCTCTGCTTTAGCAAGGCTGTTATGAACTACCTTCAAACCTGGAAGGCCTTTTTTTTAGAGCCAACATTGATGTGAGTGCATTTTTACTAAAATTCAAATGCAAACCAATCAGCATTTCATGCCAGCACTTCAATTTTCCTGCAGTTTGTTTTTTCCAGGGGCACCCTCTCCTTCTGGCTTATCTGCAAGACTGTGGGAATGCTGTCAAGACGGGAGCCGTTCTTCTGTATCTAAAGGGCAACCAGCTTAGGAACTGAGCCAGATACTTCTGTTGTGTGGATATCTTATGCCAGTGAGCCAAGGAGGAGAACTGAGCTCCATGGTGTGCTCCGTGCTTGGTCAGAAGAGCCCTGCTGTTAACTATGCAAGTGAGATTCTGCCTGCTGTTTCAGGGACATATAATCCTGAGATCACAGGATAATGTTGGATGAAAAGAGCCCCAGGGAGTCTTCGGTCCGGGTCCCTGCTCAAAGCACAGCTGGCTTCAAAGTGAGGTCCAGGCCAACTGGACCTTGTCCAGTCAGGTTTTGTATATCTTCAAGAACAGGGATTCTACTGCCTCTCTGGCCCCCTGTTCAGTATAATTGGGTTTTTCCTGGAGCTGAGTGCTCAGTAGCTGAGTGTGAAATGTTTTCCAAAATCTTTGCCCTTTTCTGTGCCCCAGGAGACAGAAGGAGGCCAGAACACATCTTGGTTCATTTGACAGTGTCCATCCAAACTGACTGGATCTTGGAAGGGCAAGGCAAGCAATGCATATATTTCTAGGTATTCCTTCCTTCTTATCCCAAGTCTTTCTCTGATTCATAGCTTCTGCCCAAAGAAGGATAGTCCCAATTGTCCTCTGTCTGTGTGTTTTCTGTCAGTCTGGGTATGCTGCACGGAATGTCGTAGGCTCTTTCTTTCTGCATGGCCTGTGAGTACTTTGAGTCATGCAGATACTGTGCATCCTACTCTGTTCTTGGTTTTGGGGTGTAGTAGAGTTAAGCACAGCCACAAAGCCTTGCTAGGACAGGTTCTGCTTGCAAACCAGGTTTATCACTAACTTAACACCCGCTGGACTTCCCCTCTGCTCTTAAAGCTCCTCCAGCCTCTTCCTTGAACTTTTCCAAGTGCAGAAAGGGTAATGCTTGCTCCCATCCCAGTGTGTACCCAGGGTGGCTGTTCTGTTACTGGCACAGAGAACTTGTGGCCAGACTAGACTGTTGGATCCCCTGGCCCAGCTGGTGAAATGAAAATGAGACTATGACAGTCAGCCAGGGGCTTCTGTTGTAGCTGTAGAGCCTGGAGCAGGACAGTGAAGGGAAGGAGACTTAGAAAGTGGTGACCCTCAGTGGGTAGAGGAGTTGCTTTGATGGTGTGTTTGCCTGTGTTTTGCATTGGTCAGTAGTAGAGTCGTGTTCTAAAACAGATTTTGGGCTGGGATATCCTTGGCTGGGGATGAAGGCTGGCTCCTGTGGGTCACCCCTGCAGGGCTGAAGGCTGCTGCTTGCTGGGATAGGGAACTTCTGGAGCAGTGGGGCAAAACCTCTGGACCTTTATTTCTTCAGCTCAACCAGTCTAGGAAGGAAATGGGACCTGTATAACGACGGACCTGAATGTCCCTCCCGTGGTCCTTCAAGGGGAAGAAATGGAAGAGAAAAGGAAAATGCTGAACCAGTGATGCAGCTGGGGGAGCTCCTGTAGACCCTCAGCATGAGAGCTGCAAACCAAAGCTTTGCAGTCTGGAACTGTACAAGGTAAAAGGAGAAGGCTTGTCCCAGAGACCTCCCTACCAAAGTGTGAGACTGGTGGAAGTGAACAGAGGAGCAGTGAAATGATACTGACTGTGATCTTGGCACTGCACTGTCAAACTCACTGTAGGAATCAGAGCAAAAGAAAATTTTGAAGAAGACAAGTAAGGAGCTTTGTGGGTTCTTTTTCCCTTCTAGAAGCATGAATAAAGAAAAGCACGACAGTGCTTCCTTGCAAATCTGGTGGGTGGACTGGTGCTATGAGCTGATAGAAGATGGGGGCTGATTCCTTCATAATGAATGAAAGATGACAGATGGGGAACAGCAAGGAAAGGCCTTCAGCACTAGTATAATTAACTTACTTCTGAGAACATTGGGATGGGCTTTTTTCCTGATACGAAAAAGAAAAGAGAGGCTATTTGACTGAGAGTATTGGAATAATGGGAATTGTGGAAGTGAATTTGGTTGGTCCTCTGTTCCTGAGACACTTGAAGCAAGGACCCTGTACCAGCCTCAAGAGCAGAGAGAATGGTCTCCCTGGTCTTAGAGAGGGTAGGCTGCATGGGGCTGGTCTACCTCCTGCTAGTGTCACCAGTGGCCCTAAGCTCTTGTTTTGGAAGAGGAGGTGAGGAGCCAGTCCCCCTTCAGCCCAATAATGATTTCACACCCCTGTTTTTTCCCTGCAAGCCTTTTCTCTTGCACACTAACGAGTCTGAGCACACTTCACTGTGCTTCAGTAATTGTGCTTTTAATTATGCTCTGTGTCTTTGACCATCTGCTGTGCTCTTTTCAGAATCTGTTTCAGTTCTGATATCTCCTTTGAGATGAAGGGACCACAAGTACACGCAGTATCCAAGGTGTGGATGAATCATAGATTTTTCTGTTCTGTTCTTTTTTTTCTTTGCAAATGATTCATACCACTTGATCTGTTTCTTGATGGTTACTGAGCACTAAGCTGACATTTTCATGGAACTGACAGCTTTATGTGAAAAAATGAGGGCCTATGGAGAAGAGTGAAAATGATGTCTGTTGGAGAGGAAAATACCAATCCTTTCAATATTGTTTGGACGGGGAATATCATGGAGTCTGAAGGGAAAAGCTACAGCAGCTCCCAGCATGGAGGCCACCTGGGAGAGAGGCCAGCATGAAGTTGATGGTGTCAGGAAGATGCTGTAACTTCCTGGTAGACATATAAGAGCAAGCATGGCAGACCGCCTCTTCGAGCAAGACTATGAGGGAGAGAAAAATGAAGCCAGGAGAGGGAGCTGGATAGGCTCCAGCTTGAATAGAGGAGATGAAGAGAAGCAAAATGACAGGTTAATGAGCCAGAGAGCTTGTTAGGAAGACAGGGCAACTGCAAGTTTGGGCAGAGGATGTACAGCAACATCTGTGAGGGGGTTGCGTGCTGGGGTTGCAATAAAGTGGGCTGCACAGAAGGAGCATCCCTGGTTGCGAAGTTAAGCTTGTGGGTCAGATGGTCTTGCTCACGCAGGCCTGGGAGTCCAAGGGGGAAGATTTGGCCCATAGAGCTTCTTGGAGGGTGAGATGTGTGAAGAAAGCATAGCGTTGGGTGGATGAAAGGAAAAGGCTCTGATACCCAAGAATACCTTGTTCTCAGCAGGGTGACCTCTTTGTCTGTATTCTTTGCCATCCAGAGCTCTGTTACTCATTGGGCCTATGAATCCAGCACTGAGATCCAATGCTGTGCCTGCAGCCCGGTGCTGGCTTTGTCTCACCGCCATGCACGTTCTGTGCACCTATGCTATGCTGCCCCGGTGGCTCTGATTTGGATTTGTGTGTGGTGACAGTATGGGATGTGGGCAGAGAGGGTATTCATATATGGTGCCAGACCCTCAGTACCCTTAGAAAAGTCTTATTCCATCCCAGCCCAGGGAGATCATCCCTTGACCTCTGGCAGCTGCTCCTTCTCTTGTCTTCTGAGCATCTTTTAAGGGTACCTTGGACTGCCTTGATGTAATTTCCTGATGCCCTTTTTAACTTTCCTCTTTCCCCTGGGCCTGACAACTTGGTTCTTAGATGTCACCCATCATCACGGCTCCCTTCATGAGTGGTGAAAAGAACCACCTGATGTTTTGTTTGCTGACTCTGTTCCAGCCCTTGGACACCTTTCATCTCCAGGTTCCTACTGTAGGAAAGAATTGTGGTATTTGGCCTCATGGTTATCAGCCCAGTGAAACTATTAGCCAGAAAACAGGAATCTCACATAACTAGAGTAACCAAATCTAATTCTCGTTGACAGGAGAAAATTTCCATTGCCCTGTCCTAGTCCTGTCTGAAAGTGAGAGCAGCTAGTGGGATGGAAGAATAAAATGATGTACAGAAGCAAAGTTACCTGGCTGACATAACATGGGGTCCATGGTAAATCTAGGATTACCTGGAATATTAACTGGTATAATTGTTTTGGTTAATTACTAAAGAAACATGAGAAAAACCAGAAGTTTCTTTTGAAGCTAACGATGATTTGGGATGCAGAGATGATTTGGGAGCCCTGGCTTCTTCTTGGAGAGGTTTCAGACTAGATCCTCCTCCATATTTGGTGCCTTAGCGGAGCCCCTGGCCAGATGCCTGTGCCTCGCTCAATCCCAACCCCTTCCTGACCCCTCTAAACAGGATGTCTTGATGCTTGGCTCGCAGCATGTTCTGTTTTATTGGGGCTGTCTTGTTTTCTAGGCAGAGATATGAGTTGCCAGGTCTGAGTGTCCAGGAGTGCTGTCAACTGTACACTGATGTTCAAGGCCTTTCTCTGTCATCCTTCTACTCTTGATGTTTTCTTATACATGGAGGATGGTGAACATAAATAGCTCACCAAATTACTTAAGGGGCTCTCTCTTTTACTCCTGTATTCTGCAGGCAGGTTACTTTCCAATATAATCCTGTACCTGCAGGGTTAGGTGCCAAGCATCAGTTATGTGAGAGGACTGTAAATGAGGTTCCTTCAAAAACTAGTTCTATTTTGCTTTAGGCCATAATAGGGAAACTGCTGTGTTTCCATTAAATCCCCTTTGTATCAATCTGTAGAGCTCGGCTGTGGGCAAGAGGTGCTGGGATCCCAATAGGCAACTAATTAATTACCAACCCCACATTCTTTATTGGCAATGCAGGGGCCTTCCGGCACCACCTCTTGATAGTTAATTAGGGTGAAAGCCAAGGAGAGGCTCTGTTTCAGTGGCGATCAGTTAACATTCCCTCTGGCTTTATTCCTTGCAGACACGTCTTGGCATTGTGAGGGGAAGATTGAACATATGGCTGATTGTGGAGCTCTGACCTTCCCAGAATGCCAGTGAACTGGGGCAAAGCCAAGCGGCTGGAATTTCCTTCAAGTGCCACTCAAAAGCCTACCTGATGCCATGGAAAGCCTCTGTGTCATTTCTGGGAGAATAAACCCATGGGCGAAGTTCCAGAATTGCTACTTGCTCATATTATTCCTTATTCTACAACATGGACAGCTAAGAACCTTTCGGTCATGCAGCAGAATACCATCTATGAAATCTTCTTTGCAGGGCTCCGTGCTCAAAGGTGGTAAACAGCAGCATAGCTCCATGGATGCTCTCTGATGGGGGCCTACTGGCTATGGGTGTCCCTTGCATGGCTCTGTGAATCCAGGGGACTGCAAGATAACAGACTGGGTTACCCGAGGGCACACTTCTACCAGCCACATACCTGGTCTGTTGGGATCTTGCCTGTCATCAAAGGAAAAACCACATTTGGGGTGAGGCGCAGGAGTTCAGGAACTGTCCAGCCATTCTGGGTGTGAAATCTGTGGCTGGCCGGCCAGCCTGAGAGAGACCTTGGATAAACAAAATGTAGCTGCTCACACTGGCTTGCCAAGATCTGGGTGGGAAAAACCTTCCTTTGAAGAGGGTTTCCCGTCTTCTCACAAGGAGTCCCCAGCTGCTCAGCTTTCTTTGTTGCCATGGCCTCGTGTCTGGGATTTGCTTTTCTCAAGACCTTGAAACACGTTCCCCTCCCCAGCTCCTTGTGGAGTTTGCTGCAGCCTTTCTCCAGTAATGCAGTTGTTTGCTCCTTCTCTGGAATCTGCTTTGCACAGAAAAGATTTCTACTTTATTTTCCTTTTGCTCTGCAGCGACCTAATTAGTTAACTTTCTGTTGCAGCCTCTTCCTACAGCACTTGCCAAAGAGCTCATCAAAGCCTCCCTGCCCTGGTGCTGGGGGAGGTGGATTATTAGTCTCTCTGTGTTCAAGGTTAGAGGAGATGTTTCCTCTTCTTGTGGACTAGCAAACTCTTCCAGACAAATCTTTAGCCTCCCCATTCAAGATCAAAACCACAGGCAGCTGGGAAGGCATTAGAGTGATGCTCATCCAAAGGCGGCGCTTTGTTTCCTTTAAGTGACTATGAGCCCTGCCTCTGATGTGCTGAAGACAAAGTGACCTCACCCCTCTGCCTCACACTCTGGGCCAGAGCAGAGGAGAGCAGCCTGTCTGGGAAGTGGCTGTGGTCACTAGCGACATGTAGCCTTGTCCTGGGAACCCTGGGGCACCCACGTTCCTCCTGCCCTCCCCAGCAGGAGGCTGGCAGGACCTTTGCTGGGTCATCTCTGCCCGTGCCTGCCTGGACAAGGGGCAGCTCACAGTTCTTCCAGAGGGTGTGCCTGTGCCAAGTGTCAGCCTTGGCTTTAGGAAGGATGAACGCCGAGAGGAAAAGGCTTCTGCAGCTGAGGTTGGTCTGTTACTTTGGAAGCTCCCTGGGCTGTGACCCTACCTCATGGAAAGTGTTGGCACAGTGAGCTGAGATGTGTGGGAATGTCAGAGGCTAAGCATGCACTCGATAACTCTACTGATCTTGTTTCTTTTGCTCTCACCCTCGGCATCTGCTGCTATGAAGGTGTCTGACGGGTGGTAACAGTCAATGTTTACACAGAGTGGACTTACAAATCTGAGATTCCTCCTGGCCCTTGAGGCTGTGCTGGAATATCACATACTTAATTCTTGGCATAACTGGATCCATTTGGTCTTGGGATGATTGGAGAATTGTCTGGTATCCCTCCTACCTTGACAAAATAAGGCTCATAAATAGCCATACTTCTCCTGCAGCAGGGAGACTGGTGCACATACCAAGTGCCAAAGGTGAATGTAGATAAAATATATCGCTGCTGGCTGTGATTTCCCAAATATGTGATGTCCTAGAGATGTGGTAGTGCACTGAGCAGAAGGGATATGTGAGAGAGCAGGAGAGCCTGGTTAAATACCCATGTCCTGCACTCAGATTTCACGTGCATGTGCCTGCGCTGCGTGCGGAGAACAGCTGCTCAGGCCTGGCTTTTCCGGCATCCCAAGCGGCATGGAGCTCTGAAGTAACAGGAGTGCAGCATCTAGGAACGAGTCTCAGACAGGGATAGCTGCCCTTCTCTGGAGGGGTTGTATGAGGGCAACGTGGTGCACAGCTGCGTAGGGGACCAGGACCAACAGTGGATCTATGCCCCCTTGGCCACCCAGTGACTCCACTCCAGGAGCTCATTTTGAGTAAGGAAAGCAAGGGCAGGATTTGCAATGATAAGTAAGGAGAGAGAACTAGAAATCGAGCAGGAGATGTTGGAAGGGTGTTGAAAGTTGCTGACAAAGCCAAGGGAGACGGATCTGACTTGTACTGGAAAATAGATCAGAAGAGGTGAGCAGGGCAGAAGACAGGTGAGGTGGTTAGACTCATCCCAGCCATTTCTTACTTGAGCAGCCCTGCCCACTGCCACTTGCTCCCCCAGCAACACCACCCTGGCACATACAGGGCTGTCCCCTGGCCAAGGGGCTCATGTCCTGTTGCAGTCCTTTAACAGGAGAGCAGCACACTGCTCCCTCCATCACACCCTGTGCTCGCGGGGCTGTGTGTGTCCACCAATCCCTGGCTGCTGGTACCCGGCACGTGCCTCTGCTCCTCGGCAGCAGCTGCTAAATCCATTTTCTCAGCAGGTGTGTTCTTATATTCTCCAGAAGAACAGGCTTTTCAGAAGAGAGGGGGAAGAGAACAGAGGAAAAACTTGGGGGGGGGGGGGGGGGGGTGGGCAGGAGGAAATGAAGGGAAGTAGAAGACAGAGGGAAAAGGCAGCAAATGACGGAAAGAATTAGAGATGGAGTGTGGAAAGGACTGTGTGTCCCCGGTTGCTGTGAGCTCTCTGCAGATCCTGTGGTGTGTCTGCTTTATTACTGACAGAGTTCTCCCTTCTGTCGGCTTGTTTCCTAATTGCTGGTCTTGTAAACTGCTTGATTTATGGCTCTGTTCATCAGTTCTGGCCCTCGGGTATAACATGCTTTCCTTCCAGGCTGGGAAGTGAATAACGAATTAACAGCCTGCCTTAGGTTCAATAAGAAGCTGAGCATTCGGGGATCTTTATTGTGATGCACGTGCCAAATCCCACTGCTTAATTTTTACTTCTCATTCATGGAGGGTATTCAACGACTCCTTCCCCAGGGCAGCAGCTGCGTTGTGGATGCGTGGTGCCTTTGAAGTGTCCCACAAGAGAAGCCACCAAGGAATGGTTTCGCTGTTGGTTTGCAGAGAGAACTCAATCTGTTTCCTCGCAGCTTGCTCTGAAGCTGACATTGTGTGCCATACACGTTTGTCTCCGACAAACTTCCTTTCAGTACAGCTGAGGGATGAAGATCAAGGCAGAGAACAAATGCTCCTGCTGAGCCAGAGCCATGACCCCTGGTGTGCAAGCAGCCATCAAGCCAGCCCCTGGCTGTCAATCCCATGTTCAGCCCTGAGAAGAGGTTTGTCCTAGACCCTGGTGTAGGGTCCCTAGAGTCAGGGCAGTTTAATCTTTTACTCAGCGAATGGAGTATCTCTGCTCCCACAGTCCTTGATGGCAATCCAGTGCCTTCCACACAGCTCTGATCCATGTGGCTGCATGGTCACACCATGATGCACCGGGTTTATGGAACTTCCAGGCCTCAGAATGATAAGGTTTGTCCGTCCCTGACACCCTGGAGGGCTGTGAGGATGGGAACTCCCTTGGGTTCAGAGCATGTGGCTGTTCTCCTTAACCAGTTCACAGGACTATGGCCAGGAAGTAGTGTCATGTCCATGCAGCAGCTCGGCAGCACCACAGACACACTTCATGAGAAAGAAAATGCTTGTAAAACAAAACCTTTGTGAAGGAAGAACACTCTTGTGAAGAACAGAGAAACTACTGTAGAAGTGCGGGAGCTGTTCTGCAAGCATAACACTCCGCAAGTACTAGCTCAGGGCTTGCAGGTCTCGAGCAGATAAAGTTTAAGCTGACAAGTCCCCTCAGGACTTAGCAGCTCTCTGCCATCCTGCCCTTGAACAGCCTCTTGGGATGCTGTTGCTATCTGTGAGCTGCTTCGTGGATACAGCAGGTAAATCTGATCTGCCTGAGAGGAGGAGTTCAAGGAAATGGCTTTGTGCCCTCTGCATGCTGCTATAGGAACGGGGGGATTCAACTCTGCATCGCATGAGGCCGTGAGTGAAGGAGAGAGCTTGGGGAGTCAAGTGGAGCATTAACATAAGGCCTGCGGCCCCTAAGATGCTGTAAAAACTCAGTTAGAGGGAGAGGTTTAATACACCTTCTTAGTCCTGATCCAGCCCTCACTTGTCTGCAGGAGCTCAGCCCACTGGGAGCTCAGCTGCATGGAGCGTTTTCTCTTCCAAGAATCCTACAGCAGTGAGAATTGCTGATGTCTGGTTTTTCTCTTAGGGCACATACAGGAAAGCAAAGCAGAAATAAACTACAGGGTACAGTGTTTCTTTCCTAGTAGCATTAGCAGTACAGCTTGATGAGGTCATCACAGCCATCCTGTATGCTTTGTCTCTTGCTCTTCCTTCCCTTGATGGGTCTGTGGGTGCAAACAACTGTATCCCTGTCTGAGGAGCAAAGAACCAGTGTCTTTTGGAAGCATTTGCCCAGCCCAAGCCTGTCACTGTGGTGCAGCTGTCCCAAGCAGGCTCACTGCCTCCAACTCTCGTATCATATTGTTCAGGTTCTCACAGGGCTCAAGGACCTGTCCAGCCCTCGGAGTGGGCTGGGTCCACACGTGCATGCCATATCCAACAGGATCCCTCATGTAATCACTTTTATTTAAAATCCATGAGTTCTCCCCTGACTGTCTCCTTCCAAATGGCCTAGCAAGCCTGTACAAGACAGCAGATCTTGGAGTGTGAAGCATGAAGACGGGACTGCAGCATTCTTCACGTATCATGGCTGTAGTCATTTGGTTCCTTGTTCCTTGCAGTCCAGGATCCAAGAGCATGAGGACAGATCATCAAAAAAGCCTCTTGCTTGCATTTCACACATCCTATCACCAAGAATATTAACTAATTGCTAAACTAATCTGAATATATACTCAAAGTCCAGGTGTTATCACTTACTGATAAAAAGGCTGGAGCTGCCTTTGGTTCTGTATGTGAGCGTGCTCTCACCGATGCAGAATCTCTGTTATATTTTCTAAAGTGCATGGCAGGCAAGATCGTTCAGATACAATAAACGCGGGAGGTTCAAGGTCCTGGCCGTACCTTGCATCTGGCTGATCAGCCACCCAAGGCTGCGAGCCAGCAGCCGAGATCAAAGGAGCAATAGCCTGGGATCCATGTTGAGGGTGGGCAGAGGAGATGCCTGCACCCTTCCCCTCCTCCGGTGCAAAGGTTGGAGTAGTTTCTAAGCCTGGGACCAAATCACCTCCTTTCTGGATGTTGCTGTGGGTGGCAGCACAGCACAGACACTTCTCTTCGGACATGTTCCTACTGCTCACAGTAGGATCAGAGTGAAATATTTCTCTTTAAACTCTATATTCACATGGCAAGATCCTCTCCATCACCTCTGACACGTTCCTGCCTGGCTGCCGGTATGAATCTAAGCACTACAGCATTCAATCACCTTCCAGACAATTGAACAGGAGCCGTTCCAAATACTGTCGCTTTCCCTCTCCCCTGCCGATGAGTAGGAATTATCTCGAGCAGGTCATAGCCGTGTGTGTAATAATGACTGTATCAGTGAACGTAGTCCCCGTTGCCTGGATGCGGGTAGAAAAAAAAAAGGCTTCTCGTAGGAAGGGGATATCTTACAGCTGAAGATGTGATCAGATGAGCATCTGTTCCACCTTTAGAATCTTTTTTTATGAAAAGTTACTATATTTCAACTAAAGGTTACTGCCCCTCTGCTGTCAGGTCTCTTCCTGTAGCTTGGGTAAGTAACTCTGTTCATGCTTCTGTTCTGTACAGAAAGTAAAGCAGGTTTGTGTGAAAGCCCTGGTGACACGCTCTTCTTGTTCTGAGTATGATGATGTCAGGGATCTGACCTTTCGCAGGAGTCAGCTTTGCTGTGCATGCCCTGTGGTCATGGCAGTTGCCCCCTGACACTCCCAGCCTCAGCAGGCACTTCTGTCCATCCAGTCGACTGTAGCTGGGATGAAAGGATGGAGTTGGGACTTTCTGGGGGGGGTGAGCCCCTGGGTTCATGTGTAAACTTCAGGAAGAATTTTGATTTTCAGGTCAGAGATCACAACTGGGACTGTCCACTGGACAGAAGAGGCTTCTGGACCTTGTACTTTTTGGGCAAAGAGGCTCTCTTCCAGGCCGAGTGCTGTAACAGATGGCTGATGTCAGAGCTGGGGGGCTGATCTGACCAGGGCTGTGTCCTCCTAGGGCAGAGAGCAGGCTGCACCAAAGACCTGGGCCAAATGCTCTTTCCCACTTCCGAGGTTCATGATGAGTTTCATGAATCAGAGGGTGAATTCAGCCTTGAGGGGGGTGAGGGAATAAGGATTGTCACAACCTTCCTCATCAATATGCAGTCTCCAGTGACTTTATGGGTCCAGGATGCCTTTGTCCTGTGGCTTTGTTGTATCGTCAACTACCCCAAAGACCGCAAAGTGAATCCCTCTAAAAATGGCCTTGGCTAAGCTATTTTTGACATAGGTCTGGATTGGGAATGCTCATGAGGAGCAAGATGGGCTGTGGTTGTCTTCTAAAACCTGTGGGGACTGTGGACATGAAATGTGAAACACGAGTAGTATACCTGCTAAGTACTAATTTATCCCAAAACGTCCATCCCTCCCACTGAGGGACAAGGAGGCAGAAGCAAAGTGTTTATACGCATTTGGAGTATGGAAAAAGACAGCTCATCTTGACTGAACTGGATTAGGGAGCGATCACAAGCGTACCCCAGCTGGCTGAGCTGGTGGTCTAAGGGAGTGGGCTGGTGACAAGGCGTGAGAATCATAGAATTGTCTATGTCAGAAGGGACCTTTCACATAAGTCCAACCATCAACCTAACACTGACAAAAACCACCATTAAACCATGTCACTAAGCACCACGTCTACCATTTCTAGTTCTCTTGAGCCAAGTGGGGGATGCTGCACTGCTGAGCTTGCTCAGCATTGTGCCTCCAGATCCTTGGATCATCCCTACTGCTGGGCAGGGGGAGCTGCTCTCGCTCTGCATGTGCTTGGCTCTCCTCTTGTGCTGGCCAGACCACAGAGAGTTGATCAGCTGAAGCCTAGTAAGATGGAACTGACCTTTAGCTCAGGCAGCCCAGGTTCCTACTTTTAGATCCAAGACTCAGTCTCTAAAGCCAACCAACCTGGCAGTGGTTCAGTTGCTGGCGCAGAAGCAAATGCGTAAGTCGTAGCGCTCCTGGCAGACCAAAGCTCCTGGGCTGGCAAGAGCTCTGCTGCCTACAGGGCCAGCCAGGGCCATATCACCTCTTCTTCCTGACAAGCCTGGTCCGCAAGGAGGCACAAGGCAGGGACTGATGTGTAGTGATCCCTTCTCTCTGGTGACCATCCACCCGGTCCCCAGCTCCTGTGGGAAGGCAGCACCCTGAGCAAGGCAGAGCCCTGCGAGCTGCAGGTGGGGAGGAGACAATGTCCTTCCCGCCCGGCATCGCTGCTGCAGAGATGCAAAGTTCCAGCAAGGCAGGCACGGGCAAAGGGAGGCGACTTTTTTTCTCTTGGTTGCTTTGTTCGTTGTTTAGGTAATGGATGGAAGAAAGACTTTGCTGGCTATGTTGAGGAAGTTATTGTTTAGTTGAGGGTTTATTTCTTCTTTCAGGGAAGAAGATTGTTTTTGCCTTTGGGGGGGATATTTTGCAACAGCAGTTCATTTTAATTAGTTGCTGTTTCTTTACCTTGGCTTCCTTTAACCAGCAAAGAAATTTCTGAAAGTAGAATTTTAAAAAGAGAGGGAGAAAAAAACCCACAAAACAAAGCCCAGACTGGGGCTGGGATTTAGGATCTGTGCTTCCAGCTCGTCCCTGATGTGCACCCACTTATCAAGAAAAGCTTTTACCAAAGAGGCAGAGGATGTGCCTCATTGCTTTCCCTCTCTTCCTAGACTCTCCATTCACTTGAGGGAACGAATGAGGGAAGTCTCTGTGTCTCTGTGGTGGGATTGATGGCAATATGGAGATGAGCTGAATGTATAATGGCCCATTTCCCAGGAGAAGGGGCCTATACCAGCAGCAGCTTGGCCCAGATGTCTAAGAGGGCTGTATCTTTTTCTGTTTTATGAGTGCACCCGATATTTTTTTCTTTCAGTACTTCTGCCCTTGAGGTTGAGTTGAATGAGAAGCTCCCCGGGCTGGGGAGCAGGGCAGGCTGCTGAGCAGGGAGAGTGTCATGTAACTTGCTGTTACTGCAAGGGTATTTAGGCAAATGTTTATCTGACTTTAGCAAGAATTAGGCATTAAATAGGAGTTGAATCCAGGATCTTTCTCTCCCCTCACTTTACATCTATCCTCTTTATATCCGTTTTCCTCTCTCGTAGCCCCATGGGGAGGGAGCGGGAGGAGGATTCCCCTCTCTGTTCTCCCGCCCGTGTCTCCACATTGCAGCTGCCCATGAGGTTGGGGCAGCGTCAGGGGCCCTTTCAGCTCTGGCTCTGCCTCGTCACCACTTCTTCCCCCTGAGCTGGAAGGTGACGGTCATGACAACAGCTGGAGAGCAGGGACAGGCAGCTGGGGTTTGGCAAGTCGTAGGTCAGGGCAGGGTTTGCTTTTGTGCAGGCCATAAGGAAAGGAGCCCTCCTGGTACAAAGAGAGTTAAAAATGTCTCCATTAAAGCAGTCCCGGCTGCCCAGAGCTCTTCAGACCATATTTTCAGGCTGGCGGCACTTGCTGGCAGCCTGTTGCCCTCGGAGTGGAGCTGGGTGCCTTCTGTCTCCTCTATTCTCTCCAAAGGCACCTCCCCGCTGTTCGGGTCTGAGTGAGCTGGGGGTCACTCCCACTTCAAGCCTTTTTTCCCCTTCCCTTTCCAGCTCTTTAAACAACAAAGGTGTTGAGGGAATTTATACCTCTGCCTGGTAACAAGACAGATCAGTGAGATGCTGTCACGGTTTTGTGAGGGCTCCATAGATTTTTATTGCTTTTCAGTCCTTGGGTTCCCAACCTTCCTTTGGCTTGTAAATTGCCCACAAAATGCAGACACAGCTCCTATTCTGTGTATTCCTTTGATGATTTTATTTATATCTCTTGCTTTGTCTTGTCTTTTATTACAGGGAGACTGCAATTAATTATTATCCCATCAGCTTCTATTTAGCCTGACAGTACAATGTAACACGCAGTGTCCAACCTTTCCCTGCCTCTGTGTGCACGAGCAGGCAGCTATTCTCGAGAAGAACAAAGGCGCTGGCAGCTTTAGAAAGGGACGTGCTGCTAAAGGGCAGCTTAAGAGAGTTCAATAGCACCAGCAGAGCACAGTTGTGATACGGCTAAAGTGACCAGACATCCCAATTTAGTTGTGATGCTCCCGATTTTACCTTCTCATCCAAAGTGTGTTTTAGACTGTCACTCTTCAAGCAGGTGTAGGCTCATGGTTAGAGCAGAGACAGGGCTCTTTTGTCTTTTTCCCACATCTCTGATTGACTGGATCTCTTCATGTCTTACCCGCTCTATGAAATAGAAATGGCACCTATGAGATATGTAAAACAGTCCCTGCTTGTTCAGCGTGAGCAAAGGCTCAGTGGGAAGACAGGAGGTACACACACCGAAGAGAGACCGGAGCAATCATAAATCTAGAGAATGCTGGCTCGGGGAGCAGACTGAAGGAACTGGCAGTGTCTGGGCAAGACACAACTTAGAGGACACCTGGTGATGCTCTGGCAAAGAGAGAGGGATGGATCTCTTGTTCACATCCACGAGGTAGCAGGAGGGCAAAAATGGACTTAACGTACAATGAGGGATGTTCAATGTAGATGCTGGGAAAGTGGTAATAATAATTATAATGGTGTGAGCAGATTTCCTGGGATGGAGAGGGAGAGTCTCCAGTGCTGCAGCTTCTCAGGAGCAGTTTTGGATACGTGTCTGGTTTGTTCTGTGAGTGTGTGTGTCAGAAAGAGGTGCTTCCAGGCACAACCCTGTCAAAATAATAATGACTGAAGGCCTCAAGAACAAGCATGTGTTAGACAGGGAAACGTTTGATGGTAATTTCAGGACCCATTTCCTATCCAGTCTTTGACACTGGGTTCTGTATGGGGAATATCAGATTTCCCTACTGGCCATTCTGTCACCAGAAAACCAGCAAAGCTGTTTTCACTCTTTCCTTTTTCTTGCAAAAAGGTTTATTTGCCCTACAGGCCCATGGATGGCATGTTGCCGAGCAGTGCTGGTGATGAGATAAAGATGTTTTGACAAAATCCAGTGCCAGGTGACTGGAAGCTGCTGTTAAACCAAATGTTTATTCACTCCTGCTTATTTCTCTCATTGTCTCATTTGTTCGTTTACACCTGATCTTGGCAGCCCCTGGCAGTGTAGCTCTCGGTCTGACCTCCCCAGGCCCGTAATGACAATGGAGCAGAGCTTCTGGGCCGACGTCCTTATGAAAATATCTGTGTAGTCCTTCTACACAAGTGTCCTCTCCTCTCCTCCCCAGAAGAGTCCACTCCATGCTTCAGAGGAAGCTGCAAGATTGTGATACGATGCCATAAATTCAGAGAGATGTTTCTTGCTCTTGTCCTCCTCAAATGGCATGTGCTCACTAGCCCACATGGCTACCGGCCATTAGCTGGTTTAAGTTTGTCAGTCCAAACGAATGTAGCTGTGGGGCTCCATGGGAAATGAAGGGCATGTCTGGACGGGGAGGACAGGCAGACCGAGCTGGCTCTGCCATTGCTACTGCCGGAATGGAAGTGCCAGGAACTGCAGGGCTGAGATGCTGAGTCAGCTGGTAGAAAATTGGCTCAAGTGTAGGACTGTCTAGGTTCACCCCACTTAATTAGCCTTTCTGAGAGAGCAGATTCACTGGCTTGGGTGCAGTTCTGCTGAGGTGTGTTAACCTGCTCCTGGGAGTGAGGTGGGATGGTCTTCCAACCCTGTCCTGTGTCCTTAGTTCTGCATTGCTTCGAGTCTCTCTCTCCCATGCTTAGAAGATGAAGCTAAAGGTAAGAGTGGTAACTCGCTGGCTGATTCTACATCTCCCATTCCAAAACCTCGATTAGGTGGTCAAGCGAGCTCTTCTTCCTCCTCCACCTCAGTTGCTTCCCAGCTGCATTTCTACTGAATCTGTGATTACTGTGATAAAATTGCAACTAAATTCTGTCAGCTCTGAAGCATGAACTATAAGGGCTGGTCTTTACATCAGACATGTAATTACCTGTCTACAAAACTATGAAAATGTACAAGGGAAAAAAATAGGGAAAAGATCTCCATCAAATGAGAGAAAAGCTATAATTTTCCCCATTTTTTTTTTGTTTGTTTTCCTCCATTCACAGCAGTACGTAGCTGTGCTTAATCCAGCCAGGAACCTGTTCCAGAGATCAGTCTGCCTGATAAGCTGCCTTGTCGCCACTGACCCTCAAATCTATATAAGGACGTAGGACTTTATGTTTGAAACCCCTGGAAAAACTCTCAAATCTGCAAGATCTTAGAAGCAGGAAAATCTGTTTTCCTGCACAAGAAGGTCTTTTTATGGTGACTGAATACTGAATTGCAATCAGAATGGCAGTACTATTTGTTAAATGTGACTTACTTAAATAATTCATTTTTCTTACTAATTATACAGTACGTGGTTAGCTTCAATGATCACATGTAATTAAAGGGGAATGGTTTCTGCAGCACTGTCATGACTTTGATGGTGCTGATCGAGAAGAGGCATAGATTTCCTGGGGTAGTCTACAGATTATGTGCTAATTAAGGGGTTTTCATGGAGAGGCATGTGTATCCTGTGCTTGGAGACACACCCTGAACATAGGTAGCATCTTCCGATTTCCTAGAGGTCCTTAGATTTGACTGAGGTCCCAAGTTATTAAGCCTCCGCTTAATTTTAAATATGTGCTTAAAACCTTTTGAAGTCAACAACGCTTAAGTATGTGCTTCAACTTTAGTTACAGACTTGAGAATTTTGTGAATTGAGCCCACTGGCTGGTTAAGGATGAAGCCTCACTGGTACCTCTTCTTCCCCAAGGACACATCTAATCCCCTTGATTAACCGATCCAACATAGCAGGCTTGAAACACCTCGGTGACTGTCGCAGTTAACTTTATTTCTTTTTAAACACAATAGGCAAACACCTAAGAGCTTGAAAAGTTTTTTCACTGAGAAACAAAATGAGAGTATATGTAGGAGGAAAAAAATATCATCTCTGGCTATATTATTTTACCATGCCAACCAGTGGGGAAGCCTTACTGAGGATTACTGTATAATGGAAGAGGCTTGGTTTTCTGTGAATGCTTTAATGACTGGACCTTTGTTCTGCCTTTTAACTGTGACCATTTAATAACTACTTGACTTGCTTTGCCCTCAGCAGGATGTTGCATGTAGCTTCACTGTGTTGAAGAACACAGTCAAAATTAAAAGTGTCATTTTATGATTCAGTTGGTAACAGACAGATTACCTGCTTGTGGAGTGGACTTCAGTAAGCATCCTTCTATACAAGAATGCTTCCCTAGACAAAAATTAACTTAGAGATGTTATATGGTAAGTTCCCAAGTCATCTCACCTGCAGTCTCTAAATCCCATGTGAAAAATCTTTACTGAATATTTAGCCAATAGCAAATGGAAAGAGAATTCTCTTCTTTAACAAAAAGAATGGTTCATACCTTTACTTGGGAAGTGGATTTAGCTATCTTTGTACAGAGGACCCTGCGAAATATGTGAGTTGGTCTCTTCTCTGAAGAGTTCAGAATTTAAACATACAAGTCAGAGTGGAGGTGAGAGGGGAACCCAATTCCGAGAGGAAGATGACATGCCTAAAGGTGGCACAAGAGGACAGTAGCAGAGCTGGAGTTATGCCCCAGGCCCCCTGTGCACTGTCAGGCTTTGCTCCTTGAGGTTTGACAACTGCATCCAGATGTGGGCAAACCCTGTATGGAAGTACGTTATTATCTACAAGCCATCACGGTGGTAAAGAAACCATAAGAAGCAATTTTGCATACCCAGAATAATTAAGGTGGCTTCCTGAGCTCCTCTTCAGCTTGGGAGAGGAGGTACCTGGAGGAGGCAGGTAGCTGACAGCCATGGGCTGGCACACAGCGGTCAAGAAAAAGAACAGAAAGCATGTTTTGACTGAATATATCTGTGTCTTTAGTTTTCTGGACTTCAGCTCAGTTCTTGCAAGGAGATCTTTCCACTAAAAACCCCAAGCTAGCAAATTCCCCAAAAGCCTTGTTTCATTGGAGAAAGATCTCTCAACATCATTGTAATGTCTATATCTAGTCTACAGGGCCCAGCCAGACAGTGGAGCGCGGGAAATGGAGGTTCCAGTTTGAGAGAAAATTCTCAATTGCCCTGAGGGAAGAACAACAGGTCTTTCTGCCTGGTCTCCAAAACCAGATTCATTGGACTTGACTCGCCTGTCAGGCCAGGGTAGGACAAGAAATAATGGATTTGGCTTGCAGTGGGGAAGTTTTAGATTACATGTCAGGAAATTCTTCCTGTAGTGAGGATAGTTTGGCCACGTAATCGCTTTTTTAGTTTTGTTTTGTGGTTTTTTAGTAGCTTTATTAGATGGAGAAGGTAGCGATGCTGTCTGTGGTTGGAGGCTACCAAGGCAGAGCTTACTGTTGTTCCTGCTCTGCACTTTCTCTTACCCAACATGCGTTGTCAGGGTCCATAGAAAATCAGATCAGATGAAATCTTATTTTGAGTGTCTCGTGCCAGGCTTAATTCCTTGTGCAGTGTCTCTCTGTGAAACAAGTCAAGTGTCCTTGACTGTAGCATCCCTCTCTTCTGTACTTTCTTTTGTACTGCCACTTGTACCTGTACTCTCTGGCTCTCTCTTAGTCTGACCCATTCCCAAAATGATGCAAAAATGTGTACGCTCCATCACAACAGAAATAACAACAGGAGGCAAAGATACAAGATGAACATTGTTCTTACAAAATCTTCATTCACAGTTAGTTTGCAGCTTTCTTTTTTTTAAACAAAGAATAAATTTATTGTAATAGGAGTGAGTCAGCATGGATATATTGCAGATAAATCACGTCAGGCTAATTTGATCACTTATGCTAATGAAATAACTATCAGTCTAGATAGCATAAATCTATCTGGTTGTCCAGAAGGTTTTAAGAAAATTTTGTGTGATGGATTAGAGTACAAACTCCCTAAATGTAGGTTGAAATAATCTATTATTGAAAAGGGTAAAATACTGGCAAGAAGAGAGAGTCATGGCTTGGAGCTAAGGGTGAGCAGCAATGAGGAGGTGACTGAGGAGCAGATCCTCTGCTGGGGCTCTTTAATATTTTTATTAAAGATTTATGCAACACCGCAGCATGTAGTATCATTAAATTTGCAGATGATACAGAGCTAAAGGGATCAGGCAAGACTTACTGGTCTCTCTTTGCAAAGAAATTGCTTTTTGGCAGTATAATCTTGCTAAGTTATGTAAAGAGACTCAAAACTGCAGTATGGTCTTGACTGGACCAAGGTGCTCCATGGCAGTTACAGTACCTTTAACAGAGAACTGGAGGTACGAACTGCAGTCTTTTCAGTGGAGATGGGGAGGTTTATATCATGAGGTGTGGTGGAGGTATGGGAGTGAGAGGAATCACCAGCAGAAGGACAGAGATATGTTTTTCCTTCATTTTTTAATTTTTTGAGTCCTTAATACACTCTCACCATAAACATTTGCACAGCAGTGTTTGATAGAAAGTAGTGGGGGTGGTTATGTTTTATTATAGTATATAAAATATTATGTATTCTGTTTGGCCATGTTTTATTAGAGCATATAAAATATATATTCTGTTTGTAGCTCATGTAGCAATTATATCTGGGAGAGCTTGTATATATGTCTCTGAGTAAGGACTTCCCTGTTCCTGACTACCTGCAGTGGGAGGAGGGGGAGCTGGATAGGACCAAGACGTCCTTGTTCTTGTGTGTCCACATACTGAAGAATTAACCGGGAGCAGATACTCCACTTCTAGCCCTATTCTGTCATAGCATACAGCAATGTTGAAGTGTAGCCGTATCCCAGCCGCGTTTAGCTGTGTAAATATTGCTGTTATCAAAGCTATCATCTGAGCTACCGAACTTCATGTTCATCTGGGTTTCTGGTTTTAGGCGCTCTTCATTACACAACGTCTGGGCAACAACTTGCCAGTCCAGGCAAGAAAAGGCGCTTCCTCGGCTTCTGCTCCCGTGGAGTGCGAGACAGCTGAGCTGCCCAGCAGGCAACACTGGGTGCAGCTTTTCTACCAATTTTTAAGAACTATGTGTTGGCTGTGCTACTGCAGTGACAGTGTTACATACGTTCCTCTTTCTGCCACTCTAGGATAAAAAATGTACAGTCTTTGGAAGATGTACTATAACTAGCAGCTGATTTGTCGCATGAGATTCTGAGTAGGGGAAGAGTGAAAATAACAGGAGAGTGGTTTTTCCTCTATTTTGGGCTCTGACTTAAATCAGTTTCTGAAGCAGCATTCATTTCTGGGAGAAGAGTAATGCTTGTGGATTGAGATTTCTGCCATGGGAGCAATCTTTTGGGGTGGCAAACACCTGTATTTCAGAGTTAGTGTAGATGCTTAAAGGTAGCCAGTTACACTTACAGCACACCCAGATGCCACGCTCCTAATTTCTTCACCATTGAGAAGCTGAACTGCAAATCTTCAGACAGCTGTTATCATTAACAGAGGGGCAAAAATATTAAAATGTAAACCACAAAGTAAATCTGTTAAATAAATCAAAGATAGAACTGAAGAAAGAAATCTGATATTCCGCAAATAGGTATAACTCATTCTTACTGCCAGTTCAAAATCAACTGTAGCAGGAGAATTTAATGATACCATTGTTTAGTGAAATTAGACTTGACACTAACCAGTTCCCCTTTATTTTGGTTGGTTAGGATTTACAATTGTTTGACACTCATTAGAAATCACAGTAACCTGTTTTAAGGGCAGACAAATTAAGATTCCCTCTCTCCGTACAAGATTACTCATCACACCACAGCTACATGCTAATTGGAAAATAACTAGTGAATGAGCATGTCTTACACAAGCTGTCATCTGAGCATGTCAGGTAACGTACCAGAAGTGAGCTCGCAAAGAATCTGGTCATGCACGCAACAGCTAAGAAAAAAACTGTTGCAGGAAATTAACGCTACAATAACTTATCAGATGCAAAAATAATTATTAATCCTTAATGATCCTGGTAATTTCCTTATGGGAATTCACCTGAGCTTCTGTTGCCTTCAGTGCCTCTGGCATGAGAACACATGGTTCCCTATCTGAACATCGTCTTTTTTTTTAATTCAGAGCCTGCCAGTGAGTTAGAGAAGCCCCAGAGTTTGCTAGGCCAGCCGGGCTGCCAGGGAGAAGGCCTCTGAAAGCTACACTCACAAGACAGCAGGGTAAGCCGCTAGCTCCAAGCAAGCCACCTTATGTCTCCTGCTAGAGGAAATCTTGTCTAGCTAAACTAGAACAGAGTGGAACAAGGGAAAATTTCAGCTAATTCTTGCAAAGGGCTGGCTGAGAAGTATCATGCGGTCTTGCAGGGAGATAAACAGATGCAGAGAGAGGCTTCCTAGTGGTTACACCTGCATTAGGAAGCAGCAAGGTGTGGAAGGAGCAGATCTGGGGTGTGAAACGTTTGGTGCTGGTCCAATGGATTTGCTTGGGATAGGTCTGATCTGGCCCCATGGCTTGGACCATTCAATAGCAGCTGGGACATGTTGTGTGGGTCTCTGGAGCTCATCGTGTCATTTAGTTTTGTCTGAAAGGAATCCAGTTCTGCAGCGTGGACCTAAATGCAGTAAGTGGGGAAGGTCAGGAGAGTTGCCTCAAAAGGGCTGTACTGCTCCAAAATAAAACAAAGCCAACCCAGCTGTAGAAGAGTCTGCAGGAAGCTAGTCAAACCAGCCTCTCACTGCTGGAAATAGCTCATGAGAGTTAATCTGAACATGCACAGCCTGTTTTAGTGTTTTTATAATATGTTCACTCTGAAATGCTTTTGTTCCAAGGAAGCAATACTTTGCAATCAGGAAGTTGCTTGTTTTGTGATTAGCATTTCTGTTGTCCCCGAGGGAAGGGATGGCACGGTCTGGACAGACTTTGAATCTGCTGAGAAAACTTGCATCTGGTACTCCACCTGGGATCCAGTCTACAAGTGGAAAAGTTGCCTGGTTCCTGCTGATGACTTTGGATTTAGGAGCCAAGAGATGGTGAGCTGTGTGGGGCAAAGCATCAGACGAGAGTGGTGAGAAGTGTAGGTCACCAACTAGCTGAGACATGAGTTTCCAGCCTCCATTTGGCAGGGAGATGTACAGGTAAGGTTAGCTTTATCAGTTTATCCTCTGCAATGCATTCATTTTTTTATCAAGAAAATACGCTCCTTGTATCACACTGCCCAAGTCTATGTGTTCCCTGCATATTCAAACAGAAGGTGAATTTTCACTTCTGACAGTTCAGCTTGCAAAACCAAGGGAGAGATGGAAAAAAGACCCTTCTGCGTCAGTGTGGTGATTGATCACTTTTTATTTTTGCTCAGATGCCAGGTCTGGATTTGAAATAGAAAAGTAATACACTATCTTATGGAGTTACTTCAGGAGGAGGCCCCGAATGAGGAATGTAGAGTGCTGTAAGACGGGGCTGGAGAGATCAGAGAGGAACCAGGAGAACAAAAGCCGCCACTGTTAGAGATCTGGGAGTTGGTGTTCAATGAAGCGGGGCCTCCTGCTGTTCGCTGCTCGCTGTTGCTGTGGCCAGGCTGGCATCACTGTGCAGGGGGAAATGCAGGCAAAGAGCTAATCTGTCGAAACAGAAGGACAGACTTAGCTTGAGAAGATGAGCATGCTGAGCTGGTTTCTGCTCTGTTACATCCTGAAACCTCGCTGATATCTGTACAGCTCCCCAGCTGTAACTAGGAGCAGACGGGGGTTCTTTATGCATTTTCTCCAGAGCCAGACTGGTGAGGATTTGGTGAGGACTGGAGAAACTGATACTGAGATTTTCAGCTCGGCAGGAGGGAATCTGTGTTTGCTTAATTTGGGAAGAGACAGTCATATAACTTACAGTATGTAAAGCTTAAGCAGTGGAAGTATCCCCCTGAGCATAGTGTAGAGTTCGAGGCAGCTAGGAAAAGTCTTTCAGGCTGCCTGAGCCTTTCCACAATGCTTTCTCCATTCCTTCACGTACAAAGAAATGCCTGCTCTGAACAGTTTGTGCAAGAACGAGATTCCGGTCTAGTAATCTAGGGATTCCAACAGCAATGTTTAGTCTAACTACCTACATAATTTCTCCCAGAAGGTGAGTTAAAGAGCACCTTCTCAAAATCAGCTCATCTCATAATTTCACCTAGTTCTCTGGCAAGCTTTTCTGGTACTGAGCGGCCTTCACTGCTGTTTCCGTTATATTTCAAGGTTAAATTTCTAATTGCTGGCTTTTGCAGTTGCCTTGGAAGAGGCATCGTGGTACCCAAAAGCCCTCTCTCACAATTATCTTCCCCCATATTGGTGCCTGTAGCAGTAATCAGGTCCCGTCTCAGACACGTCGTTGGTAAACTGACAGGCTTGGGCTCATCAGAAGCACACTGGACAGCTTCTGTTTCCTGGCTCCAGGGTCATTTTTTGGCTTTGCCTGAATCGATTCTGTATTTTCTGTTTCTCCATGATGGAAGGAGCATAGCTTGGACATGGCTTTCCAGCAGATTGTGCTTGTGCTGCATACAAGAAGGAATGCTTCCTGCCGGGGTCTGCCATTGCCCTTTTGGAACACCGAGGGATCAGAGGAGTCCCTTTATGGCAGCTTTAGGGCTACAGCAGGTCTCTGCAATGTCTTCTAAGTCCTTTTCAAAGCAACTCCTTTCCGAGGCAGGGTCCTGTAAGTGTAACCTGCCTTTCTGGTTTCAGATGTCTTACCTTGCATTTGACTTTTTAAATCATGTTTCACTGGAGTGTGGCCAACTCTCAGTTATTTCAGGTCGCTGTGTATTGATAGTCCAGTCCTGCTTGTTGTTTCCCTACCGCCAGTCTTGTTGGCATCTGCAAACTTTGCCACAACAAGGATTTTTACAGCGCCATTTAGATCATTGATAAAAATATTGAATAAAATGGTAATGGGAGTTTCACTCTTCTTTTATCCCAGATATTTTTATCCAGTGTAATATTGCTGTACATTTATTGAATTGTGGCTATTGGAACATGCAATAAGTATGCCTTTGAAGAATAACCAGTTTCCAGAAATGCTTTCCACCTCAAATGTATATTCCCAGTCCATTATACCGGCAACTGAGGTTAAAGCTTGGGAAAATAGAAATGTTAAATGCATAGGTGTGTGCGTCACTCCCTGGTGCCAGATTGCACGAATGTAACCAGATTGTACCCTGTGGTATCTAGGCAACTTGCTGGTTTGTAGATCAGCAATTAACTCTTCGGCCTTCAGAGGTCTAGCAGAAGGTTTGCCCATGCAGATTGCGGCAGTTTCTGGGCTGAAGTCATTATTGTTTCAGAAGAACTTTATGAGATGTCTAGGAGTTAGCTTCTGGGTGGAAGCTCACCACAATAATGCAACTTTGCGTCATGCCATCACGTGGAGAGGAAGTGACAGCCATGCTGGACATTCTCCTTGTGGTGGTGCCCACCTCGTAAAATGGTGTTAATACACAGTTGAATGTTTCTTTTCAGTTACCAACCTGGATCTCAGTGGGGAACCGGGCTGCTCTGATTGCCATGGAGTGAGCTGGAGCTGCAAGCTTATCCGGAGCCAGTCGAGGTGTCCACAGGTATGTGCCTGCATTCCCAGCACGGCACTGCTGTGACCTGTTCTGGCGCTGAAACTAAAGGAGTTTCAGCCTCTGTAACAGCTCTGAATGAGGAAGGCACTGACGTGGCAGAGAGATGCCTTTGCCCTCCCCCAGATTTTGTGGATTGTTCAGGACCTCTCATGGATGCAGTCCAGGAGCTCATTTAGATCCCATGTTATGAGGGTTGTAAATCCAGGAAATTGTTTACAACTATCCCCTTACCCTCTAAATCTAGACTCAGAGCAGCTATCCCCTGACTTTGGGAGGTGTTGGCGTGGTAGGATCTGTGCCTTTTTTCAGAGCTTCCTAAGAGGAGAGGTGTCACTGTTGCAGGTAGAGACAAAAGCAGCTCTTCTGACACCAGCAGTGTAGCAAATCTCTTTAGAGAAATGCATCGTAAAATCTCAGAACTGCTCAGAGCGCCCCAGCCAAATATCCCCAGGCTGATACAGCAGAGCACGAAAGAAATTGTTGATATTCAGAACTTGTTCTTTAGCTACACAGGACCTGAAAGCACGGGCATGTTTGGACCTCTGGGGAGAGAGGTACGAGGAAGCAGGGCAGTCTTTGACATGGTAACAGGAATTGTCCCTTGCAGAGCTGGAGTCAGAATAGTTGTTATTAAAAGAAGGTGACTTGGCCTTCGTGGTGACATTTGAGCAGCTCTGGTTTGCAGACCCCTGGGTCTTGAGTCCTGAACTCGCGATGGGTTTGGCTGAGCGCAACAGACTCTGAAGGAGGGTTACGGCTGGGGAGGTCTGGCACAGACAGCTGGAAAAGGTCATGCAAAATAAATAGAAGAGAGTCCCTTCGACAAGAACTGAGGAATACTTCTGACTGTATCATCCAACTGCTTAATTTCAGGCCTATTGCTTGTGGCATACAGGTAGAAGAAAATAAGAAGGGAAAGCAACTGAAGGTAGCTCCTTCTACATTCAGCTCAGTGCAGCCTGGGAAAGCTTTGGGCAGCCTATCCCCCACCTCTATCTGCTTTTCATTATTTTTTTTTTATAGCCAGAAATAAGACCTTTATGGGCTTTATTCATCTCCTGTCAGATGCCCGGTCAACACCTGGCAATACAGCAGTTCCCAGAAAGTGCTGACCTAGTGTGACCCAGTGGAGCAGGAGGTGCTGAGGAAGGTCTCCATCCCCTCTCCCATCCCTGACTGGTCTTTTAATTATCTTCCCAGCTGAAGTAGGATGTGTACCCCTCCTCACCCTTGCTACCTGCCTGCATTTCGGAGCACCAGGGTCATGGGAGCTCCCGTGGGGTGTGTGGATGTGAAGCTCTCACGGTGCTCGAGGTCCCTGGCAGGCTTACAGGAGGTACCAGTGCTGGGGAAGTCTGCCCATCTCAAGTGGTCCTGAGAACAGCGGCAGACGCTGGAGACCATTTGCTGGTTTTGTTTTTTCCTTCAAAGTAAAGGACAATGAGTCTCAGGGTTCATTTCTAGCCAGTTGTTCCTAGTTGGGCTGGCCGCCTTGCCCAGGAACATTTAACCTGTTATAGTTTTGTCCATATGCAGCCTGCCATTCGTGTCCACATGGAGAGTTAAATGATACCACTGCTGTAGTTTATCCCTGGTTGAGTTTCCACCAGCTCACTTTCCCATGCTGAATAGCTGTTGTCCTGTAGAAGCACTAACTAATGGGGAACAAAACAGGTCAGAGGCTTCATGGCAGGTAGATGAAACTGTAGAAAAGACCAAGGATGCCTTGGGCATCCCCTGGAAGAGGTGCTGGAAATCTTCAGCTGTGGTTGGAAGGTACCTGAGAAAACATCTAGGGCATGGAGGACAGGGGCAGAGCAGCTGAGCAGAAGATGGCATCCTGAAAACTGCTCCTGGGTCCCATAGAGCTGATAGTGGGGACTGCATCCTTTCCCAGGGATGGGGTAGGCCTCTGCATGGGAAGGAGATTGGACAAATGGATCATAAAGGAGCTGTGGATGATGTGCAGTGCCTGGCCAGTGTAAGAGGGATGCACACAGCAGGGCAGAGGAGCTCAGCTCTCCCGCCTCCCATATGCCTTAGTTTGGATTTGCACAGGACTCAGAACCTATGCATAAAAATGCAGGGACCCTTCCTGAAAGGCTTTTGATTGAGTTTCCTGCAGGTTAGAGGATTTTAAGACCTAGCAGAAGATTGATTAGAGAGGAACACATTTTTATTTACTTCAGTGCATATTAGACTCATAATAAAATTCAGGTGTAACAAGCCAGAGGCAAGTTCTGTTCTGTTCGGAGATTAGCCCATGTGCAGCTGCTCCAGCAGGTCCAGCAGGTTCCCCATCAGATCCCTGGGCTCCCACAGTGGATCTCTTGAGCCCCCTTTTCCCACATGGTCCCGCCCTGCCTTCTTCCTCAGGAGTGGGTGGCTTGGTTTGTGCTGAATAGTGGTACCTGCCTTTCCACATCTTGGGATTTCTTTGCTCCCTATCTCCTAGATCCAAGCTCCAGCCCGGCAGTCAGAGCAGTTCCTTCCTCTTTGCTAGAATCTTCTCCCCACATTTTGGTCTTTTTTCACTGACCACCTCCATGGGAAGTTCCCTCCTGTTCCTGTGGCACTCTTGTCCCTCTGGTTGTTCTCCTCTCCCAGTCCGGCTGCTGCCCAGCTCTGTTATGTTCTCTTCTGCCCACACATCCTCCTTGCACTCTGCAGCCTGTCTACAGGCTCTTCCCACACCTCTGCCCTGAGACAGCATCTAACCAAATCCACTTTGTGGCTTCGACTGTTTTTGTCACCTAGTGCCTGAGGGGCCTTTACACTTTGGTGCCCATGAAGAGAGCAGAGCAGGTTCCCCCTTCCTCCTGCCCAGAAGTGGAGCTTCTGGGGGAGAAGGTAACAAGGGCAGATGGAGGTACAGCTTTTCCCTTCTGCTGCCAGAGTCCAGCTGGGCCAACTGCCCTCTTGGTCTTGGAGTAGCAAACCCTGCTGTGAAACAAGGACCCAAACCCTTGTAGCCCTCAATGATATAAGGTGCCTGCAGCCTGGTCCCTTCCTCACCATTTTCGAAGCACACAACCTTCTCAAACACCCTGTCAAGTCCACAGAGCTGGATATCTTTGGTTATCCTCAACTCCAAGTCCACAGCGAGAGATACAGATCGTTTAGAGAAAGGGGCCCGGCCAAACTGCCTAATCAGATGCCTACTCATGTGAGCAAATGCCACCAGTGGGAGCTGAGGCATCATAATCCAGCCCATAATGCTCCTTTAAAGACATTTCAGCAGCTCAATTAAGTTTCCACTTGTGTGTTTTCTTTTTCCTCCCTTTGCTTTCATGGTCATATAAAACAAATAAAGTGAGCAGAACACGACAGCGTGATAACCGCCGTTTAATTCCCTTCCCACGGGTCTCCAGATTATTTGGTGATTCAGCGGCAGCAGGGGGAACATTTATGGAAAGGGAGGCGGGAGCTTCCCACAGGGACAACAGTGCACAAACCAGGGCCCCCAAGCATCTCTGAGGAAATACGTGCCTTGGGTTTTCCTTTTAAATACCGTGGATATGGTGAATGCCACACCAGAGTCCAGGCCTTGGAACAGAAGCGACCACCCGCTCCCCGACTTTTGTGGCCTCCCCGTTCTCATTGCATGTCTCACTGCCCTCGTTGTTCCCACATTGTGAAGTGTGGACGAAGACCAATGTTCAGGATACATTTCACGCTTCTGTGCAAACACAATATGAGATGAAGAATTCATACCCTTAGACAAGGAGACGAGAGTGTATTTTCTCATAATAAGGAAAAGCAGCCAGATCGGAGCCTGCCAATTTCTCTTCAATGCTCCCAACTTCCCTAGGAAGTTCAAACAAGCCTATGCTTTTAAACAGGCGGAAGAAATATATTATATTTAAAAAAAAAAATAAAAACACACAAATCCTTTTGGATCTTTTTTGCATTATTCTCCCAACCTCTATCTTGGTAGGTGGCTTTTCCAGCTCTACCCCATTTGATCTGCTGGGTCTGCGGTGGTGGCGAAGGAGAATACCACGTGTTTTATGTGTTTGCGAACAATTAATAGTGGTACTGCGTTTCACTGGAACAGCATGTAAAACACACCCCAGGAGGGGAAAAAATAACAACTAACCAGACTGTTAAGCAGTCTGGAGCTTTTGCTGTCCTGTAGGAAAACACAATGTGGGGGTTTGCTTATTCATCAGCAGCAGTAAATAATGGGCGCTCACCTTGAGCTCTCCTTCAGCCACTTCTTCTTCTCCCCAGCCCCTGTGCTAGCAAAGAAAGGAAATATTTACTGTAGTTTGGATGACTAATTGGGTTTTTATAGCTGTTCAAATTTTAGCTTTTGTTTTCTCCCTAAAAAGCTCTGTTTTCCTAGCTTTGGCTTTGTCTTCCCCAGCATCAAAAGCCTTTGCCTGGAGTGCGTTCTGCCAGTCTGACGCTGAAAATTAGTCCTGAACCATTTGCCTGAACCTGTCAACCCCACGTCGTAGCCACGCATTGTATATGCAGGTGGTTTGGCCTGGGAAGGACGCATAATGCACATTAGTCATTTAATACATTTATAATCTAATCTCCCACAACAGCAGCGTCGGCAGTTTTTCTTACCCCTTGTGCATTACATCGAGACGTGTTTCCATCCCTGTGCCCATGCCAGGAGGAGGTACTGGCTCACCCAGCACTGGCGTGGATGGCTCCCAGTTCCCTTCAGCAAAGGCTCTGGTGGCGGCGGCCCCCCCCGTGCTGCCTCCTGCCTGCGCCTCTGTCTGCCCTGGTGAGGCCAGACCCATGTCCTGATGGGCGACCGTCTGTCCTGTGAGCCCCTGAAGCCCATGGCCTCTTCACCGGTGTCAGACCCAAGCGTCCGCCTGACAGCTCCAGCTGCACCGGGAGTCCCCAGCATGTGCCGGGCCCTCGAAGGTCCTCAGCATCTCTTCTTTTCATCCAGACGTCAAGGCTTTCCATCCGCCTCCCTCAAGCTGAGTCTGAGCCTGGAGGCACAGAGGTTACAGAGCTTTTTCCCACCCAACCATCTGCACTCCAGAATCATCCTGTCTCGTATGATTTTCCAGCAGGGAAGAGACAGTCTGGGCAGTGAGAACTGGAGACTGCCGTGCGCCTTGGAAGTCCCGACATGCCATGAGTGGCCAAGACCTGCTAAAGTACGGTGACCAGGAGAGCTGTAGACACTGGATTCCTAAGATCTGTGCTTTTCCTAGCACCTTCATAAAGTTCCCTGAATTAAAATGATTCAGGAAACACATTTTCAGACTGTCAGTGAGATGCATTCATCACTCCTGTGAATATGCACCAGATTGTTAATGCTTCGGGCCAAATACCATGTCTTTTTTAATGCCTACAAAATGTAGTGCATGTTGCTGGCTCCATATTTATAATAATTATAAAAGTAACGGGAGTAGCTGCATTCCTATAGGCTAGAAATGGCCAGGCACAGACCAAAAAAACCCGATTCATTGTTGCAATTAATGCTTGAGCTTGCACCTGTGATTAATTAGCCTGGCGATAGTGCTATGCAAAAGATCAGGGTGAAAATTAATAGGGAGACAAGTGCCGACTTTTAAGATGGTTAGACTACTATTTAGTGCTCCTTCCTTGGGCTGCCTCTGCCTGTTTAATTAAAGGCAATGGCACAGGCTTGCTATGCACCAGTAGACCCATAGGCAGGTGGTGCAGAATATTTATATAACAGTGTTCTGTAGAAAACGTCAAAATTAAATTCCCATCCAGGTCTCTAAATATAATTTTGAAATGTCAGAGATGCTAAGAAGAATGCTGGCACCGGATGAGACTGCTGTCAGGAAGAGGCAATAGCGTGCCAGATATGCAGGTGACTTCAGCTAAATACCTGCTAAATACGCAGGTGACTTCAGCTCTTGTGTGTAAGGCAGCCTAAAATGCTCTGATGGACATTCTTCATCTGGTGGGAGGCAGAGGAACCAAGAGGAACATGTGCTAGAGGTGTGTACACCTGTAGGTGTCTATTGCTGATCCCTGCGGCAGACACACGCTTGGATTAAAGCTGTTTTGCCTGTGATCCAGTGCTAACGACGGGTGGGCGAGCGCCAGCATTTAGGTGTGACAGCTACAAGGGCCAGGGCAGGAACTGTGGGGCTTTAAGCAGAACCCAGTATGTTGTTCCCCTGTAGTGATGTGTCCCCCATCCACAGCCTGGCACACTGTGAATGACATCAGTGTACAAATGTCACCTCGATGTTTCCTCCTCAGAGATACCACCGAGTGTTGAAGGAGAAGGGAGCAGGTACAGAGAACAGTGTTGATGGATGTGGCCTGATCAGATGCTAATGGAGAGAAGGACGAGAGATGTTCCACTGAGACCTGCCCAGGGAAAAGCTCTCTGTGGAAAGGGCTTTAGTAACTTTCCTGGAGCATCACATCAGTGACAGGGTGGCAGTTTGCCTCTCTTAAATGACCTTTTGCTGACTTTCATCTCACAAGGTATTTCTCTATTTCTCTCTTCTCCCCCCACCCTTCTTTTCCTCCAAGCATAGCCCTCTGTGGGATACAGCTTTGCTCTTTTGTAACAGGTGACTCTGATGGGCAAGATGGAGCAGGGGCATCTCCCAAGGGCCTGCAAGTTCCCATGAAGCACAAATACTCTGAAGCACCAACCTTTTAAAGTAAGCCCCATTGGCAAAGTTTTTTCTCCAGGTTTTATCCATCACTCCTTCCACTGGCTCATTATCTTTCCCTTCTGCATATTTGTGCCTCCCACCACCCCAATTCATTTTTCCTAGTTACAGCAGCTATTGACTGGTTTATATAGATGGGGTTTAACCAGTCCTCCCCCCCAGCTACTCCTGAATTGCTGACAAGGCTGATTTGTCTGTTCACACATCAATCTGAAAGCACATGCAAAGTTATATCTTGGCTGACTTAATTATTAGGAGCTGCAACCCCAATGTCTTTGTAAATAAAATGGTTTGATCTCATGGGGCATGCCTGGTGGAGAGAGTCGAATACATCAATATGTAAATAGATCCACACGAGGAGGATGAACTGGGACTTTGCAAAACTGATAAAGCATCTTAGGAGATGTGCTGTCGCTACACTTCTTGCATATTCTGATGAAGCAGACAGTAATGCTGGATCTCAGCCCTGGGTTGCGGGAGAGGAAGGGAGGGAGGGAGGGAGGGAGAAGTGTGGGCATGAGTGCACCGTGACTGAAATTCTTGTATGGATTGATTTGACTTAAATATATTCCGAGGCTGGTCTAATTGCTAGTTTAGTCTCAGGCTTTGATTTTCCTGTTGCTTTCACATCTCTGCTGCCGAGTCTTTCCTGCATTTCAAGCAGCCTGACTGGGGGCAGTGTCCCGACCAAACTGAACCTCGGTTAGACCAAAAAAGGTGATACCTGTCCTTACTGAACCTGTCCACAAAGCGTTTGAGCAAAGTGGGCGTGAGTTAAAGGCAGTGAAGGTCAGACATTTGCTACATGTCTAACAGCATGGGGGGGTATTTTGGAAAACAAAGCCTGAAGCTTTTGGGACACCTTGTTCCTGCTGGGCCCGTGCTGGTGTGTCCTCATCAGAGATAGTGTTAGCGAACTGGGGGAGACCAGTTAAAGGAAGAAGGAATAGGACGAGGTGCCGTGACCCAATTTGCTGAGGCTGACACACATCCTGCAGGATCCTGCCTGCCGCAGGAGCATCTCTACAGGCGACAGCCCTTACTTGTTCCCGCTGGGTGTTGTGCGCTGCGGTGCCCAACCATGGGAGATGCTGCTCTGTGGCAGCACCGTTGCACTTCCACCACACAGCTGGAAATCCTGAGGTTCAGCTCACAAGCGGCAGCTCCGCCTGCCCTGTGTCAGGCAAGAGGAAACCTGTCACCCACCTCAGGCACTTGAGCGCTTCTCTGCTGATTTCCAGGGAAAGGAGAGGAGGAGAAACCGCCCACTGCATTGTCAGGGGTGCTGCCTCCCTTTCTGCGGGCTGAGCTCCAGCCCTTGTTTTGCAGCGCGCCACGTGGAATTTTATCACCTTCAACAATGAAATCTGTCACCTTCAAGCTGCTTTATTGTAATCTGGGGACTTTTCGCCCTGTCCGCTGTAACCCAGCGCTGGGCTCCTGCCACACAGTGCTGCATTCCTCCCCACACCATCGCTAACATCTATCGATCGGGCTCCTCGCTGCAACCAACGGTGTTAACTTTAGGAACCACATTTGTACTTGTTTTCTCACCAGGATCAGATCGTTAATTGATCTTCCTTCTTTCTCTTTGCCTTCCTTCTGTCTTGGGTGCATCTCAATCCCCTTCTTCTGATGGCTGCTCCACCTCTCCTCCCAGCCCCCCTCCAGTTTGGAGAATAAAAGCCAATCAAACATGCACTAGAGCCAGTATTCAGGAGGTGATCTGATATTTTAAAGAATGTGATGTACAAATATATGTTCTAAACAATGATACCTTCGTGTTGCATCAGTTATACACACTTCGAGTCAGATTAACTGGCGTATCTTCTCTTCAAGAAAGCAATTTAATAACAAACTCGGGGAATGGTACCTCTTCAGCGGACGTGGCTCGGGTGCCACAGCTCTTAAAGTGGTGGTGTGGGAGGTTTTTTTCTGGACAGTTTGCCTGGTGTGGCAGATAAATTGACCTTATTAATCTGCTTTTATTATATGCTAAGATCAGAATACTTCTGCTTGCTGTTTTTCTGTAGCATCTATTGTGGATGCGTTTTTGTTTTAGGGGGTAAGTCATTTCATCTGAAATGCAGTTATGGACATTTGCATACACATTTATATGGGCTAATTAAAAACTTACCCTCAGAGTTGCTTTTCTGCTAAAAATCACTGTACAGCAAAATGATTGTTACTTTTTGGAAATATCTGCTTCAGTGCAGAAATCTGAACTTTTGTAAAATCATTTGGTCAAATCTTTGGGGTTTAGATTTTCAATGAATAATCAATATTTGCAACAACAGATTTAAACAAAAAATGGTGTTCATTGAACTTTCTCTGCAGGAAAAATCTATAAGATGTATTATTAAATATAAAGAGGCTTATGTTCTTGAGTTTCATTATGCCACAGCTTATAATAGCCTTTCAGAAGCTTGAAACAGGGTGTTTTTTTTTCGTTAAACAAAATGTTGCGTTCCCCCTGCTGCATTCATTACAGGCAGCATATTGGAAGGTGCCTGTGCCCAGCAGTTCTGGCCTGGAGGGCTGCGCTCATCTGTCTCCATCAATGCCGCAAGCTATTTCATAAGCAATGGAAATAAGTATTTCAGAAGTGGATGTGTAAGGGATGACAGCAACATCAGAGGTGTGAGGAACAGCGAAGGGGGAAGGACATTTTCTTGGTGGCGTTTTCATAGATCTGCCTCCTGAGTATCTAAGCGGGGAGACGGTGACTTTGAGAGCGGTCCCTGGTGATTAAGGGTGTAGCTGATGGTGGGTGCAGCTCTTCCCTCGAGTCTCCCTCCAGCCAGTGGTCTTAACCCCTACCTGTGAGAAGTTCCCTCTCTCACTCAGAGCTAAAATGCCTCTATGCAGTTGCTTATGCGGTTGGACATTTTAGGAAACGATAGTGGTCTCTATGGCTGGGAATACAAGGATTTCCAGCACCACCAGCAAGGAGCTGGGGGAAAAAAATCTGTGTTGCTTCAGTTGTTGGATTTGCCAGAAGCGGGACTTGCATCACTTCAGCAGCCAGGCAGACTTGGATTAAAGAAATGCTTCAGTCATGTTTTCATTCCCCATGGCCGAGTTCCAATATCCAAAATGGGATTACCAGAAGTGAAATGCAGTTGAGTATTGCCTCTGCTGACCTTCAGCAGCTGCTGTTCCAGCCCTGGCTCCCCGGAGAGCTTTGGGGATGCACCTCCGTACTGATGTGTCAGTCTGATATTCCTGTCTTGAGCCTGTCCTAAGCCGAGCCTGCCAACTAACATACCCAACTGCAGAGGTGTGACAAGCTTTCCTGCAGCACTTACTTACAAATATGTTTTGCAAGGCAAAAATAAGCAGTAATGCAAACATCATACTCTTTTTTTCTTTTTTTTCTTTCTTTTTTTCCCCTTTGCTTCAGGAAAGCAGGAAGAGGCGAGAAAGGATTGACACTTTATCCCACTGAGGGCTTTTTCTAAGATGCCTGCTGGGAACACTCGCTATATTCTCTTTAGGTAGTAGCTCTTTTGATTTTCTCGCTGCCTTGCAAGTCACACTGAGGTGCCTGGAGAAGGATTTGATGATTGCTTATAAAATCCATTCTCCCTTGAGGATCTGCTCTTTCCATCCTGATAAACTTTTAATTCTTGCTTTCTAATAATGCTGAGGGACTGTGTTCTATGCCTTTATGAGGGTTTTGTGATTGATGTTCATCTGTGCTTGCAGGAGACCAGTAACCTCATTTCATTTTTGACAGAACGTCAGGACAAGCGCTCTGTATCCTTCTCCCTTCTTGGTCAGGTATGAAAGAAAAAGAAAGTAAAGTGGATATGATCTGCCCAGGTCTGTCAGCCTGGCTCACTTCCCTCTCACCATATTGCTAAACTTCTGACACTGTTTCTGTCCAGTGTGGCGTCTGGGCATGTGTTTAAAGGACACGGTCGGCTTATTTTTGATATCGTTCTGTTATCTTGTTTTCATTCTTGGTTCTGTATGCTAATGTCTGGGATATTTGGAAGTAGCTGCTGTAACTTGACGTGGGAGTAGATTGCTTAAATAGTACCTTACAGAGTCAGGGTAAATTTATAGGAGATGAGACCTGGACCCCAAATACCTTTTTTTTTAACCTGTTACTGTCTTTTCTTCAATTCCATTCTCTCTGCTTGCTCTTTCTGATCTATTTCTAGCAGTTTTCAGATGAACATGGCTCATGTTTTATGTTTAGACTGACCTCATCTGTGATATCCCAACGGTTTCTACATGGCCAGTAAAGAGATCTTACACTTAGGTGCATGCATATATGCACACACACTGGTACACACCACTGGTGGAGGATTTGTTAGCATGAGAAATCCTGGAGGAAAAATGCCCATGATAATGAATTCATAGAAAATACACAAAATGCTATATCCAGATAGCCAGGTAATATCATTTGCCAAACTGTGACACTGTTCTCATAGAACAAATGTCATTGCCCTTAAAAAATCCGTTTTCTTTCCTTAGGAGAAAGGACATTGAGAGCACCTGTACTGAAAGGGAGAAGGTAGAAGAGCCTGTGAGCATGCCCTGCTTCCTGTGCTGTTACGCTGATTCTAAACACAGGTTTGGTTATTTCTTATAAATATTTATTTTTCCTCCCTGCTTTTTTGCTTTGAAATATCTGCTTGCGTTCTCAGTGAAGAGCAGCTGAGAGATCAGGAAAATGGCTTAAGAATTCAGCAGGCTGTAAGCTATTTGGATTTAAAATAGTGCCTGGGAGAGAGCTTTTTATGCTGCCTTGCTAAACAATCCTCCTTCTGTCACCGTCTGAGGTTGCTGTCCTTTGTTTGTCATGATGTCGCCTTCCCTCCAACTCTCCAGAGCCTTCAAGGAAAGGAAAAGAAGGACAAATGAGGCTTATTTTCTTTTTCTTCTTTAAATCCCCCCAAGTCCTTCTTTTTAAAAAACCCCAACCCTTATGGGCCATCTGCCTTTGTTTCAGTTGCGTTTCTTGGCTTTGTTTCTTCATCATTTCCCCCTCCTCACCCCTTTGCAGGGCACCGTTAAGCACGTGGGGAGGCAGCTCAGCATCCCTGCAGCACTTGTAGCATCACAGCCTGCTCGTTTCACTGCGGCCAGAGCCATCTCCGCTGCCTACAGAGTCTTTTTGCCTTCCCTCTCCCAGGATCTGCAAAAGCAAAGCTGTGGCTGCTCTGCTGAGGGAGCGCGATCCTGGCAGCGAGGCAGAAGAAGCCGGGCACCCCGTTGCTCACCCCTGCTGCTTCCCAGCAAAGGTGGGCAGGTGGTGGTGGGGATTGCTGTCCTGACGCCTGACGAGGCCTCCGACGCTGCCCTTGCACCCGCCACCGAGCAGGCAGGTGGCAGAGGGAGGGTCCCATCACGCTCGGGTTCCCGCTTATTCCCTCTGCGGATGCAGAGACAGGCAGGAGGTAGCGCGGGGCTGTCCCATGGTACGGGCTGACGGCTCATCCTTTTGCCTTTGATTTGCAGCAAATTGAGAAGGCTATGCCAAATGGACGGCTCTCCCAGACGAGCTCAGCGCCACCGAGGGACCCCGACACCTTTTTGTCACCAACCCCGCCTCCACAGGAGCTGCGAGCAGGACCCGCCTGCCACCCTTAGCGGCAGCTCACCCTTTGTGTCCTGCGAAGAGAGTCTGCCTGCAAGACATGCAGGCACGGCTTCTGCAGCCTTTCTAAAGCCATTTTTGCTCAGAAATTCCTGTTGTTGTTGGTTTTGCTGACCTAAGCGGGCTGTATCTTTTCCAAATGTTTCTGACGTTTCTCACAGAGTAATCTATTAATGTCACAGAGAAGGATTCTGCTGACTTCAGTTTGGCTTCTGTTTCCCATTGGACGGGCTCCTCTCTTTATGGGGGAATGCCTCAAGCCAAAAAGAGAGGAAAAAAACCCCAGCCCCTGAGCTAACTGAAAACAGCCCAAAGGGAAGCGCTTTCCAGCCACATTGCTTCTTACTGGCTGGCTTCTGTTCTGTGCTTGGGGATGTGCCAGACTTCAGTGCCTCCGTGCTTTTGATTCCTGTTTATCCCCGGCAACATGATTGTCTATAATTATATATAATCTCCCCCTTGTTTACTCTTCTTCCTCCAGGTCTGAACTCAAGCTCGATGGCAACTCTCTGCTCCATCTGCCAAGGCTCCAGCTCCAAACAGCTTCTCGGCATCCTCCACCTTCTTTTTCAAAAGTAACAAAGACATTTGATTTCCTCCCACCCCTTCTCTGGGCGCCCCTGTGCTCTCCCCCTCCCCCTCGCTGGCACTGGGGTTATTTATACAGAATGTGGAAACAATTTGCAGGAAAGCGAACAATGTAACCCAGAGTGACGGGAGAGAGAGAAGTTTATTGTGCGCACTTACAGCCCCAGAAGTGAAATGCTGCTTTTTTGGGGGGGAAGAGGGAGTGGACTGTTTTCCTTTCTTTCTGCTCCTCTCTTTCAGCATCTCGCTGAACCGCTTTCCATCTTGCCAGAGTTGGGTCCAAACCAGAGCAACCAGATCTGACTGCGTGTTTTGGAGGACATTCAGGTTGGATCCCTCGCCGCATCACAGCTTGATGAGGCAGTATCTCCGTACTTAATCCTCTCGGAGGTTTTGCTCTCGGATCATTTCTGTTCCTGGATTAGCATTAATGAAGAGCATGTGTGCTCCAGAGGTCCTGATCCAGGCCCTGAGAGCTGCAGCACTGCTGAAGGCACTGTTTTCTGCCTGGGTGTTACAGATAGCTATTCTGAGGAACAGTTAGGCTGAAAGAGAAGATTCCTTGGGAGTGAACGAGACAGGAACTTTTTGCAAAGTCTAATTTCAGTTTTTCTCCCCTCACCCACTAAAGATGAGCTTTTCAGAACATCCCAGCACCTTGCTAGCACCCATGTGAGTGGCTTTGTAAATCAAGCAGTTTGCTTTAGTGCCCATCGAAGAGCTGAGCTCTGCTGGAGCTTGGGCACAAAGCACTTGCAGATCTCAGAGGTGCAGGCTTGAAGCCATAGGAAGCTGAACCAGCATTTGATTTGATACCATTGAAGCAGGTCTGAGGTCTTCAGATCTCCCTCTGCACTGGGCTCAGTATGAAGTCCTCAAAAAGAAGTTGTCCAAGCCCACACATCTTTTGGCGAAGGGATTTTGGTGTTGCGTAGGCAAGGAAATGTCCTCCGCACGTTGCACATCCAAGCAGAGTGGCTGCCTTGGCAAGCTCCTCCCTTCCTGGGAGCCTGCAGCCTCCTTTCTCAACAGCCTCAAGACTTAGCACATGATCTGTGCAAGTTGTGCTGAGCTGGTAGGGCAGAGCCAGGAAGCTGCCAACTGGGACATCATGTTCCTCTCTAAACTGGTGAAATTTCTGGCCCTGAACTGGTGCAGCAAATAAACTGTGATCCGATGGTACAGAGGGACAGTTAGAAGGAACCTGTAGTGGGCTATTCCTCCACGAGACCTTGCATCCTCTCCACCTTCCAGTCCTTACTGCACCTTTTCTGTCCGTACACAAGGTGTGACCTTCCAGCGTATGTTTTTTCTGTAAAATGCCACATCTGCTCTGCCATGCGGAATGGCGAGGGTTTCTGTGTACAGGCTGATCCTCCTAAAGCTAACGGCACAGCGCAGAGACCATCCCAAATACTGCTCCTCCTCCGTTTCTTTAGCCAGGTCTTGGCCTGAATTAGCAGCTCTAGGTGTAAAATGCAGCAAGGGCTGGAGCAAAAATACTTTAGTCACCTGTGTTGTCTGGTCAGAGGCAATTCAGCTCCTCTCTTTGGGTTGTTCTAATTTTCACTAACTCTCAGAAGGGCCAGGAACAGCAACAATTTCTGTTTTCTCTTCCAACCCAGGCTGGGGACTGGAAGCCTGCAGCTGGGAGCAAAGAGTGTCTGCCACAGCCAACTGATGCCCGTTGGCCGAGACACCCCCAGACACAGCAGTGCAGCCCCTTTCCAGCAGCTGAGCCACGCACAGCGGCTGTGGCACGAGGGAGACATGCAACTCATAGGTATTCGCTCCACCTACTCCAGTGCCTGCGAGCACAGCGTGTTCCTCAACCTCTCTGCCTCCCATCCATGCAGCTGCCTCTTGCAGAGCCTGTGGATGTCTGCAGCAGCCTGCCCAGGCACGTTGCACAGTGTGCTTAGCTGACTAGCAGCAGACGGGCTGCAGAGAGTGTTTAAATGCATAAGACTCTGGAGAGCCCACTCTGGTCCCTCCTGCAGCCATGCTTGCAGGCTCAAGCCCTAGGACACCAGCTTTGGCTTTGGCATTAGTCTCTGGGCACCCCACTGAAGGCATTAGGCGCAGACGGACATTTCCAATCTCTTTCTGAATCCCAAGGGTCCCCCCTTACTCCTGGAAACGTGTGTCCTTTAGTTAAACTACATGGAGAACTCTCGACTAACCAGCTCATGGCAGCAGTACAGGTTTGGGCAAAGTAGACCCTTGTAGCTCTACCTATAGAGACTTTAAAATGCAGACCAGAGGGATCAGTGTAATTTCAGGGAAACAATCATTGGGGTGCTTGTGCTTTTCCCCTTCTGGTTCTAAATGTTCAAATTCTGATAAAAAGGTGGGAAAAACTCTCCTTGGAATGATTGTGCTGCTGAAACCATCGCTGGCTTTTTGGAATTTCCTCTTTCATCTTGTTCTTTTCTTTTTTAAATTATTTTTAGGGCTATTTAGATGAGAAAAGATTTGTATTCTTCTCTTCGTGCTGCTCACTTACCACCTGAAATCCTCATCTGCTCTTTGCAGTTCCCAACATAACCACGAGCAATATCCTGAACAGTGCGTTCTAACTTCAGGTGAAGAAAAGCAACAGAAGCAGATGGTCTTGTAAACAGCAGGGATCTGGCTCTCCCACAGAGGTCCTTGCAGAGTGGAAAGGAGCAGAATGGTTAGTAAACACTGAGCAACTTTCATTTTCTGGGCTGAAATGTGATAATCTGGGGAGGGGAGGACAGCGTAGGAACAGCAACTATGATATTCTGGCACAGTCAGCTATTCCCAGCAGAAGCTGTTCATGTTAGAACTTGTAGCAAATTGGAGAATACGGGAAAACGGGGTACGTTTTCCAGCATCAGGGAGTTTGTGGGTGATGAAAACAAGATTTCCTGCAGCCCTTTTGCGCTAGTGTTTTAGTCTTGGTTTCTAAAGAGGTATCCTACTGTTTTTCTGTCATTCTTCCCTCCCCTTGAATTACTTCTGAAACTGTCAGTCAATCAGAGTTGTGAGTAACTTCACTGATAGCAAAATTCCCACAAGTTCCCTGAAGGTTTGCAGCTGGATGGAGGAAAAAGAAACCCCAAAGTAGAGACCCCACTGGTGGAAGAAACCTCAGCCACGCATCCCTTCAGAGAAGCAGCAGCAGCCAGCTGGCAGGCAGCACACGTGCTGCTCCGAACTAGTGTGCACTGCCCTTTGTCCAGCCAAGCACACACGGGACGTGGAAGCGAGCAGGAACTCTGCGTGGAAGGAAGATGATCTATGGGATCTAATTCCCTAATAACCCAGCTTGGGTGCTTCTGCTTCTCAGGGACCTGTGTGTTGCTGCACGTGTTCCATTAGCGGAGTGACAGTGAAGAGAACCAGGGCGCATCAGTCTCGTGTGTGAAGCGTGGGTAGCTGGAATGTCTGTCCTGCTGTGCCTGCTCCTGCAGGCGCACCAAGGGGACAGTCGCAAGGGAAATGGGAAGAAAAGCCCGGTGCTGACATAACCTGTCAGGGCCTTCAGGCAAGGTGTTGACAAACCTCCCAGTCCATCTAGCCACCCCCAAGAAGCAGTACGGGAACTGTTTCTTGAAGGTACATAGATCCCTGGCTATATAAATTCCGCTTTTTCTTGTCCTTTCCTTACCCTCTGTGTAATCGAGCCTGAGAGTGAAACAAGCAGGCAGGCCTCTTCCCTTGTAAGGGGGCTGGGGACTCCTCACCTTTCTTTCATGCTTGGGCAGGACCATTTTACTTGCCATTTCTAACTGTCCTTTGCTCAGCAGTGAACCCAGGGGGATTTGATTGCTTAGCTTTAGAGCCAGGAAATGAGTGAAGAGGGGCAGGAAAAGAAAGAAAACAGAATAAGGAGGTTCACTTCCATAGTTTATTGAGCCCAGAGAGATTTCTATAAACCACATGGTATCAGGTGTAAAAGGAATGAAAGATGATAACCAGCGTGGAGGAATGGAGCAGCCCAAAACTCCCACAGCCCGGTGACTCTCCAGAAACGTTGGAGGGGCTTAAACAGTAATTTAATGTGAACCTGCTGGCAAAGAGCAGCCCCTCCACCTTGTTCTTGTCAAGAAGAGGTTCTGATTCATGTCCTGTGTTTTCTTTCCTTGGACAGGGAGACTACTGCAGATCCCATGGAGCGCAAGAGTCACAGAGAAAAGAGATCTATGAAAGATGATTCCAGGTTGGGATTTTACAGAGGTTTGTGCTTGATCTAGGGTTGAAGAGTTGGTGTTTCTATTTTTCTTGGGGATTGGGAGGGGAGAGATTACCGAGTCCCTGAGTCTTAATGTAAAATGATTAGAATCTGGAACAGATTCCCAAAAAAGACATTTAGGGACACCTAAATGCACAAAGCAGCTTGAATATACCTGCCACCAGAGTTCATCCAATCCCGGATAAAGCATCTGAAATGGGCAGTGCTTTAATAAAGTACATATGTCTGGGGACTCAAATACAAGAAAAAATTATGAGGATGAGATAACATTTTCTACATTTCTTAGAAAGGGAGAAAATGCCCAAAAGTTATTAATTTTTTTCCTGAGAATGCCTCGGCTGGACAAGAACCACTGCAGGTTAAGACAATCCCCATAACCTGACACTTACAGAACAAGTGGGCTCACTTCATCTTGGCACAGGTAGTTCTGGCATTTCTAGGGAGATCTGTAATTCTGAGTAATAACCCCAGAGGTTAATTGAAGTCTGAAAATAAGTTTATTTGGTAGGTGGGCTAGAGGGGTTTTTAATTATGTGTTTAGATCAGTGTTGCTTTAAGCGTTAATTTTGCCTGGGAAAGGAAGCTGTAGTATCAGGAACACCACCTTCACACAGCTGAGATCTGCAGACAGAAAATCAAGGGGGGGCTGGCGAAAGCCCATAGCCTGTTACGGCAGATGGAAATGAGCTCTGAATTAAAAGAATCTCTTTTGTTTGTTTTGGGCCAAAAATAACTGGACTCTGCGTAAGGCCTGAGAATGGGTGCTCAGCAGTTTTTTGACAGTCAGGCTGTCAGAAGGAAGCTCTCCGAAATGCAGACTATACACTTTTGATTTTTTTTTTTACCTTATTTCTCTTTTCTGCTTTGTGTGTCATAGTATCCTTGCAGTTTTCCGGAGGAGAGTTACTCTTTCACTTGTTCCCCTTTGCCTCCTGCTGAGTCAATCCCTTTATTTTCCACCATTATTTGTACTGTAGTCACTCCCAGAATCTGGGAAATCTTCCTCAGAAATCTCCTTTTCTCCTGAGCTTACTGCCAACTCTCCCACTAAAGCTTTTCATTCTTCATTATAAAGAAGAATAAAAGGCCAGAAACGTGCGCTGTGACACCCATTCAGGTGCCATTACCCTGTAATTCTTTAAAAACTCTATGTGCATTTATAGTGGCTGAGAATTGCTAGAGTGGAAGCCTACACACTAAATTGGTGTTAGCACATGAAAGAGAAGCAAGTGCTGTGGCCTGGAATGGGGCACCAGGTTCTGGTTTTGGTTTGGAGACTGACTCACTCGGGGAAATCATTTCCCTTCTCTGTGCACCTGTTTCCACTCCCCACCTCTAATTGTCTCTCTGTTTAGACTGGGAGCTCTTCAGGACACAGCCCGTCTCTTGCTGCGTGTACGTACAACGCCTCAGCCCAAGGGAGCCTTGTCTTGGTTGGGGCCTTAGGTGTTCGAGTAGAACAAACAAGAATAGAAGGTATGCCCAGACAGCAAGGCAAGCTTCCCAGACGAGCTGCCGTGCAAGCATGCCTGAAACCTGATGTGCTGGAAGCTGTCTCTCTTCCCAGTCCTTGGCTTCTCTCAGCCGGCCAGCAAAGCATTAACCAGTTCCAATTACAATGGTGAGGTGAACTGGCACGTTCCCAGTTCCACTGGGAACCCATGTGAAATCACTAAACTCATTTTGCAAACCCAAGCAGCGCCTGATCGGAACCTCCACCCCGCGCAGCTACCGACCTGCCTGGAGCTGTGCCACCTCCCTGCAGGTGAAAAGCTCCTTCCGTCAGCCCTGAAGCTCAGAGCCATCTCATCCTGCTCCCAGCCCACACTGCGCACGCTGGAGCCTGCTCCAATTTGCCAACAGAGAAACGAGCAAAACCATTTTCTCCTTTCCTCCCTTGTCTGAGGAGGTGCGTACATGTTTCTCTGGCTTTTCTTCTTGTCCGCTGGCTTTTGCGTAGCCCCTTCCTCCCGTCGCGTGCTCATTCCCTGCACTCCATCCCATCTTTTGCATTCCTCCCTGGTTTGATACAGCATCTCACCAGTCCTGCTTCACACTAAGAGAAGGGGTATTAGATGGATTCCCCATAGAGTATAAATTGAATGGAGAGAAGTGGCTGGTTTCCCAGCAAAAATTTATCTGATTAAAAAAATACTCCCCAAACTCCCCCTCCTCCTCTGGTCGTACGCCCCCTCCAAAAAAGAACATTGGCACTCAGGCTAGTGTTTGAACTGTATTATTCAAATGGTTGGAAGGGGGATTTAGATGGGAAAATAACTGTCAAAAGATGGCTCTCTGGGGAAAAAAGCATGAGCTCTGAAATTTGGAACACGGGTTGTCGTATGGAGGAGGCAGAGAGAGTAAATAATTCTGAGTCAAGTACCTCCGTGATTTCTAGCTTTGCCCTCATCTAACAAATATTTTACACAGATACGCACAGATGCACATGTACATGCTCACACACATGTGGCCCCCCCCACACATTTCAGAGAAGAAGCCACTAGCAGTGACTCCAAAGCACAGCAAGCTGTTCCTGCTGTTCCCTTTCTCCTCTCTTTATTTTTGCCTTACTTCAGGGCTGGTTCCAAATAAAAGAAAAATCCGCTTCATAAAACACTTGTCTCCTTGTTTGTTACCTGTGCAGGTTTTATTCCTTTCAAATCAGCACCATCCAAGGCTGGCCATTTTCTTCTCCTGCCACAGCCAACAGTCCTTTACTCACACAGACCTTTGTAATTGGGGAACAGAAAAGTCACCCTGACACCCCACTTCATCACAGCAAAGCGGCGTAGGTGACCTGAACTACGTGTTTCTGGCCCATCTGTATTTCGCTGTTGCCTTTTTCTTTGTGGGAGAGAGGCAGGTATTTTACATTTCATACTGCTCCCACAGTACGCAGTGATTTATAACAGGGGCTACCTTATTAATGTCAAGGGCAGAATTGCTACCGACGCTCAAGCTGCAGGAGCATATGAAAATCATTTAGTTAGCAATGGCGTGGTCCCAGCACCGAGGGCTATTAGCTGATGTACATTCCTCTCTCTGCTCACAGCCTCCGCCAAGTCTGCCTGCTCATTTCTGGGCCAGTGGGTGAAACATGAACAGGCCCATTCTGAGCCGCAGCTTTTCAACCTCGGAGCAACCTTAAGTGAGTCGCCAGGGCTCGGGTTTCTTTGCTTTTTGACAGGAGTACTGTTCAGATGAAACCCCTCTCCGCTCCTTCTGGAGGATTTACACTGCCACAAGTCTTCATTTTTTCCAGATGTTTTACCTAATAAATCAAGGAGTCTCATCAGAGGATTCAAATCCAAAAGCTGTTACCATGACTTCAAAGGCGCAGGCCGGAATGGAAAGAAGCAGTGCAGACATTTTATACCACTCTGTAGTAACCGATCATGAAAATACACTCTGGTTCCAGGATTTTTTCCTGTGGATACAAAAACTCCACCGTGATTGAATAAAATGGTGCTGTGCTCCTTCAGCCAACCTTTGCTTAAAAGAATGGAGCTGCAGCACTCGCAGGCTGTATGGTTGGCAGTGACCGAGGATGGAGCTGGTCCTGGGAGGAGGTGAGCTCTGCCAGCCCCCATCCAAGATCGGGGACCGTTAACTCAGGTTTGAGCTCGCTCCGTCTTTACAGATCAATATGTGGCTGTGTATTTTCTCTCAGTGATAGTTTAAGCTGTTCTCAAGTAAAGGATTCAGACGTCTGTTCATATTCTTCAGATGGCTGGGAGAGAAAAAGATAAAAAGAGTTACATGGCTGCAAAATGTGATTGTGATTATTCATACCTGTTTGTTCCTTGATCAAGAATGTAACTTCTTTTTTAAATATAGTGAACCCTTTCTTTTTACAGTGTCTAAATGGTGTCATTTTCTTTCACTGTTACATTTCTAAAGATAAATGCTCCAGTGTTTTGAGAAACTGTAATGTATGTGTTTCTAATTACTCGATAGCACAGTGTACTGCAGGATAATGTAATGAAGAAAAGCAGCTGAAGAAAGAAAAGATGTTCCTGCAGGTAGGTGAGCTGAAGGCCTATGAGACTGTGTTTTGGTTCCCTGCTTTCCTGAAGAGTGTTGGCATGGCTCCGGCTGTGCTAGGTGCTGCCCATCAGAGGTGCCCAAGGTAGGCTGTGTCCTTCAGCAGCTTCTGACAGCGATGCCAAGGTGAGCTGCTCTTCTTCACCCCCACCTTGTCTTCCCTGTCCGTGCCTATAGCTGTGGGGCCGCATGCTAAACAGTTTCCCGGTTGAATTTGTCTCACTGCTCCACCACAGTTGTATGAACAGGACTGAGTGGATGGTGCCAGGTGAGGAATGGGCAGCTGGTGGCAGGAGGGAGAAGGTGGTGTGGCTGTGGGGAGCGCCTGCAGCCATGAGGAGGGGTTCCCAGGTTGAGTGTTGAGTTTCCAGGGAGGATTTGGGCTGTCTCCTTTGCAGGGCCGCCTCCCTGCAAAGCCACGATGAGGGGAGGCTGGGACAACCTCCTGAGGGTGCCTACAGCAGGTGATGTGCGCAGCTCGCGCTGTCTGCGGATTCTGGCACATGGATAAGTTGTCACTGGAGGCTGTCGAGGGAGGGCTGAGCTAACCCTCTCTTATGGTGCTTGCAGGTTAAAAGCATGCAGAGCTCTTACTGCAAAGCAGATGTGTGCTAAACTGCTTGTGGGCCAGATCTCCGAGGGAAGTGGGGACCGTAGCTCTTGGAGTGCTGTGAAAATACTGTGCAACCTCCAGTAAACACAGATTTGGTACGTGAATTTACTCCACTTAGACTATACTCTATGTGTCCCAGGCAGCAGTGAGCAAGAGGGCATTTGGTGCTGCAACATGCTTCACCAGATCTCAAAAAATCGCCATGGTTGCCCAACAGGTTTTCATGTAGGATGTTTCAGGGCAGGGGAAGTCCTGCTGCATTCTGGTGGAGGGTTGTCAGGGTGGGAAGGGCCAGCTAAGTATCTCCTGTGTTGTGATGATATGATCAGACTGAAAAATAACCTCATCTGAATATAAATGCTAAATAACCGTTACCACGATACAGTTTGTTCCTGCCATAGACTTCAGAAAAATTGCTGCTTATCTTCCCTCCCCCAAGATGCTGAAGCCCAGCACCCCAAACTGTTGTGACTGCCTGGGATTGGTGACATCTAGAGTGATACATGTTGGATCATCCGAACGGAGTGGGAGCAGCACAGCTCAGCTTCGGGAGCCAAAAATAGGTACTATCATTTCTGAGCTGAAGCCTCCCTTCTCTTTCCCCACCCAGCCCTGCCTATTTGGCACATGCGGCACATGCAGCACATTATCGTAGTGTTCACGTGGTACCAAAGAAAAACCACATTCCTAAAGCAAGCAGCGTGTTAAGTAGCGGACATGCTTTGGAGGCAGAGTATATTATAACATGGATCCTAAATTAGTGAGCACCAATGACAAAGGTTTGTAGATTTTCTACGGGCAGTGGGTATAGAACGGAGTACGGCTCATCTGCTGCATTGCCATGTGGAAAAGCATCAGAGATGTTCAGAGCTGTGCTGTAAAATAGGGAGCTTGAATTCCTTTCACTGGACAGCTGCTCACATACTTGTAATTGAATGATTGAGTGATGAATGTAGCAGGTTTGATTTTTCTCTGCATCTTTTACCTCTTTTACTCTGTAGTTCTGTGAATCTTGGTCATACTTTCACCTTTAAGTCCAGTCACTGGAGTAAGTATTTGTCCGCTTCTGCCAAACCCCAAAAGCTACATTTCATTAAAAAAAACCACGATTATTCAGGAAGGGTGAAGTTTGATTCACAAAGATAACGCTCGTTGAAGATGTCTGCTCCTTTGATGGTGACTGATTTAAATGGGCTCCATTTTAGTATGCCTGCTATGCTGTTCTCAAGGCCACACAAAGAAGGAGGAATTGTGTGAGGCCATATAAATCAGGGTTTGTTATAGGGATGTCAAACACAACTGCACCATGGGGTGTTAATGGTGAGCAGGCAAGTAGTCAAAAGCAAGTCAGAACCAACTGAGAAAAGCCAGAAAGCTAATCTGTCTGGTTCTTGATGCTTCCCAAAAGTGCAGTGTCTGCACACTCACGTTCTGTTCTGGGAGAAGCTTGGGGTGTTAGGCTGATCCATATCGCATTTTCAAAGTGCTCCAGTAATTGGATGAGTAGGTTTGGTGGAACATCGTTGGATCTCAGTTTCTCCCATCAGGAAAGATCTAAAAATGAAGCTATGTGAGCACATCACCAGTCCAGATTTCTTCCTTCTAACACCAAGCTCATTCCATGTGCTCATCTAAAGTGGTGGTGACCAGGCCACTGGAAACACACAGTAAAGGACCTGTTGGATGAAACTACCATCAAACAGTTGATCATTGTGTGGAGGAAGAAAACTCCCAATCTTTGTGCATGCAAATAAGTTTCCTCCTTTTCCAGCAGTACTTTGTGAGCAGAGTGGAGAGCAGCCAAGAAAATTTAACCAGACTGAGAAATATAAAAAACCTTTTAGTGCACACACGAAGTGAAAGCTCTCAAGGAATGTTTTGTGTGCTCGACCACAGAGATACTGTCCGCACCAGACCCTTTCTCTAGAATCGTTCACCCTCGATATGGCTGCTGCAGTGGGCCCCATGTTGCATCTCATAGTTGGGTTCTTCCAGGTCCTGGTGACCTCTCCTTCCATGCGGATCATTTATGTGCAGGTTCATTGCAAGTTAAGTCCCAAGACTCTGACTTCACTGAGTTCCTGAGTGCTGGAATAAGAAGTGATTTGGGATCTGGGTGTGCAGCCTTTGGAGAAGGTGCCAATGCACGTGCTGTCCCCCTTCCTCAGCCTCATAGTATAGGAAGCCTTGAGCATTTCAGGTTTTCGGGGGTTTCCGCTCACTCTTTCCATCAGCTGCTCTTGTCTTTAAGACCCAAGGCTGCATGATGGACCATGAGTCTCAAAGGCAGGTTTATGGGCACAGAGCGGACCATGGGAGGGATGCGGTTTTCTGTCCCAGAACAAATGCACAATCTCTGCAGCTTTCCAAATAGCTGTTTAGTCCAGAAGAGAAACTGAGCTCAAACCTCCTGAAAAGTAGTGTGCTTTCTAGCCAAAATGAAGCTATTAGAGCTTTAAAATGGGCCATGAGGCTTCCTTTGTACAGAAGGAATTCAAGACAGTGGAAAGTTTCAGGGACTGAATGTAGCTTGTGAGCCAGGATCTGGATGATCACATGAGCCCATTGGACAGACTGCCCACACGTGCTTGCACATGAGCCTGCAAGCACATACCACTGTGGTTTCTCTATTAGTTTTTGTTATTTCTCAATATTCCCATTAATATTTAATGTATTTATCTTGGTTGCTGGTAATGACAGCAGTGAAAGTGCTGACTCTGATGTCCCTCTGGGACATGACGTTGGCTTCGGACAGCCCAACATTTTTGTGTGGGCCTGCAAAAAATGTCCTGCCCGCTACCCTCTAACCCCAAGAACATTCCTGGCTTCTCTGATAATATCCTTAAGCACAGCACTGATATAAAGACTTTCCTTTAGATGAATGACCTGACACTTCCAAATATTTATTTTCTGGGACTTCTGGGTTACTAGAAGCTATTTGACTTCCAGCTATTCCTAGCAAGAAGGACTTCAGCTATCTCAGTTCTATACCTATAGCATCTTTCCGTTTCACAGATAATATGTTGGAAATAAACAAATTTGGCAAGACTAGCAAGCAGGGAATGAGAGTCCAGACCAGGACAGACTGGAATAATGGTGGTGCTCTGATAGCTTTTTGGACAACAGTAAATGAAACGGGAAAAGAAGAGTCCTGGTAGGGAGGAGGAGCTGGGTGAACTCCAGGCAGGGAACAACAGAGGGTGCCGCAGGTCACAGCCGAGCTGTGGGAAGGGTGGCATATGCTTCAGTTGAGGTACAGGGATGCAGCTGAGATCCCCAGGGGTGGCTGGTTGTGTTGTGACGGTGACCGAAATGACTGTGGGGGAACGATGGGTGAGGAAACACTGAGGTGCGACTGGGTAATGCCAGATACGAGCCAGCAGGGTTCATGTCTCCCTTTAAAATCAGGTCAAGCGGAGTCCTGCTGCTTGTCCTGAACAAAAGGGCCGTGTTTAGGAAGTGGCCAGTTTGTCAGTGGGAGCTTGGCGTGCTGCAGGGCAGAGGAGAGGATGCACGCAGACAGATGCGGTGTGCATGCAGGTACCCTCCAGCTCCATGCACAAAGCTGGATTTTGCCTTTGTGAACATTTGCCAATTATAACATATCATGTGCGTCAATAGTGCCTCTAACTTGCCTTAATACCTTTTTATGAGAATAAAATTTGTTCTTATATGGTGCTTTTCATGCTTGAGGCAGTTCAAAGCGCTTCGCTAAGCACAGTAATGAGTTAGATCTGGGGAGCGCAGTGATTGTGTAGGCAAATACAGGGACTTTATGTGCTCTGTAATAATTCACAGAGCCGCCTATGCTAGGAACTGTTTTATTTATTGAAGGGAGGAATGTTGGCTGGATCTCATGGTTGTACTCTGGAAGATTTTAATGATCTTTAGCTTCCATTATAGAAAGGCACCTCAGAGAAACTGGAGCCAAGAGACCTTGCTCGAGGAACAACGTGTGGAGCTGCGCAGCACTGAGGCAGCCGTGTCCGCTGAGGTGAGGGGCCCGAGATCAGCTGCAGCCCTTCAGCCTGAGATTTACCTTTCTCAAGCATATTGCATCTCTCTGAATCCTCTCAGTGCCTTCAGGCTGACTCTGATATTTGATGTCTCTTTTACCCTACTTTTAGTTATAAAATAAAAGCTTTTTTTCTCTGTAACCTTCCACCCCTAGGTCTTGAAGAGGGATTACTGAGTTTAATGGTGTCACTGTGAAACACCATGGAAGTATTGCTCTTCTCCACGGGAATAAAGGCAGATTTAAGGCTAGATCCAAGCAGACATCTGAAGTGAAATTTGCACAGAATTTAGACATCTTTGTCCAAAGTCATGATCCTGAAAAACCTGCTCTCAGCTTTCCCTGCTGCAGGAGCTGCCTGTGCACTGCAGACTCTTCATTTTCAGTGTTTCTTCTTCGCATGGCTTCTCAAAGGCACTTGGGGGTATATTTTGCCAGACAGACCTTTCCTGATGTTGACCTGCTGGTGAGACTGTGTCTGGGACTTCTCCCCAGAATATTTGGGTCAAGATGAACTGGTGTTGTGGAGGAGAGCAGTAGCTGCTTCCACTGGCCTGCCCATCTGTGCTGGTAGGTCCCCTGTGCATGACTGCGAAACACCATGTGCAGTCCAGTCCTCCAAGTAAATTCATGTCTTTTTACCTTTTCTAGAAAAGGCCAAATGATCCCTAGTACCGTGCCCTTAGTTTCTGTGGGGACAGAATGAGGGTTGGGGCGCCCTTCCTACTATTAGGTAGGCCTTGGTGGAAAATATACATTATCCACTTCTGCCTACAGTGATATTTCTCCAAAGGGAGCCAGCTTTTTCCTATAGCTGTGTGATGATTCTAGGATTCTATGATTCCAGAAGCCTAATTAAGAAAGTGAGTGGAGTCAAACAGGAAGATGCTGGCCCTCTAGATGTTGTGTCAGCATAGACATCTTCAGAGACTTGCGACCTACACAGTGACCTGGCCTGTGCAGCTGGGCTCTTTTGGGCGGTTTAGTGTATTCGGCTTATTGAATTGCTTGTCTTCATGGCAGAGGGTCTACCTTTGCACACCACAGCAGCCGTACTTAGCAAAACAGTTAAAGAAAGAAGTTTCTTTGGCATTTGTGATGCCCCAGGAAGCCTTCCATGTTCAAGGATAGCCTTGAAACACCTCCTTAAGCTCCTGTGAGGCCACTTATGCTGCGCCTCCTGGGAACAAAGAGAATTTGCATGACTTTTCAACATCTCCTGCCTGCCCAGTGATTTGTGTGCTCACTCAGAATAACAGTCATTACCTCTCTGGAGTTCGGGGCACCAGAGGGTTTCAAACTGCATTGCAAACAGGGCAACCCTGCTGACATGAATAGAGCTGGTCAATTTGGAGTGTAAACAGAATCTGACTTACTATTAATTAACTTCCTAGCAATCACAGAGGTAAGAAGAGAAAGGTGTCACTCAGTCTCCTCTGGAATGGGACAGGGAAGAGTAGCTTGAATTGTCCAGAGCAAAACAACACCTAGCTAAGACTGTAAGTAAAGATTAATACAATCTCTAATTGAAACCAGACGAAACATTCAACTAGGCAGCCTACAAGTGCTTTACAAAAAGCTTTTTGTATAAGCATTAATCTTTATGCCTCACTACAGTCATAAGCACGAGTGAGAGTGCAAGGAGAGCATTCAGCTCGGTCAGCATTGGTCTGTAAAGATCTATGTCCAGTTTTGCACTTAATTCTGACTATCTGGGGCTATTCATTAGCTCCTTTCAGTTTCCCTGTGAAGATCTGTATGTTAGGTCTCCTGAACGCTGTTGCACATAAAGATCTGTCATTGATTGCTCAGGCAGCAAAATTGGGTAGACAGTTCACTGCTCAAAGGTATCTTAACTTTGCATCCTTTTCTGCTGGGGCAGGAATACTGGGATGACTTCAATCTTATTGTAATCTGCTTGTACACATTGCTTTTCTAATTTCATGCCTAGGTATAGCATTTCCATTACAAAGGAGTTTTGTTGGTTGAGCTCTGCTGGTCTGGGCCTTTCAAAAGCTGATCAGAGCTTCTGGTCATGTGCTTCTCCTCTTTTCCCTCAGAACAAAACATCATCTACACAGATCCTAGGCTATCAAAGCCCAAGAACAGTTCAAGTGCCAAACAAAACCCAAACAGCAGCCTGAGAAAATTATGTCTCCCATCGGGGCTGTTGAATATGCACAACATATAGTCTGTTTTCCTAATGTGCCTGTCAGAACCCTGCTGATGCCTCCAACAGAGAAAAATATTTGGCAAGGCCATTTCCCCCAACTTTACTCCTTGCAGGAAACAGAAAATGTTCTTTTCCTACATATTTATTTGTGCTTAACTGTAATCACAAAGGGTTGCATTTTTTCCCCCTTGTCTGGTGACCCATGAGTGTCCACTTGCTGTCAGTTCTGCATTTCCTCTTATCTTTCACAGAGCTGTGAGCCTTTTCACCCCTGCCTCTTGTGTCTGCTATATTCCATGTAACACTTTGATAGAGGAGATGAGCTTTAAGATGGGTGTGCTCTATTCAGGTTTACTCAGCGCCCTGTGCAGGCTTCCCTATTTTTTTTTAAATCCTCATTCTCTTGTTCAGGTACCCTGGGGAAGGTGTTCTAATGTGAACAAGGCTTTTCAACACAACTATGCATTCTGCTAATTTTTCAGACCATCTCTTTTGCTGTCTGTTGTTTCCCCATAAATTTAACAATGGATTCCTTTGGTCAGAGAGAAGATCCCCACTGTAAGCGCTGACTTAGAGCAGTTTCACTCACTGCCCAATTTCAAGAGTCTGCTTGTAGCTGTTTTTGAGGGGCTAATTAAGTTCGTAGCACTGCGTAAGTTGGTGCACAACTTATAATTAATTAATATCTATTTATCTTCCAGGCCGTGGTTTGTTCACTCTCTGCTACAGTGTCACCCCACCCTTCCCTGGCCCATGAAGGAATCCAGAGGGGGGTTTTGTCCACACTTACCGCTGTGTTGGCATTCGCACGTGCTTGATAGCATCCGTCACTTGAGGTACCCTGTCTTTTCCCAAAGGTGGGAACTGGTTTCTGCTGCCCCACTGCTCTGTTCCATTGCAGGGTTTGCGTGGGTTTTTTGCCGGCCGCTTCTGAACACTACAGATCTCTACCCTGCTCCCTTCTCCTGTAGACTTTTGGATTATTGGATCTGTCAGCTTTAGTGTAGACATGGTGACTTTCCAGTGCTGTTTTAACAGATCGGTTCACTGGCCTCAGACCCACAGTTTGCAAGGTGGTCTCTAAATCAGCTGCTGCAGTGCAACAGATCCAGCACTGGACTCATTGATGCCTGCGTTAACTGTGAGTAAAAAAAAAATCTACTTTTGAGTGGTTTGTTCCCAAACCCAGTCAGGATCTGATCTCTTCTCTGAGTTCAGTTAGCCTTTCAACACTGCAAATAAGCTATTCAGGTTAGAGAATCACAGAGCTTTCGGTGCTTAGTCCTCCTTCACATACATCATATCTGTCATTTTTAGGTGAAGTGCAAGATTTCTTAGATTTGTCACTTCTAGCATGGTAGGCATCATTCCCCTGCGTCAACTGAAAATTAGTAAAGCCTTTCATGCGTAGCTGGCTGTAGCCAGGAATAAGACTAACTTAATCTTTCTGCTTTGGCAGTTGCTCACAGTGAGGTATTTGCCTCGCTTGGCGTCAGAGCTCTCGCTGCCAGCTTCCTGCAGCAGGAGCCTGTGCACAGCATGTGCTTCTTCAGGAGTCTTCTGGGGGCACCATACCCCATGGACTACTGCATTTGGCAGAAGCTGGATGCAATACTTAAAAGAGAGAAAAAGAGAATAGGAGTGTTGCGTGAGGTTTTGTTTCCCGATGTCTTTCACTGGTGCTTTTTTACATCTTTCCTTTTAAGCTAAGCATAATATACATGAACTCTGCTCTTTAGTAACAACACACGTTAACAGCAGAGGTAGCAGTAAACATCAAAAGCATGTCAGTAATACTATTCCTTGTCTTCCCCTATGCTGCCTTCTCCAAAAGCAGTACTTCCTAGAATGACCTGGCTCACTGCAGATACTGCAACAACAACCCCAGAAGGAGCAGATGAGCAGTGCCTGATACCTGGTGAGTATCCAGGGCCAGAGGTCAGAAGGAAAAAGCTGGATGACCATTTGAGAGGATGGTTTAGACAAAACTAACAGATCGTGAAGGAAGCATCAGCCTGAAAGAGGGTTTTAGAGGCAGATTGCAGCCATTTGGGGCTAGAAAAACATTAGATTTGTGAGAAAGCTTTTCTTCTTCTGTCAAATATATCTTTTTTGTTACCTGCCTCAGAGGGCTCACATCCGGAAAATGCCATTTCTTTTCTTCATAGAATGTAAATGTTCATTCCAGATGATATAGACATAAACCTCAATTTCTTCTCAGCCCTCACTGTAGGTTTTTGAACATGAAATGAGAGTCTTTTTGAGAAATGGATTTCTTGTTGAATGCATACACTTCTGTACTTCCAGAAATGAAGGGTACTTCTGATAGCCTTAACCTCTTTCTCTACCAATTCCCCATTTTTAGCAATGTAAATTTGTTCCAAACAGCTCTCCAGTTTTTGGTAGTGATCCTTTTTAGCTGAATTCTTTTGGGGATGTGAAGTCATCTTGCTTTTACCCAAAATGTCCACTGCCTGAATAGCATAAGAGTATTTTCCTCTCTGATTTCCCTGCCAGCACATGCCTCCACTGCACTTGAGGAGGAGATGTCATTTCAACCTTTGGTCATTCTAAGAGCATCCCCCCCAAAAGAATGTGTATTACTGGAGGGGGAGTAGGTGATCAAGAGCCTGGGCAGCATTTACAATGTGGTGGTGCCTGTTCACTAGAAGGTGGATTAGCACCTTCACCTCTTTTGGGGACAGGCTGCTCAAAGGCCAGTGATTTTCAAAACCCACTGATTGCTGTTGGTATGAACCAGCAACCTTTAGTTTCCTGCAGTTCCCTCGGCTCTGTTTAGTATCTCTGAATGTCTCTGTATCTCCCCTGGACACAAAGTCACATGCTGACCTCTTTGAAACTCATTTCGTATTTCTTAGAATCAATAAACTTCAAATGCAGTCGCAGAAATACCAAGCAGTCAATAAGTCCAGTCAAGTTAGGTTAGGAGTAAAGGCGGTGCGTTGTAAGGGTGACATTTTCCTAAGGAACTGCTATTTGGGCATATTTGTTGTTTCAATTAGTCTGATTTAGTGGCCCAGTCAGGGGGCTGCAGCCAGTAGCACTCAGGCTGTAATTTGGTTTCTAAAGCTGCTATTCATGTATTAAGGAAATAAAAATATGTGCTAAAACCGCATTGTGACAGCAAATGTATACATCCTGATGTGCTTAATGTGCAGCGTTACCTGTCAGGAAGATACAAGGGTTCACGGCGTGATCACCCGCATTTCATATCCCATCGGAGCTGCGTGTTTTGCTCTCCCGGCTTTGATCACCGGTCCCCTGGGAGGAGCATGGAAAGGTGACAGAACGGTGGTGTTTTTCCAGAACTGTTGCCCTGAAGGGATGTTTAAACAAAAAAAGAAAGTAAAATTAATGTGTGTGAAAAGTGCCAGATTGACAGCTTTAGCGAGTAAAACACTTTACCTATTTGAAGGCTATCCACGTTTTACCTGCTAGAGCTGTCAGCGGAGTACCATTCCTCAGCACAAAATATATTCTTTTCTTTTTTAACTGTCCTTGTGTCTCCAAATTGCTCAGTCCTGCATCTGAGGAAGATTTAGACAGCACTAATGGGGGTAAAAAGTCGGACTGCTGAAAACTAGGAAGAAATGCTGACAAATTTGACCTGGTTTTGAAGATGCTTAAAATTTGCAAGAGACTAGAAATGATTTAAAAATAAAATTTATGCAGAATGATTCCAGGAGTAGCTCTGCTTTCAAACTAGAAACTACTGGAACAGAAACTTGTTGCTCTCCTTAGCAAATCAAGGCTGCATCACTGTTGTTGCTCTCTTTCCAGAGACCTCCGCGTGCTCCTCTGAGAACGACGTGACCAAGGTCTTGTCTGGACTTCTGCAGCATGCCCAGGTGCTGCAGCATGACCCCCTTGGCGGGAAGGGGCTTTGAGGGACACCATGGTCACGGTGCAGAGATCATGTGGCAGGAGGTCACTGGCAAAAGAGAAGTCCTCCAGGGCTCCTTCAGTGGCACCTTATGAGCTTGGGGAGTGGAAACCATGTCTAGATGAGGTCTTGGATCTGCTGCTTTATGGCATTGGTATCAAGATGTTAAACTTACTGGATAGAGTCAAATTAGGGCTGTGCATTTTTATGCATAGATAAATTTACATCTAAAACCACACAGTAAAGCCTTCAAAGCATCTGATACGTGAACCTGAAGATCTGCTCTGAAAGGTTTAATTTTACAGCTGTTTCAGCTTGTTCCTTTTTCAGATGGCATAGTAAAAATTAAGAAGTCCAGTATCTGTTCCATGAAAAATCCATTTATATTTATAGGAAATTCCTTCACAGCATTTGAAAGGGTGATGAGGTTTTGAGGAGCATTGCAGCAAGAGGAAGCAGATCCAAAGCTCTAACTCTAAAGGGCTGACTGAGAAGGGCATGAACAAGACAGTTGCTCATTACAGCAAACAGGACTCCATCCACATCCCGACCTATTGTCTAATGTCAGTAGTATTTCCCATTTCTGCAGATCATTGTCCCTGTCTTCACTACATCATAGTGATGATGGGTGCCACTGTTTTTGAACTGTTAAATGCGTGAATTAAGGTAATTTTATTTGTATTTACTATTCTGTCACAAGGTTCTAAAACTACTCTGTGCCTCCAGTTTCTGCCATTTAAAGCAGAGGGATACTTTAGCCACTGCTTTCAAACAGGGGCTCCTGGAATCATTCTATGTGTATCTTCACTTCTAAACACTTAAAGTAGTAGCGAGAGAAACAAGCCAGCCATGTCTGACCGCCAGCAGCAAGGGACACTTGTGGGACTTGTAGGTGTTGACACAACAGTCAAATCTATCTAGTCTCAAGTTTTATGCTTGAGACCTGCTCATCTAACTCCGGCTGATCATGCAGGTAACGTGGCTTTTTCTTCCCACTTCCAGGCCTCCCCAAGCGCAGCTGAGCAGCCCCCTGACCAGTGGAGGAGTCCCAGAGCTGGAGAGAGGTGACAGTGCTGCGTAGCCACGGGGCGCGTGGCTCAGCCTCTTCTGTCCTGTGGGTGCAGGGGGTGTGGGCTGTGTGCATGGTGGGGAAATGGGGAGCAACTGTCCTGAGCCAAGGAGCAATGGGCTGTATATTTTCCAACCATCCTCTTTTGCTGGTCTAAGATTGTTTCTTTGATTCCCCAAGCCCAGAGGCAAATGACTGTTTCTGTGTGCTTGGTATCAGTTCTCTTGCTTTTGTTTTTAGCTTTTCTTCTCTCCATTTTTTTCCTCTCCGTTTTGATTTGCTCTCAGTCTGCTGCAGTCTCACTTCCCTGTCTCTGCGGGCACGGGTACCAGGAGAAAATGTGGTAGTGTTTACAGAGCACTGAAGCACTAGGAGTGAGGAGATGTGCGTTGTGGACCTGCTGCACTACCTTTGGTTACTCACACCACCTTTCCGTGGTTCTGCTTTCCTGCTAGCTTCCTGCCAGGCCGGCCTTCTAGACTATCACCTCTCTGGGGAAAGGACTTGCTTTTATTGTGTGATCCTACACTAGTCTAGTACAATAGGACCCAACCTCAGGTAAGACCTTTAGGCACTCCCATTATGTGAATGAGAACAAGATTGTTGGTGTCAGTAATTAACATTCTTGTGGGATTGTTGGAAATGCTTTGGGATAAACACCACCTGGAAGCCTGGAATCCTCGTCTGGCTTACTTGGATTTTTAAGCTGCAGAGGAAGCTGATCCTGTTCACACAAGAGGGCATGGACCATCTGTCTCTTCTCTTACTGGGTGTGCAAAAAGTCTTTCAGCCCAAAGAGGAGTTATGGTGCCTCAGTGAGAAGCGGGACACTGGAAAAGTGAGGGCATTGCCAGTGGGGAAGAAGAACGGAGACTCAGTTTTCAGTGTCTCCAGTGATGATCCCACCTGAGAACAAAGACTGTACAGCAACCACCAAAACAGAGAGAAAAATACCAAACTAAGTGTCCCTGATAACATTGTGAATACCTGTGGCACAGTGTTATCCCATGACAGGCTTCCAGAGATGAAATCTCAGTCTGGTTACATGGATGGCAAAAATCCTGTTGACTGCAACAAGACCAGGCTTTCCCCTTGGGGGCTACCTGGATTTCTGTCCTTCTGAATGCCCAGACAGCCACATCCCACATTATTATGCACATTCCAATAAAAAATAAATTATTCTTTTCCTTTAAAGTGTGGACTGCATTCGGTAAACCCTGCATTTTGGATTCTAGGTTCCCTCTATCTACCTCTGAAATCCCTAAATAAACAAACATTGGATTAGACCTCAACAGCTCCCTCCACTCAGCAACTGAAGCTTTTAAAAGCATTTCACACCAACCACTCTGCTCGTATCTCAGAGTCCGTTAAACACTGACTTAAGTGAAGGAGCTCCATTTTTCTCTCAGACTTCCCAGGGAACTAACCTTAGTTATTGGAAGGTCTGCCTCCATTTATGACCCTCCCTGACTCCAGCAAGGAGTTGGAATTGTCTAGCTATTGACATCAGGAATGACATAAATAAGTGCTGGGGTTAGAGGGTTTCTGGCAAACGGCCTGCTAACCTAGGATTTGCTCTGCACAGTCAGGAGGATGACTTTTAACCTCAGAGCAGTTTGCAAAACCACATCTGTGACCAATAAATATGAAAATTAAAAAAGATTAAAATCTAGTCCCTACTGAATTATGAAAGACAGCCTACCTGGCTGGGCACTGGGGTGCTGGAATCAGTATGGAGACCTGTGCAGGAACAACCATCACCATTGCCAGAAGGTCTGTGGGTGTAGCTGATACCTCATACACAAGAGAGACAGCGCAGCAGATTAAGCCGAAGGTATCTCATAGCTGTACCTCTTAAACTCAATGAGCCAGCTCTTTATTTGCGCTGCAGCCCCTTCTTATCCCAAAATTGCCTTAACCAGCTGCTAGAGGATGCCCAGTAATGGGAAATTCTCTAGATAACAATAACTTGGTGTAACGATTCAGTGTCACCTCACATCCTGCTAAGCAATAGAGAAATCACGATCAGAAAAATGGACACAACCAGAGTGCAACTGAGCAGTCGCATCCTAATTTCATCACCCTTCTTGTGGGCCACAGATAACCCAGCGCAATTTACAGCAGCTCTGAAGTGGCTCCAAATCTCAGCAGGAGTCAGAAAGGCTCAGCGCTGGCCCCGGGACTGAGGAGTTGCAAAAGACCAGTGAAGTTGTCGTTGTTCCATAACCTTGCTTCTGCACCAAAAAACAGTAGGCTGGTTTGAGATATGAAGTACCTCAAGCAAAAGATAAAATTTTATTCACTGCAATTAAGGTCCTCCTCTGAATCCCTCTCTGGAGAGAACTGTCTGTCTCCAATGAGCACGCACAGACTCCCAAAGAAGGTAAATTTTGAATTCAGAACTGTACAACGTCAATGTGTGAATGACAGCATTAAATCTTGCTGTAAGGCTGAGATATCTCCAAGAGGAGAAAAAACACTTTTTCTACTCAACCATGTAGCACTGGCTGAGGTAGATGAGGTAAATGTATTGTCTCCAGCTATTAAAGGGCAAGGGAATCATTCATACATGTATATTACGTTTGCAGCCTAAAGGTGTTGGGTTTTTTTTAATTCAAGAGTTTAAAAGTTTAGAAATGCCAACATGAAGGTGGCCTGTGCAACTGTAATTTGTCCCTTTTGTACATTTGCATTATGATACACTATTTAATTGTAATTAGATCACACGCTGTTCTTTCGACAGGTTCCCGGCCTCACCCATTGTACAGAATAGACAGTGCCCACTAAGTAATAATTTTATTTTCTCCTCGCTGTTCACTATGTGGCCCATGCTTTATTTACTGCACACCATTCAAATATTGTTCCGAAGACAGATTTATTCATTTCCTCCTGGGCTTTTTCCATGGTACTCATCACTATGGTATCCAAGTGCTGCACAAACTCTAATTTATTTTCTCAACACTGTTGCGAGAACTGGTGTTACCCTTATTTAACAGATGAGAAACTTAGGCATACAGACAGAATAGTAAAAAATATCTTTTAATTTTAGATACCAATTAGAAATACTCATGGTCTGATTTTGTCAGAAAATATAACATGGCAAAGCATATAATTTAGTCAGAAGTCGAGTAAGTTCTCATTTACTGCAGATATATCTGCAAGTGCTCTTCACTTCTGCAAATCAAACTTCAAAATGTCAAATCAGGCACCTAGGAAGGGAAGACTACACAATTAGTGCATCACTGTGAAGTCTCTGCTTCAAGCACTGTGCTTTGCATCCCACAGGAGTCCTGAGGCTGCAGCCCTTTGCTGTAGCTGCCAGTAGAGACGTGAGAGATTTCCAGGTGGTCTTCATTCCCCTTCCTAAATCCTCACCTTCCTGCCCTGCATCCCTTCCTCAGTCCCTGTCGTTCCCATTTCTACACCACTGTTTCTAGTGAATTCCCTCTTCCCATTGCCCTTGCTGCATCCCACACTTGGCCTCAGCGTCGCACATCCTCCTCCCTCTCCCCGTTCCAGCTCACCCGTCTGATCCCTTTTGCCCAGCGAGTTCTCCTTCAGCCCTTAGCCAGAGATCGTACTGGTGTTGATAGACCCAGCATGTCATTTTCCTGGCAATTTTCCCCCATTCCCAGCCTGTTTTCAAGTCTTCTCCCAATAGGCTGGCTTACAGACTCTTGCTTATGAGCTTTGCTTTATCCCTCCCTCCAGCCAGACCCAGTTTCCCCTTCCAACTCCCCGTTCCCGTTCACCGTCCTGGAGAACCTGTCTTTCTCCAGACCCTTTGTGCCTGCCAACGTACTCCACCCCGATCCAGTTCTTGTCCTCACCGCGTGTTATTCAAGGAGCTTCCCGCTCCATGTTTCCCGAGAGGACTGGAAGGACAGGTTCCCCGCTCGCCCTTCCTACCTTCAGACTTGGCATGGTCCAGAGCAGCCGGGAACTGGAACTGCAGGTCCAGCTCCGACTCCCACAGCCTGAGGCTGTGAGGTGCTGGGGGAGGACGGAACCACTGGAGAACCGCACTGGGAAGTGCTGCTAAGCCCCCGCCGAGCGCAAGTGTGATTTTCAGTAGGGTTTTTCATGGCAGGTTTGGAGGGAACACCTCTGACGAAGTGACCATTCTCCTTTTCAGACTCAAAGACCCCTGACAGAAGGAACGAAAGAAGAAATGTTTATAATTTAACTCAAGGTATGAACTTAGGATGCTTAAATTTCAGCACAGTGGTTAGTCTGGCACTATTAAAAGTGACTGGAGGTAGGATTTTATGATGGGAATTGCTAACCAGCTTTAATAGGAGTTATACTACCAGTCCTGCCTTTTAATCAGTGCTTCCATTTTCAGTATAAATTACAGTTCATAGCTGGTAGTCCTTCTGGCAGATCAGATATCAGCGTAACTCGGCAAGCGTAATACGGAGAAACCCAAACATCCTTCTGGGGAGGTAATTATTCATCATTGCCAAAAGGCTCCGGGATATTTTCCGTGGAGGACAAACCCCCTGTTTCCTGACAGAAACACTGAAGAAAATTGTAAAATAATGAAGTAAGTTTCACGATGAGAAACACTTCAGACACCTGTATTGGCTGAGACTTTGTAGTCACGTCAACGTTTAATTAGTCGCGCACATCTCTGCATCCCTATGTACAGCAAAACGCACACCTGCGTTCTGGTGCGCTGCAAAATGTGTTGGCGTCTGCCTCGCCGAAAAGCCTCTAAACAAGCAAATCTGCAAATCCCGCTGGATCAGGGATAATTTAATGGGAAGACCGAGGTGCCTACAGCGAGAGGGACACCCTCGCCACATGTACAGAGGTTATCAAGGTAAACTTCCCTGAAATTAGTCCTCAACTCCTTAGCAGGAGTGTCACCTACCAGAGTAAAACCCCATTTCTTTCTGGAACAAATTATTTTAAACTAGTTTCAAAACATTTTGTGATACAAACGCATGTTTTTGGGGATGTACCCGTCTTTCCCACCTCACAGTGCCCCAGGGGTACGCTTATCTCACGGTTACCACTTCTTGAGCCCTGGCACTCCGTGATTTATGTACTGAGAGACGATTCAATTAGTCAATCATAAAATGAGCAAGGATAACGTGCACATTGTAAAACACAGTTTAGTGGGCAACAAGCTGAGATACAAAAAAATATAAGGGTAGACTTCATATGATTAATGAAGGAGGAATGTATATTTATAGCTCTTATTGTGTCTTTTGTAAGGATACGGGATCCAACAGTACGACTAAAACCGTCTGGTAACCATGCAGCATTCAAATGATTCGGATTTGAATGGCAAATGCTGTATAAAACTAATTACCCCCCGGAAGAAGAAAATACATTTCATTTGCCTTTTCAAAGTATGTTTGGTCTTTTCTTCACATCTATTTATCCTTTGGTTTGTTGAGAAACATGGCTGTTACGAAAGTCAGCATCCCAAATTGAGCAGCAGAGGTGTCCTAACCACCCCCCCCCCCCAAAGAAAACAAGTTTCTGCAAGTTATTTTTACACGATTAGCGTGATTTCTGTTCTCTCGGTAGCTCTGGAGGCAGGATTGCCGCATCTCCCTGCCGGATTCCAGCGACACACAGGGCAGCGACTCCTCGCTTCGCAGCTACTCCCCCGATTCGCCGAATGCGCAAGGATAACCAGATTGGCGCTTTTTAATTTGTTTTGGCACGTCTTCGTGCATGCCACGCGTGCAGCCTTTGCAGCCACGCCGGGCTTTGGCTCAGAGAGGGGAAAATAAAAGTTTATTTCACTCAAAGGCGGTAACTTTATTCCACCGCTCCGACACCGGCGGGACGAGCGCCAGGACCGAGGTGCCACCGAGACGCGCGGTTTGGCCCCGCACCCCGCGCTGTCCCCCGCGGCCCGGCGTGCCGCCTCCCCCCGCCGCGGGGCGCCCCTCAGGGCCGGGGGGGCCGCGTCGGCCTGAAGGAGGAGCGGCGGCGGCCTGAGGGGCTCGGCGGCACGCGCCTGACGGGTGAGCAGTGCCGGCCTCAGGGGTTCGGCGGTGCTGCCCTGAGCCGGGAGCGGTACCAGCCTGAGGCGTTCGGCGGCGCCGGCCTCAGGGAGGAGCAGTGCGGCCCTGAGGGGTTCGGCGGTGCCGCCGTGAGGGGGGAGCGGCGCCGGCTTGAGGGGGCAACGGTGTCACCCTGAGGGAATTCGGCAGCACCGGCCTGAGGGCAGAGCGGTGCCGCCCTGAGGGGCTCGGCGGTGCCAGCCTCAGGGAGGAGCGGTGTCGCCCTGAGGCGTTCGGCGGCACCGGTCTCAGAAGGGAGAGGCGCGGACCCGGTGATTCGACAGTGCCGCCCCACGGACTGCGCGGTCTCACCCCGCCCCACTGCTCCCACCTCGTGCCGCCCTTCCCCGCGGGCGGGGGCGCCGCGCACGCTCGCGCGCAGGCGCGGTGGCGGGCGGCCGGGCGCGCGCACACCTGGCGCGGGGGTCGGCGGCGGGCGGGGGAAGGGAGGGGGGAGGAGCGCGCGGGCGGATGCGCATGCGCGTCGGGCGGGCGGGCACGAGGGGAGGAGCGCGCGGCGAGCGCCCCTCTGGCTCCGTGTGAGGTAGCGGCGGAGCCCGGCGCTGGGACCGGCCCGCGATGGAGTGAGCCCGGCCGCTCCCGCCCGCCCGCCTCGGTGGCCGAGCCCCGCCGCCCGGCTGAGGGCCGCCTCCTCAGGGGTGCCGCAGGGGTGCAGCCCGGCGGCGGAGGAGCGGGGGAGCGCGCCCCGGCCGGCGGGCAGGCAGGAGGAGCCCCCCGGGGGAGGGGCTGGCGCTGGGTGCCCGGCTGCCGGGCGCGGGGATCGGAGAGATGGCGGCGGGGAGAGCCCGGCGGCTCCTCGGCTCCCTCTGGATCGCCCTTCTCCTCGGGCAGCCGGAGCCGGCTGGTGCTGCCGCTCGCAGCGGCTCCCAGAGCCTTTTCACAGGTAAGGAGCGGGGCCAGAGCCAGGCGGCGGCGCGGGGAGCGGGGGGCGCGGTGGGCCCGGGGTGTGAGGGGGCGGCAGGAGCGCTGAGGGGGCGCGCGGCCCGGGGGGGGGGGGGGGGGTGGCGGCGGCGGCCGGTGCCGCTGGTGGGATCGGGACGGTGCGGGCGGCGGCGGGCGCACCAGCAGAGGCCACTGCGCACCTCCGCAAGCGAGCGGGCGGCCCTCGGTAACCGCCGGTAACTGCGGGCACCTGAGTCCCCTTCCCGCAGCGCGAACGCCTCGGGAATCACCTGCCGGGCTGTGCCGGGAGGGCTCGGTCCGAGCTGGGCGAGCCGGCCAGCCTTCCTGGAACCGGTGAGGACTCGTTACCGGAGAGGAGGTGACAGACAACCTGTGGAGAGAGGTGGGGAACTTCGCCTGGAAACTGTGCCGCAGTAGCCCAGAAATGAGGGATCTGGAAGCGTTTCAGCAGCTGTAGTTCTCACACCTTTTACCATTGTTACCTTTAATGATCCGTTATTGGATCCTGCTTCTTTATAGGCTGCGCAAAACGTAATCTCATCCAGATGAAGTACGGTGTGCGTACGAGAAGGCTGTCTAAAAAGGCCCTTGTGAAAGACTGTACGAGAAGGCTGTCTAAAAAGGCCCTTGTGAAAGACTGCTAATACTGTAGAAGGCTCCTCAGTTTTGCAGTAATGTTTTCGGCTCTTTTTGTAAAATGCTGGCTTTAAAAAGTAACTTTTTTTCCCCCTCCTTGTCAGTAACAAACTACTAGAAAGCTTGAAAAAAATCTGTTCTTGAATGTTGAATGCTGGGGTTTTTTTTAAATACTCCCCTGTAAATTGAATCCTGATATTTTAACAGAAGGCTCTGTGTGAGTGGTATTTTGGAAAAAACTGCTGTTTAAATGAGTGGTTTTTAGCAACTTGGAAAAGTGAGGGTGGTTACACTGATATTAAATGGTTTAATTGTCCTATTGCAAATCACACGAGGCAGAAATGTCCGTGGTAGTTCTCATCTTAGATACTACAGGCATAACTACGTATGCTGACTCCTGTTGACAGGGAAAGTATTTATTCTCTTCCACAGTACAGGCTTTGCAGATTCCAGGTCTGAAGCGGACTTTTTTTTTCCCCTTTTGAAAAAAATTTATACTTGGACTCAAAGATCTTCTGAGTATGTGTAATAGATAAGTTATGTTTTTTGATGTGTAAGATCTTACCATGTGATGATTCTTTTTTAGTATTTACTCCTTTACTGACAGCTCACTGTAGTTACCATTGAGTTGGTTGCTCTTTGCTACTTTGAAAAATCCTTTATGGTTTGAGCAAGTCAGATTGATAGGTGAAGTTTTATCTGTTGAAGCCAAGTATGTGAAATAAGTCAGTAAAGGAGTAGTGATGTGCTGAAAACATGCCAAATAAAACCTTCATTGAAGCTGACCATTGATTGGAGTGGGAATTTAGAAGTAATAGTTTGGAAATCCTGGAAGTTCTGGTGAACCCCTACTTTCTCCTCTTTCTCTTTTGTGGAAAGTACTTTTATGCTGTGTCAATGAGTGCTGTCCTGTTGTATTCCTGGTGAGGACCAGAAGCAGGCTTGCCCTAACCCTGAGGGTGTTTGTACCAGTTACTTAAAGGGGGTAACTGAAGAGGAAGGGGCTTTCTTGATTCTTTGTCTCGATGAAGATGAGATACTTCATGTATAGTGAATGAACTTCATCTTGATTCACACTGTTTTCCACCTGGTGATTGTTATTTTTTTCTTAAGCAGACAATGTTCCACATGCCTTTATATGTGGCAGGACATTCAAGATCCTCCCTGCTCAAAGGAAAGGGAATTGGGTACAGGTGTTCCACTTCATGCAATGAGAGTGCTCCTCTTTGTGTTTTAGATGTAAGGGTGATAGTGCTGTCTTCTCCCCTGTGTTTTGTGTGAAGCTTGGTCTCTTTGGCATGCTTGGAAGAGTCTTGTTAAGTTGGTGTAAAGGGCTGGAGAGGCAGAGGAACACCTGGTTTTCAGGTCCAGAGGGAGGTTTAGCTGGGAGGCTTGGTGTTCTGCTTGTCAAGACTGAAGTGCTTCTTGCTGTGTCCAGAACAGTAGGTTTTAAATGCAAAAATAACAACCCCAAAACACGCTGGCCCTTTCGTGTTGATAAAAATGACATCAATGAGTAGAAGTTATAGATTTGGAAGCCCATATTCTTTGTATGTAGCTGTGGATGTTTGAGTGACATTTGATCCCATCTATTAATAGCTAGTCATTGCTTTCTGAAGAATAAAAGAGTGTAGCTGGATTATTTTAGAAAAAAAGTGTATAACTTCATTTATTTGTGTATCTATAAATGTTAGTGTGTTTCCTAGTCTGTTTGGTTGCTTTGCAAATAAGGTAGAATGAGCTACTGGTTTTAGAATGAGGACATTTCACTTAGCTAAGGGAATAAAACAAAAAAAAAATTAGTAGTACCGAACAAGCATCAACTGAAGCCAAATCATGCCTCTTGTAACTGATTGAAACTGACTGGAGATTAGCATAAAAACTTTGATCTATACAGGATTGCATTATTAAGAATAAAATTGAAGTTGGTATAACTTTTAATTTTTAATAGAAAAGCTGTGATAACCTATATATACACCATTAAGGTTGCAAATTAGGTTGTTCAGAAGCAGGAAACTTGTTCTGTCTCTCTCTGGTATTCTTGAAGTCCTTGGAATCGGTGTGTATTTTGTTGTTAAAGGGCAAACTGGCAGTTCTGGAAGTCCACAATCAAATGCAATTAGAAACTGGTGGGCATGAAAACTGCAGGGGGACTCCCACAACTGAGCAGGTCTTTTTAGCAACGTGTTGATTGGAGATCGTTGGTACAACATGTGCTGCTCTACAGGATGCTCCTTCTAGGGTGAGAGTACTGTACTGAAAGCTGAAGAAGATGGGAGCACGGATCATCTGAGTTCCTTAGAAACATAAGGTTATAATTTGTTTCTGTTTTGTGTGCACTTCTTGATTATGTCTAAATATGTATCGCAGGTTAAAAATAGAGTAGAAATATTCAGGTCTCAGTTACATCCCAAGTCACTTAAGCACAGGTCTCCGGTTGATATTCCTGGTTCATATAAACATGGTATGTGTCAGCCACGTGTGTTTCGGGTGTTGCATATGAGCTGATAGAAGCAATTTGATTGCTTATGGCTCCTGAGAGATGAAGACACCAGTGCCATACATGTATATATGGGCAACAGTGAAAAGGTCTGTTGATGGTGGAGCATATTTCTTGTGAGGGTGAACTATTGTTCTAATAATCTGTGAATCGGGCTGCCTTTCAGTGGGGCTCTGGTGATGCATTGTTGCTTGTCCTCCACTAGAAGTGCCTAAGTTGCATATGGCTTTTGCAGTGTGTTTGTTTTATTAATCACCAAAGAAAATGATTTGACTTGCTTATGAAGCTATCCTAATAAAGTAACACTTCCATTTAAAAGTTATAAGAGGTGTGTACACACCTTCACCTATACTTATCACAGTGAAAAACAGTGAACAAAAATTGTCATTTTTTATTTTTTTTTAAATGACTAGGCTTAGTTACCTCCCACTAGCTTATCGCTGCAATTTAAGTAAGGAAATTACATACTGTAGATTTTTCTTTATATAAATAAGAGTATTTGGTTATTCCTGATGATAAAGTGTTGTGATTTGCAAGACATTAACCTTCAAACAAAGATTCTCAGAGTTTTCAGACCTCTCTGTAGGCACCTAACAGGTGCTTGCTGGGTTGCCAAGAGGAGAGTGATAAGGAACGAGCATAAGAAATGGCATGGGAGTTTAAGAAAGCTACACAAAGACCAATACAATATGTTTCTCAACCTTTACTTTCAAACTATGAAAGCATTTTTGTGCAACGTCAGCGGGTTTAATATAAGGTTTGAAAGCAAATTTTTGTACTTTTGCTAGTTTGGCATGGAAATAATTTCGTGTATAAAAAAATTTCCATGTATGCTGATATGTTTGTAGCTTACTTTTCTAAACATGCCATATTTTTATATATGCAGAATTTCCGGGTGGAGAGGTGCTGCCCCCAGGTATCAGGAGAGGTGCCACTTCAGATTATTGTCCTGAAATAGATCTCTGAGCCTTCAATAGTTAAATACAGTGCTCTGGGGCTATTGATCTTAAAAGGCAAAACAGCTCTTAATAGAGAAAATGTCTCAGCACTGTGGAAACAACAGTCATATTTTACTGATTGGGTGCTATTGATCTAGTTCTTCAGTTAAATTGCCAAGATGAAAGTGGTAATCCTGATTAATGCCATATAAATAGATAAGCACAGTTTGTATGTGTATAGTTGCGGAGCTCTTTAGGAAAACTGAAACTCTAGCTTTATATGGTATTTCAGATACTTTAATTTTAAGTGTTTTTTTTACCATTTAGTATTCATGCTGAAGAGAGCATCTTAGTTTTACAAAATAAGCTGACTATTATGATAAACCCTTTTTGCATCAGCTAAAATAGCTTTTATTTTCTGTGAAAGCTGCCCTTATCAAAGGGAGTGAAGGAATTGGTAATGTTCTGCTGCTGAACTTTCTTGGGAGTTTGGGTAATTCCCTGGAGTACGTGACAGCCATGAGATCTTTGAGTTGTGTAGGAAGTGAAGAGATTTAATGTTTAATTTTAATGAAAACTATTTAATGTCTCTTTAACAGTTTGATTAAGAAGTTAATTACTACAAAGCAAAAAGAGTTTATTTTTTTTTTACACGTGACTAAACAATAGCATCCACTTATTGCTTCTGTGTGTTTTGGGAAAACAAAATCCCAACCATATCCCTGAATGCGCTGTTCAGAAGGGGCTGTCCAACTGGGGAGCCCACTGGCCTCCAACTACCTAAACTTATGTATTTTCTTTTTTTTATGGTGTTCACAGATTCTTATTGCCAGTCTTTGAACTTTCCTGGTTCAGCTTTGATTTGCTGTAGTGAAATGACCAGAACTGAGTATGGCTTTTTTAGGAAGGTACTGGTAATTTATGATATGACAATGTTTTATGCTTCCTATTCCACTTGCATTCTAGTTTTCATAGTTATTCAGTAAGAGATCTTCTCTGGAGTTGATAAGTTGGTCTAGAAACAGGGAATTGCATGTTAGAGCTTTTCTCCTTCAAAATGCATTGTTCTGCATACATTAACAGTGATTTTTTTTTTGCTGTGAAGTAGTTTGTGCAGCTGACATCATAGTGGTTACCCCTGAAGAAATTCACATGCTCTGCTTATGTTAAACTTCTTCATTTGCAGAATTTAATCTCTTGATCTTCTTTTTCTTAGTGCATTGTATAGGTGTTGGCTCATATGAATGACTCTTTTTTTTGATAATTTTTGATTCTGATGATTCAGTTATTTTGTGTTTCATCAAAGCGTAGCAGCTTGATAATTTTTGGTATCCTCTGGTCATGTAGTTTTGTCCAGAGGTCTTTTAGAAGTGGAAAAACTGTTCTGTGATTAAATTGCCCACTACTTCATCTGTTCAAAGAATTTGAATATACTACTGTCCTTTGTAGTTAAGTTAGGTAAGATTTTAATTGTTACCCATTCAGGAGTGAGTCTTACTGTGTTTTTGTTAATTTTTTTTACTATTGCCTTAAAAACACCCAAACTGTATACTTGCTGTTTTTTTTTTTTTTCATTTATCTACTACAAAAGCTTAGAAAATGTGTTTAGTTTTTGGAGGTAGCAGAGCCACTTACAGGTCCATCAGATGTTTCAGCCCTTCAGATCACCTGCTGTGTTTTCGTCCTGTGATGGTGGGAGAGCCACACCAAGGAAGTCCCTTACCTGTGTCTGACTGCCCCTGAAGGCCTGAATGTCTTTGCTGTCTTGTTTTGTACGATTAGTAATTCTTGTGATTTTGTACTTCTGTCCCCTGCTCCCTCAACATTTCACTTTATCTCTCCTGGTTTTCTAGTCACCGATGTGCTTTATACCCTTTTGGGTTTCAGTGGGGTTCTATTTCTGCTTCATCAATATAGCTCTGTTGAACTTTGCCCCCTATTTATGTTTTTTTATCTTTTTCTTTGGCTTAGAAGTATGGACAACTTCTGAGTTTTTTGATTCTAGCTTTTTCTGCTCTTATGTATATGTGGGCTCTTAATGTTTTACCTTTGTTTTTATTTGATGTCTTTTCTATGTGTCTTGAAGCTGTCATGTTTTGTGACACTGGGTCAGAGCATGTGTCAGTAGCCAGCACAGTTGTCTTCCATTATTATTATACTTGGATAAATTTATCTTGTTTGATGTGCTTTTAGCTTTTTTGACATATGTCGAATGTTGATGTTGACCTAGAGGTGAATAATGCAGTGCTGCTAGTATGTGTATGGTATTCTGTAGTTTGAGGTTTGTGCCAATATATCTTTAACTGATGTTTCTTGCCAATTAAAATATTTAAGTTAGACTTCATATAATTTGCAAGAGACAGTGCTTTTCTGCAGTTTTGATCTATTTAATGTTCTGTGTGTTGTTTACAGCCAGGTAGTAAGGAGTGTTTTTCTATAAAAGTTTTGCCTTATTTAGTGTTTTCTTTACTAAGGTAACTTGAGCCATGGAAAATCTTAGTTTGTCTTTGCATTTATGTGACTCTGTGAAGGCATATAATATTTTTTATGTCTGTGACATAGCACTTCCCACTACGTTGTCTTGGATGTAAAAGTTGTATCTCTGATAATTTTGGCCCCGTTGATTTTTGGTTTACTTTTGGCAGGGACACCTTTGTATTACAGATATCGCCAACACACTTAAGCACTCAGAGGCAGCTTCCAGCTCTTTTTTCAGCTCAGTTTTCAGTGTAATGGTCCAGCAGCTTGCTTCCACTTGGGCTGCGATGGAGTCAAGTCCTTCTGTATAAGCTTCATCTTTCTCAGTTTTCCCCTGTAGTTAATGAACCTGGACATCTCTTCTTAACTCTGCTCTGCCATTCATGCATTGAAACCTTATAATGTAACTGTAGAGAGCGCCACAAATAGAGGCGTTTGGATATTCTAAAAGTAGAACAGACTGCCAAAAGTCATTTAAGTCATTAGACCTGCCATGACTTTTAAAATCTCTTGAGCCTGTTGAGAAGGGGAGTATAGCTTGCTCTCTACTTACTTACTGTGATTTACTGTCACATTGGTTAAAAAATGAGTAATTGCTTGAAACCAATGGTTGTTGCATTGTTGTACATAGCAGAGAGAAAAGCTGGGTATTAACAAGAAGATGAAATATTTCCAAAAGTTCCTGTTTGAAAACAGGCAAGGAAGGAGGTATAAGAGAACTGGAAATAAAGTAAAACTGCATTGAGAGATGTTTTTTAATGTGTTCGGAAACCGAAACAGTTTGTAGTATACTCCCCTGCAGTTGGAATTGGCCTTTTTTGGTGTCAGTGCTCACATCGCAGAAAAACCAGGTATTTTGTTATCGGTTTGTGAATCTTTTATTAGAAATGTATCTGGGCAGATACGAAATGCAGCAGATATGAAGTTGTTGCCAAACGTTAATCCTATTTCCATGTGTTTAGTTTCAGCATTTCGGGCTGGCACTGCCACTAAAAGGAGGAGGACCTGCATGCTGTGCCCTTCCATTTGCCTTCACAGGCGTGTGTGGCGGCTCTGGGGAGTTGGGTCGGTTCCCTGGTCTGCTCCCCCACGTCCTGCACCAGTACCTGGGCTAGCAGGAGGGAGAGGGGGACATGAACACCTGGGAACGGTGCTGTGGGAAAGGGAGGTTGCTTTTTCCAGTGGGGGTAGAGATTGGCTCAGTATTTGAACACGAGAAGCTCTAGGAGCAAAATGTATCCCAAGTCTTCTGTCACCACATTAATCTTTAATATTATGGTGTATTATAGCACATCGATTTTGGATCTGTAGACTAAACTTTTGTCAAGAAGTGTGCATTATTGTTTTCAAATGAATTTGCTAATAAAATGTTTCATAAAAGTTCTTCTCTAGATTGATAATGAATTCTCAGTTCAGCTTTAATTACTGTTTTGGTTTGTTATTTTTTTCGCCTGCACTGAAATCTCATTTGTTTGGCTGGTTCCTAAGTGGGAATAAAGCTATGAGCTTCACTGGAAAATACTTAGCCTTGAGGAAAAGAAATGTAAAACTACCAAATAGGTTACACTTTCAGAAAAGGATAGTGGCCTGGTAATTCTTTGAGGAAAAAAAAGCCTCTTACTTGATTAAAGTCCAGAGGAAGCTTCATTTAATGATGATTGTGTTGTGTAGCGTATCATTTCAGGTGTCACTTTGAATCTGTCATGTACTGACAGTTGTCTTGTGGCTTTGTGAGGCCAGGACTTTCACAATCATCCCTGTACCGATAATGAAATCCTGTGAGGATAATGCTGAATTGAGACCTGGTCAGGAGCGTAAGAGAAGCTTGTAGATGTCGTATGATGTGACAATATGCTAGCGAAGGTGCTTGGGACACACACTTGGCAGCCAAAGCAACCCCCAGTGTGTGGAGATTTCCAGCCAATTTAATGGCTAAGGATGGCATTGCTCTGTTTTTCTCAGGAAAAAATTAATGTTGCAAATTGTCAGGGATGTGTGCATACTGGGAGGCTGGTGTGAAGGCAAGGTGTATGGGGGCTGCGTGGCTGAGGCAGGTGGGGGAGATGGAGAGTGTTCCCTTCCTGCAGTGTGGCCTATCGGTATATTTTTGGTGGTTCTGCAGAGCGGTTTAGGGGAGGGTTTTATGAAATGACTTAATTACTCCTTTTTGCTTATGGAGATAATAGTAATGCAGAGGCAGAAATCATTGTTATGCTGATAGACCTGCCTCTACCAACTAGTGTAACGGTGCGATGCATCTTGACTTGTTTAGATGCTGATAAAGGGACAGTCCCAGGGATTGTTTCTGAAATTACAGGAGTATATTATTCATTTGCAAGGGCAAATTTGAATACATTTTGTGGGACAAGCTATTTTTATTAGCATTAAGAACTATTAGAGAGTATACTGCAAATTTTGTGTGTGACAGCTCTCCTTCATAATTGTCGCAGGTTGCTTGCTTTTGTAGAATCTGACATGGCTTGTCTTTTCTTTGAAGTGTAAAATAGCTTATTTATCCTAATTGTCACATGTAGTTGTTTGCTTATACCTACTTCAGGTCTTTGGGGCCTTAATTTTATGTTCCGTAGTTCTTCTTTTGCTATGTGTTCTTTTTACTTATCTCATTTGAAGTTGTGGTAGTTCTGAAAAATTCTTAAGAGGTCAGAAATGGTTTAGATATCTGCAGTGATTTGGCAACCATTTCTGTGTTGTGGTTTCATGTAACATTTTTGAGATGCGGATGAAAGAAAACACACACAAACCACGGGTACAGGAAATGTAGTGTCATATTGGAACCACAGAGGTTTTTTTCAATTGTGTTATTGAGTGTAAATCAGTGCCCTTCACTTTTCAATGTGTTGTCTTTGAGTACAGACAAGTAGTATTACTTATAGCTGATGTAAATATTGTAGGCCTAGTCTAAAGTAAGGAGGCAGAGTCTGCAAGGTAACACAACAGCATGTGGATAGAGGTTTTCATATTTCAAATTTGAGGCTTCTGGAGGGGAGAGGAGAGGAGTCAATTTCTGAATGTGGAAGGAGAAGCCAGTCATCAAATGCATCTAGAGCAGGATGTGACATACTCTGACTGCTAGATAGTGCTAGTTAAAGGCTTGTTCTGGTTCAACTCAATTGGAATATCTTGTGTGCATGGTAACAGTATTATCAGCCCAAAATCCATAGTGTTATCTTTTAAAGTAGTGTTTTCCAGTTGTTTTCGTTTGCTGTTGTTGCCAGCTTTTTGTTTTACTGTGGAAATCAATCTCAAGAAAAAAGTTAGCATTCACAGTAGCTGGAAGTATCTGTCTACACTAGACCTGATCTACGTGTGCATTTTGATCGCTCCTATTTTTTGTTCTCTCTGGCACGTACTGTGGAGGCACCACTGGTCGTGACTCCATAGCAGGAGCTGAGCCTATGCTTCGGCATTTCATCTCTGCATTCATGTTCATCACGCACAGCCGTTGTTACTTTAGCATAGTATTTTCAAGCGTGTACTTTTGCTTATTTATTAAAATTAAAAGGACCTGTAAGAGATAGATTTTTTGCCTTTATTTTTATCTTGTGTGATCTTAAGTATTTTTCCCCAGTTTAGCCTATACACGTGTCACTCCTGTTTCTGCAGAAGCCTTTGAAAGATTATCAACTGATTGTTTCTGTTATGATTACAGATTAATATATGGAGCATATTGATGGCTTAATTCTAGTTTAGCTCCTGTAATATGAGTATCTTTATCATTTTTAACTTGCATGCTGAAGGGCTGTTGGTTATCGTGAGTGCACTGAGTAGAGGAGAGGGTGTGATGGGGTTGATGGTGTTCATTTAAAAAAAATAATAAAAAAGAAAATAATAATTGGCCTTTGTAGGTTCTGCCTCAGCCTCTGGTGGTATCAAGTGCCTTGCTGAATTATTACTAAATGCAAAGCTAGATTTGCTGGCCTGTCTTGACTGTGATTCCCTTGGGATACAAAGCAGCTGCATTGAATTGGCAAACTGAACCTCAAATCACAACACATCTCGTGAACTACCTGTGCTGCTAGCATCTAATTTCTTGTAATTTGTGCAGTCTTGCTGCTTGACAGGTGTATTAAGAACGGCAAGTGGATTGTAGGGTGAGTCGATGGTTTGTATCGGTAGTGCAAAGATTGGAAATATATATATTTTTTTAAAAAAATGTACAACTCTTGTCACAGAACTAAATCAAGAAATGGTTTTAAGATAGGAAATGCACTTGAGAGGTTCAGACAGTTTTAACTTTGCCCTGCAGTGTCAGAAAAACGTAGAGTTTGGTTTCAACTAAGGAGATGTTGATGCATGTGTCAGAACTACTTTTTTGTAGCTGTATGGTTATTGTCTGGTGTTACCTGTTACCACCTATGTTTAGAAAACTGAAGGTTAGAGGTCATGTTATTGCTCAAAACACCTGAAAGGTAACCATGAAATCCTAGAACGTTTTGGATTGGAAGGGACCTTGAAGCTCATGTAGTTCCAACCCCCCTGCCCTGGGCAAGGACACCTCCCACCAGACGAGGTTGCTCCAAGCCCCGTCCAACCTGGCTTTGAACCCCTCCAGGGATGGGGCAGCCACAGCTTCTCTGGGCAACCTGGGCCAGGGGCTCACCACCCTCACAGCAAAGAATTTCTTCCTAATATCTAATCTAAACTTCTCCTCTTCCACTTCAAAACTGTTCCCCTTCGTCCTGTCGTTCCGCTCCCTGATCCGGAGTCCCTCCCCATCTCTAATGGTAGAATGGGGTAATAGACTGTTCCCCAGTGGCCAGGAAATTGTCATGGACGTTACTGATGATTTGTTTTAATAACTTTCTTATTAGTCGTTTCAGAAACCGGACTTCATTTTCTTTCAGGGCTTCCGAAGGTGCTGTGTGGGTGGAGAATTATTACCTATTCTTTGCAAGTAAGCAGAAATACTTCTGTTGTTAGTGCTATGCTGTTCTTTTAATTGTGGAAGCTGTTACAGTTTTTAGGTAGCATTTTGTAATTCTGGTAATGAGAGCACCTTTTGCTTCATTTGGAAAATTTCTCTTCAGGTGATTTTCTAAGAGATTGATAGAAGGGCTTTAGATGTTGACCAAATAGTATCTGGGTATCACCATAAAAGCAGATCCACATTTGATTCATTCTTCTACCTTTTATGATAATAACTATTACATTTTATGCAGTCTCCTATAGCAGTTTGAATTGGAAACATCCCTGCCTGTTCTGTAATTGCTTATATACTCTTCCAAAGCTATAACATAGCTTTCAGTGCTGTCTGTGTAGAAGTAATTTCATTTTGAGGTGCCATTTCCTAAATGTTTTTAGAATAAAAAATATAATACTTGTTTTCAAGTCTTCTGATTTGCATGTAGGGGGGAAAAATTGATTGAAGGAGGTAGCTGTAATGTACTCTGCAGGTGCATTACTGCCCACTGTAAACAAGGTGAAAATGAAAGCATGAGCTTGAATAGACCAGTTGGGCAAAAATCACCTTTTAAAAAAAACTCTCTAATTTTTGTAGCTGTAGCTGATCATCATTTTAGTATACCAATGAGTGTATACGTGACTCGGAACAAAATTAAGATGGTGTAAATATTTGGCAAAAATAACTGATAAATGTAGTCTCTCAGTGTTCCTTTTCTTAGCAGGCTTTTGATGCAGGAAAAAAAATCAACTGTATAACTTTGCATTTATGTATCATTTAGCTTACCAGAAGTCTTAAGTTTGGTAACTTATCACAAAGGCATTACATATTAATTATTTATTGTACACTTTGGTGCCGGAGTTCTTGCTTTAATTGACTGTTCTGGGGGAGGTGGCTGTTGTCTCTCTCAGGTTAGCTCCTCCCACCCCTCCCCTTTGTGTAAACTCTGTAATGCGTTTCCTCACTATTTGCCTCCAAAGTTACTACTAAGCTGGATTTCACAACTTTTTGATGAAATTAGAAATGTATTTCTGTGATAAGTGTTAAATCGCTGTGGCTTTGTCATCCCTATGTCTAACTTTCTTGTCTCTATAAAGGTAGAACTGGACCTTATATAATTTCTGTCCTTTAGGGATGTTTTTGCACTTTCAAACTTTGCTTTACAGAAAACAGACAATAAAAATGTTTATCATGGAAGTCTGTTTAAAACTTTGTGACACCTGGCATCATTCTTTATCTTACTATACTTGACTGAAAAAGAAATCTGGTGATCAGAACTGTCACAGAAAATCTAAACTGCTCTAGGCAATAGGACAGTCATTTTAAATGAAGATTGTACATTTTTGAGAAACTGCATGGATAACTTGGAGATATTTTTGAGCACTGCTGTAATATCACGTAAAATCTTTCTGAAGTTGCTTCATGATTTTTGGTGTACAAAAATAAAGATTTTTAGAATATACTTCTGGAATGTGGACATAACCTGGTTTGTGTCATCTACAAGGCTGAACTTAAATAACAATTAGGAAACTGTATGTAAGTCTTGTAGTTAAAATCCTAGTTAGAATTTTAATGAAAAATCTTCTGTGTGAATCTGCTGATGGATTTTTTTTTTCCCAACCCTGAGAAAATTCTAGGTTTCCTTTTGCATCCTCCCACACCACAGTGTCTGTGGGAAGCTGCACGAGATCGATAATGTACACACGGATAGAGGTAAGGGAGAAACAATACAAGAAAAAAAAAGGGCAGTTGGCTGCAATCTGGATGTGTATGGGAGGCAAGGCGGTGGTGAGCTGAGCTATGGAGTGCCACAGATGCTTGTTAGGCAACAGCACTGACATGCACAGTGCATCAGATGATGGTAGGAAAAGAGTTTGACAGATCTCTTAGTGTCTCCCTCTTTTCTGTGCAAATCCACCGTGGATGTTGTGCTGAGCTTTGGATGTTATATGAGTGAGTAATGTGTTTGTACATGTGTGTTGCCTTACACCACTGGATTTGCAAATGGAGGGAGTTACGTACATTTAAAAAATATAAAACTTGTGCATCTTTAATGCCAGTGTAATGCATAAACGTGTACGTGCTTTGTAGAAGTAGGATTTCACATGATAAAGTTACAGAAATATAATTTGGTTTTTTAGGGGGATTGCTGTATGTACTCTGTGACGTGCTATGAAGCCGTGGGGCTCTGTACGGATATGGAAGCTGCTCAGCAGAGCTGTGAGGTGAACTGGGCTCCTGAGAACTGGGGTGGGAGGCGGAGAATACTCTCCCCCCCCAGCCCAGAGTTGGGAAGGATAGAGTTTACACTCATTTCTAGCTGTCAGCAATTAGCTTTTCAAGTAAACATTGTAAGGATTTTTTAAATCTGTGAAGAGGAGTGTAATTATGAGGTTCTTAGTACCTTAATGTGGCCTGGAAGCCGCACTGTGATTGAATAATTTTATTTAGATAGATTTACTTGGGTAAGTAGGAGAATGTAAAATCCCAGCCTGAATACTGTAGTGATGGCCTCCTTCCTCAGGATTGTTTTCTTTCCATTAGCGGGGTGCTTAGAGCCTTTCTCAAGTGTTCCTCTTGTTCCTCATTGTAGAAAAAAATATTTTTTCTTTATTAGTGCTTTTTTTTTTTCCAAACTGCTTTAACCCTTGACCACTCTGGTATGAAGTTGAATAGAAGAACAGAGTAGCTGGGTGTGCCTGTACCGAGATTTGAAATAGGAAGAGAAGTCTTGCTTTTCTAATCTTGCTTGTTGTCTTTTTTTTTTTTCTGGTACATATTAGTGCAGGAGCAGAAGTCTGCATTGCTTAACGTACACTTACAAACTTTGCATTCTACAGGAATATAAGGCTTTTTATTGATGCAAAAGTATCACAGAAGTTTTAGAGGTCTTAATTTGTCTGAAGCTCAAAAAACCACCGTTAACGGTTGTGATGTATAGTTGTTACCAGTGTTGTGAAGGCCGTGTTCTTTCCCAGGCGTGGGATGTTGCAGTGCTGGCCTCTCCTTCCGAGGCTGGCTGTGATGCTGCTGCTGTGCTTGCTGCTTTAGCGAGCAGAGGAATGCCGGAGGCTGCTGCAGGGGCCAGGGATTGCTGGGAGCCAGCAACGGCAGCGCGGACCCAGCTGGGACCGGGAGAGGTGGCTGGGCTGCCCTGACTTGGAAAGGAAGTGGCTGGAGCCCGGAGGATTTTCCTTCCCAGGGTGAGGAGGAGTCACGTACATGCGCCCCGGCAGGCTTGTGGTGTTGGGAGGGATGAAGGCTGAACTGATGCAGCTTTATTTGCTCCACAAATTAAACGTCTTTCTGTAACTATGGACGCTAAGGACCAGGAGTACAACTAACTGCTTTATACCTGGAGTGACTCTTGCCCTGCCGTGCCTCTCAGATACCAGCTTTGGCTAGTAGTTGAATCAAAATGATACCAGTTTTTAGTGGTGATGAATTTGAGAAAGACTAAGAACTTAAACCTTTACTTCTAATGTGACGGGTATCAAAGACAAAGCCTTTCACAATCTGTTGTGGCAGTTTGTCAAGATGGCTTATTGTTCTTTATTCACACTTGCACTGCAAATGTTTTCATGGCAAGGAGCTACTCTGTAGACTTACTCAGAGATATAAATCCTAAGTTTTACCTCTTGGCAAGAAAAATACATATACTATGAAAGCTAAGTGAATTTCATTACCCTGAGGACAAATGCAGAAAACCTTCTAAGAAGTAAATATGTTCAAATTATATTTCTGTCAACACAATTGATTTCACACATGGCTTAAACATAAAAATTGACTTTTTTGATGTCTGAGGTTAAACAGTTAAAATATTATTCTGGAACATTACAAAATACAGAGGTATGGACAGGTTACATGGAGGTGTAGCTGTGCGTTCTTGATGTTGTTTATGAAAACATTAGTCAATGGCGCAGCCCTTTGATGTATCCTTTGCTTGAAAGGTGTTATGAATCTCACCATTAGATGTTAATGATGCCAGTATTAAGTCAATTCTTTCTCTGAAAACTGAGTAGCTAATCAATATTTAGAAATATTTTTTGTGCCAAAAATTGATTTTAACACTACTTACCTGGGCTTGAGCTTTCCTGGATCCTCAGAACATTATTTTAACAAACAGGTGAAGTGTCTTCTACATGAGAATCAGTTTTGTGGCATGGTGCGGACCTGGCAAAGCAATGGAATGTATATTGTCGTTGCAAGGATTTTTCATGTGGGCTAAACAATATAGTTTTTAATATATTAAAACAAAGAGGTTTATGGGACACAACACAGCTAACTGCCTTATCTTGAAAACTCCAAAGAAAGCACTGCGATTATGTTCGCTTCAGTAATTCAGAAGAATACAACCTATGAATTTGACTCGACAGCTTCTATCAGACACAGATGTCACCAGAACATATAAGTACTTGTTTTGGTGAATTTACTAGACTTCTAGCATCCATCCAAAAGTCTCCATGGCACGAGAACTTTAGGATACATTTTTAATTTGCATCAGTTGGAAGTAGAGGGTACCATGCATACAGTTTTATGCTGCTAAATTTAGACATAAAGCATAATATTTAGCTCAAAGACCTCTTAAAAATAGTTTAAAATGCGTAATTGTCTGGTGCTGTACAGCAGTACGGCTACGCTCACCAGGTGGGGACTCGGCAAGTGGTGAAACCTGTCACATCTCAAAGGTGGTTGGTTCTCCATGTGCAGTAAAGGTGTAATGGCAGGACATCTGTATTGGGCCCAGGACGCTGGAAGGTTGATGGCTGCTCCTGGCCAGAGCTTGAAGAGCAGTGCAGCACAAAAAATTGAAAATATGATTGTTGTCTTGAAGCAACTGCTCCAGGGAAGGTAAAAAAAGTGCTAATCTGCTTCCTTCATTTAACAAGCCTGTGAATTGAGAAGGCGTTGTGTGCTGGTAGTAGCCATTGCATTTCATTGTTGGTGCCATACTGCTCTCTTGCTCTCTGAAATACAGAAGTTATTTTAGGCATTACTGGGTTCTTTGAATTCGTGTAAAGGTATAGTTGTTAAATGTTGGGGTGTCTGGCACAGGCGATGGATGATGGGGCCTCAGTACTGCTTTATTTGGGGAACTGGTCCCCATTAATGATGTGGGCCTGATGATGAGGCTAAGCTGCGCTGACTGTCACACTGGCAATTCTTCATCGATTTATACTTGTATATACTTGTTTTATTCAGCAGGTTTTTGCTACCTTTTGTAGTGTATGTTTCCTGTAGATCTTTATGTATTTTGGCTGCTGTGTGACTGCGAAGGAACCCTGTTGACATGGAAGTGCATTAGCAATTGGGTGGGCACTGACCTCTACCGCCTGCCCCCAGCCCCAGTAGCTCTTTCTAGTGGCACTAGGCACTTCGTGTGCATGCTGTTTATTTTGAAGAAAACAAGAAATTAAAATAAAATGTGTCAGTCTTTTCATAATGGTTTTCATATGGAAATAAATCTACTTGGCTTGTTACTTTGACAAGTGGATCTTATTGTAATGTGTTGTTTCATTGTTGTTTTGTGCAGATTATACCATTCTTATGCATATAGGCTGGTCACATAATAGTTTATTCATGACTAAAAATTATTTTGCAGAACTGCAAAGCTACAAGCAGTTGTCACTTCCCTGAGTCTTTCTGAAGGACTTGAAATCACTATGAACTCTTGAACTGTCTTTTCTTGTTCCTCAGAATATTAACTTTATCACTTGAGAAACGAGCACAATTTGTCTGCACAGAATGCACGATATTTCATCCTTTCAACCTCCAATTTTACTTTATATGGAAATAAAAATACCAAATTCCCAAACCTGAATATTCTCACATGACTGCAGGGTGTAAGGTGACCTCTTTGGCTCTGGTCCCAGTTCAGGAATGTATCGTTTCTTTGAGTTACTTTCAAACAGGTATTACTTTACAATTTAATTGGCTGCATACATCTCGAAAAGGATATAAACTGGTGGGTTTTTCCGCTATGGAGGCATAAAGGCTTGTTTCACAGAAGAGAAGGCATAAACAAGCTGGTACAAGGAACTCTGTATGAACTGAGCTATACTGTATACTTCAGGGAAAAAAAAAAGATTTTTTTTTTTTTTGGCCTTATGGCTTTTGGCAGTGTCAAACAAAACAGTCAGTGTTCTCCTAGAAAAACTAAAGAATTCTTTCATATCTTGAAAACATATTTAAAGACACCACCACCCCACCCCCTGCCCCCCCCACCGCGGTCTTTGTGTGTTGTTGCAAATGTTGTTCAGTCTTACTTTTGCTGGAGGTTCTTGCTTAGTGTGGTCACCGACCTGTTTTGCCTCTTCTGGTGACAATTTCAAATCTGGGGCAGCAACCAGCTGCTTTGAAACAAAAGACCACTGACAATTAGAGAAAAGAAAAAAGTTCAAAATGTTTGGAGGGGTAAACCCTTTGTTTTGGAGGTTTTTTCTTTTCTCTTGTTTTTAATAACTGAAAGTGATCTAATTAGTATCTGTAGCTGGATCCAGAAGCCTTTTGCTGACCTATATTCAGACCCCTTTCATCAGCTCCTGTGTGCTTAAGATCTTCATAGTAGTTATTTAGCACAAGGGAGCCAGACATTGCAAGGAGGATTCATAAGCCTTTTAGTTCTTTGGATCTTGTTTTGCTGGTTGTTTGTTCATTCCTTACTTCAATATTTGCAGCTTATCTTCAATTTTAATCTTATTTTACTGTTTTTGACCTTCCTTCTTTGTAATCTGTGGCTTTTAATGTCTAAAAAGTCCTAAATATTTGATCAAAATAAGACCTAATTCCCCTTCTGAAGAGAATAAATCACTTTAAAAGTGGCAGAAAGAGAAACCATATGCAGGCAAAATGTAGTTTGAGGAGAAAGATACAGCGTGCAAGCATATACAATCAATTACTGCAACTTGGCACTAATGTTCCCTCTGCTCCCTATTTAGTCACTTTCAGGCTTAGAATGCAACTTAGGTAGTTTCCATTAATCTATTTAATGTTAAGAGCTCTGGGCGCAGAACTTCTGCACGTGCATTCTCTTAAAATGTCATTTTCTCCCGGTTGCCTCTGTCCTGGTTTATCCAGTTTCTTGCTCAGGTGTACTTGCTGTGTTTCATTCTGTTAGCCAGCCACATTAAGTCTCACTGCTTAATTTTTTTTTTTTGAGTGGAGAGCAGGGATACAAGTTGGTATATCTCTCCAATTTCAGAGAGATAAGTAAGTAGGATGTATTAATAATGTGTATCCTTCCTAGTGCTGTTTTAGCAGAGTTGGCGGTCCACACGAGATGGTGGAACTACTGTATTTGTAGTACTCAGAGCTGGGACTCCAGAATAATCTTGTTGCTGCTGACTAGCGAAGGTTGTTAAGGAGCTTTGAAGATGTTGAGTGCTGCAAAAGTGAGAAGCAGTCGTCATTCTGAGGCAGAGTTAATCAAACTGATGAACACGCAGAGGAGATTGGCAGATACGGGTAACATCTATGGCAAAATAGTTTATAGCTATTTGCTGAAATACTTCTAGTTATGATGTTTTTCCCTTGTGGATTTGGTTACTAATAACAAGTTAGGAAAAAAATTATTAGGAATTATCACTGTTCTCTCTTTTCACAAGATCTGAGATCTCATTTTCAAGCAATTCCTGACCCATTAACTCCTGAAAACTTTGTTTAATCCTATCTGAATATTTTCTGGCAAGGTGGTTAAAATATTATTTAAACACAGGGTAACATTTAAAGCTGTTTTTTTTATTCTTTTAAAGCTAAATATTTAAAGTTTTGCCGACTTTAAAATCAACACTTGTATTAATAGGTAACTAAATATTCTGGCAGTACAAGCCTGACATTTAAAATAAAGCAGGAGGGGGAAGTCACTAGCTAAGCACTGGAAGTAGAGTTTAAGTGGTCAGCTGGATTCTGACAGATATCAGGCTTTATGCTAGTGCAAGGAACAGTCACTTCGATGAAAGTTCAGTAGATACTTCATGCAACCTTAAAATATTAATAAAGAACAGAAAAATCAGGGCATCTGTGTCTTCTGTTCCAGTCTGTAAATTAAGAAGTGCGTGTGAGAAGCAGAGATCATAGGCCCTTGTGATCAAAGCTGTTCAGCTCACCAACTATAGAGACTTTTGTTCAACAGATAGATCTTAAATGTGCTGAACATGATAAACTTGTAAGTCAAGAGCATTTAATATCTATTGTGTAAAAAAACAGCCAACCAACTAAACCCAGACACCACCGAAACAACTTTTCCATGTGTTTACAGCATTCAAGTTAACTCTCTAGAAAAGCAGCTTGACACTGATATTAAACAATTTTATGTAATAAATATTTCTTTCTAATGTAGTAACATGTAAAAAGTAATACAGATGGCTTTGAAGTGGTATGATTGCCTGATGATATACATAAAATACTATTCACAGTCCCAAAATTAAGGTTTGGTGTCGTGATTACAGGGTATCGTCTTGACAATTATCGGTCTGGCTTTGGGGGAGGGAAGGTTTATAAGAATAAAATAATTATTTTTAGAACAGTCAGGGGATGGGGTGATACAGTAAAACTCTGTTTTCTTGTTCTTCAGAGTAATAGAATTGATAGACTGTGTATCTTCTTTCCTTTTTTTCCCTTTGATCTGACTAAGTACTGGAAGGCCACCATCTGACAAACTCCTGACTGAAAAGTTCTGATGACTTAACTTTTTTAATTTCAAGAACAGCACTTCTATAGAAAATAAGTCTGATGGATTTTTAGCAAGTAACTAGTACGTTACACATTAAGATTGGTTGCAGTTAAAATTTTGAGTAAAAATGGAACAAAAAGGATCTGTTGCATGTGAAGACACATTACTGTTACGGAAGGAATCGTTTGTTACCTTAAAGATGGGGGAAAATGTAGGTTTTGGAGCATGAAGAAGCATCAAGTTAAATGAATCATGAAATGTTTGTGATGATTTACTACATACTACTTTTCTTCTTTCAGACTCGTTCCCCAGCTCACTTCGCCATTTGTGCTTGCAGACTGTACTGCTTACAGATGAATTATGAAAAGCCTGAGACATTGGGCATTGCCCAACCAGTTCATTCTTATTCTCCTCCTTTATAGTGACAGGTTTGGCCAAAAGAAAAACCTATTGTTAGTGAGCCAGAAACAGGTCTGTGTCTGCGTTTTAGGAATGTGCTTTTAATTTTCTTGGACAACTTACCTCTCAATAAGAATTGTTGGTGTTGGAGCTGCAAAGACTGAATAAACTTCCTGAGGGGAAGCAATTATAAAATATCCAGGAAGTTATTAGGAAATGCGAACTCCTGCTCCTGTCTGGTAACTATGAAGTGCTCACATTTTATAAGGCACCAACCTGCGCTGTAGAACTTGAAAAACATGGACTTATTCTTCAGTAATAGGAAACTTTTTTGTAGACTAGATGTCAGAAATGTAACATCAAGTAATGTTAAAGCTCAGGCTTTTAAAAAGGTTCTTAACCACCCTGAGAAAAATGGTTTGTGGCAGTTCTGTGATGTGCAGTAACTCTCCACTGCTGATAGAAATAGATCTAATTTTCGTTATTTTTCTTGTTGCTCCAGTTTTAGTTTTGAATGCCAGCTTGTCAGCTTCACTATACTTGCGTCTGGGAAAAATAGGCAGGGATAGAAAAGATAGAGAAGGAAAGCCTAACAAGAGAGGCAGGCCTGAAAAGGGAGGCATAACAGCAGATGAACTTGGATTTCTGTATATTACCATCTAGTTTCATAGGGCCCCCCCTGGTTTTCTTTATTTAAACTTTACCTTGTCTGAAAACAGCCTTGTAGTTGGTGCCTGAATTGTGCTTTCTCTAGTAACGCTTTTTATTAGTGGCAGTGACATAATGTGCTTTTTTGTTTGTTCCCCCCTGCCTTGGCTCTCACCTGCCAGCCAGGCCTGGTTAGTCTGGTGCAGGCTGGGAGTTGCTGTGCTGCGGCACTGCCATTCCTCTGTGCTTTGTCCTTGTTACATTAGACTGATTTTAAAAGAAAGCAGTATCTCTTTCATATGATTAAACATCCTTTATATCTTTCTTTTTTCTTTTACGAAGAGGATAAAGAAAATTTTAGATGATTAGGTGTGTTCTTTGGCTGCTATAATAGGTGTGATTTCTTTGTTTTTGTTGTCTTAATGTAAATCAGAACTGTCAGCATGTAAGTGCATAGTCTCAGCTGGAAAAATGATTGGTTAACTAACTGCAAGTGTTACAAAAGTGTAAAATCAGTCTGTCCTCCTTCCTTATGATAATGTAGACGAAGAATAACTTTTTTTGTATTTGAACATGACCATTTTGAAACTTGAGCAAGTTTGAGTTCAGATTTTTCCTAAATCTGATAACGTATAAAAGTGTCTCTTGAATTTGAGAACGTTCTTGAGGAGAACTGAAAAATGTGAGAAATTTCTCTAGTTTTCAGGGTGTGAAGGAAAAACGTTAACATGGAATGTAATGTATATTTTGTGGCAGTACTCTTACCATTTGGCACAGATGCTGTTAACTTGTTTTATTAAAAGACTCCAGCAGAATGTTATTGAGTGAGCTGAAGCCTGTTTTTGAAGCTGCAAAGTGCCATATTTGTCATGTTAATTTTGTAGTCTGTTTCAGGGTTGTTTACTGCTGTACAGACCATGCTTCTAAAAACCCTGTCCGGCTGCTTCATCTTCTTTCCTCTCCTTAAAGCTTAGCCTGACACGATGAGACACCAGTCTACAGAAGGAGGTAGGCCACATGAAGTCAGAGGGACCAACTGTCTTTAAATATGGCTATACTTAGTTTGCAGATTCTCCTTCTAGAAGTAATTCTGTGTCTCTGGTGTACTCATACTGTGATACCTTTGTTATCCCAGAGGAATGTCCCTGTAATGGTGCTTCACAAGTTACAATTCTGTCTTTGTAGCAAGTGCTTTATCCAGTAGTTGCTCTGAAAATCAGAACTGGTTCCTAGACTGATGCTGGAAGCTGGCCAAGCAGGTGAAAGAAGTTGCAGTGGGTTGCTGTTCCTTTATTACCTTCTGCCTTGGGAGGGAGAGGACAGCTGTGTTTGGTGTTTATTAAAGGTTTTCTTCAAGTTCAGTTGTAAATGCAGTGAGCTGTAGATGACACCTGGAAGAGGAGTATGGGATGGTGCTGTGGTTGGGTCCTTATCTGAAGGAAAGCTGTCCTAGCTAGTCACGGACTGCAGGCTTGCTGTCCACCTCCTCAGGAAATTAGATGGCACACCGTATCTCCGTGTATCATATCCTTGCAATTGGCACTGCTGCTGAAGGGAGCAGCACTGCTGTGAAACTACAAGTACGTTTTCACAGTTCCAAAAAGGAGTATTCAGTATTTCTATTTCTTTGTTTTGTTTCTGTAACATAAATCTGGGACGAAGGGGAGGGAAGTAATGAATAGTTATTGAAGCAATGTAATGAATAATTCTTTCAATATATTTGTAATTAGCAATAAAGTACTATGCAGATTTTTTGATAGTCTAAAAAGTTTGAGTTTGATGCAGCCTTTTTCCTCTTGAGCAGTAAATCTTCCTCCTTGATGTGATTGCCTTTTTATTAACTTTGTGGGACCTCTTGGAAATCATTATCTCTGTCAAATTTGCTTAAAATTTGCTAATGTAGACTCAAGAGTCTCTGCAAGTCAGGACAGTGTGTGCACATATGTACACATATATGCACATGTGTACGAAATTTGCCTTGTTTACTTAAAAGCAGCTAGAAATGGTGATATAAGTGCAGCTGATTTTTGGTGCATAGAAAGATTTTGGACTTGCTTGCTCTTTCCATCTCTGACCTGGAGATAGTTTTCACTGCTTGGCTAAATGATAGCTTGACATAGTTTTTACATTCTTTTTTAGCTTTGGCCTCTCAGTGGGCTTAGATGTTTTAAGCAGCTTGTAGAATGAGTTAGCAAAACTCAGTCTGTTTTTCTGTGCAGTAGCGGGCTATGCTTGAACTAATTGGGCTGTGATTAAACTGATTTACTTCTGAAGAGAACAGAAATCTAAGTATGTCATTAATGAACTCTAGAAGGTCATTTAACTTGTTTCTTTTCCTTCTGCACATCTTCATGTTTAAACTGGAAAATTTGTAGGATTTACAATAAAGTAGGCTTGGGCAGCACCAAATTCAGTGATACCCAAACTTTTGAGACGTTCAGGCATGGTGCAACGTAAGTAGTACTTAAGCATGAATGTGCAGGGTTCATCTCATCCCTCCCTGCCCCTCTGCCAGGTTTAGAAAGTAATTTGATAAAGGAAAAGAACTTTGAAATTTATTTTATTCTGGAATTACTAATATAAGAAGTGGTGCTAGAATTCAATCCAATATTTATAGATTCTGCTGTGCAAGAGTTAGAACAGCGTCATGAGGACAGTTTAAAATTCACATTTTTAATGATCTCTTAAAGCTGAAAGAATGGTGGAGTCCTCCAGAAGAGCTCTGGAAAGAATTCAGTTAGGAAGAGTTCTGCATGTTCTTGTACTGTCTGTTTCTTCTACTTCCTGTTATTGCTGGAAATGCTTGTCTTCCCCTTCTTCAGAATTTTGCTATTAGTCCTGCAATATAATCCTCAGAGAAGGTAGCTGTGCTATTAACAGAACCGGGGAGACTTTCAGCTGAGAACTCTTGTACTTATCAAGACCCATCTGCCCTGTCTTTTAATCCATATTGTGTGTTTGTCTCTTGCTTAGCCTTCTCCTTGATGGCAATTGCAGGTTTTATCCAGCTGCTGTGTTAGTTTAGTGATTACCAATGCTGGGTACTCTTGTTATATTGCTGATATGTCGATACCACTATAGTCTAAAAGTAAGGAAGTTCTAATGTATCTTAACTGTAATTGTTTCCTGAAATATCTTAGTTGTGTCCTTTATAGGAGCTGTTATGTGCTTGTTAACCTTCTTGAGGAGGAGTTGTGTAGGAAGCATGCAGATGTCATGAGCAGTCTGTTTTCAGTTGAAGCGTGGATTCCTCTTTCCGTGGCTCTGTTTCTTGGTCAAGGAATGGCTACTGTGAGAATCCTCACCCGATCCCCAGAGTGCTGCTTGGGAGATAATGATGTTCTCACCATTGTAATTTGCTAAGCATTTTCCACTCATCTCCCTGAAACACTGGATTTTAGGGGAAGAAACTATAGGTTTGCTTAAAAAAATATTACAAAGGACAGTCCACCTACATTTTGTGCAGGGCTGAAACTTCTTGTATTAATGAATGTAGTTTTGTGAAACCTGCTTGAAGAAGAGGAGGGAGTGGTGCTGGGGCAGAAGGCAGTAGAGGGTCTGCTATTGGGACTTCAACTCTCCTAAACTCACTTAAGAGCCCTAAGCAGGTGTGGGAGGGTGTTCTTACCACACTTTAATCCACGGTTTCCTTTGGATTACCCAGTATCTGGGGAGTTAGCATCTGTTTGAATTGAACTTGCGATGTGTGGAGCCTAGGCTTATAAAATGCAGCAACTGGTGCCAATATCTACAGATTTGGAAAGGAAAAGAAAATCCAGTGTTGAGAATAACCCATCAGTTAGCGAGCTAGCCAAGTTGATCACTCGAATGCTTGGGAAATTGCTGAATCTCAGCAAAGACTGTCTAGGACATACTGATCTTGATGTCAGCCATGCTTCATGAAAACTCTTTGTTTCTCTTGACCCTGGCAGTGCAAACTGCTGGTCCATGCTGGTCCTGGTGTCCTTACATGACTTACATCTTGGCTGTATTACAGGCACAAGATATATTGGGTACTGTAACAACAGTGCTAACACTAGTCAAGCTCTAAGGAAATGGGCAGCAAATTTTTTAAGGACTATTTTTGGTAATTTTTAAGTAGAGGATGCCTGAACATAAATAGACTTCCCCATCCACTAATGAAAGGATTGGGTTTTAATTTGACTTAGGATGTTTTCTGGTTATGCTAAATTACTTTAATGTGGTGCTTGTGGTTACGTATCAAATTTCTTTGCAGCATACTGGCTCCACCAGCTTAAAGCCTGTATGGACCAATGTTGTAGCAGATTTTGTTGGTAAAACCTCTGTATGTGTAAGCAAATGGACAAGAAAAAAGATTTTGATTTACTAAACTGCATGTTAGTCTAGTAAATATCGACTAACTGTAGTTTGGGGCAGGGGGTAAGTCTTTTGAGTGAAAAGACAAATTTGAGCCTAACGGGAAACTTTAAATGTAGGATCTAGGTGTGTTTAAACAAAATCTCCAGTGGTATATAGGTAGGACTACCTGCTACGCAGGATTTATTATAAATTACCACTGTCCTTAAGGTTTGCCACACACTGAGTTCCCGACAGTGCCAGCATCGGTCATTTTTATGGGAGGCTTTCCATGAGGATGAGGTAACCTTTAGTGGGCTTCCAAAATTTTTACCCAAAATAGCTTCTAATTTCTACCTGTTCCTGTAAAAGTTTAGTTTGCTGTTTTTCTCTAAGCTTTATGCTGCTTCTTTGGAGGCCCCTCTTATTGTTTGTTGTAGTTTGTGTTTGAAAGTACTAGAGATTCTCATTAGGACCTCATGCTTTGTCTCCATGCCAGAAAGGTCTGAGAGACTCTGTCCTCAAGCAGTAGTATCTCATTGAATGTGTGTGTCAGGGTCCTCAGGAAATCCTTTCCACTTTAAAGGTGTGTTTTGTAAAACCTTGAGCAATAGCAGTAGCTTCCTCTGAGCTGTACCAAAGGCAGATGTAGTCAGTTACTTTGAACTGTTTATTTACAGCATAATTCACTGACTAAAATGTCCAGAAGCGATGCAGCTTTTTGAAAGGATCTTTTCTGTGATTCTCCTTGAAATAATGGCTTTTCTTCAGATCATATACAAATAGTACTTACTCATAGGTACTATTTTTAATCACCCTTATTTTGTGTGGAAGCGTAGACAGTTGTTTGAATGAAGAACAGGCATTATTTGCCTTTAACAGTTCACCACCCCCCTTCCTGTCTGAGCTCAGTTCACCTGAGACTAATTGAGAAGAGCTGGTTTGTCTTTCATCATCGGATGACAAGAGGTCTGAGCCTGCACCTTGCTCTTGTAGGTGATGCTAAGGGGAACAAAACCTTAGCTTAGAGTGGGGACGGGGTGGTTGCTGAGAACACATCTAGAAGGACAGCTAGAGCTGAGTCACTTGACAGCTTTAGGCATTATAATATAAATGTGTTTAAATTGCTATGTATTTAAATATGTGAGTTGAGTAATACAGTTAATACTTTTGTTGCCCAGCCACAAGTACCAGAACTCTGTCATTATCAAAATTAGTTGCACTCTTCACAAAAAGGCTGCCTTTGTCTAGGAAAAGAAAAACACTCTGGGCACCTGTTTTGAAGAAGACAAAGAAAACCCCTAATGGACTTATGTATCACTTTGTAACGGTTGCACAGTTCATGACTAACATGCAGCATCTCTTATATTCCTTGAATCTGCAAGCATCTTTTCCAAAATCAATATGTGAACATTAACCAAATGCAACTGCTTGCTGTAATGCAGAAATCGAGGGCTATGTCACTGTAAAAACTTCCTGGCAAAATGAAGTGTCAGATGTGAAAATTCACAAAAAGTATGCCGATTCAGTGCTTTTCTCGAGTGTCAGGATAGAAGTTTGTAGTGTTCGAATTCTACTGATAACCATTGACCTCAGAAGAAATCAGGTCATGTCCTTCAATAGCAGTGGCCTTGTTAAGATTGCATGATGAAGAAAACAGCTGAAATCCAGGATTATCTGGGAGAGGTTTCTAAGCAAAATGTTCTTACAAAGAAATTAATTTAGGCTACAACTGATTAAAATTCTGTATTTTATTTCATAGTTTGATACTTAAAATTGTTAAAACACTTTCTTTATGATCTGCTAAATTGCAAATTGTTTTTTTCACTTTCAAACCATTTGCAGATTTAATACCTTCAGTACTCATTTCGCTGTTAGAGGAATATAAAAATAGAGAGGGGACAGTGTGAATATGCATAAACACTGGCTGTGGGTTGACTCTAATGAGTCACAATTCAAACTTTAATGCGAGTTTTGTAATTCATAACTGTTTTAGTGGAATGGTTCATCTATCCATGGAGGATGACTGTTATTGCTTCATCTGTTGCTTTTGAGGATGACTAATCACTGTGCCTGAGCCGATGGAGCAGCACTGATGCTGTCTTTGTTCATTACTTTTTATTTGTTGCATTAGGATTCTGAAATCCCTAAGACTTGAAGAGAACTTGCATAATAAAGAACTTGGATAAGTTTTTGAGACCAGCTTAAAGATGGTAGTATTTGATACGATTCCAATTTATTGAATTGCTACAATAAAAATGTTTATTTTATAAAGCACTTCTTTTAAATGAAAGGGGGGAGGGGGGGAACCCCAGATCTGGTGTTCAGAACTCTTACGTCAAGGTCATAAGGAATCTTGTCCTTCTTTAGCAATTTTGAGTATACTCATTCAAAGGGAGGGGAAAAAATGGTGTCACAGCAGAAGGGATTTTGGTTAGTTTAGCTTGTTGCTATGCTTTTGCACCATAGAGATGTATTAATTATTGACAAGACTAGCCTAATCCAAAGTCACTGCAGTCTGAGGCATTAATTTAGCCTGATGTGAGGAGGAAAAAAAATCCAAATTGATTCTTTCTATATATGTGAACCATATTTTTGAAGCCAGAAACACTGCTTGATGTAGCATATGATGGAGGGTTGTGTTTGTACCAAAGTTCAGCTACAAATGTAGATTTATTTTTTTTTTTTAATGAAAACTCTGGTTCTGGAACTGGTGGTAATGTAGAACTGGTAGGCGCTTTTGGGAAGAGCTGTGGGTTGTTGTTTGCAGGTGCCCAAAGAGATTCTTACTTAGATCGTACTCAAACTCAGAGGGCAAAGTAGGAGGTGTGATGCTCAGGAGATGCAGCTGGTTGGACAGGGAATAGCATGGGGAGGAATTGGTTAGGGGTGAAGATGTGATGCAATAATAATAGTAACAATAAGTTTCTGCCAGGAAGCGTGAAGAGGAGATAAATGTATGTTGGGAACTGTTGCTGCATCTCTTCATCGTGATTGTGCTGTTCTGTGATCATGCTTTAGAGATGGTGATGCATTTCTTAACCTTGAGCTCTTTACACTCAGTCTTCCTCCCTGATTACATTTTTTTTCCCTTCTTCCATCCTGTTTCCTACCTCTGTCCTACACACTTTCCTCTGGCCCCATTTCCTCCTCTTCACCTGGCACCTTTTTGAGCTTCCAAACCCCAAGACATGTTCCACAGCACCATGTTTACAGAAGCTCCTGAACTTGGGCTATGAGGTGTATCTTGCAGGAGTGTGCTTAAAGTGGAACTTAAAAGCCACTCAAAATGATAATGCCTTCCTGTAATACCTGTTATGCATAATAGATCATGTTTCTACTTATCAATGGTTTGAAAGGTACCAGCTTTCTTGGGATAAGCTCATTGATCTCCTCTGCCAGCCCTGTGAATTTTGGCACTGTGTAGCTCTTTCATGTTCAGAAACCCGTGACACCTACCTACCTGAAGTGTTGTTCTGTGGAGGTAGTAATGTCATCCTGCAGTTTCTTTGCCCGTCTTTAACTTCTTGGTGTCCTCAGGGACTTCATAAATATCACTTCCTCCAGCAAAGCTGCTGACATGAAGCAAAAGCCATCAATAAATTATTCATATGCTGTTCATTTTCAATGTTTAGGAATTAATGCAGCTTCACTTAAAAATTCTCTTCCGCAGCTGAAGTCGAGTAAAATTGCTGCATACTAAGTTACATTTTAATTTTCGATAAATTATTTTGCGTTTCAGAACGCAATTGGTTTCAAAACCAATTAAAAGTTTCATAAAAACTCCCACTGTAATGTTAAATACTGTAGGTGGGTCCTATTTAAAAGGATTCATATGTCTACTTTGTTAATGCAGGCTGTTTTTTAGACAGTCACTTATATAAAGTGCAATTTTGTACTGTTTGTAAGATATAATTTGTGATACTTTCATACACTTAGGAAGCAGTATCTTCGAACTAGGTAATTTTGAAGTTACAAGATGTCAGTTTCATTAAAGAACAAAACAAACTCCACAAGCCAAACACCTAAACCTCTCTAAACCCCTCAAGTCTGTGGTGTTGATTGCTTCTATCACATTTGTGTCTCATTATTTTTCAAAAATGTTTTCTTTGTAATTTGGAGAAAGTGTGAAATTATATTCTTTCCCTCATTTTAGCAGTTATCTGAGAGGCAAAGGCATATGTATGTTTATAAATAGGTGAACTCTGTCTTACTCTCCGTCTTGTCTGTCTTTGGGGTTTTTTGTTTTTGTTGTTTTTGTTAATCTTGGACCATCCTTCTGGACTTGTTAATGGTAAATAATCATTTTTCTGTAGGCCACAGATTTAGTTCATGAAAATGTCCAACTTTATTCCAGACAGTTTGTGTCAAGGAACTGAAACAGTGAGAACAAACTGTGAAGGTAGGTGGGGAATTTATGTCTTTGAAAAGATAGTAAAGATGTTTAAAAGCATCCATCCTTTTGCAAGGACAGCATGTGAGGGGAAGCAGTATTGGCCTTGCTTAGAGGAAGGGGTAGTGAAGTGTTAGGGTTTCCTGGCTAGTTACTAAATGAGCACTTTGCGACATCTGAGTCATCTCTATCGCTTTTATTTTTCAGTATTACTATAACTTGCAATTGTAGCTTGCTTTATGTTATACAAAAGAAAATAGCGTCAATAGTTAGTTACTGTGCTGCTCCTAAAAGGCAGTTTCTGTGATTGGAAAGCATTTATCCTGTTAGTTTATCTTAAGCTTTTTTTGCCTTGGGCATAACATGTAATTCACTGTAGCTTTTTTAAACCTATTGCTTTAGTGATTGAGTGACAGAAAACATGGTCCCAGTGGGTATCCGTGTTGTGCATACACATACAAACTCTTACATAAAACTTTGCTGTATTTCTTTTACCACGCAGAATCCAATGCAAACCAGTATCAGTGGTTTGAGATGGATATATCCATCTGCTGTAAAAATGTACAGGAAAAGAGAGTTACGCGTTTTCTTCTGCTGTGTTGTTGTGTAGTGAAATGTGCCGGGCTGTGGATCAGGGCAGTCACAGGCTGTGCTGATGGTGAGGAGCTTCAGAAGGACCTCGCAGCATCGTGGGAATGAGGAAAAGGCAGCAGGTGAACATCAGTGTAGCTTCAGGGTACATAAAGCTTTGAGGGGAGAAATAATCCAGAATGAACCTGCATGCTTCTGTGCTCAATGGCAGCAGTTCCAACTCCTAGAGTCATGGCTGGCTGTCCTCCGATGGCATTAGCTCGGTACGGAGTGTCAGCCAGACAAGTGGATGGAGTGTAGTCCCTCATTGAGTAGAGAGAGGGTATTGAGAACATTGTTTGGTGCTCTGTAAAATGCTGGTGGTGCGTGCAGCTCTAGTCTTTTCTCTGCAGCTCAGGAAAGAAGCAGTGAAGTCTGAGAAGGTTAAAACCTATGAGCATTTGGTCTGTTGTGGAGAAGGCTGAGGCTGGAGAGTAATCTGAGGTTTGCCAACTTGGGAAGGCAGTGGGTGAAGTGAGCGTGCAATGCTCCTCACCAAACCCTGAAGTTACAGCTACGGGTAACTTGGTGATATGAATAGCTTACTTAGATTATAGAGAGAACCATGTTACACAGTGGGGATTGGACTCCTGGGGCTCTCTGCCACAGGAGGCTGGAGACAGCAGATTCGGAAAGGGGTTAGGTGTGTTGATGAACAGCAGGTCAGTAACAGGACAGCAAAAGTCTAAGTAGTGATTTACCCCCTGCAATTCCTTGTAACGGCTGTAGATACTGGAGGACTACAAGGGGAATGGATTATAAAGAATGGCCAGGCTTGGCTGTTTTCACTTAAAAAAAAATAATAAAAAAGCTGTTGCAATTTCTGGAAACTGAACTGTAGGTCTCACACAGTGCTATTATGTATGTTTTCTTAACCAAAGTGGTGACAACTCTAGGAAATGCATCCTGCTTAAACAAAAATTAAGCTTCCAGCTGACTGTCATGATGCATTTCTCTCCTTCCTTTTATGATCCTGCTTCTACACCTCTCCATTCACTGGGTCTTGTATTTTGCAAATCCTGGAGCTCTTATGACACGCTGTGCAGGATCTCTGGTGCAAGGAATGTTTTCTTTTTTATTAGTACACTGCTGTGCCCTGTCAGTTAGGAAACCGGAGTGTGACTCCTTCGTTTTCATGGCTAGAAACGTGAACTGTTGATACGCTATCAGGTGTACAATCCTCTTACATTCAGGACCTGTTAACCAACAGTTACAGGATTTGTGTATGACTGCTTCCTAAAGAAATTCAAACAAGTGTGTCTCTACACTGCAGGGTGTTCTGTGATAGCAAATACATCCTTGAGAATCTTCCAGGTTTGATCAGAAGAGTCTAAGTGATGGGGAGTTTTCCACACTTGCTGGTCATCCGGTCAAGTGGTCAATTACTTGTCTTAAAAAGTGACATCTCCAATAGTTAGAGCTTGTGGACGGAGGCAACACAAGGAATTGAAGTACATTCTCATGTTTTATGGTATCATTTTGTGAAAGTAACTGCTCCTCTTGAGTTGCCTTCTAATTTCCGCAATAAAAATTAGGTCCTATGAGACCTTCCGGAGGGACTTTCTACATTGCTTACTTTTGTAGGCGTCTGCTGTAGTCGGCTTCTCAGTTTGTAAGTTTGGCCTATGCTGTAGGTGTTGGATCTGAATATAGATTTCTAATAAGTTCTTAACAATGAATTCCAATAAATTCTTACAAATGGCAGAATTCATAGTTCACGTTAAATTTGTGTGATGCTCTGACTGTAGAGGGAGATATGGCACACGCTTTTCCATTTGTACTGGCAGCACTGGAGTACATGGCACGTAGGGATGTGGTTTAGTGGTGGACTTGGCAGTGTTAGGTTTATGGTTGGACTCAATGATCTTAAATGTCTTTTCCAACCTAAATGATTCTATTGATTGCTCAGGATTTGAGTTTTCTTGAGCATTAGCAGAATAATGCCAGTATTCTCAAAGTTAATGTTATAGGGGAGATATGGAATATGCTTGCTGTGTTTTTCATTTAAAATTTTGAAACCTGTGTTTGTCTTAATTGCAAATCAACCTTATATTTTGTGCCCTTTTTGAGGTGTCTGAAGTCACTGAAGCCTCTCACTGCCAAAAGAATCACAGACAACTCCCATTCTATAAGGAACGAGAAATAGATTAGCAAAAGCTATGAAATGAGTAAGGTTATCTATTGAAGTTAGTGGAAATGCATCAGGATACGTGATCACCTCTCTCACCAGCAGATTGCAGATTTCCTTAGGCTGAAGTGCCTGCCGTAAGGTTTTTCTTAAGAGCCGGGAAGGTGTGGCAGTTGTGCTGCATGTACATCAGAGGAGATTGAAGTTGGGTACGTCTGGAATGTCGCTGTTTCTTCTGAACCTTTCAGACTTGAAGCAGTGCTTACTACACAATGTCTTTAAAGCATGAGATAAATTTCAAGTGATTGGTGGTAATAATATGGTGAATTTGAAATGGAGCTTCTAAATCTAGACTAGGATGAAAAGAAACTTACTCCATACACAAACGCTTTACCAGGTACCTGAGTGACAGGCAGTGCGTTACCGCTTGCACACACTTCAGCTGTAAATCATCTGGGGCTCCGTGCGTGCTGTTTTCCAAGGGAGAAAATATGAGTCTGAATATCAGAATTACCCGTTGTCCGACCTCACTGAAATACCACCGCTTCGATGTTTGTGCAGTCTCCTTTTCAGGAAAACCAAATAACGTACTTGTTTTGAAGTGAAGTTTAAGAATTGCAATTAAGGCTTGGGTCATGTCAAATGGGGTCCTGCATACACACACATATGTCTCTGCCAAAGAGCTTATGGGTAACTTTTAAAGAGTTAAATATGGAAAGGATAGGACATGGGAAAGGCATTGGAGTTATATAGTAGAATTTTAGCATAGGCTTAACACCCAAATCTTGTCCTTTTGTGTCTGGAAAAAAGCCAGTGTTTTTGTGGAATAAGTAAACATCTGGATGTTCTGTCTTTACTGTTGCTGCTTCATAGTTATTGCATTTGTTGCTTTTATTTAAATTTTCCCTGGAGACGCAAATTAAAATGAAAAAAACCACAAGCTTCCCTACGCTGCATATTGCTGTCGAGTGCTGCTCTTGGCGAGCTCGTTATTAGGCTTTTGTGAATTCTGTTCTTGCAGGAGCAAAAGAATGGGAAAGTCTGAAATGCAGGAGAGAAAGTTGGAGCTGTAGACTTGTGGGATTGGAAGTATACTTTCAATATATTCAATAATATATCGCTTAAGTTCTGGTGTGGGGCGGAATTTATTTATTCTAATGCACTTAAAGGACGAAGCAGCATACTGAAGTGGTTCAAATGCTAGAAAAGGAGTTATAAGCTAACTGGAGTTTGAAGGTTTGGTTTGGGGGACTAAAGCAAGCACATCTTTCAGATGCACATGTAGCTGAGATCAGAGAAGAGGTTTTCTTCTGGGGAAGGAAAGCTTGGTTTTGGAGACAGCTGAAAATGTGGCTTCTAGCAATGTCTTTCTAGCTGATACTGGATTAATTTACTGACTGTGGCACTGCAAAGCTACTTTATTTTGCAAAATGCTCAACCTTCAAGAATACTTACTTCCTGAATGTGGAAAACTAATGGTCTGTATTAGTGATCCCCATCTTTGCAGGTTGCTTGCTTGTTTGAGAACACTTGGATGTTTGGTTTGGTTTTATTTTTGTTACAATTGATTAAATGATAGCTGCAGCTTTTTCAAGGAGATTTTTTTTTTGTTTTAAAGGCAAAATGGCATCCTGGGGAAATGAGCAGCTCACAGTAGCTATCAGTTTGCATGCAAGGAGTTAAGAAATAGCTTTCCTTTGAGCGTGGTGTGGCGTAGTTAATCCAGATCTGGCAGTTCTTTTGTGTACAGTTACAATCCCATTACTGTGCTGTGGAGGATGGAAGTAAAGTATCCAAAACACCATTATTGAAACTCCTATCACCAAAAGATTACTGCTGATATCTCCTAATCTGTACGTCCTTTCATTTTTTGAAGTTGCACAGCTTGTTTTATAAAACACTATTTAAATTACAAAAACCTGTTGAGCTTGCTAGATATCATTATGAATGTCTGTAACTTCAAATGGAAAACTCTCTAAGATTTATCTTTTTTCAAGAATGTTTTCTTACTGTAGTTAATACCTGTTTATGTTTTGATCTCAGTCTTTTTCCCCATAGCTTTTTTTTTAAAAAAAAACAACACCCAAACCTGAACACTAAAGCCAAACCCAATTATTTGGTTTGGGATCACCTCATAATTTCCTCTGGTCTTTTTTCACCTGTTAGTGGTCTGCTGTTTTTCCAGAGTGTAGAACTCCATTTGAAATGCTGCTCGGTGCCTTTTTGGGTAGTTATTACAGTTAATAATATCTGGGTTTGTTGACAGAAGAAAGTAGGCTTACTTAGTCTTAATGTTTGACACTTGTGAGCCACTGTCTCTTCTTGTCTTCGACCCCAGTTGCAGACAGACTGAGGCAGTTGCAGTGTTCCAGCTGTTGCTTGTGCTGCACACCTTCAGGTCTGGCCTGTTCCATCTGTACTGGGAAAATGCGACCAAAGAGGAACAGACACATAAACCAGATTAAGCAGGTGGAGTGGAAAAAACTAATACAGGCAAAAATGGGCATTTTAGGTTGGTAGCTGCAAGAAGGCAGCCATGTCAACAATGAATACGTGTTCTATTCCTGCTCACCTTGGAGAAAAAGGAGATTATTGTCCAGCATTCGGAAGGGCGGATTGGTTTTTAAACAGGGTTAAGTAGTAGCCTTTTCTAATAGTAATTGGGATGCATCTCATGAGTCTATATTCTATCTTACTGGCCCTGGTACATGCTGAGACAACTCTCAACCAAGGAGAATGGGGGTGAGCAAAAACTCATTCTAAAATGAAGTGGTTTTGTGGATACCCTGATCTCACAGAGCCAGCTTTGCTCTTAGCACCCTTACTATCTGAATGCATCCCCTTAGGGTGGTGAACCACTTTGTTTCCTGTCTTGGGGATGGAGTACTGCTCTGAACTGTGTCAGTTTTCATGGAGGACTGTAACTTCGTTAGATCCATGTGGGTTTGGGTTTTCTTTGTCTTCTAAAATTCGAAGTTAGTTTTCATTTTGACTCCTACCTGCATGTTGAAAAAGACAGGAATTTGGTAAACTATTTAACCATTTTGTCTTGACACTATCATCTCTATCTTTGTCCTCTTAGTCTTGTCTTTCTCAAAAATAGGATTACTTCTGTGAGAAATAAGTTCTGGTCCGAATGAAATAGGCTCAGGCAGAATCCTCTGTGAAGCACATTTTTATTCACGTTCTTGCAAGAGCGGGTGACCTAGCAAGTAGGCACATTTTCAGTTCTTGAAACACACCTTTTTATTTCCTAATCCCAGCTGAATTTTTTCCTCCCCTGTTTCCCATTGGTTAGGTACTCCAGGGTTCACAGTCTGTCTGAGGTGCGTAAAATTCTTCCTGGATGTCTTGCCTCTGTTTACTTCTCTGTGCTACACCTAAAGGGATTATCTGACTAGTTTCTTTCCTTTTTTTGTAAAAAATTGCTCAATGTCATTAGCCCTGGTTAAATGTTTGACTACCCTTCTAGACACTAATCCAGTATGAATCAGTTTGTCCTTTTGTCTGTGTGATAAGAGATGTTCTGCAAGCCTTTGCTGGAGCCTCTTTGTTTTAGTCATTCCCTTATCATGTCACCTCTGATGGAAACGGCTTTCCTCCTCTGCAAAAGCAATACCTGTCTTTCTTACACTTCTGGGCGACCTGCCTGGCAAGAGGTGATGAGAGCCACTGCCTGAAGATAGATTTTTTTTTTTTGTTGTCTTGAGTATTTTGGGAAGTACATACCTGTGTAGCCTCCTTCCCCATATGTTTTTCAGTTTATGAGAGTCCAAAAAAATAAGACAACATCAATCTGGTCAAGGCATAGTATACAGACATTGTAGGTGGCCCTGTGTCTGCAACAGTGAGTTATTTGTTTTTAAGCTCCATAGCTGGGGGTGGGAGTCAGTTATATTAACTTTTTTTTCACAGAAGAACTGTTTTGCAGAAATACGAGCGTTTCTCACAAAAGGCACATCCCTATTGTGTTGCATTGCTGCATAGTACTTTTGGCTTGTGAAGTGGTTGTAGGGAAGTAGAAGAGCTTCCTGATTATTTCAGGATCCTTGCACTGATTCTGCAAATGGCTCAAGTTTGAAAAGATTTCTTTATTTTCCATTGATCGCTATTTCTGTAAGAGGGCAAGTGGTTACTGACTTATAGGAGTGTGCACTTAAAGACTAGCAAAAAGAAACAGAGAAAAGGGGATGCAGAAGCAAGGTATACCATGACAGTGGTGCACCTTCATGGGAATGAGATTGAATGTGAGAAGGAACATTCCTGGCAGGAATTCTGTTGCACACGAAACAGTAGGAACTTTATACTTTCCCTAGAAGAGGCTTCCTATGACAGATTTCTTCCCCCTCCCCCCTCCCCCCGCCCCCCCAAGCCTTTACAGCTTTCAGTTGCTAGAAATGCATTTATCACTCACTTGGGAGGTTTGTGTTCTCTTTGGGGAAAAAACCTTGACTTCGTTTCTCCTAATGATGCTGTGAGAAACATTTAAATTGCTTTATGTTGCTTAAAATGAGGAGCGTAGAAAATCTGGAGACCTGTACTTCAGTTTGGTTGCGCTCTTCTGGTTCAATGGAGAATCTGAAACCTGGGAGGAGTTGGCTTTGTTTAGTTCAAAGGGCATGTGCTCTCTGGATAACTGATGTTATTCTGCTTTGTGCAAGTGACAGAGAGATGTCAGCAATGAAGGTCTGTGGCACAATTGCAGGAAAAAAAACCCCCAAAGTCCTGCCCTTCCTCTAGTAGGAAGGGGCTGCTTCTCAGAGTACCTTGTGTGAATAACTTGCAGGGCAGCCAGCAATAGAGTACATGGACCTTTCAGGAGGATCTGCTGCACATCGCCTGCCAGAGCCATGGGCTCTGACTCTGGGGCTGCTGCAGCTTGAGCAGGAGGTTGAGTTTGAATTTCCCCCAAGAGCTGCCAGGATTTCAGTAAGTGGAGTTGTGGAGAATGAAAGGGTGAAGGGATTAAGCTTTCTTGCATTTCTTTGCCTTTTCTGCTGCATATTTTTTTTTGCACAACCTCCCCAAAGACTATTAGTGTTAATAAACTGGCCCTTTCTTTTTATTCCGGTTCTGAGAACTTCAATTTCTCAGTCTCATATTTTGTGAGAGAAACTCTTTGGCTGTACTTGGCCAGAGGATACGTGTTATCACCTTCCCTGCCTACCATTATACAATTATTAAATGCTTATATTTTATAGGTGACTGGCAAAAAAGAAATTCTAGGGTTTTCTGTCCTGCATATTTATAATACTATGCAGTCATCCAAGTTTTATTGATTTAGAAACATTCTTTCTAATTTTCATATGTAGCTGCTGAAGTTTTACCTCGTTTCTCTTTCTATGTAACTTATTGTTCATAATAATCTGTAATCTTCCGAACAATAAAATTCTTTTTAAGAAGATGGGTTTACTACCTATTTTGATTTCCAAGGTGCCTGTTCCACACAAAGGTTGTACTGAAACAATGTGCAATAAAACAATTCAACACATGAATACGAACTCATTATACACCCAGTTTAATAGGGTTTATTCTAAAGTTTTATGTAAGTTGTTTTTTAGAATGGGCAGTTCTTATATTGATAACTGTTTCTTGAGTGTTTAAATGTAATCATGGCATTGCAAATGGATCTATAACTTTCTGGTGAGCTATATGTATGTTTTTACCGATACCCTTCACTGTTTTCCTTGCTGACATGTTTCTTCAGAGGCATGAAAATTTAGTTGTGGTTTCAAAAGTGTGTATATTTTAATATTTTAATAACGTATATGTGTATGTAGCTTATTCTGTTGTCTTCCTGAACTAAAGCTCAGGTTATTATTTCTGCCTTTTTCCAGTTGTAATGAATGAGTCACTTCTTCTGTTTATAAGGATTTGGTTGTTTACTCTGACAAACCCTTGATAAGAGACACTCGACAAGATCTCGGTAAATCAATTTGTTCAGGATCTATAAGCATCTCATTAGCATTCATTTGCAATGTTCATTCTAAGCTCAGCTGCAGCTGTTTAACACACTGAATCTCTCAAAGATTTCCAGAATTGTAAGCATATGTTTTGAGATTGTGCTTTAAGTGGAGGAATTTTTTGGGCTTTTTTTTCATTGCTGCTGTTAACAAAGATCTTTTTGAATTGAATTGCAGGCTCTGTGTCTATAGTCTTTCCCATTTTTGACTGCTGAAAGCTTGGTTGGAAAAAACCATAACTGCTGGAGTGGCATTGACTGCAAAACTATTCTTCTTTCCTTCATTCTTTTTATTTCGTCATTGCTGTGAGGACAACACTCACATTTTAGCTGTAGTTTTTGAAGTAATAGTTAAAAGGAATCATAATGCTTCTACCTTCAACAAATCCCATATGGAGACGAGCGATGTCATTGTCTTCGGGACTTGTAGCACGACACATCCAGAATTTACATGGCGCAGGCTGCAAGTCAAATGATAATGCTTTATTTCAGATTGACTAATGTGCCTTGTAACACAAAAGGAGGCCAGGATTACCTGCAGCTCTTGGAGATTGATTTTCAATACAGATCTCATAATAGTCTATTTTAAAGAGGCGTAGCAGAAAACTAGTCAGATACCAACATCTCAAAAGGTAGCTAATAGCCAAAGTTACATCTCCGAGATTTTTATGAGGGTAAGTTGTTACTGTTTTTATTTTCATTTCACAAACTAGACTGTAGGGAAATGAGAAAATAAGAAAACAGAAGCTTTTTCAGAGAGCAGCTGGGTAGTTCAAATACTGCACACCACAGATTGGAGCCAGAGAATGCCGTGTACGCAGCAGTTAGCGATCAGTGTGCCCGTACGGGTGTTCTTTATTAAAACTTCACTGTAACTTTTGTGAATACCAGTTTTTGGGAAAGTACGAGTGTATAGAAAACGGTTCTTTTTTTCCACTCCTGCCCCAGCAAACAAAAATGCCTTACTGGCAAGGCAAAAGTTGATATTTGACACTTACCCTTAATATTTCAATTCCCCCTGACTCCCTGCGATTTGTGCTGCTGTCTGTGGCTCACCTTAATTGAGATAACCTGGGCTTATTTTTCTTTCGTATTGATGTGATGGAAAAATGAATGCAAGGCTCCAAGCTTGTTTCAGCTTATGTGGGGCTTTGCGTGACCCGGTCTGCATTTGCCCCAGTTTGGGGGTCATTCCCCTGACTCCATCGGCTCTCCCTTCCAAGAGGGACCAGGGTGCATCTGCAGCCTGGTTATTGCGAAGCGCTCTCTGCTCAACTGGTGTCGCCATGGAAACAGCAGGATGGGATTCCCAGGGCGCCCCATCCCCCTCGCTGCCCTACCGGGCTCTGCGCTGGGGCAGGGCTGGTTCCCAGAAATCCTGGCCTTGGCCTAAGAAAGCTTCTGAGTTAAAGCCATTTCCTTGACTTCTAGGTACAGCCAAAAAATGGAGAAGCAGTGCTTCCTACTTCGTGACTGTGAGTAGGCTGCGTGGTGCAGCATGCTGGAAATCTTCTTGTCATATCTCTGGCTTGCTTTCATATCTTGCAAGCAGTTTTGCTAGAGTACTCGGAATTAAAACAAAAGAAATTGTGGGATAATAAGCCATAGTAATTATTTAAGAAAAATGTTTGATGCCCAGCTTTGAATGGAGCTGTTTCAGAAAACTAGATTTCATCAGTCTGCCCTAATGTACCAACTTTTTTGGTGAGTGTATCAGAATGGGAAGTATCATTAGATACGTGTACCTGAGCAAAAAAGGCTGTGTGTCTGCAGAAGCTCGGGGCAGTTGCCACCTCCTCTAGAAACACTTTGCAAAAAGCATTTTTTTTTTTTTTCTGCAAATGGGGATCACATTCTTTCACTATAATCAGTACATGATCAACTGAAGCCCTCCTACAAGTAGTCTGCAGTCCAACAAGCTGTTCAAATATTTTCTAAATTCCTTTCCTTATATGTTATTGGAAATATCATAGCTCATTCCGTCTGTTTACTTGTGGATTTCTAGTGCTCTGGACCTTGCTAGGTTTGACCTAGCTTGATCAATAGTTCAGTGAAAAATTGGTAGTATATTTTTGTCTTGGATCAATAATGGATCAGTGATTCGGGGAGACTCAAAATACCACAGCTAAGAAATATTTCTCATTGAAATAAACTATTTATGACTGAAACCAATTATGCTGAACAAAAGGTCTAATAAGAAATTTGTGATCTAGAGGCATATTTGCAGGACAGGGGGATGAAAGTTAATCTTGATGTACAGCTTTGGATTCATAAGGAAAACATTTATGACATAGATTTTGTTAATATTCCTTCTCCTGCACTGTAACACAAAGGGGAACAGAGTTTGGCACGGGTGCAAAAATCCAAGGTTGTACTTAAAAAGATTGAACTAAGGCGACAGTGTAGCAATGAAGACAAAGATGCAATTTGTAAGCATGGGTAGAGTTCTGGAGAGACTTGAAGGACAGGTGTTTGTTTCTTGAACTTAATTTTTAAATAAAATACAGAAGCATGCCATTAACCACCAGAAATGACCACATTTTGAGAGACTGCTTGTCCATGCCCCAGAGCTGTGATCTCATTCAACCAAAACACCAGAATGATTTGTAAAAGCCTTCACAAAGACCAGAGTGCTGTGCCCAGTGACTCTTGTTCTGCCTGCCCCAGTCCTTGCCGCAGGGTCTCTGCGACAGGCAGCCAGCAGCATCCCTCTGCTAGCCTGGTGATCTCGCTTTGTTGCCTGGCATTAGCTGAGGGTTTGTTTGATTCTCCTTGTTAGAAAAATTAACTTTAGATAATGACCGTAAGCAGAGTTATCTTCCAGACTTGCTTTGCAAGTAGTAGCATACTCTGTTTGCAGTGATAAACTCCAGTGCCTCTCCTGCTTTGCTGTTTTACTCTTATACCAGTGGTGTTGTCTTTTGTGTATTAAATCACCCACTTTTTTGGTAAGTCCAGTTAACTGTGAAATACTAGAAAGTAGATTTCTTCCACCATGACACACAAATAACAGAAGGGTGAGCAAATGTAGCCGTGGGTTGTTAAGGTAAGACTAGGAGGTTTTTTGTCCTGACACTATTATCCCGTAGATGAAATGATAAGCAGGTCGCTGAAAATGCAGCTTGGTTTGTTTTGAATTTAATTTAAATTTCAACTTTGAAATAGTGTAGTGGAGGCTGGTAGTATACTCTAATTGTAGCTTGAAGTAAATTTCCTTTTTCTGTAGCCCTTTTGACTACATTCGCATGTCTTGTCTTTATTTAGTAGCTCCACCTGTGTCATTCTTCCAAGGTTACTGGTAAGCTGGAAGGAGGAGCTGGGTGATAAGAGGGGAATCTGGAGTGAATAAAATACAGACTTTTTTTTTTTTGTATGGTTTCTGAAGGAGAGGGTCTGTGGCAGTTCTTAACAATCCTTGGTGAGCTGCAGCTTAACCTTGAATTGTATAGTGGGGAAAGAGCTCCCATTTCCCATCTGATCACTTAATGAAGACTCAATTATATTTTTGGCATAGCATTTAGAGAATGATCTATGAGTTGCATTCAAAATTAATGATATTTAATTTAATCGATGAGCTATCACAGGCACCTTTATCTAATGAGTTCTGACCATGTTAATACTAATTTTTCCCCCCCTGTGAACCAAAAGCAAGTTATGCAAACTTAAGGAGCTCTTCTTATAATGTTCTCCCCAGCTTGCTGTTTGGACAGGAACTTTGCATCCGATATGCTTTTGGTGTGGTGGGGTGATTTTTGGTCACCAGCCCTTTCGGCATTGGTTTTGGGTGCAGAATCACCCACTGCTGGAATGAACTTGGGACAGGCCGTGGGAAGTGGCACTGCTGGTTCCCCAGGTATCACCTTTACCTGGGGTCCCAGTCAAGGTGTAAACTTTAAGATTAACTGGGGGTTTTCCAGTTTGTGTGTTTGGTTTTATTCATGCTTGTTTCTTGTTGAAAAATTGGCTCTGGTCTCTGCAAACAATCCTAACTGCTCCCCCAAAGACACAGTCCTTCCAGTATCATCATTGCCCCTTGGTTTGGTTGTGCTTTGTGGCTGAGAGACCTTGCTTTGCCTTCCTTTTTGTCACTCCCATTCCAGACAGGACTCTCATTAGTGTCCTTTTAGGCTTCTTAGTCTTTTTCCATCACGTGGTCCTGCAGTGTAGCCCCAGATTTTCTGAAACCTCTGGGTAATTACAGTTTCCGAGGACATCTCTCTGGTGGAATACATTCTGGTAAAAATAGTTCACCTAGATTACCAGTTTAACATAGTAACACTAGTATTCAGGGTTACCTTTTTCTCTTTGCTTAAACAGTTAAACTGATGAAATGAAGCCCAAATTCATTTCCCCAAATTGCATGGCACTGAAAATATACAAGAAGTGATACTTTGTGTAAGAGCTGCCCTTGGCCAGCACACTGCCTGCTGCACTCAACGTGTTTCTGAAGAGCGCTCGGGCCACTTTAGCAATAAAATTAATTTGAATACTGAGGTAGATTTAATGCCATTGTTGGTTAAGTCCCCAATAATCTATTGTATGCTTTATCAAAAACCACGGATTTATCTGCCCCAGTGATAGTTCTAGCTTAATTTTTGCTTCAGAAATCGTTACATACGTACATTTGTACAACTATGCTGATATGTATATTTTTATATATAAGAATATCTAAAAATAAGTCAGTATATATAACTTGGTACAAGAAAATTTTTATATGCTTGCATTTGGGATGTCCGTGTTGTGTGCAGACAGTGAAATGAAGGTGCCCTAGCTCTGGCGCTCAGATTAGATATTGTTATCTAATGTCTTATTTCCCAAGATTCCTCATGCTCTTTGGCCTGTGGCTTGTTGAGCGCCAGCCCATCTCCCTCCCCTGCTTGCGGGTCCTCCAGCAGCTGCGTTGGGCTGGGCACTCTTGCAGGCTTCTCTTACTGCCACAAACTCTGCTGCCAAATACTTGTCACTCTCCTCAGCCCCCAGCCCCAGCTTTTCCCTCTTCAGCTGAAAATGCCTTTAGTGGGCTGCTGTGGCTGGACGTACTGGTCTGGGAAGGAGATGCTGTTGGAACTGAAACTGTTGTCTGAAAATGTGAATAACTTGCCCATCCCTCTTTTACTGCATGTCTACAAAGATGAAAACCACTTTTAATACATGCAAGCTATGTATGCTAAAACTTCGGGAGACAAAGTGATTACATTTTAATATCGGCTGTAAGAAATCCCTGCTGCAAAGAAACCCTAATGAAATAAGGGCAAAGCATCTTACTTTAATGTTTTGTGATTTATATCCCCTCTCATGTGCAAGTAGGATATTAGTGCAGTAAGTGAAGGAGGACCAGAGTAATGCATGTTATTGGGTGTTCAAAGCAAGAAAATCTAAGATAAGCGATGTCTTACAGAAACTTAATTTTTGAGTAAAAAAAAAAACCAAAAAACGCAAGACAAAAAAACCCCCCAAAACCATTGAGAACAACATATTAATGTTTTACAACATATTTGTAGACACAGAATAGTGGTGTTTGTAAAGTGTGTCATCTCATAGATCCCTCATCTTTTGACCAGTTCCTGACTTCAGTTTGGCCACTTTCTCTTATCAGATTTGTAGCAGGGGATGTTTCTGTTACGGAGCTGATACAGTGATTTTACATGCTCTTGTCTGGGCCTTTTTCATGGCTGAAAGTGACATGAGTGCTTGGCTGTCTTGGAAAGCTGTATTTCGTCCCTCTGTGAGTGGGGTGGTTCAGTAGTTCTGTGTTCTGGTTCTTAAACCAAGCTAAAACCCACAAAAAAAAGCTCTCCACACATTATTAGACAATTTTTTTTTCTTGGAAATTTTTGTTTAAAAAATGTAAATTGCTCTACTAAAACCCATAGATTCCCATTTTTGATAGTTATAATGTGCTGTGAATTGATTGAAAAAGCTTTCCACCTCCCCTTAAGTATAGCTTCTAAGTGTTAATGGTAGACTTACCAGGGACTGCAGTCTAATTATCTGATTATACTGTGATTAACGTATGTTTGAGTTAGGAAAGTTTCTCAGGAGAAGGTTGTACAGGCTATTTACGTAAAACCTCAGAACGGACAGGGAAAATGAGACCAAAGGAATTTTTAGCTTTATGATAGTGTCTGATGGTGGCCAGTGGTGGATGCCTGTGGGGAGCAGCTCTGCCCTTCAGCTGAAAATGTTTGTGGTTTTATCCTAAAGGCAGTGTTTTGGTGACTGGGACAAAGTACAGCAGAAAATCTTAAAGAACCTTGGAAAAGCTTTGCCATAACATCTTTTGGAAATTCTTTTATGCTGTGAGCTAACTTATTTGGGTAAATTGCTTTATATTTTAATGCAGTTCAGTCAACAGCTATTATTTAAAATAGAAAGCTTGTTGCAGCAGGCATCAACTGTGATGCCAATGTGAAGGATATGCCAAAACCCTTACCTTAACACTAGCTAGAGACCTAAAATAGAGGAGAGAACTAGACCTGGCAGTATATAGTAGGTTACAGTGGAAAGGGAATGAAAAAAAGCCTGGAGTTGAAGGATGTTTAGGTCCTTGTGTTTCTTGCCTGTGTTGGTGGTGGCTTTGGGGGGAGCAGTCCCATCTGAAGCTGTAGCACACTGTCCTCACAGATCCGCACGCGGTGGTAGCTTACTCTGCGCTTTATGGTGAGCGCAGCTGATGGATATGCAGTCACTAACAACCAAACCTGTTTCCACCACAGATTATTGGATCAACTTTTGCAGTTTGGAGCTTACCTGGAGTTGAGGGCTGATGTGAAGAGGTGTTTGGGGACATTGGAGGACATTGTGGTAGTTAGGAGTTCTGTGTCAAGGTCCAAGTCGTTGCTGAGTCTCTTGGTCATTGGACTTGTGTTCTTGGTGCCAAAACAGTGCAGTTAACATCACTGGTAGCGTAAGCAAAACTATCATTGCAGTGTCAGCAAGCCCAACAGTCAGGTGCTTGTGTTCAGGTTAGGTGAGGTGGTGTCACAGCCTCATGGTTCCTTCAAGAACATGTTGCTTTATTCAAATAGGTTCTGCAAAGCCCTTCTGGGGTGAGTGGTGGGTGCAGGTTTGAGCGGTGCTCTGCTGAGAATCATCTCTCTCCTTCCTCTGGCCAGGCTGAATACCTAGAACCTGTGGTTTTCGGAGCATGTTGGTATTATTGTGTCCTCCCGCTTGTTTCTATACTATGGCAACAGATGGCTCAGGTACTTCATGTAGCGTTTATTACTAGATTCCTCAGAAAAGATCTTTCATAATGTTGCCGTTATTGTGGCTTTATGTGCTGCTTCCTGGATTTAATATGAAGATATTTAACCATAGCTCTCTGTTGTGCTGTCAGAAATGAAATAATGGAAAGCCAGTTTGAGGGTGTATCTCTCCCCATGCTTTCCTGCGCTGGGTGCTGCTACACTTCTTGCTTGCTTGCCTTCTATTCCTGCGTGTCCTTGGAGAAGCTTAAAGCTCGGCTGGCCAGATCCCTGAGCAGCCTGGTCTAGAGAGACCTGCTCGGAGCACATCCTGGGCTAGATGACCTCCAGAGATCCCTTCCACAAAGAATTGCACCCAAATTATGTTTGATAAAGTATTATCAGCTGAAATTTTGTTTGGGGCAGTGAGTTGCCAGATAGCTTGATTCCACTGTCCAAGCAGGTTGAAGAGCTTTTTGTCATATGAAGGTAAATGCTTCCCTGGTGAGAAAAATTCAAATTTGTTTACAGTCTATGAATTGGAAGAACTGTGAAGTACGAATACTTTGTGTCCTGTCTTTACTTTAAAGTTCTGTTTCGTAGCTCACACTTCAGCTCTTTCTAGTCAGGTAAGCTTTTGCATCTTAAAAACTTGGGAGGCAGAGCCCAAGCGAAGGGTGATATCAAGACAGTCTGCACAAGTTTTTCTGAGACATCTGTTCCATGTCTGAAACTTGTGCGGTTGTCAGTGCTGGAAACAGGTATTGCTCTGTTTCTGCGGAGTTGTTAGTTCCTTCTGGGGTTCTGTTGCCATAATTAGTCAAATTAATATTTCATTGGGTCTGTCTATTTGTTTAACAGCTTAAAAATGAAGTTGTGTGAATCGAGTACTGTCCTCCGATGTGATATGCAGAGTTCAGATTTGGGTCCTGCTTTGATACTATTTGGGTGGTAAAGTTCTGCTTCCTATTAAGCAGAGAAAAACCTTGAAGTGGAACCTTTCGGGTAGCCAAGCAGGTTGCTGTTGGACTATCCAATGCGGTCTGTGCCTGCCACTTCGGAGCGCAAACAGGAGCAGCTGGAGCAGAGCTGGCGGGTTGAGGAAAGCGAGGTTGAAGCTCTGTAGGCTGCATCCAGAATACTCCATCCTGTTTGGGGCTCCCCAGTGTGTCAGTGTCAAAGACTTTATTAAACTGGAGTGAGCTTGCTTGGCCTTCCACCAGCCTGGCTGGGGGCTGAAGCTTTAGGAGAAGCCTGTTTGGCCCGAAGAAGTCTGGGGTGGTGGGGATGGACCTCCTAGCAGCCTGCCAGTACCTGTGAGGAGGTCATCGAGGAGATGGAGCCAAACTTCTTGCAATGGTGCTCAGCAGCAGGACAAGCAACAACCCAAATTAAAACCTGCAAAGCGAACTGTCAGCTCCTTGTGAACAGTCTGATCCTGCCCATAGTCTGTAACATCTGAAATGACAGATGACCTGAGCCGGCTTTTCTTTTTTTGGCCTTTTTCTAAGTGGGCAGAATGGCTATAACTGAAGGGAGATGTCTCCCAGCTGAAGCTAAGGAGCAGCTGTGCGCTAAGCCCATCTTGCATTCTTTAGTCAAATTATTGTTCAGCAGGTTTTACATATTTAGTGAGAGTGAGATGAGAACTTTTACAGTTATGGGGAAATGAGAATAAAAGGAATATAAGCAAATTCCTTCTAATTTGCTTTTCTTACACATTTCTGACTAAGTAATTCAGGTAATACCCATATCTATATGATAATCTAGTCAATGTATGCACTATTTGTATTTCCAGTCTTATGTAAGTTCTTTTTAGACATGTTAGCTTTCTCACTTGGATGGAATAATCTGTATCATAAACGAACAGATAAATCTATTTTTTCCTTGCACATCTATATAACATTTGCAAAGCTAATACTTGCAAATATTGCTGCTAATATATTTGCAAAGCTACAGTTATGCTTCTTATTTTATTCTGACAAAAGCTGACAAAGCTACAGTGCTTCATGGGAATTTAGGAGGTTAAGCAAGAAAACAAGCTAGATGAAAGCTTTTGTTTGTCTTTAGAAAATGAAACAGGAAGCTGTTTCATTAATACACTTTCAGAGGAGACAAGAATCTGCGTAAAGCTTTTAAAACTGGTCTTTCAGTTCATTTTAGTGTTGTTTCAACTGAGATCAAATAGGGAACGCGGTGGCAGTTCGACATGCCCCATCACCATCCCAGGGTTTACGTTCTCAGCCCAGGTTGGAGGTGCAGCTCCGGTGCTTTCTGGGAAGGCACAGGAATGTCTGTGCTGCCCCTGGAGCTTCCCTGCTCCCCGTTCCCCGGCGGAGGAGTGAGAGAACAGTATACTGCCCGCTGCCCTTGGGAAAGGAGCCATCAGGAACTGGGAGTTAAATTGAGGCATTTGGCTGGTTTTCTTATAGCTTTTCTTGGCTTACAAAGGGCTCACTAACACCTTAGTAGGAATCCGTTATGGAAAAATGTCAACTGGAGAAAATAACATGACTACGAAGTTATAATAAAGGATTAGTGCAATTAGATTTCTTTCATAGATCTGTTTTGAATACAAATGTGTTGCTAATACTTTGCAGTTGCCTTCCTGAAGTATAGCTGTTTGGTTTCATATATAAAGAAGTAATAAACAAAAATCCAATAATTTGCTCTACTCTGTATGTTCAGTGTACTTGAAATAATTAAGTTGCAATAAATAAGTCTTGGAGATTATTTTTTTTTTTATTCCAGATCAGGTTTGTGCATTTCGTGATAAAGGATCTGTAAGACTTACAAATACTTCTGTCATGTTTTGGCTCGGGGTATGAAGGGAGGTTAATTTATAATGCTGAAGCTTCTGAGGTCGCTGTGCTATTCCTGAGACAGCCTGTTTAATGCACGGCTAGAGTCCGGAGTCACTGGTGCAAAGCTGTAACTCAGGTTTGCTGTAGAGCAATTTTGTTGTCGACGGATATTCCCCCTTGGGCAGGGGGTGCCAGGCCAGCCAAAGCCTTATTCTGCTTTTCAAACACAATGCTGGTCTCTAACTGTTATTGATCACGACCCAGCCAAATTGTATCAAAGGCATTAAATGCTTCCAGGATCAATGTGCAAAACTCACACTTGAGAGGATGAAAGAAAAGGTTGAAACTTGTAAAACCAGTGTATAGTTGAGATCACACAAATGGAGAGTTTTATCCACTGCTCACAGTAAAAAAAAAAAAAAAAAAAAAAAAAAAAAAGAGAGAGAGAGTAGTAACTTGAGGGAGTTGTTAACTCAGTGATGTGTTTGAGTTACCGCTCAAACTGATTTCCTGGTGGGCACCAGTCTGTGGTGTAGTTGAGTGTTGTTTCTTCACTTATTCTTGGCCACAGGTAAAATATTGTTCATTTGTATCGAGTTATCCTCATTTTTTAATGTTGGAGCTGATCTGGATACCGGATTTTAATTTCTACACCTACAAATATATCTTCATTTTTTACCAGTTCTGAATCTGCTAAGTGTTCCTGAAATCTGTTTCAGTAACATTCTGGTTTTGTAAGCCATATTATGTATTTTTTTTATATGGCCAATTCATAGATGGTACTTATAAGATGTGTTTGGTGGCTGGTTTTGACATTTTTTTTTATAATTTTTAAATGCTTGTCTTGAAGAAATAATTGAGGTTTGAAAAATAATCTGTTATAGAGGACAATGGTAGGTGTACATGACTACAGATGTGTGTGTGTATACATGTAGCTAATATAAAAGTTGTGTGTATGAATAAAGTTTATATGTGTATGAGGGGTATGTGTAAATATAAATTAAAAATAATTAAGTGTGGAGTATGTGACTTAATGATTTGTTGCTTAAAATTCACCAACGTAGTTTATGCAGACTTCTAGATGGGTGCTACTGTATTATGACTATAAATGTTCAACTTTAAAAGTTCTTTGCCACAGATTGTATCAGTGGAACATTCCTGCTCATGCGATGGTGCAGTGGGACCCCGCAGCCACATACCTGACTCGGTGAGGTGTCTGTACGGGGGGTGGTACGGCTCGTCAGTACGTTTGCCTCTTGTCTTTCTGTACAGTGCTCTTACGGAGCAGTACAGTAATACAAAACTAAGCATAATTGCTTATTTCAAAAATGTGCTACTGCTTACTGTGCAGTTGAGGCACATTGGTCGCAATTTTAAAGCTGCCCTTTCCCCTCTCTCTCTGCCAATGTAGTATTTCTGAGCGATGTTTCCCATGGGACAAGCTCTTCTCACTGGTGTCATTTGCTGGTGCAACCCCAGGCTTCGGCCTGCAAGTGGGTATGCTGGGGTGGAGGGGCGTCTTACTGGGGTACAGAATCCAGGTAGCTTTTGCCTCACTTGATAGAAAGACAACTTTTAAATCACAAGGTTTGTTCTTACACTTTCCAAGGGGTCAGAACTAGGCAAATTTCTAATCCTCTATGTGTTTAGTATAACGTGCCTTGGTTATGTTTCCGTAGTCCAGTTAGTGTTAAGTGTCTGATTTCTTTTTTTTTGCTCTTCCTAGAGAAATGAATTTATCTCGAATTACAATAGCTTTTCCTCAGTGACCACCAAATGCTCTACCCCAAGGCCTTTGTCTGCCTCAGTTACTACAATGCCAGCAGGCTCTTCAAACACGAGCAGTCAACCCTCAATTTGAAAATAGAGATGGATGAGGGGGTGTAAACATTGAGGACTCGGTTGGCGCGGAGTGGGATGAAGGCTGTGCATGGTGTTCCCTTAGCACGGATGCTCTGATGCTGCGCAGTGGGCAGACTCTCCGTGTCAGAGGCCTGTGTTTCACTGACCGCAACAACAGAGGGCATCTCCGAAGGTTTTTATCTTTAGACTTTATTTTGGGCTTCTCAAGCAACAAATATAGCAAATATATTTGCTCAACAGCAAATCTGAACAAATTGATGGTGCTACTGGTTATGTTATTTCTTCCAGTCCTGTGCTGCATTCTTTATCTTGGCAGTGCCATAGCTGGAATAGGCTGTGGCTTTCCGTGTTACTTGAGGGCACGTGCTGCATCTCTGTCCCTCTCCATGACACTGATGATGTGCTTCCCATCTGACTGTCTGCCTTTCTGCTAAAATGTCACTATTTTGAACTCTATAGCTCGTCAGCTTGCTTTTACAAGAGTAGCCTTATGACTTAAAGTTGTGAAGGGTCAGTTTGATTGCAACTTAATTTACTCATGTAATGAACTCTACCTCAAATGTTGAATTTTATGGGATAAAAAAACTAGTGTAAATATGTTTTTTTAAATGTGATTCTTAAAAATGCTGCAATATGTCTGTAATAGTGTTTGTCATGTGCATCTTTTCCTTACTACTGTTCCCATTTATTTTGCTAGTATACCAAAAGATCAATAAAATCGTCATTTATAGGTTGCTAAGGTTATTATAATTTTATATATTATGGATCAATACTGTGATTGGACAGTGGTTCCTTTACTAGCACAGGAAACCAGAGGAGTGAAACAGGCTCTAAAATTAGCTATGGTGGGAGTACAGAATTAACTGCATTAGTGCCCTAAATTAGGGACCCTCAAATTGAATGCTGAAACTCTCCCCTCTCCCCCCAGGCAGGTCAGAGGCGCTGGCAGAAGTTGCTGGTGCTTCTTCTCTAAGAGCTGTTGAGCTGAAGAACAAAACCCTCTTTTGGCTGCCACAGTCCCTCAGTGGCGAGCCGCTCCCAGGGTGAATAGGGGAGTTTTGCTGTCTTTACTCTGTTCTAGGTGCTCCCTGGCACCTGCTCTCCGCTCTGCTCTGATGAGACACTAAGTTAAAAGGATTTTTTCTGCTCTGATCTGATGGGGATGTTCTTCTGTTTCCAGGTCCTCTTAGATAGTCTTTGCTTGATCTAACATTAAAGGTATTTGTTTAGATTTTTTTCCTCTTTTATGAAGCATGACAGAGGTCTCTCTTTAGAAAGACACTGGAAATGATGTTCAGCAACTTCCAGTTTGGTTCTTGCTTGCATCTTTTTTTTTTTTTAATGTTCAACCCTTTTTTTCACTTTAAGCTTCCGACAGAAACCAGGTTTCTTCTTTTCCCCCTCATATATCTTCCTGCGTGCCATTTTGACCGTTGCCTGTGATTGGAGCCCCCCCTCTCCCGACTTCATAACAGCATTCCTCCTTGGCTCTTCTCCTGTGAGCATCCTTTATAATCTCTGCAATGCCTCTGGAGCAGAGAATTGAGTAGGAGGGCTGGAGGAGATCCACAGCCTCGCTGAAGTGCAACTCTTGTCTCAGTTGAACTGCATCTTTAAATGAATTTGCTACATCGAATATGTTCTGTTGGGTGCCCCATAACCTTGTTGGCATCTGAGAAATAGTAATATTACTTTACCCTTCATGTAGAGTTCTTGGATACTGCAGTGTGTTTACTACTTGGAAAATATTTAAGTAATTGGTTTCAGCAAATAATTCTCTTGTGATGTGTGGGGATTTTTTCTCTCTTTATATTCTAAACCATTTCTGATCTACCAGTCTGGAAAAAAAAAAAAATGACTGAGGCAAGGAATCTACTCCTGGATTATCTGGGCTCGGTTTGCAAACCAAGAGGGAATCTCCATGGGGAGCTAAACCGCCTGTCTAGCCCCAGTGAGGGTCTGGACAAACCAGTTACTCCAGTCTGAGCACCCGGAGCCTGGGGTGAGTGTTGGGTGGTT